>OZ024933.1:113496497-114823281 GCA_964017235.1 Sabellastarte sp. h YS-2021
GACATCAACAAATTCTACCACTGACATCAATAAATTCCACCATTGAGATCAAGGTATCACCAGTAAAGTTCTTCACAGAAGATGCCACCCACATATATAAATTCCAACAAAATAGCCACCATCTGCAAGACACAAGGAAACCGCTTTCCCAATGAAAATCTCCAGAAGTAAAGTATATTAACCATATACAAAGGTCAGCTGAAATAAACGACAATAATTGGGAATTATGTATACATTAGGAAATACCACATTAATGGTGCAAATATTTGATTTTCATATTGATGTTATGTGTTGATATCTGTTTTAACAATTAATTATTATAGTGTGTTTTACATGTGAAAATAAGTCATGATTGATGTGTATATATACCAGATCTTGAAATAATCCTAACCACAGCTACTGGTCTTTCCTAGATAAACAAAATATGTGTCCCAAAAGACAACCTTTCACACCAAAAGTCTCAAGTGCACTAAGTATCAAATGCCACACCAACACACAGTGACAGGAAAATTCAAAATCATTTGTGCATGAAAACCCATTAGGCATTGCCACAACAAAGTTAGTCAATGACCAATGTGTCAAACATGAAATCTACAATGCCATCATGCAGTGTTGAGTGTCTTATTTCACAAAATATAAAGAAACATCTAAACTAAAACAACAGGAAAATATAACATAAAATGTAGCTCCCAACTATTTACAAACAGCCATGATCAACTTTGTGACAGAGGTAGACATGTCACATTATGCGGAGGAGATTGAAACCTTTATGCAGCACATCTTGAAGCTCCCTGACCCCAGGGACACCATGCCTGGGTCCTCTACTACTGTCTTGGGTCTGGACGATGAAAAAGGCCAACAGCAGGTCAGGCCAACAGGCCCTTTAGCTTTGCTCCCATTAAGTCCTTACCTCAAATATGCCTTTGAGAAGTTTGAACCAGACTTCCAGGCTTCTCATGGGGCCACGGTGGCAGAGTGGTAACACTCTCGCCTCCCACCTCTGAGGCTGGGGTTCGATCCCCATGACGGCCTGGTAGTTGCTTGCCGTTGGTCGGCAGTTTACAGTACACAACCCTAGCGAACTGTATGTACTGGTTTCCTCTGCCCTTCAAACTACCCGTCGTGATATGACCTATACAGTGTTGAAAGCGATGTAAAACCCCAAATAAATAAACAAATCCAGGCTTCTCATTTACCTGAGGGTAAATATATTAAGCTCCCTACTTCCACTGCAAAGCAGTATAAAGTGTGACAAACTTGTTTTCAAGACAAGATGCAGGAATTGAACTCTGATTTTGCTAAGGTCTGTATCTCACCAAAGCCCTCTGGGGTTCCTTTGGGCAAAGTTCCACTACAAATTCTGAAGGAATTTGAACACCAGGCAAGGCAAAATCTCTGCACCATCAACTTTGAGGCCACTTTCACTGAGACTGCTTCCATCTGTAACTAAAACAGAGAAGTGCCAGGACAGTTTTAAGTCAACCTTCGAAAAAGTCAAAAGTCAGATTCAAAAAGGTGCCAATCCTGAAAGACTAGCCAGGCATGACTATGGGCCTGTGACTACTTTGAGATATTGAATAAGATGATTCTTATTCAGCAGAGAGCTCTAGCCTCCTTAAATTAATCCTTGGCCCATATCCTTCAAACGGAGCTATACACTATGGGTAACACTGACCTGCTAAGACAAGAGGCTGAACTTACCCTCCTTCAACCAAAGCTAGGGAATACAAGGCAACAAGAACTTAGGAACTCGCCCTTTTGGCCTTCTTTGTTCAAGTCGCAATTTGTCAAGGACGGAGAGGAATTCCTCCTTAAAAAGGGCACCCAGAAATACTATCAGGGTTTCAGACCCTATCAGAACAAGCCCTTTCATGGTCCCCACCACAATAAAGAGGCTCCTACAGGACACATCCCTCTGGGGGACAGTCCACTCCAAGCAGTAACCAGTCATTTTCCTCAGGCAGGGGGAAATCGAACAACTGATGCTCCAGAGGTCGTTTTCGACCTCACTCCAAGTGATAAGTTGGGGGTAACACCCCTTCCCAATGACCCCTCAATCAGTCCACCAGTATGAGGTTGCGTCCACACCCAGGTGTTTCACATCAATCCACAGTTTCTCAACCTTCACACCTGGTGTCTCGGAGTGGACAGCTCCAAGAACAAGGCTTCTCTGTGGAAGTGACAGAGAGAATTGATGCCCCTCAAAGACTGTCAACCAGGACCCTCTTCCAATCAAAGTGGGCCCTGTTTGAAAGATGGTGCAGAGAGAATTCAGTGGATTTCTCCTCTCCCACACATAAATAAATTTCAGATTTTTCATGTATCTGTACCAAAACCTAAACAGGCATCCTTCAACCATTGATGGTTACAGGACGGCCATTGTTGAGAGTTTGGGCCCAGTGTGCCTCCACATTTCTCAAAGCTCTGACCTCAGCAGGTTGCTGTATAGCTTTCACAGGGATCATCCCAAAAGTTCCAGAAACCTCCCCCAAGTAGAACCTTTCTGTTGTACTCAATCAGTTCACAAAAGCACCTTTTGAGCCTATGAAAGACACAGACTTCAAACATCTCACTCTCAAAACTTCTCTCTTGCTAGCCTTGGCCACCAGCAAGCTCCATAGCGGAATCCATGCCTGAGTTGCAAACAAAGTGTGTAATTTAGGCCAATGGGAAAAGGTTGCCTTGTTCCCCTCTTCAGATTTCATAGCCAAAAACCAACTAGCAAGAGAAGGTTCTCAAAGTGTGTCTCCAGTGTATACCTGCTCTGACTACCATTGTGGATAGACAATTTAAAGAAAACAGGACCTTGTGTCCTGTGAGGGCCTTGAGGTACTATCTGGTTCACACCAAAGACCTAAGAGGGTCTCGATGCCTACTCTTCATTTCCTTCAAGAAGGGACATACCTCAGATAGATATCAGACCCGCAACACTCTCTTCGTGGTTAAAACAAGCAATTGTACTTTGTTACAAAAAAGCAGACCAACAGTCCTTGGACTTGGTCCAAATTAAGGTGCATGAGATTAGGGCCTTTGTGGCCTCTAAGGCCTTTTATGGTAGGGTTTCAGTGGACCAAATCATGCAAGCCTGTCACTGGAAGGCTCACAACACCTTTACAAATTGTTACCTAAAAGACCTTACTTGGTCAGATAATGACAACATGTATCTGGGACCAGTAGTAACGGCTCAACTGGTCCTAGACCCTTCCACTCAGACTAGTCATCCTCAGAAAGAAAACAGGATGGCACGTCCATTGCAGCCAAGTCTTCAGGAGTCTAATCACAGGGTCAAGGTATATGACTACCTCCTCAGGATGTTATGGTAAGGTTTTTTTATCTGTTACTTAGTATTCACATGTATTAAAGTTTTCCAAGTGTTCCATCATAAGGGTGGCCAGTTGATGAGATTTTCAAGCCTAGGGCGTGTGTTCATTGTAACGTAACCTTCGGGGCTTATTTCCACTTAAGTGAGCATGGCCGGCACTTAAGTGATACGCCCAGTTCCCAGCACTGTAACGGGACTCAGAGTGGTAATAATTAAGCGTCCAACTAGGGACGCTTGTTTGTTTATGGGAGAAGTGACTCCACCGGATCCGCATTTTATTTTTGCATTAGCTTTGCAGCCATAAGGCGGATTCTCTCATAGTTTTCCCAAAAGGTGTTTTCCCACCATCAAAAGGTGGCCATCTTGAATTTCTGCATAAGACACTTAAGAAAATAAATAAAATAAATAGACAAACCAGATTCATCTACGAAACCTTACATTTTGTCATAAATGGAAAATTGTGTTAAACACAGGAAGATTGTCATTTCGTTAATACTCATTGGGTTGGATTTTTTTTCTCTTGCAAAGCAATACTCTAGTTTGGAAAATACTTCGGTATATATTTTAATTCAGAATTGAAGAATAATAGATCAAGCACTTCCAGTTTCAGCTGTAATCCTGCCACCAGGCGGTTGCATTTCCACATGGTAAGCTGTTGTAGCGCAATAAAATTGAAAATTTTAAATACTTAAATGTAGTTCATATAAGCTACAAGCTTACCATGTGGACCTGGAGAGAGTCCCACCCTGTGTCATCGCTGTATTGCAGCTAAGGGGGTATGGTCAAAATCGCAACAAGAAAAGAAGGAAGCATGTGGGTGCACGCTACAGGGAGCACATACACGGTACAAGCTGAGGATTGGTCAACACTAGTCATCTATTTTTGTTAGATGTAGGCCACAGCTCGTGGCCGCCTGAGATCAGCATTCAGTTCCATATGACAAGCTTTTATAAGCTACATTTAAGTCATTCAAATTTTCAAATTTATCTCGGAAATGATGCAAAATGGAGTGAATTTGACGAAACTTTGGACTCACAAGGTACATAATTGCTTCTAGGACACCTTGTATGTGGGACAGCACATTAATTTATCTGCTAACACATGGATTTTCAAGACACGGCAGCCTTCGACACCATTGACCACTCGATCCTGTTCCACAGATTATATGAATGCTATGGCATCAATGGACTGGCTCTGAGTTGGTTCAAGTCTTACTTGTCGGACAGGACTCAATCAGTCAAGGTAGGCTCTGTACTGTCACATCCCATGGACTTGAAATTTGGTGTCCCTCAAGGCTCGGTCCTGGGGCCACTCCTTTTCTCCATGTACACAAATCCACTCAGTTCAATTATTCGATCTCACAGGGGTATCAAACACCACTTTTATGCAGATGACACTCAGTTATACATTACTGTTTCATCATCAAATTTCAGTCAGTCAATGACAGCTCTAACAGACTGCCTAAATGATATACAAAATTTCATGGCTGCAAATAAACTCAAATTAAACCCAGACAAAACAGAATTCATCCTGATTGGTTCAAAACACAGTCGTAAACAACTTCATTCCCTTTTTCCCAATGATATTCTTGGGAATAAAGTGGCACCTGCCTCAAATGTCAAAAACCTAGGAGTGGTGTTCGACTCCAACCTGACTTTCACAGATCACATTTCCCAAGTCATTAAGTCCACTCGGTTCCATATAAGAGATTTATATAGGATTCGCCATCTCCTTGACCTTAACGCAGCAATACTCCTTGCAAATGCTCTCGTCAGTAGCCGAATTGACTACTGTAATTCCCTCTTTGCCTCACTCACTCTTTCTGAGCTAAAGAGGTTGCAGGGTGTTCAGAACTCCCTCTGTCGAGTAGTCACTAGATCCTCGAGGTACACTCATACAACTCCAAATCTGGAAAAACTACATTGGCTACCAGTCAAATACAGGGTTCTTTTCAAAATTGGGTTGATCACATATAAGGTCCTTAAGTATGGTCAACCTGTGTACCTCAAGGATAAACTTCATCCATATACCTCATCAAGGAACACCAGACGTAGCAGTCCAAAATACAAATTCCTTCAAGTTCCTTCTTTTGATTCTAAAATACATAAGTCTCATAAGTATCTTACCAAATCTTTCAGCCATCATGCACCTGCTTTCTGGAACTCACTTCCTGTCCATGTAAGAACCAGTCCATCTGTCACATCCTTCAGGAAGCACCTGAAAACTCACCTTTTTAAATCTGCTTTTCCGACCTAGATTCTTCCCCACGTTCACACCCACAACCATCGGAATACAGACCTGGCTCGTCCCCCACTATGACTTGGAAATTATACATGATTAGTTAGCGCACTGAGTTCCCCTTAGGGAAGATATTGCGCCTGCAAAGCAGTAGATTTAGATTTTAAAGCAGTAGATTTAGATTTTCTTGAAGTATGTGGCCACAAAATTAAATGAGAATGCGTAGTTCACAAGTAGGTGCGCGAAATATATAAAAGGAAAAGACAAGATATCTAGAAAACCGAAACACTGATAGGATGCAGAGTTTGTTGAGGGTTTGATATCTTCTGTCCAAATGTGTTTCAGATAAATCTTGTTGACAATGTTGTTTCATGATTGTTTATGTAGTTATGAAACTGAAAAATAATGTGTGCTTCACATACTATTCACCGACAAATATAAAATAATTCTTATCATTCTTCTATGGGCACAACTGTGGGACCAGAAGGTGTGTGTGTGTGTGTGTGTGTGGGGGGGGGGGGTAAACTTTAACATTGCTTCATGATTACATCAAAAGTATATTCCCATATTTTGTGTTAACAGTACCACTGAAAATGGTCACTGACAAAGACACGGACAATGATTACAGTCATGGAAATGAGGAAGGACAGTTGAAGTTCTTACATGTGAAGTTCTTATTGCGTGTACTAGGCTTGGATTTTATTTTTAGTGCACAGGACTATCAACTGACAATTTACTTGTGCACATATAGCTCTTCATAGTTAGCCAAGTGGCCTTGATCAGTAGCAGAAGTCCACTATTAAAAATGACTAAGTAACTAGAAAAAGTGTTTTTAGTTAAAACCTCTCATGAATCATCCCCTAGATTTTTCAGCCCCTCCCCACATTTTGTGCAGTGGTGGGGGTTCGCCCCCACTTTTTGAAATTCCTAGAATCTACACAGAAAATTTATGAATAATGAGCTAAATCACTTATAACTTGAGAAGTATTACATTTAGAGCATTTTGTTAAAATATGTTACTCAGCTACTCTGTCCACAGCTACAGCATGCTGGTTAACTTGGGCATCTATCCCAATAACTAAGTACTTAATGACTTTTCAGTACCTTCCATAATGAGTAAAATAACTTGTAACTTGAAAACTGAATTTTCTATAATGTTGTTATTCAGCAAATTTTGGGGCAGCTATAACATCATAAAATTGCAGAGCTGTAGCTCATTGCATAGCTGAGTAATAGCTACTTTGAGATTCACACTCTTAAGTAAATCAGTTGTAACTCCAAAACTATTGCATTTACTTTATTTTGTTTAATTATGTTTTCCACCTACTTCTTACATGTTAACAGTTAACTTGGTACTTTAGAATACCATTTGTACGACACCAGTTTTGTGTCTTTTTCTTCTCTCACTTCTCTGAGACTCAAAACACACAGCTGTAACAGAGTCCATTCACAGGCATCCATTTCTTGTTTATCGGATATCTTCAGCTACTTTTTGATGTTGTGGGTCATGGCACATTTTCAGAGCCCTGGCTATAATGGCAACTGATTAATAGCTATTTCACCATTTTGCCAATGAGTAAATCACTTGTAACTTCTAAATTATTAATCTAGAGGTTTTTATGTTCGCTGACTTTGAGGTTTTCACTGTTGAGTAAATTTCTTGTAACTTGAAAACTATTGGATTTAGAGAATTTTGTTTAAATATGTGATTCACCTACTTTTGAGTCAGCTATAACATAGTGAAAATGTAGACTTGTAGCTCATTGCATAGCTGAGTTATAGCTACTGTGAGGTTTTCACTGTTGATTAAATCAGTTGTAATTTGAAAACAATTGGATTTAGTTTTATTTATTTAGGGTTTTACGTCGCTTTCAACACTGTACAGGTCATATCACGACGGGTAGTTAGAAGGGCAGAGGAAACCAGTACATAGAGTTTGTTAGGGTTCTGTACTGCAAACTGCCGACCAACGGCAAGCAACTACCAGCTTTCCCACTTGAGGCCGTGACGGGGATCGAACCCCAGCCTCAGAGGTGGGAGGCAAAAGTGTTACCACTCTGCCACCGTGGCCCCTACAATTGGATTTAGAGGATTTCCTGTAAATATTTTATTCACCTACTTTTGGGTCAGCTACAAAACATTAAAATTGCAGACCTGTTGCTGATTGGATAGCTGAGCAATAGCTGCTTTAAAGTTTTCACTGCTGTGTAAATTGCTTATAACTTGAAAACTTTTACATTTTTACAGTACTGAAAGTACAGTAATGAAAATGCAGACCTGTAGCTTATATTATATAGCTGAGCATAATCTACTTTGAGATTCTCACTCTTGAGTAATAACTTGTAATTGAAAACTATTGCATGTACTGTATTTTGTTTAATTTTTTTCACCTGCTTTTTGCACCTTAACAGTTAACTTGTTTCTTTGAATACTATTTGCAGGGCACAAGTTTTGTGCTGTTTTGTTCTTTCACTTCTACTCTGAGACTCAAAAGACACAGTCAGCTGACACAGAGCCCTTTGTCAAATATGCTGTTCATCTGTTTTTTGATATTCTTTGTCATGACAAATTTTCGGAGCTCTAGCTGTAATAGCTACTTTGACATTTTAGCAATGAGTAAGTCACTTTTAAGTTCAAAAGTATTCAATTTAGAGGTTTGTTACAAAATATGTTATCCTTGTGGTAGTAAGGACTACTCCTCTAGGACTCTTAGGAAATTTAGACTTGTCCGAAATTCGGCTGCCATCTTGAATTTAAGCAGAAATGAGAAATGTTGTTTATTTTTAAACCGTAACAGTTATAGTGATTTCAGGCTAATTTTGGACCCTTACAGCGTACTAAGGACTACTGCTCTGGGACTTCTGAAATTTTTTTATTTTTCTGAGTTGCAGCCATCATCTTGAATTTTACATAAATGGAAACGTCTTTTATCTCAAAAATTGTAAGATATAGCGATTTTAGCCAAATTCTGGACCCCCAGGGTACTAAGGACTACTCCTGTGCGACATCTGAAAAGTTTTAACTTTTCCGAGTTGCGGCCCCCATCAGGAATTTAGCTGAAAATGAAACCTGTCATTTATCTTGAAAATCGTGAGAGAGCAATTTTGATAATCAGTAATTGACTTTTAGCTTTAAAAGTATTAAATTTAGTGGTTTTTCGTAAAAGATGTTGTTCATCTATTTTTTGATGTTCAGTGTCATGGCAAATTTTCAGAGCTGTAGCTATAATGCTAAGTTAGTAATACCTACTTTGACATTTTGCCAATGAGTAACTCTTGTCACTTCAAAATTATTCAGTTTAGAGATTTTTTTATCAGATATGATATTCAACTACTTTTTGATGCTCTGTGTCATGGCAAATTTTCAGAGCTCTAGCTATAATGCTAATTGTGTATTAGCTACTTTGACATTTTGACATTTTAAGTTGATGTTTAAACAATTACAAATTTTGCATTTTTGCACCCAAATTTGATGAGGAGTACATCATAGTCGTAAACTAAAATGTATAACTTGTTGCTATTCCAAGTGGCGTCCTGTTAGTGTTCCTGTTTGATTGGTGATGTACTAAAATGCATCTATTTTTGGAATCTCAGAGTTGGAGCAATTTTGCATTGGTGGCCTCCCACAATTCTGACACCAACCTATGCCTACTTGTAACTTTATGATAGGAAAAAAGGTTTTAGCACACTGAATTGTTCTTTGATTTTGTGCAAGCTTCTATTATAATTTTTATTTGTTTTTGTTTTCAGAATATATATTTAAGCCTGAGATGTGAATGGAGAATATATTCAAGCCTGGGATGTGAATGGAAATAAACTGTAAACTGTATGACAGAAAATTTCTAAGTACAAAAATATTTACTTTTTCTTTTGAACCATTTCTTCAATACAAAAAAAATATATATGAATAAGATGGTTAAAAGCCATTCAAGTTTAAAAATACTATTTTAGATTTTATTTACAATTTTTTGAACTGTGATGTGCTCCTTACATGGTAAAGATAAAAATTTATTACATCCAATTTGCAGGAAACAAGACTTTTAGTTATCTGAGGAACAAAGGAAAAAAGAATGTCATTGAAGTGGAAATGCGTGAATTCTTTTCTTGTTCTCAAACACGAGACACCTTATAGAGAAGAGGCTGGTGGTAGTGGTACAGAGGAACAGTTCCAAAAACCAATCATTGAAGAACAGCCAGTTACAGAACTGACAGAATGTGATACAAAAAATGGAATATCAGTGGAAAAACTGAGTGGATACACTGTCAGTTATGAAACCTATAATACCATGCCATCCGCACAGTTGTTACCCCCTGATGCACAACAAAGGAAAAGATACATCAAAGAAGAACCATTGGAAGAGTCTTTGGAATATTCCAGTGTTTCCCATGAAAATGTTGCAGGAAAGTGTGAAATTATTGATAAAATAGATTCCTGTGTTAGTGCTTTTGACAAGCAAATGCCAAATAGGTGTATCAGTTGTGACATATATTTTGATAGTCACTCAGACTTAAGAAAACACATGGTGGACTCTCATGCTGATGTGAAAAATCTCACCTGTTTATTGTGTGGCGAATCTCTTACATGTAACAGTGCCTTGGATGTGCACATGTCTGTCCACAATTATGATAATCCTAACCGTTGCACAAAATGTGACAGGTATTTTAAGTGTTCATCTTCAGTAAAGCTGCACATGACAGTCCACACTGGTGAAAAGCCTGTCTGCACACACTGTGGCAAATCTTTTAGGACTTTGGCTTTAGTAAAGCAACACATGAAAATTCACCGAAGTGAGAAACCACACCATTGCACAAATTGTGGCAAAAGTTTTCACCGTTTGGTTGATTTAAAGTTACACATGATGACCCACACTGGTGAAAAACCACACAGCTGCACAACATGTGACAAATCTTTTAGGACTGTGCCTTGTTTAAAGCGACATCTTCTGGTCCATACTGGTGAAAAACCTTACAGCTGTACAGTATGTGACAAATCTTTTAAGACTTCGTCCTTATTAAAGCGACACATGAGTGTCCATACTGGTGAAAAACCGCACAGCTGCACAGAACGTGACAAATGATTTGAGACATCGACCTTATTAAAGCAACACATGAGTGTTCATACTGGTGAAAATCCATACAGCTGCCCTATATGTAACAACTATTTTAGGATTGTGCCTTTGTTAAAGCTACACAAGCGTGTTCACACTGGTGAAAAACCCTACAGCTGTACAAAATGTGACAAAAGTTATCAGTTTTTGCCTGCATTAAAGCAACACATGATGACCCACACTGGAGAAAAACCAAACATCTGCACATTGTGTGACAAATCCTTTAGGACTTCAACTTTATTAAAGCAACACATGAGGGTTTACACTGGAGAAAAACCATACATTTGCACAGAATGTGGCAAATATTTTGGGACATCGACCTTATTAAAGCAACACACAAGTGTTTATACTGGTGAAAAACCACACAACTGCACAATATGTGACAAATATTTTAGGACTGCCCCCTTGTTAAAGCAACACAAGTGGGTTCATACTGGTGAAAAACCCTACAGCTGTACAAGATGTGACAAATGTTGTAGAAAATTACATTTATTAAAGCAACACATGTGGATTCATACTGGTGAAAAGCCATACAGCTGTACAAAATGTCACAAAAGTTATCGCAGTTTGTCTGCATTAAAGATACACATGATGATCCACACTGGAAAAAATACACATCTGCACAAAATGTGACAAATGTTTTAGGACTTTGTCTTATTTAAAGCAACAACTTATGATCCACACTCGTGAAAAACCATACTGCTGTACAATCTGTGACAAATCTTTTAGGACTTCAGCTTTGTTAAAGCAACACAAGGGTTCACACTGATGAAACTACCACACAGCTGCACAATATGTGAAACCTTTTGGGGTTTTGTCTACTTTAAAAAACATTCTCAATGCTGGTGTAAAACCACACCGGTGTGGAAAATGTTACAATCTTTTGGGATTTAGCCTAAGCAAAAGACGCACATGATTGTCCAAGCCATGGATAGACCACACAGTTGCATGAAATGTGATAAATCCTTTAGAAATTTACATAACATGAAGAAGTATATGTGTTGTTTCACACTTGCCAGAAAAACCAAAAACTCCACAAGATTAGACAAATCTTTTCAGAGTGTCTCTTCACTAAAAGGGCACAATGACTTTTGAAACACTTTTTGAAGAGAATCTGTTAATTACTCTTACCTAGTTTTGAGTTATGAAATAGCGAGCTGCTTATGGTATATGGTTGATGTTTACTAAATAGCTAGTTTGATTCATCTTTATATATATAGGAATATCACAGAAGCAGTATAATATATGTTCTTGCCTAGTCGTGAGCAGCCATATAAGACTAGATTGTTAGTTTGGTTTTTTTTTTGTTTCTTTCTTGGGTTTCATTTTTTATATGACAGCAGTGAAAAAATAGAAAACTTAAAGAATTATATAGGCAATAAGATGCCGAAGGCTAAAGAGCAGAAAAAAAACACAGTTTTATTGCGCTACAATAGCTTACCATATGGGACTGATTGCTGTTCTCGGATGGCCACAGGCATCATGGCCAACGTCTAAGAAAAATAGACATTTATAATTGCCTGTAGCCTGAGATTGTCCCCACATGGTACAATATGAGATCTCTTCCTACTTTCTTGTTTTCCACGTGATTGGTAGCTTCTGTCAGTTACATAGATAATGTAATCTATTTCTCTGCACATACGTTTTGTTCCATGTTAATTTTTGGATATTTTATTTATTATATAACATTCTTTATTCTATGAAAGTTCAATTTCGGCAGGATAAGTATTTTTCATTATTTTGGTGCTTTTGAGTTTTCCTCGGAACAGGCATTTTTTCAATGTTTTATTGCATTTCAAGATGTCTACCCACCAAACAAATAAAGACAAACCACGATCTATTAAGTGTCATCACTTTTGCTTTGCATTTGACTCCCACAATTACTGTCCTACCTGTAGGGAATCTGGCAAGGTTGTGACCCTTGTGTCACGTTTGAGTCATCCTGTGCTTCTTTCACCAAAGAACAATTAATTAAAATTACACACAATAGACGATATGTTAAAAGGCAAAAGAAAGACACTACTACTACTTCTAAAGATGATGAGCTCCATCTCTTAGGGGATGAGGATGTGGATTCCTTTTCTGGATCTCATGCAAACCTTGAGTTCTGCAGACAACTTATTTACCTCACCCCCACGTCCTCAGCCCCTACCCTTCAGTTCATTATCTCTCAAAACACAGGCCAAATCTGTCTCACCCACACCAGGTACTGCCTTACAGCAGATGATTGAATCAAATTTAGAAAAATCCGTGGTAACACACTTAACATCCGTTTACAGCAAAAGGGGTCCTTCCAGGCATCTATGTTAGGAGCTTTTCAGTCTCTCTGAGATGAATTTACGTCAAAAGACGTCTAACAAACAAGTGGAGGTAGATCAGACCTCGGCTTTAGTTTCTGAGCCTGGACCCTCTCATTCAGCTGTAAATCTGGACCTACCCCCTCCAAGACCTGAGACTACCACTCGTGTTGTAGAAATGGAAGTGGACTATGGTCCTGCTCTTCCTCCACATGTCGGTGCTGATCATCATAACCTCACTTGTTACAGATCATCTATCTTTTGTTGTAGGGTAGCCGCAAAAGAAAGGTTTAAGTCCTCTTATTGTAAAACCAGTAAAGTCATTAAAGTATGTGAAAGATGTTTCCTGTGTAGATCAATTGAGTTTTGTCCAGAATGTTATGAATGTCCCAGTTCCTGATCCAGATCTACCTGTATGGGTCAGATTGCACCAGTTTAGGGAAACAGGCAGCCCTAAGGGCCAATCAAATAGGTCATAAGAATCCTCAGAGAAGGCTATACTCCCTTTCTAGATCCGACCAAATCTGACAAATTCACTGACCATCACAAGTGGCTATGTAATAATAATAATAATAATAGTAGGATTTATGTAGCTCAAAATTGATACAAATCCTCTAATGCGCTTACGTCCAAGAAGGGAGAGTCCAGGTACAGGCATGGGTAGACATCTAATAAGCACCCACCAGGGTATAACTCAGGCGGGGGGTATGCCAGCCTAAACAAGTTTGTCTTTAGCTGGCTTCTGAAACAATCTATTGTTTGCTCAGATCTGACAGTTTGTGGCAGCTTATTCCATTCAGCTGGTGCAGCTACTGCAAAGCCTCGCCTGCCTATGTGCTTCTTAGGACGGGTTAAGGAGACAGATAGCCTGTTGCCGCGAGCAAGATCTTATTAAAGCTGAAAGATATGGGGGCTGTGAAAAATTGATAGCCTTGAATACTAGGAGATTATACTTAAAAAAGGATACGATGTTGAATTGAAAGCCAGTGGAGTTTTTTCAAAAAGGGTGTAACATGACTCAGTTTGTCAAGTCTGAACATGATGAGGCAAAGAGCATTCTGGACTCTCTGTAAGTTAGCTATGTAGGACTTGCTTACCCCATAAAGTAAAGAGTTACAGTAGTCCAGATGACTACTGACCATAGCATTTGCCAGAAGTATTGCAGTTTCATTACTAAGGAATTTGCGAATCGTCGCAAATTGCGAAGATGATAGTAAAATGCTAGGCAAACCTTGGTAACATGATTGTCAAAGGAGTTGTCTGAGTCAAAGATAACACCCAGATTCTTTACTTCCACTGATGGAGATATTGTTTTGGAGGAGTGGAACAGGCAAATTTGGTGCAGGCAACTCTCTGATGGCTTTTTGACCTATGATGATAAATTTGTTTTTTTTCTGGGTTTAGTTTTAGCTTAACACCAACCATCCACTCTGTACTGACTTGAGGCACTTGGTCAGCTCTTCCATGCTAGAATCAAAGTTCCTGGAGTCAGCTGCTAACTAGATCTGGGTGTCATCAGCATATAGGTGATGAGTAACATTGAATTTAGAAATAACTTGACTGAAGGGACTAGTGTAAAGATTAAAAAGGAGAGGACCCAATACTCCCAAAGGGAGAATTACCGCCTCAGAGAATCTATCACCTATTTTAATTTTTTGTTTTCGGTTTGAAAGGTATGATTTGATCCACAACAAGACAATGCCATCTAGACCAAACCAGTCATGCAAGCAATCATATAAAAGAGAGTGATCAATAGTGTCAAACACCGCTAACAGGTCTAATAATGTCAGGGCCACTGCCTTTCCTGAGTCCACTGCCAGTCCTGAGAAAGTTATATCATTTTGAATCTTCAACAATGCGGTTTCAGTGGAGTGGGAACTCTTATAAGCAGACTGGTTGACATTTAAGAGACTCTCGTGTGAAATGAATTCATTTAGCTGGTTTGCCACAACTTTCTCGATAAGCTTTGATATAAAACTAAGGTTTGACACTGGCCTATAGTTTTTGAGGCTATTTCTATCAAGGCTGGGATTCTTATGTAGGGGGGTGACGTGCCATCCTAAAACAGTTGGGAAAACTACCTTCTTTGAATAATTTACAATTTTAATGATGGGAGTGATGAGAATATCAGCACACTCCTTGACCAGTGATGTTCGGATTGGGTCCAGGCCACAAGATTTGGATGGTGAGGACTTCAGAATTTTGAGTATTCTTTCCTCGGACACAGGTGTGACAGGGGACAGTGTATTTTGGTCTAGTGGAGTTGGGTCTAGTGACTGAAGATGGTGTTGATGACTGCAGTGTGGATTTTAAGGATTTTATCAGAGAAAAACTTAAAAAGGTGTTCGCAAGGTCTGTTTTATTTGTAAAGTCTGGTAGAACAGCATTAGAGGACCTGTGTAAAATCTTTTTGAAACAGTTCCACAAAGCCTTAGGATTTCCTTGATTTTCAGCCACAATGTTGGAATAATGGTTAATGTACATCCTCTCAGGAACAGCTACCTGACATAGGCATTACATGCACTTGTGCAAAAGAATGCAGTAGAACAGGTCGGAACTCAGAAATCACTACGTTTTTTCACCTAACTTTACTTGGAACCAAAGCCAAGAACAGGAGACATATGCTGGACCTTAGTACCCTGAACAAATTTCTGAAGGCAGAGAAATTCAAAATGGAAACACCAGTAACTATAAGGACTTCCTTTCACCAAGGAGAATAATTAATGTCCATAGATTTTAAGGATGCATTGGTAAAGGAAATAGGAGGAAAGTAAGGGCACCACAGGCAATATATAATAACGTGCTCAAACATCACACTAATTATCAGGCTGGGAACTCATAAATTCAAATTAAAATGCATATATATTAATTTCCACCTATGAGACTGTAATAATTATTCAGACAATAATAACCACACTTGTTTTTTTTTACTTTTATAATGAGAATGAGCCAAAATTTGGCCCCGGTAAACTGCCAATTTTTGGTTGTTGTTCTGGATTTGAAAAATTGGTATTTTGGTTATTTTGACCAAATAAGACACAAGGTGATGATGTGGGTGTCAGGTAAGTACAAATAGTTCAGGTAAGTGGTGTTGTTATGGTAACACTTGCATTTGCTCAGACCCATTACCACCACAAGCATCTCTCATTTTTATTTATATAGGCTCAAGAAACTAAAAAGTGTTGCATGGCAACACTTGTTGCCAGGTATAGTTAAAACACTAATGAGCTCTAAGCCATGCAGGGGTTTGGAAGTTCCCACAAAAAGATTTTTGAACCCAAGAAACATGAGAAAGTGTTGGCAAGTATTCACAAAATCACAAGTCCAAAAACAATATAGATAAAGTAATGATATGGCAACAGTTGTTACCAAAAACTCGTCAGCACTACTCTTCTGGTTCGTCTTACAAGAAATATATCCTGAAATTATTGGTTAAAATATTTGCATTGGTTTTAGTTATAAAGAACTCGCCAAATTAAAAGTGAAAAACAACAGCAACAGCTGTTTCTAAATGTTGCCTTAACCAAATCACAAGTTCCTCTTGCAATGAGCATATTCTGAAACTTTGGAATATTGGGAAATGCCCACAAAATTGAAAGGCCAACAGAAAATGTGTTGCATGTTTTTAAATGACATCACCAATTTATTGTTAAGGTACAAAGAAGACATTTTTGGTCTAGATGTATGTACATGATAAATTTCAATGAAAAATTCTCAATTACCACATGAAGTTTCTTCCAAACACCAAAAAAATTTGTTCCAACCTTAAACTCTGTTTGCAGTTGTTTTTGCAGTTTGCAGTTGTGAGGGAGTTTAAGGTAATCTTTTTATGAAAGTTCTATTTAAGGTTTGTTACAGCCACAACTTAAAAATGCCTAGAATTGCACAGTATTTGATATAATGTTCAAAAATTTGCAAACTTAAAATGAACATTTATTACTGCATGTGAGTTTAAAGACGCCTTAATGTAGGACCCTTAGTTATGGCCAGTTACATATATAAACAAAATTATTTTCAGATATACTCTGTGGAAAAATAAAAAGTCTACATAACTTTTATACACAGGAGTTTAAAATCGCCTTAATATAGGGCTAACCAGTTACAGCCACATGCTCAATTGGAATTGAAACTGTCAACCTGTTTTTGAGATATGGTCCGGAAACAAAAAACTTAAACTTAAGTATGTTACCACTGGGAGTTTAAGGTCACCTTGCAATCCGGCACATCTTGAAGACTTGATACATCCACATGAGAAATTTGTACATGGTCCATCATGTCATTTATGATCTACTGTCAGGAAGCTAAGTGTGACGACACAGACCATCCATCATAGCTATTAGTGACACAAAACTCAACCTTGATGGGGACTGTCATGTCGGTAACTATGGATTTTTCGAGGGTCAGGAATGTTTACAGAGTCGGTTACACTTTCCTGGCTTGTTGCAGTAGATCAGCAAAATATCAAGCATGTTTGATATTTCACTGACCCACCCCCACTCTCTATCTGGACTGTGGCTCCGCTCACCTGGAAACCGTCCTGTCGTGGATCTTTAGAGTTGTCAGTTACACTTTCCATCCAGTCCTATACTGTTACCATCCTGTCATGAAAAGCTTGCCATCCTGTCCTGGTAAAGTAACAGGAATCCACCTCCAGACTGGCTGTCAACACTAACCAACTATACTTGAAAAGAAACGGGGCTGTTGTAAATAAAACAGACCTGACTTGGACACTTTCTGCCAAGACAGGAAGTATCCCAGCTGAAAACAGAACCAAACAAGTCGTAAAGACAAACTGACAAGCCAGTTACACAACAGACAAGACGGGAACTGTGCAGGACAACCTCGCTTCATGTTTACAACACAAGGCTTGTCTATTGATGAAATCTGTCAACATAGGTTGAGTCGGTTTACACAATGCAATGGTTTGTACAAGATGCAACCATCCAGATAAAAGGTTCCTGGAGGTTCCTCAATTCTGTCCATCTGTACATAAATCCAAAAATCACTTTGGCCACAGCTTTGCTTTTGATGCCCCCACAGTCTGGAATCATTTGCCATATGAGGTACGTTCTGCCCCAACTCTCACCTGTTTCAGGAAAAGGTTAAAATCATATCTCTTCCACAAGGCATTCCCACCTTAGCATACACTCTATCCGGCGTCTCCGTGGTACTGGACTTGGCAACGGCTATGGACAGATGATTTCTTAAACTTGATTTTTGGTGTTGCGCCTTAGAGTCTGCCTTGCAGAGATTAAGCGCTATAAAAGTACAGAATAGAATAGAATAGAATGCATCATTTGGAATATGGCATCGGATGGATACAGGAAAAGTTTGGATTCCCAAGGTCACACATTCGACACAAGGGGCTGAGGAAGTTGTCAGAAATCAAGTCCCAGGCCTGAGGAGCCACTGCTTCAGCACATGACATCTCCACAGCCTCCACCGACATAGACAGCATGGAGATTAGCATGCGGTCAACAGACATCACATTACAGCCTCAACAAGTCAATAACCCCATCGTAGCTTCAAAGCGCTCTTCGGTCGACCAGTGGGTCATGAACCATTTCACACAGATGAGAACAATGTTTTTTTCATTCCTCAGGCAAAAGCCTGAGACAACACTTACAGCCTTCTGCAACTATCTGACATTGGAAGTGGAGGGATTAGAAGAGAAAGACTTTTAGACATTTAGAAATGTGACTGTCAGGTTTTAAGCAACATTCAAAAAAGGGCCAAAAGACAAGGGAATACATTTTAACCATCTAAGAGACTCAAATGCCCTCAAGCCAGGTCATCCAACTGGCTCAGCAGAGCCAATTGGCAACCAAAGTACAGAAGCAGCAAACCAGATGGTAGCTGATTCCCTTATTAGTCATTGACAACTGTTACGTATATGGGCACTATATAAGTGCTTGCTTAATCTAAGCTTTATGTCTTTATAATCCCATATAAGGAAATTGTGTTACTGATTCTTTTTATGTCAGCTGACTTGTCAGTCAGCTGACATTATGTCGTCACTCTGCGGCGTGGGCGTACGCGTCCACGTCCGCGTGAACATCTTCTCCAAAACTACAAGGCCTAGAGACATGATGTTTTTTTAAAAGATACCTTATCTAGCGAGGATGAAAATTTGTTCAAGGCATGCAAATATGTCTGTTCGTCTGTTTGCTAGAGACATTACAAGGGAGGTACCCCCACCAAAAGTGTAAAAATTTCAACACTTTATCACAATTTTCTCAGGGACTATGTGAAGGGTTTTTCTCATATCTTACATATATGTACTGGACCAGAGGTAGATTCTCTTGTGTGAGTATGAGACCTGGATCTGTCTTATTTTTTTTTAATAAATTTTTTTTAATATTTTTTAATGCATTAAAATTCATGAAATCATGCACTAAATCACTTATAACTTGAAAAGTGTTGCATTTAGAGCATTTTGTTAAAATATGTTGTTCAGCTACTTTTTCCATAACTACAACATGGTGAGTAATTTGCGTGTCTGTCTCAATAGCTAACTGAGTAATAGCTACTTTTGGGCTTTTCAGTAACTTCCATCATGAGTAAACTCACTTGTAACTTGAAAACTTTTGCATTTAGAGAATTTTGTATAAATATGTTATTCAGCTACTTTTGGGTCAGCCAGAACATAGTAAAATTTCAGAACTGTAGCTCATGCCATAGCTGAGTAATAGCTACTTTTAGGTTATCACTGTTGAGTAAATCACTTATAACTTCAAAATTATTGCATTTAGAGTATTTAGTTTCAGTATGTTATTCACCTATTTTGGGGTCAGCTATAACTTAGTGAAGTTCCAGACCAGTGGCTCATTGCATAGCTGAGTAATAGCTACTTTGAAGTTCTCACTGTTGAGTAAACCAGTTGTAATTGGAAAGCTATTACATTTACAGAAATTTGTGTAAATATGTTATTCAACTACTTTTGGGTCAGCTATAACATAGTGAAATTACAGACCTGTAGCTCATGGCACAAGTGAGCAATAGCTATTTTCAGATACTGACTGTTTGAGTAAATCAGTTGTAACTTGAAAAATATTGCATTTGGAATATTTTGTTAAATATGTTGTTCACCTACTTTTGGATCAGCTATGACATAGTGAAATTACAGACCTATAGCTCATGGCATAGCTGAGCAATAGCTATTTTCAGGTTCTCACTATTGAGTAAATCAGTTGTAACTTGAAAGCTATTGCATTTACAGTGTTCTGCTTAAATATGTTGTTCACCTACTTTTGGGTCAGCTATAACATAGTAAAAATTCAGACATGTAGCTCATTGCATAGCTGAGTAATAGCTACTTTGAGGTTATCACTGTTGAGTAAGTCAGTTATAACTTGAAAACTATTGCATTTAGAGTATTTTGTTTAAATATGTTATTTACATAATTTTTGGTCAGCTATAACAGTGAAATTTACAGAACTGTGTGTCATGGCACAGCTGAGCAATAGCTACTTTCAGGTTCTCACTGTTGATTAAATCATTGTATCCACTGGATAGCTGTAGTGTGTAGAGAGATTTCACCATTACCGCTCTAACGAAAAAAATATTATAGCTAGCCTTCTCAAATTTGCAGGATATATTAATAACCATAAAATGTTGCCTGGGAATATTTTTGGCCTCATTTTGAAAAACAAGATGGCTGCCAGGGACGTTTATTTGACTTTAAACAAGGACTTGTGTTGGCCCTCTAGAGCAAAGAGTATTATGGGTAGAGATCTCAAATTCGCAAGACATGTTCATCATTATAAAATCTTGACTGGGAATGTTTTTAGCCTCATTTTGAAAAACAAGATGGCCGCCAAGGGCATTTCTTTGTCAGTCATGAAAAGTTCTTATATCTCCCTTATTATTGGTCCTAGAGGTTTGAGATGGTAAACCAACCTGTAGGAAATCATGGGCTGGGAATCTTCTGGTTTGGTCAGATTTGACCTTCAAGATCAAACAAGGATAGCCAAACTTAAAAGTGCTTATAACTTGCTTATTATTGGTCCTGGAGGTTTGGGATGGTAAACAGACATATAGGAAATCATGGGCTGGGAATCTGTTGATGTGCTTTGATTTGACCTTGGACCCCTCCTTCAAGGTCAAGCGAGGAAAGCCAAACTTAAAAGTGCTTATAACTTGCTTATTATTGGTCCTGGAGGTTTGGGATGGTAAACAGACATATAGGAAATCATGGGCTGGGAATCTGTTGATGTGGTCGGATTTGACCTTGGACCCTGCCTTCAAGGTCAAACGAGGATAGCCAAACTTAAAAGTGCTTATAACTCGCTAATTATGGTCCTAGAAGTTTGGGATGGTAAACAAACCTATAGGAAATCATTGGCTGGGACTCTATTGGTGTGGTCAGATTTGACCTTGGACCCCTCCTTTAAGGTCAAACAAGGATAGCGAAATTTAAAAGTGCCTATAACTCGCTTATTATTGGTCCTAGAGGTTTGGGGTGGTAAACCATCCTATAGGAAATCATGGACTGGGAATCTTTTGGTGTGGTCAGATTTGACCTTTGGACCCCTCCTTCAAGGTCAAATGAGGACAGCCAAACTTAAAAGCTTATAATTCGCTTATTATTGGTCCTAGAGGTTTGGGATGGTAAACCAACCTATAGGAATTCATGGGCTGGGAATGCTTTTGTGTGGTTGGATTCGACCTTGGACCCCTTCTGAATGTGAGGATATTGCATTTGCAGTATTTCTTTAAATATGTTTTAACCTACTTTTTACACTTAAACAGTGACCTTGTTACTTTCCTTTATAATACCATTTGCAGGGCACAACTTTTTTGTCCTTCTGTCAGTTTCGGAATTTCATTTGAACATGCTGTTCAATTACCATTTACTGTACTTCTGTACAGCATTTTCCCTGATAATTATGCTTTCCTCTCATTATCACCTTCACAAATCAAAAACACTCAGTCAGCTGACACAGTGCCCGTTCACGGGCACTCTACCCTTGTTATGTTTTAGCATTTAAATTTAGGGAGTTATTGATTTTTGTGTTATAGTGTTTATTGATCTATTTAAGGACTGGGGAAATCCCCTAGACTAACCCCAGTGATACTATTTATAGATTTGGGGGAAGCCTATAGGTTCTAGAACTTCTTCACTTGATCTAGTTACTCTCGATTCTTCTGTGAACATATATAAGGAATGTACATCTGACCACAAGTGAACGTAGTATTCACTGGCTATAAAGAAGGCTATTGTGTCATGGAATATAATAAAGTGTTTTTGCTACTGTGAACTTTTGCTGGAGTGAACTGGATACATTGTCTGGATAGACTTGTTGTACTTTGGATATTTTTGGATATTGAACATTCATATAAGAGAGATTTACTACATTTTGGACATTGTCCATATCTTGCAGCAGACAGTACAGTTGTGCTACCTCTCTGAATATCTCCAGACAGACATTCTGTGTGATTGGATATACAAAGGATAGCAGGACAAGAAACTTTTGTGTCATTGGACAGATCACAGGACAGACCACAGGACGGATTACAGGACAGATTGCTGGATACAGCTGATAAACTTAACTGTTAGCCACAGTGGTCAGGTCAGATAGGTTTCATTATTGTATTAATGTGTGTTTGGTTAAGAGCATACCAGTTGACTGTAATCATTATTGCTAACCGTTAAATAAATTTAAGCTTTTTGCTTTTTTTCTGTTACAACTAAAAGATAACCAGTAATTGCCACTGCGCTTTCCCGTGACCGTAACAACAACCAACAGACTGGACCTTCAAGACAACTTACCTTCCCATTGATGCCGACGAAGCACTTCAACCCTCCAGCAGTTGCCTCTGCTACAGGTGAAGAAAGTCAACACAGAGCATCAGGACTCTCAAGCTTCTTCAGAAATCTTCAATCTGTGATGAGCTACCAGCAGGTTGACAAACCACAGCCATTTTTACCCAACACGCCAGCACCAACTGACTCTCCTCCAACCACCACCACCGCACAGCAAGAACATCAGCAGGCCAGCCTCAGCCTCCTCTGTAGTCAGCTGATGCCAAACGGCAGCAGCAGTAGAACTACTGCCATTGCCTCCAATCAGTCCTTTTTAGGGCCACTGCTGTAAACAATTTAAAGGTACTTTTCACGACCACCCATATCTTTCCAAAACAATAGCTGTGTGTTCTAAATAAATCCCAAAACAAGAAGCATTGCCCCACACTGCCCCACACAAAACACAAGAAAAAAGTAGAATGAATGAATGGTTGTGTGATTGAATAAAATTTTACAGTGAAAGAAAATACTTGTTTGATAAATGAAAAAAAATAATAATCTTAAGAAATAAATTTCCCCCCTCCAAAAAAGAAGAAAATAGTCTCAGAGATGCCCATACCCCACAGCCTGGGGAAATAGTTTTCAACGCCATGAGATATAGAAGTGAAAAACTACAAAACTTGGGATACTTTCAGAAGTGTCAGTTATATCAAGGTCCAAAAAATATGATGCACACCTACAACCCCTAAGCAATGTCCTTACCAACTGTCAACTTCCCATACTTAAAGGTTTCAGAGATATTGCCTGGACACAATTTTAAAAATCAAAATTACTACAGTAAGATGAAAGGTTAAAACAAGGTCACACCATGACACTGCACACCTATGACCCCCAAGCAATGTCCCTACCAAGTATCAACTTCCTACACCTTATGGTTTCCAAGATAAAGCCCGGACAAGATTTTATACGTCAAGGTCACTACGACCAAGTAAAAGGTCAAATCAAGGTCACACCATGATACTGCACACCTACACCCTTTACCAATCTCCTTACTAAGTATCAACTTCCTACACCTCACAATTTCTCAGATATAACCCGGACAAGATTTTATAGGTCAAGGTCACTACGGCAAGGTCAAAGGAAGTTCCCACCATGACATAGCACACCAAAAATATAAGGCCACACCATGATGTTGCACTCCTACACCCCCTAACCAATGTCCCTATTAAGTATCAACTTCCTAAACCTTATAGTTTCGGACACATATCCTGAACAAGATTTTCAAACTCAAGGTCACTACAGCAAGGTCAAAGGTCAAATCAAGGGCAGACCATGATGTTGCACACCTACACCCCCTAACAAGTGCCTACTAAGTATCAACTTCCTATACCTTGTGGTTTCTGGGATACAGAACCTGTCCACCCACTAACCCATCCGGACACCATGGGTGCAATGAATACCCCTGCAGAGAGCTACCTACATAAACATGGAAGGGGACTTAGGTCTGGCCCACTACCCTGACCTGGTGCTCCAGAAACCAGGTTACTTTCTAGGTCTAACACATTTCAGGCTGGCTGAATGCGGCTGCAGACAAGCTATCCAGGCTAGACCAGAGCATTCAACAAACAGAATGGTCCCTCCTTCCAGAGGTCTTTCAAGGTGGCACCTGCTTCAGGTAGACCTGTTCACAATGAGGGCCAAAAACAAGCTGCCTTCGCTGTATCATCATTTCCAGACTTCCCAGTGTGGGAAGTGGATGCCTACCTTGGGAGGATCTGGACCCCTATGCCTTCCTAGCAGTAACTATTCTGGGCAAAGTAGTAATGAAACTAAAGGACAACCCTTTAAAGAGAATAATTCTAATTTCTCCAGGGTAGCCCAATTACTTCTGGCATCTGGTAGCTATGTCATGCAAATCCCACTGTGCCTGCCTACCCTGCCCATTCTACTGACACAACCCATCAATCAGATTCTGTGGAAGAATCTGTCAAACCTAAATCTCCATGCCTATAGCCTCAGCTATCAAGGAGCAAGGCTTCTCTGAGACTTCTCTGATGCAGAAAAATCCTGAAGTTTGAGCCATGTCTCTTGAGTGGGTTTTACAATAGCTGAATCAAGATGGTATGCGTAGCCCACAAACGAAAACACCTGAGTGGGTTTCAATTCTGATTTTTCCTGATTTATTATCCACCCCAAGAACCGGGTTAGGTCTACCACTGCCTGAGTGTTCACTTGGGCTTCTTCCTGAGAATAGGACCTGATCTGCCAGTTGTCCAGGTATTGGTGAAGTCTGAGTCCCCTTGAGAGGGCCATTAGCTTCACTTCCTTTACAATCATTGTAAAGACCTGGAGAGCTGTGGCTAGTCCGAAAGGGAGGGAGGTGAACTGGAATACCTGGGACCTGTAGCAAAACCTTAGGTATTTCCTTAAGTTTGGGGGATGGGGATGTGACGGTAAGCAACCGACAGGTCTATCGACGATACACATTTCCCTGGGATCAGGGAGGTCCTGATGGACTCTGGAGTTTCCATTTTTAACCTTTATACATGTAGAAAAGTGTTGAGCCTGCTTAAGTCTATTACTGGCCTCCACCTTTGGTGAGGCTTGGGGACTAGAAACAGGCGATTGTAAAACCCAAGAGATCTTACATCTTCTACCCTTTCTATTGCTTTCTTTGACTGATACCAGTGGGCAGAGCTTGGTACTTTTGAAGGACCTTGTATTCTGACTGAGGGAATCTGGCCAGACTTAATTTTGAAAGGAATGGCAGTAAGTAGCCGTTGGTGATAATGTTTAACACTTTGGATGAAAATTTTTTTGTTTG
The DNA here is from genome assembly GCA_964017235.1 of Sabellastarte sp. h YS-2021. Lineage (NCBI taxonomy): Eukaryota > Metazoa > Annelida > Polychaeta > Sabellida > Sabellidae > Sabellastarte > Sabellastarte sp. h YS-2021. The sequence goes on from OZ024933.1 coordinate 113,522,031, forward strand.
CCAGTCTCTTCTGAAAGAACGGAGACGACCTTCTGGTGGATTGAGGGAGGCTTTGAAGGAGTCACTGGGGGGAAGGGTTTCCACACCCTTGTCCTCTAGAGTGGAGTTGAAAATAACCCCTGGAGCCTCTGAAGTTCGGTTCCACTATCTGAGGAAAATGATTGGTTACTGCTTTGTGAGGAATTGCCCCATAGGGGCGTTTCCTGTAGGAGCCTCTTTTCTTTTGGGGACCATGAAAGGGTTATTTTGATAGGGTCTAAAACCCTGAGTCTTTAGGTGCCTTTTTGAAGAGGAAGTGTTCTCCCTCCTTCACAAGTTGAGACTTGAACAAGGAGGAATGCCAAAAGGGCGAGTTCATGAGTTCTTGGCATCTCGTTTCCCCTAGATGTGGTTGTAAAAGGGTCATTTCATCTTTGCGCCTTAGTAAGCCGGTGTTACCAATAGTATGTGGCTCACTCTGGAGTATATGAGCTAAGGATTTGCTGAGGCATGTGAGAGTTCTGTGTTGAATAATAACAGTCTTATTCCATAGATCTAAGTATTCACAGGCTTCTTCATATCCACATTTGGCTGCTTTCTCAGGATTGGCACCTTTCTAGATCTGAGACTTAACCTTCTTACCTCTCTGTCTTGAAGCAAAGTCACTTTCAAACTTGACATTGAACGGAAGACATGTTAAAAATTGGAACTTGAATTTTCTTTTACTTGATTTTATTTTAGTTTTTTATACAGTTTTAGGTTTTAAGTTGTGAGATATTGTACATATAAAGACAGTTATTTATCCAGTAACAAGTTCTTTTATGTTGTGTGTGTCGTGAGGAACTGCCAATGTATTGACCTCAGGATGAACTTTATGTGACATGTCAACTTTCTGACGCCATTGTGAATTGATTTTGGTCATCTTCATAATGGTGTACAAAGGGATGGTCTAACCTATATTTATTGTCATCTTTATGCCAATTTGGTCGTGATTTTTGGAACTTTTCCCCTTTGATGTAAGCCTGAGATTGCTAAGGTTGTATTTGAATCTCTTTGCATATGTTCTTTGCAGTGACATAGACTATTAAATTATAAATATGCCAGATAACAAACAGAGACGTAAAAAGTGTAAGAACAGACATGCTCCCCCCGGTAAAAAGTGCCAGTCCAAAAATGCTAAAAATGATGATGTGTCGGGACATTAGCAAAGTAAAAAGTTCAGACCAACTTATGTAACCAGTGATTCGTCCTCAGTCGAAAGTGACAAACCCTCCATGGAAAGGTTAAAGTCTGGTACCATTCAAAGAAAAGTTGATAGGAGGATTAGAGAGTTAAATCACAGTTCACATTTCCCAGGTAACGAGAATTCTGTAAAACTCAAGTCAAAAAGAGGAGGTACTGTTGAAGTTAGCATGAAAAACAAAGTATCTTGGTCTGTATCTGTCGCTCACTCAATTTGTACAAGGTTTTTGTAAAAATGTCATGGAGGAAAGTTGTAATGAAAGAAAACATACCATGGTGTCGTACCTGAGTGATTTGATGGAAGATGCCACAGATTTTTCTTTGGCAGAGTGCTAAGGCAGCTCATGCTGTCTTACTTTGTGAGATGGAGTGGGGTTCCCTCCAGTGGGAAGACATGGACCGAATAGATCCGAAGGGCCCATGCTCAGAAACATGTTGTAAGTAGGGGTAATTGGGCAAAGCCATCAGATCACATCAGATGGTAGGAAGCCATGGTTTTGTAAAGGTTTCCAGACAGGTGTTTGTACACACACACGTGATCATGAAAGTAAAGGAAAGTTGCATAGGCACATATGTGCTTACTGCCTTATGGGGGGTAGGCAACTTAACCATCCTGAAAAAGATTGTAATTTTAAAAAACAGGCAAAAAACGAGCAAGCAGCTGCCCATGACTAGGGTGGAGCAGCTGTTTGGATACACCTGTTCTTGAAAGTTGTAAGAAAGCTAGTTCTGTTCAGTTAACGGCTTGTGGTGTTGAACTTAACAGTAACTCTGACATCACTGCACACAGTGTCAAGGACACCAGATATGCGTCTAGGTTCTTTTACAACTCAGCTGTCAGACCCAGAGACATTGCTAATTTGCTTGCAAAAAAGTCGAAAAATGCTCTTAATGGTTCAAAAATTGAAGTTAAAACTCGCATTTTTGGACGTGGTGTCAATTCTAGTGTCAATCCTGATTCAAAGGAAGTCACGGACATAAAGCCTGGTGGTCAATGTAAACTGTCTAGTCCCCCTGTTGTCCAACCCCAGCTGCATTCACACTCTCCCAAACATGGGCATGTAAACAATGTACAGTGCAATGTTATACAAAAAGCTGTCGAAGGTCATGGCCAGGGTTTGAATATCAATGATTGGCAGCACACTCAGGCTTCACTAGTAACTGGTCAGGGTTTGAATCCTGTTACAGTTCAGCAATTTGTAAGCTCTGACCTAACTGAAGTTAAATGCACCAATCACCTTAGTATAATTCATTTCAAGCAGTTCAGCAAATCTCAGATATCTCTTGGGGCTGATAGCCCTATTTTTTAAAAAATGGAATGAACAGTCTTACTTTCAGTTTGGCTTTATCCCTTTTGGTGAGCAACTAATGCCCAACCAGTCCTCTTGCAATAATATGTTCAAAAAATCCTTCATTGATGCTCATTATGTGATCAGGCAGATGGGTAAGCCCAATTTTTGGGGGGCTCGCATACCTGTGACCTCACAGCTTAATGTAGACAAATGGGAAGAACTTCTGAAGGACTACTGGGATCAGCAGCTGTTACAGCTGCTCAGGTTTGAATTTCCTCTTGATTTTAATAGGTGTTGTACATTGCACAATGAACAAGGTAACCATACCTCAGCCACCCAGTTTCCCCTAGATGTTGATGCTTATATTGAGGAGGATTGTGGGTATGGGGCTCTATTGGGTCCATTCAAAGAAAACCCAATTAAAAATTGCCATTGTTTATGACTAGGAATAAGCCCAATTCTGATAGGTGTAGGGTCATCATTGATCTGAGTTGGCCCGTTGGGGCCTCTATTAATGCTGGCATACCAGACTTTGCGCACACGTCATTAAATGCATTGTTTCAACTCATAGGAGACCTAGGTCTCACCATTAGTGACAAGAAGCTGGTACCCCCTAGTACTCAAGTTGTATGTCTGGACACACTGGACCACTCACTTCCAAACATTCTTGTTTACTCAACTGCCCCTGCTTCTAATTAATGAAGTCCTTGTCTAGGAGATGATCCCTCTGGTACATTCAACCTTCAATAAACACCTGCTATAAACAATAAGCCCCCACTCAATAAACACCTGCCCGTCCCCAAGATAATATAAACAATAATCCCCACCCACTCAATAAACACCTGCCCCTCCACTTATATCTCTTTATATAAACAATAACCCACTTAATCACAGTTTACTCAAGCACCCCACTTGGCCCTTCCCCTCACCCCCTTTCCCCCTCCCAATTGGCGTGTCGAATGTGCTCACAAAATCCTTAGACCACACTACGTACACTACTAATAATTTGCAAAATCTACATGTATTTCAACAAGAATTGGCCCATTGATATCGACATGATTTTGCCTGTTGGATCCACGTAAAACTAGTTTTGCAAAATGTACATGTATTTCAACTAGTTTTCACCCGTGTGTCCAACCTGATTTGACCTGTTAATTTCAACATGATTTCAACTGTTGGATCCAACTAAAAAGGATTTGCAAAATGTACATGTATTTTAACCAGATTTGACTGTTGGATTCAACCTAATTTGAAAGTTGTGTGTCTGCTGGAAAAAACATTGTGAACAAAAATATGTATCATTAGATATTTCTTCAGTTATAATTTCATTTAATTTTTATTTATGTGCGTTCAATGGCACTTTGAAGACACATTATGTCATGACAGGTAGCAAGGGCATAGGAAACTTGTGTAGTTGGTTAACCTTCTGTACTGTATCTGTTGGTCATCAGTAAACAACTGCCAACCCCTGGAGGGCCCAGTGTAACGCAAGATAATGACTCCCGTGATATTTTGCACCCCTTCCTTTGATGTTTAGGGGAGTAATTATCTTGCAAGCAATATTTTGCACCCCCTAACAATAGAGGGATTAAGGGGGTGAGAATATTGCAGACAGGGTTGCAAGATATTAACCCCCTGCTAGATATTTACTCTCCTATTGTTGAAAGAGACAATGGGACAATACACTAGTGTGTTTATTAGTCAACTATACAAGGTCAATACATGTGTATCTCTAATAATTCTGATTAAAAAAAATGCATAAGACTTTTTCAGAGTGTTTTGTGGCAGTACTCAACATATGTACATGTTTATAAGCAAAATGATTAACTTGTTCATAATGTTTAAGTGTTTACATGCTAAGTTTCTAAATAGACAATGTCCCAGATAACCAAATAAAAAGTACATTTTTATATTCATGTCAGTGTATATCATCTTAAAATGAGTTGATTCCTCAGCTGGGCCCCAACATTTATATTACACACCAACTTTAATTAAAGACTTATAAACGCTCTAATTAAACCTCAAGATTTCAGGAATATTAATAATCACCAATCCATATTTAAGTGTAACACACAATATAAAATAATAAAATAATTGGTGTGAGCATTACTATTCATGGCAAAAAAAAGCTCAACAAAAGACATATTTTGTATGACACTTAATATAATCATCATTCTGTTATGAATAGTTATCTGATTGACAGCTCAAGTGACACGCACACTCCCACTCTTTTACTCTCTGCCTCTCTGTTTACAGAGATACCCCTATTTATACAAACAGCAAGACAGTTCAATTCTTCATTAATTTCTGCCATTTGATTTCCATAAAATTTTCATAACTTTCTGTGTTTATTTGTCAAAAATTGTATTGAGTAATGTATGTACAGAAGGGGGGATGAAGATTTAATGTTATGGCAGAGGACATTTAGGATGTCAATCCTCTGTTTATGATTTGTGTGCTGCAAGTGTTCATATCATTAGGGTCTACTCAAGTTGATGGGGTGGGGGTGGGGGGTTCTTGAATGAAAAGTGATTAGTAAGAAGTGGAGTGTCTTAAGTTGTGTACATAAATTATGAGCACACACATTTGGGGTTGAAAATGAGAAGATAATTTTATGTCAGAACTGCTTACCTTTGTTTATCAGAGAAGACTTGTGATTCATTTTCTTCAGTATAAAAGAAAAAAACAATTTTGTAGGAAGCGACAAATCTAGACATTTGGGTTATGGCACAGAAGTATTTTGCTGTAAGTTAATCCCCAACACAATAGCAATCATCAATCTGGGGAGGGATTCCAAATCTTGCAAGGGGGGGTTAAAATATTTCAACCCCCATTTCAATATTTTCCCCCCCTAGTGACAAATTTTGGGGAGTCATTATCTCGCGCTACATCGGAGCATTTGTAGAATTAAAGAATATTTGGGTATATTGTACCTTTAATCTCGGCTACTGCCGGCTACTGTCACATTCTGCATAGACTGTTTTCCTTCCAAAACGTCCCTGTGGATATTAACCTCTACACTAATGCTGATTAGTTCACTCCACGATCTGTATATATATGTATATTGTCTTTTCTATCACTCTACTTCTGAACTACGTCCTTGCTTGTAAAGCTACACAACTACCAAACTACGTCCTTATATTTTCAAACTACAATATGGCTGCATTTGCCGCGTTTCTCATTGTTGAACTAGCACTAGAAGAATCTCGTTTTCTGCTGACCTTCACCCTTTAAGTATCGGCCGTCAGTGGCTATGTAGACGTTTCCTGCGAGAACTCTCGAAGTTCACCACACTCTCCTCTGTCAACGAAAAGGGTGATGTCATGGGTAACAAATAGGTGGATTCCATTTGTTTCCAAGTTTTAAGTTTCTGATCGCTTTATTAGCAAGTGATGGACATGCTATAATCCTAGGCAATTATTGCTCTTGGCCTAAGGAAGTGATAAGCTTACTTGGCAGGAGCCTGTTCCTGTGGGAGCTTCACATAAAGGCGTTTTGCATTGAAGGATGTGATTGTGAACACTTCCTTTATAGTCAATCCTCTCAAGAAGGCAATTTTCCTAGCCACTTCATAAATGCCATATGGTGTATTGTACCTATGTTCACTGAATAAGGGTGGAAGAAGATGTGGAGGGTCAGTTTCCAGAAGGATTTTGGTGGACGGCAGGGACTTAACAACCTCGTCCAACTCCGGATGACGATCACCCCTGAGCAGTATACCAATGAATCCAAAGACTGTGTTTGGATAGTGCTGCAACGAGGCATCTTTTTCCTTTATCCCTCCATTATAACAGTGTCGATGAATTCTGTATGAACCTTGTTTCGCATAGGGCAATACACTCTCCATTGCATCCAGGCAGTAATCACTGGCCTTAGTTGAATTTGGCAAATCTCGGCAATGGATGACCAGAACAGTTTGCCATAACTCTTTCTTGAGGTAATACTAAAGCTGTTTTTGAACACTTTTGTTTGCTTGTCCACAAAGGTGCTACAACCTTGTGTCAAGTCATATCCCATTTCTCCAATCCCAACACAATGGGGGTCTTTCACCAAAGCTGTTTTAATGTCCGGTGTATATGTAGGCTCGCTTTGGGTGAACACCAAATGTGAAGTATAGCCTTTTATCTTTGGACAATTCCTGTCGAATGCCTCCTGTCGGTACACCATCAATGAAATTTGCAATGGCATACTCCAGTTCAATCAGCGTGAGCGGGATCGGGCCACTAACAAGAATCTCCTCAAGTGATTCAATATGACTTGCTTCCTGCAACCTATTCAAATGAAAATGGGTGTCCACAAAAGGTATCTTCTCAGATCTTTCCACCAAACACATTAGACTTGCTTCTCTCTCCTCTCCTGTATATGGTGCACCCAAATTCCCAGGCCTTGACACTACTGTTTTTGGCCTCACGGCTGGAGAACACTGTAGTTTCTCAGCGTAGGTAGGTTTGTGTGATTTTACGGCTGAATCTCCTGCACTTGTTTCCGCAGCTGAGTGTGTAGCTGAGGTAGTACAAGTTGATTTTACTCCTGCACTTGTACTTGGCAAAGATTTTTGCAACTCTACAGTTGGGGTTGATCTACCTCCATTTCCTCCTCCTCTTGAATTGTTTTAAGGCGTTGCCCAGACTTTTTCACCGTTTGTACATCAGAAGAGGTTGAACCTTCTGAATATATTTGTAACAACTGTGTCTCGTCTTCATCCAAAATGTCTGCTGATTTGTTGCTGCTAGCCTTTTCTTTCTGAATGGTACTCCCATTTGATTTTCCCTGATTCTTCAAGACTTCCGAGACAGGGCAGTAAGTCGACTTGCTTTTAGTAGCTTCTTCATGAGTGATACCAGTTGGTTTCCTAACTACACTCTTGTCTTTCACTTTCGGCAACTCAACTGTGCTTTCCTCTTGGGATGAGCTTTCATCTTCAGATGAGCTACTAGTAGAGCTTTCTGTGGAGCTTTTAGCAGAACTTTCCTGGGAATCTGAACTTTTATGACCTCCCTCAGCATCCTTTGTTACTTTCAACTGATAGCTTTTCTGAATTTTCTCCATGTCAATATTCTCTTCTCCAATGCAGTTGATTAACTGAGCGAGGGCTCTCCACTGCACTAAAGATGACACAAGATTGGGTGGACTTATGGTTGGAGTATGGGGCAAGTGGGCTCCATATAACCACATGCAAAACTCATCCATCACAGTGTTATCAGCTTCCATGATTTCATAATACCTGTCTTTAGATGGATAATAACCTAGTTCCTGTACCTTTTTGAGCAGCTGATACAAGTTTTGGCATTTTAGGATACCAGCTATTTTCAGCAACAGCTCCTCAAACATCCTCATCCTTGTTTCACTCTCCAGCCCACCACTTCTTCCATATGCCTCCATTGGTAGATGGCGTCCAATCACATGCTTCTTTAGGTAGAAGTAACCTTGCAGCCCTTCATAAAGCATGTGGCTCTACCTCTCTTGGCAGCAGTTGCTCCTGGGGTGCGACGTGATCTATTCTTGTCTGCTGTGCTTTGACTTTCTCTGCTCTGGATATGCCTACTGTATTCTTTTTTGGAAATGTATCTTTCAAATTTGGGCCTTTTTTGATAGGAAACTTTTGTCCACTGTTCTGACTCAATATGTTCCCTTTTCTTGGAAGTTTCTGGTCTCTGAGAATCTGCGGATGACACAGATTTTCTTGTTTGATCTTTGGGTTCCTCAGACCTTTTTGATTTATAAGCATCTGCGGATGACACAGATACTACACTTCCTTTTGAAGTCACTGACTTGCCTGAGGCTTGACTACCTGTGGATTGCACAGATGTCTGCTTTGATGTCCATTTCAATTCAGGCTTTTTAGATGTAGCACTATCTGTGGACAACACAGATGAACTTTTCCCTTCATGCCCCAATCTTCTTGACCTGTCAGCATCACGGGCTGGAGCCGATACAGACTGTGACACCTGAACTTGCCCAGATGATGTAGATTCCCTGGACAGATGTGTGGACTGCTGTGAGGTACTAACTGTTTGTGTTGGAGCTCCAAGAGCAGCAGATGGTCTTGAACCTGATTTGACTGTCCTTCTCCATGTTGACCGAGTTCTCAGGTCCAACAAACAATACTCCATTAGGACACTCTTGTCAAATGGCTTCACCCGATTCTCAGGATGTTCCACACTTGCCCTGATAACCTCTGGACGACAATCATCATAAGCTTTCATAAGTGTGTCAATTATGATTTCGTCTTCTTCTTTTGTTGTCATCTGGTCACTTGCGAGAGGATAAGATCTGACATCTCTTTCAGCCCGATACTCTTCCCTACTATAGGAACTTGGTGACCAATTCCTACTTCTTTCACTACCTCTATATTCTCTAGAGTGCCTGTCATAGAAATCAGCTGGTCGACTTCTTACACACTCTTCTCTTCCCCATCTCTGGTGATAATCAGGTGAATGACTTCTCTGATAATCATGTCTTTCTGCATAGAAATCAGGCGACCGATTTCTGTAATATCTGGTTTCATACCTTCTGTAGTGATCCGGTGATCGATCACTATGTCTTCTGTAATAGTCACTGTGCTCACTGTGACTGCCATAGTAATCAGGTGGCCGATTTCTATGGAATGTTTCTCCTGACCTGTCACTGCGTCGACCATGACCCTGATGTTCTCTTCCAGAGGATTCCGGAACATCATGTCCGTGCCCTGGATGATCACTCCTGTACATCTCACTTTGCTCTCTTCCAGAGGATTCCGGAACATCATGTCTGTGCCCTGGATGATCACTCCTCCCCCTTGATCGTCCTCTTCGGTAGGTAAACTACCTCTCTCCATCTATAAAACAAATGAACTCCTAAGAAATCCATTCTCAGGGCCTTTAAAGATGTTAATAGAACCAAACCTCTTAACTAAGTCATTTTTAAGCATTTCTTAACTAATTCACTCAGGATCAGGTTGCAACTGTCTCCTGCAAAAAATTTCCTTGACTATTGAACTTAACTATAATAATCCTCCAGGTGTTTTGGCCTCCTTCTCGTCCTGCCACTCCTGGTAGTGACTGGTACAGGTACCTCTTGGCCAACTTCAGAATCAACAGAATCATGAGTAGTATTTTCATCTCTGACTTCATTATGATTAATATGCTGATAATCATCTGTAAACAATTTATCAAGATGCAAATCTTCAATTTCAGGATTTTGTTGAACTGTTTCAACACATTCATTTGACTTACTCAATACTTGATTCCTTTTGCGCCGTAACCACAAGGGTATATTGCGATCACAACAGGGTTTTAACTTGTCATGGTGCAACACAACTGGTTTTTTCCTACCTGTTACCTCCAAAAGTATTGGTGTCAACACTTTAGTTATTAATAACGGACCTTTCCATATTTGTTGTAATTTACTACTCTGTCCTATTTTACATGCTGAATCTAATAAATAAACTAAATCACCTACTTCATAAGTGTTGGTCTTCAGGCGTAAGTCATAATCTTTTTTCTGTCTAATCTGTGCAGATACTAAATTCTCATTCATTGTATGAACCTTGCTTAATATTGATCTTAGCCTAGTAACATACACTGCAGGATTTTGATCGCTATTTTCATTTACTATGCCAGTCATCAAATTTACTGGCAATATTACCTCTCGTCCCAGCATCATCAGATTAGGGGTAAAACCTGTGTTTCTGTTAACTGTGGACCGTATGGTACCTGCTAGTTGCTGAAGGTGTTCATCCCAACACTGTTAGTTACCTTGCAAAAAACATTGAATCAATTGTAACAGAGTTCTGTTATACCTGTCTACCTGCCCATTGGAACAAGGTCTATAGGGTGTTGTTCTCTTTTTTACGATGTGTAACAATTCACAAACAGAAGCAAATAAATTACCATCAAAGTTTTTACCTTGATCAGTGTGTATTTCCAAAGGACATCCAAACCTGGAAATAAATCCATCTACCACACACTTGGCTACTTCTTCTGCTGTCTGATGTGGTAAAGGAAAACATTCTAACCACTTTGTGAATTGATCTACAATCATTAGTACATACTGCTTACCTTTAGAACTCGGGGTAAATGGACCAAGTATATCAATATGTACTCTCTCCAATGGTGATCCAGCATGAAATTGACCCAAAGCAGCTTTTGCTTTGACATTTGCTTTCTTATTCTTGTTACATTCTGAACAGGATTTGACAAATAATTCTACATCTTTCTTCATGTTATACCACATGAATGACTGTTTTATTCTAGCTAAGGTTTTTACTATACCCATATGTCCAGAAAGTGGTAGGTCATGGTTAAGTGACATCACTTCCTCTTTTAACTGGTTTGGAACCATGAGTAATAACCTGTCTCCAGCTTCTTCTTCCCACCTATAGTAGAGTAAATTATTTTTATACATCAACTGTTTTCTACAAATATAAAAATGTTTTACATCTGGACTACTTAGGTACAACTCTTTCTGTTCAGGTTCTATGTCATTTGCTATCCAGGTGATTAATTTACCTACACATGGATCTGCTGACTGAATTTCTCTGAGCTCATCTTTGGAGTAACCGGTTATCCAAGGTTCTGACCTACTCACCGGTTTAATCACATTGACTGTTTTCACTGCAAGAGGAACCACATCATCTACATCCTCACTGAACCTGGACCACTGGTTGTGTGCTCTGGTACAATACCTACAACCGCCACATGGTAATGATTCAGGATCAGATCCAGCTCTATAGCAATCACAAAATGGCATATCATCAGTGATGCGTGACATTGCATCTGCATTACCATGCTTAACTCCAGGACGATGTATTACAATCATGTCAAATTGACTTAATTCCTCCAACCATCTGGCTAATTGACCCTCAATATATTTGAACCTTAAGAGCCATGTTAAGCTATTATGATCTGTTCTCACTAAAAATTTCCTACCAAGCAAGTAATGTCTATATTGCCTAGTAAATCTCATAACAGCTAACAACTCCTTTCTGGTTACACAATACTTCCTCTGCTCGGGTGTAAGTACAAAGCTCCCATAACTTATAACTCTTTCTGTTGGAGGTGTTTCTCCTGCCACACAAATGAAGCTTTACTACCCGTCAATTCATAGAGTACTGAAGTTATTTTGGCATAGTCCTTTATATGTTCCCTATGATAATTTAAAAAACCTAGAAATTTCTTGACAGATCTTGACAGATCTTGGAATAGGCCAATTTTTAACCTTTTAACCTTTTCTATATTTTCTGGATTTACACCTACACCTTGTGAGTTAACTACCCGCCCTAAGAAAGAGGTTTCAGTCTGAAAAAAACACATTTCTTGGGTTTGAGTTTGAGGTTATATTTGGCAAACCTCTCAAATGTAGTACGGAGGTTTTTCAGGTGATCTTGAAAGTTTTTACCCAGCACAATGACATCATCAAGATAGGCCAGTATTTTATCCCAGGTTAATCCCCGTAGAACTAATTGAATCACCCTTTGAAAAGTGGCAGGGTCATTACATAAACCAAAGGCCATTCTCTGGTGTTCAAATAAACCAAATTTTGTAATGAATGCTGTTTTATGTCTATCTGCTTCATCAATCTCTATTTGTCCAGTATCCGGAAGCCATATCTAGTGTTGAAAAATACATATTTCCGGAAAGTTAATCTAAGCATTGAGATATTGATGGTAATGGAAATAGATCTTTCACTGTTTTATCATTTAAACACCTATAATCCACACAATATCTTACACTACCACCCTTTTTACGCACTAAAACTGGTGCTGATGCCCAATCAGAGGACGACTCTGAAATGACTCCATTCTCTAACATTACCTTTAAATTTTCCTCTTCTTCATTTTCAAAACCTATGGGTGTTCTACGCATCGGTAGTTTCACAGGTTTCTCATCACCAGTATTAATTTTATGTTTAATTTCTGAAAAGCAACCTAAATCACCAATACCTTTAGAAAAGATATGTTGAAACTCAAGCAAAAGTGATTTTAACTGCACTTGCTCTGATTCACTCAGGTTACCTTTTGAACAAGTAAACAAACCTGTTAAATGCTCTGGCAATTCATCAGTTTGTTTAGAAGTATTACCACTAGTTATCACCCTTACCTGGTGCAAACTTTCACTGTCGGCGACACCTGACATCACATCACACTCAATAGCATGCCCAATAATATGACCTCGTTTGAACTTCACATACCTGTCCTGGTCATTTATCAGTTGTATTGGAATGTGTGACCTTCCAGCTACCAGTGTGTTAGGCACTAACAATCCCATGTTGTTCACACCGTGTACAGCAAAAATTCTGTCTGGTAAAGAAGCTCTAACTAAAAGTCTAGCTACACTATTTGGTGGAATGACAACCTTTTTATCAATAATAACAGGAAATATATCAAAACAATCTCCCATTTCATTTTTGAATTGCTTTATCCCCCTCTGTTCTTTATTTAAAGTGAATGTACAATTTTGAAAATCTAATTTAGCTCCAAAATGACATAAAAAATCAATCCCAATGATACAGGGCTCAACAATTTTGGCAACATACAAACTCCAAACATTTTTTGTTTCACTGAAAGAGATTTCAATCTTTTCGATTAACCAAGCATCAATATCTACTTCCCTGGAAATACCATTCAATTTAACTTTCTCTTTCAGAATGGGTTTAGGAACCATTTTATTGTATACATCAAAATTTATTACTGTTATTTCTGAACCAGTATCTAACAATGCATTTACTTGTACATCATTTACAAGACATGGAAGTAGAACACTTAAGTTGTTACTATTTGCTCGAGATAACTGCTGACAACTTTTGTTAATTTTCTGACTACATTTATACATATGCTTGGGGGTAAATCTATCTACTGAGCTTACACTTTCACTCCGGGTCAGGGCGTTGGGTGTTTGCCTGTCCCTGTTTAATAGTTTAAATTGAATTTCACCTGGCTATTAGACTGTCCCTGCAGCGGTGTCCCAATCTTCCATTCCTGATTGGCTCTCTAGGGTGACAACTTTGACTTGGTTGCGGATGGTGGTGACCGGTAACCCTGTTCTTGTCTCCAAGTTGGTGATGGTGGCGGCCTTGAACCCTGGTCCTTCTGCCTCCAATTTTGTGATGAAGCACCCTGTTTGTCACCTCTCCAATTACGATCATCACTCCTTCTTGGACTAGTGTTTGGAGATCCTCTACGTCTCGGACACTGCCTTACAAAGTGACTTGGTGATCCACACTCAAAACAACCCTGATTACGTGATGGTGATCGGTATCCCTGGTTGTTTGTTTGATTTTGAAGTAGATTTAACACCTTTCCAAACATAGACTTCAATTCATGTACTTCTGCCTCAACAGATGGTTTTTCATCATGTTTTGGTTGTGGGACCTGTTTCTGTTTACTCTGGACATTGCGAACAAGTGGTCCCTGCTCAATTGTTCTATCCAGATCCTCACTGCTGTTGCTACTTGATGTCCACTCAGCAGCTTGTATGCGATGTACTTTCTTGGACTGGCCCTTCTTAGCTAGAACTGCCTTGCGGTACTGCGAAGCAGATTTCACATACTTGTATGCTTCCTCCAGGTTTTGGGGTTTTTTATTACAGATTGAAAGGACGGCTCCTTTTTCCCTACATCCCTTCAAAAACACTGCTATGAAAAGAGTGTTATCCTGCTCATTTTGACTGGAATCCGGATATGCTCTCATTACCAAACTCTGCAAACGGGCAAAATATTTTTCAAGAGGCTCATCCTCTCTTTGCTCAATATTCAGAATTTCCCAGCGTATGGCTGATGCAGGTTCTGTTTTGTCGAAAAATTCCTCAAACTTCTGCTTCATTTCAGAGAAACTACTCTTCTTGGTCTCGGGTAGAATACTGAAATATTCCGCGGCTTCCCTGGTCAAACACATGGAAAAGTTGTCCAACTTTTCTTATTCTTGCCACCTGCAGCGATTGGCAACAGTTTCAAATTGCAAGATGAACCCTCTCCATCCTTCACCTGAAAAGGACATCTTGGGCCCTTGCATTTTACTTGATTTGGAAGCAGAATATTTGCTCCTACTGTTTGGTCTAAAACTATATTCATCATCCGAATTGGTAGAATTCGAAGTGACACTGTATCTCTGAGACCTATAATGTCTGTTCTTCCTTGGACGATAACCTGTGCTCCTTGGATAGTCCATTGTCTTCCTGAACTCTTCCTGAACAACTTCTCTCATCATTGTCTGGAAATCGCCTCTTCTTTTGCCTGTCTCAGGTGTGAATTCTGTGACAGCATGTCTTGTTTGTGCTACAGCTGGTTGTTGATGTGGGTTCTCAACCTTGTGCTGTGGTGCTGCTTCCTGACCTCTTGGTGGTTGATACAATGGAACAGATTTCCTAACTTCGGGCTGTTCAAAGTTATGTTGAATCACTGGTTTGGTTTGTTGTTCAGATGGTGCTGGTCCTTGCTGAGTCACAACTGGCTTATTCACTTGTGGTAAACAAGGCGTTTCAAATTGCTTGAACTGTGGTGGCTCATCAGGAGGTGCAATGTTTTTGGGAAAGGGGGTGGACTGTGGATAGTAATACCTTGGAAGAATTTGTGGAACAGGGGAATCCAACCCAAATTTAACAGGATTTGGTGCTTGATGTAAACCCAAGTTCAATCCTGTCCATTCTGGCTCATCAACTTCAGATTCAAAAGGATAAGTCACCCCAAATTTTTGTTTCACTGCAGATGCTTCCTTATAGATTTTGCGAACCAATGTATTTGTTCTCTCATGCATAGAAAGCATGACCCTTTTACTTTCCCCCTGATATTTTTTTATATTCTGCATTGAGGTTACGACTACTCAACTCAGACTGTGCCAACTCAGACCTGTACCTTTCAGACTTGGACAGATACTCACGTTCAAAGTCCAGTCTTTCTTGTTTCAGTCTACACACTTGATCATACGAATCCTCAAGGCGGTCAATGGCAGCTTGTTTTTGCTCATCTTGATGGATCTCAATTGAAAGTGGCTTATCACTTCCAAAACCATTAAGTTTCGACTTCCTAGCATGTCGTTTTTCTTTATCAGATCCACTGCTGTGCCCGCTTGAACCTGATGACCTGTGCTCAACCTTGACCTTCAAGTGGTTGACTTCCTGCTTCAGGTCATCAAAAGCGTCTGACACCTTGTCAATTCTGCTGTGAATATCAGATACATCCTGTTTAATGGACCCAATTTTTGAAGATATAGTCCCTCGAAATTGTTTGATCTCTAATTTTACTGAATCAAACGCAACAAGCATTGATTTGCAAAACTGATTTAAGTCAATTGATTTTGATTCCAATTGGCTTTCTTCTGAACCAAAGACAAGTTCACCTTTACTTACAATTCTCTCCTTGACATGATGGGGTATGTCCAACATCATGAAGATATTCTCAGAAATTGAACCAACTGCATGCCTCATCTGTACTATCAAAGCAGCTCTTTTCGGTCCAATGTCATCAAGTGCTTCCAACTCCTGCATTGAAGCAGTGTTGACATCCAATGGTTTGGCAGCCATCTCGGATTTTTTTTAAAAAATTACCCTAACTCTGGTAAATCAAAGTTTAAGTTGACAATCTAATTCTCAACTAGCCCTTCACAAATTAAATATACTTTTTGTGTTAAATCCTAATTCAATTTGTGTCAGTCAATTCAAAGCTTACTATTAAGTCTAAAATAAAATTTCTAAAATTCAAATGAATTAAATATATTCTAAGTGAACAATGGAGAATAAATTATTTTCACATTTTTTTTAACTTGTTATAAATTGAATTACTGTATCCTATAACTGTACTTTAGTAAATATTTTCTGAAAATTTTTTTGGAATGTTTAACCACCATATAGTGTAGATCTCGACTGATGGTATCTGAAAGTAAACTGGTGTAAAGAAAATAAATCACAGAATCAAGAGTTTCAATTAATTCTTAACTATTTGATTTCAACTTTCTTGAGTATTGATAGAGCAACAGTACTTAAATATGTTAGTACACAAATTTATGTGAAATATTGACAAAAGATATATAAAATGCAATTTTACTATTTTTTAATTTAATGAATGTGCTGTAGCAAATTACTGTTTCAAAAGTTAAGTTTTACTGTAATAAATTTACAAAGTTTAGTTTCACTGAGAGAAAATTACTAAATTAACTGTGACTAATTTACTAATTTTCAATGCTATTTCATTTATGTACTGTGCAAGTATAACTTCCACTGACGATTAAGATAACCAGTACTGGACAATGAAATGGAATTATTTAAAGTCAATAGGGGAATATTTAACACCAAATGAATTTCATATATTTGATGCAAAATCTCACAAAATCCCCAGTTATCGACAGCAAATAAATTTCATATAATTGACGATAAATTTTTAAATTCTTACAGTACTATAGTTAACAATGTACACCACTAAAGATTCAAATCAGTGGCCAATTTTGAATTTACACAAGTAATTTGTGTCGACCACAGTCGACGCCAGCCATCAGACTGGTTGTAAAGCTTTGTCCCAAAATATTTCAAAATGAAAAAATTTCCCAAGTACCAATTACATCAAATTGATTTAAATTTGAATTTCAACAGCAAAATGGTATTTGATTTCAATATTTTCTACACTACCAATATCAACCTTAAAACAAATTGAACTGTATTAAGGGATATTATTTACACACAATTCCTTCCCAATATGAATAACACATGGGCTCTTCACCTGGCACTTCTGGTACCAGTAAAGAATATTTGGGTATATTGTACCTTTAATCTCAGCTACTGCCGGCTACTGTCACATTCTGCATAGACTGTTTTCCTTCCAAAACGTCCCTGTGGATATTAACCTCTACACTAATGCTGATTAGTTCACTCCACAATCTGTGTATATATGTATATTGTCTTTTCTATCACTCTACTTCTGAACTACGTCCTTGCTTGTAAAGCTACACAACAACCAAACTACGTCCTTATATTTTCAAACTACAATATGGCTGCATTTGCCGCGTTTCTCATTGTTGAACTAGCACTAGAAGAATCTCGTTTTCCGCTGACCTTCACCCTTTAAGTATCGGCCGTCAGTGGCCATGTAGACGTTTCCTGCGAGAACTCTCGAAGTTATTCCGGAATTGGAATCGGAATTTTTTCCGGAATAGCACCTCTTACCGCACCTCCCTCCTGATTGGCTATTGGAAGTATGGGGGCGGGGCTTCAATCCTACACACCTTTACATACACCCTGAGTATAGCAGCCTAATGTAGGGTAATGTTATTTGGAAATTTAGAGTTTTACATTATTCCATCTCATTTCAGAATATCAAATGTATATTAGAAATGATATTAAATGTACTTACTCCTTTAAAGATTGAATATTGTAATTATATACACTATAATATGTATTGGAATTTTTTCCGGAATAGCACCTCTTACCGCACCTCCATCCTTATTGGCTATTGGAAGTATGGGGGTGGGGCTTCAATCCTACACACCTTTACATACACCCTGAGTATAGCACCCTAATGTAGGGTAATGTTATTTTGAAATTTAGAGTTTTACTTTATTTCATCTCATTTCAGAATATCAAATGTATGTTATAAATGATATAAAATGTAGTCCTTTAAAGATTTAATATTGTAATTATATACACTATAATATATGTTGGAATTTTTTCCGGAATAGCACCTCTTACCGCACCTCCATCCTGATTGGCTGTTAACAGAGTGGGGCTGGGGCTAAAGTTCATAAAACCCCTGAGTATAGGGTGCCTGAGTTTAACAGTCTATTTTAAGATAATGTAATTTGGAAAGTTAGAGTTTTACATTATTCCATCTCATGTCAGAACATCAAATATCTGTTATAAATCTTTTACACCCTTTCACTGAGTGATAAGATACTTTATTAATCAGTCTCACAAATGAATCCAGCAGGAGTGTATATAATATATGTACTGTAAATGGAAAAGCTGTTTAAAGTTATAAAATTTTGATGGTTTACATTGGAACTGTATTAGAACATCTCATTATATGCCTCTGAAAGCAAATTATTTTTTACAATAATAATAGAATGTGGCAGGTATATACATACTTGTATATTACATGTCACAGGAAGTTGAACTTGGAAAATATTTGGAACACTAACAACACCCCTTTACCACCAGTCACCTTGTTAATTAAACCAAACATTTAACAATAATTACTTATTTTCCACTACAAATAACATTGGAATTTTTTTTTGGAATAGCACCTCACCGCACCTCTGTGCTGATTGGCTCTTAAAAGAATGGGTTTGTCACACTTTGTAGTACCCACACTCTGGCTTACAGAAGTGTAAACAATGAATGTATTATTAATCAATATACCTGAAAGGGTTTTTGTTCCCTTTCAGTAATGTGAAAGCACAGCAGTCAATGGGTTAACCATAATAAGCTCTACATTTCCAAAGGTCACAATGACAATGGTCAGTTTTCTTATACATATATTGAAAACAGGCAGTAAGTTCATTGACTTATTAAAAGACATATTTACATGTAGGCCATTTATAATTGAGCTCATATATTGCCCATGTTCTGTATTTATACATAACATATTTATTTCTTTATACATCAACACACATAAATGTTTTGTCTTTGGGGGATTTGCACTATAAACTTCAAACTTGATTACCAAATCAAAGGAATTGGAAGCCATCCCCACTGACAGCAATTAATACCCAGGTTTAAATGGATGAAAGTGGCTTGCTTTGTTTTGAAGAATAATTTAGTTGGCATTGATTTGTAATGGACTCCTTCTGACCATAGTCTAATTAACAGTTAGAAAGTTGTTTGGGTTTAATTCCAACAATGGTCCCAAGAGATTAAAGGGAATCTTGTTATAAAATATTTCTGTAATCACCACACAAGAAAAGGATGGGGGGAAGGGTGGGGGGTCTGAAATGAGTTTATAGGTACTTAATATGAACTTACAAATACTAGTAGTTTCCCCTGTCATCCACACAAAACATTGTAATGTTAAACTTTAATTCCATTTTTTTATAAACATTGACACTTCAATTCTTTGAATAACTTTGCTTGTTCTTAGATAGTTATGATGAAATAGAAAATTAATCCAACAACCAACATGCAATAACATATGTAGTACAAAAACTATGTCCAGCAAGCAATCCATTACTTTAAGTATAAAGATTTTAATAGTTTAATAATAATAGTTAAAAGTTAACATAATTTAATGTAAATGCTCTAAAAAGGGATTAGTAATAGTTAATAATTAGTGAATATATAACACATACAATTATGCATATCATTTTTAAATTATTATAATAATATATTCACCTGGCTTGTCTGTATGGTTGGTAGATAGCTACACAAATTACATATAATTTTTATTGGTCATGTTAGATTAGGCATATATTGGTTTATTTTTATTACTTACATAAACACAACTTACAATCAAAATTTTAACTGTTGCTTTTCAACTCAAAACATTAGATGAATTACATGAACACCAATTACAATCAGAATGTTAAACTTGTTTTTCTACTCTGTCTACAATGGGCCCTGTACACCAATTACAAACTGAATTGCTATTACAATTATAAAAGAATTGTGCATCACTTCAAGAACTTACATGTGATATATTTCCGGATGAACCAAAGTTTAACCTGGAAACATCCGCATTTGAGTTAGAAAAGTCTAAATCAATGGAAAGTTTAATTGAACTAAGTTCCGGCAGTATTGGTAGCACTGAGGTCATTAACTGGTGGATGAAGGATCTGAATCTGTTAATTACAGACAAGGAGATATTGCAAAAGAGAGGTGAATGGTTCAATGATTCCATTATTAATGCTTCTTTGGATATCCTTCGAAAACAATTTCCTGATATTAGGGGATTCCAAAACTGTCTACTTATGACTGTTAAATGTGAAAAAAGTAAAAACTGGGTTTATGACCAAAAACATAAATTTCATCCAATAGAATCTGGGGTCCAAATTCATCACACAGGTAAAAGTCACTGGGTGACCTCAGTCAAATTACCTAATGAAAACAATATACATATTTTAGACTCAGCAAGTAATACAAAATTAACTAGCTCCCTAGAAATACAAATAGCTACCCTCTACATGAAACCAAATAACAGCTACAACATAACATTTTCCAAAGTGCAACCCCAATTAACTGGTGAGTGTGGCATACATGCAGTGGCCAATGCTGTAGAGTACTGTTTAACTAAGTTAATTGAAAATGTGCACTTTGACCGAGAAAAAATGACAACTCATTGCATGCAGTGCTTAGAAGCAGGTGAGTTTACACCATTCCCAAAAAAAGGACGTACCAAAGGTAGGTTAACTGTAAAACCTGCAAAGTCTATAATTTTGACATGTCACTGCATCTGTGGATTGCCTGATTTTATTGAAGATTTAGTTCAGTGTGAAAAAGTAACATGTGGCAAGTGGTTCCATTTCAGCTGTACAGATTATAATATTAATGAAAGCAGTAGCAAGGCATGGCATTGTAAAAGTTGTAAATAACAAATGACAAGTTTGTGAATTATGCAATATTGTGTTGTAGATTTTTGTCTGTAAATAACCTATGTATATGTGTTACTTTGCATCTTATGTCACTATGGCCCATCTGTACATGTGTTATACAATATCATATACATTATAATACCAATATGTGTTGTGTTTACCATAACTATAATGTCATACATGTATTAATGAAATATATCTAAGCATAATTAAACATATAATTGTATGTAAATAAATTGGAATATGTGAACAAACCTGTCTCTGTTTTAACTCCTATCCAAGTGTTGGTAAATCAAATCACTGTAGTGGTTTGGGTAACCCTTTACTAGCTGTGCTTCTGCAGTACATGAGAAGAGTGTTCCATTAAACAAGTGCACATGTGGTATCCAATATAAGCAGTGTACATAGAAACATCATAACACAATCTTCAAAATAACAAGTATGCATAAACCTATCACAACACAATTTCCAATACAGTACTTCCAATGGTATAGTAAATTATCACTGCACCTGGCACAATCATGATGTCACAATGTCCTCATACAATTCCTGGAAATTGTAATGTAGGAAATTCACCTATACATAAATGCCATAACTAGACAGTAAAAACTGTTTACACCCGTGGACAGTAAATCAGACAGGACAGTGGAATCGGACACCAGTATAAATTTCAACACTAATATTCAATACAAAAGTATCTGACACTATTTATATCAGTGTCTGACTCCTGTCCGATTCACCGTCCATGGGTGTTAAGGGCTATTTCCATACATACAGCATCCGGGTCCGGTATCCGGCATCCGGTTGGTGTGTTTCCATATGTACTGACATAAATTGCTACTTAGCCGAATATTTGAGATTTTCAACCAAATTCCAATAAGATGGGGGCATCTGCATGAGATGTTGATCTTTTGCAAATATTTTCAAAAGTACTTTAACTGTACCCACACAAAAAACAACAAGAGACAAATAGCATTAGACAGGTATTTGTACAATGTTTATGCCAGTTTCATTAAAAACTATCCAGAAATAAGAGAAAAAATTCTAATTCAAAGTTTGGCCTTATATATGCAACTACTTAATCAAAGAAAAAGCAGTACAACCTACAATAAAGTACCTTTATTATTATTTACATATAAAGATCATATTTTTAACTTCACCACTTTCATACCAATGTGTAATTATATATATTTCAATAACCAAATATTTGTTATTTTAAAACTTATTTTCAGGTGAAGCCAAAACTTTTTTATAATTCTTTGGCCATCACTACACCCAGTATAAAAGGCACCACGAACTACAATAACTTCCCTTCAAAATGGTATAAATAATTGCCCATTTCAGCTAACTGAATGAGTGATTTACAAGCATGTATAAATGTAATAATATTAGTGTATATTACTTACTTTACATTGTTATATAATAAATGTAGTTAAAAAGTGCATTAATTTCCTTTGTTGCCTCAAAAGAAATGAACAAATGAGGAAGAAATGACAAAACAATTGAAAACATTAAGTTTTATTTTTGCAGTTAATCATGTACACTCAATTTTTTAGTAGTTTGTGTTTAAATACTGAGTTATTGACGTTGCATATGATTTCTGTTGGTTATAAGCTTTAAAATGACATATTATTTATCAAAATCAAGCAAGAAATGACAATTTTATGGATCTTTATCAATATTCTAATCTAATTTTTCACCGCATGTTGTTATATGGCCTACCTAGTACTTTAGAGTGACGTCATTCTGACGTAATTTATTGATTTTCTATGCGGAATACGGCTACAATTCAATTCCAGGATTGAAAGGCTTACCGGACGCCGTATTCCGTGTTATAACCGCACCGCATACCGCACACATAAAAACACCTATTATATTTTAAATTGAAATTGAAAGTAGCCGTTTACCGTATCACGGATGCAGGATACCTGATGCCGTGCGTATGGAAATAGCCCTTAATATTGTCAGGGGAAATCTGTGTCGTCAGATCTTCTCATGAATATTAATGACTTGGGTGCTGTGGCCGTGAGTTCTCAAGTTCAAAGTATTTGATCTTCGTGGATGCTTCCATTTATAAACTATTGTAAGGAAACTCCAGGGAAATCTGTGTCGTCAGATCTTCTCATGAATATTACTAGGCGTATTCCACAACTTAAGATCTGTGTGATCTTTGTGATCCAGATCGAGATCCTTCAGATCAGTAGAATCTGTGAAATGCAAAAATTGCAGAAATGATGATCCAAGATGGGCACTGAAATGGCATGCTTTGCATCTTTGGAATTACTCTTTTATCTTTGGAATTACTTTTTACTTTTTCATCTTTGGAATTACTTTTTTATCAACAATTAAAATTATAAATGGAAATTTCAAATCTCGTGTTTTCCGCCATGTTTACAAAGAATTGTGGGATACCTCACAGATCTGATCTCTCGAATCCACCTTTTCATGAGATCACTCAGATCATGATCCAGATCAGTCAGATCAGGTTCTTTTGACCTGATCCGTTGATCCGTCGAATCTGGATTCTACAGATCACGGCTGTGGAATACGCCTAATGACTTGGGTGCTGTGGCCGTGAGTTCTCAAGTTCAAAGTATTTGATCTTCATGGATGCTTCCATTTATAAACTACTGTAAGGAAACTCCAGGGGAAATCTGTGTCGTCACATCTCATGAATATTAATGACCGCACCTCATATTTCAACACCGCACCTCGACGCACCTGTTCTTGGAATTCGGGAAAATATAACGTACCCTCGAAGTTCACCACAGAATATATAAACGGCTGAAAAAATACTGTAGAATATTTTATCAGATCGACTTGTTTTGAGTAGCAGTCGCCTATAACATCCATGAAGCTCCGTGCTCCATGCTCCGACTCCGCCCTCAATATTTGCTCCGAGTTCAAAACCATCATAATGTCCCCTTCAATAATTGCGAACAAGAAGAGGCTTTAACATGCATGCATATCAAAGTTTCTGGATAATAGTCAATGGTTTATTCGGATAGGTTATATAAATGTGCATTTATTGTATACTTGTACTTATATTTTAAAAAGTAAATTGTTTATTTAGCTCTTTATTTAGTTATTTATAAGCTTTTTCTTGTGTATATATAATTAAAGAAATAAATATGACAGGGGAAGGTTGGAGGAGGAGCAATATTCACAAGAAGATTGTTTATGGTTAAATAAATGAGGTAGAGGGAGGTTGGAGAAGGAGCAATATTTACATGGAGGAGTTGTATGATCCATGGGCTAAGGTTGCTCCATGACACATCTACTCCTCCTCTGACTTAATTTCCTCTGACCTCGTTGAAACTGCAATATTGTTAGATTTTGAACAGCCATTTGCTTAAAAAATATTTATTTCCTGGTTAATAAAGTTATCAAACATATTTAATATGGCCTTTAATAATATCATGTCCTTTTATTATAAACCACTTTATAGTGCAGTCCAATTGAGGTCAGAGGAAATGAAGTCAGAGGAGGAGCACAGCTTTCATGGAGCAAATTTTATTGCATGGACCATGCAGTGCTCTGTGGTAATTATATCACTCCAACATATTTGAGAAGGAGCAATATACATGGAGTCTTTTTATACTTGAATCAATAAGACATGGCGAGGTTGGAGAAGGAGTGATATAATTACCATGGAGCATTGTGTGATCCATGGATCAAAATTTGCTCCATGAAAGCTATGCTCCTCCTCTGACTTCATTTCCTCTGACCTCAGTTTGACTGCACTATGGAGTGGTTTATGATAAAAGGACATGATATTATTGAAGACCATGTCAAAATATGTTGAATAACTTTATTAACTAAAAATAAATATTTTTAAGCAACAGGATTTTAGAAATATAACAACATTAGTGTTTCAATGAGGTCAGAGGGATGAAGTCAGAGGAGGAGCAGATGTGTCACGGAGCAGCCTTAGCCCATGGATTGCACAACTGCTCCATGTAAATATTGCTCCTCCTCCAACCTCAATCTGCCTTGTTTATTCAACTGTAAACAATCTCCATGTAAATATTGCTCCTCTTCCATCCTCATCCTGCCATTTTAGTCTGTCATATGCAATAAGTGTTCAGTACTCTATTCCAAAAAACAATTTTATAATATAGCTTTACTTTGGGCTTACTATAGCCCATATGTATTGGGCCTAATCTTACGCCACAAAACACAACCAAAATATTTACAATGTCCTCTTAAAGAATTGTGAACAAGAAGAGACTTTTAACATTTTTTGCAGCAACATTTACAGTATTCTGAATATAAAAAATTATTTCTTCAACAAATAATATTTCATTAATTTAAAGGTTTCATGATAGATTAATATGTTCCTGTGACTTTATTTTCTCTGTAAAAGTTGTATCTAGAATGATATTGATATTTATGAAAAGTAAAGATAACTACAATTTATATAGTTTTTAAAAACTATTCTTGTTGTAAAATATTGGAAGAGGACATTGTGGTCAAGTTGAGGTCGGAGCAAATGAGGTCGGAGGAAATTAGGTCGGAGCATGGAGGACGGAGCACGGAGATTCATGGATGTTATAGGCGACTATTATTGCTTGTTTTGATTTTCTTCAAAAGACTTTCTCAAAAATAGAGAAGTGATACTCCATGTATGTTTTATTTTGCACTGAGTATGTGTTGTTACAGAATAAGTATCGGGATCCTAAGTATCTTGCACATTACTACTACTTAATATCGCAAATCGGACACCAGTGTTTTGCTCGGAAACTGGCTCGGAGCTGGGCCGGGATTCACAAAGATTCTTAAGAATTCTTACTTAAGTACAACATTTAGAAGTTAAATATAACCACGAATTTTGTATTTAAGTAAGAATTCTTACTCCCCAAATCCCTAATTAAGAATCTTTGTGAATCCCGGCCCTGGAGTTGGAGTACTGTAGAGTTTCTGTCCCGTCGCTTATTGTTATTGATATCCTTGCGTTGCCGGTTTTCGACGGTCTTACGCATTTTAATCCATTTTCGTTTCTTTCATCAGTCCCTACAGTATTTTAAACTGAAAATTTAAAAGTAGGCTGTTTAAGGGGGAAGAACAAATATAATGGGTTAAATATTTTAACTGATTTTATTTTTTTTATTAGATTCAATTTCTGTGTGTATAGTGTTTTTATTTTACAAATGGTTGTCTGTTATTGACGGTAAAATAAAATCAATATTAAAGGTGTTCACAATATATTCTACACTTTTATTTTCTAAATTGTCCCCTGTAAAATGATAATTTAACAAATAAGTAGAATAATTGTTGCCATTATGTCATAATAATGTACAAATAACTTTATTTTTGAAGGTGTGCACATAAAATTATTTCCCTGGAAAATTATGCCATTAATTTTTAAAGTTGATTTTGAAGACAGTTTCTTCCATCTTATGTCCACACAAAGCACGTGTTTTTATGTTAATGATCATGTGTATGGTTAATTTATTTTATAACCTCCAAAAATAAAAATATTTTATGGCATATTTTTCTTATATTTGCTGCTGAACAAACGCATGCTGTCATTGACAATGGATTACATTAGGTCAATTTAATAAAAATGTATATGTGTAGTGTTTTGTAAAACAAATATTATAAATCTTTTTTTTCTTTAACAAAATATCTTATAATTTCATTTTATGAGGATGAAATTTGCATTATGCACGGAAATTCATGAGTGTTGCCAATGACAACCATATTTTATTTTGCTTTGAACATTCATATTATATTTCATCTAACAAAATCGGAATTTTACTGCACCGTCTTTATTTTATAAAGTGCAAAACAATATTTGAATTTAATGTCTTGTAAAATATTTTAAAATGAGGTCATCATCTTTATTTATTTCATTTTTTACTAACAATAAAAGCACGTGTACATAACTACAATGTATTAATGCGTGGCCGTCGATAATAGACGACACAACAATACTGCTCAGCTACCCAAGTTCGTCGCCTACCCAAGTTCGTCACTTGCATTTTTGGACAACATTAAAACCTCTTCCCAATAATCTTTACTTGCAGACTTGTACTTCATTATTACAAGTATTTGTCCGATTTGTTTCAGTATCAATATGGCTTGTCATTAACAGTTTTTGTAGCAGGTGACAAACATGGGTAGGCGACGAACATGGGTAGCTGAGCAGTATACTGATGGACACAATGGCGAGGGACAGAGTTCACATGTACCTGTTTTCTGTGTAAATTTTTAACTGTGGGGAATTATTGCATTCACGTTAAAATTATTGTTATGACTATTATTTCTGTATCCAGTTTCCAATTCATATGTTGTTAAATTAAACTGCTTTTAGAAGCCAGAATTTCTTTTGTACAGATCTATGTTGTTCAAAATTTACACAGAAAACAGGTACATGTGAACTCTGTCCCTCGCCATTGCGTCCATGTAATACAGCCAAAACGCTATCAAACCATAATGCCACCCCAAAACGCCACTCCATAACACCACCACAGGTTGTGATATACATGTATATATTTAATTCAACCATGCTCTGCTATACCTAGTTTACTGTAGGCAAGCAGGGGATAAATAAGAATATAAATAAACAAGGTTTAAACAAAAACGATTTTTCACATCTAAAATCAAACAAATTCACAACCAAGGTTCATGAGATGCTGTACATGCATGCATAAAGAAAATGTCATATAGACATATATTGTATTGTAGTTTGAACTCTGGCAATGACAATTTTATTTATTTTGTTTCTTTAACAGGTTGATACTCTGTTTAGAAAAATTAATATAATAAACACATATTATGTACCTGCATATTCTGTACATTAATGTAGAAATAAAGTCCGAGGTTTTGTGATTTATAACCCTAGATAATTCACAAATTTCCGGCGAATAACGGCCGAGCGCGTAGCGCGAGTCCGTTCTTCGCCGGAAATTTGTGAATTATCTAGGGTTATAAATCACTAAACAGAGGACTTTATTTCTATTATAAAGACCGGTTTCATTTATTAATCCATAAATATTATTGTAAATATGTTTCTGTACACACCTAGTTGGCGCACTATATTTTCTCTGTATCGTTTGATTCCGTATTATCGGCGATCGTCCAATTATTGCCTCAGATAATTGTACACAAAAATATGCGCACTGTATTGTTTTCTGTAGTCTGCGCACTGCCGGTTTTTATAATGTGGGTTAGTGGTAAGGCTGCGATAGGTTACCCGGTTACCCGAAAACGGTTTGAAGTCTGTAAGAAACCGAGTACAAAGTGGCGAACCGGGTAACCAAAAAAGTATTTAATATACTGTAAAACAATGAAAAACGTGGGTAAACGCCATATTCTGTCAGATTTCTCTAACTACTGATAGTTTTTCACATAATTTTCCTTATTTATACAGATATTTAGCATTATTTTTCGTAACGTTTTGTTTACATCATCCGCCATGTTTGCTTCTCTGCTACTTCCACTGGGTGAAAACTAAAACACGGTTACCCGAATTCGGATCGGTTCTTGCGAAACGAATACCCGGTGTCGTTTTTCTAACAAAGTCACAGCCTTAGTTAGTGGTGGCATTATGGTGGTGGTGTTGTGGAGGTGGCGTTTTGACTGGTTTCCACGTCCATCAGTATATCAATAGCAATTGGCCTTGGACAGAAACTCAGTCTAGAGTTGGAGCTTTTCTGGGAGCCGCACCACTCCTCTAATTGGCTTAGCTGGCAATACCAACTAATGACGACATCTGTGTTTGTTCCCACGACAGAGAGGTTGGGGACAAGTGAAGATAGAGGCGCCAGTCTTCAAAATGACGGAAGATTTCCCCCTCGACCAATGTTTTAGTGGCGCTTTGAATGAATGCGCCTCTTTCTTCACTTAATCCAGAGGTTGGTTCACCATGCCAGCTATAATTGGCTGTATATCCTCGCATGTCCAATTATCAACCACATAAGTGGGAAAATTGCCGATAAATAATATGAAATAATATACCTTTGCAAATATCCAGTTGGTTATTCTCATATTATGTTATCTATGTATTGGCATGTATATATATATATATATCCTGTTTTGATATGATATTTTGCACAGAAATGATTTTCTTGGGTATGTCACACTTGCTGTACAGGAAGCCTCACTTCCAATTATCAATCACATGATTAAAGGTTGCATCTAAAGCCAGAAGTAGCAGACTTAAGGTTATAATGTTAATAAAAAGTACTATTGATAACAGAAATTGATAAAAGTATGAAATTTATTGTATGCTGTACACAATTGTAATAATTAGGATCTGGAATATCCTATGTTTGGAGGGCTGATGCATCACTCCTTTTTATTCACAGTAAAGAGAAAAGTTTCAAAAACTTGGCTGTACCTCTACTTGGGTAACCTTCCTCAAGCACAGCTTACAATGCAAAGATCAGATGATCAGCATCATAAGGGATACACTTTTTGACAACATGGTCAGGATTTTTCTGCAATAATATGCCACAAAACCTTCTTTTAAAATGAAATAAAAGAAATATTTGAGAAACAATTTTTAACTCTTCTGGGAGAGGACCAATAAGGACCATATCACTCTCTCAGGTTTATTACACATTATTCTGAAAAATTTAGGCCTATTATTGGTTTAGATAAAAAATAAACAGAATTCTATAGTAGAGAAATGAACTTAGTGACATAAACATATATAAAATACTTTAAAATCAAAGATTTATAAATTGTGAAAAACGGACATTAGTGTCTTGAGCAATTATCACATACACTTTTTAACTTTAAAACTATCATACCTGCTTTGACCTCATCTTTTTGAAAGTTTTGTGAGATAGTATTTCAGAAGTTATTTACATTTGATTCTCCGATCAACAAATTCTAAATACAGTCATGTAACCTAAGAAAGGTGATATTTGCGACCAGTTCCGCAATGACCTGAGTAACATACCATTTGTACTCTCCCCTGTAAGTACTGCAACAGGACTGTATGATCAGTATATGGTTGGTGTAACCAGTGTTCGCGTTAGGGTTATGAAATGTAGGGTACTTTGTACCCCATGGGGCATCAAAAACGGGGTACCACAGTGTGAAAATGGGGTACAAGTAATATTATGGCACATATTGCGTGATTATAACGTTTAAATGCCTCCAGTTAGTACACTAAAAGTTTTTTTTTTTTTTTTTTGGTTTGAGGTGGACAGTCACTTTCAGCCATTGTCTCACATTAAGTGACAACACACTTGACAAAATAATGTTTCTAAATTAGGTAGCAATACAACACAGGCTACTAAGAATAATGAACACCAACAATTCTAGTCAAAATATGTTTACCTTGTGCCAGTGAGGAATGCTTCGTTTGGCATAATTATTTCGCGACGTCCGTAAAAAGTCTGTGAAAAGCTATTTGTCACACACTTGCCTTGGTGTTTTGATTTGTTTTCTTGATGAGGTCATGTTTTCCTTCGAATACCATTTACTAGCATGGTACATCTAGAACTGGAGGTTTCGGAAGGATCTCGTCACGCCTAGCTGTCGTCTACTTCTCGTCTCGCATGAGATCTCGTATAACCATGGCGGACGTAAACAACTTGCAAGGAAATCGCTCGAAACCATTTAATTTTAAAATTAAAGCTTATCTTCAGTGTTATATATATTGCGTGCATGTATACGCATTCAGTAATAAATCTTGCGTCTGTTTGTGGATTTTATTTCAAATAATGCGGAAATACGGCGTTAACGCGAACTCTGTGTAACCCAGGTACTCGACAGCCATGCTCCAATCATCTCACGCATGACTAAACGGCAGTCAGATGAGTGGCTGTCTGACTCATATCGAACGGCCCGCTCTCTAAGGCGGCAATTTGAACGAATGTGGAGGAAACATAAGTCACAGTTGAATAGATCGAGGCTCCGCAAGCAAATTGCCTGGTGCAATCGACTGGCCAATAAGGACAAGGGTTCCTACTATACCAATCTTATTACTGCGAATAGCGATGACCCCAAGCAGCTCTGGCAGTCATTGAGGAAAGTATTGCATCATACTTCTGAAACTGTTCTACCGGCTCATTCCTCAGAAAAAAGCCTTGCGGACACGTTTGCTTCTTTCTTCACCAATAAAATCAGCAAAATCAGGGACACTTTCCCTACTTCTGGTTCATTTAATGATGCACCTGAATCAGTGCCCCCTGCTTTCAATACCTTCAAGCCTGTAACTGAAGACGAGGTCAGAAAGTGTATCAATGAGTCTCCAACTAAGTCTTGCCCCTTGGACCCCATACCAACATTCCTCCTTAAGGATTGTCTTGAAATACTCCTTCCATCTATTACCAAGTTGGTAAATTACTCTCTCATTGATGGCTCTTTCCCATGTGCTTTCAAAAGAGCGGTTGTCACCCCCCTCATTAAAAAGGCTTCTCTGCCCAGAAACGATCTTAAGAACTATCGTCCAGTGTCTGGTCTCTGTTTCCTGTCAAAATTGGTTGAGCAAGTTGTTTCTAAGCAACTCACGTCACACATCAATAACAACAAACTGGACAATCCACATCAGTCAGCTTATAAGCCGGGGCACTCCACTGAAACAGCGTTATTGTCAATAAAAAATGAGGTTCATCTCTCTCTGGCACGCGGTGAACCTAGGGCTCTAGTTCTTCTTGATTTATCAGCCGCGTTCGACACCATAGATCATAATATTCTCCTTGGTTACCTGAAATCATGGTTCGGCCTTGGTGGAATAGCTCTAAAGTGGTTTGCTTCCTATTTGAGTGATCGAAGCCAGACCCTCAAGATTGGCTCCACACTATCTGAACTGAGCAAGCTTATCTATGGCGTCCCCCAAGGCTCTGTTCTGGGTCCACTGCTGTTTTCACTTTATACAACACCTCTGAGCAGAATCATCCGTCTTCATCCGCACATTAAATTCCACTTTTATGTGGATGACACACAGCTATACATTCATCTCTCCCATAAGAGTGCCTCTGCTGCTTTTGCCAAGCTTAATGCCTGCCTTCATGATGTTCAGCGATGGATGTCTCTTAGCAAACTCAAGCTTAACCCAGAAAAAACTGAATTTATTGTTTTTGGCTCTAAGGCTCAGCGTCAGAAGATTTCCTCCCATTTTCCTGTTAGTATTCTGGGTAGCCTTCTTCATCCGGTTGACTCTGTTAGAAATCTAGGTGTATGGTTCGATGCAGATTTTTCTTTTTCTGAACATGTCAAGAGGACTTGCAAAGCGTGCTTTCTTCAGATGCGTGACCTTCGTAGAATAAGACAATATCTGACTCCAGAAGTGACAGTCCTTGCTCCAAATGCCTTGGTTAGTAGCTGTCTTGACTACTGCAATTCTCTGTTCAGGGGTTTGTCCTGTTTCAGTCAGCACAAATTGCAAAGTATTCAGAATACCCTTGCTCGGATTGTTACAAACCATAGAAGGTATGCTCATGTTACACCCATTCTGAAGCAACTCCACTGGCTCCCCATTAAGTATAGATGTATGTTTAAAACTGCAACTCTAGTTTACAAATATTTACATAGTGGTTTTCCTTCCTATTTTCAACCATTCGTGTCACTCAGTAGTTGTTCCTACAGTACCAGGCGTGGTCATTCAGATCATCAATACCTTACTGTTCCTCCTTTCCGCCCATCTGTCTTCAAGTCAGTCAAACATTTTGATCACAGTTTTGCCTTTGATGCTCCTAAGATCTGAAATGAACTCCCTCATGATGTGCGCAGCGCAACATCAGTTGCCTCCTTCAGAAAGAAGCTCAAAACTTACCTGTTTGCAAAAGCATATCCCACATAGCCTCTCCTGTCACCCTGTGTCTCCTTGGTACGACCTGGCTATGTCCTTTGATTAATCCTTATCGCCTTGCTCTTTGTTCAGTTGCACCTTAGAGTCCATCAGTGATGGAGATTAAGCGCTATAAAAGTCCACATTAGATTAGATGTTAAAGTCCTGTGAAGCTGTGGTGAGGGTGGTCAACTTATGACTGCGGCCAACTTATGCACGGAAGCACTAGGAGTATATTTGACTGGTGAGATAATAGAAGAAGTACTTGTATGAGATCTATATTTTCTGTTTGACTCTACCTTATGGTGCATTTTATACATGTACAAAGTCACCACATGTATTCCTCCTGGTAACTGCATTAAACCACAAACAGCATGATGATCATAGCTAAACAGACAAATGAAATTAAAGCATTTGCATAGTACTGATAGAAAATCAAATGGTTGCAATTTTGTTTCATAGTTTTGTATAGCTCAATAAGATGTACCATTTTTGTGTCGAAATATAATCTCTAAAGCACATAGTAGAATGATACAGGCCATTGAAAATGCTAAATTTTGATACACATATTGTTAGGTTTTATCTGAAAAATGTATTAGTTATTTTTACCCCATAGCCCTTAAGGCCCTTAAGGGCTAATCGGATATTGTTTTCACCCATGGTGTCTGGATGGGTGGGCGGGCGTGCGGTAGGAAAAAAAGTTTGTCCAGGCTGTATCTCAGGCGCAGTGACCTTGAGTTTGAAAATCTTGTCTGGGCCATATCTCAGAAACCGTAAGGTATTGGAAGTTGATACTTGGTAAGGACATTGGTTAGGGGGTGTAGGTGTGCAACATCATGGTGTGACCTTGATTTGACCTTGCCGTAGTTACCTTGACCTATAACATATTGTCCGGGCTATATCTTGGAAACTGTAAGGTGTAGGAAGTTGATACTTGGTAGGGACAATGGTTGGGGGTGTAGGTGTGCAACGACATGGTGCGACCTTGATTTGACCTTTGACCTTGCCGTAGTGACCTTGACCTATAAAATCTTGTCCAGGCTATATCTCGGAAACTGTAAGGTGTAGGAAGTTGATACTTGGTAGGGACATTGGTTAGGGGGTGCGGGTGTACAGTGTCATGGTGTGACCTTGATTTAACCTTTGACCTTGTTGTAGTTGTCTTGACCTAGAAAATCTTGTTCCGCCTTTGGGTCTGTCTTTTAATGCAGATTAAGAACTGTTAAAGTCATATTAGAATTCATTAAGAATTTTACTTTTACAGCTTCCTATTATAACAGATGGACTTTCATCAAATGAGCCACAAATTTTGTTCCAACACCACACATAAGCATTATTGAATGTATTACCAATTCTGTATGCATGGTAATATTCAAAACATCTAAACGATAATTCGGCCATGCCAGATGTAAAGTACATGCATTATGTTTCTCTTAGACATTATTTCTCTATTTAAAGATTGTTTGGACCTTTATATAACTGACAGTGCCTATTGGTGCTAGAGGTTTGAAGTGTGAAACCAACTTACAGGATATCATGGGCTTGGAATCTTCTGACGTGGTCAGATTTGACCTTGAACCCCTCCTTCAAGATCAAATGAGGACTGCCAAATGTAAAAGTGCTTATAACTTGCTTATTATTTCCCCAGACGAAAGTCTGGGATATATTGGATTCAGGTTTGTCACGCCGCCGCTGCCCTAGAAATATCCTTGTGTACACGATAACTCAAAAACTGATCAATATTTTTTTTCAAACTTGGTACACATGTTAAGTGTGCCCGAAGGAAGAAACCCTATTTTTGCTTATTATATCTCCAGACGAAAGTCGGGGATATATTGGATTCAGGTCCGTCGCACCGCCGCCATAGATATTTCCTTGTGTATGCGATAACTCAAAAACGGATCAATATTTTTTTTTCAAACTTGGTACACATGTTAAGGGTGCCCAAAGGAAGATCCCTATTTTAAAGTGACCTTAAACTCCCAATAAAACAGAACTTATGGCCACCTTAAGTTCAGAAATTGCACTTTTGGTCACTAGCTCTCTAGGTTCCTAACTATGAGGCTCAGCTGCCTGAAATTTTACCTGAGAACACATTAATATGTTCTTAGTACATGTGCCGAAAATCACCACTTTAAGTTGAGGAGAAAATTGTGTTTGAGGCCCATAAAGACCCCCACTTAGGGATTTTTTGCTACATTTTTCACATATTTTGCCCTATAATTTGGAAGTGGTAATTCTGATAAGTCTCAAACTGCATTAGGTATAACTTTGATGTGTAATCCTTGTCTGTGGAAAATTTTAGGGCTGTAGGTTTAAGTATAAGGTTGAAGTAAGGTCTCAAAATTGCCCACAGAGACCCAATTTATGAACTTTTTGGCACTTCTGAGCACTGTAGCTTTCAAATTATGTGTCTCATCCAAGTGAAATATCATCTGGGAACAAATTGATGTTTTTCTTATTTATGCCAAACATCTAGGGCTTTAATAGACATGTAATCTGTGAATGAGGACCTTAAACACCCCAATCAAGTGACATTTTTCCTCATTTTTTCCATATTTTTCCTTGAAACTTAGAAATGGTAAGTCTGAAAATTCTCAAACTATGTTAGATATAACTCCTATATGTAATCTCCCTCTGTAGAAAATTTAAAATCTGTAGCTTTAAGTGTAAGGTCACGTTACGGTCTCTAAAATGCCTACAGAGACCTAATTTATAGACTTTTGCCAGATACATCTGACTGATAGAGCTGAAATCACTCTCGCCTCCCACCTCTGAGGCCTCAAGTGGAAAATCTGGTAGTTGCTTGCCGTTGGTCGGCAGTTTACAGTACAGAACCCTAACAAACTGTATGCACTGGTATCCTCTGCCCTTCCAACTACCCGTCGTAATATGACCTGTACAGTGTTGAAAGCGACGTAAAACCCCAAATAAATAAATAATTTTTTGACATTTTTCAATTATTTTGCCATTTAACTTGGAATTGATAAGTCTGATAAGTATCATAATGTATTAAATATTTTTTTATTATGTAGTACAGTAGAACCTCAATTATCCGACCCTCTTGGGAGAGTAATAATTAATCCCGTCAGGGATGCTTATTTGTTTTCACCGAAGTTCGACTGATCGCCGCCGCAGGATTATGGTCTCCCTTGAATAACTTCTTAGGCTTTCAAATTTTTCTTTCCTTCTTATCTTTCTTTAAAACTATAGGGGCAGGAAAAATTTTTGGGATACTTTGCGCAGACCTTAAGCTTTACTTAAGGTAACCTTAAGCATAAGTCAAAAACACCCCGTCATCGCGTTTCGGAAAAAAACACACACCTGGGCTATAAAATTTATCGGGTACATTCTAGACCAAATTTCCAAGGTCGGATCGGATTTTCTTATCAATCAGACCATAGATGCCCGAATGGGAGTCATTTTATTTTCACAATTTTTTTAAAAATGGGTACTTGGTCTGTATCTCAAAAATGGTCAGGATATCAGCGTTTTGTTGGAATAACTTATTCAGCTACTTTTTGATAATTGTATCCCCTGACGAAAGGGATACTTAGGATTTGGTATGGTCACGACGCCACCGCCGCAGAGATTTCTTTTGGACGCGATAACTTAAAAAATATTTTAGTTAGACCTTTCAAATTTGGTATGTGGGTATATATGGGCAATGCCACGAACGCTATTCTTTTGTGACCTTGACCTTCAATTTCATGGTCACTGGTGGTCACTTAATGGTCAGATTTTGGCGATTTTTTTCACTTTTTGGCCCAGTACTCATATACAGAAAGTTGGATCATCCTATGGCTGGTATATATAATACATATATATATGTCCTCTGTAAGCATGCAGAAATTTGACCTT
Source organism: Sabellastarte sp. h YS-2021 (assembly GCA_964017235.1). Taxonomy (NCBI): domain Eukaryota; kingdom Metazoa; phylum Annelida; class Polychaeta; order Sabellida; family Sabellidae; genus Sabellastarte; species Sabellastarte sp. h YS-2021. The sequence continues at coordinate 113,558,638 of OZ024933.1, forward strand.
AAAGCTCTTCATTGAAGGTCATCTACTGACCGCCAAATTACCTGACCGAGGGTTATTTTTGCCCTGTTTGGAGATATTTTCACACTTAATGTTAACTATTCTGCATGGAAATTGTTCATAATGGCTTTGGAGGTTGAGTACATGATGGAGTACCAGCATCCAGGCTTACCGGTTCCAGATCTTCATTGAAGGTCATCTACTGACCGCCAAAGTAGATGACCATGGGTCATTTTTAGCCCTCTGTTTGTTTGTGAACAAGATAACTAAAAAACTTACAGATTTTGATGAAATTTTCAGGATATGTCCGAAATGGTAAAAGGAAGAAATGATTAAATTGTGGCAGTGATCTGGATCACTGTCTGGATCTTCTGGATCCATGAAATTTAATTTTTAAAGACAGATAACTCAAAAACTTATGGATGCATTTTGATGAAATTTTCAGCAAATGTCCTAAATGGGACAAGGAACAATCAGATTGTGGGAGTGATCTGGATCACAGTCTGGATCATCTGGATCCAGACTGCCAGATGTTTTTGTGTACAAGATAACCCAAAACTTATGGATGGATTTTGATGAAATTTTCAGGATATGTCTGAAAGGTAAAAGGATAAAATGATTGAGTTTTGAAAGTGATCCGGATCACTATATGGATCTTCTGGATCCATGAAATGTTATTTTTAAAGACAGATATCTCGAAAAGTTATGGATGGATTTTGATGACATTTTCAGCAAATGTCCTAAATGGTACAAGGAACAAGTGGTTAGATTTTGGGGGTGATCTGGATCACTGTCTGGATCATCTGGATCCAGACTGCAGATGTGTTTGTGTACAAGATAAGTCAAAAACTTATGGATGGATTTTGATGAAATTTTCAGGATATGTCTGAAAAGGTAAAAGATGAAATGATTGAATTTTGGAAGTGATCTGGATCACTATATGGATTTTCTGCATCCGTAATTTTTGAAGACAGATACCTCAAACAGTTGCGGATGGATTTTGAGGACATTTTCAGCAAATGGCGTAAATGGAACAAAGAATGAGTGATTAGATTTTGGGGGTGATCTGGAACACTGTCTGGATCATCTGGATCCAGACTGCCAGATGTGTTTGTGTACAAGATCAAAACTTATTGACGGATTTTGATGACATTTTCAGGATATGTCTGAAAAGGTAAAAGATGAAATGATTGAATTTTAGAAGTGGTCCTTATCACTATATGGATCTTCTGGATCCATGAAATGTTATTTTTAAAGACTGATACCTCAAAAAGGTTATGGATGGACCCGGATGGATCATCTGGATCCAGGCTGCCACATAATTTTAGGATGGATTTTCATGATATTTTTAGGATATGTTAGAAATGGTAAAAGGAAGAAGTGGTAAAAGGAAGAAATGATTCAATTTTGCGTGTGTTCTGCACCACCATCTGGATCTTCTGGATCCATGAAATGTAATTTTTAAAGACAAATGGCTCAAAAACTTATGGATGGATTTTGATGAAATTTTCAGGAAATGCCCCAAATAGGACAAAGAACAAGTGATTAGCTTTTGGGAGTAATCTGGATCACTGTCTGGATTATCTGGATCCAGGCTTTTTTGAAGGAACTTATAGCCGGATAATTTTAGGGTGGATTTTGATGATAGTCCAGAAATTGAGCTCCCTTGGCGGAGGTCTGTGCTGTATGAGTGATCTTGTTTTATAAAAGCCTGCCCCTGCTGAGATGTAATCTAATTCGCCCAGTCCTGCCAGCTCCTATGAGTTTTCGCTGAACTGTGGAGCCACCAGGAACCGGTTACAGAGGATTGCAGGAACCATTTACATAGGATTGCTTCACCTATAGCCAGCTAGAGTGGGCAGGTCCACAAGACTGGCTAACAGACCAGCACAAGCCTTTTAAGGGTCCAAGTGGCTGTCTCAGACAAGCAGTTACTGCCCGAGGAAAATAGGCTCATGCCCAGCATATTCACCCCTCAACTATGTCCCGTCGAGGGATACGCTGCGTCGAGGCGCAATGTCTAGTCTTTCACATGCCGAAGTTTTAGCCCTGTATCTGCAACCTTAAGGTCACCTTAATATCAAAAAAGGAGGTTTTAGCCCTCCAGTTCACTTAGTTTTTCACTTTTTTCAACCAAACTTGGCACATATATTAAGATTTGCCAAAGGAATATCCTGATTTTATGGTCACCTTAAACTCAAAATGTTAATTGACCTATGGCCTGCTTAAAGTCATCAAATTGCAATAAAATCTTCTTTCTCCTTTCTTTTTCCATTTTTTTATTTCTAAAAAATCACTGGTATAAAACTAGATAAAAAAGTACTTATGCTCACCTTAAACTCTCAGTATGAATGGAGTTGTAGCCACCTTAAAGTGAAATAAGGGGTTTTCAGCCTCCAACTATCTTATTGTTCGGCTGACCTCAATTAAACTTTGCACACCTATAAAGGATGGCAAACCAAAGGGTTATCCTGACTTTATGGTGACCTTAAACTGTTTATGTAACTTTTGGCCCTCCTAAAGTCATAACATTTGAATAAAGCCATCTGGCCCCTTTCTTTTTCCATATCTAACATATATTGAAGGTAAATTCTCATATTATGGTCAACTTAAAGTCGCAATATGAATGAAGTTATGGTCACCTTACAGTGAAATAAGGAAGTTTCAGCCTCCAGCTATCTTATTGTTGAACTGACCTGAGCTAAACTTTATGCACTTATAAAGAATGAAAAAAGGGAGATTCCTATTTTATGGTCACTTAAAGTCCCAATATGAATGAAGTTATGGCAACCTTGCAGTAAAAGTATGGAGTTTTTAATCTCCAGCTATTGTATTGTTCAGCTGACCTCCATTTAATTGTGCACACTTATTAAAGATGAAAATAGGGACAAGTAACATACACAATGCAATAAAGTTCACAGTTTCTATTGCTTATGATGCATATGTTGACATCTTTTACGGATAACTTCTTTTTCATCAGGGCTGCTTCGTTTTTGTCAGCAAAAACCTTTTTCTAGTTAGGTTCAATAATAGAAAGGTCGGACAATGGAAAGCCTAAAATAACAGATTTAAATAGAGTTGGGAGAGTGGAATGGAGGTCAGAAAATTGAATATTCAGATAATAGAGGGTCGGAAAATAGAGGTTCCACTGTATTTGTTTGTAAAAGATTCAAATTCTGTAGCTTTGATTTAAGGTCACCTTGAGATCTCTAAAATGTGTACAGTGACCCATTTTTATAGACTTTTGGCTCTTTTAAGCCCTGTAGCTGTCAAACCATGTGACTGATAAATCTTGTCTGGGAATATATTAATATATTCTTTTAATTTATCAATGACATTGAAATTTTTAAAAGGGAGGCCTGCCAACTTAAAATTTGAATATTAATAATGTTATGGCCATATTAAGGTTCTCAAAAAATTGTGCTTTTATTATGTCAGCTGACTTGTCAGTCAGCTGACATTATGTCGTCACTCTGCGGCGTGGGCGTACGCGTCCGCGTATGCGTACGCGTGAACAACTTCTCCTCCAAAACTACAAGGCCTAGAGACGTGCTGTTTTTTTTAAAAGATACCTTATCTATCGAGGATGAAAAATTGTTCAAGGCATGCAAATCTGTCTGTTCGTCTGTTTGCTAGAGACATTACAAGGGGGGTACCCCCACCAAAAGTGTGAAAGTTTCAACACTTAATCACAATTTTCTCAGTGACTATTGCAGGGATTTCTCTCATATCTTGCATATATGTACTAGGCCACAGGTAGATTCTCTTGTGTGAGTATGAGACCTGGATCTGTCTTACTTTTTTTTTAATAAATTTTTTTAATAATTTTTAATGCATTAAAATTCATGAAATCATGCACAAAATCATTTATAACTTGAAAAGTGTTGCATTTAGAGCATTTTGTTAAAATATGTTATTCGGCTACTTTTTTCATAGCTACAATATGGTGAGTAAGTTGGGTGCCTGACTCAATAGCTAAGTGAGTAATAGCTACTTTTGGGCTTTTCAGTAACTTCCATCATGAGTAAAATCACTTGTAACTTAAAAACTATTGCATTTAGAGAATTTCGTATAAATATGTTATTCAGCTACTTTTGGGTCAGCTATAACATAGTAAAATTTTAGACCTGTAGCTCATGGCATAGCTGAGTAATAGCTACTTTTAGGTTATCACTGTTGAGTAAATCGCTTATAACTTCAAAACTATTGCATTTAGAGAATTTCGTATAAATATGTTATTCAACTACTTTTGGGTCAGCTATAACATAGTAAAATTTCAGACCTGTAGCTCATGGCATAGCTGAGTAATAGCTACTTTTAGGTTATCACTGTTGAGTAAATCGCTTATAACTTGGAAACTATTGCATTTACAGTATTTTGTTTCAATATGTTATTCACCTATTTTGGGGTCAGCTATAACATAGTGAAGTTTCAGATCTGTGGCTCATTGCATAGCTGAGTAATAGCTACTTTGAAGTTCTCACTATTGAGTAAATCAGTTGTAATTGGAAAACTATTGCATTTAGAGTATTTCGTATAAATATGTTATTCAGCTACTTTTGGGTCAGCTATAACATAGTAAAATTTCAGACCTGTAGCTCATTGCATAGCTGAGTAATAACTACTTTGAGGTTCTCACTATTGAGTAAATCAGTTGTAATTGCAAAACTATTGCATTTAGAGAATTTCGTATAAATATGTTATTCAGCTACTTTTGGGCCAGCTATAACATAGTGAAATTTCAGATCTGTAGGTCATGGCAACGCTGAGTAATAGCTACTTTGAAGTTCTCACTATTGAGTAAATCAGTTGTAATTGGGAAACTATTGCATTTACAGAATTTCGTATAAATATGTTATTCAGCTACTTTTGGGTCAGCTATAACATAGTAAAATTTCAGACCTGTAGCTCATGGCATAGCTGAGTAATAGCTACTTTTAGGTCATCACTATTGAGTAAATCAGTTGTAACTTGAAAACTATTGCATTTACAGTATTTTGCTTAAATATGTTGTTCACCTACTTTTGGGTCAGCTATAACATAGTAAAATTTCAGACCTGTAGCTCATTGCATAGCTGAGTAATAACTAATTTGAGGTTCTCACTATTGAGTAAATCAGTTGTAATTGCAAAACTATTGCATTTAGAGAATTTAGTATAAAATATGTTATTCAGCTACTTTTGGGTCAGCTATAACATAGTAAAATTTCAGACCTGTAGCTCATGGCATAGCTGAGTAATAGCTACTTTTAGGTCATCACTATTGAGTAAATCAGTTGTAACTTGAAAACTATTGCATGTACAGTATTTTGCTTAAATATGTTGTTCACCTACTTTTGGGTCAGCTATAACATAGTAAAATTTCAGACCTGTAGCTCATGGCATAGCTGAGTAATAGCTACTTTGAGGTTATCACTGTTGAGTAAATCACTTATAACTTGGAAATTATTGCATTTAGAGTATTTTGTTTCAATATGTTATTCACCTATATTGGAGTCTGCTATAACATAGTGAAGTTCCAGACCTGTGACTCATTGCATAGCTGAGTAATAGCTACTTTGAAGTTCTCAATGTTGAGCAAATCACTTATAATTTGAAAACTATTGCATTTAGAGAATTTAGTATAAATATGTTATTCAGCTACTTTTGGGTCAGCTATAACATAGTAAAATTTCAGACCTGTAGCTCATGGCATAGCTGAGTAATAGCTACTTTTAGGTTATCACTGTTGAGTAAATCACTTATAACTTGGAAACTATTGCATTTAGAGTATTTTGTTGCAATATGTTATTCACCTATTTTGGGGTCAGCTATAACATAGTGAAGTTCCAGACCTGTGGCTCATTGCATAGCTGAGTAATAGCTACTTTGAAGTTCTCACTGTTGAGTAAATCAGTTGTAATTGGAAAACTATTGCCTTTACAGAAATTTATGCAAATATGTTATTCAGCTACTTTTGGGTCAGCTATAACATAGTGAAATTACAGACCTGTAGCTCATGGCACAACTGAGCAATAGCTATTCTCAGGCACTGACTGTTGAGTAAATCGGCTATAACTTGAAAAATATTGCATTTGGAGTATTTTGTTAAAATATATTGTTCACCTACTTTTGGGTTAGCTATAACATAGTGAAATTACAGACCTATAGCTCATGGCATAGCAGAGCAATAGCTATTTTCAGGTTCTCACTATTGAGTAAATCAGTTGTAACTTGCAACTATTGCTTAAATATGTTGTTCACCTACTTTTAGGTCAGCTATAACAGAGCAAAAATTCAGACATGTAGCTCATTGCATAGCTGAGTAATAGTTACTTTGAGGTTCTCACTCTTGAGTAAATCAGTAGTAACTTGAAAACTATTACATTTAGAGTATTTTGTTAAATATGTTTTTCACAGACGCTTTGGTCAGCTATAACATAGTGAAATTGCAGACCTCTATGTCATGGCATAGCTGAGCAATAGCTTCTTTCAGGTTCTCACTGTTGAGTAAATCATTGTATCCAACCTGTAGGAAATCATGGGCTGGGAATCTGTTAATATGGTCCGATTTGACCTTGGAACCCTCCTTCAAGGTCAAATGAGGATAGCCAAACATAAAAGTGCTTATAACTCGCTTATTATTGGTCCTAGAGGTTTGGAATGAAAACCAACCTATAGAAAATCATGAGCTGGGAATTTTTTGGTGTGGTCGGATTTCACCTTGGACCCCTCCTTCAAGGTCAAATGAGGATAGCCAAACTTAAAAGTGCTTATAACTCGCTTATTATTGGTCCTAGAGGTTTGGAATGGAAAACCAACCTATAGAAAATCATGGGCTGGGAATCTTTTGGTGTGGTCAGATTTCACCTTAGACCCCTCCTTCCAGGTCAAACGAAGATAGCCAAACTTAAAGTGCTTATAACTCGCGTATTATTGGTCTTGGAGGTTTGGGATGGTAAACCAACATATAGGAAATCATGGGCTGGGATTCTTTTGGTGTGGTCAGATTTGACCTGGGACCCCTCCTTCAAGGTCAATTGAGGATAGCCAAACTTACAATTGCTTAGAACTCGCTTATTATTGGTCCTACAGGTTTGGGATGGTAAACAAGCTACAGGAAATCATGGGCTGGGAATTTTTTTGTGTGGTCGGATTTGACCTTGGACCCCTCCGTCAAGGTCAAACAAGGATAGCCAAACTTAAAAAGTGCCTATGACTCACTTATTATTGGTCCGAGAGGTTTGGGATGGTAAACCATCCTAAATTCTTTGGCTGGGAATCTTTTGGCATGGTCAGATTTGACCTTTGGACCCCTTCTTCATGGTCGAACGAGGATATTGCGTTTATAGTATTTCTTTAAATATTTTTAACCTACTTTTTACACTTAAACAATTACCTTGTTACTTTATTTCATAATACCATTTGCAGGGCACAACTTTTTTGTCCTTTTTTTCTGTCAGCTTCGGAATATCTTTCGAACATGCTGTTCAGTTACCATTTACTGTATTTCTGTACAGCCCTTTCCCTGATAATTATGCTTTCCTCTCATTATCACCATCACAAATCAAAAACATTCAGTCAGCTGACACAGTGCCCGTTCACGGGCACTCTCCTCTTGTTCCTCTACTCAGGAGTTTTTAACTTTTGAAAAACAAACTGTTTACATATATTAAAACAGGCTAAAGGGGCATTTTTATTATCTGGTGAGCTTTAAGTGCTAATATTATTGACATTATGGCCTACTTACAGTTAAAAGGGGATTTTCAGCCCTTAACGAGTCCAGTACAATTTAACTTACCTCAGTTAATTTTGATACAACACATGGAGTCATGAACATACTTTATTTGATAATCACACATATATAAACTTAAATTTTAAGTACATTTTTTTCATGTGGCTTTGTAATTGAAAAATACAATTTTCTTGTTGGGCACCCCTTCTTGATCTGTTTGACTTTTTTATTGCTAATATTAGATTAACCAAGCCTTTTGGGGACAAATTTGTAAAATTGATACAAACTGGACCATTCATTATTTCTGAGAAATTTTTACCCCTTTTACATATATTAGAGTGGTTAGTGGGGGGGGGGGGGGGGGGGGGGGGGGGGGGGGGACTTCATTTTGAGTCATGAAGTTATTTCATTTAATAATCACACATTTATAAACCCCAATTTTAACAACATTATCCAACACTTTGTTCTTGTGGCTTAATAATTTATAAGTCCGAATAATATGTATAGTTTTCCTGTTAGGAATTCTTCATTGATATTTATTTGATTTTTTTATTGCTTTAGCTCTACAAGTTGTCATTGATGTTAAAATCTTTCAAAAGAAAGCCCTGTCTGCTTTCAATATAGTAATGATGTTATGGCAGTCTTACACTTTAAAAATGGTGTTTTTATCCTTGTGCTCACCGAGTGTTTATTAAACATTCGAAAATAAAACTTGTTACTCATATTAAAACTGTCACAAAGGAATACTTGTTATTTGTGGTGACCTTGAAGTCTGTGGGAACTAATTTTACTTCAGTCACTTAATGGTCACATATTTATAAATTCCCAGTTATACAACACAATATAACACTTTTTCTGATTTTTATAAACAGATCTTTGGGAATCCATATAGACTGGAGTATTGAAGGAAAAACACTCTTAACACCCTCTGAGCCATATTGTTCAGTTGTTATCTATATTTATCGACACAGTGTCAGGGAGAGATGTGGGGGTGGGAGGGGGACTTCCTTACCTAATAAGATAAAGGGGAAGCAGGACTGAGATGGTGTCACATATTTAGGTTGCATATATGGACCACATACATAGGTAATTAGGAACTGAGTAACTGAAAAACAGTGCAAATTCTAAAAATAATACAATAAAATAATAATATAAATAATATATTTTGAAAAATGATATTTTATTTGTCTACAAATATAGAAACAGATAAGCTCTTTTGGATTATTAAATTAGAATAGACATTCAATCATCAATCATTTAAATACTTTGAAAATAGGTTCAGAGTTATCATTGCTGGAAGATTGAAAATATGATATATACAATAATTTTTGTTTTAGTTGAGTTATGTATTCCACGTCTGGGGACACCCCATTTTCCTTGGAAAATAAAATGATAGTAGATTGAAGTGCTGAAGTTCACATAATTGAGGGTACTTGTATCCTGGCGTGAAGCGGGGATACTATGGATTCATCATCGTTGTCGTCCGCGTCCGCAGAGATTTCTTATTAGCGACCTACAGGCCACATTTCTTTCCCGATTTGTTTCATATTTGGCAGGTGACTTGATATGGTGGAGGACTCGCCACCCTATCTTTTTGGTAGGGTTTATGTCTAAATTAGGCCTGTGGTAGACAAAAATGTCTAAAATGTGGAATATTGCTTGTTAGTGGCCTACAGTCCACATTTCTTTCCAGATTTCTTTCATATTTGGCAGGTGGCTTGATATGGTAGAGGACTTGCCACCCTATCTTTTTGGTAGGGTTTATTATATCCCCAGACGAAAGTCGGGGATATATTGGATTCAGGTCCGTCGCGCCGCCGCCGTAGAAATTTCCTTGTGGACGCGATAACTCAAAAACAAATTAATATTTTTTTTTCAAACTTGGTACACATGTTAAGGGTGCCCAAAGGAAGATCCCTATTTTAAGGTGACCTTAAACTCCCAGTAAAAAAGAACTTATGGCCACCTTAAGGTCAGAAATTGGACTTTTGGCCACTTAGAGCCCTGTAGGTCACAAACTATGATGCTCAGGTGGCTGAAATTTTACCTGACAACACATTAATATGTTCTTAGTACATGTGCCGAAAATCACGACTTTAAGTTGAGGAGAAAATTGTGTTTGAGGCCCATAAATACCCCCACTTGGGGATTTTTTGCTATACTTTTCACATATTTTGCCCTATAATTTGGAAGTGGTAATTCTGATGAGTCTCAAACTGCGCTAGGTATAACTTTGATATGTAATCCTTGTCTGTAGAAAATTTTAGGGCTGTAGGTTTACCCAAAGGGGTCGACTTAAGGTCTCAAAAGTGCCCACAGAGACCCAATTTATGCACTTTTTGCCACTTTCAAGCACTGTAGCTTTCAAACTATGTCTCTCATCTAAGTTAAATATCATCTGGGAATATATCTATGTGTTTTCTTATATGTGCCCCAACATTTAGGCCTTTAATAGACAGTTAACCTGTGTATCAGGACCATAAACACCCACCCGAGTGACCCTTATAAGACATTTTTCACATCTTTTTCCCTGTAACTTGGAAATGGTAAGTCTGAGAAGTTTCAAACTGTATTAGATATATATTCTGTGTGTAATCTTAGTATGTAACAGATTTTAAGTCTGAAGCTTTAATTTTGAAGGTCAAATTGAGGTCTCTAAAAGGCTCCCAAAGACCCAATATTTGGACTTTTTGCTACTTTTAAGCCCTGTGACTGTCAAACTATGTGACTGATAGAGCTCAAATCCTATCTGGGAAGATATTAGTATGTTATTTATATATGTGCCAAAAATTAAGGCTTTAAGAAGACATTTAACCTGTGTATGAGGACCATAAATCCCCACCCGAGTGACCATTTTTAGACATTTTTCACATATTTTGCCCTGTAACTTGGAAATGGTAAGTCTAAGAAGTTTCAAACTGTATTAGATGCATATTCTATGTGTAATCTTAGTATGTGACAAATTTTAAGTCTGAAGCTTTAATTTGAAGGCCACATTTAGGTCTCTAGAAGGCCCCATAAAGACCCAGTATTTGGACTTTTTGCCAATTTTAAGGCCTGTGACTGTTAAACTATGTGACTGATAGAGCTGAAATCTCATCTGGGAATACATTATTATGTTCTTTTTACATGTGCCAAAAATCAAGGCTTCAAGTAGACATTTAACCTGTGTATGAGGACCTTAAACACCCACCTGAGTGACCCTTTTAAGACATTTTTCACATATTTTGCTCTGTAACTTGGAAATGGTAAGTCTGAGAAGTTTCAAACTTTATTAGATACATATTCTATGTGTAATCTTAGTATGTAACAAATTTTAAGTCTGAAGCTTTAATTTGAAAGCCACATCGAGATCTCTAAAAGGCCCACAGAGACCCAATATTTGGACTTTTTAACCACCTTTAAGCCCTGTAACTGTTAAACTATGTGATTGATGGAGCTGAAATCCCATCTGGGAATGCATTATTATGTCCTTTTTACATATGCCAAAAATCAAGGTTTTTAGTAGACATTTAACCTGTGTATGAGGGCCATAGACACTCGCCCAAGTGCCTTTTTGGACATTTTTTCCGTATTTTGCCGTTATTTGGAAATGCTTAGTGTGACAAGTCTTAAACTGTATTATATATAATTTTTGTTTGTTATGTATGTCCCCCAAAAAGTTTCAGATCTGTTGTTTAATTGCTAAGGTCTCTTTAACAATTGTAAAATGCCCACAGAAACCCAATTTATGGACATTATGCCACTTTAAAGCCCAGTAACTGTCAAACTATGTGGGTTATAGAGCTGAAATCTTTGAATTTTTAAAAGGAAATGCCTGTCTATTTCAATTTTGAATATTAATAATGTTATGGCTATCTTAGTCTTTTAAGAACTTATTTTTGTGTGTTATACCTCTGCTTGCTGAGTTTTTAACTTTTTAAAATGAAACTGGTTAAACATATTCAAGTAGACAAAATGGACACTTTAAGTGAGCTTTAAGTCCCAATATTAATGAAATTATATCCTTATGTAGTAAAAGTAGGGGATTTTTAACCCTCAACTAGCCCAGTTTTATTCAACTTGCCTCAGTTAATTTTGACACAGCTCCTACAGTTATGAACTCATTTCAGTTGATAATCACATACTTAAAATTCTCAATTCTTTTTGTATTTGAGTACCCCTTTTATATAGATTGTTTGTTTACCATTTATGCATCCCCCACCCGGATTCCCCCCACCCACCTCTGGGACCTCCAGCTATATTGAGTGACACTAAATAAACAAAGGTATTTAATGATATCAGATGAGAAACAAAGAACTCAGTGGGGTTGCAGATCTTGTGTAATAGTGAGAGAGGTGTGGAGAAGGGGAGAGGGGTGGGGGTGGGAGGTGGTGGGCTTCATTACATATAACACAAAGGGGAGTCAGAACTGAGATTGTGTCACATATTTAGGTTGCATATATATGGACCACATATATAGGTATAGAGGAAATGAATAACTGAAAACAATTTGCAAATTCTAAAAATAATATAATAAAATAATAATATAAATAATTTTTTTTAAAATAATATTTTATTTGTGAACAAATATAGAAACAGATATGCGCTTTTGGGATTATGAATTTTAGAATGGACATTGAATCATCAATCATTTAAATACTTTGAAGGAAGATTGAAAAGTATGATGAGTTGAGTTAAAAATAATATTTTATTTGTCAACAAATATAGAAACAGATATGCTCTTTTGGGATTATTATTTTAGAATGGACATTCAATCATCAATCATTTAAATACTTTGAAAATAGGTTTAGAGTTATCATTGCAGGAAGATTGAAAATATAATTTGAGTTATGTATTCGGCGTCTGGGGATACACCATCTTCCTTGGAAGATATAAACAGAGTAGATTGATGTGCTGAAGTTCATATAATAATGGGTAATTATGTTTTAAAAAATTCCCGATCAAAACCTGTGGCGTGAGTGATGACCTGTCTGGGGATATGTTGGCGCCGAGTTGGCCCAATCTAGTGTTTAAATTAGGCCTGTGGTAGACAAAAATGTCTAAAATATGGAATATTGCTTTTTAGCGACCTACAGTCCACATTTCTTTCCCGATTTCTTTCATATTTGGCAGGTGGCTTGATATGGTAGAGGACTTGCCACCCTATCTTTTTGGTAGGGTTTATGTCTAAATTAGGCCTGTGGTAGACAAAAATGTCTAAAATGTGTCTAAAACATGGAATATTGCTTGTTAGCGACCTACAGTCCACATTTCTTTCCCGATTTCTTTCATATTTGGCAGGTGGCTTGATATGATAGAGGACTCACCACCCTATCTTTTTGGTAGGGTTTATGTCTAAATTAGGCCTGTGGTAGACAAAAATGTCTAAAATGTGTCTAAAATATGGAATATTGCTTTTAAGCGACCTACAGTCCACATTTTTTTCCCTATTTCTTTCATATTTGGTAGGTGACTTGATATGGTAGAGGACTTGCCACCCTATCTTGTTGGTAGGGTTTATGTCTAAATTAGGCCTGTGGTAGACAAAAATGTCTAAAATGTGGAGTATTGTTTGTTAGCGACCTACAGACCACATTTCTTTCATATTTGGAAGGTGGCTTATCTCTTAAAAGTATTGCAGACAGCCAATTCTTCTCAAATAACTCATTCATCTGCTTTTGGGAGAGCTTTCACATTGTGAACTTTCATACCCATAGCTAATTAATCACCTGCTGAAAATGAGTAAATGCCAATTATCTCTAAAAATATTGCAGATAGCCAATTTTTCTCAAATAACTCATTCACCTACTTTTGGGAGAGCTTTCACATGGCGAAGTTTCACACCCATAACTAATTACTCACCTTCTCAAAATGAGTAAATGCAAATTATCTCTAAAAGTATTGCAGATAGCCAATTTTTCTCAAATAAGTTATTCACCTACTTTTGGGAGAGCTTGCACATGGTGAAGTTTCAGACCTGTAGCTAATTACTCACCTACTTAAAATGAATAAATGCGAATTATCTCTAAAAATATTGCAGATAGCCAACTTTTCTCAAATAACTCATTCACCTACTTTTGGGAGAGCTTTCACATGGTGAACTTTCATACCCATAGCTAATTACTCACCTGCTGAAAATGAGTAAATGCCAATTATCTCTAAAAGTATTGCAGATAGCCAATTTTTCTCAAATAACTCATTCACCTACTTTTGGGAGACCTTTCACATGGTTAAGTTTCATACCCGTCGTGATATGACCTGTACAGTGTTGAAAGCGACGTAAAACCCCAAATAAGATCTGTCATTTGAAATTTTCTTGACATTGTTGTCTACATGTTGTAAGATTCTAAATCCTAATAATTTAATATTGTGCTGTCATTGTGTAGTAAAGTACTTCTAAATATATACATTCAGAATATGGGCTGTTATAACAATCCAGGTTTTTTAAGGGATATAACTTTTAACAATGTTAGAGAAAGATCCATCCTGCATGATTTTAACTTGCTGGAGGCAAGTCCCAATATGACACTCGTGAAAATTAGGACCCTTGTCTCAAAATCAGAGAACTGGCAAATGGTTTGATAAAAGCTGTAAAAGCAATTTTAGTCATGTCAGTATTCGAAAATAGCCTCTACATGGTCCAATATAATAAGTGTTAGGTGTAATACACTGATTGCATCTGAAAAAAATGTATACATTGTATTCCTACAAAAATATGCTACTTTTATGTCTAGACATAGAATTACAACATAATGCTTTGATATAAAATTTTGCAGTGTTTTGTACCTATTTTACAGCAAAAGGTACATTGCTGTTTCACTTACTCCAACAATAATTAGAACTTGAATAGTACGAACTTCAAGAGTAGATTGATGATCAATTAATCTGCTACGTAACTGACATTTCTGTATAAAGATCACTGGTTTCGACTTATTAGATGTGCATAAAATATCAATAATGGGAAGTTACCGCAGGCTGTAAAGTATGGAAATAGTGTTAATTATGACCAAGAAATTTAACAAACTCAACACATTGTTAAATACACAAGTACTTAAGTACAAAATATCAAAGAAAATATGACATGTCCTTTTGACAGGTTTAAGTTACCAGATGCCTGAATTTTTTTATTTTTTTTTTATTTTTTTTATAATTTTCTAAATTTAAAAATTTTTTTCCATTCCTTCCGTCTTACCTCACCAAAACCAATGTGTCTTGGGCTATCAGACACCATAATGTACAAATGTATATATGTTTATATTGTTTGTCTTTTGTTGTTATATAGTCAAGTTCTTTCTTTTTTTAAAAATTCCTTCAGTACAGCAAATTTGGTTATTAGAACCATCTATGGCATCAGTGCCTTGTTCTTTGAAATGCATAATAAAAATTGGAAATGTCAAAAAATACAATACAAGTGTTGTTATGGCAGTTGTATGCTTCCATTTGGCTTTAGTGTGATAGTGATTGATATGGATTGTAAATTTTCTTGTAAAAAATTCTTGCAGAGATGCCAAAAGATGTCATGAAAATCATAAGTTTGAATTGCAGAGGGTTACGAAATAAAGTAAAACGATATGACATCATTAACTATCTAAAAGACCAAAATGCACAAATAATATGTCTTCAGGACACACACTTAATCGAAACTGACATTGGGGATTGTAAACAACTGTGGAATGGGGAAATTATTTTACATGGACAAAGTACAAATTCAAGGGGGGTTGCAATTTTACTAAGTCACACATTAAATTATACTACAAAAAACATGATCAAGGACAAGGAGGGAAATAAAATAGTACTTGATATACAGGTAAATGACCTTAACCTTAAATTGATTAATATATATGGTCCAAACAAAGATGAAGTAAGTTTCTATAATTCTTTAAATCAGAATTTAAATGATAATGAGCAAGATTATATACTTTGGTGTGGCGACTTTAATATGACCTTGAACCCTGAACTAGATAGTTACAATTACTCAAATATCAACAATCCAAATTCACGTTGTGTCACCTTAGATATTATAAAAGATCGTAGTTTATTTGATCTGTACAGGCATTTTCACCCAGACACAAGGTGTTACACCTGGCGCAGATACAAACCCCTAAAACAAGCCAGACTTGACTACTTCATAGTATCAGAGAGTCTAATAGATTTAGTCGAAAGTGTAAATATTAAACCTGGCTACAGAACAGATCATTCTATGTTAGAGGTAAATATTTTACAAAGCAAGTTTACAAGGGGAAAAGGAGTGTGGAAATTTAATACAAATTTATTACGAGATCAGGCCTACTTAGAATTAATAAACCAATGTATAAAGGATGAGGTGATAAAATATGCTGTTCCAGTGTATAATATGCAATCTATAAATACAATCCCAGAAAATGAGCTACAAATAACAATATCTGAAAATCTGTTCCTTGAAATGCTCTTCCTTCGTATTAGAGGGGAAACTGTACGGTATTCAAGTACAAAGAATAAACTGGAGGTCTCACGTGAATCTGAGTTGTTATCCGATCTAGAAAAACTTGAAAATGAAGAAGACATGGCAGATAGTCACAACAAAATAAACCAAAAACAATATGAATTGTTGGAGATTAGGGAAAAGAAAATGAAAGGACACTATGTCAGATCTAGAGCGCAGTGGTTACTAGATGGGGAAAAACCTACCAAATTCTTCTGTTCGCTTGAAAAGAGAAACTATATAAATAAAACTTTAAAACGAATCAAGAGGTATGATGGCACTTATATTACCAAACAAAAAGACATTTTGACTGAATTCCAAATGTATTATAAGAAATTATTCAAATCTTATGACAATCAACTTGAAGACTTAAACCTTAAACATTTGTTCTGTGACACTGAAATTAACAAACTTAATGAATCACAAGCTAAATCTCTTGAAGGAGAGCTTCAACTTGAGGAGTTGAACACAGTTTTAAAAAATATGAAACACAATAAGTGTCCCGGCATAGATGGCTTACCAGCTGAATTCTTAAAGGTTTTTTGGAATAGAATTAAATTTTGGGTTCTACGAGCTTTAAACTACAGTTTCAGAAGTGGCACAATGCCTTTGTCATTGAGACAGTGTATTATCACTTGCCTGCCAAAGCCTGGAAAACCAAGGGATTGTATTGGCAATTGGCGTCCTCTATCAATGCTATGTGTTGTTTATAAATTAGCTTCAGGAGCAATAGCCAATCGAATAAAACCATTTTTAAACTTTTTAATCAATAATGAGCAGACAGGTTTTGTGCCTGGCAGATTTATAGGTGAATCAACTCGACTAATATACGATATAATGCATTATACTCAAAAGGCACAAATACCAGGGCTCCTCATCCTCATTGATTTTCAAAAAGCTTTCGATTCGATATCTTGGAATTTTATATACAAGACTTTATCTTTTTTGGGCTTTTCAAATGAATTTTTGAAATGGATAAAATTATTCAATACTGAGATTAAAGCAACAGTATTACAAAGTGGTTTCATGTCTGAATTTATTAGCATTGGCCGTGGTTGTCGACAAGGGGATCCCATTTCCCCTTATTTATTTATTATAGCAGCTCAGATACTAAACCTTCTTATAATCAAAAATGTAGAAATAAAAGGGATCACTATAAAAGACTGTGAATTCAAAATATCTCAATTCGCAGATGATACCACACTCATATTAAATGGCTCACGTGAGTCCATGGTAGCAGCTTTAAATACTCTTGAACTTTTTGGTAGCATATCAGGGTTGAAAATTAATACAGATAAAACCAAGGTAACTTGGATTGGTAAAAAAAGATATTCTCAAGATCAACTAATTCCAAAAAAGTTTGAGTGGAATACTACAAAATTTGACCTGCTAGGACTAAAATTTTCAGTAGATCTGTCTGAAATGCTTGATCTTAATCTAACAGAGAAAATAAATCAAATAAAAAGAGAAATATCCATTTGGAGTAAAAGACACTTAACTCCATTAGGAAAAATAGTGGTGGTCAAAACAATTCTTTTATCCAAGTTAAACCATTTGTTTTCAAGCTTACCTACACCAACTAATTCTTTATTGAAGGAATTAAATGATATAT
Source organism: Sabellastarte sp. h YS-2021 (assembly GCA_964017235.1). Taxonomy (NCBI): domain Eukaryota; kingdom Metazoa; phylum Annelida; class Polychaeta; order Sabellida; family Sabellidae; genus Sabellastarte; species Sabellastarte sp. h YS-2021. The sequence goes on from OZ024933.1 coordinate 113,576,403, forward strand.
TTTTTAAATTTGTGTGGTCAAATAAACCAGATAAAATAAATAGGGATGTAAGAATTTTAGATCATTCAATGGGAGGACTGAAAATGACACACTTGCAGTACTTTCTGGTGGCTATAAAGGCCAGATGGATAAATAGACTGATCAGTAAATCCTCCCCATGGACAAAATTATTCCAACTAACAATCCTTTGGGACTTAAGACGACTTACAGACTTTGGGCCTGACTACAGCAATGCTATACAAATGAAAACAAGTAATATATTTTGGTTAGATGTCCTTGCTGCATGGAAAAAATTAACAAAGGAAAAACAAATAAATTCCAATTTACAAATTGCATCAAGTCATCTTTGGTACAATGAGGATCTATCAGTTAAAGCTATGTTTTACCCGAAATTGTATTCTAAAGGAATAATAATGATTTCTGATATAATAGACAATGAGGGAAAGGTTCTCACAAGCCAGAAATTGAAAGATCGTTACAATCTGGATTCGTTGAATTTTTTAGATTACCTTCGTTTATCAACTGTTGTCCATAAATTTATTAACAAACATAAGCATGGAGATTATAATAAAATAATTGGCCCTATTATGCCACTGAATTATTGGATACTCAAGAATAACGACACCAGCGGTTTTTATAAAAGTTTACTTGTTAAGCATCAAAATGACCATGTTGCAAGAGGCAAATGGGAAAATGAATTAAATGTTACAATCAATAATCAAATATGGAAACGTATATTCCAAATTTGTCATGGGTCAATTAGAGACAATACATATAAATGGTTCCAATTAAGAATTTTGTATAGAATACTGGGAACAAGGTCATATTTATCTAAAGTAAATATCAGTGAAGACGCTAGATGCTTTAGATGCAGAAATGAAATGGAAAATATAATTCATATGTTTGTCCTTTGTCCGAAGGTAAAAGAGTTTTGGAACCTAGTTCTAACATATATCAAAAGTAAGGTCACAACAACATTGTCACTTACACCTTTTAATATTATATTAGGCTATACTTTAGCGGAGTTCAATCAGCAACCCATCAATACAATTCTTCTTGTTGCTAAAAAATATATATTTGAGTCTTCAAATAAATGTCAAAATCTTAATCTAAATGGATTTATCCATCGATTACATCAAGTATACTCGGAACAAAAGTTGTTAAGTCAGTTATATCATAAAGAAACTTATTTTAATAAAATTTGGAAAAAGTGGCAACCACTTATTGGTCATTTACTTTTAGTTTGATATTTCGTCTAGGTATTATGTTTTTTTTCTTGCTTTATTTCATTTTTCTGTCACACAGAAGACCTTGTGGAGTTATGCAATTGCAAAAAAAAATCAGTTGTTATTTTTCTATTTAAAAGTATATAAAATAGCAAAAATGTTGACCTTGTTGTCTTTGCAATACACTGCACTTGTAAATAGATCTGATGGAGGGTTTGCCACTCTCGCCCTCCCAGATTCTTTTGCACTGATGTGAAAAAAGGGTGAATAAAAAGTATATTGAAGGTAAAAAAAAAAAAAAAAAAAAAAAAAGTTTCATACCCATAGCTAATTAGTCGCCTACTCAAAATGAGTAAATGCCAATTATCTCTAAAAGAATTGCAAATAACCAATTTTTCTAGAATAACTCATTCACCTACATTTTGGAGAGCTTTCAATTAGTGAATTTTCAGATCCGCAGCTAATTACTCACCTACTCAAAATGAGTAAATGCCTATTATCACTGAAAGTATTGCAGATAGCCAGTATTTCTCAAATAACTCGTTCACCTACATTTTGGAGAGCTTTCACATGCTAAAGTTTTTTTTATGAATTCTTTAAATAAGTTATAATACATTAAAATTAATGCAATTATGCATTAATCAATTATAACTTGAAAAGTAAATTTCATTTAGAGCATTTTGTTAAAATATGTTATTCTGCTACTTTTTCCATAGCTACGACATGGTGAGTAACTTGGGTGTCTATCGCAATGGCTAAGTGAGTCATAGCTACTTTTGGATTTTTCACTAACTTCCATCATGAGTAAAATCACTTGTAACTTGAAAACTATTGCATTTACAGAATTTTGTGCATATAAGTTATTCACCTACTTTTGGGTCAGCTGTAACATTGTAAAATTTCAGACCTGTACCTAGCTCAGTAATAGCTACTTTTGCCTTTGCCGGTGGATACATCCTGCATCTGGCCACAGATGCGTCCTTGGTCTAGTTATTTTTTCCTAATATTTATGGCATACAGCAAATGGGTTCCATTGAAAATTCCCGATCAAAACCTGTGGCATGAGTGATGACCTGTCTGGGGATAAGTTGGCGCCGAGTTGGCCCAATCTAGTTATTGATCCTACAGGATTGCAATGCAAAACCAACTTAGAAGAAATCATGGGCTTGGAATCTTCTGATGTGGACAGATTTGGCCTTGGGCCCCTCATTCATGCTCAAACAATGGTCCACTTTGGTGAGTTGTCTTTTCACGCAGTGGATACATATTTGCATCGGTTCTCCAATGCGTCGGGCTAGTTTTGTTTTTGTTTTTTGTCTCTGGACTTTCATCAGTTGTGATACAGTGTGATAAGTACTTGTCTGCTCACAGAACTTAAGCGGCAGTGGGCTATGTTAACACTTGGATGGGTGACCGTCTCAATTCTAGACCAGCTGCGGGATGTCTCTCAGTTGGAATTTCTTTGCGTCTCCAGACTTTCGTAAATTCTGGTGCACTACTCATGTCTCTGATCGCTTTTGCGCTCACGCCAGGGGACCAAAACACCTTTTGGCAATGTTTTGTCTCCAGACTTCCATGAATTGTTACAAAGTATGATAAGTACCAGTCTTATCACCAAAGTTAAGCAGCAATAGGCCACTTTAGTACTTAGATGGGTGACCACCTCAGTGCACTAGTCGTGTCTCTCATGGCTTTGTGGCTTGTACTGGTAGACCGAAATTAGAATAGACTTAGTGTTGTAGTTGCCAATTTTTAGAACCGGTTACCAGAAGTGAAAATTTGGCGAAAAATTGGATTTTTTTTGCTTTAGTAAATGCCCAGGCATAAGTTTTCAGTTGCATACTTGATGTGTAACTCACATATAGATATGAACCATGCTGCTTTTATTGAATACTTTTGAGGACAAACTTTGAGGACAGAGCTATAGCACCACAGGTAAATACAAATAGCTGCTATACTATTTTGCTAAAAAGTAAGCCACTTATAACTTCAAAAGTATTCAAGTTACAGTTTTTTATCAAATATGTTGTTTATGTACTTTTTGATAAATTTTAAGAGCTGTAGTAATACCTACTTTGACATTTTGCCAATGAGTAAGTCTCTTTTAACTTCAAAAGTATTCAATTTAGAGGTTTCTTAGGGTTCTGTAGGGTACTAAGGACTACTTCTGTTTGACTTTTGCAAAGTTTAGACCTTTACAAATTAATCCATTTTAAACTTGGCCAGGCCTGGGAAAAATATATTCGTATTCATGAGTATTCGAATACATTTTTAAAAGTATTCGTATTCAAATACATTTGTGAAAAATGCAAAGTATTCGTATTCGAATACATTTCAAAAGTATTTGTATTCATGAATACTTTTATGAATATATTTAATATTTTTCACTTTTTGTTGATTTTTTTTCACCCTGTACTGACAAGCTTTAGATATAAATATGAAATTTGGCTGTCATTGTCTGCCTAGGAAAAGTAACAAGACATATTTAATAAATAGTTATAGTCATTAAGTGTTGCATAACATAATAATGACAGTGTCATGCTGGTGGAACAAAATAGTTAGGATTATAACTTCTTCTCTTACATCTGATGAGGTCCTCGGTGGCCTAGTGGTTAGCAAGTTTGGCATCTAATCATAGGCTGTCACCTCTGTGGGTTCGAGTCCCACAAGTGGCAATGCTGAGGACCTGTCCCAATATGACCCTGGCTGTTGAACGGGACGTTAAACCCCAACTTTGACTTTGACTTACATCTGATGATCTCATAAATGTAATTAGTTTGTGTGTTTTAAGTTTTATGTTGATAAATTATTTCATGTATGTTTTAATCCACATTTGTTGTTAGGATTATAACTTCTTCTCTTACATCTCATAAATGCAATTTGTTTGTGCGTTTTAAGTTTTATGTTGATAAATTATTTCATGTATGTTTTAATCCACATTGGTTTTCATAATGTAGTGTTATGTTATTATAAAATTCATGAAATTATAAACGTCAAGCTACCTACCTTAAAATGACAACTGTGTTTGCCTTTGCTACAATAAGAGATTAACTTAGATGTGTTTCAATACCAGTGACATTTGTTATATAAGTAATTCTTAGGCAAACTTATGTGACACCTACTGTGACAGTCTTATAGCAGTAGTAATCCCATCATAAAGATTTCCAAAACAATGGATATCTCGGTTAAATACAAGATATTTAGGGCACTAAGATGTCCTTTTTTGTTTCCCCCAAAAAACCTCTGTTGACTAGCTCATGTTTATCAGATTGAATATTCAGATCTTGGAGAAAAGAATGAATTGTTAAATATGATGTAAATCTGAACCATCATTTGCTGAATTGTGCTTTCATGTTTGTATATTTTATTCAGAAAGGTAAAATTATTAAGATTTATTAAAAAGGATTGTATGGATTTTGATTAGTTAAAAATGTATTCCTAAATGTATTCCTAAATGTATTCGAATACTTTTCCAAAAGTATTCATATTTGTATTCGAATACTTTTGAAACTAATGTATTTGTATTCATATTTGTATTCCTAGAAATGAAAAGTACCGTTTTCATATTCAAATACTTTTGAAAGTATTCGTCTTGGGCCTGAACATGGTGGAAGTGGAAAATGTCAGTTATCTCAAAAACCGTATGAGCAATTTTGGACAAATGTTAGACCCCCGGATATTGAGAACTAATCCTTTAGGACCTCTGGAAAGGTTAGAATTTTCCAAATTTCGGCTACCATCTTAAATTTCCATGAAAACAAAAAATCTTCTTTATCTCGGAAACTGCAACATAAAGTGATTTTGGGCAAATTTTGGATCCACAGGGTACCAAGCAGTACTCCACTAAGACCTCTGAAAATTTAGACTTTACAAAGTTTGGCTGCCATCATGAAATTTGGCAGAAATGGAAAATGTCTCGGAAACTGTAAGAGGTGCAGGTAGTTTGACCAAACGTTGACCCCACTGGTTTAGAAGGACTGCATCTGGCCACAGATGTGTGCTTAAGTTTTTGTTTTCCGAAAATATATTCAAGCCTGAGATGTTAATTGAAATAAACTGTATAACATTACCTAAATGTATTAGTACAAAGATATTGACTTGTTCTTGTGCACGATTTTTTAAAAAAAATTATAAAGAAGATGGATACAAATTATTCAAGATTAAAGATACTGTTTGACTGATTCACATTTCTTTTAGCGGTGATGTGTTCTTTACATGGTGAAGATAAAAAATTTGTTTCATCCAATTTCAGGAAAGAAGACTTTGAATCCTCCAAGTAACAAAGGAAAAAAGAATGTCAATAAAGTGGAAGTGTGTTGATTCTTCCTTTCTGTTTCTCAAACATGAGGCATCTGACAATAAAGAGACTGGTGTTACTGATATGAATGAACAGTCTCAAAGACAAGTCATTGAAGAACAACAGTGTGGTGAAGTTACAGAATCAACAGAATGTGACACAAAGAATGGCATCTCACTGGGACAACTGAGTGGATACACCATCAGTAGTGAAACTTATAATAAAATACCTTCAACACAGTTGTTACCTCCTGATGTAGAACAAATGAAACAATACATCAAAGATGAAGCATTGGCTCTTGAATATGTTGCAGGGAAGTGTGAAGTTGTAAATAATAGAGATTCTTATGATAATACTACAGAAAAGCAAATACCAAACAAATGTATCAATTGTCACAAATGTTTGTCTAGTAAGTCCGAGTTAATGAAACACATGGTGGAGTCTCATGCTGATGTGAAAAAACTTATATGTTTATTATGTGGCAAATCTCTTAAGAGTAACAGTGCCTTGGACATACACATGTTTTTCCACATTTATGATAAACCAAACCATTGCACAAAATGTGGCAAAAGTTTTGACCATTTAACTGATTTAAAGCTACACATGATGATCCACACTGGTAAAAAACCACACAGCTGTACAACATGTCAGAAATCTTTTAGGTGTTTGTCTCGTTTAAAGACACACCTTATGGTCCACACTGGTGAAAAACCACACTGCTGTACAGTATGTGACAAATCTTTTAGTACTTTGACTGTATTAAAGGAACACATGAGGGTTCACATTGGTGAAAAAGCACACAGCTGCACAGAATGTGACAAATGTTTTGGGAAATTGACCTTATTAAAGGCTCACATGCGGATTCACACTGGTGAAAAACCATATAGCTGCACAAAATGTGGCAAATCTTTCAGGATTTTAAATTTTTTAAGGGAGCACATGAGTGTTCACACTGGTGAAAAACCACACATCTGCACAAAATGTGGCAAATCTTTCAGGATTTTGTCTTCATTAAAGCAACACATGCGGGTTCACACTGGTGAAAAACCATACAGCTGTACAATATGTAACAGATGCTTTAGGACTGCACCTGGTTTAAAGCAACACATGTGGATTCATACTGGTGAGAAACCATACAGCTGTACAAAATGTGACGAAAGTTATCGCCATTTGTCTGCATTAAAGCTACACACGATGACCCACACTGGATAAAAACTACACATCTGCAAAATCTGTGACAAAACTTTTAGGACTTTGACTCATTTAAAGCAACACCTTATGGTCCACACTGATAAAAAGTCACCGCTGCACAGTATGTGACAAATTTTTTAGAAGGTTACCTTTATTAAAGCAACACATGATCGTTCATACTGGTGAAACACCATACAGCTCTACAAAATGTGACTAAAGTTATAGCTGTTTGTCTACATTAAAGCTACACATGAGTAGAGCTACACATCTGCACAATATGTGACAAATCTTTAAAGACATTGTCTTATTTAAAGAAACACATGATTGAAAACATACAGCTCCACGAGATTAGACATATTTTTTGGAGTCTGTCTTTACTGAAAAAGCACAATGACAAGGGACCTCTCACAACTTTTCTGCCAAGAAGAAATGAACCAAGAGTAAAGCGGGAGTATTGTGAAAAGCAAAGCACAAGTGTCAGTGTTTTATGTTGATGGCTAACTTGCTCTGTGTTGAACCACATGTCACATTTAATACAATTTTAACCAGAGCATTCAGAGAGTGCATACCTGTGCTAAGTCATGTAATAATGAGTAAATGGGAAAACCATGATTGTTTTGGGTATTCAGATATTGTTCCTGATTACTCTGAAAATTGAATGGGATCTGAGTTAGACCAAGACCCATCTGCTATTTCTTGGAGGAAGATCTCCACCAGAATTATTTTCATAATCATGATAGCAAACAGAGAAATGGACAAACTGTTAGGAAAATAATACCTCTCTGCAACTGGTAATAATTATGCTGTATAAGGTTTCTGTCTTTTAGTTACATTAGGCTGTATTTACATTTTAATAGTTATTTTTTCTGTGTGCTGTTACTTGGACTGATGTATCATATGATTGTTATACAATGTAGTAGTGGTAATTATTGTTTGCCTTCAATAACTTCTATGGCTTTGAAATATTTTTTCCTTTTTTTTCTTTCTTTAATACTAAAGGACAGGAATAATTTTTGGTCTACTTTTGCAAGACCTTAAACTTTAGATAAGGTCACCTTAAATGTTTTTCAAAAAAACCCATCATAGTGTTTCAGAATAAACTGCTTGAACCAGTGCTATAAAATTTTGCAGGTACATTCTAGAATGAAATGCTGATTAATCAGGTCAAAGATACTGAATGGGAGACATTTGAATTTCGCAAATTTTTAAAAAAGGGGTAATGTATATCTCAGATATGGTCAGTATTTCAGTGATTTGTTGGAATAAGTTATTCAACTACTTTTTCATGATGTTTTACGTGTCAGAGTTTCAGCCCTGTATCTCAAACCTTAAAGTCACCTTAATGTCAAAAAGGGCTTTTAACTCTCCAGTTTGCTTAGTTTTTTACTTTTTTTCAACCAGATTTAGCATATATATTAAGATTTGCCAAAAGAATAATCTGACGTTATGGGGACCTTAAACGCTAAATGTTAATGGATCCGTGTCCTAAGTGTAGCAAAGGGGATATTCTTAATTTATTTTCACGTTAAAGTCCAAATATAAAGTTATGGCCGACTAAAAGTAAAATGAGGAGGTTTCAGCCTCCAGCTATCTTATTGTTTGGCCGGGGCCACGTGGCAGAGTGGTAACATTCTCGCCTCCCACCTCTGAGGCCGGGGTTCGATCCCCGTCATGGCCTCATGTGGGAAAGCTGGTAGTTGCTTGCTGTTGGTCGGCAGTTTACAGTTCAGAACCCTAGCGAACTCTATGTACTGGTTTTCTCTGCCCTTCCAACTACTAGTCCTGATATGACCTGTACAGTGTTGAAAGCAACGTAAAACCCCAAATAAATAAATATTGTTTCGTGACCTTAGTTAAACTTTGCACACTTATAAAGGATCACAAAAGGGACAGTCTCATTTTATGGTCACCTTAAAGTCCTAATATGACCAAAATTCTTACCACCTTACAGTAAAAGAAGAGGGTTTTCAGCCTCCAGCTATGTCATATTTCATCTGACTTCAGTTAAACTTTGCACACTTATAAAGGATAACGGAAAGGACATTCTTATTTTATGGTCACCTCAAAATCCCAATATAAAAGAAGTTATGGCCACCTTACAGTGAAATAAGAGGGTTTCAGCCTCTAGCTATGTTATTTTTCAACCAACCTAAGTTACCCTTTGCACACTTATTCAGGATGAACAAGGCCAAAATGGGTCTCGATCTACTAACGTGAGCTGCCAAGCCCTCAGAGATGTAAGTAGGGCACCCATCCATGTGCTACTGTAGCCCATTGCTGTTTATCTTCAGTGATTGCACACATGCTCTCTATGGTATGCCACAATTCATGAAAGTCTGAAGACAGAATATAAAAACAAAGAAACTAAAATGCTCTTGAGAAGTGCGAGCCTCCCTAGAGTTTGCACTTAAGAAAGGGACATTCCCATTTTCCAATCACCTTGGAATTTCCAATACGAGTAAACGTCATCTTACAGCAAAACTGGGCCCATTTTCCATCACATACAAAACACAACAAAGTTAGATTATGATAACAGTCCGATACTGCAACTGCTACAGATTCTAATAACCCACGTCTCCATCAGGGCTGCTCAATTTTGTTAGCAAAAGCCTTTTTTGTAGTTCAATGATATTGTCTCTTTAGCATTTTCAGAGGGTTACTTTTCTCTGAGTGTAGTCATTAACAAATTGTGGCTGATAAAGTCAAAAGTGTAAGGTATTTTACTGCATATTCTTAGTTGAACACAGATACTGTAAAAAAAGATATGATCTTTATGAATGTTTTATCATGATTTCACTGTATTAGTATTTTTTATAAAATTCAGATTGAAAAACTGAAATTTATTGGGCATTTTAAACCTGAGTAACATGTGCTTCAGTTTCTGACTCTTGGTCACTAACATGAAAAACTTGAGAGGGAGGGGTGGGCAATTATTAGAAGGGGAGGTTACTTTTATTACAGAGGCTTGTAATTGCATACACGTTTATACTATCAAAAATGCAAGCCGATAAGTTTTGGGAGAGATCCGATGTAAATTGACCGATTTATGAGCAATTTTCTCACCGTTGCCAATCCAAAAGCTTAAAATTCATGTGACCCCCCCTATTATCTTCTAAAATATTGCATTTAGAGCCATAAAATGTATTGGGAGGTAGTGGGAAACCATACCTGGAGAGTCTAGAAAGTAAGTCAAATTTCCATCCCCCCCCCCCCCCCCCCCCCCCATGGGTCAAACTGGGGTCATAGGATAGCTGATTTTGTGTTTTTGCCTTGTATCTCCTTTATTAATGCTTTTTCAGCGTTAGAATGTATTAAGATGTACTGAGAAGTCATATGTGCAGAGTTTAAACAGCTGGTGAGATATACCGCACTGATTCCCCCCAATGAGTCACAGAGGTTTTGCTAGACTGTGCGATTGTGAGAATCTCGCAATTTTTTAAAAATCTCACACGATTTTAAAATGGCGCGGTATTAAAGGTTTACTACACGAAAATACAGGGACCCAATGCATGAAGAGAATAGCTTAAAGCTTACACAACCTTATCATCAGACCTGGGCAAAATGTATTCATAGTCATAAGTATGCGAATACATTTTTAAAAGTATTTGTATTTGAATACTTTTGTTAAAAATGCAAAGTATTTGTATTCGTATTCGAATACATTTCAATGAATACTTTTATGAATACATTTAATATTTTTCACTTTTGTTGATTTTTTTCACCCTTTACTGACAAGCTTTAGATATAAATATGAAATTTGGCTGTCATTGTGTGCCTAGGAGAAATGACAAGACATGTTTAATAAATACTTTTACTCATTAAGTGTTGCATAACATAATAATGACAGTGTCATGTTGGAACAAAATAGTTATGATTATAACTTCTTCTCTTACATCTCCTAAATGCAATTAGTTTGTGTGTTTAAGTTTTATATTGATAAATGATTTCATGTGTATTTTAATTCACATTGGTTTTCATAGTGTAGTGTTATGTTATAATAAAATTCATGAAATTATAAACATCAAGCTACCTACCTTAAAATGACATCTGTGTTTGCCTTTGTTACAATAGGGGATTAACTTACTATTTATTAATATGATACAGTACATAAATAATTTGTATAAATATAAGGCAGACTTTGTGAAAATAAGCTCTACAAGGACCAAATTTTTTCAGCAGGGCCCGAGTTGGCGGGGGGCCAAGTTGTAGAAGGTCCAAGTTATCCATGATTCTTCTGCTCCCCATGTAAGGCTGGAACACAACAGTCTCATTTTAATGCAACGTTCTTACCGGTCAAAAACATGCATTCTCAGCCAGTGAATTTGCCAGGAACGGTGTCACGGGCTGTATTTACCACTCGTGTGTAGAGTGCCTCCAGAAACTTTTCGATTTGTGACCTTCACCTCTAATGAACGCAAAGATGAAGAATAGTGGTGATGGACCAATTCATGTTCGTGTATCCTATTCTCGCCCACCCCTAAGTTTATCCAATCACAGTTACACAATAAATTCCAATGTATATGATCAATTTGATAATCATCTATGGTGTGGTAAACAACTTTTCTATGAAAAAGTCTCAAAGAAAATTGAGGGTGGTGGTGAATAGGTACACTGGCGTATCACCGGACGTTTCAACATATGAAATGTTTCGATCGTCTTTTTTAAAGACATTTTGACCTCTGTTTTCGCCCAAAGTAGATGCATGTTTATAGAAAATCTTGTCCAGGCTATATCGCAGAAACTGTAAGGTAAAGGAAGTTGATACTTAGTAGTGGAATTGGTTGAAGTTGTGGGTGTGCAATGGTATGGTGTGACGTTGATTTGACCTTTGACGTTGTTGTAGTGATCTTGACCTGTTGTAAAATGTTGTCCGGGCTATATCTTGGAACCTGTAAGGTATAGAAAGTTGATACCTGGTAGGGACATTTGTTGGGGTTTGTAGGTGTGCAACATCATGGTTTGACCTGGATTTGACGATTGCTGTAGTGACCTTGACCTGTAACATCTTTCCCAGGCTATGTCTCAGAAACCATAAGGTGTAGGAAGTTGATTCTTTGTAGGGACATTGGTTGGGTGTTGTAGGTGTGCAATATCATGGTCTGACCTTGATTTGAACTTTGAACTTGCTGAAGTGATGACGTATAATGTCTTGTTTGGACTATATCTCAGCAACCGTTAGGTGTAGGGAGGTGATACTTGGTAGAGACATTGGTTGGGGGTAATAGGTGTGAAGCGTCATAGTGTGACCTTGATTTGACCCAATCTTGCCATAGTGATTTTGACCTTTAAAATTTTGTCCGGGCTATTTTTTGGATTCCCTAGGGTGTAGAAGGTTGATACTTGGATAGGAAATTGGTTTGGGGATGTACATGTGCATCATAGTCTTGCACCTGGCCACAGATATGCCCATGGTCTGGTTTTCAGCATCAGTGTCAATTTCTTGTACATTTGCCTTTAGTCTTTTATCACTAGGTATATTCTCAGGACATTTTTGATATGATATTGATTTTCTGATAATATACACAGTAGCAGCATACTTTTATGCACCTATTAATCTGACTTGTAGTTATGTTTTACTACTGAAAGCCCCATTCATGTATTTACATGCCTTTATCTTAACCCTTTATCATTCTTCATTTTCTTTGCTTTGGGGCGCTCACTTTGTCATCGCAAAAACCTTCTTTTTGCTATACTTGAGAATGTATCAGTAAGTTTAAGTCATGCATACTAAACTCAACATTTTAAGGAAATGTTTAAACAAGTACAACATTTGCATTTTTGCATCAAAATTTGATGGTAACATCATAGTGGTAAACTAAAATGTGTAACTTGTTGCTATTCCAATAAGTGGATCTTGAAATAAGACATGTCTGCCAAGAAACTGACACTAATAACAGCTGGCAAAATGCCATGAAAAGTGATTTTCTGTCCCTGAGACTAAGAATTATTATCTCCCGCCTGCGGCCAAAGGCCGAGGTCGGGAGATTATAAAATGGCTTCCGTCCATCCGTTCGTCACGTGATTGCATAAACCTTAATATCTCATTCATTTATAAAGATATCTTCACCAATTTGCAGGGAATGTTTATGGCTGTGTAGACCTGTCTCTGCAAAATTTTAGCCTCATTTTGAAAAATAAAATGGCCGCCATAGCCAATTGTTTGAAAATCATAAAGGTGTTCTAAATCTTGAAATATTCCAGCTAGCTTCACCAAATTTGCAGGGAATGTTTATGGCTATGTAGACCTATCTCTGCACAATTTTAGCCTCATTTTGAAGAAATGTCTTCCGTCCGTCCGTCCGTCTGTCCGTTCGTCACGTTTTTGCATAAACCTTAATATCTCATTCATTTATAAAGATATCTTCACCAAATTTGCAGGGGATGTTTATGGCTATGAAAACTGGTCTCTGCAAAATTTTAGCCTCATTTTGAAAAACAAAATGGCTGCCATAGCTAAATGTTTAAAAATCATAAAGGTGCTCTAAATCTTGAAATATTCCAGCTAACTTCATCGAATTTGCACAAAAACTATATGGGCTATGAAAACTTGTCTTTGCAAAATTTTAGCTCCATTTTGAAAAACAAAATGGCCGCCATAGCTAATTCTTTGAAAATCATAAAGGTGGTCTAAATCTTGAAATATTCCAGCTAGCTTCATCAAATTTGCACAAAAGCTATATGGCTAGAAAAGCTAGCCTAATAGTAATTTTGGCACTAGTTCAAAAAACAAAATGGCTGCCATATCACATGTTTAAAGTTTGTCACGTTTTTGCATAAACCTTTATATCTAATTCATTTATAAAGATATCTTCAGCAAATTTGCAGGGGATGTTTATGGCTATGAAAACTGGTCTCTGCAAAATTTTAGCCTCATTTTGAAAATGAAAATGGCTGCGATACCTAAATGTTTAAAAATCATAAAGGTGCTCTAAATCTTGAAATATTCCAGCTAACTTCATCAAATTTTAACAAAAGCTATATGGGCTATGAAAACTTGTCTTTGCAAAATTTTAGCTCCATTTTTGAAAAACAAAATGGCCGCCATAGCTAATTCTTTGAAAATCATAAAGGTGCTCTAAATCTTGAAATATTCCAGCTAGCTTCTTCAAATTTGCACAAAAGCTATATGGCTAGAAAAGCTAGCCTGATAGTAATTTTGGCACTACTTCAAAAAACAAAATGGCCGCCATATCACATGTTTAAAGTTTGTCACGTTTTTGCATAAACCTTAATAGCTCATTCATTTATAAAGATATCTTCACCAAATTTGCAGGGGATGTTTATGGCTATGAAAACCGGTCTCTGCAAAATATTAGCCTCATTTTGAAAAAGAAAATGGCCGCAATAGCTAAATGTTTGAAAATCATAAAGGTGCTCTAAATCTTGAAATATTCCAGCTAACTTCATCACATTTTAACAAAAGCTATATGGGCTATGAAAACTTGCCTTTGCAAAATTTTAGCTCCATTTTGAAAAACGAAATGGCCGCCATAGCTAATTCTTTGAAAATCATAAAGGTGGTTTAAATCTTGAAATATTCCAGCTAGCTTCATCAAATTTGCACAAAAGCTATATGGCTAGAAAAGCTAGCCTGATAGTAATTTTGGCACTAGTTCAAAAAACAAAATGGCTGCTATATCACATGTTTAAAGTTTGTCACGTTTTTGCATAAACCTTTATATCTAATTCATTTATAAAGATATCTTCACCAAATTTGCAGGGGATGTTTATTGCTATGAAAACCTGTCTCTGCAAAATTTTAGCCTCATTTTGAAAAAGAAAATGGCCGCGATAGCTAAATGTTTAAAAATCATAAAGGTGCTCTAAATCTTGAAATATTCCAGCTAACTTCATCAAATTTTAACAAAAGCTATATGGGCTATGAAAACTTGTCTTTGCAAAATTTTAGCTCCATTTTTGAAAAACAAAATGGCCGCCATAGCTAATTCTTTGAAAATCATAAAGGTGCTCTAAATCTTGAAATATTCCAGCTAGCATCTTCAAATTTGCACAAAAGCTATATGGCTAGAAAAGCTAGCCAGATAGTAATTTTGGCACTACTTCAAAAAACAAAATGGCCGCCATATCACATGTTTAAAGTTTGTCACGTTTTTGCATAAACCTTAATATCTCATTCATTTATAAAGATATCTTCACCAAATTTGCAGGGGATGTTTATGGCTATGAAAACCTGTCTCTGCAAAATTTTAGCCTCATTTTGAAAAACAAGATCGCTGCTATAGCTAATTGTTTGAAAATCATAAAGGTGCTCTAAATCTTGAAATATTCCAGCTAGCTTCATCAAATTTCCACAAAAGCTATATGGCTAGAAAAACTAGCCTGATAGTAATTTTGGCCTAGTTCAAAAAACAAAATGGCCGCCATATCACATGTTAAATGACAGGTTATCCTATAAAAGGCCTTTATCTCCTCAAATATTGCTCCAAGAGGTTTGGAATATGAAAACAAGTTGTAAGAAGACATGGACAAGGAATCTTTTCCAGGTGTTGAATTTGACCTTTGACCCCTGCTTCAAGGTTAAATGAGGTTGTCACACTAAAACATCCTTATTTCTCCCTTATTATTGGTGCTATGGCTTCAAAATATAAAGACAGACCATCAAAAGTTCTGGCCTTCAAATGTTTTGCCTAAGAAGAATTTTTTGCCTTATTTTGAAAAACAAAATGGCCGCCATAGCCAATTATTTAAAAATCATTAAGATACTCTAAAACTTGAAATATTGCAGCTAGCTTCATCAAATATGCACAAAATATATATGGCTAGGAAAGTTAGCCTGATAGTAATATAGCCTAGTTTCAAAAACAAAATGGCCGTCATATCACATGTTAGATGGGATTACCCTATTAAAATGCCTTATATCTCCATTATCATTGCTACTAGGGGTTCCAAATGTGAAAACAACTTATACCAAGTCAAGGCCTGAGACTATTTTGAAATTGCTGACTTTTACCTTTGACCCCTTCTTCAATGTCAAGTGGGGTGCCTTAAATCTCCTTTAGTTCCCCATTTTTACTGATTCTAAGGCGGGAGATAACCACTGCAGCAGCGGCCTTGTTATTCGAGGAATTGCACACTTTATCCCATATTTTTTAGATTTTAAGGGTTTTGTACTGATTTATAAAAATGAAGTTGCCATGTTTTGTTCTCATAAGCTTCACGTTTTGTTACTGTTCCTGTTTGAATGGGTATATACTAAAATGCATCTATTTTTGGAATCCCAGAGTTGGAGCGATTTTGCATTGGTGACATCCCAGGCTACACATTTCCAACACCAACCCATCCCTACTTGTAACATATATTAGGGAAATAACGTTATTGCACACTAAATTGTTCAACTAAAGTTTCTGTTGTCTTTGATTTTGTGCAAGCTTCTGTTATATTTTTCCTGAGATGTTGATGGAAATAAACTGTGAACTGTTTAATAGTATAGGGATTGGTGCTAGATCTTTCAATATCGATCAATCATCCCACGAAACTGCCGATATCGACACATACTACCAGTATTTCAGTATCGAAATAATATACACCAAACAGACAAAAATTTTTTAAAATGCTAATTTTACAGCTTAAACGTATATTTATTGCATAAAATCTTTAAAAGACACAGTTTCAACTAAAACAAAATGGGGTCAAGTCTGCCACCATCTTTGTTTACATTGTCAGTGACCTACGTCCGGTTTCACGGAAGACATAACAAAACCTGAGAGCAATATACAGGAAAGGATAAAACTCTTGTTTTTTATGTAACTTTTGTTACTTTTCTTTATATTTTCTATTGCAGAAATGTATTTTTGGTGGATAAATAGCATGTTTTAATTATTTCTTGAATTAATATGTGCACGTTTTCAAAGAACTTGTATTATCGCCCACGACTTACGTTAACTGTCTCGATATTGAAATATCGATCGATCCACTACCCTAAATTTTCATTCGATATCGATCCTCAACATGGCAGTCGATCCCTACACTACTGTTTAACCTCAGAAAATGTGTAAGTACAAAGATATTTACTTGTTCTTGTGAACCATTTCTTCAAAAGAAAAAAAAAAGTATGAGAAGCAAATGGTAATAAACCATTCAAGATTGAAGATACTGTTTGAGTGATTTACAAATATTTTTAGCTGTGATGTGTTAATGGTAAAGATAAAAAAATGTTACATCCAATTTGCAGGAAAGAAGACTTTCAGTTCTCTGAGGAGCAAAGGATAAAATAATGTCATTGCAGTGGAAGTGTGTAAATTCTTCTATTCTTGTTCTCAAACAAGAGACACCTGACATTGAAGATACTGGAGTTAGTGGTATGGGGGAACACTCCCAAAAACCAGTCATTGAAGAACAGCTGTGTTCTGAAGTTACAAAACTGACAGAATGTGACGCAAAGAATGGAATATCAGTGGGAGAACTGAGTGGATACACTGTCAGTAATGAAACCTACAATACCATGCCATTGGCACAATTGTTGTCTCCTGATGCAGAACCAGTGAAACAATGCATCAAAGAAGAACCATTGGAAGAGACCTTGGAATATTCCAGTGATACCTGTGAATACACTGAAGGAAAGTGTGACATTATTGATAAAATAGATTCATGTGACAGTGCTACAGAAAAGGAAGTGCCAAAAAGGTGTATCACTTGTGACAGATGTTTCGATAGTCACTCAGACTTACAAAAACACATGGTGGACTCTCATGCTGATGTGAAAAATCTCAACTGTTTATTGTGTGGCGAATCTCTTATATGTAACAGTGCCTTGGACATGCATATGTCTGCACACAATTATGATAATCCAAACCGTTACACAAAATGTGATAAATATTCATCTCCAGTAAAGCTGCACATGACAGTCCACACTGGTGAAAAACCAGTGTGCACAATTTGTGGCAAATCTTTTCAGACTGTGGCTTCAGTAAAGGTGAATTTTCAGGTGAAAATTGAACACATGGAAATTCACCTTAGTGAGAAACCGCACCACTGCTCAAATTGTTGCAAAAGTTTTCACCGTTTGATTGATTTAAAGCGACACATGATGGTCCATACTGGTGAAAAATGTCATAGTTGCACAATGTGTTACAAATCTTTTGGGAGTTTGTCTTATTTAAAGCAACACCTTATGATCCACACTGGTGAAAAACCATACAGCTGTACAGTATGTGACAAATCTTTTAGGACCTTGACTTTTTTAAAACAACACATGAGGGTTCACACTGGTGAAAAACCATACAGCTGCACAATATGTGACAAATCTTTTAGGACTTCAATTGTACGGAAACAACACATGAGGGTTCACACTGGTGAAAAACCATACAGCTGCACAATATATGACAAATCTTTTAGGACTTCAATTGTACGGAAACAACACATGAGTGCTCACACTGGTGAAAAACCACACAGCTGCACTATATGTAACAAATCTTTTAAGACTTCAACTTTATTAAAGCAACACATAAGGATTCACACTGGTGAAAAACCATATAGCTGTCCAATATGTGACAAATCTTTTAGGATTTCAACTGTAGTAAAGGAACACATGAGGCAGCACACTGGTGAAAAACCATACAGCTGCACAGAATGTGACAAATGTTTTAGGACATCGACTATTTTAAATCGACACATGCGGATTCACTCTGGTAAAAAACCACACATCTGCACAATATGTGACAAATCTTTTAGAGCTTCAACTGTACTAAAGCAACACATGAGGGTTCACACTGGTGAAAAACCATACAGCTGCATAGAATGTGACAAATCTTTTAGGACTTCAGTTCTATTGAAGCAACACATGAGGATTCACACTGGTGAAAAACCATACAGCTGCACAGAATGTGGCAAATGTTTTGCGATATCGACCTCATTGAGGCGACACATAATTGCTCACACTGGTGAAAAACCACACAGCTGCACTATATGTGACAAATCTTTTAGGACTTCAACTTTATTAAAGGAACACATAAGGATTCACACTGGTGAAAAACCATATAGCTGCAAAATATGCAACAAATCTTTTAGGACTTCAACTGTATTAAAGGAACACATGAGGCAGCACACTGGTGAAAAACCATACAGCTGCACAGAATGTGACAAATGTTTTAGCACATCGAATATTTTAAACCGACACAAGCAGATTCACTCTGGTAAAAAACCACACATCTGCACAATATGTGACAAATCTTTTAGGACTTCAACTGTACTAAAGCAACACATGAGGGTTCACACTGGTGAAAAACCATACAGCTGCACAGAATGTGACAAATGTTTTTCGACATCGTCCTCATTGAAGCGACACATGAGTGTTCACACCGGTGAAAAACCACACAGCTGCACTATATGTAACAAATGCTTTAGGACTGTGCCTTCTTTAAAACAACACATGGGGATTCATATTGGTGAAAAACCATAAAGGTGCACAATATGCGACAAATATTTTAAAGGATTACATTTAAATAACACATGGATTCACACTGGTACAAAACCATACAGCTGTACAAAATGTAAGAAAAGTTTTCAGTTTGCTGCATTAAAGATACACATGATAACCCACACTGAAGAAACACTACACATCTGCACAACATGTGACAAATCTTTTAGGACTTTAGATAAACTGGTCAGGTCTGACTACTTATGCTTGACCCTCCCACAGCTCTCCTTCACAGGGTGATCCAAAATGTCAGGCAATCCAGTTGCCTGATCATTGTAATAGCCTCAGGCTGGTCAGGGATGCCCTGGTTTTGGGACCTAGTGCAGCTCTCAACAGAGATCCCACTTCAACTACCAGTGCCACAACTATGTGTTTCATAGCAATCCACCACATCTCAACCTCCATGCCTGGTGTTTAGGAGTGGACAGCTCCAAGAACAAGACTTCCCTGTGGAAGTGGCAGAGAGGAATGCAGCCCCTCATAGGTCAACAACAAGGAATATCTAAAAGTCAAAGTGGGCTCTATTTGAGAAACGGTGCCGAGTAAATTTGGTGGATTTCTCCATTCCCTCTGTAAAGCAAGTCTCAGACTGCTTTATGTACCTGTACCAAGATCTAGACAGGCGCCCTTCCACCATGGATGGTTATAGGATGGCCATTGTTGACACCTTGGACCCAACAGGGCTCCATATCTCCCAAAGTTCAGACCTTAACAGGTTACTCTCCAGTTTTCACAGGGATCGTCCGAAAAGTTCCAGAAATCTTCCTAAGTGGAACCTTTCTGTTGTACTCTGAGCTCACAAAAGCATCCTTTGAGCCTATGAAAGACACAGACCTCAAACATGTTACCCTCAAAACTGCTTTCTTGTTAGCTTTGGCCTCTTTGAAGCACCACAGTGAAAGTCATGCCTGGGTTGCAAACAAAGTATCGAATTTAGGCCAATGGGAAAAGTTTGCTTTGTTCCCCTCCTCCGATTTCATAGCCAAAAACCAACTAGCAAGAGAAGGTTCTTAAAGTGTGTCTCTGGTGACTGTTCCTGCTCTAACTACCATTGTAGATAGACAATTCAAAGAAGACAGGACCCTGTGTCCGGTTCAGGCCCAGAGGTACTATTTTGATCAAACCAAAGGGTCTCGATCCCTGCTTTTTATGTCCTTTAAGAAAGGACATATCTCAGACATCAGACCTGCTACACTCTCTTCTTGGCTGAAACAAACTGTCCTACATTGTTACAAACAAGCAGATCAAGCGTTGGACCTGGTCCAAGTAAAAGCGCATGACATTAGGGCCTCTAAGGCCCTTTATGGTGGGGTATCGGTTGACCAAATCATGCAAGCGTGTCACTGGAAAGCTCGCAGCACATTTACAAATTTTCACCTAAAAGACCTTACGTGGTCAGATGACAACAATATGTGCATGGGACCAGTAGTAGTGCACAACAAGTCCTAGACCCTTCCCCTCAGACTGCTCATCCTCTGAAATAAAAGAAGGGGGGCACATCCGCTGCAGCCAAATCATCATAGTAAAATTCCAGACCTGTGGCCCATTGCATAGCGGAGTAATAGCTACTTTGAGGTTCTTACTCAACACTAAATCATTTATAAGTTGAAAAGTATTGCATTTAGAGCATTTTGTTAAAATATGTTATTCAGCTACTTTTTGTATAGCTACAACATAGTGAGTAACTTGGGTGTTTATCTCAATAGCTAAGTGAGTAATAGTTATTTTTGGGCTTCCATCATGAGTAAAATCGCTTGTAACTTGAAAACCATTGCATTTACAGAATTTTGTGCAAATCTGTTATTCGGCTACTTTTGGGTCAGCTATAATCACCCTCCTCTTGTTTATGTCAGCTGACTTGTCAGTCACCTGACATTATGCCATCACTCTGCGACTCAACTTCAAAACTTACCTGTTTCCAAAAGCCTATCCATCATAGTCTCCACTGTAACCCCTCTGTCTTCTTGGTATGGCCTGCCTATGTCACTGAAGTAATGTTAATTACCTTGTTTCATTTTCAGATCCGCCTTACAGTCTGTCAATTCATGGAGATTAAGTGCTATAAAAATACACATTAGATTACATCAGTTTGATTTGTGTATCATTTAACAATGGCATATATTTCCCATTATTTAATATATTTTAATCGCTTGCAAAATGAACCCATAACAATAATGTTGATGGTCAATCCTTTTCTTTTTGCAAAGCAATCCTCTAGTTTAAATTGTTTCAACAACTGGTTGTAGAGTCTACCGACCGGGTACCCAGCTACACAGTCCTTACTATACAGTACTTCACCAAAACCGGTTACAGTCTCCCTACCTAGTCCATTCAACTGTTGATTTGGGGGCAGGCAGACAGCAAGTATCTACAAATATGGCTTCAACTGACCGGTTACAGAGTCTTCAAATCACCAGACCAGTTTACTGGCAATACAGCCTTGTTTTCACTAAAAACTGGTTACAGAGTGATCTCTTCAACGACTAGTTACAGATGTACAAGACTATATAGCCTTGCTTCACCAAAACTGGTTAGAGTCTACCCACCTAGCCCATTCAACTCTATGTTGATTCTGGGGCAGGTAGATGTCGAAGCATCTATAAAGAATTGCTTCAACCAACTGATTACAGAGTCTACCGATCAGGTGCCGGGCTACACACGCCCTTATTTTGACACCAGCCTACCAGTTATTTGCCAGTTATAGAGAATTACTGGTTACAGTGAAGTACCGGTTACAGAGACCTGGTACCAGACAGAGTTGCCTAAGGTTATTTTGGTTACAGAGAATTCTTAGACCAGTCAGTGGTCTTGATATGGCAATGTCACAAACTGCTACCAGGCAACCTTCTCTTATCATACCTCTCACCACCCTGTTATCGGTGCTGGACTTGACTGGAAAAATAATAGATTTCAACCTTACAATCCATTGGATAGACAGGAAAAACCAATAGGTCATTTCAGCAGCAAGAGAAAAGGTGGGCTACAGTCAAGCAAATTTTCATCATGTCCAGCCAGGGGTCAGCCATCTTTCAAATAACAATTACTGTGTAAATGCTGCACCTTGCAGGTGGCTGACCTGGGGCAAAGAGTCTGTAAAATGTGAAAAGTATCAGTCCCATCGGACCAGACCGGACCACAACAAAAACAGAGAGATTGTTAACTTGGATCATTGTCACCAGAACGGACCAGTGTCCGGAGGGCAGAAAATGTTTGTCAGACTACCAAATGTCCCAAATGTGATGCACAATCTGCCTGTAGGATCCAGACTAAATCCATTTTGGGAACTTTGGAAGCCTTGGGGGCTGTACCCTACATAGTACAAATGTTGAAGGAAGGCTACACTCTCCCTTTCTAGTCAAGACCAAACTTGACAAGGTCACCAAACATCATCAACTGGTATGTACATTCTCACGTGAACCTGTGTTGGTTAGAGGCATTACATCAGCTTATGGATAAAGATGCAGTTGAGCCAGTTCAAAATCTCTGGGCTTCTTCAACCGACCTTTCTTCGTTCTAAAACTACACAGCCGTTGGAGACCTATTCTAGATCTGAGCAAACCAAACATTTTGGAGACCATCAGAACCTCAATCCAACAAGGGGAGTGGGTTACCTCAATAGATTTCAAGGACGCCTATTTCCATATACCTATACAGGAACAATCCAGGAAATACCTGAGATTTCTGATCCAAGGTCGGGCATACCAGTTCAAGGCCCTGCCATTCGGTTTGTTAACAGCACCCATGGAGAAACTTCACTATGATACGAAAGGAGGTGAAACTGATGGCCTTACACAAGGATTTATTAATCCTCCAGTACCTAGACGATTGGTTGGTGAGAACCAGATCCCACCAGGCTTGTCTCCAACATACACAGGAATTAGTAAAAATGTGTCAGCAACTGGGTTGGCTGGTGAACTTCGAGAAATCAGAGCTGGACCCCAAACAAGATTTTGTAGGCTACCAGTTCGACCTCAGCTCTGGTCAGTTCTGACAGACTCCGGACCTGTGGCAGAACCTTCAAAAGTAAATGCTGAAACTGCTAGCCCTGCTTGCCTGGTCCGGGAATTCATGTCGCTGATAGGTTTACTAACAGCTACAGAAAAGTAAGCTCATCTAGACTGACTTCATTTGAGACCCATTCAGTGGCATTTCAAGCAAGCTGCATATAAACTATCTGGAACTAAAAGCAGTCTTTCTGGCTTTAAAAGAGTTCCGAGACCTTTGCTCAAATAAGATAGTACTTGTAGCAACCGACAACACCACAGTAGTGTCATACATAAACAAGGAAGGAGGCATGATGTTGGGCCCACTTTGTGCCCTACTATGGAGAATCTTGACCTGGTGTACCAGGAAACAAGTGACTCTAAAGCCTGACACATTCCAGGCCGATTGAACGTGGTAGCAGACAAGCTATCCAGGATAGGCCAGACCATCCAAGCAGAGTGGTTTCTCCTTCCAGAGGTCTTCCACTGAACATGCAGCAGGTGATACCAGCCCAAAATAGACTTATTTGCCACAAGGTTCAACAACAAGTTGCTTCTGTTTGTGTCACCGCTACCCGATCCCCTAGCCACAGCAGTGGATGCGCTCAGTCTGCCATGGTAGGATCTGGAAGCATATACCTTCCCACCATCAGCCATATTGGGCAAAGTGATGGAGAAGTTTAATCTCCATGCATGGCTCCTAGAGCCTCAGTAATCGAGGAGCAGGGCTTGTCTGAGGCAGTTGCAGCAAGAATTAAGGCTCCTCAAAGGGGATCAATCAGATCAGTCTGTGAGGCAAGGGGGTCGTTTTTACAAGTGGTGCATCACTCATCAGGGCACCCCCTGTAAAGTCAGTTGCTGTTTCAGGACAGGAAGTTGCAGCCCAGCACCATTGATGGTTACAGGTCAGCCATTTCTGAAAAACTGGAAAATTCGCCCATCAATATCAGTAAGGATGAAAATCTCACTCATCTCCTGGATAGTGTCCACTGAGACAGACCCAAAGGCTGGAGGGGAATCCCCTCCTGGAACCTCTCCCTGGTTTTTGCACCAGCTGACAAAGGTTCATTTTGAACCAGTTAAAGAGGCTTCCTTGAAGCATTTGACCTTCAAGACAGTTTTCCTCTTGGCCTGGGGTCGGGCAAGCGTAGAAGTCGGATACATGCTTGGCAAAACAGAAATATTGGACACCAATTCGACTGGTCAAAGGTGTCCCTGTACCCACTACCCAGTTTCTCTCGAAGAATCAGCTGGCCAAACAGGTTCCAGACAGTGTGGCCCTAGTGGTCATAACAGCCCTGCCCCCAACTCTGGATAGATCCCTCAAGTTTGACAGATCCTTCTGACCGGTCAGAGCTTTGCACTACTATTGGACAGGACCTCATACCTCAGGCAGAATAAGGTGGTTTTTTACCCCACAGCCCTTGTTGGGGTATTGTTTTCACCCATGGTGTCCGGACGGGCGGGCGGGCAGGGGGAAGAAGTTTGTCCGGGCTGTATATCAGAAACCGTAAGGTGTAGGAAGTTGATACTCAATAGAGACATTGGTTAGGAGGTATAGGTGTGCAACGTCATGGTCTGACCTTGATTTGACCTTGCCGTAGTGACCTGCAACGTCATGGTCTGACCAGGATTTGACCTTTGACCTTGCCGTAGTGACCTTGACCTATAAAATCTTGTTGCACCTTTTGGTCTGTCTTTTGATGCAGATTAAGCACTGTTAATTCATATTATAATTTATTAAGAATTTTACTTTCATAAGTTCCCATTGTAAGAGATAGAATTTCATCAAGTGAGCCACAGATTTTGCTCCAACACCACACATAAGCATTCATTAAATGTATTACCACTTCTGTATGCATGGTTAATATTCAAAGCATCTAAACCATAATTCGGTCATGCTGATGTAGATAAAGAGTGCTGAATTTTGGTTTACTGATTAATGTTGTCATCTTGTTATTGAATTATTTTGTTTTAATACTTCATCTTTACATGCATTATCTTTCTTTTAAACAGGATTTTCTCCATTGAAACATTGTTTGGAACGTTATGTAACTGACGGTGCATTGAAAGTATCCTGAACTTCTGTATCTCATGGTGTTGAAAATATTTCCCTAGGCTGTGGGGTACGGGCATCTCTGATGCTATTTTTGCATGTTGGGATATCATGAAAGCAGTATTTTTATTGCGTTAATACATCCAATCCAATGGACAATTGCTTTACCGGTCGGCGCGACCGGTCTCGCCAAACGCCAGAAAAAGACGTCCTGTATATAATACCAGCAGGACCGGTCAGGAGAGAGCATTCGTCAGGTTTCGCATCGTACTTCCTTGCTGCCTAGACAATGTGACGTCATAGCATATTTTTTGTTTGGCATGTGGAGAGTGTGGACGTGTTTTCACGAAAGACGTTTTTGATATCTACAACAAACTCAACCTTTTTGTTTTTACTTCAAGTATTTCTACAAATTTATCTACAATCATGTCGTCCCCAGGAACAAGGGGCCATGTTATGGCGAGTTTTGATGGCCACATGAAGTGTGCACGATGACGTGACAAAGGGGTGGGAGAAGACACCTGTCCAAAGAAAAGAAGTTGGTTTCATCCCACTCTCCTGGACCCTGAGTGTACTGGCTAAAGTGGAGGGGGACAAGGTTGTACAACCTGAAACCACGCCTGCTGCTAAGAACAAACGCAGTGAGTCTCCCAAGCCCTCTGCCAGCAAGAAGAAATCCAGCAGTAGCAGACCTTCAACAGATGACTTGAAGAAATTAGATGATAAATGGGCAGAGAGGTTCTCCCATCTAGAGGCTATGCTGTCTTTCACTGTACCGGTTGTGAAACCAGCAGCAGAAGTCACCACCAGCTATAAGCCTTGTTTTTACCCTGGTGCTAGCACCAGCAGTCTGGCTAGAGAAACTTCTGGTTCCAGACTTGTTCAGGCCATCGGTAGACTGTAGATGAGTTACAGACGGCCACCCAGCCTCTTGAGGCTCCCGGTGCCGGGACAGCAACCCAGCCTGTTCAGGCCCCTGGTTCAGTCCCTGATGTACAGCCATCTGGTGAGGGAGATCTCAGTGCAGCATTTGATCGTGAGGGTGACCAGCACAGTGTTACAGGTTCCCTGTCTGACGAGAACTACCGGTATGGGTCCCCTGACAGAGATCTCCCCAGGGAAGAGGCTGCAGATCAGGAACTTTCAGAGGAGGCCAACTACTGAGAGACAATGAGAGGTGTTAGAAGTTTTATGGGTTGGCACAAGATATCAGAGTTTGAAACTGTGTCCTCGTCTGATGACAACCCTTTTGCCGGTATGCAGAAAGATGGACAATCTTAACCTCACCATCACAGAGGGGTCTGCCGGCCTCCTCAAAGATCAGCTTGTCAAGCCACCCAGATGGTATGGGATGCATACTGAAAAGAAAGACTGTGAGAGCAACACAGTATGCACCTGGTCTACGGAACTGGCAAATCTCAACCATTCCTTCAGCCGGGTTGCACGTCGAAGCCAGCCTTCTGCCCCACCCTACCGGGCCTTCAGTCAGGACATGCTCAGGCGTTGGGAGAGAGCAGCACGTGAACTGACCCTTATGTGCAACCAGGCTGCTGGTTTGTCAAGGTGTTTGACTAGGGTTCAAGATGCCATGTCTACCCAACTAAAAACCCTGCATCTGGACTACAAGGCCAAGTCTTCTGATATACTAAAGAAAGCTGTTGATGAACTTGATTATCTTGTGACCTTCAACCGGTCAATTTCTCAAGCCATGGCCAGGACTATGCAAGATTTATCAGAAGGGGTGTTCATCAGCATGGCCAACTTCACACTGGCTCGCAGGGACAGTTATCTGGAATATTTACATGCTGGTGTGAAGCAAGATACCCTGAATGCCTTGAGAATGTCTCCAGTCCATCTAAACTCACTGTTCCAGGATAAGCTGATCACCAAGGCTGAGGAAGAAATCAGCAGAAGTGAGGAGAGGCATTCTACTGGCCACCAGCACAAGTGTCAAGGTCGTTTCCACCCTTACGCTGTTAGTGACAAGGCTACTGGCCATCTGGACTGGAAGTCCATGGATGCAGATAAGGAAACAGATAAGGGACAAGCAACAGTCAAGGAAAGGTCGTGGCAAAGCCTCAACATTCTCCCAGAAGCCAGCTAAGGGTTCAAAGTCACGTAAATGACAATCACTGTGTAAATTCTGTGACCGGTCAGAAGAACTCTGTGTTACCAGTCAGACAGGCTTGAACCCAACTCCAGTGTTAGCCAGAATGTAAACTTTTGTGTTGCAAATGCTCATATTGTCACCGGGTTGCCAAAAACGAAAGGCGTAAATCCCAATTATTGTCAATTGTACACAGAATATGTGAAAGATGTTTCTTGTGTAGGTCACTTGAGGTCTGTAAATCTTGTCACAAATGCCCCTCCTATTGTCACTCTTTCACTTGTAGGGGGCAAGGTTACACGAGTGTTGGGAGAAGTGGGAGGTCTTGGGTGCTAGTCCAAAAGAAGTCACCACACTGAGAGAGGGTTACACCCTCCCCCTCCAGTTCAGACCAAACTTGACCAGGTCACCAACTGTAATAAGCAACTACCACAATCCAGCCAAACAGTCCAACCTTTTAGAGGCACTGTATCAGCTGGTGAACAAGAATGCAGTAGAACTGGTAGAAAATCAAAACTCTGGGTTTTTACAACCGACTTTTTTTGGTACCCTAATCCAACAACCGGTGGAGACCCATCCTAGACCTGAGCACCTTAAACACCTTTTTAGACACAGAGTCTTTCAAGATGGAGACCCCAGAGACAATAAGAACCTCCCGACAGGTAGGGGAGTGGGTCACTTCCATAGATTTCAAGGACGCGTACTTCCACATACCTATGCACAGTCAGTCAAGGAAGTACATGCGTTTTCACCTCTAAGGGTGGTCCTACCAGTTCAAGGTCCTACCCTTTGGTCTGTCCACAGCACCCATGGAGTTCACAGTGGTGGCCAAAGAGGTCAAACTGATGGCCTTACAAAGGGGTATAAGAATCCACCAGAACCTAGATGACTGGTTAATGAGAGCCTCCTCCCACGAAACCTGTCTCCAGCATACACAGACCTTGGTAGTTCTTTGTCAAGATCTAGGTTGGCTAGTGAACAAAGAAAATTCAGAAATGGTTCCAACACAGGTCATCAATTTCGTAGGTTACCAGTTCGATCTGAAGGAGGCCAGAGGGCAAGGCCTTGACAGATAAGATTCTGTCCGTTCCGATATGCCCGATCTGACAGTCTCATAGGTCTTCTCACATCAACAGAGAAATAAGTGCACTTAGGGCGACTTCACATGAGGCCCATACAGTGGCATTTAAAAAGCAACTGGAGGGTTCCAGAATGACTAGACAAGGTGATCCCAATCCCCAGGTCTCTCCACCCCCACCTAAGGTGGTGGATGGACTTGCTTCCCTTGGGAAGTTTATTTCTTATGGGACTGAACTCAAATCCCTCTTCCTATTCTCAGAACGGCTTGAGAAAAAGGGGAGGGGGGGGGGGGTCGTTGGACTTCCAGGTATCTGGTTAGTCTTAACTGACCTTGACCTCTGGGGGTCACTTGACCCTGGGTCAAAATGGGCCTTTCCAGTTTTTTGTTCTTTATGAGTTCATACATGCCCCTAGCAGCTTACCCACCTTCCAAGCGGTAGTTATTCAGCAATTGTCCATTGGATAGGATGTATTAACGCAATAAAATTGCAAATTTGATAAGTAAATTAAATTTTTTATAAGTTAATACCCTATCCAATGGACAGACAAGGCCCACCCAGCCGGCCCCACTATCAGCTTACTGGGGGTCTTACTAGGACTAGCCACGAAAAAGATGCTATGACGTCACATTGTCTAGGCAGCAAGGAAGTACGATGCGCCACGTGGCGAATGCACTCTCCTGTCCTGTCCTGCCGGTATTATATAAAGGACGTCTTTTTCTGGCGTTTGGTGGGACAGGTCACACCGACCAGTAAAGCAATTGTCCATTGGATAGGGTATTAACTTATAAAAATTTAATTTACTTATTAAATTTGCAAAATAGTATGTTTTGTCTGGTGAGCAGCTTTGAATTTGTAGTTTTTTTACACGACAACAGTGAAAATCTCTAAGACTCTCATAAACCTCAAGAATTAAATAGGCAAAAAGCTTTGGAAAGGCAAAAAACCAGTACAATTTTATGGATTTCTTTTTATGGAAGAGTGTAAAATGATAAGACTGCATAAATTGCTGCATCAAAAAAGTCTCAAATTATTTGTTGTAAGCACTAGGGTCAGTAAAAACTGACATTTTGTTATCTCCCGCCGGGCTTTAGCCCGGGAGGGAGATTATGAAATGATGCCTATGTGTGCTTGCTTGCGTGCGTGTGTTAGTCACGCAGTTTTATTGCGAAAAATACACTTACCATTTCCTGACCATAGCTATTTGTTGGTGCCATCCAACTCACTGGCCAACGTGGAGAAACGTTTTAAGCTACCTTAAGAAACCAGTGAGTGAGTGTGGAAGTAGGAAGCCCCCCAATGGTCATGTGACCACGCCAATAGGCGCCATTCATTGTTTTTGTTGGCCATCGTTGAGTGTGAATGTGTTTGGCAAATTAATTAAATTTCTTCAGGAATTCTTGGAATTTTGTGGAGTTTGTTTTATTCTGAGGAAAGGCATCTGTTTTTACAATGTCTACCCAGGAAAAAGTTAAAAAAGGACAACGGAAAAGTACTTTTTGTGGCCATTTTATGGCGGAATGGGACAGCCACCATTATTGTCCAAAATGTAGGGACGATTTAAAAGGTGATGATCTGTGTGTCAAGTCCTTGGATTGTGTTATTTGTACTGCTTTTTCTGAGGAGCAGAAGAAGAACATAAGGAATAGGAATAGGTACAAAAGCAAAAAAAAAATCAAAGTTCTTCTCTGTTTGGGGAGAATAGTAAAGATGGCAGCATAGATGATTCGTTGTTGGATGAGGACGAATCTGCGGCTTGTGTTTCCTCTCAATTGCCTTCTTCTCAGAAGAATAAGTCATTAGAGGATAAATTGGACAGATTCTTTTCTGAATTCCAAAATTTATCTCAAAGAATCCAGAATTTAGAACATAAAGGGGCTGAAACTGTCAGTAGTCAATCCAGCTCTGGCAGGGACAGTTTATATGTTGCTAGGCAACCGGTGGAGATTTCTAAAGCTCAGCCGGCTTTGGTCGACTCTGTTGTTCCTGGTCGGTTGGATAGAAGGTCGGCTACCATTACTAGAGCTGAGTTTGATCATCAGTCTTCTGCTAATCAGTCATCCGATTTTCAACAGGGTTCTTCTAGGAAAAGGTTTTTTTCCCAGTCTTCAGAGGAACCGGATCCGGATCTTGAACAAGGTGAAATTCGGTCTAAAGAGGAAGATTCACCTGCTTATTCTGACACTTTGGAGACCATTAAGAAGTGGTTGGATTTGGAAGTTAAAGATGTGGAGTGTTTTGTTCCGCCCTCTGTGTTCTCGGGTAGAGATCAGGTCAAAAAGTCAGTGCAGTTCTCTATGGCCTTACCGCCAGCTCAGCCTTTAGTAGAGCTATGGAAGTTTAAAGAATTTTCAGCCTTGGGTAGCAACAACATTGATGATACTGATCCTCATCATCCTCCATTGTCTAAGGGTCAGTTTTTAGCTTTTCCCAAACCTCAAATGAAATATTATCAAGTTTCTCCTCAGTCTTTCTCACTTACTGCACCTAGGAGTCAGGTTGCTTTTAAAAACATTGCAAATCCTCCCTATCAAGCTCCAACCTCTGTGGCAACACCTTTGAAACAGTACTTGGCTTGGGAGACAGTTTCCAGGGAAACAATTCAGATTTTAAACCATGTGTTTTGGTTCAAATCTGCAATGGAGAAAGCTACTAATGAGATGTTTTCAGAGGTTGACAAGTTAAAGGATTCGGTGGATCAGGAGGATATTCAACAAAGCATGAATTTTATTCAGAATTGTCTCCATTTGCAAAGTAGCACTATGGGCTGCTTGGGGAAAGCTTTGGATGATGTCTTGGATACTTCTATGACTTTAGCTTCAAATTTGCTGTTAAATAGAAGAGACAATTTCCTTAAGTTGTGTCACAGGGATGTTACAGATAAGGATATTGCTAGACTCAGGAATGCTTCGCTCACAAAGAAGGAGTTATTTAACTCTTAAAGTGTTATCTGAGGTAGAGCAAAACTTCATTCAATGGAGTCAGATTAATCGAGAACCAGCCTTTAAAAAGCACCGGGGAGATTCGTATGGTTCCCGTTCTTTTGTGGATTCTAAGTAGGATCAGTCTCAAAACAGGTACCAGAATGCTGCGTTTCAGAATTTTCGTTCACAAAACAAGCAGAATGATCAAAACAAAAGGCAGTCTGGCTCCTACAACTCCAGCAGAGGTTCTGCCCGAGGGGGTAGGGGCAGGAGGAAGTGACTACATGGAGGTAAGCTCACAAACAAAATCTCCTGGTGCCCGTTTACAAAGTTATTGGAAAGTGTGGGAAAACTTCAAAGTTCATCCGAGAGTAGTTCTTGTTTTAAAACAAGGTTATTGTCTTCCATTCAAACAAAGTCCTCCTTTGACCCGGTTTCCAACAATCAAAAGCAGTTATTCAGCTCCAGTAAAACAAAAAGCTTTGCTGGAAGCGGTTCAACAAATGGTTAAAAAAAGGGCAGTGGTTCCGGTTCAAAACAAGAACTCTCTCGGATTCTACAGTCGTTTGTTTCTGGTTCCAAAACCAGAAAACAAATGGCGACCAGTAATAGATCTCAGTGTGGTAAACACATTCTTACATGTTCCCACTTTCAAAATGGAAACTGCAGAAGCCATTCGGGCTTCCCTTCAAGCAGGCGAGTGGGTGGCTTCCATAGATCTCACTGACGCTTATTTTCATGTACTCATACACCAAAAGTTTCAAAAGTATCTCCGCTTTCATGTACAGGGTCAGGCGTATCAGTTCAGAGCCCTACCCTTCGGGATTGCGACTGCTCCATTGGAGTTCACTCGAGTAGTGAAGGAGGTCAAGTTCATAGCACTCTCACAAGGGGTTCGAATCCATCAGTATTTGGACGATTGGCTAGTGAGGGCCAAGGATCCGGATTCTTGTGCTCGGGATGTTCAAAAATTGATCAATTTGGTCCAAAAGTTGGGTTGGATTGTCAATCTGAAAAAATCAGAACTCAGGCCAACTCAGGATCTCGAGTTTCTGGGTTATCGGTTCAATCTTCGGGAAGGTTTGGTCTACCCAAATCAAAAGAAATTGGACAAACTCAAAATTCTGGCAGTTTCCATTTTGCAAGGTCACAGCACTACTCCAAGGAAGCTTATGTCACTAATTGGGGTCATGGCTTCCATGGAGAAGACAGTTCCTTCAGGTCGAATCCATATGAGACCGTTTCAGTGGTTTCTGAAGACCAACTGGCAGTTTCCCCAATCATTGGACAAGATAGTTCCAATTTCTCAGTTGATAAGGGACCATCTGGCCTGGTGGATGGATCCTCAGAACTTACTCAAGGGTTCGAGTCTGCATCAGAAGGAACACAATGTGTTGATTTTCACAGATGCATCAGGGAAGGGTTGGGGGGCCCACTTGAGCAATTGTACTATAAGTGGGGTCTGGCAACAATCAGAAAGAAACTTGCATATCAATATTTTGGAACTGAAAGCTGTTTTTCTAGCTCTGAAACATTTTCAAGGACAGTTAAGGCAAAAAAATAGTATTGGTTTCTTCAGACAACTCAACTGTGGTCTCCTATATCAACAAGGAAGGAGGCACTCACTCCTTCGAAATGTGTGCTTTGATGTGGAGAATTCTGGCGTGGTCCAATGCCAGGGAGATCCAGATCAGAGCCAGACATATTGCAGGGAATCTCAATGTAATAGCAGACTCCCTGTCCAGGAGGGACAAGGCCATTCAGACAGAGTGGTCTTTGCATCCTCAGGTCTTTCAAAGAATTTGCCAAGTTTGGCACAAGCCAATGGTGGATCTGTTTGCCACCAACTTGAATGCCAAACTTCCAACCTACGTATCTCCTGTCCCAGACGACAAGGCCTGGCAGATAGATGCATTGAACATCTCTTGGGAGGCTCTGGACGCCTATGCGTTTTGTCCAGTAGCCATCCTTCCCCGGTTAGTTCAGAAAATGGTCACTTACAGGTGCAGGGTCATTGTAATAGCACCAGGGTGGCCGGGAATGCCTTGGTTTTGGGATCTGGTGGATTGTCAGTCAAGATTCCACTGAGGCTTCCTCAAGTGTACAATCTCCTGAAGCAACCCTTCAGTCTCAGATTCCACAAGAATCTGGAGTATCTCAACCTCCATGCTTGGTATCTGGACTCCTACAAGAAGGTCAAGGAGGATTCTCTGTTGAGGTGGCAGATAGAATTAAGGCACCTCAGAGAGAATCCTCAAGGCGAGTGTATGATTCAAGGTGGGCCATTTTTCAAAAGTCGGCCCAGGAGAATCAGGTGGATGTCACAAAACCAACTATTCCTCAAATAGCTGATTTTTTTAATCATCTTTTCAAGGATAAAAACTTGAAACCCAGAACTATTGCTGGTTACAGAACCTCAGTAGCAGATGGGCTTGGCTCTGCAGGTCAAATGGTTTCTCAAAGTTTGGATTTGAATCGTTTGATTGCTAGTTTTCATAGGGACAGACCTTCAGCAAATAGGTCTATTCCTAACTGGGATTTGTCTTTGGTCTTACTTGCCCTCACTCGGGCTCCTTTTGAACCTTTGGGTAAAGCTGATCTTAAGATCTTAACTTTTAAGACAGTTTTCTTGTTGGCTTTGGCGTCTGGTAAGAGGCGTAGTGAAATCCATGCTTGGACTTTTGACTGCTTCAGTAGGAAAAGGGATTGGTCTGAGGTTACTTTTTCTCCTTCAACTGCTTTCATAGCTAAAAATCAGTTGGCTTCTGAAGGTCCTTTGGCTATTCAACCTGTAGTCATTCCTGCTTTGAAACCTACATTGGATCCTTCCTTGGTCCAGGATAAGTCTCTTTGTCCGGTGAGAGCTTTGAGATATTATCCTGACAAAACAAAAGATCTCAGGAAAGGCAAGAAACTTATTTTTGTAGCTATTAAGGAGGGCTACTCAAAAGATATATCTAAGGCTACTATATCTTCTTGGATCAAACAGTCTATCATTTTGGCCTACCAAAAGTCTGATCAGGAGGTTCAAAATGTTTCCCAGGTCAAGGCACATGAGGTTAGGGCTTTGGCTGCCTCTTTGGCTTTTAAGGGAGGAGTTGCTTTAGATGAGATAATGGCTTCCTGCTTCTGGAGAAGCCATTCGACTTTCACAAATTTTTATCTGAAAGATTTGTGCTGGCATAATGGTGATGTCATGAAAATTGGGCCTGTGGTTGCAGCTCAACATGTTGTAAATTGTTAATAGTTAATGCCATTATTAATATTATATTATTATAATGTCATTGTATTTGAACCATATTATGTCATTTTTGAAGCCTGTATTTGATTGGGTTTTTGTATTTGGCTTCTTGTTTTTTCAGATGGATTCTGAGATGGTTGTACAGCTGTAAATAGACCGTTTGTTTGCTGTTACCGTTATGATGTTTCCGTTTGATGTGTTTAGTGGTGGTGGAATGAGCAGTATCAATCTATGGAGTATGGCTTCCACAGTTATTACTCTACAGTCCGGCTTCCTCGTGTTTGAGGTGAGTCTGAGTATGAATGCCTGTATGCTTGTGGTATGCTTTATTACTGTTCATTTGGTTGTAACTAGGTTCTTTATATTCTAGTACTACCCGCCATCCATGAAGGCTGTATTCAGCTATGGTCAGGAAATGGTAAGTGTATTTTTCGCAATAAAATTGAAAAATTTTGTTGTAATTTTAATTTTTATTAGATAAATACTTACCATTTCCTGACCAGGATAGTCCCCCCAGTCTCCCCGCGGATTTTAGTATTAGGTTACTAGGGGTGAGCTTTGCAACAAAAACAATGAATGGCGCCTATTGGCATGGTCACATGACCATTGGGGGCTTCCTACTTCCATACTCACTCACTGGTTTCTTAAGGTAGCTTAAAACGTTTCTCAACGTTGGCCAGTGAGTTGGATGGCACCAACAAATAGCTATGGTCAGGAAATGGCAAGTATTTATCTAATAAAAATTAAAATTACAACAAAATTTTTCAAATTTCTCCAAAACTACTACCAGGCTTGGGATGAATCCTTTCAAAAGTATTCGAATATGAATACGAATACTTTTCATTTCCATGAATATGAATACGAATACATCAGTTTCAAAAGTATTTGAATATGAATACCTTTTGAATAGTATCCGAATACATTTATGAATACATTTTAAGTAATCCCAATTCATAAAATCATTTTAAATAAATATTAATAATTTTACCTTTCTGAATAAAATATACAAACATGAAAGCACAATTCGGTAAATGATGGTTCAGATTTACATCATATTTGACAACAATTCATTTTTTGCTCCAAGATCTGAATATTCTGTATGATAAACATGAGGTAGTCAAAAGAGCTTTTGTTTTTTTAAAGATATCTTAGTGCCCTAAAGATCTTGTATTTAACTGAGATAGCCATTGTTTTGGAAATCTTTATGATGGGATTACTACTTCTATAAGACTGTCACAATAGATGCCACATATGTTTGCCTAAGAATTACTCATACATGACAAATGACACTGGTATTGAAACACATCTAAGTTAATCCCCTATTGTAGCAAAGGTACAGTTATCATTTTAAGGTAGGTAGCTTGATGTTTATAATTTCATGAATTTTATAATAATATAACACTACACTATGAAAACCAATGTGAATTAAAATATACATGAAACCATTTATCAATATAAAAACTTAAACACAAACTAATTGCATTTATGAGATGTAAGAGAAGAAGTTATAATCCTAACTATTTTTTTTCAACATGACACTGTCATTAATATGTTATGCAACATTTACTGACGAAAAGTAATTATTAAATTTGTCTTGTTACTTTTAGGCACACAATGACAGCCAAATTTCATGTTTATATCTAAAGCTTGTCAGTAAAGGGTGAAAAAAATCAACAAAAAGTGAAAAATATTAAATGTATTCATAAAGGTATTCATGAATATGAATACTTTTGAAATGTTTTCGAATATGAATACTTTGCACTTTTCACAAAAGTATTCGAATACGAATAGTTTTAAAAATGTATTTGAATACTTATGAATATGAATACATTTTGCCCGGGCCTGACCACTACAGCTACAGATTTTTTGTAATTTAATTGTCCCAATGAATTTACACACCCTTGAAATTTTTTTGGTTTTCTGGACTTAGGCCTAAAGAAAATTGAGTAATAGCAATTTTAGCTACTTTGAGTAAAGGACTCATAACTCAAAAACTGTTGCAGTTGCAGCTTTTTCTTCAAATATATTCTTCATCGACTTTGTCCTTAGCTATAAGATGGTACATAGTTTGGGGTCCCATTGCATGCCATAAGTGAGTAATAGCTATTTTCTTATTTGTAGCAAAATAATGACATAAGTAAACATCAAATATCTTCAAAAGTATTAAAGTTAGGGAATTCTTTTTAAATTTGTTATTCATCTCCTTTTTGATAAGCTATCACATGGTAAAATTTAAGACCAGTTGCACATTGCATAGCTGAGTAATAGCTACTTTGAAATTCTGACTGCTGAGTAAATCCATTGTAACTCCAAAACTATTGCAGTTACAGTATTTTCCTAAAATCTGTTACTTTTTGTAAATAAGTCATTCAACCACTTTTGGGTAATCTACCACATAGTGATGTTGCACATCTGTAACTTTTTGCATAGCACACTCATAGCTACTAAAATGAGTAAATGTCTTTTTTCTCTAAAACTATTGCAAATAGGCAATTTTTTCTAAATAAGTCAATCACCTACTTTTGGGTGATCTACCACGATTGTATATGATTTCGCCACCATAGATTTTGCCACCCATAGATCTCAGCACTATTGTTACAAGGGGAGTGGTTTTGCCACCACAAAGGGATGATTTCGCCACCTTTCATATTTTTTTCAGATTTTGGTTAATTTTTATATTATTTAAAGTTAAGATACATAAATATATGTGTATTTGTTAAAAACACATACCATGAAAGTTATGTAATCAATTGAAATTTGGACATGGCTAAAAAGGTGGGGTAATATCTGAAAAGACATGTTTGTATTCCTTGTAATATTTCCTGAGTCATCATTTATTTGTACTTTCTAAGATAATTACTCGGGCTTGCCCATTTAGGTAACTTGTTCTTAAATGTATGTCAAGTTCAAAGAGATTACCTTACATTTACAAAACTAATTAATCAGATATAAGAAGCTAGTTATCATCCATCAAAATTTTATTGAATAATTATCAAACATTCTGTTGCCTTTGTAGTTTCTTAGATTACTGCTCAGGCTTACTTACTCATGTTAGTTATTCTTTAAAGTGTGATAACTTAAAAGAAGTTTAATGACCATAACACCACCTTTTGCAACAACCCCCAAACAGATGTGTAACTGCAAATTACAATTGGTCAATCAATATACATCAATGTTTATGTATTTTGTCAAGAAATAAATGTGGCTTCTTACTACACCATGTGTGTTTCCCTTGAAAGTTATATAGTCAATTGACAAATTGGACATGGCTTCCAACTGCATCTGGTACACTAAACATCTGTACACCAAACAGATTAAGATGTGGCTTCTAATAATATCATGGATTTAGGGTTAATTACTCTTCTATATTAAACCCCCTTTCACTTAAAAGGTGGGGAGATATCTGAAAAGAATATTTGTATTCATTGTAATATTGCCTGAGTCATCATTCCTTTGTACTTTCTTAGATAATTACTGAGGCTTACCTACTTGGGTAACTTGTTCTTTAAAGTGTGTCGAGTTTAAAGAAGTTACCAAACATTTACAAAACTAATTAATCAGATATAGTCACTTGGTTATAACCCATTAAAATTTCATTAAATAATTAAAAAATTTGTTACCTTTGCAGTTTCTTATGTTACTGCTCATCCTTTTTTCTGTTATTTTACTGTTGTGTTAAGTAAATTTCATCTATGAAACGAGTATATTTTATACAAGTTCAATTGTTCATACATTTTTTTAAAACTAAATAATACCTATGACACAAGTTTTATTGTCCCAGTTTATCTCAAAATGGCATATATATAACCTACAAAGTAAGTGTAATTATTCATAATTTTTATGTTGTCACTCTGCGGCGTGTACGTACGCGTACGCGTGAACAACTTCTCCAAAACCAGAAGGACTAGAGACATGCTATTTTTTTTAAAAGATACCTTATCTATCGAGGATGAAAAATTGTTCAAGGCATGCAAATCTGTCTGTTCGTCTGTTTGCTAGAGACATTACAAGGGAGGTACCCCCGCCAAAAGTGTGAAAATTTCAACACTTTATCACAATTTTCTCAGTGACTATTTGAAGGATTTCTTTCATATCTTGCATATATGTACTAAGCCAGAGGCAGATTCTCTTGTGTGAGTATGAGACCTGGATCTGTCTTATTTTTTTTTTTAATAAATTTTTAAAATATTTTTTAATGCATTAAAATTCATGAAATCATGCACTAAATCACTTATAACTTGAAAAGTGTTGCATTTAGAGCATTTTGTTAAAATATGTTGTTCAGCTACTTTTTCCATAGCTGCAACATGGTGAGTAACTTGGGTGTCTGTCTCAATAGCTAACTGAGTAATAGCTACTTTTGGGCTTTTCAGTAACTTCCATCATGAGTAAACTCACTTGTAACTTGAAAACTATTGCATTTAGAGAATTTTGTATAAATATGTTATTCAGCTACTTTTGGGTCAGCTATAACATAGTAAAATTTCAGACCTGTAGCTCATTGCATAGCTGAGTAATAGCTACTTTGAGGTTATCACTGTTGAGTAAATCACTTATAACTTGAAAATTATTGTATTTAGAGTATTTTGTTTCAATGTGTTATTCACCTATTTTAGGGTCAGCTATAACTTAGTGAAGTTCCAGACCAGTGGCTCATTGCATAGCTGAGTAATAGCTACTTTGAAGTTCTCACTGTTGAGTAAATCAGTTGTAATTGGAAAACTATTGCATTTACAGAAATTTGTGTAAATATGTTATTCAGCTACTTTTGGGTCAGCTATAACATAGTGAAATTACAGACCTATAGCTCATGACACAACTGAGCAATAGCTATTTTCAGGTACTGACTGTTGAGTAAATCAGTTGTAACTTGAAAAATATTGCATTTGGAGTATTTTGTTAAAATATGTTGTTCACCTACTTTTGGGTCAGCTATGACATAGTGAAATTACAGACCTATAGCTCATGGCATAGCTGAGCAATAGCTATTTTCAGATTCTCACTATTGAGTAAATCAGTTGTAACTTGAAAACTATTGCATTTACAGTGTTTTGCTTAAATATGTTGATCACCTACTTTTGGGTCAGCTATAACATAGTAAAAATTCAGACATGTAGCTCATTGCATAGCTGAGTAATAGCTATTTTGAGGTTATCACTGTTGAGTAAGTCAGTTATAACTTGAAAACTATTGCATTTAGAGTATTTTGTTTAAATATATTATTCACATAATTTTTGGTCAGCTATAACATAGTGAAATTGCAGACCTCTATGTCATGGCATAGCTGAGCAATAGCTACTTTCAGGTTCTCACTGTTGAGTAAATGATTGTATCCACTGGATAGCTGCAGAGAGATTTCACCATTACCGCTCTAACGAAAAAAATATTATAGCTAGCCTTCTCAAGTTTGCAGGATATATTAATAGCCATAAAATGTTGCCTGGGAATATTTTTGGCCTCATTTTGAAAAACAAGGTGGCTGCAAGGGACATTTATTCAACTTTAAACAAGGACTTTTGTTGGCCCTCTAGAGCAAAGGGTATTATGGGTAGAGATCTCAAATTGGCAGGACATGTTCCTCATTATAAAATCTTGACTGGGAATGTTTTTGGGCCTCATTTTGAAAAACAAGATGGCCGCCAAGGGCATTTTTTTATCAGTCATGAAAAGTGCTTATATCTCCCTTATTATTGGTCCTAGAGGTTTGGGATGGTAAACCAACCTGTAGGAAATTATGGGCTGGGAATCTTCTGCTGTGGTCAGATTTGACCTTTGACCCCTCCTTCAAGGTCAGACAAGGATAGCCAAACTTAAAAGTGCTTATAACTTGCTTATTGTTGGTCCTAGAGGTTTGGGATGGTAAACAGACATATAAGAAATTATGGGCTGGGAATCTGTTGATGTGGTTCGATTTGACCTTGGACCCCTCATACAAGGTCAAACGAGGAAAGCCAAACTTAAAAGTGCTTATAACTTGTTTATTATTGGTCCTAGAGGTTTGGAATGGAAACCAACCTGTAGAAAATCATGGGCTGGGAATCTTTTGGTGTGGTCTGATTTGACCTTGGACCCTGCCTTCAAGGTCAAATGAGGATAGCCAAACTTAAAAATGCTTATAACTCGCTTATTATGGTCCTAGAAGTTTGGGATGGTGAACAAATCTATAGGAAATCATTGGCTGGGACTCTATTGGTGTGGTCAAATTTGACCTTGGAGCCCTCCTTCAAGGTCAAACAAAGATAGCGAAACTTAAAAGTGCCTATAACATGCTTATTATTGGTCCTAGAGGTTTGGGGTGGTAAACCATCCTATAAGAAATCATGGACTGGGAATCTTTTGGTGTGGTCAGATTTGACCTTTGGACCCCTCCTTCAAGGTCAAATGAGGACAGCGAAACTTAAAAGTGCCTATAACTCGCTTATTATTGGTCCTAGAGGTTTGGGATGGTAAACCAGCCTATAGGAATTCATGGGCTGGGAATGTTTTTGTGTGATTGGATTTGACCTTGGACCCCTTCTTCAAGGTTGAACGAGGATATTGCATTTGCAGTATTTCTTTAAATATGTTTTAACCTACTTTTTACACTTAAACAGTTACCTTGTTACTTTCCTTCATAATACCATTCGCAGGACACAACTTTTTTGTCCTTATGTCATCTTCGGAATTTCTTTCGAACATGCTGTTCAATTACTATTTACTGTACTTCTGTACAGTACTTTCCCTGATAATTATGCTTTCCTCTCATTATCACCTTCACAAATCAAAAACACTCAGTCAGCTGACACAGTGCCCGTTCACTCTCACTCTACTCTTGTTTTTAAATGGTGTTGAAATCACCCACCACTCGTGGCGAAATGTAGGCTACCTATGAAAGTGGGGGCGAAATCTATGGTGGCGAGTTCGTCATACACCAATCTACCACATAGTGAAATTGCAGAACTGTAACCCTCTAAAAGTATCACAAATAGGCAATTTATTCTAAATAGGTCATTCACCTACTTTTAGCTGATCTACCACATAGTGAAGTTTCAGATCTATAGCTCTTTGCATACCTCAGTCATGGCTACTAAAATGAGTAAATGTCTTTTATCTGTAAAAGTATTGCAGATAGGCAATTTCTTCTAAATAAGTTATTCACCTACTGTTAGCTGATCTACCACATAGTGAAGTTGCACGACTGTAGCTCTTTGCATAACTCAGTTATAGCTTCAAAAATGAGTAAATGTTTTTATCTGTAAAAGTATTGCAGATAGCCAATTTTTCTCAAATAAATCATTCACCTACTTTTGGGAGAGCTTTCACTTCGTGAAGTTTCAGACCCATAGCTAATTACTCACCTACTCAAAATGAGTAAATGCGAATTATCTCTAAAAGTATTGCAGATAGCCAATTTTTCTCAAATAACTCATTCACCTACTTTTGGGAGAGCTTTCACTCTGTGAAGTTTCAGACGCATAGCTAATTACTCGCCTACTCAAAATGAGTAAATGCGAATTATCTCTAAAAGTATTGCAGATAGCCAATTTTTCTCAAATAACTCATTCACCTACTTTTGGCAGAGCTTTCACTTGGTGAAGTTTCAGACCCGTAGCTAATTAGTCACCTACTCAAAATGAGTAAATGCTTATTATCTCAAACTATTGCGGATACCCAATTTTTATCAAATAACTCATTCATGTACTTTTGGGAGAGCTTTCACATGGTGAAGTTTCAGAGCCGTAGATGATTACTCACCTACTCAAAATGAGTAAATGCGAATTATCTCTTAAAAGTATTGCAGATAGCCAATTTTTCTCAAATAACTCATTCACCTACTTTTGGAATAGCTTTCACATGGTGAAGTTTCAGACCCATAGCTAATTACTCACCTACTCAAAATGAGTAAATGCGAATTATCTCTAAAAGTATTGTAGATAGCCAATTTTTCTCAAATAACTCATTTACCTACTTTTGGGAGAGCTTTCACATGGTGAAGTTTCAGACCCATAGCTAATTATTTACCTACTCAAAATGAGTAAATGCTAATTATCTGTAAAAGTATTGCGGATACCCAATTTTTATCAAATAACTCATTCATCTACTTGTGGGAGAGCTTTCACATGGTGAAGTTTCAGACCCATAGCTAATTACTCACCTACTCAAAATGAGTAAATGTGAATTATCTCTAAAAGTATTGCAGATAGCCAATTTTTCTCAAATAACTCATTCACCTACTTTTGGGAGAGCTTTCACTCTGTGAAATTTCAGACCCATAGCTAATTACTTGCCTACTCAAAATGAGTAAATGCGAATTATCTCTAAAGGTATTGCAGATAGCCAATTTTTCTCAAATAACTCATTCACCTACTTTTGGAATAGCTTTCACATGGTGAAGTTTCAGACCCATAGCTAATTACTCACCTACTCAAAATGAGTAAATGCGAATTATCTCTAAAGGTATTGCAGATAGCCAATTTTTCTCAAATAACTCATTCACCTACTTTTGGCAGAGCTTTCACTTGGTGAAGTTTCAGACCCATAGCTAATTATTCACCTACTCAAAATGAGTAAATGTGAATTATCTCTAAAAGTATTGCAGATAGCCAATTTTTCTCAAATAACTCATTCACCTACTTTTGGGACAGCTTTCACTCTGTGAAGTTTCAGACCCATAGCTATTTATTCACCTACTCAAAATGGGTAAATGCTAATTATCTGTAAAAGTATTGCGGATACCCAATTTTTATCAAATACTCATTCATCTACTTGTGGGAGAGCTTTCACATGGTGAAGTTTCAGACCCATAGCTAATTACTCACCTACTCAAAATGAGTAAATGCGAATTATCTCTAAAAGTATTGCAGATAGCCAATTTTTCTCAAATAACTCATTCACCTACTTTTGGGAGAGCTTTCACTTGGTGAAGTTTCAGACCATAGATAATTATTCACCTACTCAAAATGAGTAAATGTGAATTATCTCTTAATAGTATTGCAGATAGCCAATATTTCTCAAATAACTCATTCACCTACTTTTGGAAGAGCTTTCACACACGAAAATGAAAAATTGTGAATATCTCGGAAAAGCTATTTCTTCTGCTTTAATGCTCGGCGGGAGATACACACCACGGCAGTGGTCTTGACAAAAATTTTTGTCTCCCCAAAAATGGTGGCCATTTTGAATTTTCAAAGTTTTTGCAAAACACAAAAATGCTTATATCTCGAAAACCGTGCTATATGGAGCGAACTCAACAACATTTTTGACCTGCTGGGTATCTCTGCAGAGTAGCCATGCCAATTTTCAAAATATTTTTGTCTCGCCAAATATAGCAGACATTTTTAATTTTTTAATTTTTTGCAAAACACAAAAATGCTTATATCTTGAAAACCGTGCTAGATAGAGCAGACTGCGCTTACTTTGGTTGCCACAACAGTATAAGGCTAGAAACGAAGCATTTTCTTAATACTTTAGCACTCACATTTATATCCTTTTCGGGACGCTTTGTTTTTGCTATGCAAAAAACATTATCTTTTTTTTTGCGAGCGATCCTCTAGTTGGTCTTAGAATTTTGGGATGGGAAACCAACCTACAGGAAAACATGGGCTGGGAATCTTTTGGTGTTGTCGGATTTGACCTTGAACCCCTCCTTCAAGGTCAATTGAGGATAGCCAAACTCATAATTGCTTATAACTCGCTTATTATTGGTCCTACAGGTTTGGGATGTTAACCGACCTACAGGAAATCATAGGCTGGGAATCTTTTGGTGTGGTCAGATTTGACCTTGGACCCCTCCTTGAAGGTCAAACAAGGATAGCGAAACTTTAAAGTGCCTATAACTCGCTTGTTATTAGTCCTAGAGGTTTGGGATGGTAAACCATCCTA
Organism: Sabellastarte sp. h YS-2021; assembly: GCA_964017235.1. Taxonomy (NCBI): domain Eukaryota; kingdom Metazoa; phylum Annelida; class Polychaeta; order Sabellida; family Sabellidae; genus Sabellastarte; species Sabellastarte sp. h YS-2021. Next base: position 113,620,804 of record OZ024933.1, read on the forward strand.
TAGGAAATCATTCGCTGAGAATCTTTTGGTGTGGTCAGATTTCACCTTGGGCTTCTCCTTCAAGGTTAAGCGATGTTTGAATGGCTTTGGTGAGTTTTCTTTGTGGTGGATACAATTTGCATCGGTTCTCCGATGCGATAGGTCTAGTTTCTCATGTAATTCAGTATTTTTACATCATGGAATACATTTCTTTTATGCTTCAATGGTTTTGCAATTGAACTCTGGTGTTGAGCTTTAGAGTCTGCCTAGCAGGGATTAAGCTCTACAAAGTACAAATTCTGATTGTGGAATCATAAACTTCAGACTGGGATATTTCTTGTTTTGCTGTTGGAAATGAATTTTTGCAGTTTTTTGCTTCTCAGCCTTAGTTTGTGGTGAAAGAGAAGTTAAGTATTTTTATATTTTTGTATTTAACTTACAAAGAGTTAAATGACAATAAAATTTTTACAATTCAGCTACTTTTGGGTCAGCTATAACATAGTGAAATTACAGACCTGTAGCTCATGGCACAACTGAGCAATAGCTATTTTCAGGTACTGACTGTTGAGTAAATCTGCTGTAACTTTAAAAATATTGCTTTTGGAGTATTTTGTTAAAATATATTGTTCACCTACTTTTGGGTCAGCAATAACATATTACAGAAATTACAGGCCTATAGCTCATGGCATAGCTGAGCATTAGCTATTTTCAGGTTCTCACTATTGAGTAAATCAGTTGTAACTTGAAAACTATTGGATTTACAGTATTTTGCTTAAATATGTTATTCACCTACTTTTGGGTCAGCTCTAACATAGTAAAAATTCAGACATGTATCTCATTGCATAGCTGAGTAATAGCTACTTTGAGGTTATCACTGTTCAGTAAATCAGTTGTAACTTGAAAGCTATTACATTTAGAGTATTTTGTTTAAATATATTATTCACATAATTTTTGGTCAGCTATAACATAGTGAAATTGCAGACCTCTATGTCATGGCATAGCTGAGCAATAGCTACTTTCAGGTTCTCACTGTTGAGTAAATGATTGTATCCACTGGATAGCCGCAGTGTGCAGAGAGATTTCACCATTACCGCTCTAATGAAAAAAATATTATAGCTAGCCTTCTTAAGTTTGCAGTATATATTAATAACCATAAAATGTTGCCTGGGAATATTTTTGGCCTCATTTTGAAAAACAAGATGGCCACCAGGGGCGTTTATTTGACTTTAAACTAGGCCTTTTGTTGGCCCTCTAGAGCAAAGGGTATTATAGGTAGAGATCTCAAATTTGCAGGATATGTTCCTCATTATAAAATCTTGACTGGGAATATATTTGGCTTCATTTTGAAAAAACAAGATGGCCGCCACAGGTATTTCTTTGTCAGTCATAAAAAGTGCTTATATCTCCCTTATTATTGGTCCTAGAGGTTTGGGATGGCAAACCAACCTATAGGAAATCATGGGCTGGGAATCTTTTGGCGTGGTCAGATTGACCTTGGACCCTTCCTTCAAGGTCAAACAAGGATAGCCAAACATAAAGGTCCTTATAACTCGCTTATTAGTGGTCCTAGAAGTTTGGGATGGTAAACCAGCCCATAGGAAATCATTGGCTAGGAATCTATTGGTGTGGTCAGTTTGACCTTGAACCCCTCCTTCAAGGTCAAACAAAGATAGCCAAACTTCAAGTGTTTATAACTCGCATATTATTGGTCTTAGAGGTTGGGATGGTAAACCAACATATACGAAATGGGCTGGGATTCTTTTGGTGTGGTCAGATTTGACCTTGGACCCCTCCTTCAAGGTCAATTGAGGAGAGCCAAACTTAAAATTGCTTATAACTCGCTTATTATTGGTCCTACATGTTTGGGATGGTAACCAACCTACAGGAAATCATGGGCTGTGAATCTTTTGGTGTGGCCAGATTTGACCTTGGACCCCTCCTTCAAGTTCAGATGAGGACAGCCAAACTTAAAAGTGCTTATAACTCGCTTATTATTGGTCCTATAGGTTTGGAATGGAAAGCCAACCTATAGAAAATCATGGGCTAGGAATCTTTTGGTGTGGTCGGATTTGACCTTGGACCCTGCCTACAAGGTCAAACGAGGATAGCCAAACTTAAAGGTGCCTATAACTCGCTTATTAATGGTCCTAGAAGTTTGGGATGGTAAACCAGCCTACAGGAAATCATTGCTGGGAATGTATTGGTGTGGTCAGTTTGACCTTGGACCCCTCAAATGAAGATAGCCAAACTTAAAGTGTTTATAACTCACGTATTATTGGTCTTAGAGGTTTGGGATGGCAAACCAACATATAGGAAATCATGGCCTGGGATACTTTTGGTGTGGTCAGATTTGACCTTGGACCCCTCCTTCAAGGTCAATTGAGGATAGCCAAACTTAAAATTGTTTATAACTCGCTTATTAATGGTCCTACAGGTTTGGGATGGTAACCAACCTACAGGAAATCATGGGCTGGGAATCTTTTGGTGTGGTCAGGTTTGACCTTTGGACCTCTCCTGCAAGGTCGAATGAGGACAGCCAAACTTAAAAGTGCTTATAACTCACTTATTATTGGTCCTAGAGGTTTGGGATGATAAACCAACTTATAGGAAATCATGGGCTGGAATGTTTTTGTGTGGTTGGAATTGACCTTGGACCCCTCCTTCAAGATCAATTGAGGATAGCCAAACTTAAAAGTGCTTATAACTCGCTTATTATTGGTCCTAGAGGTTTGGGATGGTAAACCAACCTATAGGAAATCATGGGCTGGGAATGTTTTTTTGTGGTTGGATCTGACCTTGGTCCCCAACTTCAAGATCGAACGAGGATATTGCATTTGTAGTATTTCTGTAAATATTGCCTTGTTACTTTCTTTCAAAATACCATTTGCAGGGCACAACTTTTTTGTTCTTTTCTTCTGTCAGCTTTGGAATTTCTTTAGGACATTCTGTTCAATTACCATTTACTGTATTTGGGTACAGCACTTTCCCTGATAATTATGCTTTCCTCTCATTATCACATTCACAAATCAAAAACACTGAGTCAGCTGACACAGTGTCCGTTCACGGGCACTCTCCTCTTGTTTGAGCTTCAGTGTGTGTCTTACATGGTAAAGATAAAAAAAATTGTTGCATCCAATTTGCAGGAAAGAAGACTTTCAGTTCTCTAAGGAGCAAAGCAAAAAAGAATGTCATTGCAGTGGAAGTGTGTAAATTCTATTCTTGTTCTCAAACATGAGACACCTGCCAGTGAAGAGGCTGGTATAAGCGGTACGCAAGAACAGTCCATAGGACCAACCATTGAAGAGCAGGAGTCTTCTGAAGTTGCAGGAGTCACAGAATGTGACACAAAGAATGGAATATCAGTGGGAGAACTGAACGGATACACTGTCAGTCATGAAACCCACAATACCATGCCAGTGATACAGTTGTTACCTCCTGATGCAGAACCAGTGAAAGAATGCATCAAAGAAGAACCATTGAAAAATTCCTTGGAATATTCCAGTGATGCACATGAATATGTTGCAGGGAAGTGTGAAATTCTAGATAATAGACACTCCTGTGATAATTCTACAGAAAAACAAATACCAAACAAATGTATTAATTGTCATAAATATTTTGCTTGTAGGTCCGAGTTAATGAAACACATGGTGGATTCTCATGCTGATGTGAAAAAACTTATATGTTTATTATGCGGCAAATCTCTTAAGAGTAACAGTGCCTTGGACATACATATGTTTTTCCACATTTATGATAAACCAAACCGTTGCATTAAATGTGGCAAATGTTTTCACTGTTTAACTGATTTAAAGCTACACATGACGACCCACACTGGTGAAAAACCATACCGCTGTACAGTATGTGACAAATCTTTTAGCGTTTCGTCTTCATTAAAGCAACACATGAGGGTTCACACTGGTGAAAAACCATACTGCTGTACAGTATGTGACAAATCCTTTAGTGTTTCGTCTTCATTAAAGCAACACATGAGGGTTCATACTGGTGAAAAACCATACAGCTGTACAGAATGTGACAAAAGTTTTAGCAGTTTGTCTGGAATAAAGCAACACATGATGAATCATACTGGTGAAAAACCACACAGCTGCACTGTGTGTAACAAATGTTTTAGGACTGTGTCTGTTTTAAAGGTTCACATGCGGATTCACACTGGTGAAAAACCATACGGCTGTACAGAATGTGACAAAAGTTTTTGCAGTTTGTCTGGAATAAAGAAACACATGATGAATCACACTGGAGAAAAACCACACATCTGAACAATATGTGACAAAGCCTTTAGGAAATTAACTTCACTTAAGCAACACATGAGGGTTCACACTGGTGAAAAGCCACACTGCACAAAATGTGACAAAAATTTTTACAGTGGTTATTCATTAAAGAAAGACATGTCAATCCATATGGGTGATAAACCGCACATATGTACAAACTGTGGCAAACCTTTTATGACTTCAGCTCTTTTAAAGGAACACACATGAGTTCACACTGGTAAAAAACTACACAGCTGCACTATGTGTAAGAAATGTTTTAGGACTGCACCCTATTTAAAACAGTACATGCAGGTTCACACTGGTGAAAAACCATACACCTGTACAAAAGGTGACAAAAGTTATACCCGTTTGCTTTCATTAAAGCTACACATGTTGATGCACACTGGAGTAAGCCAACACATCTGCACAAAAATGTAAGAAATCTTTTACGACTTTGTCTTATTTAAAAAAACACCTTATGATCCACACTGGTGAAAAACCATACTGCTGTACAGTATGTGACAAATCTTTTAGGACTTTGTTTTATTTAAAGCAACACCTTATGCTTCACACTTTTGAAAAACCATATCACTGTACAGTATGTTACAAATCTTATAGCATCCCATCTTTGTTAAAGAAACATGTGAGGGTTCACACTGATGAAAAAACACACTTTTATTGCGAAAAATACACTTACCATTTCCTGACCATAGCTATTTGTTGGTGCCATCCAACTCACTGGCCAACGTTGAGAAACGTTTTATACTACCTTAAGAAGCCAGTGAGTGAGTGTGGAAGTAGGAAGCCCCCCAATGGTCATGTGACCACGCCAATAGGCGCCATTCATTGTTTTTGTTGGCCATCCTTGAGTGTGGATGTGTATTGGAATCTTTCGTTTTTTCTGGAAGTTTTCTGGAATTATTGTGGATTTTGACTGTTCTGAGGTAAGGCATATGTTATAACAATGTCTTCCCAGGATAAAATTTAAAAAGGACAGAGGAAAAGTGCTTTTTGTGGCCATTTTATGGCAGAATGGGATGAGCACCATTATTGTCCTAAGTGTAGGGATGACTTGAAGGGTGACGATCCCTGTGCTAATTCTCAGGATTGTGTGATTTGTTCAACCTTTTCTGAGGATCAGAAAAAGAAAATTAGGAATAGAAACAGATACAAGAGCAAGAAGGATCAGAATTCATCTGTTTCAGTGGACAATGGCGGTAAAGAAGGGAGTATTGATGATTCTTTGTTGGACGAGGATGAAGTTTCTTTTACTATGTCTTCCCAAGTTCCTGTTTCTCAGAAAAATAGATCTTTGGAAGATAAATTAGACAGATTTTTCAGTGAGTTTGCAGGTTTATCACAAAGAATTCAGTCTTTGGAACAGAAAGACTCTGAAACTACCGGCAGTCATGTTAGCTCCGGTAGGGACAGTGTACAAGTTGCTAAGCAACCGGTGGTGAGATCTAAATCTCAGCCGGTTTCTTCTGCGAGTTCTTCCCTCCCGAAAAGATCTGCTACCATCACCAGGTCTGAATTTGATCAGCAGTCTACATCCGGTCAGGGGTCAGATGAAACCGGTGGTGTGGCATCATGTAGAAAGAGATCTTATTCTCAGTCTTCTGATGAACCGGATCCGGATCCTGAGGGTGATTTTCGCTCTAGGGAAGAAGATTCTCCAGGTTATACTGAAACTTTGGAAACCATTAAAAAGTGGCTTGATTTAGAGGTCAAGAATGTGGAATGTTTTGTACCTCCATCAGTTTTTTCAAGCAGAGATCAGGTCAAGAAGTCTGTGCAACAGTCTATGGCTTTGCCTCCTGCTCAACCTTTAGTAGAACTTTGGAAATATAAGGAGTTCTCCGCTTTGGGCAGCAATGATGTTGATGATGCTGATCCTCATCACCCTCCTTTATCCAGGGGTCATTTTCTTAATTTTCCTAAACCTCAGATGAAGTTTTACCAGGTTTCTCCACAGTCCTTTTCTTTGGCTGCTCCCAGGATTCAGGATGCGTTTAAGAACATTGTAACTCCTCCATATCAGCCACCTTCTTCACTTTCAGTGCCTTTGAAACAATATTTGACTTGGGAGACTGTTTCTAGGGAAAATATTCAAATTCTAAACCATGTCTTTTATTACGCTACAATAGCTTACCATGTGGGACTTAATGCTGATCTCGGGTTGCCACACCCGGGGCCAACGTCTTAGAAAAAAAGACAGTTCTTGTTAGCCACCGGATATACTGGTAGTTGTCGTCACGTGATAACTTCTGACCAATCGTCCTACTTTCTCGTTGGCCACGATTGACTGGTAGCAGTTTGTAAATATACAGACATTTTCATTTATTTCTCAGACTTTACTTATTGTTGGAGGCTAATATTTGCATATTTCTTGTAATATATATCATAGATTATTCTGTAAAAGTTTCATTTCCACAGGATAAGTATTTTTATTGCAGTCGCGTGTTTTGAGTTTTCCTCGGTTCAGGCTAATTCTTTCTACGTCTTTTATTGCGTACAAAATGTCTACACATCAAGCAAATAAAGACAAACCGAGAGCGCAGAAATGCCGCCATTTCTGCTTTAGTTTTGATACACATAATTTCTGCCCTACTTGTAGGGAGGCTGGCAAGGGAGATGACCCCTGTGTCACCTTTGAAACCCCTTGCGAAGTTTGCACGTCTTTTACAGATGAGCAACTTCAGAAAATCCAAAACCGGAAACGGTATTTGAAAAAGCAGAAAGCGACAACTAGTTCCAAAGATGAACTAGATCTTTTGGGTGAAGGCGACGGGGATTCCTTCACTGGGTCTAATGCAGACCTCGAGTGTGCGGCTGATAGCCTTTTTACCTCACCCCCCCGTCCACAACCTCTTGCCTTCAGTTCCCTGTCTTTGAAAACGCCAGCAAAAACCGCTCCACCCACCCCTGGTACAGCTTTGCAAAATAAAATCCAGTCAAATTTAGAGAAATCACTCGGTGATTCCTTAAATATACATTTACAGCAGCAAATGGGTTCCTTTCAGGCATCCATGTTGGAAGCTTTTAAGTCACTCCGAGAGGAGTTGACTGTAAAACAGAAAGTCGAGGCTCAGTCCTCGACTCTTGCTTCAAAACCTGGCTTGTCCAGTTCTTCTGCTGCCCCTCTGGATTTGCCCCCTCCGAGATCTGGTACTAACATTCCAAGCGAGGATATGGATGTGGACTACGGTCCAGCTCTTCCTCCTCGTTTAGTATCTACTCAACCTTCCTCGGATCAGTACGTTGCCCCCTCTGAAGGTCATCCCGAAGAGGTTTCGTACTCTCACAAAAAGCAAAGCCATAGGCAGCCAGTTGACCCGAGCTCTGCCTCGGACCAACTAAATGAGGATTCCGATGAACCTCGGATCCCTTCTTCTAGATCCAAAAAGCACTCTGACAAGAGCAAACATAAATCAAGATCTAGATACGTGTCTTTTACCTCAGAGGAGGATCACTCCCCTGTAGCCAGACACAGGTCTTCTAAGCCCTCTAGGGCTCAGCCCTCAGGAGTTGCTTCTGATCAAGACCTCCCACAACATGATCCAGACCCCCCTTATTATAGGGCAGTAGCTTTGTCTGACATGCCCTCACAATACTCTGAGGAAGTTGATACCTTCAGGCGTATTTTGTCTCTCCCTGACCCCAGGGAATCTATGCCCAGGTCTTCCACCTCGGTCTTGGGTCTGGATGATGAAAAAGGCCGTCAAGAGCTCAGACCTAGAGGTCCCTCCTCTATTCTTCCACTTAGCTCAGTTATCAAGGACGCCTTTGATAAATTCCAACATGACTTTAAGGCTGCCAACTTATCTGAGGGAAAATATGTCAAGCCTCCTCCCTCAACTTCAAAGTGGTACAAGGTGGGACAACCAACTTTTCAAGACAAAATCCAGGAGTTGAATACAGACTTTGCTAAGATCTGTATTACTCCTAGACCTTCTGGGCCCCCAGTAGCCAGAGTTCCCCTGCCAGTTCTCAAGGAGCTAGAACTTCAGGCTAGACAAAATATCTCTACCCTCAACTTCACCGCTGCTTTTGCCAAGACCTCCTCTTCTTGCAATGCTTCATTGGAAAAATGTCAACATAGCATCAAGTCTACGGTCAAGAAGATTAAATCTCAGATTCAAAAAGGTGCCGATCCTGAGAGAGCAGCAAAGCGCAGATATGAGGAAGTAGCTGACTACTTAGATTTTTGGAACAAGACAGTACTTGTTCAACACAGGGCCCTCACTTGTCTCAGCAAATCTCTAGCCCATATTTTGCAGAGGGAATTATACTCTATGGCTAATACCGGCTTGCTTAGGCGCGAAGCCGAGATGACTCTATTACATCCACAATTAGGAGAAACGAGACGTCAAGAACTCAGGAACTCGTCCTTTTGGGACGCTTCCTTGTTCGAGTCTCAATTAGTGAAGGAAGGTGAGGACTTCCTTCTCAAAAAAGGCACCTCAAAAGATTCTCAGGGTTTTCCACCCTACCAGAATAAGCCCTTTCGTGGTCCCCACAAGAAAAGAGGCTCCTACAGGAAACGCCCCTATGGGGGCAATACCTCTCAAAGCAGTAACCAGTCCTTTCCTTCGGGAAGAGGAAAATCCAACTTCAGAGGCTTCAGGGGTCGTTTTCGACCCCACAATAGAGGAAGGGGGCGTGGAAACCCCCCTCCCCAATGACTCCTCCAAAGCCTCACTCAGTCCACCAGTAGGAGGTCGCCTCCGTTCTTTCAGGAGAGACTGGCTCACAAACAAATGTTCTCAAAACGTGTTAAACATTATCACCAATGGCTACGTTCTGCCATTCCGTTCAAAGCCAAACTTGATCAGATTTCCTCTGATTCTGTCAGAGTACAAGGCCCAACAAAAAGACCAAGCCTTGGCTACTTGTATCCAGTCTCTCCTGTCAAAGAACGCTATCGAAAGGGTAGACAATGTAAAATCTCTTGGGTTTTACAGTCGCCTGTTCCTAGTACCCAAGCCTCACCAAAGGTGGAGGCCAGTTATAGACTTAAGCAGGCTCAATACTTTTCTACACGTAGAAAAGTTCAAAATGGAAACTCCAGAGTCCATCAGGACCTCCCTGATTCCAGGGGAGTGGGTATCGTCGATAGATCTGTCGGACGCCTACCTGCATATCCCCATCCACCCAAGCTCAAGGAAATACCTAAGGTTTTGCTACAAGGCTCAGGTGTTCCAATTCACCTCCCTCCCGTTCGGACTGGCCATAGCCCCCCAGGTCTTTACAATGATCGTAAAGGAAGTGAAACTAATGGCCCTCTCAAGAGGACTCAGAATTCACCAATACCTGGACGACTGGCTGATCAGGTCCCAGTCTCAGGAGGAAGCACAAGTGAACACTCAGGCAGTAGTAGAACTGACTCAGTCCTTGGGATGGATAATAAATCAGGAAAAATCAGAACTGAAACCTACACAGGTGTTTTCGTTCGTGGGCTACGAATACCACCTAGATTCAGCCCTTGTAAAACCCACTCAAGAGAGATGGCTCAAACTCCAGGATTTGATCCTACGACTCAAGTCAAAACGTGTTTTGACTGCAAGATGTTTGATGTCTCTAATTGGGTTGCTAGCCTCAACGGAGAAAATGGTCCCGGAGGGACGCCTTCACATGAGGCCCTTTCAGTTTCATCTCAAGGAGCACTGGAGATATCCTCAGTCGCTGGACAACCTCCTTCCCTGGACAGAAGCCATTGCAGCCCACCTAGATTGGTGGCAAAATCCCTCCAAGGTGATGAAAGGTGCAGACCTTCATCCCAAAGACCACAGTATCCAACTCTTTACCGACGCCTCAAACGAAGGTTGGGGCGCTCACTTAGACCAAAATTTTACCAAGGGTCTGTGGTCAGATCGGGAAAAAAGGCTTCACATAAATGTCCTAGAATTGAAGGCGGTCTCCCTGGCCCTTCGAGACTTCAAGGACCAGTGCCAGAATCAAACAGTGTTGGTTGCGACGGACAACTCAACAGTGGTAGCCTACATCAACAAACAAGGAGGAACACACTCGGCAGAGATGTGTGCTCTCCTGTGGAAGATCATGACCTGGTGCCATCACTACCACATAACATTGAAAGCCAGGCACATTCCAGGGTGCCTGAATGTGATGGCCGACCTGCTATCCAGGTCCAACCAAGTGCAGTCAACAGAATGGTCTCTGCACCCACAGGTCTTCAAACAGATCTGCCAGAAGTGGTTCACACCTCATGTAGACCTATTTGCCACTCACCTGAACCACAAACTCCCTCTATATGTGTCTCCTATCCCAGACCCAAAGGCCTGGGACATAGATGCTCTGAACATAAACTGGACCAACCTCACAGCATATGCGTACCCTCCTACGGCTCTCCTTCACAAGGTGATCCAAAAGATCAGGCAATGCCAGTGCCTGATCATCGTAATAGCCCCAGGCTGGCCAGGGATGCCCTGGTTTTGGGACCTAGTGCAGCTCTCAACAGAGATCCCACTGCAACTCCCAGTGTCAACAACCCTACTCAAACAGTCCCACAAGCTGGTGTTCCACAACAACCCCCAGCACCTGAACCTCCACGCCTGGTGTCTAGGAGCGGACAACTCCAAGAACAAGGCTTCTCTGTGGAGGTGGCAGAGAGAATTGCTGCCCCTCAGCGGTCATCAACAAGGACCATCTACAAGTCAAAGTGGGCCCTATTTGAAAAATGGTGCAGAGAAAATTCGGTGGATTTCTCCACTCCATCTGTGAAACAAATCTCAGATTTTTTCATGTACCTGTACCAAGACTTAAACAGGCGCCCCTCGACCATTGATGGTTACAGGACTGCAATCGTTGACACTTTGGGCCCAACAGCCCAACATATTGCACACAATGCAGACCTTCATAGGTTACTCTCCAGTTTTCACAGGGATCGTCCCAAAAGTTCCAGAAACTTACCCAAGTGGAACCTTTCTGTTGTCCTTAACGAGCTCACCAAAGCACCTTTTGAGCCCATGAAAGACTCAGACCTCAAACATCTCACTTTAAAAACTGCTTTCTTGCTAGCCTTGGCCTCCGGCAAGCGCCGCAGCGAAATCCATGCCTGGGTCGCTAACAAAGTATCTAATTTAGGCCAATGGGAAAAGGTTGCCTTGTTCCCTTCTTCTGATTTCATAGCCAAAAACCAACTAGCAAGAGAAGGTTCTCAAAGTGTGTCTCCGGTGACTATCCCTGCTCTGACTACCATTGTGGATAGACAATTTAAAGAAGACAGGACCCTGTGTCCCGTACGGGCCCTGAGGTTTTATTTGGACCGAACTAAAGACCTGAGAGGGTCTCGTTCTCTCCTTTTCATCTCCTTTAAGAAAGGACATACCTCAGACATCAGACCCGCTACACTCTCTTCATGGTTGAAACAAACCATTTTACTTTGTTACAAACAAGCAGATCAACAAGCCTTGGACTTGGTCCAAGTCAAAGCGCATGACATCCGGGCCTTCGCGGCCTCTAAGGCCTTTTACGGTGGGGTATCGGTGGACCAAATCATGCAAGCCTGTCACTGGAAAGCTCACAACACATTTACAAATTTTTACCTAAAAGACCTTACTTGGTCGGACACCGACAACAATTTGTACCTGGGACCCGTAGTGGCTGCACAACAAGTCCTAGATCCTTCCCCTCAGACCAGTTGTCCTCGGAAAGAAAAAAGGGGGGGGGGCACATCCGCTACAACCAAGTCTTCAGGAGTCTTTCCCAGGATCTAGGTATTCCTTTACCTTCAAGATGTTACGGGTAAGGTCATTTTATCCTTCAATTATCAAGTAATTTCTATTAAGGACTTATTTAGTTGTCATTAATCTCATTTTCAGGTTGTAAAAATTTTATGAGATGCCCAACCACTGGGTTGGTCAGTCATACGTGAAGGGCCCTTTTGGACCCTCAGACCTCGGAGTGAGCTCTGCTGCACTTCCGTCCTACAATAAAACATCTAGACAGTTTTAGCACTGTCTCTCATTTACTTAGGTTTTTGGCTCGTTACAGGCCCGGCCTTCGGGATAGGGGCACTGTAAATGGGACTCAGACTGGTATTTCTGGCACTATTCTATACATGTTAATTCAAAATCTTAGAAAAAATGACATACCTTCCAGTCTCAGCTGTAATCCCGCCACCGGGCGGTTGAATTCAGCATTAAGTCCCACATGGTAAGCTATTGTAGCGTAATAAAATTGAAAATTTTAATTACTTAAATGTAGCTTTTATAAGCTACAAGCTTACCATGTGGGACTTAGAAGAGTCCCACCCTGCCTCCCCGCTGTTTACAGCTGAGGGGTAGGTTTAAAAAATTTCAACGAGAAAGTAGGACGATTGGTCAGAAGTTATCACGTGACGACAACTACCAGTATATCCGGTGGCTAACAAGAACTGTCTTTTTTTCTAAGACGTTGGCCCCGGGTGTGGCAACCCGAGATCAGCATTAAGTCCCACATGGTAAGCTTGTAGCTTATAAAAGCTACATTTAAGTAATTAAAATTTTCAATTTTGGTTTAAGGCAGCCATGGAAAAAGCTACTAATGAGATGTTTACTGAATTGGACAAAATGAAGGATTCTTCTAATCAAGAAGACATTCAACAGAGTATGAATTTTTTGCAAAATTGTTTGCAATTGCAGTCAACAACTATGGGATGTTTAGGCAAAGCTTTGGATGATGTTTTAGATACCTCCATGACTTTTGCTTCAAATTTATTACTGAACAGAAGGGATAATTTTTTGAAGCTCTGTCACAGGGATGTGACCGATAAAGATGTGGCTAGATTGAGAAATGCTTCTCTTACAAAAAAAGAACTGTTTAATTCAAAGGTTTTAGCTGAAGTCGAACAAAACTTCATTCAGTGGAGTCAGATAAACCGGGAGCCGGCTTTTAAGAAACACAGAGGTGAATCCTATGGTTCCCGTTCTTTTGCGGATTCAAAGAAAGAACAGCCACAAAACAGGTACCAGAATGCAGCGTTTCAAAATTTTCGACCTCAAGGCAAGCAAAATGATCAAAACAAAAGACAATCTGGCTCCTACAACTCCAACAGAGGCTCTGCCCGAGGGGGTAGGGGCAGGAGGAAGTGACTGCATGGAGGTGAGTTCAAAATATCCTGGTGCCCGTTTAGAAGGTTATTGGAAAGTGTGGGAAAACTTCAAGGTACATCCGAGGGTAGTTCTTGTTTTAAAACAAGGTTACTGTCTTCCATTCAAACAAAAACCACCACTGACCCGGTTTCCGGCAATCAAAAGCAGTTATACAGCTCCAGTAAAACAGAAAGCTTTACTGGAAGCGGTTCAACAAATGGTTCAAAAAAGGGCAGTGGTTCCGGTTCAAAACAAGAACTCTCGGATTTTACAGTCGTTTGTTTCTGGTTCCAAAACCAGAAAACAAATGGCGGCCAGTTATAGATCTCAGTGTGGTAAATACGTACTTGCATGTTCCCACCTTCAAAATGGAAACCGCGGAAGTCATTCGGGCTTCTCTTCAGGTAGGGGAGTGGGTGGCTTCGATAGACTTAACCGACGCTTACTTCCATGTACCCATACATCCCAAGTTTCAGAAATACCTTCGCTTTCATGTGGAGGGTCAGGCTTACCAATTCAGAGCCCTACCCTTCGGGATCGCCACTGCTCCATTGGAGTTCACTCGAGTAGTGAAAGAAGTCAAGTTCATAGCTCTTTCACAAGGGGTTCGAATCCATCAGTATTTGGACGATTGGCTAGTAAGAGCCAAAGATCAGGTCTCTTGCGCTCGAGATGTTCAAAAATTGATCACTCTAGTAGGAAAATTGGGTTGGATTGTCAATTTGAAAAAATCAGAGCTCAATCCCACTCAGGATCTCGAATTTCTGGGTTATCGCTTCAATCTTCGAGAGGGTTTGGTCTACCCAAATCAAAAGAAATTGGACAAGCTCAAAATTTTGGCAGTTTCCATTTTGCAAGGTCACAACACTACTCCAAGGAAGCTCATGTCACTAATTGGGGTCATGGCTTCCATGGAGAAAACAGTTCCTTTGGGTCGGATCCATATGAGACCGTTTCAGTGGTTTCTGAAGACCAACTGGCAGTTTCCCCAGTCATTGGACAAGGTGGTCCCAATTTCTCAGTTGATAAAGGACCATCTGGCTTGGTGGATGGATCCTCAGAACTTACTCAAGGGTTCGAATCTGCATCAGAAAGAACACAACATTCTGATGTTCACAGATGCATCAGAGAAGGGTTGGGGGGCTCACTTGAACAATTGTACTGTAAGTGGGTTCTGGCAGCCATCAGAAAAAGACTTCCATATCAATATTTTGGAAATGAAAGCTGTTTTTCTAGCTCTGAAACATTTTCAAGGACAATTAAGGCAAAAAATAGTGTTGGTTTCTTCAGACAACTCAACTGTGGTCTCCTATATCAACAAGGAAGGAGGCACTCACTCCTTCGAAATGTGTGCTTTGATGTGGAGAATTCTGGCTTGGTCCAATGCCAGGGAGATCCAGATCAGGGCCAGACATATTCCAGGGAATCTCAATGTGATAGCAGATTCCCTGTCCAGGAGGGACAAGGCCATTCAGACAGAGTGGTCTTTGCATCCTCAGGTCTTTCAAGAAATTTGCCAAGTTTGGCACAAGCCAATGGTGGATCTGTTTGCCACCAGCTTGAATGCCAAGCTTCCAACCTACGTATCTCCTGTCCCAGACGACAAGGCCTGGCAGATAGATGCATTGAACATCTCTTGGGAGGCTCTGGACGCCTATGCTTTTTGTCCAGTAGCCATTCTTCCCCAGTTAGTTCAGAAGATGATCACCTACAGGTGCAGGCTCATTGTAATAGCACCAGGGTGGCCGGGGATGCCTTGGTTTTGGGATCTGGTGGAATTGTCAGTCAAGATTCCACTGAGGCTTCCTCAAATGCACAATCTCCTGAAGCAACCCTTCAGTCTCAGATTCCACAAGAATCTGGAGTATCTGAACCTCCATGCTTGGTATCTGGACTCTTACAAGAAGGTCAAGGAGGATTCTCTGTTGAGGTGGCAGATAGAATTAAGGCACCTCAGAGACAATCCTCAAGGCGAATATATGATTCAAGGTGGGCCATATTTCAAAAGTGGGCCCAGGAGAATCAGGTGGATGTCACAAAACCAACTATTCCTCAGATAGCTGATTTTCTGAATCATCTTTTCACTGATAGGAACTTGAAACCTAGAACTATTGCTGGTTATAGAACCTCAGTAGCAGATGGGTTAGGCTCTGCAGGTCAAATGGTTTCTCAAAGTTTGGATTTGAACCGTTTGATTGCTAGTTTTCATAGGGACAGACCTTCAGCAAATAGGTCTATTCCTAACTGGGACTTGTCCTTGGTCCTACTTGCCCTCACTCGGGCTCCTTTTGAACCTTTGGGTAAAGCTGATCTTAAGATTTTGACTTTTAAGACAGTTTTTCTGTTGGCTCTAGCATCTGGTAAAAGGCGTAGTGAGATTCATGCTTGGACTTTTGACTCCTTCAGTAGGAAAAGAGACTGGTCTCAGGTGACTTTTTCGCCTTCAACTGCTTTCATAGCTAAAAATCAGTTGGCTTCTGAGGGTCCTTTGGCTATTCAACCGGTAGTGATCCCTGCTTTGAAACCTACATTGGATCCTTCCTTGATTCAGGATAAGTCTCTTTGTCCAGTGAGAGCTTTGAGATATTATCTTGACAAAACAAAAGATCTCAGGAAAGGCAAGAAACTTCTTTTTGTAGCTATTAAGGAGGGCTACTCAAAAGATATCTCTAAGGCTACTATATCTTCTTGGATCAAACAGTCTATCATTTTGGCCTACCAAAAGTCTGATCAGGAAGTTCAAAATGTTTCCCAGGTCAAGGCACATGAGGTTAGAGCTTTGGCTGCCTCTTTGGCTTTTAAGGGAGGAGTTGCTCTAGATGAGATAATGGCTTCTTGCTTTTGGAGAAGCCATTCAACGTTCACAAATTTTTATCTGAAAGATTTGTGCTGGCATAATGGTGATGTAATGAAAATTGGGCCTGTGGTGGCGGCTCAACATGTTGTAAATTGTTAATAGGTAATGCCATTATTAGTATTATGTTATTATAATGTCATTATATTTGGACTATGTTATTGTATTTTGAAGCCAGTGTTTGTATTGGGTTCTTATATTTGGCTTCTTGTTTTTCAGATGAGTTCTGAGATGGGTGTACAGCTGTAAATATTCCAGTTTCCCATTAGTTGCTGTTTCTTGATGTTAGTGGTGGTGGTATGAACAGTATCAATAGATGGATTATGGCTTCCACAATAATACTCAACAAGTCGGCTTCCTCGTGTTTGAGGTGAGTCTGGGTATGAATGCTTGTATGCTTGTGGTGTGCTTTATTACTGTTCATTTGGTTTGTAACTAGGGTCTTTATATTCTAGTACTACCCGCCATCCATGAAGGCTGTATTCAGCTATGGTCAGGAAATGGTAAGTGTATTTTTCGCAATAAAATTGAAAAATTTTGTTGTAATTTTAATTTTTATTAGATAAATACTTACCATTTCCTGACCAGGATAGTCCCCCCCCAGCCTCCCCGCGGATTCAGTACTAGGTTACTAGGGGTGAGCTTTGCAACAAAAACAATGAATGGCGCCTATTGGCGTGGTCACATGACCATTGGGGGGCTTCCTACTTCCACACTCACCCACTGGCTTCTTAAGGTAGTATAAAACGTTTCTCAACGTTGGCCAGTGAGTTGGATGGCACCAACAAATAGCTATGGTCAGGAAATGGCAAGTATTTATCTAATAAAAATTAAAATTACAACAAAATTTTTCAAATCTGCACAAAATGTAAAACCTTTTAGGATTTTGCCTACTGTAAAAAATAAGCTCCACATTCATGTAAAAACACACAGGTGTGGAAAATGTGACAATTTTTAGTATTTGTCTACTGTAAAGAAGCACATGATTGTTCAAGCTAAAGATGGACCATGCAGCTGCATGGAATGTGATGCTTTATGAAGAGCATCTGCCAGTTACTCTTGCATTGTTATGAGTTATTATATAGCCAGGTGCTCTAAATGTAGTTGATTTTCACTGAGTAACTAGTCTGATTCACCGTTGCATGTTGGGATACCATAAAAGCAGTGCAATAGTATGTTCTTGTCTAGTTGTGAGCAGCCTTACAGGGTGGAATTTGTAGGGTTTTTTTACACAACAGCAGTGACTCGCATAAAGCTGAAGAATTAAATAGGCAAAAGCTTGGGAGAGGTGAAAAAAAAACAAGCAAACCAGTACAATTATTTTGGATTTCGATTTATGGAAAAGTGTATAATGATAACACTGCATAAATTGCTGCAGCAAAAAAGTCTCATAAAATATACGTTGTAAGCACTAGGGTCAGTACAAACAGAAGTAGAAGTAACATTTTTGCTTGCCATATGCTGCATCTTTTTACATTTTTTTAATATTGACCAGAGCATTGATGCCAGTAAAAGTTATAAAGTTTGGCATTGTTTACCATAAAGTTAAGCTCTTACAGCTTCTCCACCAAGAAGAAATGGACCATACACCAGAAAGGTGGAATATTATGGAAATCAAAGCACAAGTGTTGATATTTTATGTTGATGGCTAACTTGCTCTGTACTGAACCACATGTTACCACCAGGAAGAGGTAATAATCATTTCACATAAGGTTTTTGTGTTTTAGTTAATAGGTTGTATTCATATTTTTTGAATGCCCATATACTGTTGCTCAATTAGACTGATGTCTTTTGCTATTTTAAAATTTTGTACCAACAATATTAGTGTACTTAACTATTGTTTTAACGCTAATAACAATGTATATTACCAGAATAAAGTTCCAACAATGTTGGGAAAACTGCATTTCTATTTGGACTAGTTTACTTTTTGGTCTTATAGGGACAGATAACTTTCACTTTTTGTAAATCATGCCTGTTAAACAGCTGTTCTTGGTGTCATTCCGATTGTAGCCATGTCTATTTTCAAGATACACCAGTTGGAATTACAGAGAACTACATGTTAACAGAAATTTTTGATGGGATGCCATACTGAACTAGGCCTAATTTAAGACTACCCACAACTGTTATACAGGTGAACCCTAAAAAATGTACTGACACGGTATGAATATACATGAAACTTGAAACTTTTAAATATTTTTGAAATTTTTACTAACTATTAAGATACAAAGCTAATTCAGCTATCGACCCAAATAACATCACACCTATATGTGCTATCTGTATTAAAAAAGGCTATTGATCATTAATACGTTATTTTGATAATTAATTTTCTAACCTTTGTTGAGTGTTTTGTGTTCAGCAGTTATGTATTTATATATTTTTGAAGATTCAAATACCCAAATACTGCTATCTATTTTATTTCATAGTGCTATTCTATAGCACTTAATCTCTGCCAAGGCAGATTCTTAGGTGTGACACCAAGTCCAATTCAATAATCATCATTTCAGAGACATAGCCAAGTTGATACCACGGAGACACGGGGAAATTTAAAACAAGAGCAATTGATCCGAATATCCCAAGATAAAAGTAGTTTCATCTCCATTGCGCCCCAACTGTACGTTTTGATAACTCAAAAATACTTTCGCAGATTTGATTCAAACTTGGTGCACACATGTATTTGGATAAGAGAATGAACCCTATTTTTGGTGACCTCAAACTCACAATAAAATACCTATGGTCTCCTTAAGGTCAAAAATATGACCTTTTTGCTACTTAATTCCCTTAAAAGTATGAGGCTCATCTGGCTCAAATTTCATCTATTCTTCATATGACAAAATCAAGACAAGAAGGTTAAAATTGTTTTTGAGGCCCTAAAAGAAACTGCTTGGACATTTTTCACATGTATGTAATCTTTGTAGAAAATTTGAAGTCTGTAGCATTAATTTTAGGGTCATTTTAAAGTCTCTAAAATGCCCACAGAGTCCCAATTTATGGACTTTTTGCCATTTTCAAGCTTTGTAACTGACTTGACCTTTGTACTGTGACAGATATCAGCAACTTTCTGTCTGCCTTTTCCTTCAATATCTCCTTACCCTTCCCCCCCCATTATAGCCTTAAGTTCCCTTTGATTTATATCTCATAATGATGAAGCTAATGAGTGTGCCTTGATGTGTATCTTTTTCTTTACATAAGAAATCTAAAATTCTTGAGATATGAGTCACTCGGGTAAGATCTAATCACAGTATTTTATAATTTAATCTCTTCAGTAACATATATTAAAATCATACAAGTTGTACAAACGTTTCTGCTACTACTAATCCAGAAGGTCCTGAAAACCATTTAAATATTTTCAAAGATGATAAATCTTATCATTGCAAGAAGATTGACCAAAAATGAAAGAATGATTAAAATAATTGTGAATTGCACAGAATGGGTGTTATAAAAAAACCAGTGAATGCCTGTGGTGTGAGAGATGGCCTGTGTGGCGACATGCTCACGCCGACTAGGATCTTTGAAGATTCAACAATCCAATTATGTTTACTCCTGTCCCTAAAATAACATTTTTTAAAACTTTTTTCTGTATTTATGAACACTAACTTTGACACCAGATGTCACGTCCTTTATCATAATTATTGTAGAATATATGTACTAGTGACTTGCAGCAGTGTTTGTGTCTCTGGCATCTATGCTGGGGCCACGTAAGGATTGCTTTGTCCTCTGTCATTGTCACACATTGCGGTTCTCAATGGCCTAGTGGTTGGCAAGTTTGGCATCTGATCACAGGATGTCACCTCTGTGTGGGTTCAACCTCCACAATAAGCAAATGCTGATAACCTGTTCCAATATGACCCTGGCTGTTGAACGGGAGGTAAAACCCCAACTTTGACCTCTGTCACACAATGTGTCAGGAGAATATCTCAAAATTGTCTTGATGTATTAAATTGAAGTTTGCAACTTGGACATAATCGGAAGTGTGTCCTATTTTAAGGTGACCTTAAACGCCAATGTTTAAAAGAATTATAGTGAGTTTAAATTTTGCTTTTCTTCTGCAGGATAAACCAAAAATGATGCCACAGATCTCATTCAAACTTTGTATGCATATGTAGCTGGCCTTACATACGTTCACTGCATTAAGATGACCTTAAACTCCCATTAATAACAGAATTCTAGTCACTTTAAGTTTAAAAATATGTGGGCAATATCAGGAATTGGTTAGCATTTTTGCAATAGCTGGTAAAAGTTTTGCCATTGCTACTCTTTATTACAGGTAGGTGAAACCCCAAAGAAGACCTATCGGTTAAGGTAAACTTAAACCCCGTATGGTTAGAGAATGAAATCATTTGCTGCCCCACAAAAATGGTGGACAATTGGAGACCCTTCTTTCCTCTAAAAAGGTAGAAGACAGACCCCACAGAGAAGCCATCTTATACAATGCATTACCTTAGACGGACATTTTACAAGAATGTTAAAAGTAGGTCCTGAGATCATTATGTATAATAGAATTTACAACAAAGTGTTGACATCTTGTAAAGTCTTGGATATTGAATCCTCGTGTAATTATTCATACCTGTGTGTTGGTCCCAGTGTGTATAACTAAAAAGTTCACATCGGATCTTCTTCATATTGTAAACAAGGTGTGCCTTCCTCATATATAGTCTGGGTCTTCAAAAATGCTGTCAGCCAGCTGACTATTTATGTTAGTCCAACATAATGTTTGTGCTTTCAAACTTCATCCATTTTAATATGTAATTGAAGTTGGCAGTACTGTACAATTTTACTGAATTATCATCTTATCACCTGCATTTGTGCTGCGTGGCATTTTGGGATTGCTTTGGCCTCTTATTTTGTCGCGTTGTCACACTTTGTATTCCGGACAGTATCTCAGAAATGGCTTGTCAGATTAAATTCAAATTTGACATGTGGATGCACTAGCTGTCATTTTGTTTTCCCCTTTGTTGTTTATGCAACATTAGCCTTTACACTGTAGTAAATCTTAGACAAATTAATTCATTGAAATTGCCCTTATTATTTTACACTGTAGTAAATCTTAGACAAATTAATTCATTGAAATTGCCCTTATTATTTTGTGTTTTATACCTAACAATCGTTATTAATTTATTTTATTCAATATTCCTAACATGGTTCTTGGCTGGAAATTTAAATCTTTCATGTTGAAGTTTATGCTTCATAGATCTGTTGCCCAGTGTGTTTATACTTGCACTTTATTTTCCTCAATTGTTAGCCTTTCAATATTACATGCTAAGTCTTTCCTGTATAGTAATTTTCAACTTGCAGTGACCGCCAGTTATTCCTCCAAATTAGCCTTTCAGTCTATGTTTTATTTAAACTTGCATTTAATTTAATACTTGCCCGGCATTACTCACCCCTTTTCAAAATGATTAGCCTTGCCTACTTTGTTTTGGCTTTGTGTATTGTTGTCTCTATTCTAATCTGTAACTTTAATAATTTTACAATGCTTTGCTTTTTCATGTCTGTGTTTTACATTGGTTTGAGATGCCATGTGTTACTACATTTAAACCCATGGGTGTTGTATGCACCTTGTATTTATGTTGTGGTTACCTGCATGTCATACGTGTGTGTCCAAGTGTAAAGTTTGGTTGATTTTGCAGGTAGCCTCATCTTTGGGAATTTGTTTATTTTTATTATTAAAATTTAATTGAAGTATTTCTCAATAGTTATAAGTGAACACTCTTTTGTCAAAGCATTGCATTTTGGTGTTTGGTACAGTAGTATTTCTTAAGTCTCTTGTAAATAAATAATTATTTGGTTTCTGCTTTTAAAATTAAATTGAGCCTTTCTTAGCTTACCTGTGACTTGGATAAGTCTAGTAGTTGGAATATCTCTCGTGAATGATCTCTTGAATTATAAACATACCTACCGTTCAGGGCATGACTAGGCAAAGTACTCATGCCCAAACTTATTCCTTTTTTTGTTTGATTTTGAAGTTTTCGGCATTCTAATTGTGAATGAGAGGATGACTTACCTTCTTTTGGCCAACATGATGAGCAAATGTGTTTATAAAGGACACCTTTTTTTTCATGTGTTTGCTTTTGCGTATGCATATCTCTATTAAAATACTCACAAGGGAGTACTTTATCTTTACCAGTGATACCTTTATCTTGGTTTTAATTCATTGAAGCTTGTCCTTTGATATGTCTCTGTGCATGGGCTCTAGGTACTCTATGTTTCTTATCACTTTATGACCAGCTTATCACTCTGTTCCATATGACACAGTAAAACTGCATGGCAGGCCTTTGCAGAAGCTCAGGAGAAGTCTGTAGCACCGTGGAGAAGATTGATAACATAATCAAGCATAAACTCTTAATAATTTTAAGATCAGATTCTTCCCTGATGGTTCTGCAAAAACCTGCCATCCATTGTATTGGGGAAGCTGGTTGTATGTGATCCGATCTTTGGTCTGACCAGAAAGTACATATTCATGTGGCCACTTTACTCTATTTGTAACAAATACATCCACTGAACCACCCCTCTGGGACTTTATTTTATCCCTACATGGCTTTACATTATCCACAAGGTATTTTAACCTAGCTGGGACCTCTTCCTGAATTTTTGCTTTATGCCTTAGCTATTCTAATGATGGTAAATGACCAACTGAAGGAACGGAAGGAGTAGCCATACATGTGACCTGATCCCAGGTTCATGGAACATGTGCTTTATTGCCACGCTTAGAGTTTTTGACCTTAGTACTATCATCTGTCTTTTTGCAAGTACTTCAAAAACTGTTCTTCTCCATACTGTCTAGTCTCTTGCCTAAAACATTTAACTGAGCCAATATCTGCTGGTTTAATACTTGCTGGATTTGAACCCGAGGGTCTGGGATCACTGCACCTGCTGGCAGCATGTTTAACATTATCTGAGTCAACAGTTGAGAAATTTTGGTCAGAATGATTGAGTAAACGGAATATGTCAGTGTCAGACTCACTATCAGATTGCTCAGAAAAAACTTACCCAGAACACTGTGGATCCAGTGACCCGTGTGACGTCATCAGGAACTCATCATCAGTTGCCAGCTATGCTTGTACTGATATATGGCACTCTTTCCTTTCAGACCTCAAGTTATATCTACTTTCCATCATAAATTAGTGTAAAACTAAATAGGCTAAAAACTAAAAATCCTGTACAAAAGGACACAAATTCAATGTTGGCTGATAAGTTTCCAAAGTCAAAGTGACACATGGGTCTTCTGGAAGCCATTACAGGAAGTGCTAGGGCCAATCACCTGAGACCAATAATTGTGTCAGTGATAACAACTAAAAGGCTATTAAGGCGGGGCCAAGGAATGAATTCGAAGACACCCAAATGTCTCCAAGCATTAGTACATATGTACACACATGAGTTTTATCTTCATTACATTTAAAACATCTTTTCTTCTTTCAAAATGAAATGCCTTGTTTAAATCTAGTCCATCTTTTTTTTTCAATATTCTGTGTATTCACACATTTGTCACCTTGTTACTGCTATTGTTGCCAACATATGTATTAGTGATCTCAACTGGTATCCGAATATCCAGTTACCTGATCGTCGACTATCTGCCAGATTCTGAAATCACATACCCAAGTACCACCTCATCTAAGCCTATTCAAATAATAACAAATTTTCGTGTTTCTTGTTGATATTTTTCGGCATTTTCAACATCCCTGTCCACATACATGGAGCCACATAACCTAGAAGAAGCTACAGTATTACTCTGAATTACAACCTAGCTTATTTGTCAGGTTCTTTAAATAACCAGAATGCTTTGTAAATAAATTGGAGTTTTATTTTTAAGTGTATGTTCAATGATATAGCCATTATATATATTTTACATATTCAGAATTCCGTATCTATTTTAATACACTGGTGATTTTCAAAGGGGTTGTGCATGAACAATCGAGTTTTGAATGAACAGAAGACTTTTTTACCCCACAGCCCTTAAGGGCTGTCGGGGTATTGTTTTCACCCATGGTGTCCGGATGGGCGGGCGGGCGGGTGGGCGGGCGGCGGGAAATAGTTTGTCCGGGCTGTATCTCAGAAACCGTAAGGTGTAGGAACTTGATACTTGGTAGGGACATTGGTTAGGGGGTGTAGGTGTGCAACGTCATGGTCTGACCTTGATTTGACCTTTGCCCTTGACGTAGTGACCTGGAGTTTGAAAATCTTGTCCGGGCTGTATCTCGGAAACTGTAAGGTGTAGGAAGTTGATACTTGGTAGGGACATTGGTTATGGGGTGTAGTTGTGCAACGTTATGGTCTGACCTTGATTTGACCTTTGACCTTGCCGTAGTGACCTTGAGTTTGAAAATCTTGTCCGGGCTGTATCTCGGAAACCGTAAGGTGTAGGAAGTTGATACTTGGTAGGGACATTGGTTAGGGGGTGTAGTTGTGCAACGTCATGGTCTGACCTTGATTTGACCTTTGACCTTGGCGTAGTGACCTTGACCTATAAAATCTTGTCCGGGCTATATCTCGGAAACCGTAAGGTGTAGGAAGTTGATACTTGGTAGGGACATTGGTTAGGGGGTGTATTTGTGCAACGTTATGGTCTGACCTTGATTTGACCTTTGACCTTGCCGTAGTGACCTTGAGGTAATAAATTCTTGTCCAGGCTATATCTCGGAAACTGTAAGGTATAGGAAGTTGATATTTGGTAGGGACATTGGTTAGGGGGTGTAGGTGTGCAACGTCATGGTGTGACCTTGATTTGACCTTTGACCTTGCCGTAGTGACCTTGACCTATAAAATCTTGTCCAGGCTATATCTCAGAAACCATAAGGTGTAGGAAGTTAATACTTGGTAGGGATATTGGTTAGGGGGTGTAGGTGTGCAACGTCATGGTCTGACCTTGATTTGACCTTTGAACTTGCCATAGTGGCCTTGACCTATAAAATCTTGTTCGGGCTATATCTCGGAAACCGTAAAGTGTAGGAAGTTGATATTTGGTAGGGACATTTGCTAGGGGGTGTAGGTGTGCAGTATCATGGTCTGACCTTGATTTGACCTTTGACCTTGCCGTAGTGGCCTTGACCTATAAAATCTTGTCCGGGCTATATCTCAGAAACCGTAAGGTGTAGGAAGTTGATACTTGGTAGGGATATTGGTTAGGAGGTGTAGGTGTGCAATGTCATGGTCTGACCTTGATTTGACCTTTGACCTTGCCATAGTGACCTTGACCTATAAAATGTTGTCCGGGCTATATCTCGGAAACCGTAAGGTGTAGGAAGTTGATATTTGGTAGGGACATTTGCTAGGGGGTGTAGGTGTGCAGTATCATGGTCTGATCTTGATTTGACCTTTGACCTTGCCGTAGTGGCCTTGACCTATAAAATCTTGTCTGGGCTATATCTCAGAAACCGTAAGGTGTAGGAAGTTAATACTTGGTAGGGATATTGGTTAGGGGGTGTAGGTGTGCAACGTCATGGTCTGACCTTGATTTGACCTTTGAACTTGCCATAGTGGCCTTGACCTATAAAATTTGTTCGGGCTATATGTGGGAAACCGTAAGGTGTAGGAAGTTGGTACTTGGTAGGGACATTGGTTAGGGTGTGTAGGTGTGCAACGTCATGGTCTGACCAGGATTTGACCTTTGACCTTGCCATAGTGACCTTGAGTTTAAAAATCTTGTCTGGGCTATATCTCGGAAACCGTAAGGTGTAGGAATTTGATACTTGGTAGGGACATTGGTTAGGGGATATATTTGTGCAACGTCATGGTCTGACCTTGATTTGACCTTTGACCTTGGCGTAGTGACCTTGACCTATAAAATCTTGTCCGGGCTATATCTTGGAAACCGTAGGGTTGAGGAAGTTGATACTTGGTAGGGACATTGGTTAGGGGCTGTAGGTGTGTATTATCATGGTGTCACCTTAATTTGACCTTTGACCTTGTCCTAGTGACCTTAACCTATAAAATCTTGTTGCACCTTTGGGTCTCTCTTTTGATGCAGATTAAGCACTGTTAAAGTCATATTGGAATTTATTAAGAATTTTACTTTCATAACTTCCCATTGTAAGAGATAGAATTTCATCAAGTGAGCCACAGATTTTGCTCCAACACCACACATAAGTATTCATTAAATGTATTACCACTTCTATATTCATGGTAATATTCAAACCATCTAAACCATAATTTGGCCATGCAGATGTAGATAAAGAGGGTTGAATTTTAGTTTGCTGATTAATGCTGTCATCTTGTTATTGAATTATCTTGTTTTAATACTTCATCTTTATATGCATGATCTTTCTTTTAAACATTATTTGGACCTTTATATAACTGACAGTGCTCTGAAAGTATCCTAAAGTTTATACTGATACAGTACTTCTGTATCTCATGGTGTTGAAAATATTTCGCTAGGCTGTGGGGTACGGGCATCTCTGATGCTATTTTTTATTTATCATTTATTCTGCGTCCTTGTGTTTTGAATAAACTGTCTCATTCTTTAAAATAAAAGAGAAGGCATATAATAAACTAAATGGTTAGATACTAAGATTTGTGTGATCTTTCAGTTTGTAAATGTTACCCCGCCCATTGGCAGGAGTACCAGGTACAATCATTCACTCGGACCCAGTAAAATTGAGGTATCAAGCAGCAATATATAAAAACTAGTGTTTTTACTTTGTTTACTGTAAGCAGACTTGAATTCTAGCCTGTGACTTTAAGCCCTGACACTTGGTCTTATTGATCTTGTCCCTTTAAGACCTTGCCAGTGCCAAGCAATAACTTGACTGGTAACTTACCTGCATTTGACCTCACAGTCAGTATTGGAGCCGTGATGAGAGAATAACATGAGGCAGCAAGTCTCGTGAGACTAGGTGTATAAAGATCATTCACGTTATAGCACACGAGAATTAAAGACGAGAGTTGGGCACACTATCTTTATTAGTTTCTATGAAATGTTACATACACAATAAAATAGGGAGGAAAATCTGCCCCCTGTACCACATAACTAAAACGACTAAAACACAATAAAATAAGGGGGGGGGGGAGAGGTATTTTTCTTTTCCCATGTGTACAGGTCAACTAACACATACAAAGTGAGAGGAAAGCATGTGGTGATGGCAAGGCCGATGGAAAACAGAATCCTATTGGTCAGCATTGTAAAGACGACAAGGATTGGTGGAGAGGTAAGACTGGGTGAGTTTATTGCACGGCCCAGTCCAACCTGACTGATACGCAATCAACGGGGTGTGATTGCCATAACACCCTCGTGATCACAATGCACCTTCTTGATAATAAATGGTCATATCAGGAGAAAAGATCAGAGGCAGATACAGGATTTCGCGAAACGGGGATTGTGGGGTGTCGCAGTTATGGATATTTCATACTTGGACATTTTGTAGTGGGACATATCATGCGGTGCACGGACAACATACTGGGGGACAAAACGCCAGACGAAATTGCAAGGGGGGGGGGGGGGGGGGGGGGGACAAAATGCTGGCCATTTTATGGAACAGGGAGGGCAAAATGCCAATATTATCAAAACATTTTATATATGAAACTGATGATCAAGTTAACTGTAAAAGCCTCTAGAAGAAGAAAAGCCTATTTAAAAACCTGCAGCAGAAAATACCACAGTATAAAATCCCTGTAACTAAATTGCACCCACATTTACACACAGTCTTCTACTGTGATTTTTTTCTGCAGTTTTTTTTCTATTGCGGCTTTTTGTACACTTAATTGTCAGACATATGCAGCAGTTTACTGACAAGAATAAAAATACATGAAACGTAAAATAAACTTCAAAGGAGCTTCCCATAATAAACAATGGTATAAGTGAAAAAAGTTAAATTGGAGGGAAACATACTTGAAATCTAAATCTATATGCCACAATGATTCTTCAACATTTTTATTTTAAAATAGCTGATTCTTTCATTGTTTTTCTGTAACAGCACATTGACAACCAATTGATTAATTTTGATGATATGTTTTCAGAATGTTTTTTTTAATTTAATGTTATTATAGCCATTGTAGCAAATTAAAACTGAAACACAGAAGTGAAATTATTAATAATGAATTGAGGTGAGTGATTCCATCATTCCAGTTGTGTAAGCATACACTGGTGGACAAAAAAGGTTTATATAAACAAAGTTATCCACAAAAGATGTAATCCTCAGTTTGTTTGAGGATGAGACCTAACTTAGTACACACACAAAAGAATCTAATCCCCTTTGATACTGGACAGTGACACAGGTATAATAACTGTCACTTTAAACAGGTATATTACCCTAGTAAAGACAGATCTTGGGGTGGGGATTGGAGGGGGAGGGGGCGTGGATAGAGACAAAAAGCCCCATGACTAAAGTTTCAAACTCTGAAGGGGGGGGGGGGGGAGTGCGACCTCCACGCCCCCCCTAGATCTGCCATCTTAGATGGCCATATCAGCAGAATGAATAGCTGTCTCAGGTTCAGTTATAAAGCATCTGATTGAGATTTTCAGACTTCATGACACTGTTGTCCACACTATCACTATCACACTACCTGAGAAGTGATATTGCCTTGGTTTTGACCACCTGAGTTAAATGATAGCCCAAGTGTTTTAAATCTTAGAGGAGTAACATCTTTAGATTATTGATGTCTAGAGCACACAGGTCACAATAAGTCATGTTATTCACGGTCTCTTACTCTAAAGTTTATGTCAGATTACCAAGGCTTTAGTATTGGAAGACAATTCTATAGGATTGTCAATCTCAAAATGACCTGGTGGCAGCATAAGTAAATTCTATAAGTCGGTCAACCTCAATAATGAACTACTGGCAGCATTAGTAAATTTGCATTATGGTTGAATTCTAGAAATTTTTTAGATAAATCAAGTGGTTAGGCAAGGCAATTTTGACAGGTTTAACAGTTTATTTTTTGGGGGGGTCCCGAAAAAACCAGGACATATCCCCTCTCTCGATCTATCCTGGTTAAATGGTGGGATCCAGGTCCCTTTAGTGAACAAGCTGAGGAGAAGGGTTCAAATCTGTACAGTTAGTGGGTGATTGGGGAGGCGGCCCACACAATATACAAGATGTGTCACACCTTTGAGTCACTCAAGGGCTGGGTGTCTCTGATCTGTACAGCGTCAGGATGCTGTCAATCTCCTTGCCTGATGGTTCATATATGTGTACATGCATAATTTAAATGAAAATTCTAAACTACCACTTTAATATTTATATCATAAAACTTTGTCTTAACCTTAAACTGAATGTAACTCAATGCAAATGTTAAGATGTTAAGGTCATGTTAATCATGTAGACTCTATTCAATTTTAGTTATATCCAAAATGTAAATATGTTTAAAATCTATTACACATAATTTAAGATATTATCCAAAATTTTAAAAGAAAGGTAATTGTAATAATGCCATTAGTGGGAGTTTAAGGGCACCTCAACGTAGTCGTAGGGCATTTCTGAAACATAAGTTACAAAAGTTAAATTCAATATAATTGTGTTATTAATGGTAGTTTAAGGTCATCTTAAAATAACGCACATATTGATGACCAGCATCATCCACATGCGAAATTTGAATTACCTGCTACAAGCAATTTTTGAAATATTTTCCAGAAACAAAGTGTGACAATGCTGGACATATATGTGTTCTATCACAGCTGAGTGACACGAAACTGTTACAACCTTAAACTCAAAAGTTTTTAAAATATCAATAATTTACTGTAACCTTACAAAAGAGACCTTTTTCTTTTGTCTAGATATATGTACATGATGAATATCAATTTAAAAAAATCTCAGTTACCACATCAAATATCTTCTTAACACAAAAACATTGTCCCGACCTTAAAGTCAATGTTAGTTTGCAGCTGTGAGGGAGTTTAAGGTAATCTTTTCATGAAGGTTCTGTTCAAGGCTTGTTACATCCACAGTTTAAATATGCCCAGAATTGCACAGTATTTAAAATACTGTTAAAAATTGGCAAACTTAAAGTGAATGTTATTCTGCTATTACTAAGAGTGTAAGGTCACCTTAATGTGTGAAACTTACCTATGGCCAGTTATATGTACATGCAAAATTTGAGTGAAATCTGTCAGGTTATATTCAATATACTCTATGAAAAAAAATGTAATTTCAAAATAATTCCTTTATATCGGAACGTCAAGGTCACCTTAAAATATGGCACACCTGCAAAACCAGTTACAACCTCATTGTAAATTTTAATTGAATCCATCAACCTGTTTTTAATATATGGTCCGGAAATGAAAAAACGTAAACTCAAGATATAATTATGTTACTACAGGGTTTTCAAGATCACCCTATTATACAGCACACCCTGAGGACTAGTAACATCAACATGCCAAATTTTAAATTAATCTGGGAAGCTTATTGAGATACTCTCTAGAATAGAAAGTGTGACAACGCCGATGACACAGAATGAGGTGACAAAGCACACATGAAAGGCCACGCAGCATAAATGCTGGTGACACAAAAAGAGTATATTTGCTGTTGGGAAATGATTTGGTTTTTGACAAGGTGGTTGCTAATCTTAAGGTTACTTGAAAGCCAATCGCTTTGGTTAGCACTGACAATTTAGGAGAGGTTATTCCTGGTATTTTCCCTCCTGAGCTACATCTTGGGCTATGGCTAAAAAGCCACAGAAGAATCAAATTACTGCAAGCAATCTCTGGATGACTTTGTTTGTTTATAAGATACATTTTAAAACAATTATGACAACAATATACAGAATAATATACCAACCCCAAGGGTAGAGAAGATTCAGAAAAAGAGGTCACAGTAGATGGTTCAGATTTATCATGTACAAAATCTACACTGAGTTTAGGTCAGGTAAATGACCCTTAATTATGTCATCTATTGAAGTTGTTGTTTCCCAGTTGATCAGTGTCCCATTTGGTTATTATTTCAGAAATGGTCTGATTACATGATAAGTGGTTGCCAAAGATTCCTGGATTTGAGGAATCTTCACTAATACATCAGATTGTTGTACAAAAAGTGGATATGTGGAAATTAGCTTATGTTTCTTTAATGGGCCACTTGCGTAACAATAAAATCTTAGTTATTGCTTTACCTGTCGGATTAATGAAAGAGACCCAGTCCGATAAAGGGGTAAATTTCAGAACTGTCTCAGCAAGTGCTGTTTCAGGGTGCTAAATAGAACAAATCTAGAGCTCATCATCGAGAGTCACAAGATGCACTTGAAAGGTTTCATTCAGCCTTAAACATATGATTAGAATATATAATTTAGACAATGAAAAATACTGTGATCAAAACATAAACGTGTTGTTGTTCACAGAAAGGGACACAAAGTGTGTTGAAGGTTTTAACCTCTTTGAGGTGATATTTGATTCTTCAGTCTATGGACCTCTCAACTTATTGAAAGAGAACAGTTTATCTGAGAAAAGTTAGAGGTTATACATATTGGATTATGTCTGCATGTTTAGAAATAGTTTGAAGAAACCTTGTGATTTGGCACAACAAAATCTGCAGAATTTTCAGTCAAAAATGAAATTGCTATACGACAGTAAGTTGCAAAACCATGTTTTTAAACCGGGAGAAAAGGTTTTAATGTTATTACCTGTCTAGGAGAACACGCTACAGGTCAGATATCATGGAATATACAAAGTGTAGAGAAGGTAGGCACTCGGGACTATGTAATGTATTGCATGGCTAAAATGACTTTAAAATATCAACAACTTTAAGCATTCCATATGTTAAATTCTTTGGATTTAAATGGTAAGAGTGCAAATTGAGATGAAAAAATCTGTCTTAGTGCCATACTATGGTGAGATGGGCCCCCACCCCTTCAATCTCTCTCAGTCACTCGCTGGGATGGGGCGGTGCGTGGTGCAGTGCGTGCGTCTTCGGGGACACCCTACCACCCCCACCACCCCAAACCAGCTAGTCACAGAAAACCCCTTTCTTGGGTGTATGTGATTCCTTCCTTGTTATATATATCGACTTTAACTTTACCATTAATGGTTATTTCCAGATCCACACATTACAACATATAAAGGAAGGTTGACTGAAGTACAACCTGGTCATAGATATAGGTTGATAAGTGACCAACCAGTACTCTACCACCTGGTCACCGACTCAAGATCTCACTACTGAGGCTTCAGTCGAATTAGACTGTACCAGTATCATACTATAAAATCTAAAAGGTCGGCTTAAACCAAAAGTAAATTAACCAAAATAAATGGAATCAACAACGAGATTTAGTATGTACCATTTGTATCTATGGTTACCACCCACTACCACTATCACCCACCCTGGTCAAAACAACCACACAGTTCCCCAAACTGTCCAATACCACAACAGCCCTTCCAGTGTTTCAAGTCAATCAGTACCCATAACCACTCCCAAGGTGCACACTAAACCCAATATAGCATCCCTTTAAGTCAATCTCCAACACCTATGGTGCATAACTTCTAACTAAAACTCTAAGGTCATTCTCAACTCAACTCAATGTTCACAGGAAGTGGTAGCGTGAACGTGAACATCATGTGCTAACAATCCAATAGCATGGCCAAGTAAACTGTAGAGTAGGAAACATGAGCAAGATGAGATATTTGCAGCTTTAACACAATTGAAGAGAAATAAACCCCAACAGTAAGAACAGATTTAAGTTCAAGTCTGAACAGCATCCCAATTATGTAATATTAATTTTAGCTTTAGTACACCCCATGACCTCTGAAAGGTCATTGACATTAATCACCAACCCATTTTAATCGAGACCATGAATCAACACAAGTTCCAATTTTACTGTGACCTTTGACCCTGAAAGGTCACCAAATTTGACTCTCAACTGTATCTTCCTTGACCTTGAAAAGTCACCTAATTCCATCTTGAAAGACCACCGCCTTAACTTCTTATGTTCTGCTTCTAAGTTCAATTGTTCCAACTATTAACAGATTTGACCTTCAAGCTTCAAGGTCACTGAACTAACCTTCACATATGACATTAAATTTAACGTCACCGAAATGACAAGATCCAGATGTAACATTATTTCACCAAGTTTCACCAATACAACTTATTTCCGAAACCCAGAACTGTCAAACTACAACTTTTATCAACATACCAATAAGGTTGCCCAAAGGTCAAAGTTCAAGCTTTGGAGTAACTTGTGATAACTCAAATCCAAAGGCGGACAATGTTCACTCTGGATTTAAACCTGTGACCTCAATATTTAAAGTCCAGTGATTAAAATCTCAAATCTGTTAATCACACTGATCAAAGTTACTGATCTACCTATCTCAGTGAATTTATAAGTATTATGGTAACAACAGTTTATAGAAAACACAAAAGTGAAATTCAATAACAAGTTTATTAACAATTTTAAAACATGAAATCACGTATAAAATTCAAACAGCACACATCATCTTGCGCACAAACAGATGAACACACTCCCCACACACAGACAACACAACAAGCATCCGTGCAGACATACTCAGTCAAACTGACAACTTCCACACAAACACACCCAAATAATAAATCACCACATGCACACACTGGGCCATTTGTGTTAAATCAAAATTATATACAGGCAGGATATAAATATATAGTAAATTAGAATGAAATAATTATAAGTTAAAACCATAGTGCACACCAAACAAAATAAAATAAAATAAGACAAAATGATATTATTAAAACACGGGAGTGTGATAGAGACCAAAATACAAGAGGGACAAACACATTTCACTGTAATAATGCTGATCTATACCCAACCTTTAATGTTTTGCCCAGGAGTTCACCAAAATTACACAGGCCCAGTCATAGTTTGCCCTGCAACCCAGTTATCATCCTGCATTCAAAATTAAAGTTATCGCCACACAAATTTGTTAATGCAGACAAAACACATAAATTGTAAAGGGTCACCTACAGCAGAAGCTTGAAACTCACGGGAAATGAATGAGAGATGAATTAATGAATGAAATGCACAATATCTTAAGATGGGTGCGAGAGTTTCACCTGAACTCCCCAGTTAGGACCCACACAGGCTGTTATTAACAGGACGCATCCACAGCTATCCAAGTGCACTCACCCACAGGTGATAGCAAACCTCAAACATACATTAAATGAAACATGGAATACAGCACCCCCATACTCTCACATATGGTATGTTCACTGACAAGATGAACATGAATGAAACCGAAATGCAGTTTTTATGGATATGAAGGTCCCGGGATAAGAGGAAAATCACCAAAGGGGGTTAAAATTTCAAAAGGTTAGCTACTCCATTGAGAAACCAAACTCCAACCCCAAAGAAAGTTCAAAATCCAATTTTTAAATCCCCAAATACATGAAACTATTGCACTAAAATTTATAACGATGATACATGATGATTTATACCCTAGGGCCCCCCTCCCCAGGCCCCACCAAAACTTGGGCCAGTAAACCGACTAGGACCGGAGTAATTTAATGTTTCTGCTTCCCGACAAAAACCCGAAACTATTTTAGATGCAGAAAATGTCACAACCTACTAGCTTTGTAACAAGCAATCTGATTGGCCAGAACTCTCGTCATATATATACCCTCTCATCTCATTGGACGAGGCCTCCGCTGCTCCATCCAGGGTATTCGCACCACTCCACTTAATTTCGTCTGCGAACACAAGATCAACCAAACACCGAAACGGTCACAACTAAAACGTGAACTTCCTGACAACTTCAAAACCCTAGAATGCATCCCAAGATCTACCCTGCGAACTACTAACAACTGAAAGAACTCATTCGCCACAATGCATCTTCATCCACTCTCTCAAAAATGTTAACTTAACACAAGATTAGCCTAAAAAATTGTCAAGACATTTATTCTGAATGAGTTAATTCACTGTATAGTAAAACCAAATGATTGAACTGCATACAGAATGGTTTTTAATTCAATGAAACTGGTATAAGTATGATTTTTTGATGATTTTGTTTTATTTATACATAAGCTTTAGGTGGTCCTATTGTAACATTAAGTGGCACTTTTGTTCCATAAACGTATCTGGGAATTTAGTATTTATTTAATAATATTTAAAATAGCAATACCAGCTTTTCAAATCCTACTTACATAAAGAGAGACTGAATCAGAGTTATTTTTCAATTAACTAGGCACAAAAATATGAGACCAAGTTAACAAATAAAAGCTAAAAACCTCCACATATATTTATATTTCAGCTCAATTTATTTGATTAAAACGCCATTTTCCTCAGTCTTACCCATTTTTGTTAATTTTTTAAATCTCATTTCTAGAAATATAAAATTTAAAATGTATAATTTCAATATGACATGCAAGCAGCATTAACATGTACGTTGCATTATCATCATGCATTGTTGCAGTGTATATTTGCTGAATCTCGATAATATTTATTATCTCTGGCTTTATCTCCGGCTACATTATTTTTTTTCAAGCCGTGATGCTACATTTCAAAAACTTGGGTCACAAATATTTTTACTGACAGCAAATATATCTTGGTTTTTACAGTTTGCCGTTGGAATAGTCTTATTTTGTTTGAGATTCAGGTATTTTTGTCATGATGTATCATTATAATTAACTTCAATGGCTGGTTTCTGTGTGAGTAGTGCAGTATTTTAGCCCTTCATTGCCGGTAACAAAGGCCTTTCTATGCATTTATTTACTGTGGGAGTATTTATTTTTTCCCACTGCCTGCCTTTTGCAGACACACAGAGACACACACATGGCTTTCTGATCTTTTTCTGTCCTTTATTCACAGGGAGAAAGGAGGTGGCGTGGGGGCTTGTTTTGCAAAACTTACTTGGCTAGTAGATATACCAGCATACTTACTACTCCCCCTTATCCCCTTCAGTGTGAAGACTGCAGAAAACAGTCAATACACGGAGATGACCCCCCCCCCCCCCCACTCTCCTTCACTACTGGGTATATGTGAGTTACAGTACCCGTGCAGTATTCCAACTGAAGTAAGGGGGGGGGGGGGGGGGGGGTACTTGTCTGATAGTATCTTTGGGTGAATTGAATTGCATGAAGATGGGCTTGTATTATGTTTTATAAACAATTGGCTCTTGTGGTGTTCACCATTCATCTTTGATTTCAAAAGAAAGGAATTCCCACTCTTGTTAAAGTATATTAATACCAGTGAATGTGTATCTTGTGGATAATACTTCACACTGACTATACCTACATTTGGTGTCACCATATACTTGATCATTATTTCTACTTTCTCTACAGTAATTCTGTCTGTTTGTTTGTCTATTTTTTGTCCGTTTGTCTGTCTGTCAACATTTCTGTTTCCGTACTCTATCTCAAGAATGCTTTATCCAATCAAATTCAAACTTGACAGGGAGATGGATGACCACCATATCTAAGTGGCTTTCGAAATTGGTGTAATTCCGTTTGTTCATTTTATTTCCATTTTTTGTCTGTCTGTCCGTCAATATTTCCTTTTCCAGACTCCAACTCAAAAATACTTTGCCCAATCAAATTCAAACAGTTTTATTCAATTTGTTTGTCCCATTATTTGTCTGTTTGTCTGTCAACATTTCCGTTTGCGGACTCTAACTCAAAAATGCTTTGTACAATCGAATTCAAACTTTACAGGGTGATAGATCATCATCATAGCTAAGTTGCTTCAAAATTGGTGTACTTTCTTTCCTTGTTTCTGAATTTAATTACAGCAGTCGCCAACCTTATTGCTGCCTGCACAACCGCCTTTTGGGGCATCTCTGACCCTCTTGTTGATCTTACAGTAATCTGAAACCTATATAATTGCAAAATATATAATCTCTTTCAGCTTACACAGACTATCTTTTCCATCTTTTAACTTGATCTTTTAAAGCTTATAAACATATCGCAAACTTTTTTGAACAATCTGTTGCACTCTCTGTATTATTGGGATGAGATCCTAAACCTATCTCAAACTAAAACCCATGGATCTTGAAATATTTTATTTTTCCAATCTTGAAGTGGCTCTACTCTTGGCTTGCCAAGATGAAACAGGCTCAAAGAGAAACTCTAAATATAACCTTTCATGAAGTATGGTTGCCGTTGCGTAGCTTAGTCTACAGACAAGCACACATGTATGTGTGTATGTATGGGTCTGTGTATGATAGACCTCGGAATATAAGGGGTATTATACATTGTTGTTTTATCTTTCTACTACCTCCGTTACACATCCACTGATTGGCCCATGGATCACGCTAAGTTTCCTAATATGGAAAATGTTTCATATTTTTCATCCTTAAGTAATGTTGTGAATTTTAGAACCGGTTTCTGAAAGCGGAAATTCGGCAAAAAAAACGGGTACATTTGATTTATGAAACATGGAGAAAAAAATTTTGAAATGTGTGCATGAGCTTTAACTCCTTAATAAACAAAAATCATGAGGGACTTTGTGAAGACTTTCGAGGACAAAAATTAAAATGTGTGATATATCAATAGAATGTTACAAAATACTGTGAAATATTTGTTTTAGTTCCATATTTTGGTAAACTTAAGTTAAAATAATTAAATATGTGATGAAAAAAAAAACATAACTGGATCACTGTCTTCCGTTTTACGATCTTCAACACTATCCTTAACATCTGTAATGTCCTTCTGGGATCCGTTACATATGCTCCCAGATAGTATTCCGCCGTCGGACCGATGTTGACCCATCCGTCGGTCCGACGTTGGGTCAACGGCTTTTTCACTGTTGGGCCAACGCTGGCCCGTCGGCAAACCACCGGTGAAAATTATATTCTATGTATAGCATCAGCCAATCAGATAATGTTCATTGATAACTTTTGTGGTGTGAATTCTTAATGAGAATATTATTTTTATGTGTAAAATTGTTAAATGGTTAGTTAAAATTTGTGGGCTCACTGAAATATGATTTTTAGACATACAATAATAAATTTTTTTTTTTCTAAGTTTCCCCAAATCCCCTATTATTGCTCGCCGCCATCTTGAATAAAAATCCGCCGTTGGCCCAATATAGAGACATCTAACCAGAGTGTTGGTTGGCAAGCCAACGTCGGCAAAATCTGCCGACCATGCGGCCAACAGCCAATGACGGTCTGACGGTGGAATGCTATCTGGGCTCTGTGTCCCCTCCAAGATCTGAATATTTAGCGTGATAAACATGAGCTTTCCAAAAGTATTTTTTTCAAAGGAGATTTTAGTGGCCTAAACATATTGTATTTTACTCAGATAGCCAATTTCTTTTGGAAATACTTGTGATGGGATTAGTACTATCACAATTGGTGTCACACAAGTTTGCTTGAAATATACTCATACATTACAAATGGCACTGGTGTTTTAACACTTCTAAGTTAATCCCCTGTTGTAGCAAAGGCAAATACACTTGTCATTTTAAGATATGTGGCTTGGTGTTTATAATTTCATGAATTTCATAATAAGATAAAACTACATTTTGAAAACCAGTGTGAATAGAAACACATGAAATCATTTTTCAATGTAGAAATTAAACACACAAACTTATTGCATCTATGAGAACAGAGATTTAAGACAGGAAGTTATAATCCTAACTATTTTGCTGCAAAAATTCACTAATATTGTTATGTTATACAACATTTACTGATTAAAATATTTATTAAATAGGTATTGTTAGTTTACCTAGGCACATAATGATAGACAGCCAAATTTCATATTTACGTCTAAGCTTTGTCAGTATGGGGTGAAAAAACTAAACAAAAAGTGACGATACTAAATATATTCATAAAACTATTCATGAATACGAATACTTGGAACTTGTAGTCTCCATCCAGCAGGGACAGGAGTACTATAGAGTGAAATTTGAAAATTCAAAAACTTCTCACTGACCCTTTTTGTCGGTTCTGGCAGCTGATGGCCCTAATAGGCCTGTTGATAGCTACAGAGAAGCAAATCGACCTATGTCAACTCGATTTTTCAGTGGCATCTGAAGAAATCACTAGAGGATCACTGAGAAAGGTGATCCCAATCTCAAAGTGTCTCCATCCACACTTAAAATGGTAGCTCCGTTAAACCTTCAAGGTCAGCCACTTCACCCACTCAGCCATGTTCTTCAGATGTTTATAGATGCTTCAAGATAAGGCTGGGACACTCACTTAAGAGAGCTCACTGTAAGAGGGACTTGGTCCCTGCCAGAAAGCAGGTTACACATAGATTATCTGGAACTAAAAGTCTAAAAACCCCTAACAGATTTCCAGGACCTCTGCTCAGACAAAGTGGTCCTTATAACAGCAAACAACACCACAGTAGTTACCTACATAAACAAGGAAGGGGGCTTGAGGTCAGGCCCACTACGTGTCCTACTTGGAGAATCCTGACCTGGTGCTACAGAAAACAGGTTACTCTCTAGGTTTGACACATTCCAGGCTGGCTGAATGTGGTTGAAGACAAGCTATCCAGGCTAGACCAGATCATTCAAACAGAATGGTCCCTCCTTCCAGAGGTCTTTCAAATGACAAGCAACAGATGGCACCTGCTTCAGGTAGACCTGTTCGCAATGAGGTCCAAAAACAAGTTTCCTTCATTTGTTTCATCATTCCCAGACTTCCTAGTGTGCGCACTGGATGCCTACCTTGGGAGGATCTGGACCCGTTTGCCTTCTAACCAGTAGTTATTCTGGGCAAAGTGGTGATGAAACTAAAGGATGTCCCTTTCAAGAAAATCATTCTAATTGCTCCAGGGTGGCCCAATTACTTCTGGCATCTAGTAGCTATGTCATGCCAAATTCCACTGTGACTGCCTACCCTGCCCATTCTACTGACTCAACCCGTCAATCAGATCTTGCACAAGAATCTGTCAAACCTAAATCTCCATGCCTGGCTCCTATAGCCTCAGCTATCAAGGAGCAAGACTTCTCTGAGACAGAAAACTTTTTCTGAATTCTGGCCACCATCTTGAATTTTGATGGAAATCGAAAATGTAGATCATGTCTAAAGCCGGAATAGATAGAGCAATTTTGAGCAAATTTTAGGTCTTTTGAGAACTGTAGACCCAAGTTTATGGGCGTCGGAAAAATTTTGATTTTTTTTTCAAGCAAATTTTGGAATCTTTGAGAACAACCCATGTTATAGTGCCTCTATTTTTTTTTACCTTTCAGACACCAGTCATTTCTGAATGGAATAATTCTCTATATGTTATATTATACCATGTCCTGTCAAGGGATACACTGCATCGAGTTAATGCAATTCTAGTAATTCTTTAGGAGTCAAAGAATATTTATTATATCAGATGACTTGTCAGTCGGATGGCATTATGGCGTCACTGCGGTGTCCGTGTACACATCTGTTTCCACTTGAACAATTTCTCCTCCAAAAGCACAAAGCCCAGAGACATGCTGTTTCTTTTAAAATATATCTTATCTATCAAGGATGAAAAATTGTTCATTTGTCTGGTTCCCAGAGCCATTGCAAGTAAGGTACCCCCACCCAAAGTGTGAACATTTCAACACTTTATCACAATTTTCTATTTTGACTATTGCAGGGATTTCTGTTTTAGCTTTCATATATGTACAAGGCCACAAATAGATTCCCTTATGAGAGTATCAGGTCTGGATCTTTCTTAATTAATTGTATCCACCGGAGGCATCCAGTGGATACTTTGGTTTAGCGTTTGCTACGCTACCGCTGCTGCCGCGCGTAGAGAGATTTTCGACGTTAACACTCTGAGAGGAAAACGACATCAACTAGGTTCACCAAATTTGCAGGATATCTTCATTGGGGGGTAAGCGTCTCTGGGAAAGAAATTAGCCTCATTCTGAAAAACAAGATGGCTGCCGCGGGCATTTCTTTGAAAATTATCTACATTTTTCAACTGGCTGTTTCTGATAGGTAGAAGGTTGAATGTCTTCATAGGTGATATGTATAACAGATATATATGTCCTCTACAACCTTGCAGACATTTGACCTTGAAGCTCTTAATTCAAGGTCATCCCAAGTAACCCCCATAGCAGACACTTGGGATGGTAAACTAACCCATAGGAAATCATGAATTGGGAATCTTCTGGTGTGGTCAGATTTGAACTTGGACCCTCCTTCAATCTAATCTAATGTAATCTACTGCTTTGCAGGCGCAATATCTTCCCCACGAAGGGGAACTCAGTGCGCTGAATTAACAAAATCATTATCATAAGGAAAGTCAAGGGGCGTTCAAGGTCAGAAATCCAGAGTTGTGGGTGTGACCAAGAGGGAAGGAAACTAAGTTGGAAAACTAGAATTAAAGAGGTGGGTTTTGAGGTGTTTCCTGAAAGATGTGACAGAGGGGCTATTTCTTATTTGGAAGGGGAAGGAGTTCCAGAGAACTGGGGCATAGTGACTGAAAGAATTGGAGAAATGTTTGACTGATTTATGAACCTTACGGTCGAAGGTGGGAGTGTGAAGGAATTTGAGTTTGGGGGTACTTCGCCTTGTGTTCCTAGAAGAAGTGTAGGGATGAATTAATTCTCTAAGGTAAACTGGTTCACCCTGGTTGAGAGTTTTGTATGTGATGAGACCAATTTTGAATTGTTTCCTGTATTTGATAGGGAGCCAATGGAGTTTTTTTAATTGAGGGGTAATGTGACAGTATTTGGAGGACTGGGTGACAACCCTACAGAGTGAGTTTTGGACTAACTGCAATCTTCTTAATTCAAAATCTGTAAGTGATAAGAATAAGGAATTGCAGTAGTCCAGTCTGCTGCTCACCAAAGCATTTGCTAGAAGAACTGATGTGTTAAGGTCTAAAAGGGGACGGATTCTATAGACGGATTCTTCAAGGTCAAACAAGGATAGCCAAAGTTAAAAGTGCTCATAACTCACTTATTATTGGTCCAAGACACTTGGGAGAGTAAACCAACCAAAAGGAAATCATGGACTGGGGATCTTCTGGTGTGGTCAGATTTTACCTTGGGTCCCTCCTTCAAAGTCAAACGAGGATAGCCAAACTTAAAAGTGCTTATAACTCGCTTATTATTTGTCCTAGAGGTTTGGAATGGTAAACCAACTGATAGAAAAATAATGGGTTAGAATGATATAGTCAGATTTGACCTTGGATCCCTCTTTCAAGGTCATACGAGGATAGCCAAAGTTAAAAGTGCTTATAAGTTCTTTTTATTGGTCCTAGAGGTTTGCAATGTGAAACCACCTTGTGTGAAATCATGGGTTTGGAATCTTCAGATGTGGTCAGATTTGACCTTGAGCCACTCCTTCAAGGTCAAACTAGGACAGCCAAACTTAAAAATGTTTATATCTCGTTTATTATTGATCCTAGAGGTTTGCAATGTGAAACCAACTTGCAGGATTGTGGGCTGGGAATCTTCTGATGTGGATACAGATTTGCATCGGTTCTCTGATGCGTAGATTTAGTTTTTTTATGAATTTTGAAATAATTTTAATACATTAAAATTCATGAAATCATGCACGAACTCACTTACAACTTGAAAAGTATTGCAATTGCATCAGTTTGTTAAAATTATGTTATTTAGCTACTTTTTCCATAGCTACAGCATGGTGGGTAATTTGGGGGCCTATCCCAATAGCTAAGTGAGTAGTAGCTACTTTCTGACTTTTCAGCAACTTCCATGACTAAAATCACTTGTAACTTGAAAACCATTGCATTTAGAAAATTTTGTAGTAATACGTTATTCAAGCTTGTCGCTCGTTGCCTAGCTAAGCAATAGGTACTTTCAGGTTTTCGCAGTTGAGTTAATCAGTTGTAACTTGGAAATTATTGCATTCAGAGAATTTTGTTTAAATATGTTATTCACCTACTTTTGGGTCAGCTGTAACTTTGAAATTGAAATTGTGGGCCTGTGGCTCATTGCATAGCTGAACAATAGCTACTTTCAGGGTTTCACTGTTTAGTAAATCAATTGTAACTTGAAAACTATTGCATTTAGAGTATTTTGTTTGAATGTGTTATTCACCTACCTTGGGATCAGCTATAACATAGTAAACTTTCAGACCCGTAGCTCATTGAAAAGATGAGCAATAGCTACTTTTAGGTTCTCACTCTTGAGTAAATTGCTTGTAACTTGAAAATTATTGCAATTAGAGAATTTTATTTAAATATTCCATTCAAATACTTTTGGGTCAGGTATACATAGTAAAATTGCAGACCTGTAGCTCATTGCATAGCTGAGCAAAAGCTACGTTGAGATTCTCACTGTTGATTAAATCAGTTGTAACTTGAAAACTATTGCAATTAGAGAATTTTCTTTAAATATGTTTTTCACCTACTTTTTACACCTGAACAGTTAACTTTGTATTTTACTTCTGAATATCATTTGCACGGCACAACTTTTTTATCCTTTTCTGCTTTCACTTCTACTCTGAATCTCAAAACACACAGTCAGTTGACACAGAGAGCACACAGGGAATGATTGTTATGTATTTATTATTTAATCCTCAATGGGAGGTCATACCACCAGGGCTCTGTTCTTCATTTTTCTAGACTTTTTACACTGGAAAGGAGACATCTTGTATTTTTAATGTCTCCACTTTTTATTTTACCCCAGTCATAACATTATAACAAAGAGCTGAGCTTTTACTAAATCAGTTGTTCAGCTACTTCTTTGTTACTCCACAGCCCTGAAGGGTTGTTGGGATATTGATTTCAGCCATCATGTGCTGATGGGTTGGGGGCTGGGTAGGCGGTCAGAAAACAGACTGGCC
Organism: Sabellastarte sp. h YS-2021; assembly: GCA_964017235.1. NCBI lineage: Eukaryota > Metazoa > Annelida > Polychaeta > Sabellida > Sabellidae > Sabellastarte > Sabellastarte sp. h YS-2021. The sequence continues at coordinate 113,664,553 of OZ024933.1, forward strand.
TGTTTCTTGAAAACCATAAGGTGTAGGAAGTTGATACTTGATAAGGGCATATGTTAGGGCATGTAGGTGTGCAATGTCATGGTGTGACCTTGATTTGACCTTTTTACCTTGCTGTAGTGACCTTGACCTTTAAAATCTTGTCGGGGCTATATCTCTGAAACCGTAAAGTGTAGGAAGTTGATATTTGGTAGGGACGTGGCGTAGTGGTTGTAGGTGTGCAACAACATGGTGTGATCTTGATTTGACCTCTGAACTTTTCACAGTGACCATGGGGTTTAAAATCTTGTCTGGGCTAATTCTTGGACTCCTTAAGGTGTAGAAGGTTGACTTGGTAGAGACATTGTTTAGGGGTTGTAGGTGTGTATCATAGTTTGACTTTTACCTTTGACTCTGCCAAAGTGTCTTCATCTTCCATATTTGAGACATGTTTCTCTTATGACAAAGATATATGGATTACTTCAACTGATTATTATATGTACTTTTACATAATTGTGCTATTTCCATCGACAGCTATTCTGTATAAAATTTACAGCTTCATCATTTTTAGATTAATGCTGTCATCTTGCTATTGAATTGTCTTTTTAATGCTTTATTTTTACATACATTTTCTTTCTCTTAGATGTTATTTTTTGTACTTAAATGTTATTTGAACCTGCTGACACTGCTATAACTGACACTGCTCTTAAAGTATCCCGATCTTGTACTGTTTAATTACTTCTATATCTCATTATGTTGAAAACTATTTCCCCAGGCCATGGAGTGTGGGCATCTCTGATGCTGTTTTTTTGTTTATTTTGTGCAGAATTCTATTTAATAATTGTTATTTATTTACATTTTTGTTTTCAGAATATAGATTTCAGTCTGAGATGTGAATGGGAGAATTTAATTAATTGTCTGGCCCGAAAAATACAGTATTTCTTATCAGAATTAAAATATAAAAAGGGATATTTGCTTCTACTTGTAAACCATTTCTGCAAAAGAAAAATTATATGAAAAGGACTGATGAAAATTACACAAGGTTAAAGATACTCTCAGAGCGATTTGCATCTTTAAAGCCAATGAGGTAAAGGATGTAAGATTTGTTACATCTAATTTGCAAATGAGAAGACTTTGAATACTCTGTGTAAGAAGGGTAAAAAAGAATGTCATTGAAATGGAAATGTATTGAATCTTCATTTCTTATTATCAAGCATGACTCCCCTAACAATGAAGAGACTGGTGTTTGCAATATGGAGGAAGACACCCAAATACAAATCATTGGGGAACAACCATGTTCTGAAGCTACAGATCCAGTGGATTGTGACTCAAAGAGTGCCATCTCAGTGGGAGAACTATATGGATACTCTGTCAGCAACGAAACCTATTATAGGATGCCTTCAACACTATTGTTGCCTCCTGATGCAGAACAAAAAGAACAATGTATCAAACAAGAGCAACTGGAAAACACGGAGTATGGCAGGGCCAAAGATACTTGCGACTGTGTTAAAGTGAAGTGTGAAACGATGGATCATACAAACTTCTATGATATTTCTATAGAAAGGAAACTACCAAACACATGTCTGAAGTGTAAGAAATCTTTTGATAATTTGTCAAATTTGAAAGAACATATGGTGGAATTACATGCTGATATGAAAGCACTAAGCTGTTCATTGTGTGGCAAAACTCTTTTGAGTGAGATTGCCTTGGACATACATATGGAAGTCCACACTGATCTATATTCCTACCGCTGCACCAAATGTGACAAATATTTTAAGTCTTTGTCTATATTAAAGCGACACACAGTGTCCCACACTGGTAAAAAACCACACAGCTGCTCAGTATGTGAGAAATCATTTAAAAGTTTGTTAGGAGTAAAGCGACACATGCTACTTCACACTGGTGAAAAAACACACAGCTGCAAAGTATGTGACAAATCTTTTGTGACTTCGACATATTTAAAGCTACACATGCTCATTCACACTGGTGAAAAACCACACAGGTGTACAATATGTAACGAAAGTTTTCACCGTTTGTCTACAATGAAGAGACACGTGATGAACCACACTGGTGAAAAACCACAAATCTGCACAATATGTGACAAAGCTTTTAAGTTTTTGGCAGAATTAAAGCGACACATGTTAGTTCACACTGGTAAAAAATCCACACAGGTGTGCAGTATGTAGCAAAAGTTTTGGCAATTTATATGCAAGACACATCATGGTCATCATGGTCCACACTGCTAAAAAACTCGCATCTGCACAGTTTGTGACAATTCTTTTAGGACTTTGACTCATTTAAAGCAACAAATGAAAGTGCACGCTAGTTAAAAACCCCACAGCTGCACAAAATGTGATCAGTCTTTTGTGGTTTTGTCTACTTTAAAAGAATATGATGCTCCACACTAGTATAAAATCACACCACTGCACAGGATGGGATAAATCTTTTAGGATTTTCTGCATGTTAAAAGAAATATATGATTGTCCATACTAATGACTTGTAACCTATTACAGGTAATCTATTACTATTTCTATTACATTTGAAAAATTTCGATTTATTTCTATTATATTTGAAAATTTTCAATGTATTTCTATTACTATTACATTTTTGAAAATGTTCAACCTATTACTAATACTTTGGCATAAAATAAAATATCACAAACCTATAACTTGATATCAAAATATTTACAAATACATACATGGAACTCATAAGCTTATGCACTTTAGGATGAGTTGTAAGATTTGAAAAACTCATAAGAATTCTATGAGGAGCACTTAGTCCTGTGAAATATGTAATTCTAGGTGTACTTTTGTCATATGATGGGCTTTTAGGTGCTGAAAATATGCTATTACCAGTAAATTATATTTGAGTATTGTTTTCTCTGATGAAACAATTGTCATATTTACTCACTTTATGATGAGTTGTCGCATTTGAAGTACTCCTAATTATATTAGAAATGCTGAAAGAGCAGTCTTTACAAACAGTTTTCAAAGAACTAGCTTCCTTATTTGCAGAATTCACTTCAAAATGATTAAAAGGTGGCATGTAAAAATATTAAATGTAAAAAATTGAAACAACTGACACAAGTCACAATGCTACCCTTATTCAGCCATGGAGAAAGCACAAGGAACAGTAGATTCGTAGATACGAATGTACGAGAGCCGAAGGCCAGAGTACATCTTTACCACAAATATACTATTCCAAGTGCTTTCTATATCTTAAAATACTGTTTAATAGTAAAATGGTTTCAAGTAATTTCTACATTTTAAAAGATGTTTTTTATAACATGGGAATATTTTTTTAATTTCCCAAAATTATCACAGTATCATTAGTTGTAGATATGTCAAATTATAAACATTTCAGCCTAAACAGAATCTTAAATACTTAAGCTATAGAAATTAGAATGCCACATAGATCTGGGCTTTGACTGAGTTTATACATATTACACATAGTCTTGCAAGACGTAAAACCTATATATCGGTATATTTAGTATTTTCCTTTAAAGTTTTGCACTACAAAAAATTAATGTAGGTAAGTGTTCACACATTTTTTATAGTTCTTAAGCCCCAATTTGTATTCCATGAAAAGTTATGAGGGGGCTCGGTGGTGTAGTGGTTAGAGTTCTTGCCTCCAACCTCTGAGGCTGCCGGTTCGAATCTCGGGCCGGCCGCTTTATGTTGGAAAGTTGGTAGTTACTTGCCGATTCCCTGTGGTTTACAGTGCAGTATGCACTGGCTTCCTTCACCTGTAAAGTACCAGTTGCAATATGACCCTGGCTGTTGAACGCGGCATAAAACAACAAATAAATCTAAATGACAAGTTATGACTATCACCTACAAAATAGTCTAAACTGTAAATGGTCAAGCTTTTGTACTATGGCTCCCTTTACAAAAACAGGAAAAAACTGCTTATTCTGTGTGGGAGAAATCACAAGAAAGTGTGGATTTGTGAATCAGAAAATACGAGGCAGAAGACCGAGTAATTTTCTGATTCATGAATTCACATTTTGCAGGGGTTGCTCTGGCTTAAACCACAAAAAAGGCCATGCAAAATCAAAGTTTGCATATATTTGGCCTAAATGTCTAATTCCATTGAATGTGGTGACCTAAATAATGAATAAAAAGTGTTGTTTCTGAAAAGTTAAATTGATTTAAATAAATATTTTGTATTCAGCTGGTACATTTGTTTTTAGCATTCATGATGTAAATTTTGCATCTTTGCAATATTATCCAGTGAAAGTACATGACAAAGGCTATTTATTATACAATATGTACATATATATATATATATATGTTATATAAAAATATCAGTAATTATAGGTTAAAAGGATTTGGGAAAATACATTAAGGATATAGACCATGTACAGTGATGTGAAAAGGTAAGAAATTTCAATTTTTGCTAGATTTCATTTCATTTTATTGTTTTTTTATATATATTTTATTGAATCTTGAATTAAATGTAAAAAATGTCAATATAAATGTTGACAATCAAATTATCGACTGCCCTTTCAAATGACAAAGCAAAATTCTGTACTAGTTTCTCAAACACCATCATCAAATACTGTTCTCAAAATTGATTTAGTATCAAATAATATTTCATGGTATTTTTATCTAAAATTGTTTTCAGACTTTCTGGGTTTCATTCACCGCTTCACTTTGGGTGGAGGATTTTACTTTACTTTATTTTTGGGTCATACTATGTTTACCTAATTACATTGTCATCAGGGCCATTAAATTAAAAAAATTAAAAAGTGTGAATTTCTAATCTACAAGGCGTGGATTCTTTACCTAGAAACTGTGCATTCTGAACCTGAACAGTGTTCATTCTGAAGCTGAAAAGTGTGGTTTCATAAAAAAGAATCCACATTTTTCTACTGTCTGATACCAAAAGTGTGATTTAAGTGGTACGAATCTACTACTTAACCAATAGAGTGACGTCAGTACAGTATTTTAATACACAATAGGGACCTGTGTAAGTGTCTTTCATGAGTCCCAGTTCCTGATTACTCGGGAGTATTAACTTAATCAAAACAATGTCAATTCAGTTTAGCTGTACTTTTTAAGTCTTTAATTATCTCACATCAAAGACATGGTGGTATTTAGAGGATTAATTAAAGAAAGACAATTTCATGTTCCTTGATTGTTAGAAGTAATTTGTCTTAATATGTTATTCTTTAAAGTATGTCAATACATTACTTATTAGTAATTTGAAGTGTACAAAATTAACTCATTAAAGTACTAGAGTCATTGGAAAAAATCAAAACTCCTTTCAACATAGACAAGAAATATTTATGAAAGAAAATTTATAAAAAAGATTATAAACAGCTTACCTAGTTGTATATAATTAATTACTTAGAAATATTTTCCTCTTAGCGTATATACTTTATATATATAATATATATGTGTGTGTGTGTGTTTCTGAAATAAAGAATAATCTACACTGGCTAAGTGTTCATTTTTCTGTGGCCTCCTTATTAAAGATAACCAAGGCTGAATTGTACTAGAAACTTAATAGAATGAAAAATTTCAATTTATTACTATTACATTTGCCGCTAATCCATTACTTTGCTATTACTTTTATTACTTTGTTTACAAGTCTGCTAATGAAAAGCTACATGAAATCCTTTGGAAGTTTATATAACATGAAAAATCATGTTGATTTACACTTACCAGAGAACCTACCTCTCACAAAATAAGCCATCTTTTCAGAGTATGTCTTCTCTAGGGATGGGTCGGTACCAAAAAAAAAGTACAATGGGTTCACCAATGTAAACCTGTAAACCGATTTCAGGACTCTGTGATTTAGTACCCCCAAACAAACACGAGTGTTTCCCCTTAATAACATCGCAATAAAAGTCCCCTAATGCACAAAATATGAGATAAACGTTTATAATTTCTTCAGGATTGTGGTTTTCCTTTATATGTGTTGACAAGCGAGATTAAGGTAATAAAGATTTTAGCTAAAACATGGCAGTTCTACTCAACGTAATAGCTATAAAAGTCTGCTAATGCTCAAAAATATGGGATAAACGCTTATAATTTCTTCAGATTTGGGGTGTGTTTCTAGCATTTTAACTCTTGCGTTCAAGTGTATTTACAAAATGGCTTCCACTGCTATAGCAAATCGATTAAAGCCATATTTGAATAATGTAATTTCGAAAACTCAGACTGGCTTTATTAGCGGTAGACGTATCGGTGAAAATACCCGCATTGTGTATGATTTACTTAGTTACACAGAAAAAAAACAAATCCCATGCCTTCTAATGCTCATTGTATCCGGTGGATACTATGGATTTGACTTCGTTACGCCGCCGCAGTGTGTAGAGAGATTTAACCGTTACCGCTCTAACGAAAAAAATATTATAGCTAGCCTTCTCAAATTTACAGGATATATTCATAGCCATAAAATCTTGCCTGGGAATAGTTTTGGCCTCATTTTGAAAAACAAGATGGCCACCGTGGGCGTTTTTCGACTTTAAACAAGGACTTTTGGTGGCCCTCTATAGCAAAGGGTATTATAGGTAGAGATCTCAGATTTGCAGGATATGTTCCTCATTATAAAATCTTGCTGGGAATATTTTTGGCCTCATTTAGAAAAACAAGATGGACGCCACAGGCATTTCTTTGCAGTCATGAAAAGTGCTTATATCTCCCTTATTATTGGTCCTAGAGGTTTGGGATGGTAAACCAACCTGTAGGAAATCATGGCCTGGGAATCTTTTGGTGTGTTCAGATTTGACCTTGGACCCCTCCTTCAAGGTCAAACGAGGATAGCCAAACTTAAAAGTGCTTATAACTCGCTTATTATTGGTCGTAGAGGTTTGGGATGGTAAACCAACCTATAGGAAATCATTGGCTGGGAATCTTTTGTTGTGGTCAGATTTGACCTTGGACCACTCTTTCAAGGTCAAATGAGGATAGCCAAACTTAAAAGTGCTTATAACTCGTTTATTATTGGTCCTAGAGGTTTGGGATGGTAAACCAACCTATAGGGAATCATGGCCTGGGAATCATTTGGTGTGGTCAGATTTGACCTTGGACCCCTCCTTCAAGGTCAAACGAGCATAGCCAAACTTAAAGGTGCTTATAACTCGTTTATTATTGGTCCTAGAGGTTTGGGACCTTGGACCCCTCCGTCAAGGTCAAACGAGGATAGGTAAACATAAAAGTGCTTATAACTCGCTTATTATTGGTCCTAGAGGTTTGGAATGTTAAACCAACCTATAGGAAGTCATTGGCTGGGATTCTTTTGGTGTGGTCTGATTTGACCTTTGACCCCTCCTTCAAGGTCAAACGAGGATAGCCAAACTAATAAGTGCTTATAACTCGCTTATTATTGGTCCTAGAGGTTTGGGATGGTAAACCAACCTATAGGAAATCGTGGGCTGGGAATATTTTGGTGTTGTCGGATTTGACCTTGGGCCCCTCCTTCAAGGTCAAACGAGCATAGCCAAACTTAAAGGTGCTTATAACTCGCTTATTATTGGTCGTAGAGGTTTGGGATGGTAAACCAACCTATAGGAAATCATTGGCTGAGATTCTTTTGGTGTGGTCGGATTTGATCTTGGACCCCTCCTTCAAGGTCAAACGAGGATAGGCAAACATAAAAGTGCTTATGACTCGCTTATTATTGGTCCTAGAGGTTTGGAATGTTAAACCAACCTATAGGAAGTCATTGGCTGGGATTCTTTTGGTGTGGTCTGATTTGACCTTTGACCCCTCCTTCAAGGTCAAACAAGGATAGCCAAAGGAAAAAGTGCTTATAACTCGCTTATTATTGGTCCTAGAGGTTTGGAATGGTAAACCAACCTATAGGAAGTCATGGGCTGGTATTCTTTTGGTGTGGTCGGATTTGACCTTTGACCCCTCCTTCAAGGTCAAACGAGGATAGCCAAACTTGAAAGTGCTTATAACTCAGTTATTATTGGTCCTTATTATTGGTCCAAACCTTCCTTCAAGGTTGGTTTGGAATGGTAGACCAACCTATAGGAAATCATGGGCTGGGATTCTTTTGGTGTGGTCGGATTTGACCTTTGACCCCTCCTTCAAGGTCAAACGAGCATAGCCAAACTTGAAAGTGCTTATAACTCACTTATTATTGGTCCTAGAGGTTTGGGATGGTAAGCCAACCTATAGAAAATCATGGGCTGAGAATCTTTTGGTGTGGTCAGATTTGACCTTGGGCCCCTCCTTCAAGGTCAAATGAGGATAGCCAAACTTAAAAGTGCTTATAACTGGCTTATTATTGGTCCTAGAGGTTTAGGATGGTAAACCAACCTATAGGAAATCATGGGCTGGGATTCTTTTGGTGTGTTGGGATTTAACCTTGGACCCCTTCTTCAAGGTCAAATGAGGATAGCTAAACTTAAAAGTGCTTATAACTCGCTCATTATTGGTCCTAGAGGTTTGGGATGGTAAACCAACTTATAGAAAATCATTGGCTGGGAATCTTTTGGTGTGGTCAGATTTGACCTTGGGCCCCTCCTTCAAGGTCAAAGAGGATAGCCAAACTTAAAAGTGCTAATAGCTCGCTTATTATTGGTCCTAGAGGTTTAGGATGGTAAACCATCCTATAGGAAATCATGGCCTGGGAATCATTTGGTGTGGTCAGATTTGACCTTGGACCCCTCCTTCAAGGTCAAACAAGGATAGCCAAACTTAAAAGTGCTAATAACTCGCTTATTATTGGTCGTACAGGTTTGGGATGGTAAACCAACCTATTGAAAATCATTGGCGGCGAATCTTTAGGTGTGGTCGGATTTGACCTTGGACCCCTCCTTCAAGGTCAAACAAGGATAGCCAAACTTAAAAGTGCTTATAACTCGCTTATTATTGGTCCTAGAGGTTTAGGATGGTAAACCAACCTGAAGGAAATCATGGGCTGGGATTCTTTTGGTGTGGTCGGATTTGACCTTGGACCCCTCCTTCAAGGTCAAATGAGGTTAGTGAAACTTAAAAGTGCTTATAACTCGCTTATTATTGGTCCTAGAGGTTTGGAATGGTAAACCAACCTATAGGAAGTCATGGGCTGGTATTCATTTGGTGTGGTCGAATTTGACCTTTGACCCCTCCTTCAAGGTCAAATGAGTATAGCTAAAATTAAAACTGCTTATCACTCATTTATTATTGGTCCTAGAGGTTTGGGATGGTAAACCAACCTACAGGAAATCATGGGCTGGGAATCTTTTGGTGTGGTCTGATTTCATGTTGGACTCCTCCTTCAAGGTCAAACGAGCATAACCTACCTTAAAAGTGCTTATAACTCGCTTGTTATTGGTCCTAGAGGTTTGGAATGGTAAACCAACCTATAGGAAATCATTTGCTTGGAATCTTTTGGTGTGGTCGGATTTGACCTTTCACCCCTCCTTCAAGGTGAAACAAGGATAGCCAAACTTAAAAGTGCTAATAGCTCGCTTATTATTGGTCCTAGAGGTTTAGGATGGTAAACCATCCTATAGGAAATCATGGCCTGGGAATCATTTGGTGTGGTCAGATTTGACCTTGGACCCCTCCTTCAAGGTCAAACAAGGATAGCCAAACTTAAAAGTGCTAATAACTCGCTGATTATTGGTCGTACAGGTTTGGGATGGTAAACCAACCTATAGGAAATCATTGGCTGCGAATCTTTAGGTGTGGTCGGATTTGACCTTGGACCCCTCCTTCAAGGTCAAACAAGGATAGCCAAACTTAAAAGTGCTTATAACTCGCTTGTTATTGGTCCTAGAGGTTTAGGATGGTAAACCAACCTATAGGAAATCATGGGCTGGGATTCTTTTGGTGTGATCGGATTTGACCTTGGACCCCATCTTCAAGGTCAAACGAGGATAGCCAAACTTGAAAGTGCTTATAACTCACTTATTATTGGTCCTAGAGGTTTGGGATGGTAAACCAACCTATTGGAAATCATGGGCTGGGAATATTTTGGTGTGGTCGGATTTGACCTTGGGCCCCTCCTTCAAGGTCAAACGAGTATAGCCAAATTAAAAGTGCTTATAACTCATTTATTATTGGTCCTACAGGTTTGGGATGGTAAACCAACCTATAGGAAATCATGGGCTGGGAATCTTTTGGTGTGGTCTGATTTCACGTTGGACCCCTCCTTCAAGGTCAAACGAGCATAACCTACCTTAAAAGTGCTTATAACTCGCTTGTTATTGGTCCTAGAGGTTTGGAATGGTAAACCAACCTATAGGAAATCATTTGCTTGGTATCTTTTGGTGTGGTCGGATTTGACCTTTCACCCCTCCTTAAAGGTCAAACAAGGATAGCCAAACTTAAAAGTGCTAATAGCTCGCTTATTATTGGTCCTAGAGGTTTAGGATGGTAAACCATCCTCTAGGAAATCATGGCCTGGGAATCATTTGGTGTGGTCAGATTTGACCTTGGACCCCTCCTTCAAGGTCAAACAAGGATAGTCAAACTTAAAAGTGCTTATAACTCGCTTATTATTGGTCCTAGAGGTTTGGAATGGTAAACCAACCTATAGGAAGTCATGGGCTGGTATTCTTTTGGTGTGGTCGGATTTGACCTTTGACCCCTCCTTCAAGGTCAAATGAGGATAGCCAAACTTGAAAGTGCTTATAACTCAGTTATTATTGGTCCTTATTATTGGTCCAAACCTTCCTTCAAGGTTGGTTTGGAATGGTAGACCAACCTATAGGAAATCATGGGCTGGGATTCTTTTGGTGTGGTCGGATTTGACCTTTGACCCCTCCTTCAAGGTCAAACGAGAATAGCCAAACTTGAAAGTGCTTATAACTCACTTATTATTGGTCCTAGAGGTTTGGGATGGTAAGCCAACCTATAGGAAATCATGGCCTGGGAATCATTATTGTGGTCAGATTTGACCTTGGACCCCTCCTTCAAGGTCAAATGAGGATAGCCAAACTTAAAAGTGCTTATAACTGGCTTATTATTGGTCCTAGAGGTTTAGGATGGTAAACCAACCTATAGGAAATCATGGGCTGGGATTCTTTTGGTGTGTTGGGATTTAACCTTGGACCCCTTATTCAAGGTCAAATGAGGATAGCTAAACTTAAAAGTGCTTATAACTCGCTCATTATTGGTCCTAGAGGTTTGGGATGGTAAACCAACTTATAGAAAATCATTGGCTGGGAATCTTTTGGTGTGGTCAGATTTGACCTTGGGCCCCTCCTTCAAGGTCAAAGAGGATAGCCAAACTTAAAAGTGCTAATAGCTCACTTATTATTGGTCCTAGAGGTTTAGGATGGTAAACCATCCTATAGGAAATCATGGCCTGGGAATCATTTGGTGTGGTCAGATTTGACCTTGGACCCCTCCTTCAAGGTCAAACAAGGATAGCCAAACTTAAAAGTGCTAATAACTCGCTTATTATTGGTTGTACAGGTTTGGGATGGTAAACCAACCTATAGAAAATCATTGGCGGCGAATCTTTAGGTGTGGTCGGATTTGACCTTGGACCCCTCCTTCAAGGTCAAACAAGGATAGCCAAACTTAAAAGTGCTTATAACTCGCTTATTATTGGTCCTAGAGGTTTAGGATGGTAAACCAACCTATAGGAAATCATGGGCTGGGATTCTTTTGGTGTGGTCGGATTTGACCTTGGACCCCTCCTTCAAGGTCAAATGAGGTTAGTGAAACTTAAAAGTGCTTATAACTCGCTTATTATTGGTCCTAGAGGTTTGGAATGGTAAACCAACCTATAGGAAGTCATGGGCTGGTATTCATTTGGTGTGGTCGGATTTGACCTTTGACCCCTCCTTCAAGGTCAAACGAGTATAGCTAAAATTAAAACTGCTTATAACTCATTTATTATTGGTCCTAGAGGTTTGGGATGGTAAACCAACCTACAGGAAATCATGGGCTGGGAATCTTTTGGTGTGGTCTGAATTCACGTTGGACCCCTCCTTCAAGGTCAAACGAGCATAACCTACCTTAAAAGTGCTTATAACTCGCTTGTTATTGGTCCTAGAGGTTTGGAATGGTAAACCAACCCATAGGAAATCATTTGCTTGGAATCTTTTGGTGTGGTCGGATTTGACCTTTCACCCCTCCTTCAAGGTCAAACAAGGATAGCCAAACTTAAAAGTGCTAATAGCTCGCTTATTATTGGTCCTAGAGGTTTAGGATGGTAAACCATCCTCTAGGAAATCATGGCCTGGGAATCATTTGGTGTGATCAGATTTGACCTTGGACCCCTCCTTCAAGGTCAAACAAGGATAGCCAAACTTAAAAGTGCTAATAACTCGCTTATTATTGGTCGTACAGGTTTGGGATGGTAAACCAAACTATAGGAAATCATTGGCTGCGAATCTTTAGGTGTGGTCGGATTTGACCTTGGACCCCTCCTTCAAGGTCAAACAAGGATAGCCAAACTTAAAAGTGCTTATAACTCACTTATTATTGGTCCTAGAGGTTTAGGATGGTAAACCAACCTATAGGAAATCATGGGCTGGGATTCTTTTGGTGTGATCAGATTTGACCTTGGACCCCTCCTTCAAGGTCAAATGAGGTTAGTGAAACTTAAAAGTGCTTATAACTCGCTTATTATTGGTCCTAGAGGTTTGGAATGGTAAACCAACCTATAGGAAGTCATGGGCTGGTATTCATTTGGTGTGGTCGGATTTGACCTTTGACCCCTCCTTCAAGGTCAAACGAGTATAGCTAAAATTAAAACTGCTTATCACTCATTTATTATTGGTCCTAGAGGTTTGGGATGGTAAACCAACCTACAGGAAATCATGGGCTGGGAATCTTTTGGTGTGGTCTGATTTCATGTTGGACTCCTCCTTCAAGGTCAAACGAGCATAACCTACCTTAAAAGTGCTTATAACTCGCTTGTTATTGGTCCTAGAGGTTTGGAATGGTAAACCAACCTATAGGAAATCATTTGCTTGGAATCTTTTGGTGTGGTCGGATTTGACCTTTCACCCCTCCTTCAAGGTGAAACAAGGATAGCCAAACTTAAAAGTGCTAATAGCTCGCTTATTATTGGTCCTAGAGGTTTAGGATGGTAAACCATCCTCTAGGAAATCATGGCCTGGGAATCATTTGGTGTGGTCAGATTTGACCTTGGACCCCTCCTTCAAGGTCAAACAAGGATAGCCAAACTTAAAAGTGCTAATAACTCGCTGATTATTGGTCGTACAGGTTTGGGATGGTAAACCAACCTATAGGAAATCATTGGCTGCGAATCTTTAGGTGTGGTCGGATTTGACCTTGGACCCCTCCTTCAAGGTCAAACAAGGATAGCCAAACTTAAAAGTGCTTATAACTCGCTTGTTATTGGTCCTAGAGGTTTAGGATGGTAAACCAACCTATAGGAAATCATGGGCTGGGATTCTTTTGGTGTGATCGGATTTGACCTTGGACCCCATCTTCAAGGTCAAACGAGGATAGCCAAACTTAAAAGTGCTTATAACTCACTTATTATTGGTCCTAGAGGTTTGGGATGGTAAACCAACCTATTGGAAATCATGGGCTGGGAATATTTTGGTGTGGTCGGATTTGACCTTGGGCCCCTCTTTCAAGGTCAAACGAGTATAGCCAAATTAAAAGTGCTTATAACTCATTTATTATTGGTCCTACAGGTTTGGGATGGTAAACCAACCTATAGGAAATCATGGGCTGGGAATCTTTTGGTGTGGTCTGATTTCACGTTGGACCCCTCCTTCAAGGTCAAACGAGCATAACCTACCTTAAAAGTGCTTATAACTCGCTTGTTATTGGTCCTAGAGGTTTGGAATGGTAAACCAACCTATAGGAAATCATTTGCTTGGTATCTTTTGGTGTGGTCGGATTTGACCTTTCACCCCTCCTTAAAGGTCAAACAAGGATAGCCAAACTTAAAAGTGCTAATAGCTCGCTTATTATTGGTCCTAGAGGTTTAGGATGGTAAACCATCCTCTAGGAAATCATGGCCTGGGAATCATTTGGTGTGGTCAGATTTGACCTTGGACCCCTCCTTCAAGGTCAAACAAGGATAGTCAAACTTAAAAGTGCTTATAACTCGCTTATTATTGGTCCTAGAGGTTTGGAATGGTAAACCAACCTATAGGAAGTCATGGGCTGGTATTCTTTTGGTGTGGTCGGATTTGACCTTTGACCCCTCCTTCAAGGTCAAATGAGGATAGCCAAACTTGAAAGTGCTTATAACTCAGTTATTATTGGTCCTTATTTTTGGTCCAAACCTTCCTTCAAGGTTGGTTTGGAATGGTAGAACAACCTATAGGAAATCATGGGCTGGGATTCTTTTGGTGTGGTCGGATTTGACCTTTGACCCCTCCTTCAAGGTCAAACGAGAATAGCCAAACTTGAAAGTGCTTATAACTCACTTATTATTGGTCCTAGAGGTTTGGGATGGTAAGCCAACCTATAGGAAATCATGGCCTGGGAATCATTATTGTGGTCAGATTTGACCTTGGACCCCTCCTTCAAGGTCAAATGAGGATAGCCAAACTTAAAAGTGGTTATAACTGGCTTATTATTGGTCCTAGAGGTTTAGGATGGTAAGCCAACCTATAGGAAATCATGGCCTGGGAATCATTATTGTGGTCAGATTTGACCTTGGACCCCTCCTTCAAGGTCAAATGAGGATAGCCAAACTTAAAAGTGGTTATAACTGGCTTATTATTGGTCCTAGAGGTTTAGGATGGTAAACCAACCTATAGGAAATCATGGGCTGGGATTCTTTTGGTGTGTTGGGATTTAACCTTGGACCCCTTATTCAAGGTCAAATGAGGATAGCTAAACTTAAAAGTGCTTATAACTCGCTCATTATTGGTCCTAGAGGTTTGGGATGGTAAACCAACCTATAGAAAATCATTGGCTGGGAATCTTTTGGTGTGGTCAGATTTGACCTTGGGCCCCTCCTTCAAGGTCAAAGAGGATAGCCAAACTTAAAAGTGCTAATAGCTCGCTTATTATTGGTCCTAGAGGTTTAGGATGGTAAACCATCCTATAGGAAATCATGGCCTGGGAATCATTTGGTGTGGTCAGATTTGACCTTGGACCCCTCCTTCAAGGTCAAACAAGGATAGCCAAACTTAAAAGTGCTAATAACTCGCTTATTATTGGTTGTACAGGTTTGGGATGGTAAACCAACCTATAGAAAATCATTGGCGGCGAATCTTTAGGTGTGGTCGGATTTGACCTTGGACCCCTCCTTCAAGGTCAAACAAGGATAGCCAAACTTAAAAGTGCTTATAACTCGCTTATTATTGGTCCTAGAGGTTTAGGATGGTAAACCAACCTATAGGAAATCATGGGCTGGGATTCTTTTGGTGTGGTCGGATTTGACCTTGGACCCCTCCTTCAAGGTCAAATGAGGTTAGTGAAACTTAAAAGTGCTTATAACTCGCTTATTATTGGTCCTAGAGGTTTGGAATGGTAAACCAACCTATAGGAAGTCATGGGCTGGTATTCATTTGGTGTGGTCGGATTTGACCTTTGACCCCTCCTTCAAGGTCAAACGAGTATAGCTAAAATTAAAACTGCTTATAACTCATTTATTATTGGTCCTAGAGGTTTGGGATGGTAAACCAACCTACAGGAAATCATGGGCTGGGAATCTTTTGGTGTGGTCTGAATTCACGTTGGACCCCTCCTTCAAGGTCAAACGAGCATAACCTACCTTAAAAGTGCTTATAACTCGCTTGTTATTGGTCCTAGAGGTTTGGAATGGTAAACCAACCTATAGGAAATCATTTGCTTGGAATCTTTTGGTGTGGTCGGATTTGACCTTTCACCCCTCCTTCAAGGTCAAACAAGGATAGCCAAACTTAAAAGTGCTAATAGCTCGCTTATTATTGGTCCTAGAGGTTAAGGATGGTAAACCATCCTCTAGGAAATCATGGCCTGGGAATCATTTGGTGTGATCAGATTTGACCTTGGACCCCTCCTTCAAGGTCAAACAAGGATAGCCAAACTTAAAAGTGCTAATAACTCGCTTATTATTGGTCGTACAGGTTTGGGATGGTAAACCAAACTATAGGAAATCATTGGCTGCGAATCTTTAGGTGTGGTCGGATTTGACCTTGGACCCCTCCTTCAAGGTCAAACAAGGATAGCCAAACTTAAAAGTGCTTATAACTCGCTTATTATTGGTCCTAGAGGTTTAGGATGGTAAACCAACCTATAGGAAATCATGGGCTGGGATTCTTTTGGTGTGATCGGATTTGACCTTGGACCCCTCCTTCAAGGTCAAATGAGGTTAGTGAAACTTAAAAGTGCTTATAACTCGCTTATTATTGGTCCTAGAGGTTTGGAATGGTAAACCAACCTATAGGAAATCATGGCCTGGGAATCATTTGGTGTGGTCAGATTTGACCTTTGACCCCTCCTTCAAGGTCAAAGAGGATAGCCAAACTTGAAAGTGCTTATAACTCCCTTATTATTGGTCCTAGAGGTTTGGGATGGTAAACTAACCTATAGGAAATCATGGGCTGGAAATATTTTGGTGTGGTCGGATTTGACCTTGGGCCCCTCCTTCAAGGTGAAACGAGTATAGCTAAAATTAAAAGTGCTTATAACTCATTTATTATTGGTCCTACAGGTTTGGAATGGTAAACCAACCTATAGGAAATCATGGCCTGGGAATCATTTGGTGTGGTCAGATTTGACCTTGGACCCCTCCTTCAAGGTCAAATGAGGATAGCCAAACTTGAAAGTGCTTATAACTCAGTTATTATTGGTCCTTATTATTGGTCCAAACCTTCCTTCAAGGTTGGTTTGGAATGGTAGAACAACCTATAGGAAATCATGGGCTGGGATTCTTTTGGTGTGGTCGGATTTGACCTTTGACCCCTCCTTCAAGGTCAAACGAGAATAGCCAAACTTGAAAGTGCTTATAACTCACTTATTATTGGTCCTAGAGGTTTGGGATGGTAAGCCAACCTATAGGAAATCATGGCCTGGGAATCATTATTGTGGTCAGATTTGACCTTGGACCCCTCCTTCAAGGTCAAATGAGGATAGCCAAACTTAAAAGTGGTTATAACTGGCTTATTATTGGTCCTAGAGGTTTAGGATGGTAAGCCAACCTATAGGAAATCATGGCCTGGGAATCATTATTGTGGTCAGATTTGACCTTGGACCCCTCCTTCAAGGTCAAATGAGGATAGCCAAACTTAAAAGTGGTTATAACTGGCTTATTATTGGTCCTAGAGGTTTAGGATGGTAAACCAACCTATAGGAAATCATGGGCTGGGATTCTTTTGGTGTGTTGGGATTTAACCTTGGACCCCTTATTCAAGGTCAAATGAGGATAGCTAAACTTAAAAGTGCTTATAACTCGCTCATTATTGGTCCTAGAGGTTTGGGATGGTAAACCAACTTATAGAAAATCATTGGCTGGGAATCTTTTGGTGTGGTCAGATTTGACCTTGGGCCCCTCCTTCAAGGTCAAAGAGGATAGCCAAACTTAAAAGTGCTAATAGCTCGCTTATTATTGGTCCTAGAGGTTTAGGATGGTAAACCATCCTATAGGAAATCATGGCCTGGGAATCATTTGGTGTGGTCAGATTTGACCTTGGACCCCTCCTTCAAGGTCAAACAAGGATAGCCAAACTTAAAAGTGCTAATAACTCGCTTATTATTGGTTGTACAGGTTTGGGATGGTAAACCAACCTATAGAAAATCATTGGCGGCGAATCTTTAGGTGTGGTCGGATTTGACCTTGGACCCCTCCTTCAAGGTCAAACAAGGATAGCCAAACTTAAAAGTGCTTATAACTCGCTTATTATTGGTCCTAGAGGTTTAGGATGGTAAACCAACCTATAGGAAATCATGGGCTGGGATTCTTTTGGTGTGGTCGGATTTGACCTTGGACCCCTCCTTCAAGGTCAAATGAGGTTAGTGAAACTTAAAAGTGCTTATAACTCGCTTATTATTGGTCCTAGAGGTTTGGAATGGTAAACCAACCTATAGGAAGTCATGGGCTGGTATTCATTTGGTGTGGTCGGATTTGACCTTTGACCCCTCCTTCAAGGTCAAACGAGTATAGCTAAAATTAAAACTGCTTATAACTCATTTATTATTGGTCCTAGAGGTTTGGGATGGTAAACCAACCTACAGGAAATCATGGGCTGGGAATCTTTTGGTGTGGTCTGAATTCACGTTGGACCCCTCCTTCAAGGTCAAACGAGCATAACCTACCTTAAAAGTGCTTATAACTCGCTTGTTATTGGTCCTAGAGGTTTGGAATGGTAAACCAACCTATAGGAAATCATTTGCTTGGAATCTTTTGGTGTGGTCGGATTTGACCTTTCACCCCTCCTTCAAGGTCAAACAAGGATAGCCAAACTTAAAAGTGCTAATAGCTCGCTTATTATTGGTCCTAGAGGTTAAGGATGGTAAACCATCCTCTAGGAAATCATGGCCTGGGAATCATTTGGTGTGATCAGATTTGACCTTGGACCCCTCCTTCAAGGTCAAACAAGGATAGCCAAACTTAAAAGTGCTAATAACTCGCTTATTATTGGTCGTACAGGTTTGGGATGGTAAACCAAACTATAGGAAATCATTGGCTGCGAATCTTTAGGTGTGGTCGGATTTGACCTTGGACCCCTCCTTCAAGGTCAAACAAGGATAGCCAAACTTAAAAGTGCTTATAACTCGCTTATTATTGGTCCTAGAGGTTTAGGATGGTAAACCAACCTATAGGAAATCATGGGCTGGGATTCTTTTGGTGTGATCGGATTTGACCTTGGACCCCTCCTTCAAGGTCAAATGAGGTTAGTGAAACTTAAAAGTGCTTATAACTCGCTTATTATTGGTCCTAGAGGTTTGGAATGGTAAACCAACCTATAGGAAATCATGGCCTGGGAATCATTTGGTGTGGTCAGATTTGACCTTTGACCCCTCCTTCAAGGTCAAAGAGGATAGCCAAACTTGAAAGTGCTTATAACTCCCTTATTATTGGTCCTAGAGGTTTGGGATGGTAAACTAACCTATAGGAAATCATGGGCTGGAAATATTTTGGTGTGGTCGGATTTGACCTTGGGCCCCTCCTTCAAGGTGAAACGAGTATAGCTAAAATTAAAAGTGCTTATAACTCATTTATTATTGGTCCTACAGGTTTGGAATGGTAAACCAACCTATAGGAAATCATGGCCTGGGAATCATTTGGTGTGGTCAGATTTGACCTTGGACCCCTCCTTCAAGGTCAAATGAGGATAGCCAAACTTAAAAGTGCTTATAACTGGCTTATTATTGGTCCTAGAGGTTTAGGATGGTAAACCAACCTATAGGAAATCATGGGCTGGGATTCTTTTGGTGTGTTGGGATTTAACCTTGGACCCCTTATTCAAGGTCAAATGAGGATAGCTAAACTTAAAAGTGCTTATAACTCGCTCATTATTGGTCCTAGAGGTTTGGGATGGTAAACCAACTTATAGAAAATCATTGGCTGGGAATCTTTTGGTGTGGTCAGATTTGACCTTGGGCCCCTCCTTCAAGGTCAAAGAGGATAGCCAAACTTAAAAGTGCTAATAGCTCGCTTATTATTGGTCCTAGAGGTTTAGGATGGTAAACCATCCTATAGGAAATCATGGCCTGGGAATCATTTGGTGTGGTCAGATTTGACCTTGGACCCCTCCTTCAAGGTCAAACAAGGATAGCCAAACTTAAAAGTGCTAATAACTCGCTTATTATTGGTCGTACAGGTTTGGGATGGTAAACCAACCTATAGAAAATCATTGGCGGCGAATCTTTAGGTGTGGTCGGATTTGACCTTGGACCCCTCCTTCAAGGTCAAACAAGGATAGCCAAACTTAAAAGTGCTTATAACTCGCTTATTATTGGTCCTAGAGGTTTAGGATGGTAAACCAACCTATAGGAAATCATGGGCTGGGATTCTTTTGGTGTGGTCGGATTTGACCTTGGACCCCTCCTTCAAGGTCAAATGAGGTTAGTGAAACTTAAAAGTGCTTATAACTCGCTTATTATTGGTCCTAGAGGTTTGGAATGGTAAACCAACCTATAGGAAGTCATGGGCTGGTATTCATTTGGTGTGGTCGGATTTGACCTTTGACCCCTCCTTCAAGGTCAAACGAGTATAGCTAAAATTAAAACTGCTTATAACTCATTTATTATTGGTCCTAGAGGTTTGGGATGGTAAACCAACCTACAGGAAATCATGGGCTGGGAATCTTTTGGTGTGGTCTGAATTCACGTTGGACCCCTCCTTCAAGGTCAAACGAGCATAACCTACCTTAAAAGTGCTTATAACTCGCTTGTTATTGGTCCTAGAGGTTTGGAATGGTAAACCAACCTATAGGAAATCATTTGCTTGGAATCTTTTGGTGTGGTCGGATTTGACCTTTCACCCCTCCTTCAAGGTCAAACAAGGATAGCCAAACTTAAAAGTGCTAATAGCTCGCTTATTATTGGTCCTAGAGGTTTAGGATGGTAAACCATCCTCTAGGAAATCATGGCCTGGGAATCATTTGGTGTGATCAGATTTGACCTTGGACCCCTCCTTCAAGGTCAAACAAGGATAGCCAAACTTAAAAGTGCTAACAACTCGCTTATTATTGGTCGTACAGGTTTGGGATGGTAAACCAAACTATAGGAAATCATTGGCTGCGAATCTTTAGGTGTGGTCGGATTTGACCTTGGACCCCTCCTTCAAGGTCAAACAAGGATAGCCAAACTTAAAAGTGCTTATAACTCGCTTATTATTGGTCCTAGAGGTTTAGGATGGTAAACCAACCTATAGGAAATCATGGGCTGGGATTCTTTTGGTGTGATCGGATTTGACCTTGGACCCCTCCTTCAAGGTCAAATGAGGTTAGTGAAACTTAAAAGTGCTTATAACTCGCTTATTATTGGTCCTAGAGGTTTGGAATGGTAAACCAACCTATAGGAAGTCATGGGCTGGTATTCATTTGGTGTGGTCGGATTTGACCTTTGACCCCTCCTTCAAGGTCAAAGAGGATAGCCAAACTTGAAAGTGCTTATAACTCCCTTATTATTGGTCCTAGAGGTTTGGGATGGTAAACTAACCTATAGGAAATCATGGGCTGGAAATATTTTGGTGTGGTCGGATTTGACCTTGGGCCCCTCCTTCAAGGTGAAACGAGTATAGCTAAAATTAAAAGTGCTTATAACTCATTTATTATTGGTCCTACAGGTTTGGAATGGTAAACCAACCTATAGGAAATCATGGCCTGGGAATCATTTGGTGTGGTCAGATTTGACCTTGGACCCCTCCTTCAAGGTCAAATGAGGATAGCCAAACTTAAAAGTGCTTATAACTGGCTTATTATTGGTCCTAGAGGTTTAGGATGGTAAACCAACCTATAGGAAATCATGGGCTGGGATTCTTTTGGTGTGTTGGGATTTAACCTTGGACCCCTTATTCAAGGTCAAATGAGGATAGCTAAACTTAAAAGTGCTTATAACTCGCTCATTATTGGTCCTAGAGGTTTGGGATGGTAAACCAACTTATAGAAAATCATTGGCTGGGAATCTTTTGGTGTGGTCAGATTTGACCTTGGGCCCCTCCTTCAAGGTCAAAGAGGATAGCCAAACTTAAAAGTGCTAATAGCTCGCTTATTATTGGTCCTAGAGGTTTAGGATGGTAAACCATCCTATAGGAAATCATGGCCTGGGAATCATTTGGTGTGGTCAGATTTGACCTTGGACCCCTCCTTCAAGGTCAAACAAGGATAGCCAAACTTAAAAGTGCTAATAACTCGCTTATTATTGGTCGTACAGGTTTGGGATGGTAAACCAACCTATAGAAAATCATTGGCGGCGAATCTTTAGGTGTGGTCGGATTTGACCTTGGACCCCTCCTTCAAGGTCAAACAAGGATAGCCAAACTTAAAAGTGCTTATAACTCGCTTATTATTGGTCCTAGAGGTTTAGGATGGTAAACCAACCTATAGGAAATCATGGGCTGGGATTCTTTTGGTGTGGTCGGATTTGACCTTGGACCCCTCCTTCAAGGTCAAATGAGGTTAGTGAAACTTAAAAGTGCTTATAACTCGCTTATTATTGGTCCTAGAGGTTTGGAATGGTAAACCAACCTATAGGAAGTCATGGGCTGGTATTCATTTGGTGTGGTCGGATTTGACCTTTGACCCCTCCTTCAAGGTCAAAGAGGATAGCCAAACTTGAAAGTGCTTATAACTCCCTTATTATTGGTCCTAGAGGTTTGGGATGGTAAACTAACCTATAGGAAATCATGGGCTGGAAATATTTTGGTGTGGTCGGATTTGACCTTGGGCCCCTCCTTCAAGGTGAAACGAGTATAGCTAAAATTAAAAGTGCTTATAACTCATTTATTATTGGTCCTACAGGTTTGGAATGGTAAACCAACCTATAGGAAATCATGGCCTGGGAATCATTTGGTGTGGTCAGATTTGACCTTGGACCCCTCCTTCAAGGTCAAATGAGGATAGCCAAACTTAAAAGTGCTTATAACTGGCTTATTATTGGTCCTAGAGGTTTAGGATGGTAAACCAACCTATAGGAAATCATGGGCTGGGATTCTTTTGGTGTGTTGGGATTTAACCTTGGACCCCTTATTCAAGGTCAAATGAGGATAGCTAAACTTAAAAGTGCTTATAACTCGCTCATTATTGGTCCTAGAGGTTTGGGATGGTAAACCAACTTATAGAAAATCATTGGCTGGGAATCTTTTGGTGTGGTCAGATTTGACCTTGGGCCCCTCCTTCAAGGTCAAAGAGGATAGCCAAACTTAAAAGTGCTAATAGCTCGCTTATTATTGGTCCTAGAGGTTTAGGATGGTAAACCATCCTATAGGAAATCATGGCCTGGGAATCATTTGGTGTGGTCAGATTTGACCTTGGACCCCTCCTTCAAGGTCAAACAAGGATAGCCAAACTTAAAAGTGCTAATAACTCGCTTATTATTGGTCGTACAGGTTTGGGATGGTAAACCAACCTATAGAAAATCATTGGCGGCGAATCTTTAGGTGTGGTCGGATTTGACCTTGGACCCCTCCTTCAAGGTCAAACAAGGATAGCCAAACTTAAAAGTGCTTATAACTCGCTTATTATTGGTCCTAGAGGTTTAGGATGGTAAACCAACCTATAGGAAATCATGGGCTGGGATTCTTTTGGTGTGGTCGGATTTGACCTTGGACCCGTCCTTCAAGGTCAAATGAGGTTAGTGAAACTTAAAAGTGCTTATAACTCGCTTATTATTGGTCCTAGAGGTTTGGAATGGTAAACCAACCTATAGGAAGTCATGGGCTGGTATTCATTTGGTGTGGTCGGATTTGACCTTTGACCCCTCCTTCAAGGTCAAACGAGTATAGCTAAAATTAAAACTGCTTATAACTCATTTATTATTGGTCCTAGAGGTTTGGGATGGTAAACCAACCTACAGGAAATCATGGGCTGGGAATCTTTTGGTGTGGTCTGAATTCACGTTGGACCCCTCCTTCAAGGTCAAACGAGCATAACCTACCTTAAAAGTGCTTATAACTCGCTTGTTATTGGTCCTAGAGGTTTGGAATGGTAAACCAACCTATAGGAAATCATTTGCTTGGAATCTTTTGGTGTGGTCGGATTTGACCTTTCACCCCTCCTTCAAGGTCAAACAAGGATAGCCAAACTTAAAAGTGCTAATAGCTCGCTTATTATTGGTCCTAGAGGTTTAGGATGGTAAACCATCCTCTAGGAAATCATGGCCTGGGAATCATTTGGTGTGATCAGATTTGACCTTGGACCCCTCCTTCAAGGTCAAACAAGGATAGCCAAACTTAAAAGTGCTAATAACTCGCTTATTATTGGTCGTACAGGTTTGGGATGGTAAACCAAACTATAGGAAATCATTGGCTGCGAATCTTTAGGTGTGGTCGGATTTGACCTTGGACCCCTCCTTCAAGGTCAAACAAGGATAGCCAAACTTAAAAGTGCTTATAACTCGCTTATTATTGGTCCTAGAGGTTTAGGATGGTAAACCAACCTATAGGAAATCATGGGCTGGGATTCTTTTGGTGTGATCGGATTTGACCTTGGACCCCTCCTTCAAGGTCAAATGAGGTTAGTGAAACTTAAAAGTGCTTATAACTCGCTTATTATTGGTCCTAGAGGTTTGGAATGGTAAACCAACCTATAGGAAGTCATGGGCTGGTATTCATTTGGTGTGGTCGGATTTGACCTTTGACCCCTCCTTCAAGGTCAAAGAGGATAGCCAAACTTGAAAGTGCTTATAACTCCCTTATTATTGGTCCTAGAGGTTTGGGATGGTAAACTAACCTATAGGAAATCATGGGCTGGAAATATTTTGGTGTGGTCGGATTTGACCTTGGGCCCCTCCTTCAAGGTGAAACGAGTATAGCTAAAATTAAAAGTGCTTATAACTCATTTATTATTGGTCCTACAGGTTTGGAATGGTAAACCAACCTATAGGAAATCATGGCCTGGGAATCATTTGGTGTGGTCAGATTTGACCTTGGACCCCTCCTTCAAGGTCAAATGAGGATAGCCAAACTTAAAAGTGCTTATAACTGGCTTATTATTGGTCCTAGAGGTTTAGGATGGTAAACCAACCTATAGGAAATCATGGGCTGGGATTCTTTTGGTGTGTTGGGATTTAACCTTGGACCCCTTATTCAAGGTCAAATGAGGATAGCTAAACTTAAAAGTGCTTATAACTCGCTCATTATTGGTCCTAGAGGTTTGGGATGGTAAACCAACTTATAGAAAATCATTGGCTGGGAATCTTTTGGTGTGGTCAGATTTGACCTTGGGCCCCTCCTTCAAGGTCAAAGAGGATAGCCAAACTTAAAAGTGCTAATAGCTCGCTTATTATTGGTCCTAGAGGTTTAGGATGGTAAACCATCCTATAGGAAATCATGGCCTGGGAATCATTTGGTGTGGTCAGATTTGACCTTGGACCCCTCCTTCAAGGTCAAACAAGGATAGCCAAACTTAAAAGTGCTAATAACTCGCTTATTATTGGTCGTACAGGTTTGGGATGGTAAACCAACCTATAGAAAATCATTGGCGGCGAATCTTTAGGTGTGGTCGGATTTGACCTTGGACCCCTCCTTCAAGGTCAAACAAGGATAGCCAAACTTAAAAGTGCTTATAACTCGCTTATTATTGGTCCTAGAGGTTTAGGATGGTAAACCAACCTATAGGAAATCATGGGCTGGGATTCTTTTGGTGTGGTCGGATTTGACCTTGGACCCCTCCTTCAAGGTCAAATGAGGTTAGTGAAACTTAAAAGTGCTTATAACTCGCTTATTATTGGTCCTAGAGGTTTGGAATGGTAAACCAACCTATAGGAAGTCATGGGCTGGTATTCATTTGGTGTGGTCGGATTTGACCTTTGACCCCTCCTTCAAGGTCAAAGAGGATAGCCAAACTTGAAAGTGCTTATAACTCCCTTATTATTGGTCCTAGAGGTTTGGGATGGTAAACTAACCTATAGGAAATCATGGGCTGGAAATATTTTGGTGTGGTCGGATTTGACCTTGGGCCCCTCCTTCAAGGTGAAACGAGTATAGCTAAAATTAAAAGTGCTTATAACTCATTTATTATTGGTCCTACAGGTTTGGAATGGTAAACCAACCTATAGGAAATCATGGCCTGGGAATCATTTGGTGTGGTCAGATTTGACCTTGGACCCCTCCTTCAAGGTCAAATGAGGATAGCCAAACTTAAAAGTGCTTATAACTGGCTTATTATTGGTCCTAGAGGTTTAGGATGGTAAACCAACCTATAGGAAATCATGGGCTGGGATTCTTTTGGTGTGTTGGGATTTAACCTTGGACCCCTTATTCAAGGTCAAATGAGGATAGCTAAACTTAAAAGTGCTTATAACTCGCTCATTATTGGTCCTAGAGGTTTGGGATGGTAAACCAACTTATAGAAAATCATTGGCTGGGAATCTTTTGGTGTGGTCAGATTTGACCTTGGGCCCCTCCTTCAAGGTCAAAGAGGATAGCCAAACTTAAAAGTGCTAATAGCTCGCTTATTATTGGTCCTAGAGGTTTAGGATGGTAAACCATCCTATAGGAAATCATGGCCTGGGAATCATTTGGTGTGGTCAGATTTGACCTTGGACCCCTCCTTCAAGGTCAAACAAGGATAGCCAAACTTAAAAGTGCTAATAACTCGCTTATTATTGGTCGTACAGGTTTGGGATGGTAAACCAACCTATAGAAAATCATTGGCGGCGAATCTTTAGGTGTGGTCGGATTTGACCTTGGACCCCTCCTTCAAGGTCAAACAAGGATAGCCAAACTTAAAAGTGCTTATAACTCGCTTATTATTGGTCCTAGAGGTTTAGGATGGTAAACCAACCTATAGGAAATCATGGGCTGGGATTCTTTTGGTGTGGTCGGATTTGACCTTGGACCCCTCCTTCAAGGTCAAATGAGGTTAGTGAAACTTAAAAGTGCTTATAACTCGCTTATTATTGGTCCTAGAGGTTTGGAATGGTAAACCAACCTATAGGAAGTCATGGGCTGGTATTCATTTGGTGTGGTCGGATTTGACCTTTGACCCCTCCTTCAAGGTCAAACGAGTATAGCTAAAATTAAAACTGCTTATAACTCATTTATTATTGGTCCTAGAGGTTTGGGATGGTAAACCAACCTACAGGAAATCATGGGCTGGGAATCTTTTGGTGTGGTCTGAATTCACGTTGGACCCCTCCTTCAAGGTCAAACGAGCATAACCTACCTTAAAAGTGCTTATAACTCGCTTGTTATTGGTCCTAGAGGTTTGGAATGGTAAACCAACCTATAGGAAATCATTTGCTTGGAATCTTTTGGTGTGGTCGGATTTGACCTTTCACCCCTCCTTCAAGGTCAAACAAGGATAGCCAAACTTAAAAGTGCTAATAGCTCGTTTATTATTGGTCCTAGAGGTTTAGGATGGTAAACCATCCTCTAGGAAATCATGGCCTGGGAATCATTTGGTGTGATCAGATTTGACCTTGGACGCCTCCTTCAAGGTCAAACAAGGATAGCCAAACTTAAAAGTGCTAATAACTCGCTTATTATTGGTCGTACAAGTTTGGGATGGTAAACCAAACTATAGGAAATCATTGGCTGCGAATCTTTAGGTGTGGTCGGATTTGACCTTGGACCCCTCCTTCAAGGTCAAACAAGGATAGCCAAACTTAAAAGTGCTTATAACTCGCTTATTATTGGTCCTAGAGGTTTAGGATGGTAAACCAACCTATAGGAAATCATAGGCTGGGATTCTTTTGGTGTGGTCGGATTTGACCTTGGACCCCTCCTTCAAGGTCAAATGAGGTTAGTGAAACTTAAAAGTGCTTATAACTCGCTTATTATTGGTCCTAGAGGTTTGGAATGGTAAACCAACCTATAGGAAGTCATGGGCTGGTATTCATTTGGTGTGGTCGGATTTGACCTTTGACCCCTCCTTCAAGGTCAAACGAGTATAGCTAAAATTAAAACTGCTTATAACTCATTAAGCGTCCCGCAAGGGACGCTTGTTTGTGTATGGGAGAGCTTCAGGCTCCGCCGGCTCCGCCGGCTCCGGCGGCTCCGCATTTTGTTTTCCTTATAACTCTGTAACCGTTAGGCGGATTCTTTTCAAATTTGGCAGGTTTAGGCAGTAGCCTTGGGGAATTTTTTTGAATATACTGCAGTGACATTTCAACCAATCAGAGAGGTCACATGACCAAAAATGTCTTTTTTCGATGGGGAAGCTTGTCCGGATGATAACTTGAAAGGAATTTTATCAATTCACCTGAAACTTGGCAAATACATTCATTCTATTAAAATCTGGAAATCATTAGATTTTGGCATTGATTGGTCAAGAAATGGCCGAGTAATTAATGATTAATTAATCATTACGAATTTTCCAAATAAGGAAAACACAAAAATGCTTATATCTCGAAAACCGTGCTAGATAGAGCGATTTCGACGAAATTTTTGACCCGCAGGGTATCTCTGCGGAGTAGTTTTCCCAATTTTCAAAAAATTTTTGTCTCGCCCAAAATGGCGGCCATTTTGAATTTTCGAAATTTTCGAAAAAAATGGCAAAACACAAAAATGCTTATATCTCAAAAACCGTGCTAGATAGAGCAATTTCGACAAAATTTTTGACGCGCAGGATATCTCTGCGGAGTACTTTTCCCAATTTTCAAAAAATTTTTGTCTCGCCAAAAATGGCGGCCATTTTGAATTTTCGAAATTTTCGCAAAAATTGCAAAACACAAAAATGCTTATATCTCGAAAACCGTGCTAGATAGAGCGATTTCGACGAAATTTTTGACCCTCGGGGTATCTCTGCAGAGTAGTTATCCCAATTTTGAAAAAATTTTTGTCTCGCCAAAAATGGCGGCCATTTTGAATTTTCGAATTTTTCGCAAAAATTGCAAAACATAAAAATGGTTATATCTCGAAAACCCTGCTAGATAGAGCGATTTCGACGAAATTTTTGACCCACAGGGTATCTCTGCAGAGTAGTTTTCCCAATTTTCAAAAAATTTTTCTCTCGCCCAAAATGGCGGCCATTTTGAATTTTCGAAATTTTCGCAAAAATTGCAAAACACAAAAATGCTTATATCTCGAAAACCGTGCTAGATAGAGCGATTTCGACGAAATTTTTGACCCGCAGGGTATCTCTGCAGAGTAGTTATCCCAAGTTTGAAAAAATTTTTGTCTCGCCAAAAATGGCGGCCATTTTGAATTTTCGAAATTTTTGCAAAAATTGCAAAACACAAAAATGCTTGTATCTCGAAAACCGTGCTAGATAGAGCGATTTTGACGAAATTTTTGACCCGCAGGGTATCTCTGCAGAGTAGTTATCCCAATTTTGAAAAAAAATTTATCTCGCCAAAAATGGCGGCCATTTTGAATTTTCGAATTTTTCGCAAAAATTGCAAAACATAAAAATGCTTATATCTCGAAAACCCTGCTAGATAGAGCGATTTCGACGAAATTTTTGACCCACAGGGTATATCTGCAGAGTAGCCATGCCAATTTTCAAAAAAAATTTGTCTCGCCAAAAATGGCGGCCATTTTGAATTTTCGAATTTTTCGCAAAAATTGCAAAACATAAAAATGTTTATATCTCGAAAACCCTGCTAGATAGAGCGATTTCGACGAAATTTTTGACCTGCAGGGTATCTCTGCAGAGTAGCCATGCCAATTTTCAAACAAAAAATTTCTCGCAAAAAATGGCGGCCATTTTGAATTTTCGAATTTTCAGACCCATAGCTAATTACTCACCTACTCAAAATGAGTAAATGCGAATTATCTCTAAAAGTATTGCAGATAGCCAATTTTTCTCAAATAAATCATTCACCTACTTTTGGGAGAGCTTTCACTTGGTGAAGTTTCAGACCCATAGCTAATTACTCACCTACTGAAAATGAGTAAATGCGAATTATCTCTAAATGTATTGCAGATAGCCAATTTTTGTCAAATTAATCATTCACCTACTTTTGGGAGAGCTTTCACTTGGTGAAGTTTCAGACCCATAGCTAATTACTCACCTACTCAAAATGAGTAAATGCGAATTATCTCTAAAAGTATTGCAGATAGCCAATTTTTCTCAAATAACTCATTCACCTACTTTTGGGAGAGCTTTCACTCTGTGAAGTTTCAGACCCATAGCTAATTACTCACCTACTCAAAATGAGTAAATGCGAATTATCTCTAAAAGTATTGCAGATAGCCAATTTTTCTCAAATAACTCATTCACCTACTTTTGGGAGAGCTTTCACTCTGTGAAGTTTCAGACCCATAGCTAATTACTCACCTACTCAAAATGAGTAAATGCGAATTATCTCTAAAAGTATTGCAGATAGCCAATTTTTCTCAAATAACTCATTCACCTACTTTTGGCAGAGCTTTCACTTGGTGAAGTTTCAGACCCATAGCTAATTACTCACCTACTGAAAATGAGTAAATGCGAATTATCTCTAAAAGTATTGCAGATAGCCAATTTTTCTCAAATAACTCATTCACCTACTTTTGGGAGAGCTTTCACTTGGTGAAGTTTCAGACCCATAGCTAATTACTCACCTACTCAAAATGAGTAAATGCGAATTATCTCTAAAAGTATTGCAGATAGCCAATTTTTCTCAAATAACTCATTCACCTACTTTTGGCAGAGCTTTCACTTGGTGAAGTTTCAGACCCATAGCTAATTACTCACCTACTCAAAATGAGTAAATGCCAAATATCTCTAAAAGTATTGCAGATAGCCAATTTTTCTCAAATAACTCATTCACCTACTTTTGGGAGAGCTTTCACTTGGTGAAGTTTCAGACCCATAGCTAATTACTCACCTACTCAAAATGAGTAAATGCGAATTATCTCTAAAAGTATTGCAGATAGCCAATTTTTGTCAAATTAATCATTCACCTACTTTTGGGAGAGCTTTCACTTGGTGAAGTTTCAGACCCATAGCTAATTACTCACCTACTCAAAATGAGTAAATGCGAATTATCTCTAAAAGTATTGCAGATAGCCAATTTTTCTCAAATAACTCATTCACCTACTTTTGGGAGAGCTTTCACTCTGTGAAGTTTCAGACCCATAGCTAATTACTCACCTACTCAAAATGAGTAAATGCGAATTATCTCTAAAAGTATTGCAGATAGCCAATTTTTCTCAAATTAATCATTCACCTACTTTTGGGAGAGCTTTCACTTGGTGAAGTTTCAGACCCATAGCTAATTACTCACCTACTCAAAATGAGTAAATGCGAATTATCTCTAAAAGTATTGCAGATAGCCAATTTTTCTCAAATAACTCATTCACCTACTTTTGGGAGAGCTTTCACTTGGTGAAGTTTCAGACCCATAGCTAATTACTCACCTACTCAAAATGAGTAAATGCGAATTATCTCTAAAAGTATTGCAGATAGCCAATTTTTCTCAAATAACTCATTCACCTACTTTTGGCAGAGCTTTCACTTGGTGAAGTTTCAGACCCATAGCTAATTATTCACCTACTCAAAATGAGTAAATGCGAATTATCTCTAAAAGTATTGCAGATAGCCAATTTTTCTCAAATAACTCATTCACCTACTTTTGGGAGAGCTTTCACTATGTGAAGTTTCAGACCCATAGCTATTTATTCACCTACTCAAAATGAGTAAATGCTAATTATCTGTAAAAGTATTGCGGATACCCAATTTTTATCAAATACTCATTCATCTACTTGTGGGAGAGCTTTCACATGGTGAAGTTTCAGACCCATAGCTAATTACTCACCTACTCAAAATGAGTAAATGCGAATTATCTCTAAAAGTATTGCAGATAGCCAATTTTTCTCAAATAACTCATTCACCTACTTTTGGCAGAGCTTTCACTTGGTGAAGTTTCAGACCCATAGATAATTATTCACCTACTCAAAATGAGTAAATGTGAATTATCTCTTAATAGTATTGCAGATAGCCAATTTTTCTCAAATAACTCATTCACCTACTTTTGGGAGAGCTTTCACTTGGTGAAGTTTCAGACCCATAGCTAATTACTCACCTACTCAAAATGAGTAAATGCGAATTATCTCTAAAAGTATTGCAGATAGCCAATTTTTGTCAAATTAATCATTCACCTACTTTTGGGAGAGCTTTCACTTGGTGAAGTTTCAGACCCATAGCTAATTACTCACCTACTCAAAATGAGTAAATGCGAATTATCTCTAAAAGTATTGCAGATAGCCAATTTTTCTAGCCAATTTTTCTCAAATAACTCATTCACCTACTTTTGGGAGAGCTTTCACTTGGTGAACTTTCAGACCCATAGCTAATTACTCACCTACTCAAAATGAGTAAATGCGAATTATCTCTAAAAGTATTGCAGATAGCCAATTTTTCTCAAATAACTCATTCACCTACTTTTGGGAGAGCTTTCACTTGGTGAAGTTTCAGACCCATAGCTAATTATTCACCTACTCAAAATGAGTAAATGCGAATTATCTCTAAAAGTATTGCAGATAGCCAATTTTTCTCAAATAACTCATTCACCTACTTTTGGGAGAGCTTTCACTATGTGAAGTTTCAGACCCATAGCTATTTATTCACCTACTCAAAATGAGTAAATGCTAATTATCTGTAAAAGTATTGCGGATACCCAATTTTTATCAAATACTCATTCATCTACTTGTGGGAGAGCTTTCACATGGTGAAGTTTCAGACCCATAGCTAATTACTCACCTACTCAAAATGAGTAAATGCGAATTATCTCTAAACGTATTGCAGATAGCCAATTTTTCTCAAATAACTCATTCACCTACTTTTGGCAGAGCTTTCACTTGGTGAAGTTTCAGACCCATAGATAATTATTCACCTACTCAAAATGAGTAAATGTGAATTATCTCTTAATAGTATTGCAGATAGCCAATTTTTCTCAAATAACTCATTCACCTACTTTTGGAAGAGCTTTCACACACGAAAATGAAAAATTGTGAATATCTCGGAAAAGCTATTTCTTCTGCTTTAATGCTCGGCGGGAGATACACACCGCGGCAGTGGTCTTGACAAAAATTTTGGTCTCCCCAAAAATGGTGGCCATTTTGAATTTTCAAAGTTTTTGCAAAACACAAAAATGCTTATATCTCGAAAACCGTGCTATATGGAGCGAACAAAAATTTGGACCTGCTGGGTATCTCCAATTTTCAAAATATTTTTGTCTCGCCAAATATAGCGGACATTTTAAATTTTTTTATTTTTTGCAAAACACAAAGATGCTTATATCTTGAAAACCGTGCTAGATAGAGCAGACTGCGCTGACTTTGGTTGCCACAACAGTATAAGGCTAGAAACGAAGCATTTTCTTAATACTTTAGCACTCACCTTTATATCCTTTTCGGGACGCTTTGTTTTTGCTATGCAAAAACATTATCTTTTTTTTTTGTGAGCGATCCTCTAGTTTATTATTGGTCCTAGAGGTTTGGGATGGTAAACCAACCTACAGGAAATCATGGGCTGGGAATCTTTTGGTGTGGTCTGAATTCACGTTGGACCCCTCCTTCAAGGTCAAACGAGCATAACCTACCTTAAAAGTGCTTATAACTCGCTTGTTATTGGTCCTAGAGCTTTGGAATGGTAAACCAACCTATAGGAAATCATTTGCTTGGAATCTTTTGGTGTGGTCGGATTTGACCTTTCACCCCTCCTTCAAGGTCAAACAAGGATAGCCAAACTTAAAAGTGCTAATAGCTCGTTTATTATTGGTCCTAGATGTTTAGGATGGTAAACCATCCTCTAGGAAATCATGGCCTGGGAATCATTT
This sequence comes from Sabellastarte sp. h YS-2021, assembly GCA_964017235.1. Taxonomy (NCBI): domain Eukaryota; kingdom Metazoa; phylum Annelida; class Polychaeta; order Sabellida; family Sabellidae; genus Sabellastarte; species Sabellastarte sp. h YS-2021. The sequence goes on from OZ024933.1 coordinate 113,697,720, forward strand.
GGTGTGATCAGATTTGACCTTGGACCCCTCCTTCAAGGTCAAACAAGGATAGCCAAACTTAAAAGTGCTAATAACTCGCTTATTATTGGTCGTACAGGTTTGGGATGGTAAACCAAACTATAGGAAATCATTGGCTGCGAATCTTTAGGTGTGGTCGGATTTGACCTTGGACCCCTCCTTCAAGGTCAAACAAGGATAGCCAAACTTAAAAGTGCTTATAACTCGCTTATTATTGGTCCTAGAGGTTTAGGATGGTAAACCAACCTATAGGAAATCATGGGCTGGGATTCTTTTGGTGTGATCGGATTTGACCTTGGACCCCTCCTTCAAGGTCAAATGAGGTTAGTGAAACTTAAAAGTGCTTATAACTCGCTTATTATTGGTCCTAGAGGTTTGGAATGGTAAACCAACCTATAGGAAGTCATGGGCTGGTATTCATTTGGTGTGGTCGGATTTGACCTTTGACCCCTCCTTCAAGGTCAAACGAGTATAGCTAAAATTAAAACTGCTTATAACTCATTTATTATTGGTCCTAGAGGTTTGGGATGGTAAACCAACCTACAGGAAATCATGGGCTGGGAATCTTTTGGTGTGGTCTGAATTCACGTTGGACCCCTCCTTCAAGGTCAAACGAGCATAACCTACCTTAAAAGTGCTTATAACTCGCTTGTTATTGGTCCTAGAGGTTTGGAATGGTAAACCAACCTATAGGAAATCATTTGCTTGGAATCTTTTGGTGTGGTCGGATTTGACCTTTCACCCCTCCTTCAAGGTCAAACAAGGATAGCCAAACTTAAAAGTGCTAATAGCTCGCTTATTATTGGTCCTAGAGGTTTAGGATGGTAAACCATCCTCTAGGAAATCATGGCCTGGGAATCATTTGGTGTGGTCAGATTTGACCTTGGACCCCTCCTTCAAGGTCAAACAAGGATAGTCAAACTTAAAAGTGCTTATAACTCGCTTATTATTGGTCCTAGAGGTTTGGAATGGTAAACCAACCTATAGGAAGTCATGGGCTGGTATTCTTTTGGTGTGGTCGGATTTGACCTTTGACCCCTCCTTCAAGGTCAAACGAGGATAGCCAAACTTGAAAGTGCTTATAACTCAGTTATTATTGGTCCTTATTATTGGTCCAAACCTTCCTTCAAGGTTGGTTTGGAATGGTAGACCAACCTATAGGAAATCATGGGCTGGGATTCTTTTGGTGTGGTCGGATTTGACCTTTGACCCCTCCTTCAAGGTCAAACGAGCATAGCCAAACTTGAAAGTGCTTTTAACTCACTTATTATTGGTCCTAGAGGTTTGGGATGGTAAGCCAACCTATAGAAAATCATGGGCTGAGAATCTTTTGGTGTGGTCAGATTTGACCTTGGGCCCCTCCTTCAAGGTCAAATGAGGATAGCCAAACTTAAAAGTGCTTATAACTGGCTTATTATTGGTCCTAGAGGTTTAGGATGGTAAACCAACCTATAGGAAATCATGGGCTGGGATTCTTTTGGTGTGTTGGGATTTAACCTTGGACCCCTTCTTCAAGGTCAAATGAGGATAGCTAAACTTAAAAGTGCTTATAACTCGCTCATTATTGGTCCTAGAGGTTTGGGATGGTAAACCAACTTATAGAAAATCATTGGCTGGGAATCTTTTGGTGTGGTCAGATTTGACCTTGGGCCCCTCCTTCAAGGTCAAAGAGGATAGCCAAACTTAAAAGTGCTAATAGCTCGCTTATTATTGGTCCTAGAGGTTTAGGATGGTAAACCATCCTATAGGAAATCATGGCCTGGGAATCATTTGGTGTGGTCAGATTTGACCTTGGACCCCTCCTTCAAGGTCAAACAAGGATAGCCAAACTTAAAAGTGCTAATAACTCGCTTATTATTGGTCGTACAGGTTTGGGATGGTAAACCAACCTATTGAAAATCATTGGCGGCGAATCTTTAGGTGTGGTCGGATTTGACCTTGGACCCCTCCTTCAAGGTCAAACAAGGATAGCCAAACTTAAAAGTGCTTATAACTCGCTTATTATTGGTCCTAGAGGTTTAGGATGGTAAACCAACCTGAAGGAAATCATGGGCTGGGATTCTTTTGGTGTGGTCGGATTTGACCTTGGACCCCTCCTTCAAGGTCAAATGAGGTTAGTGAAACTTAAAAGTGCTTATAACTCGCTTATTATTGGTCCTAGAGGTTTGGAATGGTAAACCAACCTATAGGAAGTCATGGGCTGGTATTCATTTGGTGTGGTCGAATTTGACCTTTGACCCCTCCTTCACGGTCAAATGAGTATAGCTAAAATTAAAACTGCTTATCACTCATTTATTATTGGTCCTAGAGGTTTGGGATGGTAAACCAACCTACAGGAAATCATGGGCTGGGAATCTTTTGGTGTGGTCTGATTTCATGTTGGACTCCTCCTTCAAGGTCAAACGAGCATAACCTACCTTAAAAGTGCTTATAACTCGCTTGTTATTGGTCCTAGAGGTTTGGAATGGTAAACCAACCTATAGGAAATCATTCGCTTGGAATGTTTTGGTGTGGTCGGATTTGACCTTTCACCCCTCCTTCAAGGTGAAACAAGGATAGCCAAACTTAAAAGTGCTAATAGCTCGCTTATTATTGGTCCTAGAGGTTTAGGATGGTAAACCATCCTATAGGAAATCATGGCCTGGGAATCATTTGGTGTGGTCAGATTTGACCTTGGACCCCTCCTTCAAGGTCAAACAAGGATAGCCAAACTTAAAAGTGCTAATAACTCGCTGATTATTGGTCGTACAGGTTTGGGATGGTAAACCAACCTATAGGAAATCATTGGCTGCGAATCTTTAGGTGTGGTCGGATTTGACCTTGGACCCCTCCTTCAAGGTCAAACAAGGATAGCCAAACTTAAAAGTGCTTATAACTCGCTTGTTATTGGTCCTAGAGGTTTAGGATGGTAAACCAACCTATAGGAAATCATGGGCTGGGATTCTTTTGGTGTGATCGGAATTGACCTTGGACCCCATCTTCAAGGTCAAACGAGGATAGCCAAACTTGAAAGTGCTTATAACTCACTTATTATTGGTCCTAGAGGTTTGGGATGGTAAACCAACCTATTGGAAATCATGGGCTGGGAATATTTTGGTGTGGTCGGATTTGACCTTGGGCCCCTCCTTCAAGGTCAAACGAGTATAGCCAAATTAAAAGTGCTTATAACTCATTTATTATTGTTCCTACAGGTTTGGGATGGTAAACCAACCTATAGGAAATCATGGGCTGGGAATCTTTTGGTGTGGTCTGATTTCACGTTGGACCCCTCCTTCAAGGTCAAACGAGCATAACCTACCTTAAAAGTGCTTATAACTCGCTTGTTATTGGTCCTAGAGGTTTGGAATGGTAAACCAACCTATAAGAAATCATTTGCTTGGTATCTTTTGGTGTGGTCGGATTTGACCTTTCACCCCTCCTTAAAGGTCAAACAAGGATAGCCAAACTTAAAAGTGCTAATAGCTCGCTTATTATTGGTCCTAGAGGTTTGGAATGGTAAACCAACCTATAGGAAGTAATGGGCTGGTATTCATTTGGTGTGGTCGGATTTGACCTTTGACCCCTCCTTCAAGGTCAAACGAGTATAGGTAAAATTAAAACTGCTTATAACTCATTTATTATTGGTCCTAGAGGTTTGGGATGGTAAACCAACCTACAGGAAATCATGGGCTGGGAATCTTTTGGTGTGGTCTGAATTCACGTTGGACCCCTCCTTCAAGGTCAAACGAGCATAACCTACCTTAAAAGTGCTTATAACTCGCTTGTTATTGGTCCTAGAGGTTTGGAATGGTAAACCAACCTATAGGAAATCATTTGCTTGGAATCTTTTGGTGTGGTCGGATTTGACCTTTCACCCCTCCTTCAAGGTCAAACAAGGATAGCCAAACTTAAAAGTGCTAATAGCTCGTTTATTATTGGTCCTAGAGGTTTAGGATGGTAAACCATCCTCTAGGAAATCATGGCCTGGGAATCATTTGGTGTGATCAGATTTGACCTTGGACCCCTCCTTCAAGGTCAAACAAGGATAGCCAAACTTAAAAGTGCTAATAACTCGCTTATTATTGGTCGTACAGGTTTGGGATGGTAAACCAAACTATAGGAAATCATTGGCTGCGAATCTTTAGGTGTGGTCGGATTTGACCTTGGACCCCTCCTTCAAGGTCAAACAAGGATAGCCAAACTTAAAAGTGCTTATAACTCGCTTATTATTGGTCCTAGAGGTTTAGGATGGTAAACCAACCTATAGGAAATCATGGGCTGGGATTCTTTTGGTGTGATCGGATTTGACCTTGGACCCCTCCTTCAAGGTCAAATGAGGTTAGTGAAACTTAAAAGTGCTTATAACTCGCTTATTATTGGTCCTAGAGGTTTGGAATGGTAAACCAACCTATAGGAAGTCATGGGCTGGTATTCATTTGGTGTGGTCGGATTTGACCTTTGACCCCTCCTTCAAGGTCAAACGAGTATAGCTAAAATTAAAACTGCTTATAACTCATTTATTATTGGTCCTAGAGGTTTGGGATGGTAAACCAACCTACAGGAAATCATGGGCTGGGAATCTTTTGGTGTGGTCTGAATTCACGTTGGACCCCTCCTTCAAGGTCAAACGAGCATAACCTACCTTAAAAGTGCTTATAACTCGCTTGTTATTGGTCCTAGAGGTTTGGAATGGTAAACCAACCTATAGGAAATCATTTGCTTGGAATCTTTTGGTGTGGTCGGATTTGACCTTTCACCCCTCCTTCAAGGTCAAACAAGGATAGCCAAACTTAAAAGTGCTAATAGCTCGCTTATTATTGGTCCTAGAGGTTTAGGATGGTAAACCATCCTCTAGGAAATCATGGCCTGGGAATCATTTGGTGTGGTCAGATTTGACCTTGGACCCCTCCTTCAAGGTCAAACAAGGATAGTCAAACTTAAAAGTGCTTATAACTCGCTTATTATTGGTCCTAGAGGTTTGGAATGGTAAACCAACCTATAGGAAGTCATGGGCTGGTATTCTTTTGGTGTGGTCGGATTTGACCTTTGACCCCTCCTTCAAGGTCAAACGAGGATAGCCAAACTTGAAAGTGCTTATAACTCAGTTATTATTGGTCCTTATTATTGGTCCAAACCTTCCTTCAAGGTTGGTTTGGAATGGTAGACCAACCTATAGGAAATCATGGGCTGGGATTCTTTTGGTGTGGTCGGATTTGACCTTTGACCCCTCCTTCAAGGTCAAACGAGAATAGCCAAACTTGAAAGTGCTTATAACTCACTTATTATTGGTCCTAGAGGTTTAGGATGGTAAACCATCCTCTAGGAAATCATGGCCTGGGAATCATTTGGTGTGATCAGATTTGACCTTGGACCCCTCCTTCAAGGTCAAACAAGGATAGCCAAACTTAAAAGTGCTTATAACTCGCTTATTATTGGTCCTAGAGGTTTAGGATGGTAAACCAACCTATAGGAAATCATGGGCTGGGATTCTTTTGGTGTGATCGGATTTGACCTTGGACCCCTCCTTCAAGGTCAAATGAGGTTAGTGAAACTTAAAAGTGCTTATAACTCGCTTATTATTGGTCCTAGAGGTTTGGAATGGTAAACCAACCTATAGGAAGTCATGGGCTGGTATTCATTTGGTGTGGTCGGATTTGACCTTTGACCCTTCCTTCAAGGTCAAAGAGGATAGCCAAACTTGAAAGTGCTTATAACTCCCTTATTATTGGTCCTAGAGGTTTGGGATGGTAAACTAACCTGTAGGAAATCATGGGCTGGAAATATTTTGGTGTGGTCGGATTTGACCTTGGGCCCCTCCTTCAAGGTGAAACGAGTATAGCTAAAATTAAAAGTGCTTATAACTCATTTATTATTGGTCCTACAGGTTTGGAATGGTAAACCAACCTATAGGAAATCATGGCCTGGGAATCATTTGGTGTGGTCAGATTTGACCTTGGACCCCTCCTTCAAGGTCAAATGAGGATAGCCAAACTTAAAAGTGCTTATAACTGGCTTATTATTGGTCCTAGAGGTTTAGGATGGTAAACCAACCTATAGGAAATCATGGGCTGGGATTCTTTTGGTGTGTTGGGATTTAACCTTGGACCCCTTATTCAAGGTCAAATGAGGATAGCTAAACTTAAAAGTGCTTATAACTCGCTCATTATTGGTCCTAGAGGTTTGGGACTTATAGAAAATCATTGGCTGGGAATCTTTTGGTGTGGTCAGATTTGACCTTGGGCCCCTCCTTCATGGTCAAAGAGGATAGCCAAACTTAAAAGTGCTAATAGCTCGCTTATTATTGGTCCTAGAGGTTTAGGATGGTAAATCATCCTATAGGAAATCATGGCCTGGGAATCATTTGGTGTGGTCAGATTTGACCTTGGACCCCTCCTTCAAGGTCAAACAAGGATAGCCAAACTTAAAAGTGCTAATAACTCGCTTATTATTGGTCGTACAGGTTTGGGATGGTAAACCAACCTATAGAAGATCATTGGCGGCGAATCTTTAGGTGTGGTCGGATTTGACCTTGGACCCCTCCTTCAAGGTCAAACAAGGATAGCCAAACTTAAAAGTGCTTATAACTCGCTTATTATTGGTCCTAGAGGTTTAGGATGGTAAACCAACCTATAGGAAATCATGGGCTGGGATTCTTTTGGTGTGGTCGGATTTGACCTTGGACCCCTCCTTCAAGGTCAAATGAGGTTAGTGAAACTTAAAAGTGCTTATAACTCGCTTATTATTGGTCCTAGAGGTTTGGAATGGTAAACCAACCTATAGGAAGTCATGGGCTGGTATTCATTTGGTGTGGTCGGATTTGACCTTTGACCCCTCCTTCAAGGTCAAACGAGTATAGCTAAAATTAAAACTGCTTATAACTCATTTATTATTGGTCCTAGAGGTTTGGGATGGTAAACCAACCTACAGGAAATCATGGGCTGGGAATCTTTTGGTGTGGTCTGAATTCACGTTGGACCCCTCCTTCAAGGTCAAACGAGCATAACCTACCTTAAAAGTGCTTATAACTCGCTTGTTATTGGTCCTAGAGGTTTGGAATGGTAAACCAACCTATAGGAAATCATTTGCTTGGAATCTTTTGGTGTGGTCGGATTTGACCTTTCACCCCTCCTTCAAGGTCAAACAAGGATAGCCAAACTTAAAAGTGCTAATAGCTCGTTTATTATTGGTCCTAGAGGTTTAGGATGGTAAACCATCCTCTAGGAAATCATAGCCTGGGAATCATTTGGTGTGATCAGATTTGACCTTGGACGCCTCCTTCAAGGTCAAACAAGGATAGCCAAACTTAAAAGTGCTAATAACTCGCTTATTATTGGTCGTACAGGTTTGGGATGGTAAACCAAACTATAGGAAATCATTGGCTGCGAATCTTTAGGTGTGGTCGGATTTGACCTTGGACCCCTCCTTCAAGGTCAAACAAGGATAGCCAAACTTAAAAGTGCTTATAACTCGCTTATTATTGGTCCTAGAGGTTTAGGATGGTAAACCAACCTATAGGAAATCATGGGCTGGGATTCTTTTGGTGTGATCGGATTTGACCTTGGACCTCTCCTTCAAGGTCAAATGAGGTTAATGAAACTTAAAAGTGCTTATAACTCGCTTATTATTGGTCCTAGAGGTTTGGAATGGTAAACCAACCTATAGGAAGTCATGGGCTGGTATTCATTTGGTGTGGTCGGATTTGACCTTTGACCCCTTCTTCAAGGTCAAACGAGTATAGCTAAAATTAAAACTGCTTATAACTCATTTATTATTGGTCCTAGAGGTTTGGGATGGTAAACCAACCTACAGGAAATCATGGGCTGGGAATCTTTTGGTGTGGTCTGAATTCACCTTGGACCCCTCCTTCAAGGTCAAACGAGCATAACCTACCTTAAAAGTGCTTATAACTCGCTTGTTATTGGTCCTAGAGGTTTGGAATGGTAAACCAACCTATAGGAAATCATTTGCTTGGAATCTTTTGGTGTGGTCGGATTTGACCTTTCACCCCTCCTTCAAGGTCAAACAAGGATAGCCAAACTTAAAAGTGCTAATAGCTCGCTTATTATTGGTCCTAGAGGTTTAGGATGGTAAACCATCCTATAGGAAATCATGGCCTGGGAATCATTTGGTGTGATCAGATTTGACCTTGGACCCCTCCTTCAAGGTCAAACAAGGATAGCCAAACTTAAAAGTGCTAATAACTCGCTTATTATTGGTCGTACAGGTTTGGGATGGTAAACCAAACTATAGGAAATCATTGGCTGCGAATCTTTAGGTGTGGTCGGATTTGACCTTGGACCCCTCCTTCAAGGTCAAACAAGGATAGCCAAACTTAAAAAAGTGCTTATAACTCGCTTATTATTGGTCCTAGAGGTTTAGGATGGTAAACCAACCTATAGGAAATCATGGGCTGGGATTCTTTTGGTGTGATCGGATTTGACCTTGGACCCCTCCTTCAAGGTCAAATGAGGTTAGTGAAACTTAAAAGTGCTTATAACTCGCTTATTATTGGTCCTAGAGGTTTGGAATGGTAAACCAACCTATAGGAAGTCATGGGCTGGTATTCATTTGGTGTGGTCGGATTTGACCTTTGACCCCTCCTTCAAGGTCAAACGAGTATAGCTAAAATTAAAACTGCTTATAACTCATTTATTATTGGTCCTAGAGGTTTGGGATGGTAAACCAACCTACAGGAAATCATGGGCTGGGAATCTTTTGGTGTGGTCTGAATTCACGTTGGACCCCTCCTTCAAGGTCAAACGAGCATAACCTACCTTAAAAGTGCTTATAACTCGCTTGTTATTGGTCCTAGAGGTTTGGAATGGTAAACCAACCTATAGGAAATCATTTGCTTGGAATCTTTTGGTGTGGTCGGATTTGACCTTTCACCCCTCCTTAAAGGTCAAACAAGGATAGCCAAACTTAAAAGTGCTAATAGCTCGTTTATTATTGGTCCTAGAGGTTTAGGATGGTAAACCATCCTCTAGGAAATCATAGCCTGGGAATCATTTGGTGTGATCAGATTTGACCTTGGACGCCTCCTTCAAGGTCAAACAAGGATAGCCAAACTTAAAAGTGCTAATAACTCGCTTATTATTGGTCGTACAGGTTTGGGATGGTAAACCAAACTATAGGAAATCATTGGCTGCGAATCTTTAGGTGTGGTCGGATTTGACCTTGGACCCCTCCTTCAAGGTCAAACAAGGATAGCCAAACTTAAAAGTGCTTATAACTCGCTTATTATTGGTCCTAGAGGTTTAGGATGGTAAACCAACCTATAGGAAATCATGGGCTGGGATTCTTTTGGTGTGATCGGATTTGACCTTGGACCTCTCCTTCAAGGTCAAATGAGGTTAATGAAACTTAAAAGTGCTTATAACTCGCTTATTATTGGTCCTAGAGGTTTGGAATGGTAAACCAACCTATAGGAAGTCATGGGCTGGTATTCATTTGGTGTGGTCGGATTTGACCTTTGACCCCTTCTTCAAGGTCAAACGAGTATAGCTAAAATTAAAACTGCTTATAACTCATTTATTATTGGTCCTAGAGGTTTGGGATGGTAAACCAACCTACAGGAAATCATGGGCTGGGAATCTTTTGGTGTGGTCTGAATTCACCTTGGACCCCTCCTTCAAGGTCAAACGAGCATAACCTACCTTAAAAGTGCTTATAACTCGCTTGTTATTGGTCCTAGAGGTTTGGAATGGTAAACCAACCTATAGGAAATCATTTGCTTGGAATCTTTTGGTGTGGTCGGATTTGACCTTTCACCCCTCCTTCAAGGTCAAACAAGGATAGCCAAACTTAAAAGTGCTAATAGCTCGCTTATTATTGGTCCTAGAGGTTTAGGATGGTAAACCATCCTATAGGAAATCATGGCCTGGGAATCATTTGGTGTGATCAGATTTGACCTTGGACCCCTCCTTCAAGGTCAAACAAGGATAGCCAAACTTAAAAGTGCTAATAACTCGCTTATTATTGGTCGTACAGGTTTGGGATGGTAAACCAAACTATAGGAAATCATTGGCTGCGAATCTTTAGGTGTGGTCGGATTTGACCTTGGACCCCTCCTTCAAGGTCAAACAAGGATAGCCAAACTTAAAAGTGCTTATAACTCGCTTATTATTGGTCCTAGAGGTTTAGGATGGTAAACCAACCTATAGGAAATCATGGGCTGGGATTCTTTTGGTGTGATCGGATTTGACCTTGGACCCCTCCTTCAAGGTCAAATGAGGTTAGTGAAACTTAAAAGTGCTTATAACTCGCTTATTATTGGTCCTAGAGGTTTGGAATGGTAAACCAACCTATAGGAAGTCATGGGCTGGTATTCATTTGGTGTGGTCGGATTTGACCTTTGACCCCTCCTTCAAGGTCAAACGAGTATAGCTAAAATTAAAACTGCTTATAACTCATTTATTATTGGTCCTAGAGGTTTGGGATGGTAAACCAACCTACAGGAAATCATGGGCTGGGAATCTTTTGGTGTGGTCTGAATTCACGTTGGACCCCTCCTTCAAGGTCAAACGAGCATAACCTACCTTAAAAGTGCTTATAACTCGCTTGTTATTGGTCCTAGAGGTTTGGAATGGTAAACCAACCTATAGGAAATCATTTGCTTGGAATCTTTTGGTGTGGTCGGATTTGACCTTTCACCCCTCCTTCAAGGTCAAACAAGGATAGCCAAACTTAAAAGTGCTAATAGCTCGTTTATTATTGGTCCTAGAGGTTTAGGATGGTAAACCATCCTCTAGGAAATCATGGCCTGGGAATCATTTGGTGTGATCAGATTTGACCTTGGACCCCTCCTTCAAGGTCAAACAAGGATAGCCAAACTTAAAAGTGCTAATAACTCGCTTATTATTGGTCGTACAGGTTTGGGATGGTAAACCAAACTATAGGAAATCATTGGCTGCGAATCTTTAGGTGTGGTCGGATTTGACCTTGGACCCCTCCTTCAAGGTCAAACAAGGATAGCCAAACTTAAAAGTGCTTATAACTCGCTTATTATTGGTCCTAGAGGTTTAGGATGGTAAACCAACCTATAGGAAATCATGGGCTGGGATTCTTTTGGTGTGATCGGATTTGACCTTGGACCCCTCCTTCAAGGTCAAATGAGGTTAGTGAAACTTAAAAGTGCTTATAACTCGCTTATTATTGGTCCTAGAGGTTTGGAATGGTAAACCAACCTATAGGAAGTCATGGGCTGGTATTCATTTGGTGTGGTCGGATTTGACCTTTGACCCCTCCTTCAAGGTCAAACGAGTATAGCTAAAATTAAAACTGCTTATAACTCATTTATTATTGGTCCTAGAGGTTTGGGATGGTAAACCAACCTACAGGAAATCATGGGCTGGGAATCTTTTGGTGTGGTCTGAATTCACGTTGGACCCCTCCTTCAAGGTCAAACGAGCATAACCTACCTTAAAAGTGCTTATAACTCGCTTGTTATTGGTCCTAGAGGTTTGGAATGGTAAACCAACCTATAGGAAATCATTTGCTTGGAATCTTTTGGTGTGGTCGGATTTGACCTTTCACCCCTCCTTCAAGGTCAAACAAGGATAGCCAAACTTAAAAGTGCTAATAGCTCGTTTATTATTGGTCCTAGAGGTTTAGGATGGTAAACCATCCTCTAGGAAATCATGGCCTGGGAATCATTTGGTGTGATCAGATTTGACCTTGGACCCCTCCTTCAAGGTCAAACAAGGATAGCCAAACTTAAAAGTGCTAATAACTCGCTTATTATTGGTCGTACAGGTTTGGGATGGTAAACCAAACTATAGGAAATCATTGGCTGCGAATCTTTAGGTGTGGTCGGATTTGACCTTGGACCCCTCCTTCAAGGTCAAACAAGGATAGCCAAACTTAAAAGTGCTTATAACTCGCTTATTATTGGTCCTAGAGGTTTAGGATGGTAAACCAACCTATAGGAAATCATGGGCTGGGATTCTTTTGGTGTGATCGGATTTGACCTTGGACCCCTCCTTCAAGGTCAAATGAGGTTAGTGAAACTTAAAAGTGCTTATAACTCGCTTATTATTGGTCCTAGAGGTTTGGAATGGTAAACCAACCTATAGGAAGTCATGGGCTGGTATTCATTTGGTGTGGTCGGATTTGACCTTTGACCCCTCCTTCAAGGTCAAACGAGTATAGCTAAAATTAAAACTGCTTATAACTCATTTATTATTGGTCCTAGAGGTTTGGGATGGTAAACCAACCTACAGGAAATCATGGGCTGGGAATCTTTTGGTGTGGTCTGAATTCACGTTGGACCCCTCCTTCAAGGTCAAACGAGTATAGCTAAAATTAAAAGTGCTTATAACTCATTTATTATTGGTCCTACAGGTTTGGAATGGTAAACCAACCTATAGGAAATCATGGCCTGGGAATCATTTGGTGTGGTCAGATTTGACCTTGGACCCCTCCTTCAAGGTCAAATGAGGATAGCCAAACTTAAAAGTGCTTATAACTGGCTTATTATTGGTCCTAGAGGTTTAGGATGGTAAACCAACCTATAGGAAATCATGGGCTGGGATTCTTTTGGTGTGTTGGGATTTAACCTTGGACCCCTTATTCAAGGTCAAATGAGGATAGCTAAACTTAAAAGTGCTTATAACTCGCTCATTATTGGTCCTAGAGGTTTGGGATGGTAAACCAACTTATAGAAAATCATTGGCTGGGAATCTTTTGGTGTGGTCAGATTTGACCTTGGGCCCCTCCTTCAAGGTCAAAGAGGATAGCCAAACTTAAAAGTGCTAATAGCTCGCTTATTATTGGTCCTAGAGGTTTAGGATGGTAAACCATCCTATAGGAAATCATGGCCTGGGAATCATTTGGTGTGGTCAGATTTGACCTTGGACCCCTCCTTCAAGGTCAAATGAGGTTAGTGAAACTTAAAAGTGCTTATAACTCGCTTATTATTGGTCCTAGAGGTTTGGAATGGTAAACCAACCTATAGGAAGTCATGGGCTGGTATTCATTTGGTGTGGTCGGATTTGACCTTTGACCCCTCCTTCAAGGTCAAACGAGTATAGCTAAAATTAAAACTGCTTATAACTCATTTATTATTGGTCCTAGAGGTTTGGGATGGTAAACCAACCTACAGGAAATCATGGGCTGGGAATCTTTTGGTGTGGTCTGAATTCACGTTGGACCCCTCCTTCAAGGTCAAACGAGCATAACCTACCTTAAAAGTGCTTATAACTCGCTTGTTATTGGTCCTAGAGGTTTGGAATGGTAAACCAACCTATAGGAAATCATTTGCTTGGAATCTTTTGGTGTGGTCGGATTTGACCTTTCACCCCTCCTTCAAGGTCAAACAAGGATAGCCAAACTTAAAAGTGCTAATAGCTCGTTTATTATTGGTCCTAGAGGTTTAGGATGGTAAACCATCCTCTAGGAAATCATAGCCTGGGAATCATTTGGTGTGATCAGATTTGACCTTGGACGCCTCCTTCAAGGTCAAACAAGGATAGCCAAACTTAAAAGTGCTAATAACTCGCTTATTATTGGTCGTACAGGTTTGGGATGGTAAACCAAACTATAGGAAATCATTGGCTGCGAATCTTTAGGTGTGGTCGGATTTGACCTTGGACCCCTCCTTCAAGGTCAAACAAGGATAGCCAAACTTAAAAGTGCTTATAACTCGCTTATTATTGGTCCTAGAGGTTTAGGATGGTAAACCAACCTATAGGAAATCATGGGCTGGGATTCTTTTGGTGTGATCGGATTTGACCTTGGACCTCTCCTTCAAGGTCAAATGAGGTTAATGAAACTTAAAAGTGCTTATAACTCGCTTATTATTGGTCCTAGAGGTTTGGAATGGTAAACCAACCTATAGGAAGTCATGGGCTGGTATTCATTTGGTGTGGTCGGATTTGACCTTTGACCCCTCCTTCAAGGTCAAACGAGTATAGCTAAAATTAAAACTGCTTATAACTCATTTATTATTGGTCCTAGAGGTTTGGGATGGTAAACCAACCTACAGGAAATCATGGGCTGGGAATCTTTTGGTGTGGTCTGAATTCACGTTGGACCCCTCCTTCAAGGTCAAACGAGCATAACCTACCTTAAAAGTGCTTATAACTCGCTTGTTATTGGTCCTAGAGGTTTGGAATGGTAAACCAACCTATAGGAAATCATTTGCTTGGAATCTTTTGGTGTGGTCGGATTTGACCTTTCACCCCTCCTTAAAGGTCAAACAAGGATAGCCAAACTTAAAAGTGCTAATAGCTCGTTTATTATTGGTCCTAGAGGTTTAGGATGGTAAACCATCCTCTAGGAAATCATAGCCTGGGAATCATTTGGTGTGATCAGATTTGACCTTGGACGCCTCCTTCAAGGTCAAACAAGGATAGCCAAACTTAAAAGTGCTAATAACTCGCTTATTATTGGTCGTACAGGTTTGGGATGGTAAACCAAACTATAGGAAATCATTGGCTGCGAATCTTTAGGTGTGGTCGGATTTGACCTTGGACCCCTCCTTCAAGGTCAAACAAGGATAGCCAAACTTAAAAGTGCTTATAACTCGCTTATTATTGGTCCTAGAGGTTTAGGATGGTAAACCAACCTATAGGAAATCATGGGCTGGGATTCTTTTGGTGTGATCGGATTTGACCTTGGACCTCTCCTTCAAGGTCAAATGAGGTTAATGAAACTTAAAAGTGCTTATAACTCGCTTATTATTGGTCCTAGAGGTTTGGAATGGTAAACCAACCTATAGGAAGTCATGGGCTGGTATTCATTTGGTGTGGTCGGATTTGACCTTTGACCCCTCCTTCAAGGTCAAACGAGTATAGCTAAAATTAAAACTGCTTATAACTCATTTATTATTGGTCCTAGAGGTTTGGGATGGTAAACCAACCTACAGGAAATCATGGGCTGGGAATCTTTTGGTGTGGTCTGAATTCACGTTGGACCCCTCCTTCAAGGTCAAACGAGCATAACCTACCTTAAAAGTGCTTATAACTCGCTTGTTATTGGTCCTAGAGGTTTGGAATGGTAAACCAACCTATAGGAAATCATTTGCTTGGAATCTTTTGGTGTGGTCGGATTTGACCTTTCACCCCTCCTTAAAGGTCAAACAAGGATAGCCAAACTTAAAAGTGCTAATAGCTCGTTTATTATTGGTCCTAGAGGTTTAGGATGGTAAACCATCCTCTAGGAAATCATAGCCTGGGAATCATTTGGTGTGATCAGATTTGACCTTGGACGCCTCCTTCAAGGTCAAACAAGGATAGCCAAACTTAAAAGTGCTAATAACTCGCTTATTATTGGTCGTACAGGTTTGGGATGGTAAACCAAACTATAGGAAATCATTGGCTGCGAATCTTTAGGTGTGGTCGGATTTGACCTTGGACCCCTCCTTCAAGGTCAAACAAGGATAGCCAAACTTAAAAGTGCTTATAACTCGCTTATTATTGGTCCTAGAGGTTTAGGATGGTAAACCAACCTATAGGAAATCATGGGCTGGGATTCTTTTGGTGTGATCGGATTTGACCTTGGACCTCTCCTTCAAGGTCAAATGAGGTTAATGAAACTTAAAAGTGCTTATAACTCGCTTATTATTGGTCCTAGAGGTTTGGAATGGTAAACCAACCTATAGGAAGTCATGGGCTGGTATTCATTTGGTGTGGTCGGATTTGACCTTTGACCCCTTCTTCAAGGTCAAACGAGTATAGCTAAAATTAAAACTGCTTATAACTCATTTATTATTGGTCCTAGAGGTTTGGGATGGTAAACCAACCTACAGGAAATCATGGGCTGGGAATCTTTTGGTGTGGTCTGAATTCACCTTGGACCCCTCCTTCAAGGTCAAACGAGCATAACCTACCTTAAAAGTGCTTATAACTCGCTTGTTATTGGTCCTAGAGGTTTGGAATGGTAAACCAACCTATAGGAAATCATTTGCTTGGAATCTTTTGGTGTGGTCGGATTTGACCTTTCACCCCTCCTTCAAGGTCAAACAAGGATAGCCAAACTTAAAAGTGCTAATAGCTCGCTTATTATTGGTCCTAGAGGTTTAGGATGGTAAACCATCCTATAGGAAATCATGGCCTGGGAATCATTTGGTGTGATCAGATTTGACCTTGGACCCCTCCTTCAAGGTCAAACAAGGATAGCCAAACTTAAAAGTGCTAATAACTCGCTTATTATTGGTCGTACAGGTTTGGGATGGTAAACCAAACTATAGGAAATCATTGGCTGCGAATCTTTAGGTGTGGTCGGATTTGACCTTGGACCCCTCCTTCAAGGTCAAACAAGGATAGCCAAACTTAAAAGTGCTTATAACTCGCTTATTATTGGTCCTAGAGGTTTAGGATGGTAAACCAACCTATAGGAAATCATGGGCTGGGATTCTTTTGGTGTGATCGGATTTGACCTTGGACCCCTCCTTCAAGGTCAAATGAGGTTAGTGAAACTTAAAAGTGCTTATAACTCGCTTATTATTGGTCCTAGAGGTTTGGAATGGTAAACCAACCTATAGGAAGTCATGGGCTGGTATTCATTTGGTGTGGTCGGATTTGACCTTTGACCCCTCCTTCAAGGTCAAACGAGTATAGCTAAAATTAAAACTGCTTATAACTCATTTATTATTGGTCCTAGAGGTTTGGGATGGTAAACCAACCTACAGGAAATCATGGGCTGGGAATCTTTTGGTGTGGTCTGAATTCACGTTGGACCCCTCCTTCAAGGTCAAACGAGCATAACCTACCTTAAAAGTGCTTATAACTCGCTTGTTATTGGTCCTAGAGGTTTGGAATGGTAAACCAACCTATAGGAAATCATTTGCTTGGAATCTTTTGGTGTGGTCGGATTTGACCTTTCACCCCTCCTTCAAGGTCAAACAAGGATAGCCAAACTTAAAAGTGCTAATAGCTCGTTTATTATTGGTCCTAGAGGTTTAGGATGGTAAACCATCCTCTAGGAAATCATGGCCTGGGAATCATTTGGTGTGATCAGATTTGACCTTGGACCCCTCCTTCAAGGTCAAACAAGGATAGCCAAACTTAAAAGTGCTAATAACTCGCTTATTATTGGTCGTACAGGTTTGGGATGGTAAACCAAACTATAGGAAATCATTGGCTGCGAATCTTTAGGTGTGGTCGGATTTGACCTTGGACCCCTCCTTCAAGGTCAAACAAGGATAGCCAAACTTAAAAGTGCTTATAACTCGCTTATTATTGGTCCTAGAGGTTTAGGATGGTAAACCAACCTATAGGAAATCATGGGCTGGGATTCTTTTGGTGTGATCGGATTTGACCTTGGACCCCTCCTTCAAGGTCAAATGAGGTTAGTGAAACTTAAAAGTGCTTATAACTCGCTTATTATTGGTCCTAGAGGTTTGGAATGGTAAACCAACCTATAGGAAGTCATGGGCTGGTATTCATTTGGTGTGGTCGGATTTGACCTTTGACCCCTCCTTCAAGGTCAAACGAGTATAGCTAAAATTAAAACTGCTTATAACTCATTTATTATTGGTCCTAGAGGTTTGGGATGGTAAACCAACCTACAGGAAATCATGGGCTGGGAATCATTTGGTGTGGTCTGAATTCACGTTGGACCCCTCCTTCAAGGTCAAACGAGTATAGCTAAAATTAAAAGTGCTTATAACTCATTTATTATTGGTCCTACAGGTTTGGAATGGTAAACCAACCTATAGGAAATCATGGCCTGGGAATCATTTGGTGTGGTCAGATTTGACCTTGGACCCCTCCTTCAAGGTCAAATGAGGATAGCCAAACTTAAAAGTGCTTATAACTGGCTTATTATTGGTCCTAGAGGTTTAGGATGGTAAACCAACCTATAGGAAATCATGGGCTGGGATTCTTTTGGTGTGTTGGGATTTAACCTTGGACCCCTTATTCAAGGTCAAATGAGGATAGCTAAACTTAAAAGTGCTTATAACTCGCTCATTATTGGTCCTAGAGGTTTGGGATGGTAAACCAACTTATAGAAAATCATTGGCTGGGAATCTTTTGGTGTGGTCAGATTTGACCTTGGGCCCCTCCTTCAAGGTCAAAGAGGATAGCCAAACTTAAAAGTGCTAATAGCTCGCTTATTATTGGTCCTAGAGGTTTAGGATGGTAAACCATCCTATAGGAAATCATGGCCTGGGAATCATTTGGTGTGGTCAGATTTGACCTTGGACCCCTCCTTCAAGGTCAAACAAGGATAGCCAAACTTAAAAGTGCTAATAACTCGCTTATTATTAGTCGTACAGGTTTGGGATGGTAAACCAACCTATAGAAAATCATTGGCGGCGAATCTTTAGGTGTGGTCGGATTTGACCTTGGACCCCTCCTTCAAGGTCAAACAAGGATAGCCAAACTTAAAAGTGCTTATAACTCGCTTATTATTGGTCCTAGAGGTTTAGGATGGTAAACCAACCTATAGGAAATCATGGGCTGGGATTCTTTTGGTGTGGTCGGATTTGACCTTGGACCCCTCCTTCAAGGTCAAATGAGGTTAGTGAAACTTAAAAGTGCTTATAACTCGCTTATTATTGGTCCTAGAGGTTTGGAATGGTAAACCAACCTATAGGAAGTCATGGGCTGGTATTCATTTGGTGTGGTCGGATTTGACCTTTGACCCCTCCTTCAAGGTCAAAGAGGATAGCCAAACTTGAAAGTGCTTATAACTCCCTTATTATTGGTCCTAGAGGTTTGGGATGGTAAACTAACCTATAGGAAATCATGGGCTGGAAATATTTTGGTGTGGTCGGATTTGACCTTGGGCCCCTCCTTCAAGGTGAAACGAGTATAGCTAAAATTAAAAGTGCTTATAACTCATTTATTATTGGTCCTACAGGTTTGGAATGGTAAACCAACCTATAGGAAATCATGGCCTGGGAATCATTTGGTGTGGTCAGATTTGACCTTGGACCCCTCCTTCAAGGTCAAATGAGGATAGCCAAACTTAAAAGTGCTTATAACTGGCTTATTATTGGTCCTAGAGGTTTAGGATGGTAAACCAACCTATAGGAAATCATGGGCTGGGATTCTTTTGGTGTGTTGGGATTTAACCTTGGACCCCTTATTCAAGGTCAAATGAGGATAGCTAAACTTAAAAGTGCTTATAACTCGCTCATTATTGGTCCTAGAGGTTTGGGATGGTAAACCAACTTATAGAAAATCATTGGCTGGGAATCTTTTGGTGTGGTCAGATTTGACCTTGGGCCCCTCCTTCAAGGTCAAAGAGGATAGCCAAACTTAAAAGTGCTAATAGCTCGCTTATTATTGGTCCTAGAGGTTTAGGATGGTAAACCATCCTATAGGAAATCATGGCCTGGGAATCATTTGGTGTGGTCAGATTTGACCTTGGACCCCTCCTTCAAGGTCAAACAAGGATAGCCAAACTTAAAAGTGCTAATAACTCGCTTATTATTGGTCGTACAGGTTTGGGATGGTAAACCAACCTATAGAAAATCATTGGCGGCGAATCTTTAGGTGTGGTCGGATTTGACCTTGGACCCCTCCTTCAAGGTCAAATGAGGTTAGTGAAACTTAAAAGTGCTTATAACTCGCTTATTATTGGTCCTAGAGGTTTGGAATGGTAAACCAACCTATAGGAAGTCATGGGCTGGTATTCATTTGGTGTGGTCGGATTTGACCTTTGACCCCTCCTTCAAGGTCAAACGAGTATAGCTAAAATTAAAACTGCTTATAACTCATTTATTATTGGTCCTAGAGGTTTGGGATGGTAAACCAACCTACAGGAAATCATGGGCTGGGAATCTTTTGGTGTGGTCTGAATTCACGTTGGACCCCTCCTTCAAGGTCAAACGAGCATAACCTACCTTAAAAGTGCTTATAACTCGCTTGTTATTGGTCCTAGAGGTTTGGAATGGTAAACCAACCTATAGGAAATCATTTGCTTGGAATCTTTTGGTGTGGTCGGATTTGACCTTTCACCCCTCCTTCAAGGTCAAACAAGGATAGCCAAACTTAAAAGTGCTAATAGCTCGTTTATTATTGGTCCTAGAGGTTTAGGATGGTAAACCATCCTCTAGGAAATCATAGCCTGGGAATCATTTGGTGTTATCAGATTTGACCTTGGACGCCTCCTTCAAGGTCAAACAAGGATAGCCAAACTTAAAAGTGCTAATAACTCGCTTATTATTGGTCGTACAGGTTTGGGATGGTAAACCAAACTATAGGAAATCATTGGCTGCGAATCTTTAGGTGTGGTCGGATTTGACCTTGGACCCCTCCTTCAAGGTCAAACAAGGATAGCCAAACTTAAAAGTGCTTATAACTCGCTTATTATTGGTCCTAGAGGTTTAGGATGGTAAACCAACCTATAGGAAATCATGGGCTGGGATTCTTTTGGTGTGATCGGATTTGACCTTGGACCTCTCCTTCAAGGTCAAATGAGGTTAATGAAACTTAAAAGTGCTTATAACTCGCTTATTATTGGTCCTAGAGGTTTGGAATGGTAAACCAACCTATAGGAAGTCATGGGCTGGTATTCATTTGGTGTGGTCGGATTTGACCTTTGACCCCTTCTTCAAGGTCAAACGAGTATAGCTAAAATTAAAACTGCTTATAACTCATTTATTATTGGTCCTAGAGGTTTGGGATGGTAAACCAACCTACAGGAAATCATGGGCTGGGAATCTTTTGGTGTGGTCTGAATTCACGTTGGACCCCTCCTTCAAGGTCAAACGAGCATAACCTACCTTAAAAGTGCTTATAACTCGCTTGTTATTGGTCCTAGAGGTTTGGAATGGTAAACCAACCTATAGGAAATCATTTGCTTGGAATCTTTTGGTGTGGTCGGATTTGACCTTTCACCCCTCCTTCAAGGTCAAACAAGGATAGCCAAACTTAAAAGTGCTAATAGCTCGCTTATTATTGGTCCTAGAGGTTTAGGATGGTAAACCATCCTATAGGAAATCATGGCCTGGGAATCATTTGGTGTGATCAGATTTGACCTTGGACCCCTCCTTCAAGGTCAAACAAGGATAGCCAAACTTAAAAGTGCTAATAACTCGCTTATTATTGGTCGTACAGGTTTGGGATGGTAAACCAAACTATAGGAAATCATTGGCTGCGAATCTTTAGGTGTGGTCGGATTTGACCTTGGACCCCTCCTTCAAGGTCAAACAAGGATAGCCAAACTTAAAAGTGCTTATAACTCGCTTATTATTGGTCCTAGAGGTTTAGGATGGTAAACCAACCTATAGGAAATCATGGGCTGGGATTCTTTTGGTGTGATCGGATTTGACCTTGGACCCCTCCTTCAAGGTCAAATGAGGTTAGTGAAACTTAAAAGTGCTTATAACTCGCTTATTATTGGTCCTAGAGGTTTGGAATGGTAAACCAACCTATAGGAAGTCATGGGCTGGTATTCATTTGGTGTGGTCGGATTTGACCTTTGACCCCTCCTTCAAGGTCAAAGAGGATAGCCAAACTTGAAAGTGCTTATAACTCCCTTATTATTGGTCCTAGAGGTTTGGGATGGTAAACTAACCTATAGGAAATCATGGGCTGGAAATATTTTGGTGTGGTCGGATTTGACCTTGGGCCCCTCCTTCAAGGTGAAACGAGTATAGCTAAAATTAAAAGTGCTTATAACTCATTTATTATTGGTCCTACAGGTTTGGAATGGTAAACCAACCTATAGGAAATCATGGCCTGGGAATCATTTGGTGTGGTCAGATTTGACCTTGGACCCCTCCTTCAAGGTCAAATGAGGATAGCCAAACTTAAAAGTGCTTATAACTGGCTTATTATTGGTCCTAGAGGTTTAGGATGGTAAACCAACCTATAGGAAATCATGGGCTGGGATTCTTTTGGTGTGTTGGGATTTAACCTTGGACCCCTTATTCAAGGTCAAATGAGGATAGCTAAACTTAAAAGTGCTTATAACTCGCTCATTATTGGTCCTAGAGGTTTGGGATGGTAAACCAACTTATAGAAAATCATTGGCTGGGAATCTTTTGGTGTGGTCAGATTTGACCTTGGGCCCCTCCTTCAAGGTCAAAGAGGATAGCCAAACTTAAAAGTGCTAATAGCTCGCTTATTATTGGTCCTAGAGGTTTAGGATGGTAAACCATCCTATAGGAAATCATGGCCTGGGAATCATTTGGTGTGGTCAGATTTGACCTTGGACCCCTCCTTCAAGGTCAAACAAGGATAGCCAAACTTAAAAGTGCTAATAACTCGCTTATTATTGGTCGTACAGGTTTGGGATGGTAAACCAACCTATAGAAAATCATTGGCGGCGAATCTTTAGGTGTGGTCGGATTTGACCTTGGACCCCTCCTTCAAGGTCAAACAAGGATAGCCAAACTTAAAAGTGCTTATAACTCGCTTATTATTGGTCCTAGAGGTTTAGGATGGTAAACCAACCTATAGGAAATCATGGGCTGGGATTCTTTTGGTGTGGTCGGATTTGACCTTGGACCCCTCCTTCAAGGTCAAATGAGGTTAGTGAAACTTAAAAGTGCTTATAACTCGCTTATTATTGGTCCTAGAGGTTTGGAATGGTAAACCAACCTATAGGAAGTCATGGGCTGGTATTCATTTGGTGTGGTCGGATTTGACCTTTGACCCCTCCTTCAAGGTCAAAGAGGATAGCCAAACTTGAAAGTGCTTATAACTCCCTTATTATTGGTCCTAGAGGTTTGGGATGGTAAACTAACCTATAGGAAATCATGGGCTGGAAATATTTTGGTGTGGTCGGATTTGACCTTGGGCCCCTCCTTCAAGGTGAAACGAGTATAGCTAAAATTAAAAGTGCTTATAACTCATTTATTATTGGTCCTACAGGTTTGGAATGGTAAACCAACCTATAGGAAATCATGGCCTGGGAATCATTTGGTGTGGTCAGATTTGACCTTGGACCCCTCCTTCAAGGTCAAATGAGGATAGCCAAACTTAAAAGTGCTTATAACTGGCTTATTATTGGTCCTAGAGGTTTAGGATGGTAAACCAACCTATAGGAAATCATGGGCTGGGATTCTTTTGGTGTGTTGGGATTTAACCTTGGACCCCTTATTCAAGGTCAAATGAGGATAGCTAAACTTAAAAGTGCTTATAACTCGCTCATTATTGGTCCTAGAGGTTTGGGATGGTAAACCAACTTATAGAAAATCATTGGCTGGGAATCTTTTGGTGTGGTCAGATTTGACCTTGGGCCCCTCCTTCAAGGTTAAAGAGGATAGCCAAACTTAAAAGTGCTAATAGCTCGCTTATTATTGGTCCTAGAGGTTTAGGATGGTAAACCATCCTATAGGAAATCATGGCCTGGGAATCATTTGGTGTGGTCAGATTTGACCTTGGACCCCTCCTTCAAGGTCAAACAAGGATAGCCAAACTTAAAAGTGCTAATAACTCGCTTATTATTGGTCGTACAGGTTTGGGATGGTAAACCAAACTATAGGAAATCATGGGCTGGGATTCTTTTGGTGTGATCGGATTTGACCTTGGACCCCTCCTTCAAGGTCAAATGAGGTTAGTGAAACTTAAAAGTGCTTATAACTCGCTTATTATTGGTCCTAGAGGTTTGGAATGGTAAACCAACCTATAGGAAGTCATGGGCTGGTATTCATTTGGTGTGGTCGGATTTGACCTTTGACCCCTCCTTCAAGGTCAAACGAGTATAGCTAAAATTAAAACTGCTTATAACTCATTTATTATTGGTCCTAGAGGTTTGGGATGGTAAACCAACCTACAGGAAATCATGGGCTGGGAATCTTTTGGTGTGGTCTGAATTCACGTTGGACCCCTCCTTCAAGGTCAAACGAGCATAACCTACCTTAAAAGTGCTTATAACTCGCTTGTTATTGGTCCTAGAGGTTTGGAATGGTAAACCAACCTATAGGAAATCATTTGCTTGGAATCTTTTGGTGTGGTCGGATTTGACCTTTCACCCCTCCTTCAAGGTCAAACAAGGATAGCCAAACTTAAAAGTGCTAATAGCTCGTTTATTATTGGTCCTAGAGGTTTAGGATGGTAAACCATCCTCTAGGAAATCATGGCCTGGGAATCATTTGGTGTGATCAGATTTGACCTTGGACGCCTCCTTCAAGGTCAAACAAGGATAGCCAAACTTAAAAGTGCTAATAACTCGCTTATTATTGGTCGTACAGGTTTGGGATGGTAAACCAAACTATAGGAAATCATTGGCTGCGAATCTTTAGGTGTGGTCGGATTTGACCTTGGACCCCTGCTTCAAGGTCAAACAAGGATAGCCAAACTTAAAAGTGCTTATAACTCGCTTATTATTGGTCCTAGAGGTTTAGGATGGTAAACCAACCTATAGGAAATCATGGGCAGGGATTCTTTTGGTGTGATCGGATTTGACCTTGGACCTCTCCTTCAAGGTCAAATGAGGTTAATGAAACTTAAAAGTGCTTATAACTCGCTTATTATTGGTCCTAGAGGTTTGGAATGGTAAACCAACCTATAGGAAGTCATGGGCTGGTATTCATTTGGTGTGGTCGGATTTGACCTTTGACCCCTTCTTCAAGGTCAAACGAGTATAGCTAAAATTAAAACTGCTTATAACTCATTTATTATTGGTCCTAGAGGTTTGGGATGGTAAACCAACCTATAGGAAATCATGGGCTGGGATTCTTTTGGTGTGTTGGGATTTAACCTTGGACCCCTTCTTCAAGGTCAAACGAGGATAGCTAAACTTAAAAGTGCTTATAACTCGCTCATTATTGGTCCTAGAGGTTTGGGATGGTAAACCAACCTATAGGAAATCATGGGCTGGAAATATTTTAGTGTGGTCGGATTTGACCTTGGACCCCTCCTTCAAGGTCAAACAAGGATAGCCAAACTTAAAAGTGCTAATAACTCGCTTATTATTGGTCGTACAGGTTTGGGATGGTAAACCAAACTATAGGAAATCATTGGCTGCGAATCTTTAGGTGTGGTCGGATTTGACCTTGGACCCCTCCTTCAAGGTCAAACAAGGATAGCCAAACTTAAAAGTGCTTATAACTCGCTTATTATTGGTCCTAGAGGTTTAGGATGGTAAACCAACCTATAGGAAATCATGGGCTGGGATTCTTTTGGTGTGATCGGATTTGACCTTGGACCCCTCCTTCAAGGTCAAATGAGGTTAGTGAAACTTAAAAGTGCTTATAACTCGCTTATTATTGGTCCTAGAGGTTTGGAATGGTAAACCAACCTATAGGAAGTCATGGGCTGGTATTCATTTGGTGTGGTCGGATTTGACCTTTGACCCCTCCTTCAAGGTCAAAGAGGATAGCCAAACTTGAAAGTGCTTATAACTCCCTTCTTATTGGTCCTAGAGGTTTGGGATGGTAAACCAACCTATAGGAAATCATGGGCTGGGATTCTTTTGGTGTGATCGGATTTGACCTTGGACCCCTCCTTCAAGGTCAAATGAGGTTAGTGAAACTTAAAAGTGCTTATAACTCATTTATTATTGGTCCTACAGGTTTGGAATGGTAAACCAACCTATAGGAAATCATGGCCTGGGAATCATTTGGTGTGGTCAGATTTGACCTTGGACCCCTCCTTCAAGGTCAAATGAGGATAGCCAAACTTAAAAATGCTTATAACTGGCTTATTATTGGTCCTAGAGGTTTAGGATGGTAAACCAACCTATAGGAAATCATAGGCTGGGATTCTTTTGGTGTGTTGGGATTTAACCTTGGACCCCTTCTTCAAGGTCAAACGAGGATAGCTAAACTTAAAAGTGCTTATAACTCGCTCATTATTGGTCCTAGAGGTTTGGGATGGTAAACCAACTTATAGAAAATCATTGGCTGGGAATCTTTTGGTGTGGTCAGATTTGACCTTGGGCCCCTCCTTCAAGGTCAAAGAGGATAGCCAAACTTAAAAGTGCTAATAGCTCGCTTATTATTGGTCCTAGAGGTTTAGGATGGTAAACCATCCTCTAGGAAATCATGGCCTGGGAATCATTTGGTGTGGTCAGATTTGACCTTGGACCCCTCCTTCAAGGTCAAACAAGGATAGCCAAACTTAAAAGTGCTAATAACTCGCTCATTATTGGTCGTACAGGTTTGGGATGGTAAACCAACCTATAGAAAATCATTGGCGGCGAATCTTTAGGTGTGGTTGGATTTGAGCTTGGACCCCTCCTTCAAGGTCAAATGAGGTTAGTGAAACTTAAAAGTGCTTATAACTCGCTTATTATTGGTCCTAGAGGTTTGGAATGGTAAACCAACCTATAGGAAGTCATGGGCTGGTATTCATTTGGTGTGGTCGGATTTGACCTTTGACCCCTCCTTCAAGGTCAAACGAGTATAGCTAAAATTAAAACTGCTTATCACTCATTTATTATTGGTCCTACAGGTTTGGGATGGTAAACCAACCTATTGGAAATCATGGGCTGGGAATCTTTTGGCGTGGTCTGATTTCACGTTGGACCCCTCCTTCAAGGTCAAACGAGCATAACCTACCTTAAAAGTGCTTATAACTCGCTTGTTATTGGTCCTAGAGGTTTGGAATGGTAAACCAACCTATAGGAAATCATTTGCTTGGTATCTTTTGGTGTGGTCGGATTTGACCTTTCACCCCTCCTGCAAGGTCAAACAAGGATAGCCAAACTTAAAAGTGCTAATAGCTCGCTTATTATTGGTCCTAGAGGTTTAGGATGGTAAACCATCCTATAGGAAATCATGGCCTGGGAATCATTTGGTGTGGTCAGATTTGACCTTGGACCCCTCCTTCAAGGTCAAACAAGGATAGTCAAACTTAAAAGTGCTTATAACTCGCTTATTATTGGTCCTAGAGGTTTGGAATGGTAAACCAACCTATAGGAAGTCATGGGCTGGTATTCATTTGGTGTGGTCGGATTTGACCTTTGACCCCTCCTTCAAGGTCAAAGAGGATAGCCAAACTTGAAAGTGCTTATAACTCCCTTATTATTGGTCCTAGAGGTTTGGGATGGTAAACCAACCTATAGGAAATCATGGGCTGGGATTCTTTTGGTGTGATCGGATTTGACCTTGGACCCCTCCTTCAAGGTCAAATGAGGTTAGTGAAACTTAAAAGTGCTTATAACTCATTTATTATTGGTCCTACAGGTTTGGAATGGTAAACCAACCTATAGGAAATCATGGCCTGGGAATCATTTGGTGTGGTCAGATTTGACCTTGGACCCCTCCTTCAAGGTCAAATGAGGATAGCCAAACTTAAAAATGCTTATAACTGGCTTATTATTGGTCCTAGAGGTTTAGGATGGTAAACCAACCTATAGGTAATCATAGGCTGGGATTCTTTTGGTGTGTTGGGATTTAACCTTGGACCCCTTCTTCAAGGTCAAACGAGGATAGCTAAACTTAAAAGTGCTTATAACTCGCTCATTATTGGTCCTAGAGGTTTGGGATGGTAAACCAACTTATAGAAAATCATTGGCTGGGAATCTTTTGGTGTGGTCAGATTTGACCTTGGGCCCCTCCTTCAAGGTCAAAGAGGATAGCCAAACTTAAAAGTGCTAATAGCTCGCTTATTATTGGTCCTAGAGGTTTAGGATGGTAAACCATCCTCTAGGAAATCATGGCCTGGGAATCATTTGGTGTGGTCAGATTTGACCTTGGACCCCTCCTTCAAGGTCAAACAAGGATAGCCAAACTTAAAAGTGCTAATAACTCGCTCATTATTGGTCGTACAGGTTTGGGATGGTAAACCAACCTATAGAAAATCATTGGCGGCGAATCTTTAGGTGTGGTTGGATTTGAGCTTGGACCCCTCCTTCAAGGTCAAATGAGGTTAGTGAAACTTAAAAGTGCTTATAACTCGCTTATTATTGGTCCTAGAGGTTTGGAATGGTAAACCAACCTATAGGAAGTCATGGGCTGGTATTTATTTGGTGTGGTCGGATTTGACCTTTGACCCCTCCTTCAAGGTCAAACGAGTATAGCTAAAATTAAAACTGCTTATCACTCATTTATTATTGGTCCTACAGGTTTGGGATGGTAAACCAACCTATTGGAAATCATGGGCTGGGAATCTTTTGGCGTGGTCTGATTTCACGTTGGACCCCTCCTTCAAGGTCAAACGAGCATAACCTACCTTAAAAGTGCTTATAACTCGCTTGTTATTGGTCCTAGAGGTTTGGAATGGTAAACCAACCTATAGGAAATCATTTGCTTGGTATCTTTTGGTGTGGTCGGATTTGACCTTTCACCCCTCCTGCAAGGTCAAACAAGGATAGCCAAACTTAAAAGTGCTAATAGCTCGCTTATTATTGGTCCTAGAGGTTTAGGATGGTAAACCATCCTATAGGAAATCATGGCCTGGGAATCATTTGGTGTGGTCAGATTTGACCTTGGACCCCTCCTTCAAGGTCAAACAAGGATAGTCAAACTTAAAAGTGCTTATAACTCGCTTATTATTGGTCCTAGAGGTTTGGAATGGTAAACCAACCTATAGGAAGTCATGGGCTGGTATTCTTTTGGTGTGGTCGGATTTGACCTTTGACCCCTCCTTCAAGGTCAAACGAAGATAGCCAAACTTGAAAGTGCTTATAACTCAGTTATTATTGGTCCTTATTATTGGTCCAAACCTTCCTTCAATGTTGGTTTGGAATGGTAAACCAACCTATAGGAAATCATTGGCTGCGAATCTTTAGGTGTGGTCGGATTTGACCTTGGACCCCTCCTTCAAGGTCAAACAAGGATAGCCAAACTTAAAAGTGCTTATAACTCGCTTATTATTGGTCCTAGAGGTTTAGGATGGTAAACCAACCTATAGGAAATCATGGGCTGGGATTCTTTTGGTGTGATCGGATTTGACCTTGGACCCCTCCTTCAAGGTCAAATGAGGTTAGTGAAACTTAAAAGTGCTTATAACTCGCTTATTATTGGTCCTAGAGGTTTAGAATGGTAAACCAACCTATAGGAAGTCATGGGCTGGTATTCATTTGGTGTGGTCGGATTTGACCTTTGACCCCTCCTTCAAGGTCAAAGAGGATAGCCAAACTTGAAAGTGCTTATAACTCCCTTATTATTGGTCCTAGAGGTTTGGGATGGTAAACCAACCTATAGGAAATCATGGGCTGGGATTCTTTTGGTGTGATCGGATTTGACCTTGGACCCCATCTTCAAGGTCAAACGAGGATAGCCAAACTTGAAAGTGCTTATAACTTACTTATTATTGGTCCTAGAGGTTTGGGATGGTAAACCAACCTATTGGAAATCATGGGCTGGGAATATTTTGGTGTGGTCGGATTTGACCTTGGGCCCCTCCTTCAAGGTCAAACGAGTATAGCTAAATTAAAAGTGCTTATAACTCATTTATTATTGGTCCTACAGGTTTGGGATGGTAAACCAACCTATAGGAAATCATGGGCTGGGAATCTTTTGGTGTGGTCTGATTTCACGTTGGACCCCTCCTTCAAGGTCAAACGAGCATAACCTACCTTAAAAGTGCTTATAACTCGCTTGTTATTGGTCCTAGAGGTTTGGAATGGTAAACCAACCTATAGGAAATCATTTGCTTGGTATCTTTTGGTGTGGTTGGATTTGACCTTTCACCCCTCCTTAAAGGTCAAACAAGGATAGCCAAACTTAAAAGTGCTAATAGCTCGCTTATTATTGGTCCTAGAGGTTTAGGATGGTAAACCATCCTATAGGAAATCATGGCCTGGGAATCATTTGGTGTGGTCAGATTTGACCTTGGACCCCTCCTTCAAGGTCAAACAAGGATAGTCAAACTTAAAAGTGCTTATAACTCGCTTATTATTGGTCCTAGAGGTTTGGAATGGTAAACCAACCTATAGGAAGTCATGGGCTGGTATTCTTTTGGTGTGGTCGGATTTGACCTTTGACCCCTCCATCAAGATCAAACGAGGATAGCCAAACTTGAAAGTGCTTATAACTCAGTTATTATTGGTCCTTATTGTTGGTCCAAACCTTCCTTCAAGGTTGGTTTGGAATGGTAGACCAACCTATAGGAAATCATGGGCTGGGATTCTTTTGGTGTGGTCGGATTTGACCTTTGACCCCTCCTTTAAGGTCAAACGAGCATAGCCAAACTTGAAAGTGCTTATAACTCACTTATTATTGGTCCTAGAGGTTTGGGATGGTAAACCAACCTATAGGAAATCATGGGCTGGGATTCTTTTGGTGTGTTGGGATTTAACCTTGGACCCCTTCTTCAAGGTCAAACGAGGATAGCTAAACTTAAAAGTGCTTATAACTGGCTTATTATTGGTCCTAGAGGTTTAGGATGGTAAACCAACCTATAGGAAATCATGGGCTGGGATTCTTTTGGTGTGTTGGGATTTAACCTTGGACCCCTTCTTCAAGGTCAAATGAGGATAGCTAAACTTAAAAGTGCTTATAACTCGCTCATTATTGGTCCTAGAGGTTTGGGATGGTAAACCAACTTATAGAAAATCATTGGCTGGGAATCTTTTGGTGTGGTCAGATTTGACCTTGGCCCCCTCCTTCAAGGTCAAACAAGGATAGCCAAACTTAAAAGTGCTAATAACTCGCTTATTATTGGTCGTACAGGTTTGGGATGGTAAACCAACCTATAGAAAATCATTGGCGGCGAATCTTTAGGTGTGGTCGGATTTGACCTTGGACCCCTCCTTCAAGGTCAAATGAGGTTAGTGAAACTTAAAAGTGCTTATAACTCGCTTATTATTGGTCCTAGAGGTTTGGAATGGTAAACCAACCTATAGGAAGTCATGGGCTGCTATTCATTTGGTGTGGTCGGATTTGACCTTTGACCCCTCCTTCAAGGTCAAACAAGGATAGCCAAACTTAAAAGTGCTAATAGCTCGCTTATTATTGGTCCTAGAGGTTTAGGATGGTAAACCATCCTATAGGAAATCATGGCCTGGGAATCATTTGGTGTGGTCAGATTTGACCTTTCACCCCTCCTTCAAGGTCAAACAAGGATAGTCAAACTTAAAAGTGCTTATAACTCGCTTATTATTGGTCCTAGAGGTTTGGAATGGTAAACCAACCTATAGGAAGTCATGGGCTGGTATTCTTTTGGTGTAGTCGGATTTGACCTTTGACCCCTCCTTCAAGGTCAAACGAGGATAGCCAAACTTGAAAGTGCTTATAACTCAGTTATTATTGGTCCTTATTATTGGTCCAAACCTTCCTTCAATGTTGGTTTGGAATGGTAAACCAACCTATAGGAAATCATGGGCTGGGATTCTTTTGGTGTGGTCGGATTTGACCTTTGACCCCTCCTTCAAGGTCAAACAAGCATAGCCAAACTTGAAAGTGCTTATAACTCACTTATTATTGGTCCTAGAGGTTTGGGATGGTAAACCAACCTATAGAAAATCATGGGCTGGGAATCTTTTGGTGTGGTCAGATTTGACCTTGGGCCCCTCCTTCTAGGTCAAAGAGGATAGCCAAACTTAAAAGTGCTAATAGCTCGCTTATTATTGGTCCTAGAGGTTTAGGATGGTAAACCATCCTATAGGAAATCATGGCCTGGGAATCATTTGGTGTGGTCAGATTTGACCTTGGACCCCTCCTTCAAGGTCAAACAAGGATAGCCAAACTTAAAAGTGCTAATAACTCGCTTATTATTGGTCGTACAGGTTTGGGATGGTAAAGCAACCTATAGAAAATCATGGGCTGGGATTCTTTTGGTGTGATCGGATTTGACCTTGGACCCCATCTTCAAGGTCAAACGAGGATAGCCAAACTTGAAAGTGCTTATAACTCACTTATTATTGGTCCTAGAGGTTTGGGATGGTAAACCAACCTATTGGAAATCATGGGCTGGGAATATTTTGGTGTGGTCGGATTTGACCTTGGGCCCCTCCTTCAAGGTCAAACGAGTATAGCTAAATTAAAAGTGCTTATAACTCATTTATTATTGGTCCTACAGGTTTGGGATGGTAAACCAACCTATAGGAAATCATGGGCTGGGAATCTTTTGGTGTGGTCTGATTTCATGTTGGACCCCTCCTTCAAGGTCAAACGAGTATAGCTAAATTAAAAGTGCTTATCACTCATTTATTATTGGTCCTACAGGTTTGGGATGGTAAACCAACCTATTGGAAATCATGGGCTGGGAATCTTTTGGCGTGGTCTGATTTCACGTTGGACCCCTCCTTCAAGGTCAAACGAGCATAACCTACCTTAAAAGTGCTTATAACTCGCTTGTTATTGGTCCTAGAGGTTTGGAATGGTAAACCAACCTATAGGAAATCATTTGCTTGGTATCTTTTGGTGTGGTCGGATTTGACCTTTCACCCCTCCTTCAAGGTCAAACAAGGATAGCCAAACTTAAAAGTGCTAATAGCTCGCTTATTATTGGTCCTAGAGGTTTAGGATGGTAAACCATCCTATAGGAAATCATGGCCTGGGAATCATTTGGTGTGGTCAGATTTGACCTTTCACCCCTCCTTCAAGGTCAAACAAGGATAGTCAAACTTAAAAGTGCTTATAACTCGCTTATTATTGGTCCTAGAGGTTTGGAATGGTAAACCAACCTATAGGAAGTCATGGGCTGGTATTCTTTTGGTGTAGTCGGATGAGACCTTTGACCCCTCCTTCAAGGTCAAACGAGGATAGCCAAACTTGAAAGTGCTTATACCTCAGGTATTATTGGTCCTTATTATTGGTCCAAACCTTCCTTCAATGTTGGTTTGGAATGGTAAACCAACCTATAGGAAATCATGGGCTGGGATTCTTTTGGTGTGGTCGGATTTGACCTTTGACCCCTCCTTCAAGGTCAAACAAGCATAGCCAAACTTGAAAGTGCTTATAACTCACTTATTATTGGTCCTAGAGGTTTGGGATGGTAAACCAACCTATAGAAAATCATGGGCTGGGAATCTTTTGGTGTGGTCAGATTTGACCTTGGGCCCCTCCTTCTAGGTCAAAGAGGATAGCCAAACTTAAAAGTGCTAATAGCTCGCTTATTATTGGTCCTAGAGGTTTAGGATGGTAAACCATCCTATAGGAAATCATGGCCTGGGAATCATTTGGTGTGGTCAGATTTGACCTTGGACCCCTCCTTCAAGGTCAAACAAGGATAGCCAAACTTAAAAGTGCTAATAACTCGCTTATTATTGGTCGTACAGGTTTGGGATGGTAAAGCAACCTATAGAAAATCATGGGCTGGGATTCTTTTGGTGTGATCGGATTTGACCTTGGACCCCATCTTCAAGGTCAAACGAGGATAGCCAAACTTGAAAGTGCTTATAACTCACTTATTATTGGTCCTAGAGGTTTGGGATGGTAAACCAACCTATTGGAAATCATGGGCTGGGAATATTTTGGTGTGGTCGGATTTGACCTTGGGCCCCTCCTTCAAGGTCAAACGAGTATAGCTAAATTAAAAGTGCTTATAACTCATTTATTATTGGTCCTACAGGTTTGGGATGGTAAACCAACCTATAGGAAATCATGGGCTGGGAATCTTTTGGTGTGGTCTGATTTCACGTTGGACCCCTCCTTCAAGGTCAAACGAGCATAACCTACCTTAAAAGTGCTTATAACTCGCTTGTTATTGGTCCTAGAGGTTTGGAATGGTAAACCAACCTATAGGAAA
Organism: Sabellastarte sp. h YS-2021; assembly: GCA_964017235.1. Lineage (NCBI taxonomy): Eukaryota > Metazoa > Annelida > Polychaeta > Sabellida > Sabellidae > Sabellastarte > Sabellastarte sp. h YS-2021. The sequence goes on from OZ024933.1 coordinate 113,731,199, forward strand.
TCATTTGCTTGGTATCTTTTGGTGTGGTTGGATTTGACCTTTCACCCCTCCTTAAAGGTCAAACAAGGATAGCCAAACTTAAAAGTGCTAATAGCTCGCTTATTATTGGTCCTAGAGGTTTAGGATGGTAAACCATCCTCTAGGAAATCATGCCCTGGGAATCATTTGGTGTGGTCAGATTTGACCTTGGACCCCTCCTTCAAGGTCAAACAAGGATAGTCAAACTTAAAAGTGCTTATAACTCGCTTATTATTGGTCCTAGAGGTTTGGAATGGTAAACCAACCTATAGGAAGTCATGGGCTGGTATTCTTTTGGTGTGGTCGGATTTGACCTTTGACCCCTCCTTCAAGGTCAAACGAGGATAGCCAAACTTGAAAGTGCTTATAACTCAGTTATTATTGGTCCTTATTATTGGTCCAAACCTTCCTTCAAGGTTGGTTTGGAATGGTAGACCAACCTATAGGAAATCATGGGCTGGGATTCTTTTGGTGTGGTCGGATTTGACCTTTGACCCCTCCTTTAAGGTCAAACGAGCATAGCCAAACTTGAAAGTGCTTATAACTCACTTATTATTGGTCCTAGAGGTTTGGGATGGTAAGCCAACCTATAGAAAATCATGGGCTGAGAATCTTTTGGTGTGGTCAGATTTGACCTTAGACCCCTCCTTCAAGGTCAAATGAGGATAGCCAAACTTAAAAGTGCTTATAACTGGCTTATTATTGGTCCTAGAGGTTTAGGATGGTAAACCAACCTATAGGAAATCATGGGCTGGGATTCTTTTGATGTGTTGGGATTTAACCTTGGACCCCTTCTTCAAGGTCAAATGAGGATAGCTAAACTTAAAAGTGCTTATAACTCGCTCATTATTGGTCCTAGAGGTTTGGGATGGTAAACCAACTTATAGAAAATCATTGGCTGGGAATCTTTTGGTGTGGTCAAATTTGACCTTGGGCCCCTCCTTCAAGGTCAAAGAGGATAGCCAAACTTAAAAGTGCTAATAGCTCGCTTATTATTGGTCCTAGAGGTTTAGGATGGTAAACCATCCTATAGGAAATCATGGCCTGGGAATCATTTGGTGTGGTCAGATTTGACCTTGGACCCCTCCTTCAAGGTCAAACAAGGATAGCCAAACTTAAAAGTGCTAATAACTCGCTTATTATTGGTCGTACAGGTTTGGGATGGTAAACCAACCTATAGAAAATCATTGGCGGCGAATCTTTAGGTGTGGTCGGATTTGACCTTGGACCCCTCCTTCAAGGTCAAACAAGGATAGCCAAACTTAAAAGTGCTTATAACTCGCTTATTATTGGTCCTAGAGGTTTAGGATGGTAAACCAACCTATAGGAAATCATGGGCTGGGATTCTTTTGGTGTGGTCGGATTTGACCTTGGACCCCTCCTTCAAGGTCAAATGAGGTTAGTGAAACTTAAAAGTGCTTATAACTCGCTTATTATTGGTCCTAGAGGTTTGGAATGGTAAACCAACCTATAGGAAGTCATGGGCTGGTATTCATTTGGTGTGGTCGGATTTGACCTTTGACCCCTCCTTCAAGGTCAAACGAGTATAGCTAAAATTAAAACTGCTTATAACTCATTTATTATTGGTCCTAGAGGTTTGGGATGGTAAACCAACCTACAGGAAATCATGGGCTGGGAATCTTTTGGTGTGGTCTGAATTCACGTTGGACCCCTCCTTCAAGGTCAAACGAGCATAACCTACCTTAAAAGTGCTTATAACTCGCTTGTTATTGGTCCTAGAGGTTTGGAATGGTAAACCAACCTATAGGAAATCATTTGCTTGGAATCTTTTGGTGTGGTCGGATTTGACCTTTCACCCCTCCTTCAAGGTCAAACAAGGATAGCCAAACTTAAAAGTGCTAATAGCTCGCTTATTATTGGTCCTAGAGGTTTAGGATGGTCCTCTAGGAAATCATGGCCTGGGAATCATTTGGTGTGGTCAGATTTGACCTTGGACCCCTCCTTCAAGGTCAAACAAGGATAGCCAAACTTAAAAGTGCTAATAACTCGCTTATTATTGGTCGTACAGGTTTGGGATGGTAAACCAAACTATAGGAAATCATTGGCTGCGAATCTTTAGGTGTGGTCGGATTTGACCTTGGACCCCTCCTTCAAGGTCAAACAAGGATAGCCAAACTTAAAAGTGCTTATAACTCGCTTATTATTGGTCCTAGAGGTTTAGGATGGTAAACCAACCTATAGGAAGTCATGGGCTGGTATTCATTTGGTGTGGTCGGATTTGACCTTTGACCCCTCCTTCAAGGTCAAAGAGGATAGCCAAACTTGAAAGTGCTTATAACTCCCTTATTATTGGTCCTAGAGGTTTGGGATGGTAAACCAACCTATAGGAAATCATGGGCTGGAAATATTTTGGTGTGGTCGGATTTGACCTTGGGCCCCTCCTTCAAGGTGAAACGAGTATAGCTAAAATTAAAAGTGCTTATAACTCATTTATTATTGGTCCTACATGTTTGGAATGGTAAACCAACCTATTGGAAATCATGGCCTGGGAATCATTTGGTGTGGTCAGATTTGACCTTGGACCCCTCCTTCAAGGTCAAATGAGGATAGCCAAACTTAAAAGTGCTTATAACTGGCTTATTATTGGTCCTAGAGGTTTAGGATGGTAAACCAACCTATAGGAAATCATGGGCTGGGATTCTTTTGGTGTGTTGGGATTTAACCTTGGACCCCTTCTTCAAGGTCAAACGAGGATAGCTAAACTTAAAAGTGCTTATAACTCGCTCATTATTGGTCCTAGAGGTTTGGGATGGTAAACCAACTTATAGAAAATCATTGGCTGGGAATCTTTTGGTGTGGTCAGATTTGACCTTGGGCCCCTCCTTCAAGGTCAAAGAGGATAGCCAAACTTAAAAGTGCTAATAGCTCGCTTATTATTGGTCCTAGAGGTTTAGGATGGTAAACCATCCTCTAGGAAATCATGGCCTGGGAATCATTTGGTGTGGTCAGATTTGACCTTGGACCCCTCCTTCAAGGTCAAACAGGATAGCCAAACTTAAAAGTCCTAATAACTCGCTTATTATTGGTCGTACAGGTTTGGGATGGTAAAGCAACCTATAGAAAATCATTGGCGGCGAATCTTTAGGTGTGGTCGGATTTGACCTTGGACCCCTCCTTCAAGGTCAAATGAGGTTAGTGAAACTTAAAAGTGCTTATAACTCGCTTATTATTGGTCCTAGAGGTTTGGAATGGTAAACCAACCTATAGGAAGTCATGGGCTGGTATTCATTTGGTGTGGTCGGATTTGACCTTTGACCCCTCCTTCAAGGTCAAACGAGTATAGCTAAAATTAAAACTGCTTATCACTCATTTATTATTGGTCCTACAGGTTTGGGATGGTAAACCAACCTATAGGAAATCATGGGCTGGGAATCTTTTGGTGTGGTCTGAATTCACGTTGGACCCCTCCTTCAAGGTCAAACGAGCATAACCTACCTTAAAAGTGCTTATAACTCGCTTGTTATTGGTCCTAGAGGTTTGGAATGGTAAACCAACCTATAGGAAATCATTTGCTTGGAATCTTTTGGTGTGGTCGGATTTGACCTTTCACCCCTCCTTCAAGGTCAAACAAGGATAGCCAAACTTAAAAGTGCTAATAGCTCGCTTATTATTGGTCCTAGAGGTTTAGGATGGTCCTCTAGGAAATCATGGCCTGGGAATCATTTGGTGTGGTCAGATTTGACCTTGGACCCCTCCTTCAGGGTCAAACAAGGATAGCCAAACTTAAAAGTGCTAATAACTCGCTTATTATTGGTCGTACAGGTTTGGGATGGTAAACCAAACTATAGGAAATCATTGGCTGCGAATCTTTAGGTGTGGTCGGATTTGACCTTGGACCCCTCCTTCAAGGTCAAACAAGGATAGCCAAACTTAAAAGTGCTTATAACTCGCTTATTATTGGTCCTAGAGGTTTAGGATGGTAAACCAACCTATAGGAAGTCATGGGCTGGTATTCATTTGGTGTGGTCGGATTTGACCTTTGACCCCTCCTTCAAGGTCAAAGAGGATAGCCAAACTTGAAAGTGCTTATAACTCCCTTATTATTGGTCCTAGAGGTTTGGGATGGTAAACCAACCTATAGGAAATCATGGGCTGGAAATATTTTGGTGTGGTCGGATTTGACCTTGGGCCCCTCCTTCAAGGTGAAACGAGTATAGCTAAAATTAAAAGTGCTTATAACTCATTTATTATTGGTCCTACATGTTTGGAATGGTAAACCAACCTATTGGAAATCATGGCCTGGGAATCATTTGGTGTGGTCAGATTTGACCTTGGACCCCTCCTTCAAGGTCAAATGAGGATAGCCAAACTTAAAAGTGCTTATAACTGGCTTATTATTGGTCCTAGAGGTTTAGGATGGTAAACCAACCTATAGGAAATCATGGGCTGGGATTCTTTTGGTGTGTTGGGATTTAACCTTGGACCCCTTCTTCAAGGTCAAACGAGGATAGCTAAACTTAAAAGTGCTTATAACTCGCTCATTATTGGTCCTAGAGGTTTGGGATGGTAAACCAACTTATAGAAAATCATTGGCTGGGAATCTTTTGGTGTGGTCAGATTTGACCTTGGGCCCCTCCTTCAAGGTCAAAGAGGATAGCCAAACTTAAAAGTGCTAATAGCTCGCTTATTATTGGTCCTAGAGGTTTAGGATGGTAAACCATCCTCTAGGAAATCATGGCCTGGGAATCATTTGGTGTGGTCAGATTTGACCTTGGACCCCTCCTTCAAGGTCAAACAGGATAGCCAAACTTAAAAGTCCTAATAACTCGCTTATTATTGGTCGTACAGGTTTGGGATGGTAAAGCAACCTATAGAAAATCATTGGCGGCGAATCTTTAGGTGTGGTCGGATTTGACCTTGGACCCCTCCTTCAAGGTCAAATGAGGTTAGTGAAACTTAAAAGTGCTTATAACTCGCTTATTATTGGTCCTAGAGGTTTGGAATGGTAAACCAACCTATAGGAAGTCATGGGCTGGTATTCATTTGGTGTGGTCGGATTTGACCTTTGACCCCTCCTTCAAGGTCAAACGAGTATAGCTAAAATTAAAACTGCTTATCACTCATTTATTATTGGTCCTAGGGTTTGGGATGGTAAACCAACCTATAGGAAATCATGGGCTGGGAATCTTTTGGTGTGGTCTGAATTCACGTTGGACCCCTCCTTCAAGGTCAAACGAGCATAACCTACCTTAAAAGTGCTTATAACTCGCTTGTTATTGGTCCTAGAGGTTTGGAATGGTAAACCAACCTATAGGAAATCATTTGCTTGGAATCTTTTGGTGTGGTCGGATTTGACCTTTCACCCCTCCTTCAAGGTCAAACAAGGATAGCCAAACTTAAAAGTGCTAATAGCTCGCTTATTATTGGTCCTAGAGGTTTAGGATGGTAAACCATCCTCTAGGAAATCATGGCCTGGGAATCATTTGGTGTGATCAGATTTGACCTTGGACCCCTCCTTCAAGGTCAAACAAGGATAGCCAAACTTAAAAGTGCTAATAACTCGCTTATTATTGGTCGTACAGGTTTGGGATGGTAAACCAAACTATAGGAAATCATTGGCTGCGAATCTTTAGGTGTGGTCGGATTTGACCTTGGACCCCTCCTTCAAGGTCAAACAAGGATAGCCAAACTTAAAAGTGCTTATAACTCGCTTATTATTGGTCCTAGAGGTTTAGGATGGTAAACCAACCTATAGGAAATCATGGGCTGGGATTCTTTTGGTGTGATCGGATTTGACCTTGGACCCCTCCTTCAAGGTCAAATGAGGTTAGTGAAACTTAAAAGTGCTTATAACTCGCTTATTATTGGTCCTAGAGGTTTGGAATGGTAAACCAACCTATAGGAAGTCATGGGCTGGTATTCATTTGGTGTGGTCGGATTTGACCTTTGACCCCTCCTTCAAGGTCAAAGAGGATAGCCAAACTTGAAAGTGCTTATAACTCCCTTATTATTGGTCCTAGAGGTTTGGGATGGTAAACTAACCTATAGGAAATCATGGGCTGGAAATATTTTGGTGTGGTCGGATTTGACCTTGGGCCCCTCCTTCAAGGTGAAACGAGTATAGCTAAAATTAAAAGTGCTTATAACTCATTTATTATTGGTCCTACAGGTTTGGAATGGTAAACCAACCTATAGGAAATCATGGCCTGGGAATCATTTGGTGTGGTCAGATTTGACCTTGGACCCCTCCTTCAAGGTCAAATGAGGATAGCCAAACTTAAAAGTGCTTATAACTGGCTTATTATTGGTCCTAGAGGTTTAGGATGGTAAACCAACCTATAGGAAATCATGGGCTGGGAATCTTTTGGTGTGGTCTGAATTCACGTTGGACCCCTCCTTCAAGGTCAAACGAGCATAACCTACCTTAAAAGTGCTTATAACTCGCTTGTTATTGGTCCTAGAGGTTTGGAATGGTAAACCAACCTATAGGAAATCATTTGCTTGGAATCTTTTGGTGTGGTCGGATTTGACCTTTCACCCCTCCTTCAAGGTCAAACAAGGATAGCCAAACTTAAAAGTGCTAATAGCTCGCTTATTATTGGTCCTAGAGGTTTAGGATGGTAAACCATCCTCTAGGAAATCATGGCCTGGGAATCATTTGGTGTGATCAGATTTGACCTTGGACCCCTCCTTCAAGGTCAAACAAGGATAGCCAAACTTAAAAGTGCTAATAACTCGCTTATTATTGGTCGTACAGGTTTGGGATGGTAAACCAAACTATAGGAAATCATTGGCTGCGAATCTTCAGGTGTGGTCGGATTTGACCTTGGACCCCTCCTTCAAGGTCAAACAAGGATAGCCAAACTTAAAAGTGCTTATAACTCGCTTATTATTGGTCCTAGAGGTTTAGGATGGTAAACCAACCTATAGGAAATCATGGGCTGGGATTCTTTTGGTGTGATCGGATTTGACCTTGGACCCCTCCTTCAAGGTCAAATGAGGTTAGTGAAACTTAAAAGTGCTTATAACTCGCTTATTATTGGTCCTAGAGGTTTGGAATGGTAAACCAACCTATAGGAAGTCATGGGCTGGTATTCATTTGGTGTGGTCGGATTTGACCTTTGACCCCTCCTTCAAGGTCAAAGAGGATAGCCAAACTTGAAAGTGCTTATAACTCCCTTATTATTGGTCCTAGAGGTTTGGGATGGTAAACTAACCTATAGGAAATCATGGGCTGGAAATATTTTGGTGTGGTCAGATTTGACCTTGGGCCCCTCCTTCAAGGTGAAACGAGTATAGCTAAAATTAAAAGTGCTTATAACTCATTTATTATTGGTCCTACAGGTTTGGAATGGTAAACCAACCTATAGGAAATCATGGCCTGGGAATCATTTGGTGTGGTCAGATTTGACCTTGGACCCCTCCTTCAAGGTCAAATGAGGATAGCCAAACTTAAAAGTGCTTATAACTGGCTTATTATTGGTCCTAGAGGTTTAGGATGGTAAACCAACCTATAGGAAATCATGGGCTGGGATTCTTTTGGTGTGTTGGGATTTAACCTTGGACCCCTTATTCAAGGTCAAATGAGGATAGCTAAACTTAAAAGTGCTTATAACTCGCTCATTATTGGTCCTAGAGGTTTGGGATGGTAAACCAACTTATAGAAAATCATTGGCTGGGAATCTTTTGGTGTGGTCAGATTTGACCTTGGGCCCCTCCTTCAAGGTCAAAGAGGATAGCCAAACTTAAAAGTGCTAATAGCTCGCTTATTATTGGTCCTAGAGGTTTAGGATGGTAAACCATCCTATAGGAAATCATGGCCTGGGAATCATTTGGTGTGGTCAGATTTGACCTTGGACCCCTCCTTCAAGGTCAAACAAGGATAGCCAAACTTAAAAGTGCTAATAACTCGCTTATTATTGGTCGTACAGGTTTGGGATGGTAAACCAACCTATAGAAAATCATTGGCGGCGAATCTTTAGGTGTGGTCGGATTTGACCTTGGACCCCTCCTTCAAGGTCAAACAAGGATAGCCAAACTTAAAAGTGCTTATAACTCGCTTATTATTGGTCCTAGAGGTTTAGGATGGTAAACCAACCTATAGGAAATCATGGGCTGGGATTCTTTTGGTGTGGTCGGATTTGACCTTGGACCCCTCCTTCAAGGTCAAATGAGGTTAGTGAAACTTAAAAGTGCTTATAACTCGCTTATTATTGGTCCTAGAGGTTTGGAATGGTAAACCAACCTATAGGAAGTCATGGGCTGGTATTCATTTGGTGTGGTCGGATTTGACCTTTGACCCCTCCTTCAAGGTCAAACGAGTATAGCTAAAATTAAAACTGCTTATAACTCATTTATTATTGGTCCTAGAGGTTTGGGATGGTAAACCAACCTACAGGAAATCATGGGCTGGGAATCTTTTGGTGTGGTCTGAATTCACGTTGGACCCCTCCTTCAAGGTCAAACGAGCATAACCTACCTTAAAAGTGCTTATAACTCGCTTGTTATTGGTCCTAGAGGTTTGGAATGGTAAACCAACCTATAGGAAATCATTTGCTTGGAATCTTTTGGTGTGGTCGGATTTGACCTTTCACCCCTCCTTCAAGGTCAAACAAGGATAGCCAAACTTAAAAGTGCTAATAGCTCGTTTATTATTGGTCCTAGAGGTTTAGGATGGTAAACCATCCTCTAGGAAATCATGGCCTGGGAATCATTTGGTGTGATCAGATTTGACCTTGGACCCCTCCTTCAAGGTCAAACAAGGATAGCCAAACTTAAAAGTGCTAATAACTCGCTTATTATTGGTCGTACAGGTTTGGGATGGTAAACCAAACTATAGGAAATCATTGGCTGCGAATCTTTAGATGTGGTCGGATTTGACCTTGGACCCCTCCTTCAAGGTCAAACAAGGATAGCCAAACTTAAAAGTGCTTATAACTCGCTTATTATTGGTCCTAGAGGTTTAGGATGGTAAACCAACCTATAGGAAATCATGGGCTGGGATTCTTTTGGTGTGATCGGATTTGACCTTGGACCCCTCCTTCAAGGTCAAATGAGGTTAGTGAAACTTAAAAGTGCTTATAACTCGCTTATTATTGGTCCTAGAGGTTTGGAATGGTAAACCAACCTATAGGAAGTCATGGGCTGGTATTCATTTGGTGTGGTCGGATTTGACCTTTGACCCCTCCTTCAAGGTCAAACGAGTATAGCTAAAATTAAAACTGCTTATCACTCATTTATTATTGGTCCTACAGGTTTGGGATGGTAAACCAACCTATAGGAAATCATGGGCTGGGAATCTTTTGGTGTGGTCTGAATTCACGTTGGACCCCTCCTTCAAGGTCAAACGAGCATAACCTACCTTAAAAGTGCTTATAACTCGCTTGTTATTGGTCCTAGAGGTTTGGAATAGTAAACCAACCTATAGGAAATCATTTGCTTGGAATCTTTTGGTGTGGTCGGATTTGACCTTTCACCCCTCCTTCAAGGTCAAACAAGGATAGCCAAACTTAAAAGTGCTAATAGCTCGCTTATTATTGGTCCTAGAGGTTTAGGATGGTAAACCATCCTCTAGGAAATCATGGCCTGGGAATCATTTGGTGTGATCAGATTTGACCTTGGACCCCTCCTTCAAGGTCAAACAAGGATAGCCAAACTTAAAAGTGCTAATAACTCGCTTATTATTGGTCGTACAGGTTTGGGATGGTAAACCAAACTATAGGAAATCATTGGCTGCGAATCTTTAGGTGTGGTCGGATTTGACCTTGGACCCCTCCTTCAAGGTCAAACAAGGATAGCCAAACTTAAAAGTGCTTATAACTCGCTTATTATTGGTCCTAGAGGTTTAGGATGGTAAACCAACCTATAGGAAATCATGGGCTGGGATTCTTTTGGTGTGATCGGATTTGACCTTGGACCCCTCCTTCAAGGTCAAATGAGGTTAGTGAAACTTAAAAGTGCTTATAACTCGCTTATTATTGGTCCTAGAGGTTTAGGATGGTAAACCAACCTATAGGAAATCATGGGCTGGGATTCTTTTGGTGTGTTGGGATTTAACCTTGGACCCCTTATTCAAGGTCAAATGAGGATAGCTAAACTTAAAAGTGCTTATAACTCGCTCATTATTGGTCCTAGAGGTTTGGGATGGTAAACCAACTTATAGAAAATCATTGGCTGGGAATCTTTTGGTGTGGTCAGATTTGACCTTGGGCCCCTCCTTCAAGGTCAAAGAGGATAGCCAAACTTAAAAGTGCTAATAGCTCCCTTATTATTGGTCCTAGAGGTTTAGGATGGTAAACCATCCTATAGGAAATCATGGCCTGGGAATCATTTGGTGTGGTCAGATTTGACCTTGGACCCCTCCTTCAAGGTCAAACAAGGATAGCCAAACTTAAAAGTGCTAATAACTCGCTTATTATTGGTCGTACAGGTTTGGGATGGTAAACCAAACTATAGGAAATCATTGGCTGCGAATCTTTAGGTGTGGTCGGATTTGACCTTGGACCCCTCCTTCAAGGTCAAACAAGGATAGCCAAACTTAAAAGTGCTTATAACTCGCTTATTATTGGTCCTAGAGGTTTACGATGGTAAACCAACCTATAGGAAATCATGGGCTGGGATTCTTTTGGTGTGATCGGATTTGACCTTGGACCCCTCCTTCAAGGTCAAATGAGGTTAGTGAAACTTAAAAGTGCTTATAACTCGCTTATTATTGGTCCTAGAGGTTTGGAATGGTAAACCAACCTATAGGAAGTCATGGGCTGGTATTCATTTGGTGTGGTCGGATTTGACCTTTGACCCCTCCTTCAAGGTCAAAGAGGATAGCCAAACTTGAAAGTGCTTATAACTCCCTTATTATTGGTCCTAGAGGTTTGGGATGGTAAACTAACCTATAGGAAATCATGGGCTGGAAATATTTTGGTGTGGTCGGATTTGACCTTGGGCCCCTCCTTCAAGGTGAAACGAGTATAGCTAAAATTAAAAGTGCTTATAACTCATTTATTATTGGTCCTACAGGTTTGGAATGGTAAACCAACCTATAGGAAATCATGGCCTGGGAATCATTTGGTGTGGTCAGATTTGACCTTGGACCCCTCCTTCAAGGTCAAATGAGGATAGCCAAACTTAAAAGTGCTTATAACTGGCTTATTATTGGTCCTAGAGGTTTAGGATGGTAAACCAACCTATAGGAAATCATGGGCTGGGAATCTTTTGGTGTGGTCTGAATTCACGTTGGACCCCTCCTTCAAGGTCAAACGAGCATAACCTACCTTAAAAGTGCTTATAACTCGCTTGTTATTGGTCCTAGAGGTTTGGAATGGTAAACCAACCTATAGGAAATCATTTGCTTGGAATCTTTTGGTGTGGTCGGATTTGACCTTTCACCCCTCCTTCAAGGTCAAACAAGGATAGCCAAACTTAAAAGTGCTAATAGCTCGCTTATTATTGGTCCTAGAGGTTTAGGATGGTAAACCATCCTCTAGGAAATCATGGCCTGGGAATCATTTGGTGTGATCAGATTTGACCTTGGACCCCTCCTTCAAGGTCAAACAAGGATAGCCAAACTTAAAAGTGCTAATAACTCGCTTATTATTGGTCGTACAGGTTTGGGATGGTAAACCAAACTATAGGAAATCATTGGCTGCGAATCTTTAGGTGTGGTCGGATTTGACCTTGGACCCCTCCTTCAAGGTCAAACAAGGATAGCCAAACTTAAAAGTGCTTATAACTCGCTTATTATTGGTCCTAGAGGTTTAGGATGGTAAACCAACCTATAGGAAATCATGGGCTGGGATTCTTTTGGTGTGATCGGATTTGACCTTGGACCCCTCCTTCAAGGTCAAATGAGGTTAGTGAAACTTAAAAGTGCTTATAACTCGCTTATTATTGGTCCTAGAGGTTTGGAATGGTAAACCAACCTATAGGAAGTCATGGGCTGGTATTCATTTGGTGTGGTCGGATTTGACCTTTGACCCCTCCTTCAAGGTCAAAGAGGATAGCCAAACTTGAAAGTGCTTATAACTCCCTTATTATTGGTCCTAGAGGTTTGGGATGGTAAACTAACCTATAGGAAATCATGGGCTGGAAATATTTTGGTGTGGTCGGATTTGACCTTGGGCCCCTCCTTCAAGGTGAAACGAGTATAGCTAAAATTAAAAGTGCTTATAACTCATTTATTATTGGTCCTACAGGTTTGGAATGGTAAACCAACCTATAGGAAATCATGGCCTGGGAATCATTTGGTGTGGTCAGATTTGACCTTGGACCCCTCCTTCAAGGTCAAATGAGGATAGCCAAACTTAAAAGTGCTTATAACTGGCTTATTATTGGTCCTAGAGGTTTAGGATGGTAAACCAACCTATAGGAAATCATGGGCTGGGATTCTTTTGGTGTGTTGGGATTTAACCTTGGACCCCTTATTCAAGGTCAAATGAGGATAGCTAAACTTAAAAGTGCTTATAACTCGCTCATTATTGGTCCTAGAGGTTTGGGATGGTAAACCAACTTATAGAAAATCATTGGCTGGGAATCTTTTGGTGTGGTCAGATTTGACCTTGGGCCCCTCCTTCAAGGTCAAAGAGGATAGCCAAACTTAAAAGTGCTAATAGCTCGCTTATTATTGGTCCTAGAGGTTTAGGATGGTAAACCATCCTATAGGAAATCATGGCCTGGGAATCATTTGGTGTGGTCAGATTTGACCTTGGACCCCTCCTTCAAGGTCAAACAAGGATAGCCAAACTTAAAAGTGCTAATAACTCGCTTATTATTGGTCGTACAGGTTTGGGATGGTAAACCAACCTATAGAAAATCATTGGCGGCGAATCTTTAGGTGTGGTCGGATTTGACCTTGGACCCCTCCTTCAAGGTCAAACAAGGATAGCCAAACTTAAAAGTGCTTATAACTCGCTTATTATTGGTCCTAGAGGTTTAGGATGGTAAACCAACCTATAGGAAATCATGGGCTGGGATTCTTTTGGTGTGGTCGGATTTGACCTTGGACCCCTCCTTCAAGGTCAAATGAGGTTAGTGAAACTTAAAAGTGCTTATAACTCGCTTATTATTGGTCCTAGAGGTTTGGAATGGTAAACCAACCTATAGGAAGTCATGGGCTGGTATTCATTTGGTGTGGTCGGATTTGACCTTTGACCCCTCCTTCAAGGTCAAACGAGTATAGCTAAAATTAAAACTGCTTATAACTCATTTATTATTGGTCCTAGAGGTTTGGGATGGTAAACCAACCTACAGGAAATCATGGGCTGGGAATCTTTTGGTGTGGTCTGAATTCACGTTGGACCCCTCCTTCAAGGTCAAACGAGCATAACCTACCTTAAAAGTGCTTATAACTCGCTTGTTATTGGTCCTAGAGGTTTGGAATGGTAAACCAACCTATAGGAAATCATTTGCTTGGAATCTTTTGGTGTGGTCGGATTTGACCTTTCACCCCTCCTTCAAGGTCAAACAAGGATAGCCAAACTTAAAAGTGCTAATAACTCGCTTATTATTGGTCGTACAGGTTTGGGATGGTAAACCAAACTATAGGAAATCATTGGCTGCGAATCTTTAGGTGTGGTCGGATTTGACCTTGGACCCCTCCTTGAAGGTCAAACAAGGATAGCCAAACTTAAAAGTGCTTATAACTCGCTTATTATTGGTCCTAGAGGTTTAGGATGGTAAACCAACCTATAGGAAATCATGGGCTGGGATTCTTTTGGTGTGATCGGATTTGACCTTGGACCCCTCCTTCAAGGTCAAATGAGGTTAGTGAAACTTAAAAGTGCTTATAACTCCCTTATTATTGGTCCTAGAGGTTTGGGATGGTAAACCAACCTATAGGAAATCATGGGCTGGAAATATTTTGGTGTGGTCGGATTTGACCTTGGGCCCCTCCTTCAAGGTGAAACAAGTATAGCTAAAATTAAAAGTGCTTATAACTCATTTATTATTGGTCCTACAGGTTTGGAATGGTAAACCAACCTATAGGAAATCATGGCCTGCGAATCATTTGGTGTGGTCAGATTTGACCTTGGACCCCTCCTTCAAGGTCAAATGAGGATAGCCAAACTTAAAAGTGCTTATAACTGGCTTATTATTGGTCCTAGAGGTTTAGGATGGTAAACCAACCTATAGGAAATCATGGGCTGGGATTCTTTTGGTGTGTTGGGATTTAACCTTGGACCCCTTCTTCAAGGTCAAACGAGGATAGCTAAACTTAAAAGTGCTTATAACTCGCTCATTATTGGTCCTAGAGGTTTGGGATGGTAAACCAACTTATAGAAAATCATTGGCTGGGAATCTTTTGGTGTGGTCAGATTTGACCTTGGGCCCCTCCTTCAAGGTCAAAGAGGATAGCCAAACTTAAAAGTGCTAATAGCTCGCTTATTATTGGTCCTAGAGGTTTATAGGAAATCATGGCCTGGGAATCATTTGGTGTGGTCAGATTTGACCTTGGACCCCTCCTTCAAGGTCAAACAAGGATAGCCAAACTTAAAAGTGCTAATAACTCGCCTATTATTGGTCGTACAGGTTTGGGATGGTAAACCAACCTATAGAAAATCATTGGCGGCGAATCTTTAGGTGTGGTCGGATTTGACCTTGGACCCCTCCTTCAAGGTCAAACAAGGATAGCCAAACTTAAAAGTGCTTATAACTCGCTTATTATTGGTCCTAGAGGTTTAGGATGGTAAACCAACCTATAGGAAATCATGGGCTGGGATTCTTTTGGTGTGGTCGGATTTGACCTTGGACCCCTCCTTCAAGGTCAAATGAGGTTAGTGAAACTTAAAAGTGCTTATAACTCGCTTATTATTGGTCCTAGAGGTTTGGAATGGTAAACCAACCTATAGGAAGTCATGGGCTGGTATTCATTTGGTGTGGTCGGATTTGACCTTTGACCCCTCCTTCAAGGTCAAACGAGTATAGCTAAAATTAAAACTGCTTATAACTCATTTATTATTGGTCCTAGAGGTTTGGGATGGTAAACCAACCTACAGGAAATCATGGGCTGGGAATCTTTTGGTGTGGTCTGAATTCACGTTGGACCCCTCCTTCAAGGTCAAACGAGCATAACCTACCTTAAAAGTGCTTATAACTCGCTTGTTATTGGTCCTAGAGGTTTGGAATGGTAAACCAACCTATAGGAAATCATTTGCTTGGAATCTTTTGGTGTGGTCGGATTTCACCTTTCACCCCTCCTTCAAGGTCAAACAAGGATAGCCAAACTTAAAAGTGCTAATAGCTCGCTTATTATTGGTCCTAGAGGTTTAGGATGGTAAACCATCCTCTAGGAAATCATGGCCTGGGAATCATTTGGTGTGATCAGATTTGACCTTGGACCCCTCCTTCAAGGTCAAACAAGGATAGCCAAACTTAAAAGTGCTAATAACTCGCTTATTATTGGTCGTACAGGTTTGGGATGGTAAACCAAACTATAGGAAATCATTGGCTGCGAATCTTTAGGTGTGGTCGGATTTGACCTTGGACCCCTCCTTCAAGGTCAAATGAGGTTAGTGAAACTTAAAAGTGCTTATAACTCGCTTATTATTGGTCCTAGAGGTTTAGAATGGTAAACCAACCTATAGGAAGTCATGGGCTGGTATTCATTTGGTGTGGTCGGATTTGACCTTTGACCCCTCCTTCAAGGTCAAAGAGGATAGCCAAACTTGAAAGTGCTTATAACTCCCTTATTATTGGTCCTAGAGGTTTGGGATGGTAAACCAACCTATAGGAAATCATGGGCTGGAAATATTTTGGTGTGGTCGGATTTGACCTTGGACCCCTCCTTCAAGGTCAAACAAGGATAGCCAAACTTAAAAGTGCTAATAACTCGCTTATTATTGGTCGTACAGGTTTGGGATGGTAAACCAACCTATAGGAAGTCATGGGCTGGTATTCTTTTGGTGTGGTCGGATTTGACCTTTGACCCCTCCTTCAAGGTCAAACGAGGATAGCCAAACTTGAAAGTGCTTATAACTCAGTTATTATTGGTCCTTATTATTGGTCCAAACCTTCCTTCAATGTTGGTTTGGAATGGTAAACCAACCTATAGGAAATCATTGGCTGCGAATCTTTAGGTGTGGTCGGATTTGACCTTGGACCCCTCCTTCAAGGTCAAACAAGGATAGCCAAACTTAAAAGTGCTTATAACTCGCTTATTATTGGTCCTAGAGGTTTAGGATGGTAAACCAACCTATAGGAAATCATGGGCTGGGATTCTTTTGGTGTGATCGGATTTGACCTTGGACCCCTCCTTCAAGGTCAAATGAGGTTAGTGAAACTTAAAAGTGCTTATAACTCGCTTATTATTGGTCCTAGAGGTTTAGAATGCTAAACCAACCTATAGGAAGTCATGGGCTGGTATTCATTTGGTGTGGTCGGATTTGACCTTTGACCCCTCCTTCAAGGTCAAAGAGGATAGCCAAACTTGAAAGTGCTTATAACTCCCTTATTATTGGTCCTAGAGGTTTGGGATGGTAAACCAACCTATAGGAAATCATGGGCTGGGATTCTTTTGGTGTGATCGGATTTGACCTTGGACCCCATCTTCAAGGTCAAACGAGAATAGCCAAACTTGAAAGTGCTTATAACTTACTTATTATTGGTCCTAGAGGTTTGGGATGGTAAACCAACCTATTGGAAATCATGGGCTGGGAATATTTTGGTGTGGTCGGATTTGACCTTGGGCCCCTCCTTCAAGGTCAAACGAGTATAGCTAAATTAAAAGTGCTTATAACTCATTTATTATTGGTCCTACAGGTTTGGGATGGTAAACCAACCTATAGGAAATCATGGGCTGGGAATCTTTTGGTGTGGTCTGATTTCACGTTGGACCCCTCCTTCAAGGTCAAACGAGCATAACCTACCTTAAAAGTGCTTATAACTCGCTTGTTATTGGTCCTAGAGGTTTGGAATGGTAAACCAACCTATAGGAAATCATTTGCTTGGTATCTTTTGGTGTGGTTGGATTTGACCTTTCACCCCTCCTTAAAGGTCAAACAAGGATAGCCAAACTTAAAAGTGCTAATAGCTCGCTTATTATTGGTCCTAGAGGTTTAGGATGGTAAACCATCCTGTAGGAAATCATGGCCTGGGAATCATTTGGTGTGGTCAGATTTGACCTTGGACCCCTCCTTCAAGGTCAAACAAGGATAGTCAAACTTAAAAGTGCTTATAACTCGCTTATTATTGGTCCTAGAGGTTTGGAATGGTAAACCAACCTATAGGAAGTCATGGGCTGGTATTCTTTTGGTGTGGTCGGATTTGACCTTTGACCCCTCCATCAAGATCAAACGAGGATAGCCAAACTTGAAAGTGCTTATAACTCAGTTATTATTGGTCCTTATTATTGGTCCACACCTTCCTTCAAGGTTGGTTTGGAATGGTAGACCAACCTATAGGAAATCATGGGCTGGGATTCTTTTGGTGTGGTCGGATTTGACCTTTGACCCCTCCTTTAAGGTCAAACGAGCATAGCCAAACTTGAAAGTGCTTATAACTCACTTATTATTGGTCCTAGAGGTTTGGGATGATAAACCAACCTATAGGAAATCATGGGCTGGGATTCTTTTGGTGTGTTGGGATTTAACCTTGGACCCCTTCTTCAAGGTCAAACGAGGATAGCTAAACTTAAAAGTGCTTATAACTGGCTTATTATTGGTCCTAGAGGTTTAGGATGGTAAACCAACCTATAGGAAATCATGGGCTGGGATTCTTTTGGTGTGTTGGGATTTAACCTTGGACCCCTTCTTCAAGGTCAAATGAGGATAGCTAAACTTAAAAGTGCTTATAACTCGCTCATTATTGGTCCTAGAGGTTTGGGATGGTAAACCAACTTATAGAAAATCATTGGCTGGGAATCTTTTGGTGTGGTCAGATTTGACCTTGGCCCCCTCCTTCAAGGTCAAACAAGGATAGCCAAACTTAAAAGTGCTAATAACTCGCTTATTATTGGTCGTACAGGTTTGGGATGGTAAACCAACCTATAGAAAATCATTGGCGGCGAATCTTTAGGTGTGGTCGGATTTGACCTTGGACCCCTCCTTCAAGGTCAAATGAGGTTAGTGAAACTTAAAAGTGCTTATAACTCGCTTATTATTGGTCCTAGAGGTTTGGAATGGTAAACCAACCTATAGGAAGTCATGGGCTGGTATTCATTTGGTGTGGTCGGATTTGACCTTTGACCCCTCCTTCAAGGTCAAACAAGGATAGCCAAACTTAAAAGTGCTAATAGCTCGCTTATTATTGGTCCTAGAGGTTTAGGATGGTAAACCATCCTATAGGAAATCATGGCCTGGGAATCATTTGGTGTGGTCAGATTTGACCTTTCACCCCTCCTTCAAGGTCAAACAAGGATAGTCAAACTTAAAAGTGCTTATAACTCGCTTATTATTGGTCCTAGAGGTTTGGAATGGTAAACCAACCTATAGGAAGTCATGGGCTGGTATTCTTTTGGTGTAGTCGGATTTGACCTTTGACCCCTCCTTCAAGGTCAAACGAGGATAGCCAAACTTGAAAGTGCTTATAACTCAGTTATTATTGGTCCTTATTATTGGTCCAAACCTTCCTTCAATGTTGGTTTGGAATGGTAAACCAACCTATAGGAAATCATGGGCTGGGATTCTTTTGGTGTGGTCGGATTTGACCTTTGACCCCTCCTTCAAGGTCAAACAAGCATAGCCAAACTTGAAAGTGCTTATAACTCACTTATTATTGGTCCTAGAGGTTTGGGATGGTAAACCAACCTATAGAAAATCATGGGCTGGGAATCTTTTGGTGTGGTCAGATTTGACCTTGGGCCCCTCCTTCTAGGTCAAAGAGGATAGCCAAACTTAAAAGTGCTAATAGCTCGCTTATTATTGGTCCTAGAGGTTTAGGATGGTAAACCATCCTATAGGAAATCATGGCCTGGGAATCATTTGGTGTGGTCAGATTTGACCTTGGACCCCTCCTTCAAGGTCAAACAAGGATAGCCAAACTTAAAAGTGCTAATAACTCGCTTATTATTGGTCGTACAGGTTTGGGATGGTAAAGCAACCTATAGAAAATCATGGGCTGGGATTTTTTGGTGTGATCGGATTTGACCTTGGACCCCATCTTTAAGGTCAAACGAGGATAGCCAAACTTGAAAGTGCTTATAACTCACTTATTATTGGTCCTAGAGGTTTGGGATGGTAAACCAACCTATTGGAAATCATGGGCTGGGAATATTTTGGTGTGGTCGGATTTGACCTTGGGCCCCTCCTTCAAGGTCAAACGAGTATAGCTAAATTAAAAGTGCTTATAACTCATTTATTATTGGTCCTACAGGTTTGGGATGGTAAACCAACCTATAGGAAATCATGGGCTGGGAATCTTTTGGTGTGGTCTGATTTCACGTTGGACCCCTCCTTCAAGGTCAAACGAGTATAGCTAAATTAAAAGTGCTTATCACTCATTTATTATTGGTCCTACAGGTTTGGGATGGTAAACCAACCTATTGGAAATCATGGGCTGGGAATCTTTTGGCGTGGTCTGATTTCACGTTGGACCCCTCCTTCAAGGTCAAACAAGGATAGCCAAACTTAAAAGTGCTTATAACTCGCTTATTATTGGTCCTAGAGGTTTAGGATGGTAAACCAACCTATAGGAAATCATGGGCTGGGATTCTTTTGGTGTGGTCGGATTTGACCTTGGACCCCTCCTTCAAGGTCAAATGAGGTTAGTGAAACTTAAAAGTGCTTATAACTCGCTTATTATTGGTCCTAGAGGTTTGGAATGGTAAACCAACCTATAGGAAGTCATGGGCTGGTATTCATTTGGTGTGGTCGGATTTGACCTTTGACCCCTCCTTCAAGGTCAAACGAGTATAGCTAAAATTAAAACTGCTTATAACTCATTTATTATTGGTCCTAGAGGTTTGGGATGGTAAACCAACCTACAGGAAATCATGGGCTGGGAATCTTTTGGTGTGGTCTGAATTCACGTTGGACCCCTCCTTCAAGGTCAAACGAGCATAACCTACCTTAAAAGTGCTTATAACTCGCTTGTTATTGGTCCTAGAGGTTTGGAATGGTAAACCAACCTATAGGAAATCATTTGCTTGGAATCTTTTGGTGTGGTCGGATTTGACCTTTCACCCCTCCTTCAAGGTCAAACAAGGATAGCCAAACTTAAAAGTGCTAATAACTCGCTTATTATTGGTCGTACAGGTTTGGGATGGTAAACCAAACTATAGGAAATCATTGGCTGCGAATCTTTAGGTGTGGTCGGATTTGACCTTGGACCCCTCCTTGAAGGTCAAACAAGGATAGCCAAACTTAAAAGTGCTTATAACTCGCTTATTATTGGTCCTAGAGGTTTAGGATGGTAAACCAACCTATAGGAAATCATGGGCTGGGATTCTTTTGGTGTGATCGGATTTGACCTTGGACCCCTCCTTCAAGGTCAAATGAGGTTAGTGAAACTTAAAAGTGCTTATAACTCCCTTATTATTGGTCCTAGAGGTTTGGGATGGTAAACCAACCTATAGGAAATCATGGGCTGGAAATATTTTGGTGTGGTCGGATTTGACCTTGGGCCCCTCCTTCAAGGTGAAACAAGTATAGCTAAAATTAAAAGTGCTTATAACTCATTTATTATTGGTCCTACAGGTTTGGAATGGTAAACCAACCTATAGGAAATCATGGCCTGCGAATCATTTGGTGTGGTCAGATTTGACCTTGGACCCCTCCTTCAAGGTCAAATGAGGATAGCCAAACTTAAAAGTGCTTATAACTGGCTTATTATTGGTCCTAGAGGTTTAGGATGGTAAACCAACCTATAGGAAATCATGGGCTGGGATTCTTTTGGTGTGTTGGGATTTAACCTTGGACCCCTTCTTCAAGGTCAAACGAGGATAGCTAAACTTAAAAGTGCTTATAACTCGCTCATTATTGGTCCTAGAGGTTTGGGATGGTAAACCAACTTATAGAAAATCATTGGCTGGGAATCTTTTGGTGTGGTCAGATTTGACCTTGGGCCCCTCCTTCAAGGTCAAAGAGGATAGCCAAACTTAAAAGTGCTAATAGCTCGCTTATTATTGGTCCTAGAGGTTTATAGGAAATCATGGCCTGGGAATCATTTGGTGTGGTCAGATTTGACCTTGGACCCCTCCTTCAAGGTCAAACAAGGATAGCCAAACTTAAAAGTGCTAATAACTCGCCTATTATTGGTCGTACAGGTTTGGGATGGTAAACCAACCTATAGAAAATCATTGGCGGCGAATCTTTAGGTGTGGTCGGATTTGACCTTGGACCCCTCCTTCAAGGTCAAACAAGGATAGCCAAACTTAAAAGTGCTTATAACTCGCTTATTATTGGTCCTAGAGGTTTAGGATGGTAAACCAACCTATAGGAAATCATGGGCTGGGATTCTTTTGGTGTGGTCGGATTTGACCTTGGACCCCTCCTTCAAGGTCAAATGAGGTTAGTGAAACTTAAAAGTGCTTATAACTCGCTTATTATTGGTCCTAGAGGTTTGGAATGGTAAACCAACCTATAGGAAGTCATGGGCTGGTATTCATTTGGTGTGGTCGGATTTGACCTTTGACCCCTCCTTCAAGGTCAAACGAGTATAGCTAAAATTAAAACTGCTTATAACTCATTTATTATTGGTCCTAGAGGTTTGGGATGGTAAACCAACCTACAGGAAATCATGGGCTGGGAATCTTTTGGTGTGGTCTGAATTCACGTTGGACCCCTCCTTCAAGGTCAAACGAGCATAACCTACCTTAAAAGTGCTTATAACTCGCTTGTTATTGGTCCTAGAGGTTTGGAATGGTAAACCAACCTATAGGAAATCATTTGCTTGGAATCTTTTGGTGTGGTCGGATTTCACCTTTCACCCCTCCTTCAAGGTCAAACAAGGATAGCCAAACTTAAAAGTGCTAATAGCTCGCTTATTATTGGTCCTAGAGGTTTAGGATGGTAAACCATCCTCTAGGAAATCATGGCCTGGGAATCATTTGGTGTGATCAGATTTGACCTTGGACCCCTCCTTCAAGGTCAAACAAGGATAGCCAAACTTAAAAGTGCTAATAACTCGCTTATTATTGGTCGTACAGGTTTGGGATGGTAAACCAAACTATAGGAAATCATTGGCTGCGAATCTTTAGGTGTGGTCGGATTTGACCTTGGACCCCTCCTTCAAGGTCAAACAAGGATAGCCAAACTTAAAAGTGCTTATAACTCGCTTATTATTGGTCCTAGAGGTTTAGGATGGTAAACCAACCTATAGGAAATCATGGGCTGGGATTCTTTTGGTGTGATCGGATTTGACCTTGGACCCCTCCTTCAAGGTCAAATGAGGTTAGTGAAACTTAAAAGTGCTTATAACTCGCTTATTATTGGTCCTAGAGGTTTAGAATGGTAAACCAACCTATAGGAAGTCATGGGCTGGTATTCATTTGGTGTGGTCGGATTTGACCTTTGACCCCTCCTTCAAGGTCAAAGAGGATAGCCAAACTTGAAAGTGCTTATAACTCCCTTATTATTGGTCCTAGAGGTTTGGGATGGTAAACCAACCTATAGGAAATCATGGGCTGGAAATATTTTGGTGTGGTCGGATTTGACCTTGGACCCCTCCTTCAAGGTCAAACAAGGATAGCCAAACTTAAAAGTGCTAATAACTCGCTTATTATTGGTCGTACAGGTTTGGGATGGTAAACCAACCTATAGGAAGTCATGGGCTGGTATTCTTTTGGTGTGGTCGGATTTGACCTTTGACCCCTCCTTCAAGGTCAAACGAGGATAGCCAAACTTGAAAGTGCTTATAACTCAGTTATTATTGGTCCTTATTATTGGTCCAAACCTTCCTTCAATGTTGGTTTGGAATGGTAAACCAACCTATAGGAAATCATTGGCTGCGAATCTTTAGGTGTGGTCGGATTTGACCTTGGACCCCTCCTTCAAGGTCAAACAAGGATAGCCAAACTTAAAAGTGCTTATAACTCGCTTATTATTGGTCCTAGAGGTTTAGGATGGTAAACCAACCTATAGGAAATCATGGGCTGGGATTCTTTTGGTGTGATCGGATTTGACCTTGGACCCCTCCTTCAAGGTCAAATGAGGTTAGTGAAACTTAAAAGTGCTTATAACTCGCTTATTATTGGTCCTAGAGGTTTAGAATGCTAAACCAACCTATAGGAAGTCATGGGCTGGTATTCATTTGGTGTGGTCGGATTTGACCTTTGACCCCTCCTTCAAGGTCAAAGAGGATAGCCAAACTTGAAAGTGCTTATAACTCCCTTATTATTGGTCCTAGAGGTTTGGGATGGTAAACCAACCTATAGGAAATCATGGGCTGGGATTCTTTTGGTGTGATCGGATTTGACCTTGGACCCCATCTTCAAGGTCAAACGAGAATAGCCAAACTTGAAAGTGCTTATAACTTACTTATTATTGGTCCTAGAGGTTTGGGATGGTAAACCAACCTATTGGAAATCATGGGCTGGGAATATTTTGGTGTGGTCGGATTTGACCTTGGGCCCCTCCTTCAAGGTCAAACGAGTATAGCTAAATTAAAAGTGCTTATAACTCATTTATTATTGGTCCTACAGGTTTGGGATGGTAAACCAACCTATAGGAAATCATGGGCTGGGAATCTTTTGGTGTGGTCTGATTTCACGTTGGACCCCTCCTTCAAGGTCAAACGAGCATAACCTACCTTAAAAGTGCTTATAACTCGCTTGTTATTGGTCCTAGAGGTTTGGAATGGTAAACCAACCTATAGGAAATCATTTGCTTGGTATCTTTTGGTGTGGTTGGATTTGACCTTTCACCCCTCCTTAAAGGTCAAACAAGGATAGCCAAACTTAAAAGTGCTAATAGCTCGCTTATTATTGGTCCTAGAGGTTTAGGATGGTAAACCATCCTCTAGGAAATCATGGCCTGGGAATCATTTGGTGTGATCAGATTTGACCTTGGACCCCTCCTTCAAGGTCAAACAAGGATAGCCAAACTTAAAAGTGCTAATAACTCGCTTATTATTGGTCGTACAGGTTTGGGATGGTAAACCAAACTATAGGAAATCATTGGCTGCGAATCTTTAGGTGTGGTCGGATTTGACCTTGGACCCCTCCTTCAAGGTCAAACAAGGATAGCCAAACTTAAAAGTGCTTATAACTCGCTTATTATTGGTCCTAGAGGTTTAGGATGGTAAACCAACCTATAGGAAATCATGGGCTGGGATTCTTTTGGTGTGATCGGATTTGACCTTGGACCCCTCCTTCAAGGTCAAATGAGGTTAGTGAAACTTAAAAGTGCTTATAACTCGCTTATTATTGGTCCTAGAGGTTTAGAATGGTAAACCAACCTATAGGAAGTCATGGGCTGGTATTCATTTGGTGTGGTCGGATTTGACCTTTGACCCCTCCTTCAAGGTCAAAGAGGATAGCCAAACTTGAAAGTGCTTATAACTCCCTTATTATTGGTCCTAGAGGTTTGGGATGGTAAACCAACCTATAGGAAATCATGGGCTGGAAATATTTTGGTGTGGTCGGATTTGACCTTGGACCCCTCCTTCAAGGTCAAACAAGGATAGCCAAACTTAAAAGTGCTAATAACTCGCTTATTATTGGTCGTACAGGTTTGGGATGGTAAACCAACCTATAGGAAGTCATGGGCTGGTATTCTTTTGGTGTGGTCGGATTTGACCTTTGACCCCTCCTTCAAGGTCAAACGAGGATAGCCAAACTTGAAAGTGCTTATAACTCAGTTATTATTGGTCCTTATTATTGGTCCAAACCTTCCTTCAATGTTGGTTTGGAATGGTAAACCAACCTATAGGAAATCATTGGCTGCGAATCTTTAGGTGTGGTCGGATTTGACCTTGGACCCCTCCTTCAAGGTCAAACAAGGATAGCCAAACTTAAAAGTGCTTATAACTCGCTTATTATTGGTCCTAGAGGTTTAGGATGGTAAACCAACCTATAGGAAATCATGGGCTGGGATTCTTTTGGTGTGATCGGATTTGACCTTGGACCCCTCCTTCAAGGTCAAATGAGGTTAGTGAAACTTAAAAGTGCTTATAACTCGCTTATTATTGGTCCTAGAGGTTTAGAATGCTAAACCAACCTATAGGAAGTCATGGGCTGGTATTCATTTGGTGTGGTCGGATTTGACCTTTGACCCCTCCTTCAAGGTCAAAGAGGATAGCCAAACTTGAAAGTGCTTATAACTCCCTTATTATTGGTCCTAGAGGTTTGGGATGGTAAACCAACCTATAGGAAATCATGGGCTGGGATTCTTTTGGTGTGATCGGATTTGACCTTGGACCCCATCTTCAAGGTCAAACGAGAATAGCCAAACTTGAAAGTGCTTATAACTTACTTATTATTGGTCCTAGAGGTTTGGGATGGTAAACCAACCTATTGGAAATCATGGGCTGGGAATATTTTGGTGTGGTCGGATTTGACCTTGGGCCCCTCCTTCAAGGTCAAACGAGTATAGCTAAATTAAAAGTGCTTATAACTCATTTATTATTGGTCCTACAGGTTTGGGATGGTAAACCAACCTATAGGAAATCATGGGCTGGGAATCTTTTGGTGTGGTCTGATTTCACGTTGGACCCCTCCTTCAAGGTCAAACGAGCATAACCTACCTTAAAAGTGCTTATAACTCGCTTGTTATTGGTCCTAGAGGTTTGGAATGGTAAACCAACCTATAGGAAATCATTTGCTTGGTATCTTTTGGTGTGGTTGGATTTGACCTTTCACCCCTCCTTAAAGGTCAAACAAGGATAGCCAAACTTAAAAGTGCTAATAGCTCGCTTATTATTGGTCCTAGAGGTTTAGGATGGTAAACCATCCTGTAGGAAATCATGGCCTGGGAATCATTTGGTGTGGTCAGATTTGACCTTGGACCCCTCCTTCAAGGTCAAACAAGGATAGTCAAACTTAAAAGTGCTTATAACTCGCTTATTATTGGTCCTAGAGGTTTGGAATGGTAAACCAACCTATAGGAAGTCATGGGCTGGTATTCTTTTGGTGTGGTCGGATTTGACCTTTGACCCCTCCATCAAGATCAAACGAGGATAGCCAAACTTGAAAGTGCTTATAACTCAGTTATTATTGGTCCTTATTATTGGTCCACACCTTCCTTCAAGGTTGGTTTGGAATGGTAGACCAACCTATAGGAAATCATGGGCTGGGATTCTTTTGGTGTGGTCGGATTTGACCTTTGACCCCTCCTTTAAGGTCAAACGAGCATAGCCAAACTTGAAAGTGCTTATAACTCACTTATTATTGGTCCTAGAGGTTTGGGATGATAAACCAACCTATAGGAAATCATGGGCTGGGATTCTTTTGGTGTGTTGGGATTTAACCTTGGACCCCTTCTTCAAGGTCAAACGAGGATAGCTAAACTTAAAAGTGCTTATAACTGGCTTATTATTGGTCCTAGAGGTTTAGGATGGTAAACCAACCTATAGGAAATCATGGGCTGGGATTCTTTTGGTGTGTTGGGATTTAACCTTGGACCCCTTCTTCAAGGTCAAATGAGGATAGCTAAACTTAAAAGTGCTTATAACTCGCTCATTATTGGTCCTAGAGGTTTGGGATGGTAAACCAACTTATAGAAAATCATTGGCTGGGAATCTTTTGGTGTGGTCAGATTTGACCTTGGCCCCCTCCTTCAAGGTCAAACAAGGATAGCCAAACTTAAAAGTGCTAATAACTCGCTTATTATTGGTCGTACAGGTTTGGGATGGTAAACCAACCTATAGAAAATCATTGGCGGCGAATCTTTAGGTGTGGTCGGATTTGACCTTGGACCCCTCCTTCAAGGTCAAATGAGGTTAGTGAAACTTAAAAGTGCTTATAACTCGCTTATTATTGGTCCTAGAGGTTTGGAATGGTAAACCAACCTATAGGAAGTCATGGGCTGGTATTCATTTGGTGTGGTCGGATTTGACCTTTGACCCCTCCTTCAAGGTCAAACAAGGATAGCCAAACTTAAAAGTGCTAATAGCTCGCTTATTATTGGTCCTAGAGGTTTAGGATGGTAAACCATCCTATAGGAAATCATGGCCTGGGAATCATTTGGTGTGGTCAGATTTGACCTTTCACCCCTCCTTCAAGGTCAAACAAGGATAGTCAAACTTAAAAGTGCTTATAACTCGCTTATTATTGGTCCTAGAGGTTTGGAATGGTAAACCAACCTATAGGAAGTCATGGGCTGGTATTCTTTTGGTGTAGTCGGATTTGACCTTTGACCCCTCCTTCAAGGTCAAACGAGGATAGCCAAACTTGAAAGTGCTTATAACTCAGTTATTATTGGTCCTTATTATTGGTCCAAACCTTCCTTCAATGTTGGTTTGGAATGGTAAACCAACCTATAGGAAATCATGGGCTGGGATTCTTTTGGTGTGGTCGGATTTGACCTTTGACCCCTCCTTCAAGGTCAAACAAGCATAGCCAAACTTGAAAGTGCTTATAACTCACTTATTATTGGTCCTAGAGGTTTGGGATGGTAAACCAACCTATAGAAAATCATGGGCTGGGAATCTTTTGGTGTGGTCAGATTTGACCTTGGGCCCCTCCTTCTAGGTCAAAGAGGATAGCCAAACTTAAAAGTGCTAATAGCTCGCTTATTATTGGTCCTAGAGGTTTAGGATGGTAAACCATCCTATAGGAAATCATGGCCTGGGAATCATTTGGTGTGGTCAGATTTGACCTTGGACCCCTCCTTCAAGGTCAAACAAGGATAGCCAAACTTAAAAGTGCTAATAACTCGCTTATTATTGGTCGTACAGGTTTGGGATGGTAAAGCAACCTATAGAAAATCATGGGCTGGGATTTTTTGGTGTGATCGGATTTGACCTTGGACCCCATCTTTAAGGTCAAACGAGGATAGCCAAACTTGAAAGTGCTTATAACTCACTTATTATTGGTCCTAGAGGTTTGGGATGGTAAACCAACCTATTGGAAATCATGGGCTGGGAATATTTTGGTGTGGTCGGATTTGACCTTGGGCCCCTCCTTCAAGGTCAAACGAGTATAGCTAAATTAAAAGTGCTTATAACTCATTTATTATTGGTCCTACAGGTTTGGGATGGTAAACCAACCTATAGGAAATCATGGGCTGGGAATCTTTTGGTGTGGTCTGATTTCACGTTGGACCCCTCCTTCAAGGTCAAACGAGTATAGCTAAATTAAAAGTGCTTATCACTCATTTATTATTGGTCCTACAGGTTTGGGATGGTAAACCAACCTATTGGAAATCATGGGCTGGGAATCTTTTGGCGTGGTCTGATTTCACGTTGGACCCCTCCTTCAAGGTCAAACGAGCATAACCTACCTTAAAAGTGCTTATAACTCGCTTGTTATTGGTCCTAGAGGTTTGGAATGGTAAACCAACCTATAGGAAATCATTTGCTTGGTATCTTTTGGTGTGGTCGGATTTGACCTTTCACCCCTCCTTCAAGGTCAAACAAGGATAACCAAACTTAAAAGTGCTAATAGCTCGCTTATTATTGGTCCTAGAGGTTTAGGATGGTAAACCATCCTATAGGAAATCATGGCCTGGGAATCATTTGGTGTGGTCAGATTTGACCTTTCACCCCTCCTTCAAGGTCAAACAAGGATAGTCAAACTTAAAAGTGCTTATAACTCGCTTATTATTGGTCCTAGAGGTTTGGAATGGTAAACCAACCTATAGGAAGTCATGGGCTGGTATTCTTTTGGTGTAGTCGGATGAGACCTTTGACCCCTCCTTCAAGGTCAAACGAGGATAGCCAAACTTGAAAGTGCTTATAACTCAGTTATTATTGGTCCTTATTATTGGTCCAAACCTTCCTTCAATGTTGGTTTGGAATGGTAAACCAACCTATAGGAAATCATGGGCTGGGATTCTTTTGGTGTGGTCGGATTTGACCTTTGACCCCTCCTTCAAGGTCAAACAAGCATAGCCAAACTTGAAAGTGCTTATAACTCACTTATTATTGGTCCTAGAGGTTTGGGATGGTAAACCAACCTATAGAAAATCATGGGCTGGGAATCTTTTGGTGTGGTCAGATTTGACCTTGGGCCCCTCCTTCTAGGTCAAAGAGGATAGCCAAACTTAAAAGTGCTAATAGCTCGCTTATTATTGGTCCTAGAGGTTTAGGATGGTAAACCATCCTATAGGAAATCATGGCCTGGGAATCATTTGGTGTGGTCAGATTTGACCTTGGACCCCTCCTTCAAGGTCAAACAAGGATAGCCAAACTTAAAAGTGCTAATAACTCGCTTATTATTGGTCGTACAGGTTTGGGATGGTAAAGCAACCTATAGAAAATCATGGGCTGGGAATATTTTGGTGTGGTCGGATTTGACCTTGGGCCCCTCCTTCAAGGTCAAACGAGTATAGCTAAATTAAAAGTGCTTATAACTCATTTATTATTGGTCCTACAGGTTTGGGATGGTAAACCAACCTATAGGAAATCATGGGCTGGGAATCTTTTGGTGTGGTCTGATTTCACGTTGGACCCCTCCTTCAAGGTCAAACGAGCATAACCTACCTTAAAAGTGCTTATAACTCGCTTGTTATTGGTCCTAGAGGTTTGGAATGGTAAACCAACCTATAGGAAATCATTTGCTTGGTATCTTTTGGTGTGGTTGGATTTGACCTTTCACCCCTCCTTAAAGATCAAACAAGGATAGCCAAACTTAAAAGTGCTAATAGCTCGCTTATTATTGGTCCTAGAGGTTTAGGATGGTAAACCATCCTCTAGGAAATCATGCCCTGGGAATCATTTGGTGTGGTCAGATTTGACCTTGGACCCCTCCTTCAAGGTCAAACAAGGATAGTCAAACTTAAAAGTGCTTATAACTCGCTTATTATTGGTCCTAGAGGTTTGGAATGGTAAACCAACCTATAGGAAGTCATGGGCTGGTATTCTTTTGGTGTGGTCGGATTTGACCTTTGACCCCTCCTTCAAGGTCAAACAAGCATAGCCAAACTTGAAAGTGCTTATAACTCACTTATTATTGGTCCTAGAGGTTTGGGATGGTAAACCAACCTATAGAAAATCATGGGCTGGGAATCTTTTGGTGTGGTCAGATTTGACCTTGGGCCCCTCCTTCTAGGTCAAAGAGGATAGCCAAACTTAAAAGTGCTAATAGCTCGCTTATTATTGGTCCTAGAGGTTTAGGATGGTAAACCATCCTATAGGAAATCATGGCCTGGGAATCATTTGGTGTGGTCAGATTTGACCTTGGACCCCTCCTTCAAGGTCAAACAAGGATAGCCAAACTTAAAAGTGCTAATAACTCGCTTATTATTGGTCGTACAGGTTTGGGATGGTAAAGCAACCTATAGAAAATCATGGGCTGGGAATATTTTGGTGTGGTCGGATTTGACCTTGGGCCCCTCCTTCAAGGTCAAACGAGTATAGCTAAATTAAAAGTGCTTATAACTCATTTATTATTGGTCCTACAGGTTTGGGATGGTAAACCAACCTATAGGAAATCATGGGCTGGGAATCTTTTGGTGTGGTCTGATTTCACGTTGGACCCCTCCTTCAAGGTCAAACGAGCATAACCTACCTTAAAAGTGCTTATAACTCGCTTGTTATTGGTCCTAGAGGTTTGGAATGGTAAACCAACCTATAGGAAATCATTTGCTTGGTATCTTTTGGTGTGGTTGGATTTGACCTTTCACCCCTCCTTAAAGATCAAACAAGGATAGCCAAACTTAAAAGTGCTAATAGCTCGCTTATTATTGGTCCTAGAGGTTTAGGATGGTAAACCATCCTCTAGGAAATCATGCCCTGGGAATCATTTGGTGTGGTCAGATTTGACCTTGGACCCCTCCTTCAAGGTCAAACAAGGATAGTCAAACTTAAAAGTGCTTATAACTCGCTTATTATTGGTCCTAGAGGTTTGGAATGGTAAACCAACCTATAGGAAGTCATGGGCTGGTATTCTTTTGGTGTGGTCGGATTTGACCTTTGACCCCTCCTTCAAGGTCAAACAAGCATAGCCAAACTTGAAAGTGCTTATAACTCACTTATTATTGGTCCTAGAGGTTTGGGATGGTAAACCAACCTATAGAAAATCATGGGCTGGGAATCTTTTGGTGTGGTCAGATTTGACCTTGGGCCCCTCCTTCTAGGTCAAAGAGGATAGCCAAACTTAAAAGTGCTAATAGCTCGCTTATTATTGGTCCTAGAGGTTTAGGATGGTAAACCATCCTATAGGAAATCATGGCCTGGGAATCATTTGGTGTGGTCAGATTTGACCTTGGACCCCTCCTTCAAGGTCAAACAAGGATAGCCAAACTTAAAAGTGCTAATAACTCGCTTATTATTGGTCGTACAGGTTTGGGATGGTAAAGCAACCTATAGAAAATCATGTGCTGGGAATATTTTGGTGTGGTCGGATTTGACCTTGGGCCCCTCCTTCAAGGTCAAACGAGTATAGCTAAATTAAAAGTGCTTATAACTCATTTATTATTGGTCCTACAGGTTTGGGATGGTAAACCAACCTATAGGAAATCATGGGCTGGGAATCTTTTGGTGTGGTCTGATTTCACGTTGGACCCCTCCTTCAAGGTCAAACGAGCATAACCTACCTTAAAAGTGCTTATAACTCGCTTGTTATTGGTCCTAGAGGTTTGGAATGGTAAACCAACCTATAGGAAATCATTTGCTTGGTATCTTTTGGTGTGGTTGGATTTGACCTTTCACCCCTCCTTAAAGATCAAACAAGGATAGCCAAACTTAAAAGTGCTAATAGCTCGCTTATTATTGGTCCTAGAGGTTTAGGATGGTAAACCATCCTCTAGGAAATCATGCCCTGGGAATCATTTGGTGTGGTCAGATTTGACCTTGGACCCCTCCTTCAAGGTCAAACAAGGATAGTCAAACTTAAAAGTGCTTATAACTCGCTTATTATTGGTCCTAGAGGTTTGGAATGGTAAACCAACCTATAGGAAGTCATGGGCTGGTATTCTTTTGGTGTGGTCGGATTTGACCTTTGACCCCTCCTTCAAGGTCAAACGAGGATAGCCAAACTTGAAAGTGCTTATAACTCAGTTATTATTGGTCCTTATTATTGGTCCAAACCTTCCTTCAAGGTTGGTTTGGAATGGTAGACCAACCTATAGGAAATCATGGGCTGGGATTCTTTTGGTGTGGTCGGATTTGACCTTTGACCCCTCCTTTAAGGTCAAACGAGCATAGCCAAACTTGAAAGTGCTTATAACTCACTTATTATTGGTCCTAGAGGTTTGGGATGGTAAGCCAACCTATCGAAAATCATGGGCTTAGAATCTTTTGGTGTGGTCAGATTTGACCTTGGACCCCTCCTTCAAGGTCAAATGAGGATAGCCAAACTTAAAAGTGCTTATAACTGGCTTATTATTGGTCCTAGAGGTTTAGGATGGTAAACCAACCTATAGGAAATCATGGGCTGGGATTCTTTTGGTGTGGTCGGATTTGACCTTGGACCCCTCCTTCAAGGTCAAATGAGGTTAGTGAAACTTAAAAGTGCTTATAACTCGCTTATTATTGGTCCTAGAGGTTTGGAATGGTAAACCAACCTATAGGAAGTCATGGGCTGGTATTCATTTGGTGTGGTCGGATTTGACCTTTGACCCCTCCTTCAAGGTCAAACGAGTATAGCTAAAATTAAAACTGCTTATAACTCATTTATTATTGGTCCTAGAGGTTTGGGATGGTAAACCAACCTACAGGAAATCATGGGCTGGGAATCTTTTGGTGTGGTCTGAATTCACGTTGGACCCCTCCTTCAAGGTCAAACGAGCATAACCTACCTTAAAAGTGCTTATAACTCGCTTGTTATTGGTCCTAGAGGTTTGGAATGGTAAACCAACCTATGGGAAATCATTTGCTTGGAATCTTTTGGTGTGGTCGGATTTGACCTTTCACCCCTCCTTCAAGGTCAAACAAGGATAGCCAAACTTAAAAGTGCTAATAGCTCGCTTATTATTGGTCCTAGAGGTTTAGGATGGTCCTCTAGGAAATCATGGCCTGGGAATCATTTGGTGTGGTCAGATTTGACCTTGGACCCCTCCTTCAAGGTCAAACAAGGATAGCCAAACTTAAAAGTGCTAATAACTCGCTTATTATTGGTCGTACAGGTTTGGGATGGTAAACCAAACTATAGGAAATCATTGACTGCGAATCTTTAGGTGTGGTCGGATTTGACCTTGGACCCCTCCTTCAAGGTCAAACAAGGATAGCCAAACTTAAAAGTGCTTATAACTCGCTTATTATTGGTCCTAGAGGTTTAGGATGGTAAACCAACCTATAGGAAGTCATGGGCTGGTATTCATTTGGTGTGGTCGGATTTGACATTTGACCCCTCCTTCAAGGTCAAAGAGGATAGCCAAACTTGAAAGTGCTTATAACTCCCTTATTATTGGTCCTAGAGGTTTGGGATGGTAAACCAACCTATAGGAAATCATGGGCTGGAAATATTTTGGTGTGGTCGGATTTGACCTTGGGCCCCTCCTTCAAGGTGAAACGAGTATAGCTAAAATTAAAAGTGCTTATAACTCATTTATTATTGGTCCTACATGTTTGGAATGGTAAACCAACCTATTGGAAATCATGGCCTGGGAATCATTTGGTGTGGTCAGATTTGACCTTGGACCCCTCCTTCAAGGTCAAATGAGGATAGCCAAACTTAAAAGTGCTTATAACTGGCTTATTATTGGTCCTAGAGGTTTAGGATGGTAAACCAACCTATAGGAAATCATGGGCTGGGATTCTTTTGGTGTGTTGGGATTTAACCTTGGACCCCTTCTTCAAGGTCAAACGAGGATAGCTAAACTTAAAAGTGCTTATAACTCGCTCATTATTGGTCCTAGAGGTTTGGGATGGTAAACCAACTTATAGAAAATCATTGGCTGGGAATCTTTTGGTGTGGTCAGATTTGACCTTGGGCCCCTCCTTCAAGGTCAAAGAGGATAGCCAAACTTAAAAGTGCTAATAGCTCGCTTATTATTGGTCCTAGAGGTTTAGGATGGTAAACCATCCTCTAGGAAATCATGGCCTGGGAATCATTTGGTGTGATCAGATTTGACCTTGGACCCCTCCTTCAAGGTCAAACAAGGATAGCCAAACTTAAAAGTGCTAATAACTCGCTTATTATTGGTCGTACAGGTTTGGGATGGTAAACCAAACTATAGGAAATCATTGGCTGCGAATCTTTAGGTGTGGTCGGATTTGACCTTGGACCCCTCCTTCAAGGTCAAACAAGGATAGCCAAACTTAAAAGTGCTTATAACTCGCTTATTATTGGTCCTAGAGGTTTAGGATGGTAAACCAACCTATAGGAAATCATGGGCTGGGATTCTTTTGGTGTGATCGGATTTGACCTTGGACCCCTCCTTCAAGGTCAAATGAGGTTAGTGAAACTTAAAAGTGCTTATAACTCGCTTATTATTGGTCCTAGAGGTTTGGAATGGTAAACCAACCTATAGGAAGTCATGGGCTGGTATTCATTTGGTGTGGTCGGATTTGACCTTTGACCCCTCCTTCAAGGTCAAAGAGGATAGCCAAACTTGAAAGTGCTTATAACTCCCTTATTATTAGTCCTAGAGGTTTGGGATGGTAAACTAACCTATAGGAAATCATGGGCTGGAAATATTTTGGTGTGGTCGGATTTGACCTTGGGCCCCTCCTTCAAGGTGAAACGAGTATAGCTAAAATTAAAAGTGCTTATAACTCATTTATTATTGGTCCTACAGGTTTGGAATGGTAAACCAACCTATAGGAAATCATGGCCTGGGAATCATTTGGTGTGGTCAGATTTGCCCTTGGACCCCTCCTTCAAGGTCAAATGAGGATAGCCAAACTTAAAAGTGCTTATAACTGGCTTATTATTGGTCCTAGAGGTTTAGGATGGTAAACCAACCTATAGGAAATCATGGGCTGGGATTCTTTTGGTGTGTTGGGATTTAACCTTGGACCCCTTATTCAAGGTCAAATGAGGATAGCTAAACTTAAAAGTGCTTATAACTCGCTCATTATTGGTCCTAGAGGTTTGGGATGGTAAACCAACTTATAGAAAATCATTGGCTGGGAATCTTTTGGTGTGGTCAGATTTGACCTTGGGCCCCTCCTTCAAGGTCAAAGAGGATAGCCAAACTTAAAAGTGCTAATAGCTCGCTTATTATTGGTCCTAGAGGTTTAGGATGGTAAACCATCCTATAGGAAATCATGGCCTGGGAATCATTTGGTGTGGTCAGATTTGACCTTGGACCCCTCCTTCAAGGTCAAACAAGGATAGCCAAACTTAAAAGTGCTAATAACTCGCTTATTATTGGTCGTACAGGTTTGGGATGGTAAACCAACCTATACAAAATCATTGGCGGCGAATCTTTAGGTGTGGTCGGATTTGACCTTGGACCCCTCCTTCAAGGTCAAACAAGGATAGCCAAACTTAAAAGTGCTTATAACTCGCTTATTATTGGTCCTAGAGGTTTAGGATGGTAAACCAACCTATAGGAAATCATGGGCTGGGATTCTTTTGGTGTGGTCGGATTTGACCTTGGACCCCTCCTTCAAGGTCAAATGAGGTTAGTGAAACTTAAAAGTGCTTATAACTCGCTTATTATTGGTCCTAGAGGTTTGGAATGGTAAACCAACCTATAGGAAGTCATGGGCTGGTATTCATTTGGTGTGGTCGGATTTGACCTTTGACCCCTCCTTCAAGGTCAAACGAGTATAGCTAAAATTAAAACTGCTTATAACTCATTTATTATTGGTCCTAGAGGTTTGGGATGGTAAACCAACCTATAGGAAATCATGGGCTGGGAATCTTTTGGTGTGGTCTGAATTCACGTTGGACCCCTCCTTCAAGGTCAAACGAGCATAACCTACCTTAAAAGTGCTTATAACTCGCTTGTTATTGGTCCTAGAGGTTTGGAATGGTAAACCAACCTATAGGAAATCATTTGCTTGGAATCTTTTGGTGTGGTCGGATTTGACCTTTCACCCCTCCTTCAAGGTCAAACAAGGATAGCCAAACTTAAAAGTGCTAATAGCTCGTTTATTATTGGTCCTAGAGGTTTAGGATGGTAAACCAAACTATAGGAAATCATTGGCTGCGAATCTTTAGGTGTGGTCGGATTTGACCTTGGACCCCTCCTTGAAGGTCAAACAAGGATAGCCAAACTTAAAAGTGCTTATAACTCGCTTATTATTGGTCCTAGAGGTTTAGGATGGTAAACCAACCTATAGGAAATCATGGGCTGGGATTCTTTTGGTGTGATCGGATTTGACCTTGGACCCCTCCTTCAAGGTCAAATGAGGTTAGTGAAACTTAAAAGTGCTTATAACTCCCTTATTATTGGTCCTAGAGGTTTGGGATGGTAAACCAACCTATAGGAAATCATGGGCTGGAAATATTTTGGTGTGGTCGGATTTGACCTTGGGCCCCTCCTTCAAGGTGAAACGAGTATAGCTAAAATTAAAACTGCTTATAACTCATTTATTATTGGTCCTAGAGGTTTGGGATGGTAAACCAACCTACAGGAAATCATGGGCTGGGAATCTTTTGGTGTGGTCTGAATTCACGTTGGACCCCTCCTTCAAGGTCAAACGAGCATAACCTACCTTAAAAGTGCTTATAACTCGCTTGTTATTGGTCCTAGAGGTTTGGAATGGTAAACCAACCTATAGGAAATCATTTGCTTGGAATCTTTTGGTGTGGTCGGATTTCACCTTTCACCCCTCCTTCAAGGTCAAACAAGGATAGCCAAACTTAAAAGTGCTAAAAGCTCGCTTATTATTGGTCCTAGAGGTTTAGGATGGTAAACCATCCTCTAGGAAATCATGGCCTGGGAATCATTTGGTGTGATCAGATTTGACCTTGGACCCCTCCTTCAAGGTCAAACAAGGATAGCCAAACTTAAAAGTGCTAATAACTCGCTTATTATTGGTCGTACAGGTTTGGGATGGTAAACCAAACTATAGGAAATCATTGGCTGCGAATCTTTAGGTGTGGTCGGATTTGACCTTGGACCCCTCCTTCAAGGTCAAACAAGGATAGCCAAACTTAAAAGTGCTTATAACTCGCTTATTATTGGTCCTAGAGGTTTAGGATGGTAAACCAACCTATAGGAAATCATGGGCTGGGATTCTTTTGGTGTGATCGGATTTGACCTTGGACCCCTCCTTCAAGGTCAAATGAGGTTAGTGAAACTTAAAAGTGCTTATAACTCGCTTATTATTGGTCCTAGAGGTTTAGAATGGTAAACCAACCTATAGGAAGTCATGGGCTGGTATTCATTTGGTGTGGTCGGATTTGACCTTTGACCCCTCCTTCAAGGTCAAAGAGGATAGCCAAACTTGAAAGTGCTTATAACTCCCTTATTATTGGTCCTAGAGGTTTGGGATGGTAAACCAACCTATAGGAAATCATGGGCTGGAAATATTTTGGTGTGGTCGGATTTGACCTTGGACCCCTCCTTCAAGGTCAAACAAGGATAGCCAAACTTAAAAGTGCTAATAACTCGCTTATTATTGGTCGTACAGGTTTGGGATGGTAAACCAACCTATAGGAAGTCATGGGCTGGTATTCTTTTGGTGTGGTCGGATTTGACCTTTGACCCCTCCTTCAAGGTCAAACGAGGATAGCCAAACTTGAAAGTGCTTATAACTCAGTTATTATTGGTCCTTATTATTGGTCCAAACCTTCCTTCAATGTTGGTTTGGAATGGTAAACCAACCTATAGGAAATCATTGGCTGCGAATCTTTAGGTGTGGTCGGATTTGACCTTGGACCCCATCTTCAAGGTCAAACGAGGATAGCCAAACTTGAAAGTGCTTATAACTTACTTATTATTGGTCCTAGAGGTTTGGGATGGTAAACCAACCTATTGGAAATCATGGGCTGGGAATATTTTGGTGTGGTCGGATTTGACCTTGGGCCCCTCCTTCAAGGTCAAACGAGTATAGCTAAATTAAAAGTGCTTATAACTCATTTATTATTGGTCCTACAGGTTTGGGATGGTAAACCAACCTATAGGAAATCATGGGCTGGGAATCTTTTGGTGTGGTCTGATTTCACGTTGGACCCCTCCTTCAAGGTCAAACGAGCATAACCTACCTTAAAAGTGCTTATAACTCGCTTGTTATTGGTCCTAGAGGTTTGGAATGGTAAACCAACCTATAGGAAATCATTTGCTTGGTATCTTTTGGTGTGGTTGGATTTGACCTTTCACCCCTCCTTAAAGGTCAAACAAGGATAGCCAAACTTAAAAGTGCTAATAGCTCGCTTATTATTGGTCCTAGAGGTTTAGGATGGTAAACCATCCTCTAGGAAATCATGGCCTGGGAATCATTTGGTGTGGTCAGATTTGACCTTGGACCCCTCCTTCAAGGTCAAACAAGGATAGTCAAACTTAAAAGTGCTTATAACTCGCTTATTATTGGTCCTAGAGGTTCGGAATGGTAAACCAACCTATAGGAAGTCATGGGCTGGTATTCTTTTGGTGTGGTCGGATTTGACCTTTGACCCCTCCTTCAAGATCAAACGAGGATAGCCAAACTTGAAAGTGCTTATAACTCAGTTATTATTGGTCCTTATTATTGGTCCAAACCTTCCTTCAAGGTTGGTTTGGAATGGTAGACCAACCTATAGGAAATCATGGGCTGGGATTCTTTTGGTGTGGTCGGATTTGACCTTTGACCCCTCCTTTAAGGTCAAACGAGCATAGCCAAACTTGAAAGTGCTTATAACTCACTTATTATTGGTCCTAGAGGTTTAGAATGCTAAACCAACCTATAGGAAGTCATGGGCTGGTATTCATTTGGTGTGGTCGGATTTGACCTTTGACCCCTCCTTCAAGGTCAAAGAGGATAGCCAAACTTGAAAGTGCTTATAACTCCCTTATTATTGGTCCTAGAGGTTTGGGATGGTAAACCAACCTATAGGAAATCATGGGCTGGGATTCTTTTGGTGTGATCGGATTTGACCTTGGACCCCTTCTTCAAGGTCAAATGAGGATAGCTAAACTTAAAAGTGCTTATA
This sequence comes from Sabellastarte sp. h YS-2021, assembly GCA_964017235.1. NCBI lineage: Eukaryota > Metazoa > Annelida > Polychaeta > Sabellida > Sabellidae > Sabellastarte > Sabellastarte sp. h YS-2021. The sequence goes on from OZ024933.1 coordinate 113,770,173, forward strand.
ACTCGCTCATTATTGGTCCTAGAGGTTTGGGATGGTAAACCAACTTATAGAAAATCATTGGCTGGGAATCTTTTGGTGTGGTCAGATTTGACCTTGGCCCCCTCCTTCAAGGTCAAACAAGGATAGCCAAACTTAAAAGTGCTAATAACTCGCTTATTATTGGTCGTACAGGTTTGGGATGGTAAACCAACCTATAGAAAATCATTGGCGGCGAATCTTTAGGTGTGGTCGGATTTGACCTTGGACCCCTCCTTCAAGGTCAAATGAGGTTAGTGAAACTTAAAAGTGCTTATAACTCGCTTATTATTGGTCCTAGAGGTTTGGAATGGTAAACCAACCTATAGGAAGTCATGGGCTGGTATTCATTTGGTGTGGTCGGATTTGACCTTTGACCCCTCCTTCAAGGTCAAACGAGTATAGCTAAAATTAAAACTGCTTATCACTCATTTATTATTGGTCCTACAGGTTTGGGATGGTAAACCAACCTATTGGAAATCATGGGCTGGGAATCTTTTGGCGTGGTCTGATTTCACGTTGGACCCCTCCTTCAAGGTCAAACGAGCATAACCTACCTTAAAAGTGCTTATAACTCGCTTGTTATTGGTCCTAGACGTTTGGAATGGTAAACCAACCTATAGGAAATCATTTGCTTGGTATCTTTTGGTGTGGTCGGATTTGACCTTTCACCCCTCCTTCAAGGTCAAACAAGGATAGCCAAACTTAAAAGTGCTAATAGCTCGCTTATTATTGGTCCTAGAGGTTTAGGATGGTAAACCATCCTATAGGAAATCATGGCCTGGGAATCATTTGGTGTGGTCAGATTTGACCTTTCACCCCTCCTTCAAGGTCAAACAAGGATAGTCAAACTTAAAAGTGCTTATAACTCGCTTATTATTGGTCCTAGAGGTTTGGAATGGTAAACCAACCTATAGGAAGTCATGGGCTGGTATTCTTTTGGTGTAGTCGGATTTGACCTTTGACCCCTCCTTCAAGGTCAAACGAGGATAGCCAAACTTGAAAGTGCTTATAACTCAGTTATTATTGGTCCTTATTATTGGTCCAAACCTTCCTTCAATGTTGGTTTGGAATGGTAAACCAACCTATAGGAAATCATGGGCTGGGATTCCTTTGGTGTGGTCGGATTTGACCTTTGACCCCTCCTTCAAGGTCAAACAAGCATAGCCAAACTTGAAAGTGCTTATAACTCACTTATTATTGGTCCTAGAGGTTTGGGATGGTAAACCAACCTATAGAAAATCATGGGCTGGGAATCTTTTGGTGTGGTCAGATTTGACCTTGGGCCCCTCCTTCTAGGTCAAAGAGGATAGCCAAACTTAAAAGTGCTAATAGCTCGCTTATTATTGGTCCTAGAGGTTTAGGATGGTAAACCATCCTATAGGAAATCATGGCCTGGGAATCATTTGGTGTGGTCAGATTTGACCTTGGACCCCTCCTTCAAGGTCAAACAAGGATAGCCAAACTTAAAAGTGCTAATAACTCGCTTATTATTGGTCGTACAGGTTTGGGATGGTAAAGCAACCTATAGAAAATCATGGGCTGGGATTCTTTTGGTGTGATCGGATTTGACCTTGGACCCCATCTTCAAGGTCAAACGAGGATAGCCAAACTTGAAAGTGCTTATAACTCACTTATTATTGGTCCTAGAGGTTTGGGATGGTAAACCAACCTATTGGAAATCATGGGCTGGGAATATTTTGGTGTGGTCGGATTTGACCTTGGGCCCCTCCTTCAAGGTCAAACGAGTATAGCTAAATTAAAAGTGCTTATAACTCATTTATTATTGGTCCTACAGGTTTGGGATGGTAAACCAACCTATAGGAAATCATGGGCTGGGAATCTTTTGGTGTGGTCTGATTTCACGTTGGACCCCTCCTTCAAGGTCAAACGAGCATAACCTACCTTAAAAGTGCTTATAACTCGCTTGTTATTGGTCCTAGAGGTTTGGAATGGTAAACCAACCTATAGGAAATCATTTGCTTGGTATCTTTTGGTGTGGTTGGATTTGACCTTTCACCCCTCCTTAAAGGTCAAACAAGGATAGCCAAACTTAAAAGTGCTAATAGCTCGCTTATTATTGGTCCTAGAGGTTTAGGATGGTAAACCATCCTCTAGGAAATCATGGCCTGGGAATCATTTGGTGTGGTCAGATTTGACCTTGGACCCCTCCTTCAAGGTCAAACAAGGATAGTCAAACTTAAAAGTGCTTATAACTCGCTTATTATTGGTCCTAGAGGTTTGGAATGGTAAACCAACCTATAGGAAGTCATGGGCTGGTATTCTTTTGGTGTGGTCGGATTTGACCTTTGACCCCTCCTTCAAGGTCAAACGAGGATAGCCAAACTTGAAAGTGCTTATAACTCAGTTATTATTGGTCCTTATTATTGGTCCAAACCTTCCTTCAAGGTTGGTTTGGAATGGTAGACCAACCTATAGGAAATCATGTTCTGGGATTCTTTTGGTGTGGTCGGATTTGACCTTTGACCCCTCCTTTAAGGTCAAACGAGCATAGCCAAACTTGAAAGTGCTTATAACTCACTTATTATTGGTCCTAGAGGTTTGGGATGGTAAGCCAACCTATAGAAAATCATGGGCTGAGAATCTTTTGGTGTGGTCAGATTTGACCTTGGACCCCTCCTTCAAGGTCAAATGAGGATAGCCAAACTTAAAAGTGCTTATAACTGGCTTATTATTGGTCCTAGAGGTTTAGGATGGTAAACCAACCTATAGGAAATCATGGGCTGGGATTCTTTTGGTGTGTTGGGATTTAACCTTGGACCCCTTCTTCAAGGTCAAATGAGGATAGCTAAAATTAAAAGTGCTTATAACTCGCTCATTATTGGTCCTAGAGGTTTGGGATGGTAAACCAACTGATAGAAAATCATTGGCTGGGAATCTTTTGGTGTGGTCAAATTTGACCTTGGGCCCCTCCTTCAAGGTCAAAGAGGATAGCCAAACTTAAAAGTGCTAATAGCTCGCTTATTATTGGTCCTAGAGGTTTAGGATGGTAAACCATCCTATAGGAAATCATGGCCTGGGAATCATTTGGTGTGGTCAGATTTGACCTTGGACCCCTCCTTCAAGGTCAAACAAGGATAGCCAAACTTAAAAGTGCTAATAACTCGCTTATTATTGGTCGTACAGGTTTGGGATGGTAAACCAACCTATAGAAAATCATTGGCGGCGAATCTTTAGGTGTGGTCGGATTTGACCTTGGACCCCTCCTTCAAGGTCAAACAAGGATAGCCAAACTTAAAAGTGCTTATAACTCGCTTATTATTGGTCCTAGAGGTTTAGGATGGTAAACCAACCTATAGGAAATCATGGGCTGGGATTCTTTTAGTGTGGTCGGATTTGACCTTGGACCCCTCCTTCAAGGTCAAATGAGGTTAGTGAAACTTATAAGTGCTTATAACTCGCTTATTATTGGTCCTAGAGGTTTGGGATGGTAAACCAACCTACAGGAAATCATGGGCTGGGAATCTTTTGGTGTGGTCTGAATTCACGTTGGACCCCTCCTTCAAGGTCAAACGAGCATAACCTACCTTAAAAGTGCTTATAACTCGCTTGTTATTGGTCCTAGAGGTTTGGAATGGTAAACCAACCTATAGGAAATCATTTGCTTGGAATCTTTTGGTGTGGTCGGATTTGACCTTTCACCCCTCCTTCAAGGTCAAACAAGGATAGCCAAACTTAAAAGTGCTAATAGCTCGCTTATTATTGGTCCTAGAGGTTTAGGATGGTCCTCTAGGAAATCATGGCCTGGGAATCATTTGGTGTGGTCAGATTTGACCTTGGACCCCTCCTTCAAGGTCAAACAAGGATAGCCAAACTTAAAAGTGCTAATAACTCGCTTATTATTGGTCGTACAGGTTTGGGATGGTAAACCAAACTATAGGAAATCATTGGCTGCGAATCTTTAGGTGTGGTCGGATTTAACCTTGGACCCCTCCTTCAAGGTCAAACAAGGATAGCCAAACTTAAAAGTGCTTATAACTCGCTTATTATTGGTCCTAGAGGTTTAGGATGGTAAACCAACCTATAGGAAGTCATGGGCTGGTATTCATTTGGTGTGGTCGGATTTGACCTTTGACCCCTCCTTCAAGGTCAAAGAGGATAGCCAAACTTGAAAGTGCTTATAACTCCCTTATTATTGGTCCTAGAGGTTTGGGATGGTAAACCAACCCATAGGAAATCATGGGCTGGAAATATTTTGGTGTGGTCGGATTTGACCTTGGGCCCCTCCTTCAAGGTGAAACGAGTATAGCTAAAATTAAAACTGCTTATAACTCATTTATTATTGGTCCTACATGTTTGGAATGGTAAACCAACCTATTGGAAATCATGGCCTGGGAATCATTTGGTGTGGTCAAATTTGACCTTGGACCCCTCCTTCAAGGTCAAATGAGGATAGCCAAACTTAAAAGTGCTTATAACTGGCTTATTATTGGTCCTAGAGGTTTAGGATGGTAAACCAACCTATAGGAAATCATGGGCTGGGATTCTTTTGGTGTGTTGGGATTTAACCTTGGACCCCTTCTTCAAGGTCAAATGAGGATAGCTAAAATTAAAAGTGCTTATAACTCGCTCATTATTGGTCCTAGAGGTTTGGGATGGTAAACCAACTGATAGAAAATCATTGGCTGGGAATCTTTTGGTGTGGTCAAATTTGACCTTGGGCCCCTCCTTCAAGGTCAAAGAGGATAGCCAAACTTAAAAGTGCTAATAGCTCGCTTATTATTGGTCCTAGAGGTTTAGGATGGTAAACCATCCTATAGGAAATCATGGCCTGGGAATCATTTGGTGTGGTCAGATTTGACCTTGGACCCCTCCTTCAAGGTCAAACAAGGATAGCCAAACTTAAAAGTGCTAATAACTCGCTTATTATTGGTCGTACAGGTTTGGGATGGTAAACCAACCTATAGAAAATCATTGGCGGCGAATCTTTAGGTGTGGTCGGATTTGACCTTGGACCCCTCCTTCAAGGTCAAACAAGGATAGCCAAACTTAAAAGTGCTTATAACTCGCTTATTATTGGTCCTAGAGGTTTAGGATGGTAAACCAACCTATAGGAAATCATGGGCTGGGATTCTTTTGGTGTGGTCGGATTTGACCTTGGACCCCTCCTTCAAGGTCAAATGAGGTTAGTGAAACTTATAAGTGCTTATAACTCGCTTATTATTGGTCCTAGAGGTTTGGGATGGTAAACCAACCTACAGGAAATCATGGGCTGGGAATCTTTTGGTGTGGTCTGAATTCACGTTGGACCCCTCCTTCAAGGTCAAACGAGCATAACCTACCTTAAAAGTGCTTATAACTCGCTTGTTATTGGTCCTAGAGGTTTGGAATGGTAAACCAACCTATAGGAAATCATTTGCTTGGAATCTTTTGGTGTGGTCGGATTTGACCTTTCACCCCTCCTTCAAGGTCAAACAAGGATAGCCAAACTTAAAAGTGCTAATAGCTCGCTTATTATTGGTCCTAGAGGTTTAGGATGGTCCTCTAGGAAATCATGGCCTGGGAATCATTTGGTGTGGTCAGATTTGACCTTGGACCCCTCCTTCAAGGTCAAACAAGGATAGCCAAACTTAAAAGTGCTAATAACTCGCTTATTATTGGTCGTACAGGTTTGGGATGGTAAACCAAACTATAGGAAATCATTGGCTGCGAATCTTTAGGTGTGGTCGGATTTAACCTTGGACCCCTCCTTCAAGGTCAAACAAGGATAGCCAAACTTAAAAGTGCTTATAACTCGCTTATTATTGGTCCTAGAGGTTTAGGATGGTAAACCAACCTATAGGAAGTCATGGGCTGGTATTCATTTGGTGTGGTCGGATTTGACCTTTGACCCCTCCTTCAAGGTCAAAGAGGATAGCCAAACTTGAAAGTGCTTATAACTCCCTTATTATTGGTCCTAGAGGTTTGGGATGGTAAACCAACCCATAGGAAATCATGGGCTGGAAATATTTTGGTGTGGTCGGATTTGACCTTGGGCCCCTCCTTCAAGGTGAAACGAGTATAGCTAAAATTAAAACTGCTTATAACTCATTTATTATTGGTCCTACATGTTTGGAATGGTAAACCAACCTATTGGAAATCATGGCCTGGGAATCATTTGGTGTGGTCAAATTTGACCTTGGACCCCTCCTTCAAGGTCAAATGAGGATAGCCAAACTTAAAAGTGCTTATAACTGGCTTATTATTGGTCCTAGAGGTTTAGGATGGTAAACCAACCTATAGGAAATCATGGGCTGGGATTCTTTTGGTGTGTTGGGATTTAACCTTGGACCCCTTCTTCAAGGTCAAACGAGGATAGCTAAACTTAAAAGTGCTTATAACTCGCTCATTATTGGTCCTAGAGGTTTGGGATGGTAAACCAACTTATAGAAAATCATTGGCTGGGAATCTTTTGGTGTGGTCAGATTTGACCTTGGGCCCCTCCTTCAAGGTCAAAGAGGATAGCCAAACTTAAAAGTGCTAATAGCTCGCTTATTATTGGTCCTAGAGGTTTAGGATGGTAAACCATCCTCTAGGAAATCATGGCCTGGGAATCATTTGGTGTGGTCAGATTTGACCTTGGACCCCTCCTTCAAGGTCAAACAAGGATAGCCAAACTTAAAAGTCCTAATAACTCGCTTATTATTGGTCGTACAGGTTTGGGATGGTAAAGCAACCTATAGAAAATCATTGGCGGCGAATCTTTAGGTGTGGTCGGATTTGACCTTGGACCCCTCCTTCAAGGTCAAATGAGGTTAGTGAAACTTAAAAGTGCTTATAACTCGCTTATTATTGGTCCTAGAGGTTTGGAATGGTAAACCAACCTATAGGAAGTCATGGGCTGGTATTCATTTGGTGTGGTCGGATTTGACCTTTCACCCCTCCTTCAAGGTCAAACGAGTATAGCTAAAATTAAAACTGCTTATCACTCATTTATTATTGGTCCTACAGGTTTGGGATGGTAAACCAACCTATAGGAAATCATGGGCTGGGAATCTTTTGGTGTGGTCTGATTTCACGTTGGACCCCTCCTTCAAGGTCAAACGAGCATAACCTACCTTAAAAGTGCTTATAACTCGCTTGTTATTGGTCCTAGAGGTTTGGAATGGTAAACCAACCTATAGGAAATCATTTGCTTGGTATCTTTTGGTGTGGTCGGATTTGACCTTTCACCCCTCCTTCAAGGTCAAACAAGGATAGCCAAACTTAAAAGTGCTAATAGCTCGCTTATTATTGGTCCTAGAGGTTTAGGATGGTAAACCATCCTATAGGAAATCATGGCCTGGGAATCATTTGGTGTGGTCAGATTTGACCTTGGACCCCTCCTTCAAGGTCAAACAAGGATAGTCAAACTTAAAAGTGCTTATAACTCGCTTATTATTGGTCCTAGAGGTTTGGAATGGTAAACCAACCTATATGAAGTCATGGGCTGGTATTCTTTTGGTGTGGTCGGATTTGACCTTTGACCCCTCCTTCAAGGTCAAACGAGGATAGCCAAACTTGAAAGTGCTTATAACTCAGTTATTATTGGTCCTTATTATTGGTCCAAACCTTCCTTCAAGGTTGGTTTGGAATGGTAAACCAACCTATAGGAAATGATGGGCTGGGATTCTTTTGGTGTGGTCGGATTTGACCTTTGACCCCTCCTTCAAGGTCAAACGAGCATAGCCAAACTTGAAAGTGCTTATAACTCACTTATTATTGGTCCTAGAGTTTTGGGATGGTAAACCAACCTATAGAAAATCATGGGCTGAGAATCTTTTGGTGTGGTCAGATTTGACCTTGGACCCCTCCTTCAAGGTCAAATGAGGATAGCCAAACTTAAAAGTGCTTATAACTCGCTTATTATTGGTCCTAGAGGTTTAGGATGGTAAACCAACCTATAGAAAATCATGGGCTGGGAATCTTTTGGTGTGGTCAGATTTGACCTTGGGCCCCTCCTTCAAGGTCAAAGAGGATAGCCAAACTTAAAAGTGCTAATAGCTCGCTTATTATTGGTCCTAGAGGTTTAGGATGGTAAACCATCCTATGGAAAATCATGGCCTGGGAATCATTTGGTGTGGTCAGATTTGACCTTGGACCCCTCCTTCAAGGTCAAACAAGGATAGCCAAACTTAAAAGTGCTAATAACTCGCTTATTATTGGTCGTACAGGTTTGGGATGGTAAAGCAACCTATAGAAAATCATTGGCGGCGAATCTTTAGGTGTGGTCGGATTTGACCTTGGACCCCTCCTTCAAGGTCAAACAAGAATAGCCAAACTTAAAAGTGCTTATAACTCGCTTATTATTGGTCCTAGAGGTTTGGGATGGTAAACCAACCTACAGGAAATCATGGGCTGGAAATCTTTTGGTGTGGTCTGATTTCACGTTGGACCCCTCCTTCAAGGTCAAACGAGCATAAGCTACCTTAAAAGTGCTTATAACTCGCTTGTTATTGGTCCTAGAGGTTTGGAATGGTAAACCAACCTATAGGAAATCATTTGCTTGGAAGCTTTTGGTGTGGTCGGATTTGACCTTTCACCCCTCCTTCAAGGTCAAACAAGGATAGCCAAACTTAAAAGTGCTAATAACTCGCTTATTATTGGTCGTACAGGTTTGGGATGGTAAACCAAACTATAGGAAATCATTGGCTGCGAATCTTTAGGTGTGGTCGGATTTGACCTTGGACCCCTCCTTCAAGGTCAAACGAGGATAGCCAAACTTAAAAGTGCTTATAACTCGCTTATTATTGGTCCTAGAGGTTTAGGATGGTAAACCAACCTATAGGAAATCATGGGCTGGGATTCTTTTGGTGTGATCGGATTTGACCTTGGACCCCTCCTTCAAGGTCAAATGAGGTTAGTGAAACTTAAAAGTGCTTATAACTCGCTTATTATTGGTCCTAGAGGTTTGGAATGGTAAACCAACCTATAGGAAGTCATGGGCTGGTATTCATTTGGTGTGGTCGGATTTGACCTTTGACCCCTCCTTCAAGGTCAAAGAGGATAGCCAAACTTGAAAGTGCTTATAACTCCCTTATTATTGGTCCTAGAGGTTTGGGATGGTAAACCAACCTATAGGAAATCATGGGCTGGAAATATTTTGGTGTGGTCGGATTTGACCTTGGGCCCCTCCTTCAAGGTGAAACGAGTATAGCTAAAATTAAAAGTGCTTATAACTCATTTATTATTGGTCCTACATGTTTGGAATGGTAAACCAACCTATTGGAAATCATGGCCTGGGAATCATTTGGTGTGGTCAGATTTGACCTTGGACCCCTCCTTCAAGGTCAAATGAGGATAGCCAAACTTAAAAGTGCTTATAACTGGCTTATTATTGGTCCTAGAGGTTTAGGATGGTAAACCAACCTATAGGAAATCATGGGCTGGGATTCTTTTGGTGTGTTGGGATTTAACCTTGGACCCCTTCTTCAAGGTCAAACGAGGATAGCTAAACTTAAAAGTGCTAATAACTCACTCATTATTGGTCCTAGAGGTTTGGGATGGTAAACCAACTTATAGAAAATCATTGGCTGGGAATCTTTTGGTGTGGTCAGATTTGACCTTGGGCCCCTCCTTCAAGGTCAAAGAGGATAGCCAAACTTAAAAGTGCTAATAGCTCGCTTATTATTGGTCCTAGAGGTTTAGGATGGTAAACCAACCTATAGGAAATCATGGGCTGGGATTCTTTTGGTGTGGTCGGAGTTGACCTTGGACCCCTCCTTCAAGGTCAAATGAGGATAGTGAAACTTAAAAGTGCTTATAACTCGCTTATTATTGGTCCTAGATGTTTGGAATGGTAAACCAACCTATAGGAAGTCATGGGCTGGTATTCTTTTGGTGTGGTCGGATTTGACCTTTGACCCCTCCTTCAAGGTCAAACGAGGATAGCCAAACTTGAAAGTGCTTATAACTCAGTTATTATTGGTCCTTATTATTTGTCCAAACCTTCCTTCAAGGTTGGTTTGGAATGGTAAACCAACCTATAGGAAATCATGGGCTGGTATTCATTTGGTGTGGTCGGATTTGACCTTTGACCCCTCCTTCAAGGTCAAACGAGGATAGCCAAACTTGAAAGTGCTTATAACTCACTTATTATTGGTCCTAGAGGTTTGGGATGGTAAACCAACCTATAGGAAATCATTTGCTTGGAAGCTTTTGGTGTCGTCGGATTTGACCTTTCACCCCTCCTTCAAGGTCAAACAAGGATAGCCAAACTTAAAAGTGCTAAAAGCTCGCTTATTATTGGTCCTAGAGGTTTAGGATGGTAAACCATCCTATAGGAAATCATGGCCTGGGAATCATTTGGTGTGGTCAGATTTGACCTTGGACCCCTCCTTCAAGGTCAAACAAGGATAGCCAAACTTAAAAGTGCTAATAACTCGCTTATTATTGGTCGTACAGGTTTGGGATGGTAAACCAAACTATAGGAAATCATTGGCTGCGAATCTTTAGGTGTGGTCGGATTTGACCTTGGACCCCTCCTTCAAGGTCAAACAAGGATAGCCAAACTTAAAAGTGCTTATAACTCGCTTATTATTGGTCCTAGAGGTTTAGGATTGTAAACCAACCTATAGGAAATCATGGGCTGGGATTCTTTTGGTGTGATCGGATTTGACCTTGGACCCCTCCTTCAAGGTCAAATGAGGTTAGTGAAACTTAAAAGTGCTTATAACTCGCTTATTATTGGTCCTAGAGGTTTGGAATGGTAAACCAACCTATAGGAAGTCATGGGCTGGTATTCATTTGGTGTGGTCGGATTTGACCTTTGACCCCTCCTTCAAGGTCAAAGAGGATAGCCAAACTTGAAAGTGCTTATAACTCCCTTATTATTGGTCCTAGAGGTTTGGGATGGTAAACCAACCTATAGGAAATCATGGGCTGGAAATATTTTGGTGTGGTCGGATTTGACCTTGGGCCCCTCCTTCAAGGTGAAACGAGTATAGCTAAAATTTAAAGTGCTTATAACTCATTTATTATTGGTCCTACATGTTTGGAATGGTAAACCAACCTATTGGAAATCATGGCCTGGGAATCATTTGGTGTGGTCAGATTTGACCTTGGACCCCTCCTTCAAGGTCAAATGAGGATAGCCAAACTTAAAAGTGCTTATAACTGGCTTATTATTGGTCCTAGAGGTTTAGGATGGTAAACCAACCTATAGGAAATCATGGGCTGGGATTCTTTTGGTGTGTTGGGATTTAACCTTGGACCCCTTCTTCAAGGTCAAACGAGGATAGCTAAACTTAAAAGTGCTTATAACTCGCTCATTATTGGTCCTAGAGGTTTGGGATGGTAAACCAACTTATAGAAAATCATTGGCTGGGAATCTTTTGGTGTGGTCAGATTTGACCTTGGGCCCCTCCTTCAAGGTCAAAGAGGATAACCAAACTTAAAAGTGCTAATAGCTCGCTTATTATTGGTCCTAGAGGTTTAGGATGGTAAACCAACCTATAGGAAATCATGGGCTGGGATTCTTTTGGTGTGGTCGGAGTTGACCTTGGACCCCTCCTTCAAGGTCAAATGAGGATAGTGAAACTTAAAAGTGCTTATAACTCGCTTATTATTGGTCCTAGATGTTTGGAATGGTAAACCAACCTATAGGAAGTCATGGGCTGGTATTCTTTTGGTGTGGTCGGATTTGACCTTTGACCCCTCCTTCAAGGTCAAACGAGGATAGCCAAACTTGAAAGTGCTTATAACTCAGTTATTATTGGTCCTTATTATTTGTCCAAACCTTCCTTCAAGGTTGGTTTGGAATGGTAAACCAACCTATAGGAAATCATGGGCTGGTATTCATTTGGTGTGGTCGGATTTGACCTTTGACCCCTCCTTCAAGGTCAAACGAGGATAGCCAAACTTGAAAGTGCTTATAACTCACTTATTATTGGTCCTAGAGGTTTGGGATGGTAAACCAACCTATAGAAAATCATGGGCTGGGAATCTTTTGGTGTGGTCAGATTTGACCTTGGGCCCCTCCTTCAAGGTCAAAGAGGATAGCCAAACTTAAAAGTGCTAATAGCTCGCTTATTATTGGTCCTAGAGGTTTAGGATGGTAAACCATCCTCTAGGAAATCATGGCCTGGGAATCATTTGGTGTGGTCAGATTTGACCTTGGACCCCTCCTTCAAGGTCAAACAAGGATAGCCAAACTTAAAAGTGCTAATAACTCGCTTATTATTGGTCGTACAGGTTTGGGATGGTAAAGCAACCTATAGAAAATCATTGGCGGCGAATCTTTAGGTGTGGTCGGATTTGACCTTGGACCCCTCCTTCAAGGTCAAATGAGGTTAGTGAAACTTAAAAGTGCTTATAACTCGCTTATTATTGGTCCTAGAGGTTTGGAATGGTAAACCAACCTATAGGAAGTCATGGGCTGGTATTCATTTGGTGTGGTCGGATTTGACCTTTGACCCCTCCTTCAAGGTCAAACGAGCATAACCTACCTTAAAAGTGCTTATAACTCGCTTGTTATTGGTCCTAGAGGTTTGGAATGGTAAACCAACCTATAGGAAATCATTTGCTTGGTATCTTTTGGTGTGGTCGGATTTGACCTTTCACCCCTCCTTCAAGGTCAAACAAGGATAGCCAAACTTAAAAGTGCTAATAGCTCGCTTATTATTGGTCCTAGAGGTTTAGGATGGTAAACCATCCTATAGGAAATCATGGCCTGGGAATGATTTGGTGTGGTCAGATTTGACCTTGGACCCCTCCTTCAAGGTCAAACAAGGATAGTCAAACTTAAAAGTGCTTATAACTCGCTTATTATTGGTCCTAGAGGTTTGGAATGGTAAACCAACCTATATGAAGTCATGGGCTGGTATTCTTTTGGTGTGGTCGGATTTGACCTTCGACCCCTCCTTCAAGGTCAAACGAGGATAGCCAAACTTGAAAGTGCTTATAATTCAGTTATTATTGGTCCTTATTATTGGTCCAAACCTTCCTTCAAGGTTGGTTTGGAATGGTAAACCAACCTATAGGAAATGATGGGCTGGGATTCTTTTGGTGTGGTCGGATTTGACCTTTGACCCCTCCTTCCAGGTCAAACGAGCATAGCCAAACTTGAAAGTGCTTATAACTCACTTATTATTGGTCCTAGAGGTTTGGGATGGTAAACCAACCTATAGAAAATCATGGGCTGAGAATCTTTTGGTGTGGTCAGATTTGACCTTGGGCCCCTCCTTTAAGGTCAAAGAGGATAGCCAAACTTAAAAGTGCTAATAGCTCGCTTATTATTGGTCCTAGAGGCTTAGGATGGTAAACCATCCTATGGGAAATCATGGGCTGGGATTCTTTTGGTGTGGTCGGATTTGACCTTTGACCCCTCCTTCAAGGTCAAACGAGGATAGCCAAACTTAAAAGTGCTAATAACTCGCTTATTATTGGTCGTACAGGTTTGGGATGGTAAAGCAACCTATAGAAAATCATTGGCGGCGAATCTTTAGGTGTGGTCGGATTTGACCTTGGACCCCTCCTTCAAGGTCAAACAAGAATAGCCAAACTTAAAAGTGCTTATAACTCGCTTATTATTGGTCCTAGAGGTTTGGGATGGTAAACCAACCTACAGGAAATCATGGGCTGGGAATCTTTTGGTGTGGTCTGATTTCACGTTGGACCCCTCCTTCAAGGTCAAACGAGCATAAGCTACCTTAAAAGTGCTTATAACTCGCTTGTTATTGGTCCTAGAGGTTTGGAATGGTAAACCAACCTATAGGAAATCATTTGCTTGGAAGCTTTTGGTGTGGTCGGATTTGACCTTTCACCCCTCCTTCAAGGTCAAACAAGGATAGCCAAACTTAAAAGTGCTAATAGCTCGCTTATTATTGGTCCTAGAGGTTTAGGATGGTAAACCATCCTATAGGAAATCATGGCCTGGGAATCATTTGGTGTGGTCAGATTTGACCTTGGACCCCTCCTTCAAGGTCAAACAAGGATAGCCAAACTTAAAAGTGCTAATAACTCGCTTATTATTGGTCGTACAGGTTTGGGATGGTAAACCAACCTATAGGAAATCATTGGCTGCGAATCTTTAGGTGTGGTCGGATTTGACCTTGGACCCCTCCTTCAAGGTTAAACAAGGATAGCCAAACTTAAAAGTGCTTATAACTCGCTTATTATTGGTCCTAGAGGTTTAGGATGGTAAACCAACCTATAGGAAATCATGGGCTGGGATTCTTTTGGTGTGGTCGGAGTTGACCTTGGACCCCTCCTTCAAGGTCAAATGAGGATAGTGAAACTTAAAAGTGCTTATAACTCGCTTATTATTGGTCCTAGATGTTTGGAATGGTAAACCAACCTATAGGAAGTCATGGGCTGGTATTCTTTTGGTGTGGTCGGATTTGACCTTTGACCCCTCCTTCAAGGTCAAACGAGGATAGCCAAACTTGAAAGTGCTTATAACTCAGTTATTATTGGTCCTTATTATTTGTCCAAACCTTCATTCAAGGTTGGTTTGGAATGGTAAACCAACCTATAGGAAATCATGGGCTGGTATTCATTTGGTGTGGTCGGATTTGACCTTTGACCCCTCCTTCAAGGTCAAACGAGGATAGCCAAACTTGAAAGTGCTTATAACTCACTTATTATTGGTCCTAGAGGTTTGGGATGGTAAACCAACCTATAGAAAATCATGGGCTGAGAATCTTTTGGTGTGGTCAGATTTGACCTTGGGCCCCTCCTTCAAGGTCAAAGAGGATAGCCAAACTTAAAAGTGCTAATAGCTGGCTTATTATTGGTCCTAGAGGTTTAGGATGGTAAACCATCCTATGGGAAATCATGGCCTGGGAATCATTTGGTGTGTTCAGATTTGACCTTGGACCCCTCCTTCAAGGTCAAACAAGGATAGCCAAACTTAAAAGTGCTAATAACTCGCTTATTATTGGTCGTACAGGTTTGGGATGGTAAAGCAACCTATAGAAAATCATTGGCGGCGAATCTTTAGGTGTGGTCGGATTTGACCTTGGCCCCTCCTTCAAGGTCAAACAAGAATAGCCAAACTTAAAAGTGCTTATAACTCGCTTATTATTGGTCCTAGAGGTTTGGGATGGTAAACCAACCTACAGGAAATCATGGGCTGGGAATCTTTTGGTGTGGTCTGATTTCACGTTGGACCCCTCCTTCAAGGTCAAACGAGCATAAGCTACCTTAAAAGTGCTTATAACTCGCTTGTTATTGGTCCTAGAGGTTTGGAATGGTAAACCAACCTATAGGAAATCATTTGCTTTTAAGCTTTTGGTGTGGTCGGATTTGACCTTTCACCCCTCCTTCAAGGTCAAACAAGGATAGCCAAACTTAAAAGTGCTAATAGCTCGCTTATTATTGGTCCTAGAGGTTTAGGATGGTAAACCATCCTATAGGAAATCATGGCCTGGGAATCATTTGGTGTGGTCAGATTTGACCTTGGACCCCTCCTTCAAGGTCAAACAAGGATAGCCAAACTTAAAAGTGCTAATAACTCGCTTATTATTGGTCGTACAGGTTTGGGATGGTAAACCAACCTATAGGAAATCATTGGCTGCGAATCTTTAGGTGTGGTCGGATTTGACCTTGGACCCCTCCTTCAAGGTTAAACAAGGATAGCCAAACTTAAAAGTGCTTATAACTCACTTATTATTGGTCCTAGAGGTTTAGGATGGTAAACCAACCTATAGGAAATCATGGGCTGGGATTCTTTTGGTGTGGTCGGAGTTGACCTTGGACCCCTCCTTCAAGGTCAAATGAGGATAGTGAAACTTAAAAGTGCTTATAACTCGCTTATTATTGGTCCTAGATGTTTGGAATGGTAAACCAACCTATAGGAAGTCATGGGCTGGTATTCTTTTGGTTTGGTCTGATTTGACCTTTGACCCCTCCTTCAAGGTCAAACGAGGATAGCCAAACTTGAAAGTGCTTATAACTCAGTTATTATTGGTCCTTATTATTTGTCCAAACCTTCCTTCAAGGTTGGTTTGGAATGGTAAACCAACCTATAGGAAATCATGGGCTGGTATTCATTTGGTGTGGTCGGATTTGACCTTTGACCCCTCCTTCAAGGTCAAACGAGGATAGCCAAACTTGAAAGTGCTTATAACTCACTTATTATTGGTCCTAGAGGTTTGGGATGGTAAACCAACCCATAGGAAATCATGGGCTGGGAATATTTTGGTGTGGTCGGATTTGACCTTGGGCCCCTCCTTCAAGGTCAAACGAGTATAGCTAAAATTAAAAGTGCTTATAACTCATTTATTATTGGTCCTACAGGTTTGGGATGGTAAACCAACCTATAGGAAATCATGGGCTGGGAATCTTTTGGTGTGGTCTGATTTCACGTTGGACCCCTCCTTCAAGGTCAAATGAGCATAACCTACCTTAAAACTGCTTATAACTCATTTATTATTGGTCCTAGAGGTTTGGGATGGTAAACCAACCTACAGGAAATCATGGGCTGGGAATCTTTTGGTGTGGTCTGATTTCACGTTGGACCCCTCCTTCAAGGTCAAACGAGCATAACCTACCTTAAAAGTGCTTATAACTCGCTTGTTATTGGTCCTAGAGGTTTGGAATGGTAAACCAACCTATAGGAAATCATTTGCTTGGAATCTTTTGGTGTGGTCGGATTTGACCTTTCACCCCTCCTTCAAGGTCAAACAAGGATAGCCAAACTTAAAAGTGCTAATAGCTCGCTTATTATTGGTCCTAGAGGTTTAGGATGGTAAACCATCCTATAGGAAATCATGGCCTGGGAATCATTTGGTGTGGTCAGATTTGACCTTGGACCCCTCCTTCAAGGTCAAACAAGGATAGCCAAACTTAAAAGTGCTAATAACTCGCTTATTATTGGTCGTACAGGTTTTGGATGGTAAACCAACCTATAGGAAATCATTGGCTGCGAATCTTTAGGTGTGGTCGGATTTGACCTTGGACCCCTCCTTCAAGGTCAAACAAGGATAGCCAAACTTAAAAGTGCTTATAACTCGCATATTATTGGTCCTAGAGGTTTAGGATGGTAAACCAACCTATAGGAAATCATGGGCTGGGATTCTTTTGGTGTGGTCGGATTTGACCTTGGACCCCTCCTTCAAGGTCAAATGAGGTTAGTGAAACTTAAAAGTGCTTATAACTCGCTTATTATTGGTCCTAGAGGTGTGGAATGGTAAACCAACCTATAGGAAGTCATGGGCTGGTATTCATTTGGTGTGGTCAGATTTGACCTTTGACCCCTCCTTCAAGGTCAAACGAGTATAGCTAAAATTAAAACTGCTTATAACTCATTTATTATTGGTCCTAGAGGTTTGGGATGGTAAACCAACCTACAGGAAATCATGGGCTGGGAATCTTTTGGTGTGGTCTGATTTCACGTTGGACCCCTCCTTCAAGGTCAAACGAGCATAACCTACCTTAAAAGTGCTTATAACTCGCTTGTTATTGGTCCTAGAGGTTTGGAATGGTAAACCAACCTATAGGAAATCATTTGCTTGGAATCTTTTGGTGTGGTCGGATTTGACCTTTCACCCCTCCTTCAAGGTCAAACAAGGATAGCCAAACTTAAAAGTGCTAATAGCTCGCTTATTATTGGTCCTAGATAGGAAATCATGGCCTGGGAATCATTTGGTGTGGTCAGATTTGACCTTGGACCCCTCCTTCTACATTCTAATTGTAATATGACTTTTATAACATTTCATCTCCATCAAAAGACAAGGCGCAACAATCAATAAACAAGTCCAAAGAATTCATAGTCCAGAAACACAGAAGGAGAATTCCACACCATAGAGACAATCAGAAAATGTGATACCTGGGATGTGTAGGCTTTGGTAAAGCTTTCAGCTTTTTCTGAAAGACAGAAGTGATGTGGCAGAGTAACTGATTCCATACATTGGGAGCGTCATAGGCAAACTATAACCACATTGCTTACTTGACCTATTAACAGATGGAATAAACTATGGCACCTAGAGAACTTCACCTTCCACTTTGATGGAACTTCTTGACTTTTGTAGCTATTTTGAACACTGATAGTTGTCAAACAGGCAACCAATGCAAGCTCGTAAGTACTGCATTACATGTCAACGTCTGGTTGTGTTGGTGACAATCCTAGCAAAGCTAGTCTGTACACTTTACAGCTTCCTAACATTAAATCCTGAAAGACTCCTGAACAAGGAATTAGAATAGTCAAGCTGGCTGCTCACAAGAGCATTGCAGCCGACACACCTGCTTCCGGTACAAGATGCTGCGTCTCCAAAGATCCCTTAATGTACAAACAGGACTTAAAAACACTCTAACATCCAAAAATTATAAATTCAGTTTTATCGGGACTGAGTTTCAACTTATTCACTGATAGCCGATTTTTACATCATCTTGCCAATGAAGAGCCAAGTATTAGTATAAAAAGGAATTTTATAAATGAGTGTCTATAATTATAAATTCAGTTTTATCGGGACTGAGTTTCAACTTATTCACTGATAGCCGATTTTTACATCATCTTGCCAATGAAGAGCCAAGTATTAGTATAAAAAGGAATTTTATAAATGAGTGTCTGTCAATAACCTTTACTGAGAGGACTAACACACTTTTCAGGAGTCTTTCTAAGTTCAATCTTCGTAAATTACAGTGCATCCAAAACAGTGCTGCCAGAATTGTATCAAATACCAGTAGATACACTAGTATAACCCCTGCATTGGCTTCCTTTTGAACATCGCTCAGTCTTTAAAACTGCTACCCTTGTCTATAAGTTTCTCCACACTGGTTTTCCCCAAGTATTTTGCTCCATACATCTCCTACAGCAGCTCCTACAGTACCAGCTGCAGTCAGAGTGGTGGTAATTTCCTTGTCATTCCCAAGTTTCAACCCTCAATCCATAAATCTGTCAAACAGTTTGGTCATAGTTTTGCCTTCGATGCTCCCACTGTTTGGAATGCTCTTCCTGAGATTTGTGCGTCCCCCACTCTTACCTCCTTCAGAAAACGGCTCAAAACCCACCTTTACACCAAGGCATACCCTCCTTAGTTTCACTCACCCTGGTGTTCTCCGTGGTGCTGAACTTTCTTCCGTCCCTGGACAATGACATTGGTAGACTGTTTTTGTTTTGTTGCGCCTTAGAATCCCCTTCCTATTGGGGAGATTAAGCGCTATAAAAGTCCAATTAGAATTAGAATAACACAGGACTAAACCTTGAAAAAAAGGTACCATACAAAATGTCTCCTGAATTCGGAAAGGGTTAAACCAGTCTTGATACATTGGCAATGGTTAATGAGATTGGATCAGCACCACCTTAGGTAATGTCAAACCCTGTCTGTAAGCGACTAAGAAGTGTAGAATAGTCAGTGGTATTAAACGTGGATGACAGATGCAGAAGAACCAGCGCCAAAGCTTTCCCTTTTGATAGAGAAAGGTGGTGATCTATTCATTGATCTATTCGTACTAGAGTACGTTAAATGCTGTACAATTTAAAAGTATGATAATGTAGTGAACATTTCATTTCTACTATTTCACAGAATTTGCAAAAAAGATTTATGGCAAATTGCTGAAGTATTACATCAAATGCATGACTCGAGGTCTGATCTCCCCACTTAATTAATGGCCAAGTTCATTTTTCTAAATTTATATAGAGAGTATGTATGTTGTGTATGAAACACTGATACTTTAATTTAACTTAGGTTCCATTTAGTGTATTATATTAAAATATCTCCTACAAAAATATAGAAATCTCGAGTTTTAGTTGTAACCCACAGGAAGTACCCATGAAACTAACAGGACTTGATGTAATTCTAACATGACACATGGCAATTCTGCATAGAAATTAAGGCGCTGTAGTTCCTCAAGTATCAGGCCAGTAAGTTAAGATACTAATGTAATTATATGAAAAATACCAGCTGCATTGCGGAATATAAATTTTATTTTACATTTAATTATACATTTAACCACTCTCAAGGCTACATATTATTTACAAATCATAAGATTAAGTCCAGACCATATGAACATAGGGTCACCTCAAGTAGGCCACTGTGGCCTCCTAAAAGTGGCTTTAACCACAATGAAAAATTTCATTGCATAATTCAATATTCACGAGCATTACGGTCCCTAGTACTTAGAACCAACATTATAAGAGATTTGAGACTTATTTTGATGGTGCAGTCTTTATGGTGTTGTGACTTAAACTACAGACACTTCAGCAAGAGTGCAGTGGCTGGCTTTGTATTGCGAGATGGGTTGGGTAATTGTAGTATAGTAATCAGAAACGTGACATGGAAGCTTTACAAAGATAAGTGTCATCTGTATAACTGAGCAGTTGATTTTGAAGTGAGAAAGCCTATTTTCAGTTTGAAGCATACATATAAGATAAGACTTGTGGCCTTGCATGGACATCCTCCAGAGGCATGCAGAGAAGTCAGTTTTCATTTTTTTAGCTGCAAGCTCAATGGGCTTTTTCCCATGAGTAATATCAATGACCGTAGAAAGTTTGAAGAAAATTGGTCAAAGCAAGCGGCACACACAAGCTTTAAAAATGCAAAATAATCTTCATTATACATAAATTATTTGTTCTAGTTATTTTCAATACTCTTTCTTATATAGAAGTATTACAAAATTGCCACTAGTGGCCATGTTTCTTCACCAATAGGAATCCTGTAATAAAAATATATGTAAATGAGAGCAGATGTAACAGCAGCCCACCTCAAAAGGAAGAAACAGTGTTCTATCTGGGGTTAAAACATGTGGGAAAAACATAATGGGAACATTTTTGAAACATTTGGAGCAAGCCTTGTGGTATTTAGCATTACATTTTACAAAATCGCCTCTGGTGGCCATGTTTTTTTGCCCAGTTTTGTCCAAAATCAATAGGGTTCCTATAATAAGTAATATCAATGACAGTATAAAGTTTGAAGACAATCTGTAAAAGCAGTCTGGACTCAGAACGCACACAAGCTTTAAAACTAGGTGGCACTGGGTGACACAATTTTTTTTACAAAAGTTGCCCCCTCCCCCCCCCCCCCCTCCCGACTGTAAAATAAACACAGGCAACCTGAACTTGATATCTGTAAATGTGTTTCTGTGATGACATGCTGTAGAATTGAAAGAGCTGAGTCAGCAAAATGAGTCAGCCAAAATCTATTACAACAGTCACATTTTTTGTAATACAGCAAAAAATGTTCTATGTGGGATAAAACATGACGGTAAAAATACAATGGGAACATTTTTGAGACATTTAAAGCAAACCTTGTTGTACTTAGCATTGCATCGGTAAAGTTGTGTCTTAGTGTACATACACATGTATGCTTCTTACGACATCAGATGGACAATTTGTGACAGCAAATTTTTCCCAACCTTCTCAATACTTTGTAAACATGCATCAAAATTTACTTGTCATCTGATTTTTTCCCTCCCAGAGCAGAAAGATCGCCATCGCAAATCGGGCATTGGATGTCACAAATTGTAGCCAGATACATGCACACAACCAAACTTAAATATGAAGAAGGGAAAAGATAGCTGTCATAAATTGGCTGTTGGATGTTGTAAGCCGCATACATGTGTATGTACAGTTACAACATTGCCTCTGGCCGCCATGCTTTTTAATCATTTTTGCCAAAAAATCAATAGGCTTCTCATGAGTAGTATTAATGACTGCACCAAGTTTGAAGACAATCGGTCGAAGCAATATGGACTTAGAGAGCATACAAGCTTTTTGTAATACAGCAAAAATGTTCTATGTGGGATAAAACATGACGGCCCTGGGTGGCTGCTTACAACTGTGTTTCCACTGGCAGGACTGGTCGAGAAGTGTGCATTCGCTAGATGGTGCATCATACTTCTTTCCTGTCTAGACAGCATGACATCATGGCATTTTTTTGTTGCCAAAACCTATTTACACCCTAGTAAGCTGATAGCAATGTCAGTTGGGAAGGCTTTACCTGTCCACTTGGGTAAGGTATTGATTAATGAAAATTTAATTTACTTCTTAAATTTGCAATTATATTTGCAATTTTATTCCATTAATGCTTCTTATCCAATGGATAACTGCTGAATAACTACCGCTTGGTAGGCAGGTCAATTACTAGGGACATAAAATGAACTCAGAGCTAATAACATAGGATCACAGCCGGCTTCATCCATGAGATGGTGGCAGGAGAGATATCCTTGTCAAAACCTTTCTGAAAGGAGACAGAGACCAGCTCCTTGTTATGAGGTGTGGGGTCCTATCTAAGTAGTAGCGCAGGGCTCTGACTGGTCATAGGAACCTATCAGCCTTGAGTAATTTATCCAAAGTTGGGGCCAGGGCTGGATGTCCACTAGGGCCACACCATCTCTTTGGCCAGCTGGTTCGTGGAAAAATGCTAGGTGAGTGGTAAAGAAACACCTGGGACCAGTCTGACTTGTGTTTGATGTTCTTACTTACCCAGGCATGGGTCTCACCCCTTCGTTTGCCTGAATCCAGAGCTAAGAGGAAGATAGTCTTGAAGGTCAAATACTTCAAAAAGGGCTCTTTTTAAGGGGTTCAAAAAGAGTCTTTGTAAGCTGGTGAAGCACCAGGGAAAGCTTCCAGGAAGGATTCCCCCTCTGACCCTTTGGTCTGTCTCTGTGGAAACTATCCAAGAGACGAGTGAGATTCTCATCTTTGCCGACATTAATGGGTAAATTCCCCAGTTTGTGTGCAGTGGCAGACCTATACCCATCAGTGGTACTTGGCTACAACTTCCTGTCCTGGAATAGGTACAGCAGGAAGTCGGCTATGGAGTTTATATGGGGGTGTGCACTGAAGTCCGCCTGATTACTGTGGCACCCCTTTGTAAAAGTGGTCCACTTTGCCTCATAGACTGATCTGGTTGAGACTCTTTCAGTAGCCTCAATTCACGCTGTCACTGCCCCTGAGAAGCCCTGATCCTTGATAGCTGTGGCTCTAGGAGCCAGGCATGGAGATTCAGATTTGGCAGATTCCTGTGAAGGATCTGATTGAAGATTTGAGTTAACAGGTTAGGCAGGCACAATGTGATTTGGCTCACATGGCCCTAGATCCCAAAACCAGGGCATGTTGGGCCACACTGAAGCTATCAGAATGCTTCTCCTGCACGGGTAACCAATATGGCTATTAATGGGAAGGTATATGGGTCCAGATCCTCCCAGGAAAGGCTGAGTGCATCCATTGGACATGATAGGATGTCTGGTCCTGGTGATACAAATTGAGGAAATTTTGTTGTTGAACCTGGTGGCAAACAGGCCCAATTGGGACTGGTGACACTGGGATTAAATTGACTGGAAGACCTCTGTAAGGAATGACCATTGTATGTGGATGGTCTGGCCCAGCCTGAATAGCTTGTCTGCTATAACATTCAGCTCTACTGGAATGTGCCAGAGAGTCACCTGTTTAATGGGGCACCAGGTAAGGGTTCTTCATAGAAGGGTACAGAGAGGGACCGACTGCTTGCCTCCTTCCCTGTTTATATAGGCAACATTAGGGTGTTGTCTGTAACTATGAGCACTATCTTGCTTAAGCAGAGGTCTTGGAACTCGCCATAACAGCCCTTAAGGTCCAGTTAATTTATGTTTATTTTGCTTTCTGAGAGGGACTAGGTTCCCCTTGCTGTGTATTCCATTAAGTAAGCGCCCCACCCTTCCTTTGATGCATCTGTAAAAATTGCAGAGCATGTCTGAGTGAGGGTATTGGTTGACCTTGAAGAATGTTTTCTTCCTGGAGCCACCAATTTAGGTGGAGGGGGGTGACATGGGGACAGGGATCACCTTCTTTCAGTTGCCACTGTATCAGTCTCATGGGGATATAACCTAGATTGACTTGTTTTCCTGTAGCCATCAACAACCCTATTAAGGACACAAGATGTTGATGTCTGGGTCTTTGTATCACAGAGTGCCAGCACTCCATGGTAGGTCTGACCTTGCCCTCTTTCAGATTGAACTGGTAGCCTTTGAAGCCCAAAACATGTCTACACCAGTTGTTGGGTTTCAAAACTAGGAAAAATCTGTTGCAAATATCAGGAATATTCGAGTTGTGGCAGGCTGCAGAACATTTTTTCAATACGTGCATGCAATGTCGCCATCAAGTAGCTGTTCTTGAAGGGATTTACATATCCACTTATGATGGTGGGTGACCTTTTCACATTCCGTCGGTCTTGGAAGGGGATTATGCAACATTGAGAATGGTTATGACTTTTGGAATGGATATTTTTTCCAAAAAAAAAGATGCAATCTGGCCCTTACAGATCGATCTTGGGACATTTATTACATTTTGGACAACTCAACTGATCAAAACAGAAAACATCTTAAACATATTTTATTGACTGAAAAATATCAGAATTTACGCCGTTCCTTTGTGGCAACCATTTTCATTCTGCAAAAATAATATGTTTTGCAACAAGAGGTTACAGGTAAATTGTCCACAAATGTCTGTTCTTCGCTGGTCACATTTAACACTGAATCCTTGCTGGCCACAATTAAAACACAGTCCTTTTTGCCAGTCACCTCTACCACACAGTTCTTCTGGCCGACCACATTTACACAACCCAACTGGGCAACACAAAACTGTCATTTAAAATATTTCTGTCCCTTGGCCTGTTGTTGTTGGTTGTTAGAGGCCTTGCCACGACCATTCTTGCTCTGCCATTGCTTCCATGCTGAAACACCAGTCTTTCAGTCACCTTCTGGTGCCTGCTTGCTAGGCTGAGAGTATGAGTAGTAGCATCTAGGTATCTTTTGAGAAGAGCTGGCACAGCATTTTTGTTTGTGGTATCAGATATCCTACTCCTTGAACACGAAATGGTCTGGAAACATGTATTGTGCAGTGGAGAGTTTCTTTTTTAGACAGTATACTGTTTTATGCCAGTGTTTAAATAACAATCTGGGTGGGTCAAAGTCAGGTTGGCCATATGAATGAACACACAGTCTGACAAGTCCTGCATTGTCCTGGTCATGTGTAATGCTTCTTTTGAAGGTAACCAATAGTCCAGCTCATCAAGAGTTTCCTGAATCTTACTGGAGGACTTGCCCTTGTCACCGTGCAGTACCTTCAGTGGGGTGACAATAGAACCCTGCCCTTGATCAGACACCAAGTCCAGCAGCTTGGATGCACATATATGCTGATCACGGGCAGATCTCTCTCATCTGCTGAGAGTGTCCTGGTGGATGGCCCAGATGAGAGTGCTGATGGTAGTGAATGCCCTGGCAACCCTGTTAAAACAACTATTCAGTCTAGCTGGCTCATTGGTCCAACAGTACACCTTGGATCTTGAAAAGTCATTCTCGCTCCACATGTCTTGTCATTTCAATATAATTGGGTTTTTTATGTCAACGGGTCCTTAAACAGGCCACAAGTCTCAGAGTTTCGAGATGGGTATCCTTCAGTAACTGTGATGTTCAACTTTTCCATCTTCTAACAGAGCCATTTGTCAGATGACAGCTTGACTGAGACCTTGACAATCAGTTGTGTTCTGTTACTGGCAAAGGGGTTGACATCCAGCTATGAATAGTCAAATTCCTGCACCTGGTGCCATTCCATGAAGGATCTAACCCCTCTCATTGTCTCCCGATAATTAGTTTTTTCACCCACTTCCTGGTCCAAATGTTTTTGTTTGACACAGTCCTTTTCAGATTATTCACCCTCATCTTCTAAACCTTCCAGATGGGAGCTGTGCTCTCTGTAATGTTTACCATCAGAACGTAATGTCCTGGGCATGAGCAGTAGCACCAGTAGCAGTAAGTGGCATCATCTTCCTACCAGTAAAAGACTGGTCTACCAGTCCGGTGGACTGTACAACTTGCATGACAGTGGCACTGGCCAAAACCTGGGAAGTGGATGCCTGACCAGTAGGTTGGACCAGGGGCATTTCACAAATATCAGAGATTGCTACAAATATCAGTCTTTCCTCTGAGCACACGCGTCTGTACCCAAACCTTTATCACGACATCTGGCACACATCATATGTTCATCAAAAAGTGCCATAATATGTGCAAGCATGTACATCTGTTCTGTCCTGGAGAGGCCATGATAAGTAAGGAACACAATAAAATAATCTTCAAAGTAAACTAAATTTCAAATTGAAAAATATTCATAGTTTTCTTCAAACTTCAAGAGCTCTTCAAAAACACGTCTGCACACTGCACACACCAAATGAAAAAGATGCCATGACGTCACGCTGTCTAGGCAGGAAGGAGCGATCCTGCCGGTGGAAACACAGGACCACTTTTTCTTTTCTTTGGCGGGACCAGTCACGTCTTCCAGTAAAGCAATTGTCCACTAGGTAATAAGTATTGCCACAATAAAATTGAGAATCTAAGGAAAACACTTTTGTGGTAAGAAGTATACAGAACCTAAAAGATGTTGTCAGAAAATATATCTGGCCATTTATTATGATTGCTTCAGTTTACCCTGAAGCAGGGGTCGAAGGTCAAATGCAAAAGATTAGCCCATAATTTCTTAGTTGTTGTCATATTTTGAAGCCCCAGGACAACTTATAAGGGAGATGTAAAGCCATTTTAGTATGATTATCCTATTTGAATTTGAAGCTGGGGCCAAACCTGGCTTAAATTTGAAATAGCTTTAGAATACATGATTTCCTACAAAGTGTTTTGTCATTTCAAACCCTAGAACCAATTATGCTAACTGCAATATCTTAAGTTTTAGAACATTTTAATGTTTTTATAAACAATCAGATGTGGTAGCCATCATGTTTTTTTAAATGAGGACAAATATTTTTCATAAACATTCTCTACAAATTTGGTGAAGATATCTTCGAACATAGACATAAAGGTTTATGTACATATGTGACAAATGCACACATGCACGGAAGGTGTCTCATAATCTTCTAATCTCAGCCTTTGCAACTGTAGCAGCATCAGTTTAATAGCACCCCTTTTTCAACTGAGAAGTTCAACTGCAAAGAAATAAAGCTCATTGGTTTAGGCTGTGAAACACCCACAATCATTATACCTGCTGCTGTTGCTATAACCCCAGCCTTTATGGTTTGGGGATAAAAAGAGAGTTTTTCATGTCATTGTGCCTTTTTAGCAGGGATGGGTCTGTAGGCGCAGTGTCTCAGTATCGATTACATTTTACTGAAATACTGTGACGGGATTTTACAACCACTACTTCAATTGTCAGCACATGTAATGAATGCAAGAGTTTTTTTTGACACTTTATTTCCCATAAAAATAGTATACACCAAAACACACACCTGTAAATGATAATGCATTTGATTGACTATGCATTCATATACATATGATAGACATAACAAAGTTGGTTTACTATTTTTTCTTGGTTAAACCTTAAAGAATAATTATAAGCCTTTTTATCATCACATAACACTAATAACATAATAATTACATATAATAGCTAATTTGGTAACCTCTTCAGTTACTATATTGTTTCTATTTCTGTGAACAGTTCTTTCCAATTTTGCCATATTTGATCAAATTTCTTGTTCCATTTCAACTTTGACAACAGGTCTTGTTCAAGAAATGTATTTTTAATTAATTTTTGCAACAAATATATGTTAAAATCTTTCTTCTTTGAGGCACATTTAAAAATATAATACCTTGTTATGATTAAGATAAAATTTAGAGGCCAAAATGATTTATCAGATATAGGATATCCTAATGTTAAGATAGTTGCATTAAAATTTCAATTGAAGTTTAATTTCTGGTTTATCCAGGCATACACATTTTGCCAAAGATTATATACTTTTGGACACTCAGAAAATAAGTGCACTAGTGTTTCCTTGCAATTTTGACATATTCTGCAATTTTCAGTATCAGATATTTTCGTTTTGTACAAGTAATAGTTAACTCCTAAAATACGGTGCAAAATTCTGTACTGGGACCAAATGAACACATTGTCATTTATTGCAAAAAAACAAGCTTTATATAGATTTTTCCAATTTTCTTTGTCGATAATTTCTGTTAAGCTTTCATTCCATTTTATTTCATTTGTGTGGGATACCTCTTTATCAGAAATGGCCAAATAAATACTTTTCGTTGAAGTTTGACTGTTTGTAATAAATTTGATATGAAATGGTATGTATGGTCTACACATTTCAAATTTTTCATCTGTTTTGTGATAGTAAATGAACTCAGAAACTATCTTTTTTACCATACCATATAGTAATGAAGGAAATTTATGTTTATGTCAAATTTTCGCTTTATGTCATCCATACTCAAGAATTTACCCTCTGGATCAACTACATCAGCCACTACATTGATACCTTTTTTTGACCACGTTTGAAGATACATGTTATTTCTGCTCATGAAGCTGTTGTACCAGATACTGCGTGTCAAGATATCTACATTGGATTTGATCTTTTGTGATTTGCAGGTTTCCATCCAATATGTAAAGACTGCCTTCCAAAATAGATTTAACTTTATCTTATTAACTGACCACCATGCAGTACCGAGTGTAAGAAGGTTGTTGAGATCACCTACTGTATTTAAGAGGAACTGATACCAAATTGGTTCTTTATTAAAGAGTATTTGTTTTATCCAATTTAATTTTACAGCTTTTTCAAAGTTCTGAATGTTTATCATTCTGAGACCTCCATCAGTATAATCAGCACAAATAGTAGTTCTTTTTATCTTATCAGGCTTTTCACCCCATAGGTATCCAAAAAACATTGTAGTTATTTCTTTCAGAGTTTTTTCAGGAGTTGGAATTGACATGAATAAATGATTAAATAATGGCAAGATTAATGTTTTTAAAATAGTAATTCTACCAAGTGGTGTCAGAATTCTCTGTTTCCAGAGTTTTAAGATAGCCCTAGCCTTATTTATGATTTTTTCAAAATTTACAGCAGGCATATTAACTAGTTTTGGTGGAAAATTCAATGCCCAGTAACACAAAATCCTGTTTTCCCCAATTGAAATCATATGTTACATCTAACTTATACTTACAGTGCCTTTTTGAACCGATCCAAATTAATTTTGTTTTATCAGCATTCATTTTAAGCCCTGAAAGATTACCAAATAATTCTAAAATATTTAAGGCAGCCTGCAAGGAACCTTTTGTACCATCCAGTATCAAAGTAGTGTCATCTGCAAATTGTGTAAGTTTTAGAGTTTGAGTTCCAATAAAAATACCATGTACAACTTCGCTGTACAATATCATCAAGCTTAAGATTTCAGCTCCTAATATATAGAGATAGGTTGAGATAGGATCTCCTTGTCTGCATCCTCTGCCTATGGGTATTGATTTGGAAAGAATTCCACACTGCAAAACATATGCGGTTATATCATTGTTAAAAAGTTTTATCCAGTTTATAAATGATTCGTTCAGTCCAAAGATGTGTAATACATCATAAATAAACTGCCATGAGACAGAATCAAATGCCTTTTCAAAGTCAACTAGACCTATCGCATCGGAGAACCGATGCAAATTGTATCCACCAGAAAACTCACCACAGCCATTAAAACATGCTTAACCTTGGAGAAACCCAAGGTGAAATCTGACCATATGAAAAGATTCTTAGCCCATGATTCCTGGGGTTGGTGTGACATTGCAAACCTCTAGGAACACAAATAAGCGAGATATAAGCACTGTTAATTTTCGCTATCCTCATTTGACCTTCAAAGAGGGGCCAAAGGTCAAATCTGATTACATCAAAAAATTCCTAGCCCATGATTTCTTATAGGTTGATTTGACATTGCAAACCTGTAGAACCAATAATAAGCAGGTTATAATAACTTTTAAGTTTGGCTATCCTCATTTGACCTTGAAGGAGGGGTCCAAGGTCAAATCCGACCACACCACAAAATTCCCAGGCCATGATTTCCTATAGGCTGGTTTACCATCCTAAACCTCTAGGACCAATAATAAGCGAGTTATAAGCACTTTTAAGTTTGGCTATCCTCATTTGACCTTGAAGGAAGGGCCCAAGGTCAAATCTGACCACACCAAAAGATTCCCAGCCAATGATTTTCTATAAGTTGGTTTACCATCCCAAACCTCTAGGACCAATAATGAGCGAGTTATAAGCACTTTTAAGTTTAGCTATCCTCGTTTGACCTTGAAGAAGGGGTCCAAGGTTAAATCCCAACACACCAAAAGAATCCCAGCCCATGATTTCCTATAGGTTGGTTTACCATCCTAAACCTCTAGGACCAATAATAAGCGAGTTATAAGCACTTTTAAGTTTGGCTATCCTACTGGATACCGTTTACCATTCCAAACCAACCTTGAAGGAAGGTTTGGACCAATAATAAGGACCAATAATAAGTGAGTTATAAGCACTTTCAAGTTTGGCTATCCTCGTTTGACCTTGAAGGAGGGGTCCAAGGTCAAATCTGACCACACCAAATGATTCCCAGGCCATGATTTCCTATAGGATGGTTTACCATCCTAAACCTCTAGGACCAATAATAAGCGAGCTATTAGCACTTTTAAGTTTGGCTATCCTTGTTTGACCTTGAAGGAGGGGTGAAAGGTCAAATCCGACCACACCAAAAGATTCCAAGCAAATGATTTCCTATAGGTTGGTTTACCATTCCAAACCTCTAGGACCAATAACAAGCGAGTTATAAGCACTTTTAAGGTAGGTTATGCTCGTTTGACCTTGAAGGAGGGGTCCAACGTGAAATCAGACCACACCAAAAGATTCCCAGCCCATGATTTCCTATAGGTTGGTTTACCATCCCAAACCTGTAGGACCAATAATAAATGAGTTATAAGCACTTTTAATTTTAGCTATACTCGTTTGACCTTGAAGGAGGGGCCAAGGTCAAATCCGACCACACCAAAATATTCCCAGCCCATGATTTCCTATAGGTTGGTTTACCATCCCAAACCTCTAGGACCAATAATAAGTGAGTTATAAGCACTTTCAAGTTTGGCTATCCTCGTTTGACCTTGAAGGAGGGGTCAAAGGTCAAATCCGACCACACCAAAAGAATCCCAGCCCATGATTTCCTATAGGTTGGTTTACCATCCTAAACCTCTAGGACCAATAATAAGCGAGTTATAAGCACTTTTAAGTTTGGCTATCCTACTGGATACCGTTTACCATTCCAAACCAACCTTGAAGGAAGGTTTGGACCAATAATAAGGACCAATAATAAGTGAGTTATAAGCACTTTCAAGTTTGGCTATCCTCGTTTGACCTTGAAGGAGGGGTCCAAGGTCAAATCTGACCACACCAAATGATTCCCAGGCCATGATTTCCTATAGGATGGTTTACCATCCTAAACCTCTAGGACCAATAATAAGCGAGCTATTAGCACTTTTAAGTTTGGCTATCCTTGTTTGACCTTGAAGGAGGGGTGAAAGGTCAAATCCGACCACACCAAAAGATTCCAAGCAAATGATTTCCTATAGGTTGGTTTACCATTCCAAACCTCTAGGACCAATAACAAGCGAGTTATAAGCACTTTTAAGGTAGGTTATGCTCGTTTGACCTTGAAGGAGGGGTCTAACGTGAAATCAGACCACACTAAAAGATTCCCAGCCCATGATTTCCTATAGGTTGGTTTACCATCCCAAACCTGTAGGACCAATAATAAATGAGTTATAAGCACTTTTAATTTTAGCTATACTCGTTTGACCTTGAAGGAGGGGCCCAAGGTCAAATCCGACCACACCAAAATATTCCCAGCCCATGATTTCCTATAGGTTGGTTTACCATCCCAAACCTCTAGGACCAATAATAAGTGAGTTATAAGCACTTTCAAGTTTGGCTATCCTCGTTTGACCTTGAAGGAGGGGTCAAAGGTCAAATCCGACCACACCAAAAGAATCCCAGCCCATGATTTCCTATAGGTTGGTTTACCATTCCAAACCAACCTTGAAGGAAGGTTTGGACCAATAATAAGGACCAATAATAACTGAGTTATAAGCACTTTCAAGTTTGGCTATCCTCGTTTGACCTTGAAGGAGGGGTCAAACGTCAAATCCGACCACATCAAAAGAATACCAGCCCATGACTTCCTATAGGTTGGTTTACCATTCCAAACCTCTAGGACCAATAATAAGCGAGTTATAAGCACTTTTAAGTTTCACTATCCTCATTTGACCTTGAAGGAGGGGTCCAAGGTCAAATCCGACCACACCAAAAGAATCCCAGCCCATGATTTCCTATAGGTTGGTTTACCATCCTAAACCTCTAGGACCAATAATAAGTGAGTTATAAGCACTTTTAAGTTTGGCTATCCTTGTTTGACCTTGAAGGAGGGGTCCAAGGTCAAATCCGACCACACCTAAAGATTCGCAGCCAATGATTTCCTATAGGTTGGTTTACCATCCCAAACCTGTACGACCAATAATAAGCGAGTTATTAGCACTTTTAAGTTTGGCTATCCTTGTTTGACCTTAAAAAGTAAAACTTTCCAAAGATAAAAGATAAGTTATAAATGACATAGGCCGGATTGAAGGGAAGGTCTGTGAAATTTTATCTTAGGTATTTTTCTGCACTCTGCAAAATATGTTTTCCTTACATTGGACTCAGTGGACAGAATTAAAACTGTGTATTAGAATATATAAATAATTAAACATGAAAGACCTTCCTGTTGGTGTCACATTTAAGCATAATACACAAAAGAGGGGATTTTACTGGCTCCTTTCATAACTGCAATTAAACCATTTTCCCCAGTATTCAAGGTCTGTCAGAATTAAGTGTTGTCAGCTTATCCCTGGCTTGTCAGTATTAATCCTCTTTGAGACTGTATTGTTTTATAGGCAGCGAGTAGATACAAATAAGTGGAAGCTATTCAATTAATCTGAATGTTGTAATAGAGGTTTAGTTGCATTTTTATTTCATGGTTTATTTTATTTGGGGTTTTACGTCGCTTTCAACACTGTACAGTTCTGATTTCTGCAAAAGAGGTTACAGTGTTAGGTGTTTCTAACCCTCAAGATGTTCAGGAAATGGATACTTATGCACAACCATATACTTCCCAAGAATCTAAACTGGTCACCACCAAAGATCCTGAAGCTCTCAATGATAAATAGGACGAGTGATTCATGAGATTGAGGCTTCATTGTCAAGCAGAAAATTCTTTTCAACAACTGATGTTCCCGCCTGAAAACTCAGTGACTCAAGTGACCAGCCAAAAGTACTAAGTGTTACTGACACCTGTGTTGCTGTAAATATCCTCTATACAAATGTTTTTGCTCAATACATTTATTAAGCTGTCACAAAAAAATGTTTGATAAACCATATACATAAAACGTTTAAACAACATTTGTTGTCAATGTGTTGTAAATGTTTGCTCTGAAAATGTTTTACAACTATTTAATAGAAACTGGCTTTCATAACCATTCCTTTAAAATGTTTTAGAAGTGTGTTCTACAATATGTTTTGAAAACATTTTTATATCTATATTTTCGGAATGTTTATTAAACTTTTATCTTCAAATATTTTCAAAGCTGGCAGTGAGCAATAATAGGAGAATTTATTTTCATTACTTTGTCAAAAATTGCCCTACATGAAATCTCTAATAGTAAGAATTGAATGGGGCACAATTTTAAGCGACTATATTACAATTTTAGACATAACACAATAGTTTCATTCATGAAGAAAATACACAGATTTTGAATTAGACCTTTGACCCTAATGAAGGTTAATATTTCTAAGTAATGCCAAGGTAATATTGTAAAGTTTTTTTAACATTTGTCATTGAAGGTTTAATAAATGGTATACACATAAAACTTTTGAAAACCTATTATAAATGGTTTTATAACCATTGTTTGTTGACCTTCGCCAAATGTTTCCTTTCAAATGTTTGCAAAACTAAAATGTTTGCTGGGTATTTTAACTGGTGCAACCAACAGTCACTGAACACTTACCACATAGGCTTACCAGACGAACCTGGTTTCCAACCATCTCATACTGAGTCTAGTGAAAAGGGGCGAGCTGACTTGGAACACTACTGAAAAAACTGAGTAGAATGAAGCAATAAAATACAGGGAAACGGTCTGGTCAGTTAAGACTTTCATGGGTAAGTTTGAATTGGACTTTGCAGACTCTGACAAATCCAGTTACCCCTGGAAGGGAAAGAATCCCAGAAAGTCTACAAAAGTGTCTGTAGTCAAGCCACCGGAAGATTGGATGTATGAAAATTGGAAAGACAGCTAGAGAAGGCTATCCATCAAGGACTCAAGAGACAGTTGGTCTAAAGACGGATCAACTCATCTGGACACCCAAATCTCCAACAGCCACAAAAACTAATGGATCTCACCATCAAGATATAATTGGAATGAAAGTGAGACTAAATTGAATTTACAATTATCTGCATTTGCCAAAGACATCAACTTATGCCCCTTGAGCTATGGCTTCAAGACCAGTTTTTGAGAAAACCTTACATCGGTGGGAGAGGTGTTTTCATAATGGGAAATACATTGTAAATCAAGTGGCTGGTCAGCTTTACACTACCTGGCTTATATCATTTCATCAGGCTTGGGAACTGTTTAGTTGTACCCCACGGTTTAGTTCTGGTCTCTACCTAGGTATAACACTATTGCTGAACAGTATATATCAAAACGGAAAAGGTCTAGGTCCAGGTGCATCTCCAGGTGCATCTCAGTATTATTCCAAGAAGTTAAATTATAGATATAAACCTTATGTCCAGAGGGACAGTACAATCTTACTACTCCTCTACATAATCTCAACCGACAGGGAGGCAGCTTTCCCAAAGATATTGTGGTTTTGACCATGATGGAAGCAAATGCTCCATGTTTTCCTACGGAGGCTTGTGGGGCAAGTTCTATAAATGAGAACTAAGTTTAGTAGATCCAACCAGTCATTTAAAGAAATTCTGTTGGTATTCAAATTTTGTACAAAGGACTGTGTTCTCATAGAATGCTATAACTCATGTACCTGTTGTACCTTTCCAAGATCAGTCACAAAAGAAAGATTTCAGATGTTGAAAAGGAATGCAAGTCAGAGATGTTTATTTTGTAGATCATTATCTCTGCGCCCATCCTGTAACCAATGTCCACAGTGCTGCAGGATATCCACATATCGGAAGCCAACTGCAAAGTTTTTGGCAAGTCTGGCCAAACCTCTGTTCAAATCCAAGATGAAACCCCCTCTGATAAGGTCACATCAGATAATCAGCAGATATGCGTAGCATTTCCAGGCGTAGCATTTCCAGATAGTGAAACACAGTGGCAAATGTCATGGTTTCATCGTGTCTGTCCTTCTGTAACGAGTTGTTTCTGAACTCAGGACAAATGGAGGCCCCTCTTGTATCTAAGCACATTGAGCTTATATCCTAAGACAAAAAATGGAAAGCCCAGAATCAATACGACTCTCCCTTCACCTCTCTGGGTGATGTACATTTCCCTATAAATCTTAGATCAAGGAAATGTTCCATTTAAATTATCAGACTTCAATTCAGAGCTGTTCTCCTTGGCGTATCAACTGCTCCACCAGAGCTCACAAAATTAGAGAATGAGGGAAACTCGTGGCTAAATCCAAGGTATTAAGAATCCACTAGTTATTCAGTGTATCTTAGAAACCTGCCAACAAAATACCATGACCCTCTTGGTCTATGCCAAGACCTGGGTTAGATGATGAACATGAACAAATCAGAACCTATTTCCAACTATTTTTCACCTTCAAGGGAAATTACTTCGACGTCTCTCAAGGTCTGGTCAAGCTCACTCAGGAGAGATGACAAGCCCTTCTCCCCAAAAACACCTTGCTAGGGCAGACAACAGCATAAAAATAGGTCATATCAGGGTGTCTCAATATTAGACCCATTCAATTCCACTTGAAAAATTACTGGCATGTGCCAGAGTCCTTGGAAAAGACTATCCTTGTGCCCAGGTCAGTCTTCCTTCATCAAAAATGCTGCTTCATGGTCAACAGCTTAACTCCCCTAAACATGCTTATGCAACAACAGTTGTATACAGACTCATCAACAGGCCTGGGGTATTTGTATTCATATTCTTATTCATAAGTATTTGGTTACACTTTTTCTGTGTATTCATATTTGTATTCGAATACTTTTGTAAAAAAGCAAAGTATTTGTAATCATATTCGAGTACATTTCAAAAGTATTCTCATTCATGAACACTTTTATGAATACATTTGATATTTTTCACTTTTTGTTGATTTTGTTTCACCTTGTACTGGCAAGTTTTAGATAAAAATATGAAATTTTGCTGTTTATCATTATGTGACTAGGAAATCTAACAACACATATTTAATAAGTACTTTTATTCAAGTAA
This sequence comes from Sabellastarte sp. h YS-2021, assembly GCA_964017235.1. NCBI lineage: Eukaryota > Metazoa > Annelida > Polychaeta > Sabellida > Sabellidae > Sabellastarte > Sabellastarte sp. h YS-2021. Next base: position 113,806,291 of record OZ024933.1, read on the forward strand.
ATGTTGTACGACATTTATGTGTGACATAATAATGACAGTGTCCTGTTGGAGCAAAATAGTTAGGATTATAGAAATAGACAACGACAAGCGAGGGGTTATAGGCGATTTTACAATGATTAGCGATATTAGGATCACAAAGGCGAAGCCTGAGTGATTCTAAAGCGGTAATCGTTGTAAAATCGCCTATAACCCCGAGCTTGGAGTTGTCTATTTCTATTCTAACATGACATTTTAGAAGATCTTATAAAAATTAGTTTTGAAGCTATTTTGTAGAAAAATATACAAATATTTCATAAAATTTTGTTTATCGAAGGGTGTAGTTGAATTATTGGAAGAGCCACAAAATAAGATAGCCCTTTTCTCTGTTAAAGGTCTTGAAACTTTAGCAGATTCATGTCAGTATATTTTATTTCAAATGTAAGAATCCCTGAATATCGTATTTACTATTATTTACATATTTGATGAAAAAATCTAAGCTGTTACTTCAATTTTTATTTTTGCGGAGCAGTAATGTGAGCGATAAAATAGAACTAATGAAGTTATGCGGGGTTTTACAGAGCAATTTTCGTGTCTTAGCCAATCAGAATCGTGGACACAGCCGTGTCATGTTAGAATAAAATTTCCTCTCTTGGAACTCTCTTCTTATAAATGCAATTAGTTTGTGTGTTTAATTTTTGCATTCATAAATGAGTTCATGTGTTTCTATTCACAATGTTTATCAGATTGAATATTCAGATCTTGCAGGAAAACTTAATTGTTGTTAAATATGATGTAAATCTGATCCAACATTTACTTAATTGTATCCCCGACGCGAAGCGGGGATACTATGGATTCATCATCGTTGTCGTCCGCGTCCGCGCCCTCGTCCGATTTCTTGTTAGCGACCTACAGTCCACATTTCTTTCTGGATTTCTTTCATATTTGGCAGGTGGCTTGATATGGTAGAGGACTCGCCACCCTATCTTTTTGGTAGGCTTTATGTCTAAATTAGGCCTGTGGTAGACAAAAATGTCTAAAATGTGGAATATTGCTTGTTAGCGACCTACAGTCCACATTTCTTTCCAGATTTCTTTCATATTTGGCAGGTGGCTTGGTATGCTAGAGGACTCGCCACCCTATCTTTTTGGTAGGCTTTATGTCTAAATTAGGCCTGTGGTAGACAAAAATGTCTAAAATGCATTAAAAGTCATGAAATCATGCACTAAATCACTTATAACTTGAAAAGTGTTGCATTTAGAGCATTTTGTTAAAATATGTTATTCAGCTACTTTTTTCATAGCTACAACATGGTGAGTAACTTGGGTGTCTGTCTCAATAGCTAAGTGAGTAATAGCTACTTTTGGGCTTTTCAGTAACTTCCATCATGAGTAAAATCACTTGTAACTTGAAAACTATTGCATTTACACAATTTTGTATAAATATGTTATTCAGCTACTTTTGGGTCAGCTATAACATAGTAAAATTTCAGACCTGTAGCTCATGGCATAGCCGAGTAATAGCTACTTTTAGGTTATCACTGTTGAGTAAATCACTTATAACTTGAAAACTATTGCATTTAGAGTATTTTGTTTCAATATGTTATTCACCTATTTTGGGGTCAGCTATAACATAGCAAAGTTCCAGACCTGTGGCTCATTGCATAGCTGAGTAATAGCTACTTTGAAGTTCACACTGTTGAGTAAATCAGTTGTAATTGGAAAACTATTGCATTTACAGAAATTTGTGTAAATATGTTATTCAGCTACTTTTGGGTCAGCTATAACATAGTGAAATTACAGACCTGTAGCTCATGGCACAACTGAGCAATAGCTATTTCCAGGTACTGACTGTTGAGTAAATGACTTGTAACTTGAAAAATATTGGATTTGGAGTATTTTGTTAAAATATGTTGTTCACCTACTTTTGGGTCAGCTATAACATCGAGAAATTACAGACTTATAGCTCATGGCATAGCGGAGCAATAGCTATTTTCAGGTTCTCACTATTGAGTAAATCAGTTGTAACTTGAAAACTATTGCATTTACAGTATTTTGCTTAAATATGTTGTTCACCTAATTTTGGGTTAGCTATAACATAGAAAAAATCCAGACATGTAGCTCATTGTATAGCTGAGTAATAGCTACTTTGAGGTTATCACTGTTGAGTAAATCAGTTATAATGTGAAAACTATTACATTTACAGTATTTTGTTTAAATATGTTATTCACATAATTTTTGGTCAGCTATAACAGAGTGAAATTGCAGACCTCTATGTCATGGCATAGTTTACCAATATCTACTTTCAGGTTCTCACTGTTGAGTAAATCATTGTATCCACTGGAGAGCCGCAGTGTGTAGAGAGATTTCACCATTACCGCTCTAACGAAAAAAAATATTATAGCTAGCCTTCTCAAGTTTGCAAGGTATATTAGAGGGTGCACCACAGTATTCTATTGGTAGGCCTTATGTCTAAATTAGGTCTGTGGCTAAATTACTTGCCTACTAAAAATGAGTAATTCTGCATTTTCTCTAAAAGTATTGCAGATAGCAAATTTTTCTTAAATAACTCATTCACCTACTTTTGGGAGAGCTTTCGCATGCTGAAGTTCCAGACCTGTAGGTAATTACTCACCTACTCAAAATGAGTAAATGCGAATTATCTCTAAAAGTATTGCAGATAGCCAATTTTTCTCAAATAACTCCTTCACCTACTTTTGGGAGAGCTTTCACTTGGTGAAGTTTCAGACCCGTAGGTAATTACTCACCTACTGAAAATGAGTAAATGCAAATTATCTCTAAAAGTATTCCCGATAGCCAATTTTTGTCAAATAACTCCTTCGCCTACTTTTGGGAGAGCTTTCACTTGGTGAAGTTTCAGACCTGTAGCTAATTATTCACCTACTCAAAATGAGTAAATGCTAATTATCTCTAAAAGTATTGCAGATATCCAATTCTTATCAAATAACTCATTCATTTACTTTTGGGAGAGCTTTCACTTGGTGAATTTTCAGACCTGTAGGTAATTACTCACCTACTCAAAATGAGTAAATGCAAATTATCTCTAAAAGTATTGTAGATAGCCAATTTTTCTCAAATAACTCCTTCACCTACTTTTGGGAGAGCTTTCACTTGGTGAAGTTTCAGACCTGTAGCTAATTATTCACCTACTCAAAATGAGTAAATGCTAATTATCTCTAAAAGTATTGCAGATATCCAATTCTTATCAAATAACTCATTCATTTACTTTTGGGAGAGCTTTCACTTGGTGAATTTTCAGACCTGTAGGTAATTACTCACCTACTCAAAATGAGTAAATGCAAATTATCTCTAAAAGTATTGTAGATAGCCAATTTTTCTCAAATAACTCATTCACCTACTTTTGGGAGAGCTTTCACTTGGTGAAGTTTCAGACCCGTAGGTAATTACTCACCTACTGAAAATGAGTAAATGCAAATTATCTCTAAAAGTATTCCCGATAGCCAATTCTTATCAAATAACTCATTCATCTACTTTTGGGAGAGCTTTCACTTGGTGAATTTTCAGACCCGTAGGTAATTACTCACCTACTCAAAATGAGTAAATGCGAATTATCTCTAGAAGTAGATAAGATAAGATAAGATAACATTTATTTCATCTCTGTTAATGCAACTATAATTCTGTATATATACAAAGTAGTATATAATAAATAAATTAGTAAATGTACATAATTTCAACACCACAGAGAAACATGAAAAGGAAACAGCTGAAGCAAAAGCTTATCAAGGCTGTTCCCACAACTATCCAGTACCAATTTTAATACATTACAGGATTGTAATAACCTATTTAATAAGCAATGACATATAAATTATTTGTATAAATAAATTTCACAGATTTCTACAGTTAACTACAAAATAGATTTCATGTTGAGTAAATATAATATATTATGATATATATTTACCTATACATTTGTTTTCAGAAACTAATTTCTGATAATTACTAATATTCACATAATAAATAACTTTTATAATTGCTTTTAAAGGACAAGAATGAAGAATCTAGACTTATGGAGGAGGGAACTTTGTTCCATAATTATACCCCATAAACTGACAAACATTTTGACTTTATACTTGTTCTTGCATATTTGACTGCAAATTTATGTTTTTGTCTAGTGCTAGATAGCCAGTATTTCTCAAATAACTCATTAATATGAAAACAACTTATAGGAAGTCATGGGCTGCAAATCTTTTCATGTGGTCAGATTTGACCTTGGGCCCCTCCTGCTTATTATTGGTCCTAGAGGTTTGCAATGTGAAAACGACTTATAGGAAATCATGGGCTGCGAATCTTTCGATGTGGTCAGACTTCACCTTGGGCAGCTGCTACAGGGTCAAATAAGGTTAGCCAAACTCAAAAGTGCTTTCAGCTTGCTTATTAACGAAAAATGCTGTTTATCTTCCAAACTATGTTAGTTGGCCTTTGTCGGAGGATACATCCAGCATCTGGCCACAGATGCGTCCTTGGTCTAGTTGTTCCTGGATGTTTGTACAGTTTATTCAGAAAGGTAAAATTATTAAGATTTATTAAAAATGATTGCATGCAATATTTTGGGAGTTTAGTTAAAAAGTATTCATAAATGTATCTGAAAACTTTTCAAAAAATATTTGTATTCGTATTTTTGTATTCAAATACTTTTGAAATTGGTGTATTTGTATTCATATTCATGGAAATGAAAAGTATTTGTATTAGAATACTTTTGAAAGTATTTACCCAGGCCTGCTCATCATTGAGGCTTTTTCCACATCATCACATTTAGAATCAAAGTTTGTTTTAATTTACTTTGTAATCTTTTGTGCATTAGAACTAAAGCTAAAAGTTTGTGGAGGCACAAAGTGTGAACTGCATCTACAAATAGCCATGTAAATTTTTTTTGTCCTAAGTTCTATCAGAGACATGAAAATTTGAACATACACCTTACCAGAATACATTTATATGACACCAAAAAATTATCCTCATTCTCATCTTATACAAAATTCCATAGGCACTGATAGCTCAGACCTCCACAAAATATTTAGTGAGGATACAGAAAGTTCATCTAACAATTTTGAGGGGAATACCATAAGACTTAAGATCTTCAGTGCTAAGTCAAAGTCACCCAGTACCACAATCAGAAAATAAGACATACTGAAGGAAAGTTATGACTGGCAGGGTCTTAAAACAAATGAAAAAAGAAAGATTTTGGCTTCAAACAGAAGCTCCACCCAGCTTTTGTTCCTTCAAACCAATAAATATTGATCTCATTAAAAAGATCATGTACCAGCAAAAAAAACCATTTCCCATCAAACCCAAATGGGAGAACCTAGATTCCATCCTGACAGAAAGTATTAAACCTCAAACTAAGATTGATACACTCCCCAGGAAACCACCCAGCAAGCGAATGCCTATCAAAAGAAAGACAGATCTGAGGCTACTGTCCAAACCAAAGATCTCAGAATTCCTCAAAAAATACGCAAAGAATCTGGAATCCAGGAAAAAAGGGGCACAGGAAAAAAGGGAAACAGAAAAAAGGGCACAGATAAAAGGGGCACACAGTTTTTGTAAAAGGGGGAAAAGGGGCCCTTTTTGTGCAATTATGAAAGAAACATTTTTGATAAAAATTAACTTGTATTTAGTTTTATGCAACAAACATTTAACTCTGTAGGAATATTAATGCTACAAATTAACTTTTATTTGAGAAAAATTCAAGTAAATAAAACAGTAAATCAAAACCCCATGAAACAATCCAAGCAATTCTATGTAGCTACTGTGGGGTGCATTATACAATTAAAAGCCCCTTTAAGTAGACCCTCTTAAAAATCTAAGCAATTCTATACAACTGCTCTGATTGCATTTTAAAATTGAAGGCCCTTATAATTAGACCCGATCAAACAATCAAAGCAATTCCATGCATCTTCTGTGAATTACATTTTACAATTAAAGACCTTTTTAGAAGACCCCATCAAACAATCGAACAATTCTGTAATCTCTGTATAGGAAATTAAAATTGAAACCCTTTAAAGCAGGTTTAAAACACACTTTAAAACACACTATATTTATTCATATTTACACATCAGCACGTTATATGCTCCTTATATAAATTTGATTTATATTCATATTTTTTTTATTAAAAATACAAATCTGCCCCCTTTCTCTCTTTTCCAAAAACTTGTGTCCCCTTTTTCCTGTGCCCCTTTTTTCTAGGTCCCTTTTTTCCCGTGCCACTTTTTTCCACGCACCAGAATCTGTGACCATAACATTGAACAACCTATTTCAGCACACAATAGAATAACTCAGAGATAACTTAGATCAAATAATCCTATAAATATAGATTATAAATAAAGTAGACCAAATAATCTAAAAGTTGGGACCAGTAGCTGGAGATGTAGCTCTCCCAGATGATGAACTTTAACATGAAGCTGAAAATCATAACACAATATCTTTAACTGAGCCTTAATAATTCATTAAGTATATTTTATTCTTAAAACAAGAGAATTAAAAGGCTTTTATTTGTTAATAAAGTATTTAAGTATATCAATTGATCGTAAATTCAAAACTGTGAACAAAAATATGTACTAATATGTTTTTGTTATAACTTGATATACTTTCATTTATTTGTGTTTAATGGCACTTTCAAAATATTGTACATGTTACGTCATGATAGGTATGACAGATGTAAGGGCAGAGGAAACCAATGCATACTCTCACATAGTAATTGGTATTGTAAACTGTCAGGCATCAATAAGCAACTACCAACCAACCCACAAAGGGTCAGGTCTGGGGTTAAAAGGACTGACCTCAGAAATGGGGGCAAGTGTGTTAACCACTATGGCACCAGGCTCCCATTTAGTTATAATTAATATAGTGTCATTTATTACAGGAACTATTAATCTGAAAATAAAAAGACTTTGATTCTTTCATACATTTGTGCCACCCTCGAATAAGTGTGAATTCCGTCAAGTAATGAAAAGGAAATTCATATCTTTCAAGTACTCCCCAGTTGAGAACAAAATCACAAAAATCTACAAAATACATACATATAGAAAAAGCCTTGTGTAAATGTGTACACATTGTCGCACATAATATATATGTTGTATTGAATGTGGATAATCATTGCATTCAATGGGTCAAGCTATTGAATGTGTACATTCAATGGGCAAATCATTGAATGTGTACATTCAATGGCTGAGCTGTGGAATGTGTAGATTCAATGGCTGGAATCATTGAATGTGTACATTCAATGACCCAGGGCATTGAATGTATAAATAATTAAACATGAAATGCTGAAATAGATTTCAAAGACTTAATTTACAACCCAGACTGGATAGTTTCGAGCATAATAATAAGCAATTAATTGGAATAAAGGTGCGACATTTCACAAATTAACATGAAGAAGATCAGTCTACAACTCTTATTTTTTACATTAAAACATTAATAAACATATATGTCCCAACATAAATATAATATATTTCATCGCATTATTTTCTTAATTGCCTTCATATTTTGTAAATCACTCATTATTTCATAATAAGCTTTTGTGCCATCATCCTGCTGTTGCATAGAACATTTATTATTTCTGCACATAGATCCTTTCTGATCAAAGCCATAATGAAATCTGTACAATAAGCTTCACTTTAATCCACAAACATGAAAACACTTGGCCTCTCAATCAAACAGTAAAAGGGAAACAGTTCAAGCCCAAGTGGTAATTTTATGGTCTTTAAGTGTATTATTCTGAAATGTGGCAAAAATTAATTTATCTAATTATGTGTGTAATTTGGGGATCTAAATATAATTAGCCCCACAATAGCACCCCTGTAATGTTGCATAGATTCACTGGGACATCATAATTAGAAAACAGATCAGGATAAATATTTTTTTGAGAAAACCGCAGTGTTTGTCACAAGACATAACTGTGTGACTGGCCACAGATAACAAACTTATTGCAAAAGTTTATTTTTAAGTTGATATCAACCAATGTGATGTTAAGAAAATGATAAAAAAGTTACATTTTATGCAGTATCAATTACTTATTTCCAGTTAAACCATTGAATGTACACATTCAATGGCTGCTTGCTATTGAATGTGTACATTCAATGGCCAAGCCATGGATGACTAGGCCATTGAAAGTATACATTCAATGGTTATCTACATTCAATACAACATATACAATGCATACAAGCAATACTCGACATGTTTACATTTTCATATATGTAGACAGAAGGCAAAATATCCCAGCAGGCAAACAAGTTTGATGTTAGGTTGAATGCTAGGGTCAAATATTGTTTGATGTTTTAGTTAGATCCCAACTGAGACATGATGAAATCAACTGTGGAAATCAGACTGACTACAATGGGTGAGATCTGGTTGAGCCCCTTAGTTTTAAGGGAAGTGGAATCTAGTATATACTACATGGTCAGGATTCTGCACTGTAAATTGTAGGGCATTAGTAAGTAACTACAAACTTTCCCACATAAGTTGTGGCTTGGGGTTTAAACATCCGACCTCAAAGGTAGGAGGAGGGTATGTGTCTCATTACACCTTGAGTAGCTCCAACTACTGGTTCACATGAGGCCGAATGAATTCACATCACACGTGCATCACATGTGCAATTTTCAATTAGATCATCAATAATTGTAGGTTTAATGAGGATATGTTTAATGAGTTTGTACATTGTGCCTTCATAAAATTTTGTTTGGGGTATCAGACTCCAGCACTCAGTGCATGGATGTATATTCTATTTTATATTATTTTACATTCAATAAGATGAGTTCTTGATGAAAGTGATTATCTTTTCACATCAAAGAGATCAACGTTACTTGCAGTGCCAAAGTTGATTGAAAAGTTTCCTAATATACTTGATGAAAACAGTTAATGGCCTTAAAGAAGGCCTTGGACACCGTTGATAATGAATTTGTGTTAAGTAGATTAAAATATTGTGGAATCAGAGGATTAGCTAATAAATGGTGACACAGTTATGCAATAGAAAATAACGGCTCATAATAGATGGGACTGCACGAGTTAAAGTTACTGTCTATACTATATTGGGTACCACAGGGTTCAAATGTGGGACTTGTGACACTGTGACCATTTTGTATATAAGTCAACTGGCCAATGCATCAAATATTCTACAGTTTATACTATTTGCAGATGACACAAATGCTTTTGCTCAGGCCATGATGTAACAATTCTAACAAATTACTGGTGAAGTAAACATTACGAAAGATTGGTTTGCTCTCAATGAGTTTTAATTTAAAGGCCTAGTAACTGTTACAATACAACTTTTGTCTGTATATTCAAACATGGACAGACTACAGTGATTACAACTACAGAACTGAGAGGTGTACTTAGACAAATATTTAATTTTTGTGCTGCTTATCAGCATTTTGCTTTATGTACATCATCTGTTGAGTATATAGAGTCTACGTGTTATGTGGAGTAGTTACGTGTTGAACTTGAAAATAACTGTGTAACATTTAGACAATTTAAATATTAAAGTTGTAGTAAGTATAATGTCAAAGAAATGAAATTCCAATTATACACACATAACATTTGTAAATAAATTATTTGGGTTTTAGAAAATAAATACATTGAGGTTCTTGTCATGAAAGTTAAACTTTCTACCTGTGTATGTAACTAACTCTGTTTGCAGAAGTTAAACTATTAACTAAACTAATTATTAGCACAAGTATATGTAACCAATTTACCCAGATAGCATTTCAGCATTGCAGTGACATTGGCTGTTGGTCGTATGTGTTTAGTGAGTGAACAATTCTAAACTAACTATTTAACAATTTTAGACATAAAATAATATTCTCATTATAAATTTACAATAAGAAAAGTTGTTATTATAGTATGGACTATATCATCTTAAGACACTGTACGTTTCACCTTTGTTAATGTTTGGTCATGTGACTTATCAGGGACTGCCTTAAGTAAGATCAACCCACAGTCTGTCAATTATTTGCCTTCTGTTAAACAATGGCCACATAACCCCATGCTGCTACCTGATTGGCTCATGCTGTGGTGGTAGCAAATTTTTACTGTGGCTGCCAGCTTTAGACTGATGGATATACAACTTCACTTTGTTGCTGTTATACTAATATAGCATACACAATAAACTTAAATGAACTTAATCTTAAATGAACTGAATCTCAAAATGTTACCACTGATCACATAGAGAAGTTAGCAAAAACAATGTGAATGTTTCTCTAAGTGTAGAAAAAATGGTGGTTTATTTAGAATTACTGTAATCTATGCAAGAACATACAAAAACAATTTCTATGGTGCTACTAAATTTTTATATTATTACAACTAAACATAACATGAAATTCAATGTTTTTTTTTCCTTGTGGAATCTTTGTATTCGACTACTTGTCACTGTACAGATCAGTTATATAAACATGGGATACTGTGAAAAAAATTATCTTGTGTTGATCTGAAGGAGATAATAGTTTTACAAAGACATATTTAAATAAATACACAAACTTTAATGTAATTATTGAAAAAAGTAAGGAGATATTTTCAAATATGTCTTTCAAAATATTGATAAAACACGATTGAAAGGATACTAGTGTACTTACCAAGAAGAATTTAAAGTATACATCTTTTTTCTTTCACATCTAAGTATATCGTTAGTTCACTTGTAAATTTGTTGTTTTGCACATGTGCTCTGTCATGTGAACTGTGAAATTCTCGATAACAATGTGTGTCCAGATAATCCTCCTGTTGAACAGGACATAAAACTTTGGTCAAAACAGTCATGGGACAAATACATTCTGTATGAACGGTATGCATGGTACATACATTCTCTTATTGACAGAATCTGGCAGCTAATTTAAAGAAAATAAATCAGCTTTAGAATGCCAAATACTGATTTCTTTTCCAAAGATCTAGAGTGGCAATCAAGTAAATAGGATATCTAGACCAATGTTTACGTTTACTAGTCATTTAACATTAGTAAAACAAGTTTTATGGTATTAATTAATTGTTTTATGGAAGACATTTAGAAATTCCATTCCATCAGAATTTCAAATCCTGTGGTGAATTTTTCAGTTTGACATAGCTTGACATTCTGACCAAATTAAATGTCAGTAGTAATGTTCAAATTTTCTTGATTTTCCTCTTATGTTTCTCTTTTTTCAAAGAACAATGCCTCTTTTACAAGATTTGCTGCATACCATTTTAATCAAGTTAGTTAGCAACAATTTATGTTTATGTTTTTTCATGAGTATGAAAACCCTTAAGGCCTAGTAACTACTCATTATTTTTCGAGATAGTATTTGAGGATGACATCCTCAAGATCTTTCCTGACTAAATCATGTGATCTGGACCTGATGCTAACTTCTTTAGCTAAAGAATGTGCAGACATTCAAGTTACTCCAATTACCAATATCATAAATTATTTACTTGAAGAAGGGAGTTTCCCAAATTGTTTCACCTGTGCCACCTATGTCTAGACAGAAATCTTCTAAAAATTACAGACTGGTGTCCAGTCTAAGTTTCACATCCAAACTGATCGAAAAAGCAGTGGCTAAACAATAATTACATTAACAGGGAAGGCTTTTCCAATGTTAACCAGTCTGCTTACAAAAGATTGCATTCTACAACACAGCACACCTTAAAATCCAAAATGTCACTGCTGCTTCAATGAACTCTGGTAAGGCTGTTACACTCACATTGCAGAATCTCTCAATAGCATTTGATGCTATTGATCACAACGTTCTTTTCAACTGCCTTGGGGATTGATTTGGCACTGGCACTGAGGTGGATCCAGTGTGATCTTACAGATGAGAAACAGAAGGTTTAACTGGCTAATAGCTTATCCATTGCCTTTTTGCACCCTATGTTGTATCCAGGGTTCTGTCCTGAGTCCCCTCCTTTCTATCTCTTACACTATCGCCCTCAGTAACCCCTCATTTCCAGCTTCAGTGTTACCCACCAGCTGTATGTTGATGGCACCCAAATATATCTAGCAATTTACCATAGCAACTTTGATTCAAGTTTGTCTGAGCTCACTGAGTGCTTTACTTGTGTTCAAAAGTGGATAGATGGTGTGAAACTGAAACTTAACCCAGAGAAAACAGATTTCATCATCATTGGTGATACACAAGCCAAAGAGTCCCCCAGGAAAAAAATTTCCACCCAGCTTCTTGGAAGTTATATCTCCCCTACAGATATAGGTAAGAACCTAGGTGTTACTTTTGACTCTAGAAACACTTTCGCCAGTCACATAATCAAGGTTTGTCATGCCTGCTACAATTATGTGAAGGACTTAAGACACATCCGGAAATTCCTTATTGTAGAGACTGCAGCCCTGCTTGCAAACACAATGATTAACAGTCAAAATTGACTACGGCAATTCCCTACTATATGGCATAAATAAATATAATGTGGCTAAACTCCAAAAGATAGAACAAGTCATGTTACACCCTGTCTTCAAAAACTGCCCTGGCTCTCCATTTTATTCTGTATCTTATTTAAATATAATTTCATTACATTTAAGGCCATTAATTTCTCCCAATCTGCATACTTATCATCCTTGATCAAAGCCAGTAGCCTCATGCAATAAAATTGGCTATCTTTCTCGTCAGTTTGTTCTAAAAAGACCATCGGCTATGGCTTCTCCCACTGAATTTAACAGATTCCCACAATCAGTTTGATCACAGCACACAATAACAGGTTTCCTAAGCCAGGTAAAAACCTCTACCATAGTATATTTTGCCTAATGGGAGCAAATTTGGAGCTCGAATGTTATAATTCTTATGTTACATTGTACCCTATACTTAACTTGGACCTAATGAAGTTTTTTTTCAACTGAGGAGAGATATGGGAAAACTGTGAGGAGTAAGTGACAACCCTGCAGAGTGAATTTTAGATGCGTTACAATATTAGAGAGGTTTAATGATGCCCTTAAAGGGCCATGGTGGCAGAGTGGTAACACTCTCGCCTCCCACCTCTGAGGCCCTGGTTCCATCCCCATCACAGCCTCAAGTGGGAAAGCTGGTAGTTGCTTGCCGTTGGTCGGCAGTTTACAGTACAGAACCCTAATGAACTGTATGTACTGGTTTCCTCTGCCCTTCCAACTACTCGTCGTGACATGACCTGTACAGTGTTGAAAGCAATGTAAAACCCCAAATAAATAAAATTAATGATGCCCTTAACAGACACCTAATGTAAAATAATTCCCGTAAGAAATATGTTACATTTAAAGTGGATGCAGTTCCCATATTAGGGTTTAGCAATACATCCATATAAAGGAATGCAGGTCAAAGAAGTTCTTTTGATGTGATACAAAACAGACATGCTTTGTAATCGGCCTGTGGTGTTTATATGGGGAAATTTTGTGACCTGACAGTTCACCAAAATGTGGTATATATGTTTATCTCCACATTGGGCTATCAGATATTTATTTGTATCTTGTTGTTTAGTTATAAAATAGATAGGAATGAGTGAGAGCAAGTCAGCCTTTGCGTAAAAAATGTATCATAACTGAGCCATGAAACCTTAAAAATCATGTGATACACATCTAATGCTGACATAAATATGTTTGCATTTATGGTTTTGAAGGCCAGAAGGTAACAAGAAACCTCTCTGTTCTTAACTCAAAATCAGTGAGTGAAGTAGTCCAATTTGCTTCTCACTAAAGCATTTGCCAAAAGGATTAAGATTTAAGGTACAAGAGGAGATAAATTTTGTTAAGGTCCATTACATCAACTCAGGTTGACTTTGCAACCTTAAAATTTGTCGGCAAGTTGATGTCTGTGAGTTGTCTCGTCGGCAATTTGCTCATATACCTGTTTAGTGGGTTTATACCAGTAAACGGTCATGCAGAAATTAATATTTTGAATTTAAATTATATTGACAGCTTTATATTATACTTTTCTATGACCAAATTGTCAAATGACATGCGCCTCAATTAATACTTCCTGTATGCTGTGCAATATTTCTAAGAAAGTTTTATATTTTGACAATTTATCTCTATTATCGACCATTTTACGGCAAACAGGAAATACCAGTGATTGCCCATGTTTGATTGCCAATGTTTCATCAATTCTATTAGTTACAATTTTTATAATGCAGCTATCATTTGCACAGTACTACTTTCTAAAACCATTTCCATTGATATCAAATAATTCAGAACATGTCATAACATATTTCAGCTAATATATCTCATAAACACACAATACGTTATGGAAACTGGTCAACCCGGCCCTTTGTCAACTCTGACTCATCTATGCAAACTCAACCCCATTCTTTTAGAAATTCAACCTGGCATATTTTATTTTTGGATGGATTTTGATAATCTAGCTATACAAGTGGCGATAACGCAGATTCACTGCTGATGAAAAAAAATGGATAATAATCCAGGATTAATGATCATCCACGATGAATCACATGAACATATTCAACCATTAACTTTAGCTTATTTACAAAGGGGTTTAATAAAAATATGGTGATAAATTCATCTAATTTCTACTTTTATGCAGTTTTGTTTTGATTTGTGATGTAGCTACTCTAATTATATGCATCAACGGCCCCTCTCTATTGATCGCAACCTTCTCAAGCTTTGCAAAGCTCATATTTCAGAGTTTTACATCCCTCTCAACAGCTACCAGCCTTGCGATTCCGGGATTCCGAAAAATATACGTTTTAGGACTTCCCCAATCGAACACTTTCGAGAAGTCACAACAAAACATGGTTGAAGACACATTAAAATCTGCAAAGAACGTGGTAAAAGTTTATTATTTCTTCAAATTTAAGGTTAGTTTTAATATTTTAAGCTCTCCCACCATTATACATGCTGACAAGCGAGATGAAGGCTGTTAGTGTCCATTATCGCCCATTGCCAGTGGACTCCAGAGTAGTGGCATTCTACCAGCAAACGCCCACGCTGACGTTAATATATTGAATTTCAATTATATTACAGCTTTATATTTTATTCTTCTACCGCTATGTTGTCAAATAATATGCACTACAATTAATAACCGAGGTGCATGTTGTACACGGGTGGTCACGAAGATAAACGGTCACGGAGATAAACGGTCCTCAGAAATGCTCACATAAAAACAGTTAAAAGGTTTAAACAACAATATAACACAAACCAAAATCATGAAAAGCATTGTTTAAGTCTATTTTGTTGTTTAGTTTCTGCGATTTTGCTATTTACACTATTTAAATTTGAAAACTTTGAAGACCGTTTATCTTCGTGACCACCCGTGTAATATTTGTTTCAAAGCTTTATATTTTCATAATTTATCTGTATTATCGGCCGTTTTTACTGCAAACCGGAAATACCAGTGAATGCCCAGTTTGTAGCTAGACTTATAGAAGCATTTGTCCTTGACCTCTAACAAAGATATATAAGGCGGGCGTTCACTCGTAAGCAGGCGTTTACTAGTAGAAAGCCACTAATGAGTGGAATCTCCTCAATTTTCATGGTCGATTATTCGTCCATTTTTCCGACCGATGATTGACCCATAATCTACCTTTTTATTCCACTGTTGGCCAATAATAATAATAAATAATAGTTTATTTCTAAGCCAACAACACATAATAATACAATTGACATAGTATGTAAAAAATTGATTACTACATACATCAACAGTTATGAGTATCAACCTCTTACCTTTTTTGGTTTAGCTTATTTTTGAAAGGGAACTGGCAGAAGCAAATATTGCGTATGCTAACACCAATCCCCACTTCCAGTTAGTTACTGGAAGTGGGGATTGATAGTTCCAGTTAAGTTGTCACTGACCGAACGCGATTGTACCATGATACTGATGATTGATCAAACATTGGTCTAATCGTCCACCCACTGCTTGAGAGTTGATTTTTTGTCTTATGCCGGGCTTCAGTCTGGGAAGGAGATTATTAAAATGCATCCTGTGCGTGCGTGCTTGTGTGCATCAGTGTGTCATGCAGATTTCTCCCAAACTGCTAAAGTTACAGATTTTTTGTAAATTAATTGTCCTAATGAATTTTCATGCCCTTTTTTGGTTTTGTGGACTTAGGCCTAAAGATAAGTGAGTAATAGCAATTTTAGCTACTTTGAGTAAAAAGTGTTACAGTTTTGCAGTTTTTTCTTGAAATCTATCCCCGAAGAATTCATCTGCAGCCTTTGAAATGTTGAACAGGTGCCTGGACGATATAAAGGAGTGGATGTCAGCCAGCAAACTCAAACTTAATCCTGACAAAACTGAGTTTATTGTATTTGGTTCAAAAAAGCAGAGGGACAAATTGCAAGCACATTTTCCATCTACCATCTTGGGTAGTCCTCTCTATCCTGCCGAGTGGGTCAAGAATCTGGGTGTGTGGTTCGATTCTGATTTGTCCATGTCCAAACATGTTCAGAATATCTGTAAAAGTTGTTTTGCGCAACTCCGTGATTTTAGACATGTCAGGCGGTTTCTCACTCATGATGCTTCTGTACTTGTGGCTAATGCTCTTGTAAGCAGTCGGTTGGACTACTGTAACTCACTTTTCAGGAGTCTTTCTAAGTTCAATCTTCGTAAATTACAGTGCATCCAAAACAGTGCTGCCAGAATTGTATCAAATACCAGTAGATACTAGATAGACTAGTATAACCCCTGTTCTTAAGAATCTGCATTGGCTTCCTGTTGAACATCGCTCAGTCTTTAAAACTGCTACCCTTGTCTATAAGTTTCTTCACACTGATTTCCCCAGGTATTTTGCTCCATACATCTCCTCCTACAGCAGCTCCTACAGTACTAGGCACAGTCAGAGTGGTGGTAATTTCCTTGTCATTCCCAAGTTTCAACCCTCAATCCATAAATCTGTCAAACAGTTTGGTCATAGTTTTGCCTTCGATGCTCCCACTGTTTGGAATGCTCTTCCTGAGGAGATTCGTGTGTCCCCCTCTCTTGCCTCCTTCAGAAAACGGCTCAAAACCCACCTTTACACCAAGGCATACCCTCCTTAGTTTCACCCACCCTGGTGTTCTCCGTGGTGCTGAACTTTTTTCCGTCCCTGGACAATGACATTGGTAGACTGTTTTTGTTTTGTTGCGCCTTAGAGTCCCCTTCCTATTGGGGAGATTAAGCGCTATAAAAGTCCAATTAGAATTAGAATTAGAATATGGTGTTCAGCTACTTTGTCCTTAGCTATAAGATGGTACATAGTTTGGGGTTCTATTGCATACCATAAGTAATAGCTATTTTCCCATCTGTAGCTAAATAACAGTAAATAAATAAGAAGTAAAGCCAAATATCTTCAAAAGTATTAAAGTAAGGGAAATTGTTTCAAATATGTTATCCATCTGCTTTTTGGTGAGCTATCACATAGTAAACTTTCAGACCTGCTGCACCTTGGACAGCTGAGTATAGCTACTTTGAAATTGTGACTGTTGAGTAAAGCCATTGTAACTCCAAAACTATTGCAGTTAGAGTATTTTCCTAAAATATGTTGTTCAGCTACTTTGTCCTTAACTATAAGATGACATGTAATTTGGAGTTTCATAGCATGCCATAAGTGAGTAATAGCTATTTTGTTATTTGGAGTAAAATAATGACAGAGATAAATGTGAAATATTTTAAAAAGTATTAAAGTTAGGCTAATCTTTTCAAATATGTTTTTCATATGTCTGAAAAGGTAAAATGAAGAAAAGAGTCAATTTTTGGAGTGTTCTGGATCACTATCTGGATCTTCTGGATGAATGAAATGTAATTTTTAAAGACAGATAACTCAAAAACCCACGTACGGATTTCAATGAAATTTTCAGGATATGTCTGAAAATGTAAAAATAAGAAATTAGACAATTTTGGGATTGATCCAGATCACAATCTGGATCTTCTGGATCCATGGAATGTAATTTTTAAAGACAGGTAACTCCAAAACTTATGGATGAATTTTGATGTAATTTTCAGGATATGACTGGAAAGGTGAAAGGAAGAAGTGATTTAATTTTGGGAGTGATGTGGATCACTATCTGGATCTTTTGGATCCATAAAATGTAATTTTATAAGACAGATAACTCAAAAACCTACAGACGGATTTCAATGAAATTTTGAGGATATGTATGAAATGGTAAAAGGAACAAATGATTCAATTTTGAGAGTGATCTAGGGATCACTATCTGGATCTTCTGGATCCATGAAATGTACTGTTTAAAGACATAACACGAAAACTTATGGACGGATTTCGATGAAATTTTGAGGACATGTCTGAAATGGTAAAAGGAAGAAATGTTTCAATTTTGGGAGTGATCCGGATCACTATCTGGATCTTCTGGATCCAAGGACAGATTTCGATGAAATTTTCAAGATATGTCTGAAAAGGTAAAAGGAAGAAATTATTTAATTTTAGAGTGATCCAGGGATCACTATCTGGATCTTCTGGATCCATGAAATGTAATTTGTAAGGACAGATAACTCAAAACTTGTAGACGGATTTCGATGAAATTTTCAGGATATATCTGAAAAGGTAAAAGGAAGAAATCATTCAATTTTGGGAGTTATCCAGATCACTATCTGGATCTTCTGGATCAATGAAATGTAATTTTTAAAGATGGATAACTCACTTATGGACAGGTTTCGATGACATTTTCAGGACATGTCTGAAAAGCTAAAAGGAAGAAATGATTCAATTTTTGGAGTGATCTGGATCACTGTCTGGATCTTCTGGACCCATGAAATGTGATTTTTAAAGACAGATAACTCAAAAACGTATACCCCCCGGTATATGGATTTCGATGAAATTTTCAGGATATGTCTGGAAAGATAAAAGGAAGAAATGTTTCAATTTTGGGAGTGATCCGGATCACAATCTGGATCTTCTGGTTCCATGAAATATAACTTTTAAAGACATATAACTTAAAAACTTATAGACGGATTTTGAGGAAATTTTCAGGATATGCAAGATAGAGCAATTTCAGTGATAAGTAAGTCATTCACCTACTATTGGGTGATGTACCACATGTTGAAGCAGATCTATAGCTTTTTGAATAGCTGAGTCATAGCTACTAAAATGGATAAACGTCTTTTATCTCTAAAGTGTTGCCGATACGTTATTTCTTCAAAATAAGTCATTCACCTACTAGTGAGTGATCTACCACATAGTGATCTACCACATCTGAGTTTGCATCTGAATGGGGCCGAGTTGCCAAATGTCTTAGGTGACCATGGTTCTCCAAAGACAAGATTTTGATTCACTGTTGGTTGATATACAGTTGTCATAGGTGGCAACATGGAACTTGTGGGATAAATATTTTTAGGGATTGTTATTAGTCTTGGTAATTTATATATATTAAAAATGTCAATAAAATACCTAGTGGCTTTCCACCAGTAAACGCCAATACTTTAGATAATATCAGGGATGGGGTCTATTACATGCTGTCTGTTACTATAACTATTACAGTGCCATCTATTACTATTACATTTCAAATTTTCAAATCTATTACTATTACATGGCCATCTATTACTTTCTATTACCTTGTAACAGCTAGTAAGTAAAAATAAAGTTTGATAATTTTTTAAAGTCACTGGCAGTCAAATGCATTGTCTATATAGTTTTCAAAACCATACAGAAATCATAAGAAAGCCATCAAGATATCTCCATAATTCATTGAATGAAGCAATATTCCACAGTTTTATTTCACAATTTATATACAAGCATTCAGTGAAGCAAGAAATCTTTTAACATAAAGTCAAGTAACATGACTTAATAATATACCGGTGCTGCACTCTGTATCGCTCATGCTTTTGTAAGCGTCCATCCACAATCTTACGTTATCGCCCATAAATTGCTAATATGCCGTTTTGATGTAAACTTTCTCCATAAAAACCCAAAAATCGGTCATATTTGATTAATTTATATCTATTTTCAACAAAATCTTCCTTATTTTAGTGACTATGTCACCTTTTATTGTTCTGAGATTTGTTTACCAATCGCATATTTCACATTTAGGTGGTGTGTGCTAGCACACAGTTTCCTCAAATTTTGTTTATTTTTCTCGAAACGCCCGGCTGGTTTTCGTTAGTGTAAACGCCCATCCCCAACTTAGTATGTAAACACTTTCACATCCAGATTATGACATGTCTTTTATTAAATTTCCATTAAATGTTATATACATATATATTTCATGTAGCAAGGCTTGTATAACTTGCATTAAAGAAAACGCAACAATAAAAATACTGAACAACATCGTCTGAGAAATCCAATTTCAGTGAAATGTTTATAAGTAGAGATATATTAAACTGAAACAACAGTTAGCCAATGTAATAGAAACTAATAGAAAAAGTAATAGATTTTTCTATTACTTTGCAATATATTACTATAATATTTTCAAAATTTCAGTCTATTACTATTACATTTAAATTTCAGCAAATCTATTACTTTTCCGTTACTTCTATTACATTGGCCCCCTTCCCTGGATAATATTTAACATTTATATTGTGTAACCTTGTTATTTATAAACAAAGTCAAAGAATTTAGTCTGCCTGATAATATTCAACTGTTTTTCATACAATACAATTAGCTAATGCTTTAATTTTATTGTTTCATATTTCCTTGAAAGTGTTATATTTTGCCCTATATCTCTATTATCAGCCGTTTTTACAGCAGACCGGAAATACCAGTGAACGCTTATTTTGTAGACATATAGTGGCATGTGTCCTTGACCTCTAACAAAGAATTATAAGGCCAGCATTCACCGGTAGAAAGCCACTAGTGGTTTTGTCTTTTTTAATGCAAAATTTAGGGAAGGTTGATTGTCTCCAACAGGGATATAGAATATCGGGCGAGTTGTCCCAGAATTTTCAGGGCAAGATGGTGTTGGGCATGAGGTGTCCATATTAGCCTCAAACAATACTGCTTGCCAAGCAATTATGGTCATAGCAAAATTATGAACACCCCAACTTTTGTCAGTTGTGCCAGTAATCATGCTATTTAACGAAAACTGTCAATAAAACATATGATAAAACAAAGGTACATTAAGTTCCCCACAAGTATAAAATATTTCAGGCATTATTTAGGCCAAATATCCATTAAATTGATGAAATATATGTGTTTCCTTCATTCAAGCTTATTTATTTGTTGTTTTACGCCGCGTTCAACAGCCAGGGTCATATTGCCACGGGTAGTTTACAGGTGGAGGAAACCAGTGCATACTGCACTGTAAACCACCGGGCATCAGCAAGTAACTACCAACTTTCCAACATGAAGTGCCCGGCCCAAGATTCGAACCGGCGGCCTTCTGAGGTTGGAGGCGAGAACTCTAACCGCTACACCACCGAGCCCCCCTTCATTCAAGCATGAATGTCACTAGATTATTGATCTAGTTTTCATGCTGTATGTTGGTTTCATATGAAAATTTATAATTGAAATAATTCTTCTCACACAATAATATACACAAAAAAGACACACACAAAGACCTTACGAATGGTGTTTTAGTTGTGAAAATTCGTTATGTATTGAAATATTTACAAGCAGTCAAAGCTGAACAAAAATTTACTTTGAATTAGTAAAAATATTGGAAAGCAAAGTTTTGTTTACAACCAAAGTAAATAATGAAAGATAGGGGTGTGACAAGTACAAATAATTCAGGATGACTGCTTGCGGACAAAAAATCGACTCGACATTGAGCCCTGGCGAAGTTTAGTATCCACCATTACAGGAAACAACATCCAATATGGCGGCACCCGTAAACGACAAAAATGTAAAGATAAAAGCTTTGAATCACTTGAATTAGCTGATGTCACCATATAATACACGTAAAATCTTCCACATGAGTTACACAGTGTTCCAATCTCTCCTGTTTTAAAAGTCGACAAAACCTACTTATTTCAGAAATCATTTCCATCTTAGTTTGTTACTTACTAGGTTGAGACCTGGAATATGTTTAACGTCTTTACGATTTATGCTTAATGAACTGGATGGTGTGCCTTAGAATCTGCAGATATGGAGATTAAGCACTTGGACCACTGATTGATTGATTGAAACAAGAATGGAATTTCAAGCTCAGTTGAAGTTCAGCCCTACAGAAGTGCCATCTGAAAATGTTAAGCTTATGTTATATTGTCAAACATGTACAGAAAAATAAGTTCACAATTTATTCATGTCACTACCAATCACTTTAAAAACAGATTATAACTCAGTTATCATTCCATATCTGCATCACATATCAAAATTAGTGACCAACATCTTGTCTCTATGGTATGAAACTAACAAGAACTAAAAACTTGGGGCTTCATTTTGTAGGATGTAAATTGCATTTTATATAATTAAGCGTCCCTGAAAGGGCGCTTCTTTGTTTTCACCTCAGTTTCCTCGCCACCGCCGCCGCCGCATTATCATCTCCCTTGAATATCTGCCTTATTATTAGGTTTCAAACCATATTTGGCAGTTATATACCTTAGGCGTGGGAAAATTTTTCTGCATGCTTAAATTTGACCTTTGACCTTTATCAAGGTCACATGATCAAAAACAATTTTTTTAAGTACACCCCCCCGTCATCGCAGTTCAGGAAAAACTACTTGCTACACAGCCTAATAATTAACTGTCCCTGAAAGGGCGCTTCTTTGTTTTCACCTCAGTTTCCTCGCCGCCGCCGCTGCATTATGGTCTCCCTTGAATATCTCCCTTATTATTAGAAGGTTTCAAACCATATTTGGCAGTTATATACCTTAGGCGTGGGAAAATTTTTCTGCATGCTTAAATTTGACCTTTGACCTTTATCAAGGTCACATGATCAAAAACATTTTTTTTAAGTACACCCCCCGTCATCGCAGTTCAGGAAAAACTACTTGCTACACAGCCTTATAACTTTACACACCTGTTCATACTATCAAAAACACGAGCTGATTAGATTTTGGGAGCAATCCCTTGAAAAATGTCTCATTTATGGGTGATTTTCTGACACCTTCCAATCTGAGAGCCTTAAATTTAGGTCAACCCCCCTATTATCTTCTTAAGTATTGCATTTAGAGCCATAAAATGTATTGGGAGGTAATAGGAAACCATATGTGGAGAATCTAAATAGCCCCCCCCCCCCCCCCCCCCCCCCCCCCCTTATGGGTCAAACTGGGGTCATAAATAGCTGCTTTGGAGTTTTTATCTCCCGCCGGGCTTTAGCCCGGGAGGGAGATTATGAAATGATGCCTGTGTATGCGTGCGTGCGGGTGTGCGTGCGTTAGTTAGTCACGCAGATTCCTCCAAAACTACTACAGCTACAGATTTTTTGTAAATTAATTGTCCCAATGAATTTTCACGCCCTCGAAAATTTTTTTGGTTTTATGGACTTAGGCCTAAAGATAACTGAGTAATAGCTATCTTAGCTACTTGGAGTAAAGGGCTCATAACTCAAAAACTATTGCAGTTACAACTTTTTCTTCAAATATGTTGTTCAGCTACTTTGTCCTTAGCTATAAGATGGTACATAGTTTGGGGTTCTATTGCATGGCATTAGTGAGTAATAGCTATTTTCTCATTTGTAGCTAAATAACAGAAGAAGTAAATGTCAAATATCTTCAAAAGTATTAAAGTTAGGGAAATCTTTTCAGATATGTTGTTTATTTACTTTTTGGTAAGCTATCACATAGTAAAGTTTCAGACCTGTTGCACCTTGGATAGCTGAGTAATAGCTACTTTGAAATTCTGACTGTTGAGTAAAGCCATTGTAACTCCAAAATTATTGCAGTTAGACTGTTTTCCTAAAATATGTTGTTCAGCTACTTTGTCCTTAGCTATAAGATGGTATATAGTTTAGGGTTCTATTGCATGCCATAAGTGAGTAATAGCTATTTTCTCATTTGTAGCTAAATAACAAAAGGAGTAAATGTCAAATATCTTCAAAAGTATTAAAGTTAGGGAAATCTTTTCAAATATGTTGTCCATCTACTTTTTGGTAAGCTATCACATACTAAAGTTTCAAATTTCAAAGTTGACAACTTTTGGTGGCCATCTTGAATTTTTGCGGAAAATGAAAAATGGCAAATATCTCTGAAACTGTCAGAGCGATTTAGAGCAAGTTTTGGACCTGAAGTGTAGTAGAAGGGTTTTCTGTTGAAACATGAAAGTTTTCAATTTCACATGGTCAAGTTTCAGACCCATAGCTAATTACTCACCTACTTAAAATGAGTAAATGCGAATTATATCTAAAAGTACTGCAGAGAGCCAATTTTTCTCAAATAACTCATTCACCTACTTTTGGGAGGGCTTTCATTTGGTAATGTTTCAGACCCATAGCTAATTATTCACCTACTGAAAACGAGTAAATGTGAATTATCTCTAAAAGTATTGCAGATAGCCAATTTTTCTCAAATAACTGATTCACCTACTTTTGGGCGAGCTTTCACTTGGTGAAGTTTCAGACCCGTAGATAATTACTCACCTACTCAAAATGAGTAAATGCGAATTATATCTAAAAGTACTGCAGATAGCCAATTTTCCTCAAATAACTCATTCACCTACTTTGGGAACAGCTTTCACTTGGTGAAGTTTCAGACCCATAGCTAATTACTCACCTACTCAAAATGAGTAAATGCGAATTATATCTAAAAGTACTGCAGATAGCCAATTTTTCTGAAACAACTCATGCACCTACTTTTGGAAGAGCTTCCACATGGTGAAGTGTCAGACCCATAGCTAATTACTCACCTACTCAAAACGAGTAAATGTGAATTATCTCTAAAAGTATTGCAGATAGCCAATTTTTCTCAAATAACTCATTCACCTACTTTTGGGAGAGCTTTCACTTAGTGAAGTTTCAGACCCGTAGCTAATTACTCACCTACTCAAAATGATTAAAAGCTAATTATCTGTAAAAGTATTGCAGATAGCCAATTTTTCTCAAATAACTCATTCACCTACTTTTGGAAGAGCTTTCACTTGGTAAAGTTTCAGACCCATAGCTAATTACTCACCTACTCAAAATGAGTGAATGCGAATTATATCTAAAAGTACTGCAGATAGCCAATTTTTCTCAACTAACTCATTCACCTACTTTTGGGAGAGCTTTCACTTGGTGAATTTTCAGACCCATAGCTAATTACTCACCTAATCAAAATGAGTAAATGCTAATTATCTCTAAAAGTATTGCAGATAGCCAATTTTTCTCAAATAACTCATTCACCTACTTTGGGAAGAGCTTTCACTTGGTGAAGTTTTAGACCCATAGCTAATTACTCACCTACTCAAAATGAGTAAATATGAATTATTCACCTACTTTTGGGAGAGCTTTCACTTGGTGAACTTTCAGACCTGTAGCTAATTACTCACCTACTCAAAATGAGTAAATGCTAGTTATCTCTAAAAGTATTGCAGATAGCCAATTTTTCTCAAATAACTCATTCACCTACTTTGGGAAGAGCTTTCACTTGGTGAAGTTTTAGACCCATAGCTAATTACTCCCCTATTCAAAATGAGTAAATACGAATTATCTCTAAAAGTACTGCAGATAGCCAATTTTTCTCAAATAACTCATTCACCAACTTTTGGAAGAGATGGTGAAGTTTCAGACCCATAGTTAATTACTCACCTACTCAAAATGAGTAAATGTGAATTATCTTTAAAATATGATATTACCTACTTTTTCAATAGCAACAACATGGTGAGTATCTCGGGTGTCTATCTCAATAGCTAAGTGAGTAATAGCTACTTTTGGACTTTTTACTAACTTCCATCATGAGTAAAATCACTTGTAACATGAAAACTATTGGATTTAGAGAATTTTGTGCAAATATGTTATTCACCTACTTTTGGGTCAGCTATAACATAAAAAAATTTTCAGACTTCTAGCTTGTGCTATGGCTGGGTAATAGCTACTTTTGCCTTTGCCAGTGGATACATTTTGCATCTGGCCACAGATGCGTCCTTGTTTTTCATAAGCTTACTTTCCTGTGTCCTTTATATTTTTGTTGCTTTTGCAGATGTAGGTCAATAGCTAAGTGAGTAGATAGCTGAGCAAGAGCTGCTACAATGAGTAAATGTTTTTTATCTCCAAAAGTATTGTAGGTAGTGCTGGGAGATCGCTTGGATTTTCCCTGTCGATGTTCGTATCGGACATTTGTAACCAAACTTCGAACATTTCCGATTATGGAGTCGAAGTGTAAAAAAGACAGATAAAATCAAATATTAAACTATATCAAGTAAAATACACACAAATATGACCAAAATATAATCTAAAAGCCATTCACAGACGTCTCCCTCACTAACAGACCATGCTTGATGTATCCTCACTTGTGATTGGCTGATTTTGATTACCTTGACAACAGTTGGAAAACCCCAAGGTGTTTCTATTTACGTTATTTTTATTGCATTCACGGCTAGTTTTGTGATTTTAACTGATGGATATTTCAGATATTTACACAATATTATTAAGGTTAGCATTTTATTGTGACCAAAATGGATATAGCAAGTATCGGTTTTACTTAAATTTTACCGATCATTGATTGGCAATGAGCCAGCGAGCGATAATACCGAAGTTTGCGAACATCGTCCCAGCACTAATTGTAGGTAGGCAATTTCTTCTAAATAAGTCATTCACCTACTTTTGGGCGATCTACCACATAGTGAAGTTGCAGAACTGTAGCTCTTGAGATAGCTGAGTAATAGCTACTAAAATGAGTAAATGCCTTTTGTCTTTAAAAGTATTGCAATCAAACATTAAACTTGATGTCACTTCAACATGTGTCCCCATCTCACAAGAAAATTTATATTCCACTATCTTTAGTGCATCTAATTTATACGGCGGGAGATAAATGCATGCGTCAGAATGCTTGTTGCCTTATATCTTCTTTATCATTCCTTTTATAGCTTCAGAATGTATTAAGAGGTATCTGGAAAGCATATATGGAGAATCTAAATAGCCGGTCACTTTAATCCCCCGATCCCCCCCATTTTTACCGCTTTACCCCCCCCCTTATGGGTCAAACTGGGGTAAAAAAGATAGCTGTTGTGGAGTTTTTACCTGATATCTCCTTCATTGTTGCTTTTATAGCTTCGGAATGTATTAAGAGGTATTGGGAAACCATATCTGGACAGTCTAAATAGCCGGTTAGTTTTACCTCCTGACCCCCATGTATGGGTCAAACTGGGGTCATGAAATAGCTTTTGCCTTTATTGTTGCTTTTATGCTTTCACAATGTATTAAAACCTATTGCAAAACCCTGTGGACAATCTAAATAGCAATACATACTTGCACACATGATTATATATGAAGTTATCAATACTCGTGACTGTAATGCTTTGTAGCATTTACACAAAATTTACTAAAGTTACATCCAATGTTGTACATCCAATGTACAACACTTTCTCCAGCTTGTCTATGTCTACAACGCTTGTTTATGTTAATTAAAGAAGACCTTTGTAGGATTTTCCATGTCATGATATCACTAAGGGGGTTGGTTTATGTAACAGTACGGTGCAGCTTTGTGCATTCTTAGCTTTACAGCATGCTTATTAAGACCACAAGGCATTTTAAACTCTCAGGGACGCTTCGCTTTTGTTAGCAAAAGCATTCATCTAGTTCCTTTTAGCATGTAACTTGTTATTGCCACAGTTAGAACATTTAAAAATTATTCGAAAAATATTGCAGAATGCCAGTTTCCATATTATTCACAAGGTACATTTGCTAATTTGTGTATATTTTCAGACTCTTATCAAGTCTAAAGACTGCAAGTGATAAAAGTGGAAGAAAAAAGACTGTCTGAGTGCAAACATTTTCAAGAGTGTCTCTTCAGATTAACAGTGAAATAAAAAAATATTTATTTGGACACTCACACAAAATCACTTGGGCTGGAGTGTTTGCTTTGTATTGTCTGAAAGAGTAAAATCATAAAAAAGTTCTGTATTTCTGGTAGATAAAAATGCCCTTCAAATGGAAATGTGTGAACTCGTCTTATCTTGTTCCCAAAAGTGAGAGAGTTGACAATGAAGAGGCTGGTGTTATTGGGATGCAAGGACAGGCTGTGGCTAATTTTGAAAAATTAATGCCAATAATACAACCACAGCAACATTCAGGAGTTACAGAATGTGACACAAAGAATGGCATCTTCATGGGAGAACTGTGTGGATACACTGTCAGTAAGGAAACACATGATATTATGTCTTCAACACAATTGGTACCTTGTGAGACAGAGAAGACAGAACACTATATCAAACAAGAATCTATGGAGTACACTCAGGATAATGGCACTACCTGTGATTCTGGTGGAGACGTTGGTGTGAAATATGAAGAGGATATGAAAGACACTGGTGATAGCTCTGCAGACCCGAATATATCACAAGTACAACAGCAGGAACATAGATCATGTGACAGTGAACTGGAATCCCATTCAAAAGCAAGGAAATGTGTCAACTGTGGCACACATTTTGACACCTTATCAGGTTTGAGAAAACACATGGTGGACTCTCATATGGACAAGAAACAATGTGTTTGTTTATTGTGTAACAAATCTTTTGCAGCTAGAGTTGGCTTAAAACATCATGTGATGGTCCACATTGATGAAAGACCACACAGCTGCTCAAAGTGTGACAAATCTTTTAAATGTAAGTGGACCCTGACAGAGCACATGGACAGACATGCTGGTAAAAAACCAAAAACACACAGTTGTACAAAATGTGGCAAAACTCTGTGTAGTTTCACTAGCCTAAGGCAGCACATGTTGATTCACACTGGAGAAAAACCACACAGCTGCACAGAATGTGACAAATCTTTCAGGCTTTTAACTACCCTAAAGCGTCACATGATGGTTCACCAATGGAAAAAACATGTACAGCAGCAGGAACATAGACCACGTGACAGTGAACAGGAATTCCATTCAAAATTAAGGAAATGTATCGAGTGTGGCACACATTTTGACACCTTATCAGGTTTGAGAAAACACATAATGGACTCTCATATGGACAAGAAACAGTTTGTGTGTTTATTGTGTAACAAATCTTTTACAAAAAGCATGGGCTTAAAAAAACATGTGATGGTCCACATTGATGAAAGACCACACAGCTGCTCAAAGTGTGACAAATCTTTTAAACTTATGTCGGGCCTAAAGGAGCACATGACCAGTCACGCTCTTAAAATGCCAAAAACACACACTTGTACAAAATGTGGCAAAACTCTGTGTAGTTTGGAGAAACTAAGGCAGCACATGTTGATTCACACTGGAGAAAAACCTCACAGCTGCACAGAATGTGAAAAATCTTTCAGGTGTTTAACTACCCTAAAGCGTCACATGATGATTCACACTGGAGAAAAGCCACACAGCTGCATTGAATGTGACAAATCTTTTAGGATTGTGTCTGACCTAAAGCGTCACATGATGATCCACACTGGGGAAAAACCATACAGCTGCTCAGATTGTGGCAAATCTTTTAATCTGTTGAGACACCTTAAGGTTCACATGTTGATTCACACTGGGGAAAAACCACACGTTTGCACAGAATGTGACGAATCTTTTAGGCTTTTGTCTAGCCTTAGGCATCACATGTTGAGTCATAGTGATAAAAATCTAAAAAGCTGCAAAAATTGTGAAAAATTGTTTAGGACTGTCTATCAGCTAAAGAAACACGTCTTGTTGATTCACCGTTGAGGAAAACCCACACACCTGCAAAGAATTGGACAAATCTTTGGGTCTGTTGTATTATCTATTATCACATGTTTATTTACTCTGGAAAAACACATATTGCTGCTCAATTTGTGAAAAAAGCATGAAGAATTTTATCACACCTGTAGATGCACCTGTTGACACACACCATAGAAAAACCACATAGCTGCACAGAATGTGACAAATCTTTTAGGGCTTTGATTCTCCGAAAGCATCAAAAGTTGTTCCAAACTGGGGAAAAACAGTATAAATCTTTTGGTTTGTTGTATTATCTTAAGTGACATGTTTATTTATACTGGTGAAAAAAACATATTGTTGGTCATATTGTGAAAAATGCATGTAGAATTTTGTGGCACCTGCAGATGCAACTGTTGACTCACACCACAGAAGAACCATACACCTGCAAAGAATGTAACAAATCTTGAAAAATATTGGATTACCTAGAGTCACATTTCAGTTCACACTGGGGGAAACCACATAGCCATACAGAATGTGGGAAATCTTGTAGGGATTTATGTAGGCCTGAGCAGCACATGTAGATTCACACTGAAGACGGAACAACACAGTTGCAGAGATGGTGAGGAACCCTTCAGGGGTTTGTCTGGCACACTCTGACCTAAAGAAAAGCATATATTGATTCACACTGGGGAAAACAACACACAATTGCACATGGTGTGACAAATCTTACTTGAGTCTGTATCACCTATCAAAGCACATGTTGTTTCTTCAACAGACGCATATGTTGATTCACACTGGATAAAAGCCATATAGACTGGCAAACATTTTGGTGGCTTTGTTTTATCTACAGAGACACAAGCTAGTTAACTTTGATGAAAGAAAACATACCATTGCAAAATTACTTCGGGACTTGTCCACCAACAGAGACACGTAACTTTCTTGGCACAAGTGAGAATACAATGACACAGAGTCTGGTACATTTATTTTGCATCAGAAATTAATTTACAGTGAAACAGAAAAAAACAGTTGCTGGGTATCCACTATATAACAAATAGTTTGACCACTCTAAAGGAAAGAGAGGAAATCTACTAGGAAAGTCTTCACATTGAATCAAAATGTTCACTGTTCATATTTTAAAGAGTGAAATGGAGTTTTCAGTTCAATTCTGCCTCTTTATGCATTGTTTATTTTGTCAATTTTTTAATGTTTATTGTTTTTGATGTAAATTCTATACTTTTTGTTCTCTTGGTGTTTTCCTGGTTACAAGTTGTGTAACATATGTATTTTGAAAAAAAATAAGTTTTTATACCAACATTAAGAACAGCAATAGCTTCCTTGTGAAATAAATCTCTCAAAATAGAGATTAGTCAGTGGAAGATTGTATATATTATGACAGTCACCAGCATGTGTAAAATATGATGTTTTTGCCATTCAGTGTGTGCATATCAGCTCCATACATTATCCACAGGGAACTATGAGCATGCATACTCCACAGGGAATGAGTTTATGTTGCAAAGTTATGGGCTGGGGTTATAATCATCCCGGCAGCGGCAGGCATAAATCTTGTGGGTTTTTCCACAGCCTAAACCCATTCACAGATTTTCACCAAATTTCACACAAAGTAATAATAATAGATTGGCTGTAATAGATTACAAGTCTGCCCTAGGCTGGCTATTTTTTTAAGCAGTTCAAGATTAAAGTTTCCAAAATAACACTAACCAATGGTGATTAGTGATCGTCTTAATAAACTTTATGGAGTTCATCACTGGCCTGGTGGTTACTGAGTTTACCATCTAATTGACTATACTGAGGGTCTGTCTCAATATAACCCTGACAACTTTGACCTTTGAAGAGAGAACTGTGACCTTTATCTAGACTCTACAGTTTCTCTTTTGGTCAAGTGTAAAGGATAAAGGGTAAACACACAATGTAAATTCACCAGATGGAGACACATGATGAAATAAGAAATCATAGGCTTAATGTAGTCGCAAAATCACGTATGTGTCGATATTTTCTCAATAGTTAAGGAAATGAAAGGGGTGTGCTGTTACTTTTAATTATGCTCTGGCACTCTTTACATGTTTTACTCTATAGAAAACCAGCCAGTGGTTGTCAGTAAAATTGAAATTCAGGATTTATTACATTTTTTTCAGTTGTGTTAATGCTTTGATAAATATTTTAAAATGTCTTATTTCTGTGTATTTGACCAGGACGATTGAAGCATATATGTGTTGGTTTTTGCCTCACAGTCTTCATAATGAAATATATATCAAGTGCCAAATTGATGAAGATTATCCAGTTGCCAGAAAGAGTCCATCACTGTGTTAGTGTCCGATAGGGGAAAAGACTATCATTGGGGACACTCTTCAGATGTCCTCTAAACTAAGGTACACAGTCCTGATTTCTGATAGCATGAGGGAGCTTAATAAAAGGGACGCTAAAACCATCATATAAACACTGTACTTATTGTTTCCACCCTACATACATCTGACAGAGTCCAGGAAAATATCTTGTCCATGTTTGGTTTTAAAAACTGAGGTGTAGGAAATTCACTCTTGGGGAGACTTTGCTTATGTGGCTGTAGGTCTGAATTGCCATTGTGTGACTTAGAATTAATTAAGTTTTCACGAAAGTTTGACTGATCTCCACCACCGGATTATGGTCCAAGTTGAATAACTTCTTGGGCTTTCAAACTTTTCTTTCCTTCTTATCTTTCTTTAAAACTATAGGGGCTGGAAAAATTTTTGGAATACTTTGCGGAGACGTTAAGCTTAAGGTAACCTTAAGCATTTTTCATTGCATTTTGGAAAAAGCCACACACACCTGTGCTATAAAATATATCCGCTACATTCTAAACCTAAATCCCCAGATCGGAAAGGATTTTCTGCTCAATCGGACTATAGATGCCTGAATGGGAGGCATTTTATTTTCGTATTTTTTAGGCGGGTTGTGTGTGACCAATCCAGCTATTAGATTGATGTGTCCGACTTTCCTCTGTCTGTCCACATTTTCATTTCCGGACTCTAACTCAAAAATGCTTTTTCCAATCAAATTCAAACTTGACAGGGACATAGATCACCATCACAGCTAGGTTCCTTTTGAAATTGGTGTAATTCCGTCCGTTTGTCCGATTTTTCTCCGTTTGTCCGTCAAAATTTCCGTTTCCGGACTCCCAACTCAAAAACGGTTTGTCCAATCAAATTCAAACTCAATAGGGAGATAGAGCACCATCAGAGCTAGGTTCCTTTCAAAATTGGTGTAATTGTATCCACCGGATAGCCTCCGGTGGATACTATGGATTTGACTTCGTTACGCCTACGCCGCCGCCGCAGTGTGTAGAGAGATTTCACCGTTACCGCTCTAACGAAAAAAATATTATAGGTAGCCTTCTTAAATTTGCAGGATATATTCATAGCCATAAAATCTTGCCTGGGAATATTTTTGGCCTCATTTTGAAAAACAAGATGGCCGCCACAGGCGTTTTTCGACTTTAAACAAGGACTTTTGGTGGCCCTCTAGAGCAAAGGGTATTATAGGTAGAGATCTCAAATTCACAGGATATGTTCCTCATTATAAAATCCTGACTGGGAATATTTTTGGCCTCATTTTGAAAAACAAGATGGCCGCCACAGGCGTTTCTTTGCAGTCATGAAAAGTGCTTATATCTCCCTTATTATTGGTCCTAGAGGTTTGGGATGGTAAACCAACCTATAGGAAATCATGGGCTGGAAATCTTTTGGTGTGGTCAGATTTGACCTTGGACCCCTCCTTCAAGGTCAAACGAGGATAGCCAAACTTAAAAGTGCTTATAACTCGCTTATTATTGGTCCTAGAGGTTTGGGATGGTAAATCAACCTATAGGAAATCATGGGCTGGGAATCTTTTGGTGTGGCCGGATTTGACCTTGGACCCCTCCTTCAAGGTCAAACGAGGATAGCCAAATGTAAAAGTGCTTATAACTCGCTTATTATTGATCCTAGAGGTTTGGGATGGTAAACCAACCTATAGGAAATCATGGGCTGGGAATCTTTTGGTGTGGTCGAATTTGACCCTGGACCCCTCCTTCAAGGTCAAACAGGGATAGCCAAACTTAAAAGTGCTTATAACTCGCTTATTATTGGTCCTAGAGGTTTGGGATGGTAAACCAACCTATTGGAAATCATGGGCTGGGAATCTTTTGGTGTGGTCGGATTTGACCTTGGACCCCTCGTTCAAGGTCAAACGAGGATAGCCAAACTTAAAAGTGCTTATAACTCGCTTGTTATTGGTCCTAGAAGTTTAGGATGGTAAACCAACCTAGAGGAAATCATGGGCTGGGAATCTTTTGGTGTGGTCGGATTTGACCTTGGACCCCTCCTTCAAGGTCAAATGAGGATAGCAAAACTTAAAAGTGCTTATAACTAGCTTATTATTGGTCGTAGAGGTTTAGGATAGTAAACCAACCTAGAGGAAATCATGGGCTGGGAGTCTTTTGGTGTGGTTGGATTTGGCGTTGGACTCCTCCTTCAAGGTTAAATGAGGATAGCCAAACTTAAAAGTGCTTATAACTCGCTTATTATTGGTCCTAGAGGTTTGAGATGGTAAAACCAACCTATAGGAAATCATGGGCTGGGAGTCTTTTGGTGTGGTCGGATTTGACCTTGGACCCCTCCTTCAAGGTCAAAGAGCACAGCCAAACTTAAATGTGCTTATAGCACGCT
This sequence comes from Sabellastarte sp. h YS-2021, assembly GCA_964017235.1. Lineage (NCBI taxonomy): Eukaryota > Metazoa > Annelida > Polychaeta > Sabellida > Sabellidae > Sabellastarte > Sabellastarte sp. h YS-2021. The sequence continues at coordinate 113,840,497 of OZ024933.1, forward strand.
TATTATTGGTCCTAGAGGTTTAGGATGGTAAACCAACCTATAGGAAATTATGGGCTGGGAATCTTTCGGTGTGGTCAGATTTGACCTTGGACCCCTCCTTCAAGGTCAAACGAGCATAGCCAAACTTAAAAGTGCTTATAACTCGCTTATTATCGGTCCTAGAGGTTTGGGATGGGAAACCAAAGTATTGGAAATCATGGACTGGGAATCTATTGCTGCTGTCGGATTTGACCTTGGACCCCTCCTTCAAGGTCAAATGAGGATAGCCCAACTTAAAAGTACTTATAACGCGCTTATTATTGGTCCTAGAGGTTTGGGATGGTAAACCAACCTACAGGAAATCATGGGCTGGGAATCTATTGCTGTGGTCGGATTTGACCTTGGACCCTTCCTTCAAGGTCAAACGAGGATAGTACACAAAATCATGTGCTGGAAATCTATTGCTGTGGTCGGATTTGACCTTAGACCCTCCATCAAGGTCAAACGAGGATAGCCAAACTTAAAAGTGCTGATAACTCGCTTATTATTGGTCCTAGAGCTTTGGAATGGTAAACCAAAATCTAGGAAATCATGGGCTGGGAATCTTTTGGTGTGATCAGATTTGACCTTTGGCCCCTCTTTCAAGGTCAAATGAGGATTGCCAAAATTAGTGTTTATATCTTGCTTATTCGTATTCCTAGAGGTTTGCAGTGTCACACCAACCTATAGGCTTCTCCTTCAAGGTTAAGCGATGTTAGAATGGTTTTGGTGAGTTTTCTTCTGGTGGATACAATTTGCATCGGTTCTCCGATGCGATAGGTCTAGTTCTGTCTGTCCATCAACATTTCCGTTTCCTGACTCTAACTCGAAAACGGTTTGTCCAATCGAATTCAAACTTGACAGGGAGATAGATCACCATCACAGCTAGGTTCCTTTTTTTGTTTGTCCGTTTATAGCATAGATACAGTTATGTAACCTAGATTACAAATTTTACATTTCTTAGCACGTCTAACACATTCACCTTAACTGGGTGACCTAACATTTCTTTCCAAGTTTCTAAATGTAATTACAGCAGTCGCTAACCTTATTGCTGCCTGCGCAACCCGACTTTTGGGACATCTTTGACCCTCTTGTTTAAAAATGGGTACTTGGTCTGCATCTCAAAAAACGGTCAGGATTTTAGCCTTTTGTTGGAATAACTTTTTCAGCTACTTTTTGATAATCTTTCACATGCTGAAGTTTTAGCCCTGTATCTGCTTCCTTTAAGGTCACTTTAATGTCAAAAAGGAGGATTTAGCCCTCCAGTTTATTTAGTTTTTCACTTTTTTCAACCAAACTTGGCATATATATTAAGATTTACCATAAGATTATCCTAACTTTATGGTGACCTTAAACTGTTAATATAATTGGAGCTATGCCCCCCCCCCCCCCCCCCCCCCCCCCTAAAGTAATAAAATTAGAATAAAGCCGTTTGGCCCTTTTCTTTTTCCATATCTAATGTATAATAATATTGAAGTAGATGAAAAGAAGATTCTTACTACCTTATGATTTAAATATTAGTGATGTTATGGCCATCTTAAACTTAAAATGTAGGGTTTTCAGCCATAAGCTCAGTGTTTAAATGTTAAAAATAAAACTTGGCACATTTATAAAGGTGGGCAGAAGGGACATTCTCATTTTATGGTCACCTTAAAGTCGCAATGTGTATTAAAGTTATGGTCACCTTATAGTGAGAAATGTTTTCTGGCTCTTATTATTCAACTGACCTCAGCTAAACTTTATGTACTTATAAAGGATTACTTATTTTCATGGTCACCTTAAAGTCTCAATATGAATGAAGTTATGGCCACCTTGCAGTGAAATTATGGAGTTTTTAATCTCCAGCTATCATATTGTTCAGCTGACCTCAGTTAAATTTTGTACACTTATGAAATATGGAAATAGGAACATTCATATTTTCTTTCCACCTTGAAGTTCCAATACAAGTACAGTCATGGCCATCTTGAAGTTAAAATGAGGGTTCTCAGCTCCCAACTGATGTACTTTTCAATAACATCAGTTCAACTTGACATTGATTAAGGAAGACTTTTACTGACCTTTTTACTTTAAATTTCTATATTAAAAAGATGTTGCCCAACTGCCACTCTGGCCTAGTGGGTAACAATCGCCTAGGAACACAGAGGATGTGGGTACAATCCTAGGTACAGGCAGATATATAGTGGCTCGGATGACCCCCCCCCCCCCCTAAAGTAATAAAATTAGAATAAAGCCGTTTGGCCCTTTTCTTTTTCCATATCTAATGTATAATAATATTGAAGTAGATGAAAAGAAGATTCTTACTACCTTATGATTTAAATATTAGTGATGTTATGGCCATCTTAAACTTAAAATGTAGGGTTTTCAGCCATAAGCTCAGTGTTTAAATGTTAAAAATAAAACTTGGCACATTTATAAAGGTGGGCAGAAGGGACATTCTCATTTTATGGTCACCTTAAAGTCGCAATGTGTATTAAAGTTATGGTCACCTTATAGTGAGAAATGTTTTCTGGCTCTTATTATTCAACTGACCTCAGCTAAACTTTATGTACTTATAAAGGATTACTTATTTTCATGGTCACCTTAAAGTCTCAATATGAATGAAGTTATGGCCACCTTGCAGTGAAATTATGGAGTTTTTAATCTCCAGCTATCATATTGTTCAGCTGACCTCAGTTAAATTTTGTACACTTATGAAATATGGAAATAGGAACATTCATATTTTCTTTCCACCTTGAAGTTCCAATACAAGTACAGTCATGGCCATCTTGAAGTTAAAATGAGGGTTCTCAGCTCCCAACTGATGTACTTTTCAATAACATCAGTTCAACTTGACATTGATTAAGGAAGACTTTTACTGACCTTTTTACTTTAAATTTCTATATTAAAAAGATGTTGCCCAACTGCCACTCTGGCCTAGTGGGTAACAATCGCCTAGGAACACAGAGGATGTGGGTACAATCCTAGGTACAGGCAGATATATAGTGGCTCGGATGACCACTTGAAATTGTGGTCCTCTGTCATTGGGTCCTGTCCCCTGTCCCATCCTTAAAAAACTTCAAGGATGTTGATAAATGGTCATCCTTGAGCCTCTGTCTTTCAGTTAGGGGAATGTTAGTGATTTGAAAGTTGGACTGTACTTGTACAGTCGGATGGGTCATATAGCACTTTAGAAAATTCTGCAATGTTTGGTTACTTTTCTTTATGTGTCTAAATAAACACATAATTTTTAAAAAATATTTTGGCAGTTTCTTTAATAAATCAACAGATTTATCACAAATTTTGGTTTTGTTTATATCTACCGCCATATTTATAGGAAGTGAGTGTTTTTCTTAGATTTTAATTTTTTAAATGATGGAACACTTAATTCTACCGTATCAACATACACTTCATCCCGGAATGTCTTTCATGATAAAACCAACAATGAAGTCGATTATGGTTCGATCATTGCTCATAAAAATAGAAGATTAATTGACCATGCAACTTGGAGGTGATTCCCATCACTAATAAACAGTTTTTCTTGTACAGTATTTTATTTATCTCCAGCTAATTGAGAATGAATGAGTTCTCTCTTTTTCTCCCCAAACTCTGTATTTGCTTTTGTGTGATATCTATCGGGAGGAAGAATCATGGAAAGTCCCAGTCACTCACTGATGCCCCACTGTGCTTTGTGTGGTAGCATCTGCCTGTTACATAATGCACACTGAGTGAAAAGATTGATAAGGGATATCAAGATATATTCATTTCTTTTCATTAAGGGATATGCTTACAGTAAATCTTTTTGGGGTAAACAGTTGAAAAAGGGTATTTATCTTTAGGTTCATGGAAGTAGAGCCTGAGGGAAAGAATGCCTTGTCTGTTTTGAGAGAATGGAAAAAGCCCTAATAATATGTACAAACCTTGGGCTTTCATGATATTCAGATATAGTCATGTGAATTACACATGTTAACAATAACAGCTGACAATATGACTTTGTGTTTATTTTTACAATGGAACAATAAAGGATTTCACAAATACGATTATCTTAAGCATATTTATCTTATTAAAATATTAAATAACAATGATTTTTCAGAGGCATAAAATGTCTCAAAGATATACAACATATGAATGTCCCTATCTATAGACAATAATAGTTTACTGCAGTGTATCTTTATAAATCTAGGAATAAATGTCTCCTGGAACAAATTTACGATACCAAATTTATAACAACAATGATATATTCTTTTCATAAAATATACCACTCTACAAAACCAAATAAAGCTCACATTCTGGTTACAGTCTAATACAGCAACTGATACAGTTTTTAGATAATTAATTTTTCCATCGCATACAAAACACAGTAAAGCTTACCTTCTTACAGTAACATACCACAACTACTATTTAGCTTTATTAACTAAAGTCTCTATCTGGGCCGCTCATTTTTGTTAGCAGAAACCTTTTACTAGTTTCTGCTGTTTTTGATGGTATAGTGGTTCAGCAAGTTTGGCAGCTAATCACAGACTTCACTCCATGTGGGTTCAACTCCCACAAGGTACAATGCTGAGGACTTGTCCCAGTATGACGCTGGCTGTTGAACGGGAGTAAAACCCCAACTTTGACATTTGATTTGACCTAGTTGTAGTGACCCCAACTTTTAGAATCCTGTCATGGCAATATTTCGAAACAGTAATTATCTGGCTACATACAGGTATAACATAGGCTCATAACTAAGGATATTCTTTCTCAATAGCCTGTCATGTTATGTTAAAATAATCCAATCACAATACGCACATACAAATTCTATACTCATTCATACTTTACATTATTACACTAACTTTCAGGTCCACTTTACAGATATTTTAATTTACTAATCTGATGAAAGTTAAACATGAATTCATTATCAATTCAATTAAATGATTCACTTGCAGCTGAAATCATCAGTGTCACTGTCTGGAAACTGTTCCTTCAGGCAAAGAACCAGTCTCTAGGTATTCTCTCTCTTCTGTTTCTTTTGAAATGCATACCTCTTATCATTGGAGATCAAAGGACAGGGTTCCCCTCCACGAGCTGAAAGAATGTATCTAGCACTTCATCAGGGAACTCAATATTGGCCATCTTTGATCCCTCCTTTCATCTTCATTTAGTGGGTTGGGAGGAGTCTTGAGTTGTCGCTCATCCTGTGTGGTTGGAGCCTTGGATTCTGCAGTCCTCTCCCTCTTGCCTTTGTTTTTTCTCCCCAGGGTCGTTATTATTATAAAATCTCTCCAAGTACATGCACGTCTGTCACCTTCGATATTTGATTTTAAAATGCTGCTGCCTTCTCTTTCAGATCTATATATTTTTACAACATGCGACTCCACAGCAACCAATCAAATAACATCTCCCTTCAATTGTTAACCATCAATGACACACAGCAGGAGAAGATGGGGTATGATGGGACAAAACATGGAGAGAGGTAGAAAGAAGTAATTCAATGGGAAGCGATGGGCAAAAACTGCCACTTAGCTAGGTGGGAGGGACAAAGTGTAGAAACAGATTGAGGGGGGACCAGACAAGGAGACAGGGGCACTGGCCAGAGGTTAGATCTCCCGTTGGTTAAAGTTAGAGAAGTCACATGACGGGATGAGTGACACAGAGTGATATTGGGCAATGTTACACAATGGCTCGAGCAGATCTTTGTGGAGATCCTGTTACATAACCTCTCGATCTGTACCTTGCATTATTTCTTATTACTTTTGTACCCACAGAGAGATCTCTTTTATCCTGTATATTTTAACTGCCGGTCTCCATTAAGGGGGAGTACAAGACAGGAGGAAAAGTATAAACTTTTGAACATTTCATGTTTTCCTCTTCCGGTCGCACATTTTGCAAGCTGTTCCTCATTTTGAGGAAACCATCTCACTCTATCAAATGTACTGTTGCAACCATTTTTGTGGGTTTTCAAAATAGCAGACTGTGGGAGCCCCAGTGTGAGTCTAGCATAATTTATTTTGATGAAAAAACCTGAGATGAATATAAATTTTGATTTGATTTAATGTTTTTACAATATATTGAACCGTAAAACTATGAAATGACTCCCCAGTTAAATAACATTCATAGTTTACATATTTTGTGCCTAATTGCCACTTTAGTTGTCACTCCTGTTAAACTAACTATTTTAGTTGATGTTGAAAACCATTTAGCAGGAAAAAAACTTTCGATGGTTGATTTATTTATTTATTTGGGGTTTTACATCGCTTTTGATGGTTGATAAAAAAATTCAATCAAAAATCGCATACAGCAATTATAATTATAAGGCTTAATAAAACTCTCCTGTGGAAATAACCTTCCCATATATTTTGTTTATCGCTCAACACACAACACATAGTATCTACATGAAAGACAAAACAGGCATATATTTGATTGAATAGATTGCCTCTTCATTTCATCCACAATATGATCTGCACACAGAAAGAGTCTCGGACCTCTGTACATTAGATAAATCCAGTTTTCACTGCACCATAAATATGCACATTTACAAAAGCTGCGATTGTACTTAAAAGAAAAGTACAGATAATATCTGAACCAAATCTGGTATGGAGGATTATAGGGTCTATAACTTACTGGGTTTTCTCAGACTCGGCTACTTTCCCCAAGCTACAATGTGTTTACTGTTGTAAAAATCTATCACTGCAGGCATATGAGTAGAAGCTATTTTTAGTTAAATTAGCTATCAATATGAGTAATTCGCAAATATCACAGAAATCATTAGATATAGAGCCATTTTGAGCAAATTAAGGACTCTGGGTACTAGAGACGTTAGATATAGTGCCTCTGAATAATGTTGAATTTTCCAGAATTTTGGCCTCCTTCTTCAATTTTGGCAGAAATGGAAAATGTTGTTTATCTCGAAAATGTTAGAGATAAAGCGAGGACATTGTGTACTAGAGACCTTAGGTGTAGTGTCTCTGGAAAAGATTGAATTTCCTGATTTTCAAAAATAGAGTGATTTCGAGCAAATTTTTTACCTGTTTGGTATAAGAAAAATTATAAATTTAATTTACGTACCTCTGAAAAGTTTTTCCGGATTACAGAGATAGAGTGATTTTGAGTAAATTTTGGACCTGTTGGGTGTTAGAAATCTTAAGTATATTACCTATAAATATTTCTTAAATTTTACCCACCATCTTGAATTTTGTCAGACATCAAAAAATGTTGTTTATTCTCAAATGCTATAAGAGAACTTAAGTATTGTGAGTCTGCAACATTGTTGAATTTCCCGAATTTCAGCTGCCATGTTGAATTTTGGCAGTAATTGAAAATGTCACTTATCTCAAAATCTGTTTGAGAGAGAACGATTTAAAGCTAATTTTGGAGCCTTTGGGTACAAAAGCCCTTGTACATATACTAAAATTGGAATGATACAGACAAGTTTATCATGGCCCCTGCTCAAGGAGGACATGTAAGCTCGTGAATCCTACCATATGCATATTCTAAAAAAATTTTATATTCTTCAAAAAATCGTTAGAGATACAATGATTTTGAGCAAATTTGGAACCAATGCAAACAGGCATGAAGCTGAAATTATTATCTAATCATCTTTGCTATACTTAGCAAACAAAACAGTGTCTTTAAGGACTACTCTACAAGAGGGTGGACTCGTGGCCGTAAGTGGGAAAGCTGGTAGTTGCTTGCCGTTGGTCGGCAGTTTACAGTACAGAACCCTAGCGAACTATATGTACTGGTTTCCTCTGCCCTTCCAACTACCCGTCGTGATATGACCTGTACAGTGTTGAAAGGGACGTAAAACCCCAAATAAATAAATAAACAATAGGGTGGACATTACACATGATAATGTGTTTTCTTCTATGCTATCCTGTTTCTTTTCATATGTTTAAAAGAGTGTTCTATTTCTAGTTATTGTGCTTGAACATATAAATTATGTAAATTTGTGAAATGCATGGAGTTGACTTCTCGCTGAAAATAAACAAAGAAATTTTGTGTCTATTCAAGTTTTCTTGTACATCCAGTCATACAGTAGCATTAAGTACTACTTGACAACTGTGGCAAATAACCAATTAGATATATTAACGCTATTACCAATAAGATGCACTCAGAGAGAGCAAAGCACTCAACTCAAAGTGACCAGTCTCACAAGTGTTATAAAGTAATGTAAGGAAAACAGTAAAATAAAACCAAGCATGTCCATTAATTTTCAGTGGATTTCTGCCCATTGAGGAACATATGCATACCTGAACACAAACACAACCAGACGCTGAATAAATATTTTATAGGTATTCTGTGAGTTCCCAATAGTGTGGCTCACTCTGTAGCTGACATTATTATAAATGTTAATTGATAAAATGGGCACAAAGTGAACCAGAAACCACTGAGCACACACGTCCACCATGCTAGTATTTCCAAAAAATTGGAGGTTTATAGGTATTCAGAATATTAACTGGATCTTTCCTAAAATGTAATCACTTCTTCCCATCGTTAGTCCATTCCTACTAGAAATTTAACATCAAAATTTGCAGAAAACCAGTCATTAAAATATATTGAAAATGGGAACTCTGAAAATTCATGATTTTTTCCATCCAAAATATGATCTAGATCTTTCCCCCAAAATAAGTAACTTCTTACTTTGACCAGGTCCTACATTTTTATAAAGATCTGTTCACCAAAAACAGACGACAGACAAATAGACAAACAAGGACACAAAAACCCTGGTGGAGGTAAAAATATTGGTTAAAAGCCACTTCTTGGTGAAAATCACTCGGTAATTTTTTGTGATGGACTGTCAAGGAACTGAAAGACAAAAAAAATAACAGAAACAAATAAACTTCCCTCTTTATTATGTTTATGTCAATTTTAAGACACAAGTTTAATGAGAAGAAATATTTTAAGACAGCAAGTATCACAAGCTAGGTTTGTGTCCTCACAATGACAATTGCATTGTGACATCATTAAGTAATGACATCATCAGAAAGCAAAATATTGATTTTTTTTACATATGCATGAAGAGAATCAGATTTCTCTGTATATGCCCAATTGAAAATCATTATCTGTCAAGTTTGATATCTCATCTTGGTTAAAGTTTTTTGGACAGCAAAATTTTAAATGCTGTGTTTTTCCCTATTTTTCCCCTTTCCAAAATTTTCCCTTTTCTTTTTGCAAAACCTTTGAAAGAGATTGCTAAAAAAGCAAAAAAAGAGAGAAAAACTCTAGAATTGAGTGGTATTGAACCCCAGCCATAGGATTATAAGTTCTATACATTACACTCAAGCCACAAGGGTTTCTGGTTGTACAAAAATTCATGAGGAAGAAATCCTGTCATGATATTGATTTTTAACTTATGTGAACAAGAGAAGCAGATTTCACTGTATATGCCCAATTAAAAATAAGAACAACTCTCTCCTGGCTTTAATTTTCACACAAATTACTCCTAATTTGGAAGAATCTGTCTGTATCCCATATGAAACAAACTGATCACAATAACCCTCTCCTATCATCGAGCGTTAACAATGATCAATCTTGCAGCCCAATTACTAAGTACTTAAGTGTTACTTCATAACTCTAAAATTTGTGATTTGTAAATATACTTCCTTCGTGACAACTTTTTTTCTCCACATATAAATAACTTGAAATACTGGTAATCTGTATACAGACTCAATTTTCATCAACCCATGAATTTTTTATGTATTCTGAATACATCAATGCTTCCATTTATTTGGCTTTCATTTCTCACTAGCACATAATCCTAGGGCACATAGGGATTGCTTTGTCCACCATATAGTCTGTGTCATTAGTGTGAGTATCACACTTCATTTTGGAAAGTATGAAATAAACGGCTTAACAGATTAAAGATGCTGATAAAGATGTACCACATTTTAAGGAGACCTTGAACTTCCAATAAGAGCAAAATTATATTGAATTTAAGTTTTTTTTCACTTCCAGACAGCATAACAACTTGACAGATCCAATTCAACTTTATGCAGGTGTTCCACTGGATCCGACCCGGTAACTGACCCTACGACCCTAGGGTTGGGTGCAAAAGTCCTAGGGTCGTGAGAAAAAGTGTGCAAAAATGCTGACTGGGTTATAAAATCCCCGCCAGGATGGTACACTTACAGACAGGTCGCAATGGCCATCCCGACAAGATGTAGGGTTGGGGAGGTTTTTTGCCCGGCCAGTTGTAGAAGTATTACGACAAGCCCTAAACCCCTAACAGACAAGCCACATCACAAACAGACAAGCTGTAAAGACAGACAAGCTGGGAACATGCTCCCAACCCCTCTCGACAAGACTGATTGTTTTTGTAGGTCGGTATCTAAAAGTCGGGATCCAGAATCATGATCCATATCACACTATATAAATCCCCCTTCCCTGTGATGTGGCATTCATTTCTCACTTCAAAGATGACAAGAACACATCAAGAGCAACTGATAGATCACTTGAGGGACATTTTGTTTTTTATTGAGTTGAATTTATTTTTATATGTTGTGATTTCAATACACAGAAGACAGCAGAACCCAGCACCTGCCCAGCCAGCATCACCATCACCCCCACCACCCAGAAGGAGAAGGAAGCCACAAAATCCATGGGTTCTGCCCTGGATACTGCAAAGAGAGGAGAGAGGTTGCTACAGAACACTCTTGGACGAGTTAATCAATACTGACATACCAGGCTACAAGAACTTCACAAGAATGCAACCAGTATTTTTTTTATTTGATTGAAGTTGAATCACCCCCACCTTAGGAAGTCAATCACCAACTTCAGGAAGCCACTGGAAGTCGAGTTGAAACTAGCAGTTACTTTCAGACACTTATCCACAGGGGAAAGCTACACCTCACTGGAATACCACTGGAGGGTTGGAAGAACGACAATCTGCAAATTGGTCCCCCAGGTCTGCAAAGCCATTTTGAAAGAATTTCCACAAGAGTATCTGGTGTGCCCCACTGATCCTGAAGACTGGAAGAAAAGTGAAGAAAGATTTAGAAACAGATGAAATGTCCTCCCATGCAGTTAGTGCTCTAGATGGAAAACACATTGCTATCAAGAAGCCCAAGAAGTCAGGCAGTGAATATTTCAACTACAAGGGCTACTTCTCCCTGGTACTTTTGGGTTTAGTCAATGCAGATTACAAGTTTCTGTGGGTCAACGCTGGGGCCAGTGGGTCATCATCTGATGCACAGATATTCAACCGCAGCAAACTGAAAAGAAGAATCGACAATGGAACTTTGGGATTACCACCACATGAACCACTTGGACCTGTCGGGCCAGATCTACACTACTTCCTGCTAGGGGACAATGCCTTTGCCCTGATGCCTTGGCTGGTCAAGCCTTACAGTAGACAGAGAAAAGACAATAGCCAACTACAGGATATCCGGGGGGACCAGGATGGTCGAGAACTCATTTGGTGTACTTGTCAATAGATTCAGGATGCTGTTGACCACCATGGACCAGAGGCCAAAAGTTGTGAGAGACATTGTGTTACTACATAACATGTGTGGTACTACATAACATGCTGAGAAGTCATCAGGGGGGAGGACACAGACCACCCAGTGCAGCCGATGACATAATAGCACCGCAGACAGACCAGGGAGTGCAGGGACAACATGAGAACTTGAGAAACCAATCGAGGGAGGCCAAACATCAAAGAGACCTACTGAAAAATTACTTCAATCACGTGGGGGCATTAGCTGGGCAGGAGGACAGAGTATAAGAAGACTGAGGGGGAGAACATGCTGTCATCTATCAGTCCTTTTCCAGACTACCCAAATAATCCAAGAACTTTTATTTAGCAAAGTGTTGCCCAAAAAATCACCTTAATTTTTTACTGTTTAATGCCAATTCAGTTTTAACAAAAATAATCCCCATCACAAACACAAGTCCCTCCCCAACTCAGTTCACAAAATTAAATATCATGTCATACAGATTTAAACCCAGGTCCTCAATTTCCAAAGTTTACATCCCCCACCAAGATTACCTGGGTTTATTTTAAAAAAAATAGCCTGCCAAGTAGTAAAACAAAAATGATCCCATTTTTAACATGAATTCTTGCCCCCGAATATCACAAACAGAAATAATTTGGCTGAGAAATTTTGTGCAGAAACTTGAAAACAAATTAAAAATGAAATTTCCGAAAGTTAATGTTTTAATGCTTTGTTAGGTCTCGCCGTTTGTCTGTCCCACCACACATTGAAATGAACTGACTTTTATGGAGATGGGCTTTCATTTCAATTTTGGTTTGGGATGGGAGGGATGTGGATTGGTGATCTTTGTTATTTCAGGGGTTGGACTTTTCTTTTATAATTTTCTTGGGGGGTTGGGGGTTGGTGGTGGCCTGCTTTGGAAATCTTATTTTAAATGTTTTTTTACTTTATTTCTAAATATTTTTTTAACTTTTTTCAGTTTTTTATTTATTATTATTATTTTGTTTTGTGGTGGAACTGTATTAATATTTGTTCAATATTCACTCATTCAGTCACACAATTTTTTGTGTACTGTGAGGAAGTGTAAGTCTTGGACGGTGTGCTTTTTTGTTTTTGGGCATAGACATTCAGCTTATTAATTGTTTTTGGAAGATTTGGGTGGCCCTTGGAAGGGCTGGTTTTGGTGCAACTTGTGTGGGCTAATCCGGTGATTTGGGCTGACTCTGCTGGCTGGACTGGCTAGAAGGTCTTGACTGTTCATAATGAGTGGAAGATGGCACTGGTGACGGTGCCGGTTGAAGTTGAGACGGTGAAAATGGCTGTGGTGTGTCGATCTGCTGATACTGAAGCACACTGGGAATAGCTCCAAAGAGACTGGGTAATCCAGAAGTGTTGTGTTGAGTTTCCTCCTGTTGTAAAGGTGTAACTGAAGGTGAGTTGAAAATCATCTGTCTGGAAGTCCCAGGCTGTTGGTCATCCACAACTACGCAAGAAGTTGGCTGTGCTGATGCTATTGAAGGCCTTGGTGTTTCCTGTACTTTGGCAATCACTAGATAGGATCTACTGTGGCTGTTTGTGGAGGCTGCACAACTGGAATGGAGACTGGTTGAGAATCTGGTATGGTGAGTATGTATTCACCTCCTGCTGGGGCCTTTGTTGCTTCTGAAAGTTGAAATGTTATGGCCTGTTGACTTGTGGTGACCTGTCTCTTGCGTTCTTCGGCCTTTGTTCTGTATTTCACTGAGAAGCTTCACTGTAACATTCCTGAAGGTTAAGAAGTTTCTTTCTTCCACATTTTCAATTTCAGAGTGGAGATAATTGCAGAACAACTGTCCAGGACTTGGAGTGGGGTCCTGATGTGCACCCAGAAATGTGGAAATCATCGACCTCATCTGTTGCAACTGATCTAAGACTGAATCTACAGAAGTGGTGGCAGTCCCGACTGGAGGCTATCGTCGTTTGGGACAGGTGCTCGAAGGCTGATGAGTAACATCTGATGCAATGCTGATTTCCATCTCAGATTCTGTGTCTGGAACTGAAGCTGATGCTGTGGCTGCAGAAGGCCTCTGGGGTGACTTGAATGCAGAAGACTTGAAAACTCCTTTCCTTCTGATGTGACCTCGTAGAAAACTGAAACTGTCCTTCAGCCAGGTCGTTCATTCTGTGCTCTTCTCAGCTGCTTGTCCTGACTTCATTTGAGTGAGCTTGCCATATCTGGTACATTGAGTCTCAAACCACTTCTTCACAGTCTTGATAGGCAAGTTTCTGGTAGCTGCTAGCTGCTCCCAAAGTCGTTCTTTCTTCTGCTTGTCTTTCAAACTGTCGTTGGTCTTGTCATAAAGTTCATCGTGCTTTTTAATAAACTCTACTATGGCTTCTTCCTCTGAATCACTTATGAAAATGGACCTCATCTGGCAATTCTTCTGTCTGGATTGAGTTGATTCTGCATCGGTATCTGTATCTGTTCACGCTCTCTTCTCTCACCTTTCCTCCTCTTCCCTGCTCTCTCTCTCCATCCCCTCTCTGTCCCTCTCCTCTTCTTCTCTCCTCTCTCTCTCATCCCTTTCCTCTCTCTCCCTCCTCCTTCTCTCTATATCCTCACCTGTATCTCCTAACTCAAACTGTGGTTGAGTGTCAGTTGGTACTTCAATCTTTCTCCTCCTGCTCTTTCGCATGCTGATCAATCAATCAATTGTACAGCTTGTTTTAAAAAACAAAAACTTAAAATTAAAAGTGAAACCTCACAGAACAGATTTCAGTCCCAGCCAGTCCAGCCTAGCTCAATACTTAAGCTAATTTTACAAAAAAAAAATAAAAGCCTAAAGAAAAGCTGCACACCAGTTGTCTCTCGACAAGTCAAAGCCCAAATATATGCAGATTGTCTACCGACTCTCCTTTTTATACCCACAGATTTGGAAACTGACAGGCCGTAAGATGCAAAAATATGCCGGCCTGTCGGTTACAGTTTCTGGCTTGTCGATGTAGTCCTAAACTAACAGTAAAAAAGGAAATTATACCAATTTTATGTTTTCAATTTTTACAGTATCCCAAATACTGTGCAATGCATGAATTGCATTTCAACTTCTTGATAAAACAATCTCGGAGATGAAATTATATGGTAAGATGAAATTACACTCTTCAGATTTGTGAACATGGAATTTAGGGTTCAGGCATTTTTTGTGTGTTTTGGTGATATTTGATGTGGTAACCAGAGAGTTTTCATTGGAATCGAATGATGGTTAAACTTATAACATTAATGTTATAATATTTTAATGATCATATTCATCTAGCTAGTGGCTGAACATAGTTTTTCCTCTTTTTGCAATTAGATATTCAGTGTGATTATTTCCACTCATTTAAAGAAATAATACTTTAATTATATCGAACACAGTATGTAGCCTTATTGTGTCTATAGTTTGTATGTGATTACATCAATGCATTTATCTAAAACCCCTGTACTAATTTTAACAAAATTTTAGGATATTTTTTCAGGATAATTGTTGCCACAGAGACACATTTTGATTTATAATTGTGTATGTAATTTACATTGTTAGGATATATATTTTGCTTAGGGTTACATACAGTGCCATGGGAAAATCTTTTGTGTTTTCCTTGGAATTTCGTACGTACCCTACAGTCTAAGCTCTTGTAGGGATAGATATCAACTTATGACAATATGATTTTGCCAAGAAATGAACCTGATAGTTTTTGCACATTTTGCAACCTTCTTCAAATGCTAAATGTAGGTAGCCAACTTATGACTTTCATATTTTCGGGAATATCGGGCAGTTGGAATCATTGGCTGGGAATCTTTTGATATGGTCAGATTTGACCTTTGACCCTTCCTTCAAAGCCATATTTTTAAAAGTGATGATAACTCCTTAAGTCAGGATGTTTAACAAACCTGTGGGAAAGTTTTTGTTGGGAATCTTTTGATTTGTTTAGATTTGACCTCAATCGTCGTGCAGTCTCAAACAAATGTGTCCTTTCAGTGGTCCTACAGTTTTGGGATGTTAATTAACCTAACCTATTAATCAAGGTTACAATCAGTTGGAACATGATGAGAAATCCTGTGAGATTACAACATGCACATCTCATATAGGTGTCCGCCTGTCTCTACACAACTCTTCTTTGAAATTAACAGTGCTGCTGTAATATGCCAGAAGGAAATTAGAAAAGCTCTGTGTGGATTGAAAGGTGTTTTAAATGTAAGTGATGACATTCGATCTGTTCTTTTTTTTTTTGAAAGGACATAAATGATCACTTAGCTAATCTGAAAGAACTGTTCCAGGACATTAGAGGAAAAGGGTCTAACTCGTGCCACTGAAAAAGGCAGAAAATAACCTTTCCCCAAGCTAAGAAAAGGTAGAAGCTCTACTGAGCAATGTAGTATGCCAGCTTGTAGAAATCAATCTGATGTAAGAATGTTTCCATTGCCAACATCTCTTTTGACAGAACTTAGTATGTATTTTGGCCAAGTTTCCCCAAACCAGTTCTTCTTTGTGGTCATTGATGAGTACAGCAGATTTCCATTTGTTGAAATAGTCAACTCTACTTCTGCACATGATGTCATACCTATGCTGAATAGCATTCTCACTTTCAGAGGAATACCAGAGGTGATAAAAGTGGACAATAATCCACCGTTTAATGAAGAAAACTTTCATCAGTGTACAATGTCAATGGGTTTCAAACATGGAAAAATAACTCCCTTATTGTCAAAAGCAAATTGGTTGATAAAAAGGTTGAATGCTACATGAGAACTGTCAAGAAAGTAGTGAAACAGGAATCCCTCAAAGTCTCAACTGGATACAGGAACTCAAACTTTCTTCTAGCATATCATGCCACATGGCACAGTACAACAGCAGAAGCCCCAGCTACCCTTCTGTTCGATACCGCAATCAAGTCAAAGATCCCAGAAATAAATAGCTACTATAATAATGGGCCAAAATTTGCCAACATTAAAATGAAGGATTATCATAATCAGAAGTCAAAGGTTCAAGCCTCAATCCTTAAGGCAGTGACATCCTGATAAGGGAAACAGGAATGGCATGTTTCACTGCTTTTAAAAAAGATCCTGTGAAAATTGTTAAAACCAAGGGCTCCATGGTCACAGCTCAACAAGATAATCACAATAGAAACAGCTGCTACTTCAAGAAAACTAACTTTAAACCATTATAGCAGATGATTGTGATTCAGATGACCAGGATACAGTTAATGAAAATGTTTGTGAGTTGGTAACAAATAGTGCTGAAGGAAATAATTTGACCGGTTCACTGAGCATGTCTACTATGCCTAGAAAGTCTAACAATGGCATGCCCAGTAAAGGATCTATTAGAAAGTCAACAAGAATGTCAAAAGACCAACCAGACTTATTGACACAATGTAATATCTACGAAGAAGTTTAAATCAGTTACAGTAGGAAAGAACAGTTTAATAGTGTTTTCTGGAAAGCATTACTGATTTTATCTCACAGACACCAATGATGGAAATTTTTTATTCAAATCTGATAAAATGTCTATGTTGAGTTGTTTATATTTGTTTTACCGGACGACTGTTAGATTTCTTTCTTTCTTTCTTTCTTTCTTTCTTTCTTTCTTTCTTTCTTTCTTTCTTTCTTTCTTTCTTTCTTTCTTTCTTTCTTTCTTTCTTTCTTTCTTTCTTTATTTATTTATTTATTTATTTATTTATTTATTTCTTGTTTCAGTTCTTACAGACTCTTTGTGTTATACCTCAATGGTTTAGGAAAACGGGTTTTTTCACTTTATTATATATATACAAATAACATGGGTAAATGTCATTGAAATTTCATTTGTGAATGAAATTTGTTTTATTGTAACATTTAAAGGCTATGCTATCTAAATACGTGAGTAGCCTATCTGCAACTGTGGCCTAGTGGATAACATACTTGTCTAGGCACTCAGAGGACGTGGGTTCAATCCCAGGTACAGGCAGATACATAGTGGCTCAGATGACCACTTAAAATGGCCGTCCTCTCCCATTTGGTGCTATCTCCAGTGGCAGGCTAAAGAACCTCAAGGACATTGATAAATTATCATCCTTGAGCCTCTATCTTCAAGTTAGGGGAATGTCAGTTACTTGTGAGTCGGGGCTGTGCCTGGGCAGTCTGGTTAGTTAGATAGTGCTTTGAGTCCTGTAGTATAAATACACAATACAAGACTTCAAGCATGGTGAATGGTTGATTATAAAAAGGGAAAGTGTATAGCAGTTTAAAATTAATTTACAAATATCTCAACATTATGTCATTTTTATGTGAACAAAAAACTCTGGAGTGCAAAACCAGGTAACAAAGGAAGAAAGATGTGAAACAATTATTTCAATTGAACTGGTTGTAATGGCAGTGATGGTAAAATAAACAAGTTGTATAGGTACCCCCACACTGGAAACCTCTGACAAACATTAATTCGTTATTTATTTGTCAAAATTGTGCCTAAAACAACACACTTCCTAATTGACAAATTTAAACTGGCCATTTTCTTGTTGAACAAGAAAATAACCCTAATAGCCCAATCAATTTGTTATTGGTGACATTCTCATGAATTAATCTTAAGTGCACTAATTTTCTTGTCGTAAGTTTTCAATTAACATGACCTATAAGTTATCAACATTTGACTATCGTTTAACAGGAAAATGGCATATGAATTTGTCATTTAGGAAACTTGTTTTAGGCACCACTTTGCAAATTAATGATTTTCAGTGCATTGTGCAGTGTAATAACTACTGACACAGAGAACAGGGGAACAATAGAGGAAACTACATAATCATGATTTTACTTGTAGCTAGATTAAACTACACAATGATTATTTCACATGTCTGTAATAAATCTGTGCAGTTGTATGCGATCAGTACAACTATGTAGTACTACAAAACTGCTTCCTGTAAATATGCATATTCAAATCAAAGTTGGGAAGAGATGCAGTGTTCACATTATTCCATAATGTCCTCAATAATAAAAAAAATCTATACTGGTACATGTTAGATCTGTATTTGTATTCACTGAATCATCACATGTACTGCTGAACACAATGCTGAATATTAATGTAATGAAATCAGAGACTGTGAACAAAAGAAAGATCAGTCTCTGTATTGCAACCAAGCCGATAAGCCCTAATAAATGTGAAGAGCTATAAATTACTGTCTCTTCACTTGTGATTACTTCAAAATACCACGGCCATCAGAGACATGAGTGGTCAACTGGACAAGAAAAAACCCGAGACTGATCCATTGGAGAATCCAGTAACTGTGCAAGTTTAATCTATACATAAAGATGTGGGAAATAAATATCATTTACTTTTGCAGACAATCAGCTGGAGTAACTAAATTTGAGATTTAAAAAATGTTTATAATTGACAAGGCCTTTATCTGTTTAATGCTGCGAAAAACTTGCTTTGGTGTAATAAAATGTGAATTTTCACTTGGTCAATACATGTAAGCAATGCAAAAACACAACTTGAGACAATAGATTTGATTCTATAGATCTTGTTTCATGTAAAACCTCCAACCCTTCAAAAGTGTTACTTATCTACTTTTGCATTTCAACCCTTTATTTATTGATTTTATATGGAAAGAAATCAATTTCAGAGTATTGCTGTTTTCTTCCATTCTTGATTTTTATTTCGCCACTAGTGTTTCATTTGAAAACTATTTACAATTTTCAATATCCAGATCATTTCTACTATTTTGTGTACATTGCATGCAATGATGGGTGATGCGTTAACTTTCTAAGGCACCTTGTTTGAATGGAGATTAAGCACCACAACATTTTAGAAGAATTAGAACTTCATGAATGATATCTTGCCTGATGATGTAGCTTCAGCATTTCCCAACTGATCGCTGAAGTTAAGCAGCACTGATTTTGGCTGGTACTTGGATGGGTGACCATCTGAAGTATGAGCAGTTATATGGTAAATCTGATTTTGGATTTAGATTTATTTGTTGTTTTACGTCGCGTTCAACAGTCAGGGTCATATTCCGACGGGTAGTTTACAGGTGGAGGAAACCAGTGCATACTGTACTGTAAACCACTGGGCATCGGCAAGTGACTACTAACTTTCCAACATGAAGTGCCCGGCCCGAGACTCGAACCGGCGGCCTCAGAGGTTGGAGGTGAGAACTCTAACCGCTACACCACTGAGCCCCCCCCTCCTTATGGTAAATCTGATGAATCGTGCACCTAGATGTTAACTTTTGAATGACTATTTCACCTCCATTTCTCCATCCATTTTAATGCTGCAAAACAAGCAGAACCTTTGTAAAGATGCCTTTCTAATTATGTTTATAAAATTTAGATAGGCTACATATTTCCAAAAATATTAACAGTAATTCTAATTTTTCATGACAGGCAGATTTTATAAACTAGCAATGAGCCAAATATGAGATGTTACATAAAAATTGCTGCAATATTCGATCCTGTATACAGAACTAATCTGTGTAATTTATTGCACTATTTCCACTTAGATTTTTATGATTAACATGTCTTAATACACTAGTTTACAGTTTCGATGTGCAATGGTAGTTGTCATCTTCCGCTTTTACTTCCTGGTAGAGTAAACAAACGTTTCAGGATACAGACATTCACATTAAGCCCTGTACCCATGTACGCGGATCGCGGATCTCGGCGGCGGATCGCGGCGACGCGACGCGATTTTGTATAAATGAGTGTTCCACGGACAGGCATTCTATCTGCTTGGATATCTAGGCAAATATACATCTGGATTAAGTGAATATATGTATTAAGTACACACCAAGAGAGTTATTTGTAGAGTAGACATTTTTACACATTCACTATATGTATGCACATAATGGCTCCATGTTTATCAAAGCAAGCAGTGGCTGTTTTACATATTAAACAAAGTGGACAAAAAGCTTTGATTGCCAGTTTATTGGCATTGTATTTAAAGAGAAGGAGTAAAAGTACAGAAAAAAAGGATTCATAGTTGTTGGGTCCATGAAATTGTCAGAAAGAGAGAGGTTTACGGTGCATTTTATACCTTGATACCAGAACTGTTCAAGAATGAAGATAAGTTTAAAGCATACTTTCGTGTTAACATTACACAATTTAATGATTTGTTGGAGGAAATAGTGCCTTGTATAAGGAAAAGAGATTGCATCAGGAAGTCAATTTCACCCAAGGAAAGATTATGTGTCACATTGAGGTATGTTAAAGTGTACATGCTACAGTTGTTTTGTAACCAGATCATATAGAGCAAGTGATGTAAATTCGCCACTGGATGTAAATTCGCCACTTTTTTGTTTTTGTAAATTTTACAGCAGATATATGGAAAACATTTAATAGTTTTGTTAAATATAAATAGATAGCTATAAATAGATAAAATACATGTCTATTGCACTACAAGATTTTATCGTCCAACTTTATATATTTTCAGAGTATATTTTCAGAATATTTTAAGTATATATTTGAATGATACATTTCTACAAGTGACTTTAAAGAGTGTAAATTGTGCAGTTTTAACAAATACCAACCAGCATTTTAAACTTCTCTGGGACAAACTTTTGAAAATTTACATTTATGTTAATGACACTTTTTGGTTAGAAAAGATGTAAAATAATTATTTAGCTTAAATTTTTCACAGAATGGTAGGTATTATACTTGAAAAACAGTTTTTTCAATAAACCGCGAATTTACATCCATTTTCATAAATAATAGATATTTTTGTATGAAATAACAACAGCACTCTGAGTGAACCTATGTCCAGCTGAGTTAATTTTTTTTCGGTTTTGGATAATGCAGGGATGAGCCATAATTATTATAACAAAAACTTGAAAAAAGAAATTGTGACTTGATGTAGCAGAACCAAAATTGCAAAAAAACTGGCGAATTTACATCACTCACTCTAGATCTATAGGTATGTTTGTTGGTCTCTATCAAGTGATGGAGATTAAGTGCTCTAAAAAGTTCATTTATATGATGATTTATATGATGATTTATATGATGATATATATAGATGATTTATGGTGAAAATTATATCTTGTTTTCAAATTTATTTAATGATTTCATTATGTTTTAGGTTCCTAGCGACGGGAGAATCACTTCGTTCCTTGGCATTCCAATATTACATTGGAGTAACAACAGTCGCGAGAATCATACCCGAAGTATGCGATGCAATATGGGATAAACTTAAAACTAAATTTATGCAAATTCCAGAAACTCCTGATGATTGGAGACTGATAGCTGAAAATTTCAAAAGAAAGTGGCAATTTCCTAATTGCATAGGGGCAGTAGATGGTAAACATGTGCTCATAAAATCACCAGCCAATAGTGGCTCACAATATTTTAATTACAAGGGAACTTTCTCAGTCGTTCTTATGGCCTTGGTTGACGCAAACCTGAAATTTATTTATATAGATGTTGGTGGTTTTGGACGCAACAGTGATGGTGGTATATTTGCCAATTCATCTCTGGGAAGAGCTCTTCAAAACAATCTTCTACATCTACCAGAAGATTGCATACTACCTGAAGCTCCTCAGCTGGGGAGCCTTCCGTTTGTTATGGTTGGAGACGAAGCTTTTCCACTGTTGAAACACATTCTGCGACCATACCCTGGAAAGAAATGTGGGGAAGAAGAGCAGCTCTACAACTACCGCCTAAGCAGAGCTAGAAGGATAGTTGAAAATGCTTTTGGAGTACTCGCAACACGTTGGAGAATCTTCCATACAAAAATGGACATTGCACCTGAAAAAGTAAACAAAATTGTGAAAGCTACATGTGTTCTGCATAACATGCTCCAGGAAAGCTCAACGCCAGCTGAAGTAACAGTTCTCCTTGAAAGTCATGATGTAAATGTAGTACATGGGTTACAAGACTTACCAGCTCAAGGCTACAGGGGCACAGATGAGGCATTGAGAATCAGGGAAAAGTTCAAGAGATATTTCATTGAGATAAATCCCCTAACATGGCAAAATGCCCATGTAAGGAGAGGACTGTTTCAAGAAACTTAATAAAAACAGGGATAATGAAACAAGTATATATGACTTTCAGTTGATTTTGTTTATTTCTAGTGTAGATGGTGCATTAGCATTTGTATAATACATTAAAATAATTGTTGCATTGCCTGGGCCAAAATATCATTGTCAATGGTGGTAAAACTTTCTGAAACTGCTGCAGTCGCTTCAACTGCAGCACCAGAAACAGGACCAACAGCTGAAATGGCCACAACATTTGGGTCATTTGTAGAAATGACCGGTGTAGCAGTGGCCAGTCCAGCAGTTGACCCTCTTTCCAGTGCTACAGTTTCTGCTTCATAGAACAGCTTACTGATATCAAACTGCAGCTTTGGTATTAACTTTTTTGGCAGCTGGCGCATCCTGCCTGCGCAGTTGTCAAAAAAGGACTCGTATGAATCCTTTGGCTTTTGCAGAAACTGAGTTACTGCATCAGTCGACGTTGACTGTCCCTCCACCAATTTCTTTAACGCTACACAGAGCTCATCATCGTTGGTAGATTTCTTGGCCTTCTTTCTGCGCGGTACTGTAATTTCTGGCAGTTCCACTTGGCCCCCTTGGCCCTCGTTCGATGTCTCAGCCAGTAATCTGTTATGAAAATCAATAATGTGAATTTAAAGTTGAGTTTCAGGCCCCTATTAATACATTTCTTGAGTAATTCATACTATTTATTTTACATGAATTAGAAATACACCGATTTTGGTATGTCATGTGTTTAATCATTCAGTTAATCATACAATTTGCAAAAGATTGAATGAACACTTATGGACCTGGAATGGATAGAAGTCTTGCTAAAACATATATAGACTCATTGTAAAAGGTAATTAACACCAATGTTGCATGCTAAAAATGTACATGTTTATTTAAGATTATCCATGTTTATGTGCACATTATAGGATAATACATTATAGCAACAATTGAATTTGTATGGCAAATTATTAACTATATAATGGAAAACCTACTCTGAAGAGATTGTCACCGAGATAATCTCCTCCTCTTGTTCTTCCTCTTGTTCTTCAGCATCTTCTATGCTGCAGGAGAGGGATAAGTTGCTCTCAGTCCTGTAACCATAGTGCCAACTTGTCATGTGTATTTAACTTGCAAACATGAACAAATTAATAACATGTAAAGTTTTCAATCTCTATCTACTTAAGGCCTACATATTTAGGGTCATATCACACCAAAACACCAAACATGATTTTTGTCTCCCCCATCTATACAATATTGTCCAACATCTATACAACTAGTTCTATAGCATTGACTCCCCATATATATATACCCAACCCTTGTGGAGCTGATATTTTGATTGCAACAGCAACTTGTTTTACAGATCATAGTTCCCCAATCAGTTATTCCATCCCTGTCAGGCTGCTTTTGTGAGTGCAAACCTATTTTGTAGTTTATGCATTTGATTCCCCCAATCTCTGTTAAGCTGATACCTTGATAGGCATAGCCAGTGTGGCATATTAACAGTTGCAAATTTAAATTACAACCACTGTTGTAGGACTTACCTAGCACTTTCAATGTGGTCATCAAGGAATGCCAGGTGGTTGAAAAAAGCCCCCTTCTTCACATTATCCCGGGCTTGACCACTCTTGCTCTTCAGCTCCCTCTTTTTCTTAACATAGTGGTCTCTAATATTTTTCCATTTCTTCCTAAGGACATTTCCTACATACATAAAAGTAAATCAGTTTAGAAGCCAGCCTATCTTAAGATTGGCTACAGCCCAACTTAGGAACCGAATCTTACAATGGGCTAGTTCAGGTCAGCCCAACTTAGGATATTTTAAACTGCAATATCTTCCCCACAAAGAGAAACTCAGTGCGCTAACTTAGCAAAATCATTATCATGGGAAAGAGTTCCAAAGAACAGGGGCATAGTGACTGAAAGAATCAGAGAAATGTTTGATTTATGAACCTTACGGTCGAGAGTGGGAGTGTGGAGGAACTTGAGTTTGAGGGTGCTTCACATTGTAATTCTGGAAGAGGTGTAGGGGTGAATTAATTATCTTAGATGAACTGGTTGACCCTGGTTGAGAATTTTATATGTAATGAGACCTATTTTGAATTGTATCCTATGTTTGACAGGGAGCCAGTGCAGTTTGTTCAGTTGAGGGGTAATGTGAGAGTATTTAGATGAAAGACCTACAACTACTACTAGTACTACTACTACTACTACTAATAATAATAAAGGAATGCAACATTTCCAAGACTTTTACATATTATAACTTTCTATATGCATGCATAGCGTCTTCAAACATGTCTCCAAATTTTAAGAATGATGGACACTCAAATGGTTCAATGTATGCATGGTGAAAATCCAAATGCAAGAATGGCCTATATACAAGCAGCAACTATTCAGGCATGTTTTCCAGAAATCTGTCAAATGCTTTAATTATATCGAATAGTGCAAGTGATGTAAATTCGCCAGTGGATGTAAATTCGCCACTTTTTGTTTTTTGTCAATTTTATGGCACAAATATGGAAAACATGTTATAATTCTGTCTTGACTTTGGTCTTATCCATCTCACAAAAATTGTATTTATACCGGAGAGTGGAATTGACTGGATATTGGTAAGAAAAAAAATATACATACCCTCTTCTTTAGGCATCCCCATAAGCACAGCTACAGACTTCCATAAATTGTTCAAAAATAACTGGTCCTTGTGAGCTGGATCACTGGCGTTATATATAGTGGGTTTTTCTTTTACAATTGAAATAAATTTTTCCTTCTCAAATGGCTTCATTGCAAAAAAACAAGTTAAAAAACAAATTAAAAGCACAGAGAACAATAATATTATAGAACTACCCCAATAAACGTCAAAATGACGTCATGAAACAGGCGTCAAGCGGGAAAAATCGGTCTGGGATCGATTAACAAAAACACGACCCGCAATCCGCGGGCCGTCGCCGCGATCCGCGACACGCGGAAATGGAAACACTACTGGCCATTTGTGTAGGTTTGATTTTTATCGCTACCGCGAGCCGCGTACATGGAAACAGGGCTTTATGGAATTTTATGATTTCTGAATGTTTTCCATACATATTTTTGTTGGTCTGTCATCAAAAGTTTGTTCTGCATTTATATGTGGTAACTGCACGTTTTTTTGTGGCAAAGTCATGTTATATTTAGTTCATATTTAAGTAAAATCATCTGTTATCGCCCAGTCTATATGCCATGTTTCTGTGGTAGGGGTTGTAAAATACTGAATAACTTTGGCATTTAGCAACCAATTTTGGCAAAATAAAGACTACAAGAAAGTGCATTTCCAAAGCTCTCCCAATATGTAAGGTTAGCTGATATAGGTTCAATGACTGATTTCTGAGTATTTTTTAAAAAAAGCTTCAATGTTAGATTTCAACATATATAAATTGCTTGAACATAAGATGGATGTAAGTCAATTATGCCTTTGCAGGAATGGATGAAAAATTTTTTTTTTGATATTTCTGTTATCAGTTAAACAAAATATAATAAATACCCTGATACAGGGATAAAAGTACACTGCTCTGTAATTGTCACTTCAGTCCTTTCACTAAAGGAACTATATTTTCTCCCCATGTTTTCAGTCAGGCTTCGCTGCTGCTGAATATATATGAATATATAATAGATGTAGATACATACAGTGACAGATTTTTGAGACATTTTTTAAAATTGTAAAAATGTGCATAAAAATGCTTTTTCATGCAATTGTGTTTCACTCAGTTGAAATATACAACGTTTATATTTCTGCTGCAGTCATCTTCAAACTTGGTCAATTGCCAACTATTTTAAACCTGTAACATTTTTTTAAGTGCAAGCCCTAGCGAGGCTCGCCTTTCTACTTTTTTGATGTGTATTTGTTACCAATAGCTAGCTAGAAAAAAAAGTTTTGAGATGCAGAACTCTTTTTTTGGAAATTCTTTATCTATTCTTATAAAAAATTAAGTGTTACCTCAGACTGAGAGGCCTGGGTTTGATTCCCAGTGATGCGTAAATCAAGACATCATAGCTTAGTGATAGAGCACTCAGTCTGGGTGTATGAAAATGGAAGGAAAATAAATATTAAGTTAAATCTACACTGACTTAAGACCGTGCCATAGTAATTATGCAGCTGTAATTTTTCCCTTTTTACCCCACAGCCCTTACGAACCGTCAGGGTATTGTTTTCATCCATGGTGTCCGGGTGGGCGGGCGGTGGGAAAAAGTTTGTCCGGGCTGTATCTCAGAAACTGTAAGGTGTAGGACGTTCATACTTGGTACGGACATTGGTTAGGGGGTGAAGGTGTGGAACATCATGGTGTGACCTTGATTTGACCTATGACCTTGCCATAGTGAACTTGACCTATAAAATCTTGTCTGGGCAAACATTTGCTTTCCTATTTAATTAATCCTATCCTTTTCCCAGGATGTTGTTTTTGTTGCTTCGCAATTTGCTTTTCCTTGTAGTACACATTGGATGGTCTTGGGGTAAGAAGATTATTTGTTGTTGGTAAGAGGGTCTTTGTTCGTCTTGACATCATAAGCTGGGCTGGGCTAAAGCCAGTAGCGGGGGTTGGTGTGTTATGGTGGTCGAGAAGTGCCATCTCAAAACTTTCCCCAGCATCTTTGCACTTCCTGAATAACCGCTTGACTGCAGATTCAACCTTCCCATTTTCTTTGGGATGGTATGGAGTGGATGTTACATGGTCAAATTCCCATCTTTTGGAAAAAGTTTTTAAGTCATGGCAGGCAAACTGTGGGCCGTTGTCACTGACAACCTTGTCGGGTATGCCATATCTTGAGAAATGGGTTTTCAGCTTCTTGAATACTGCTTGGCTGGATGTGCTGCTCAAATGGTCCACTTCTATGAAATTACTGTAGTAATACACGGTCGCCATATAGTCTTGGGCATTGAAGAACAGGTCAAGACCAACTTTTTGCCATGGTCTGTCAGTGATTTCTGTTGGGAGAAGTGTTTCTGGCTGCTGTTGGGAGAAGTGTTTCTGGCACATCGTAGCGCTGACATATTTCACAGGTGGAAATGTATTCCTTGATGTCACCACTCATCCCAGGCCAAAAGAGTGCTTCCCGTGCACGACGCAAACACCCTTCAATTCCAAGGTGGGAAGTGTGGATTCTTAGTTTCATAGAAGTGCGCAAACTGGCAGGTATGACTCGTTCTCCACAGAATGTTAGTCCATCTTGGACTGTTATCTCATCGCTGAAGTGGTAGTATGCAAATATACATGGATTGACATGTTGCTTGTCATTAGGCCATCCTTCCATTATTGTGGCTTTAAGCTGCTGGAGAGTTGTATCCTTTTCTGTTTCAATCTGGATTTGCTTCAGTCGGTCCTTTGTTATTCGAAGTGACTGGATCATGTTGATGTGTTCAGCTTCATCAGATGCTTCGCAAGTGTTTGGCAGATAAGCTCTACTCAGGGTGTCAGCCAAGAGTAGTTTGCTTCCTGGGACATGAATGATTGTCACATTGTAAGTTTGAAGTCTAAGCAAAAGAGTGCCTTCAGTAAGGATTTATTAGAGATTGTCTCCAGTGGCTTATGATCAGAATGAACAATCACAGGTAAGCCAAAAACATATTGGTGGAATCTCTCCATAGAAAACACAACAGCAAGGAGCTCTTCCTCTATTTGTGCCTATTTCTGTTTGGTTTTAGTCAAGGCATGGCTTGCAAAGGACACAGGCTGTCCCTTTTGAAGAAGGCAAGTACCAAGACTTTGTGAGCTTGCATCACACTGGATTACAATGGGTGACTTTGGGTCAAAGTATCGCAGTATAGGAGTATTGCTTGCCAGTGTCTTTAGGTTATGGAGGGCAGTCTCGTGTTCCTCCATCCACGGCCAGGATCCACTGTTGCTTAACTTTCTTAGTGGTTCAGTCACAGTCGATGGCCTTGGAAGAAACTTTGCCAAGTATGACGCCAGGCCATTCAGTCTCTTCACGTCTTCAATGAACTGCGGCTTTGGCATTTGCACTATTGCTTTTGTTTTCTCTTCATCGGCCATCAGTCCATGTCTTGTCAGTTTGTGACCAAAAAATGGAACTTCACTACAGCGGAGCTTGAGCTTGCATGGTATAAGTATGGACTGTACAAATACCATCACAGTCTTCACACATTACATGACCACCCACAAATCTTTGATAATTTTAAAGTAATTTCTTTTCAAGGCGGGGCAAATGTATATTATTTCCCAATATTATTTTATTTCCTAAGATTTTTTCTTATACAAGTAACTTGGAATAGGGGGCAAACTGCATTACTTGAATCTCGGATTTTACTTAAAGAGATTTTGTAAGCTATTTTAGGTGTGTACTGTGGGACTTGTATTTTTTAGTTCCGAGTATTTGTGTGTAATTTTTTGGAGGGATCTGTATTATGTATCTTTGTTCTGGCAAGTACTTCAGCTGATTAATTGTTTTTGGAAAATATGGGTGGTCCTGAAAAGGACCTTTTAAACAGGGGTAAATGGGCTCCCTCAGCCCACTACTGGAGACTGGTGGATGGCTGCTGCTGCTGTTGCGGAGGAAGGATAGATGTTGATCTGGAAGTAGGCTATGCTGTGGTCAAGGCCACTAGACTGGACTGAGTGAAACAGTAAATCCCTCACAAATCAAAATATTTTTTATGGCACCATTACAATGAATAAAAGAGTACAGTTGAAACCATAAACAAAAACCTTTGCCCTGGGAATAGAACCAAGTATCATTTAATGGGGCAATGGTGGCACAGTGGTAACACACTCGCCTCCCACCTCTGAGGTCTGCAATGCAAACCCCGGATCCTATGAAGAAAATTTTGTAGTGGTTTGCTGTTGGTTGGCAGTTTACAGTACAGAACCTTGACCAACTGTATGTAATGGTTTCCTACCAGTTACCCATTGTGATATGACCTACACAGTGCTGAAAGTGACATAAAAACTGAAATAAATAAAATGTAGCATTTATATCAGCAAATTAGTAAGAATTGCCATTGCTTTAAAAAAGCCAAAATATATTAAAAAAGAAAATAAATATCCAAAATGTAGAGTCATGAAATCATATAAAGTATTTGATATTATATCGACTTTCTAAGCCACCTTGTTTGAGTGGAGATTAGGTGCTACAAAGGTTTACTAGAATTAAATCTTCATCAATGACATCTTCCCAAGTGTAGTAGACAGCAGGTCAACTTTACAAACTAGCAATGGGCGAAAATAAGAGATATCAAAACTGCTGCTAATAACATATTGTATATCATATACTGAACTAATCTACATAATATACTACATTATTTCCACTTGTAATTCTTTTAATAAACATGGCTTACTGTAGATACTAGGTAAATTAATTTTTCGTCACTTCCGGGTTCTTCTCTCACAAACATTTTTT
Source organism: Sabellastarte sp. h YS-2021 (assembly GCA_964017235.1). NCBI lineage: Eukaryota > Metazoa > Annelida > Polychaeta > Sabellida > Sabellidae > Sabellastarte > Sabellastarte sp. h YS-2021. The sequence goes on from OZ024933.1 coordinate 113,870,232, forward strand.
GTTTACTCTACCTAATTAAATATTCAAAATGTCAGACGGAACCATAAACTGGTGTATAAATATAATCATATGAATTATTTTTCACAACTTTCTGTTTCTTCTGTCACAGACTTTTTTGTTTTACTCACTTGTCCTAGCAAGGCCATTTGTGAAAATGAGGCATTTGAAATTGTGAATTATAGTTGTCGGATTTTTCATGTCATTTCAGTTTTCATGCTTTTTGTGATTACATTAATTTTACCTAGGGTTAAGGTTCTACATTTCTTATATATTATCACTTTGGTGAAAAATACACTTTCAAATAGTTTGCAATTAATATTTTAGGAAACTGGTCAACTCTGATCTCAGGCAACCTGGCCCTAGCCAACTGGGACCCATCTATGTGTATTTTGATGTAAACTCAGCCCCATTCAGATAGAAATTGAAAATTGATACAGAATATTTTTATGGTTTGATTTTGCCCTTCTTTGTATAATTGTTTTCGTCTTTTATTCATGCATACAATGGTAGGATATAATGTTGAAAGGCTTAAATGGTTACAGAACTATGCAAAAGAGTGTTTTATCAAAACTCCATTCATAACTGTTTTAATAAAGTAGTTATCATTTGTATAACACTATTTTTTACAAATTATTTCCATTGATATCGAATATTTCTGAACTTTCTTAATGTGCAACAGAATTGCAATTTTTTAAACAAATAATTCAATAGAATCTCACTTGTCTGAACCACAATGATTCGAAAATTCGACTTAATTGAATATTTCCCGTATCTCCCATATTTCAGTTTTGTTGTCTACCCCAGTCTGATGGGAGATAATCCAACAGGCATGCAACTTTGAAATCTGGTTGAATCCAACGTAAAAATCTGGTTGAAATATGTGTAGATTTTGCAAACTGTTTTAGTTGGATCTAACCGGTGAAATAATCTTGAAACCAACGTTGAAATCTGGTTGAATTCAATGGGTGAAATCTGGTTGAAATATGTGTAGATTTTGCGCACCATTTTTAGTTGGATCCAACCGGTGAAATCATGCTGAAACCAACGTTGAAATCTGGTTAAATTCAATGGGTGAAATCTGGTTGAAATATCTATAACTTTTGCAAATCATTTTTAGTTGGATCCAACCAGTGAAATCATGTTGAAACCAACGTTAAAATCAGGTTGAATTGAATGGGTGAAATTTGGTTGAAATCCGTTTAGATTTTGCAAACTGGTTTTGGTTGAATGCAATGTATGAAATAGCGTTGAATTCAATGGGTGAAATCAGGTTGTTTAAACTGTCTTCTTTATAGGAATCATTGTAGCTTGTGTGTCATAATTATAGCTTATTAAGAATATTACACAATAACTATCCATATACATATTTTACAATTTGGATACAACTTTAAAGTAATTAATTCTTTCCAAAATAACATGCTTTCATGAATCAGTATATATTCAATATTTTATTTCTGATGACATTGTAATGACATATAATTTTGCATCAGCTTTCAAATATAATTTCTCAAGATATGTTAATCCATATTTTCCAACTAGATATCCATTTTTATGGTATTAATAGAATCGGTATTATTCAGTGTCTTCAATTGAAATTCTTTTGTGAAATTTTAAAATAATTTTTTTATATTTTCAGTATTTTATCCAATCAGTTTCTTTTAAATGTTTTATTAAGTTGGCTATAAATATAATAATTATAAAGAACCTGTAATCATGTAGCAAAGCCACAGTGCTCAGTTCAAATGCTTGTGTCTCATACAACTTTGTCATAGAATAGCCACATTTGTAGAACTCCACCCATTACTTCCCACCTTAATTAGTTGTCAGTTCTGATCACAAAAAAACAGACCTAAAGAAGTAAACACAATGCATGCAATTGAACAAGGTTAAACCCCCACCTCCACCCCTGCTATGTTATCTAATTACTTTATGTCACAGGCCTAATGTTCTATGTAGCAGGGTACAGATAAGAAAAACCAGGAACCCGATGACCTCACTGCTGTGTGATAAAATGTTACAGCTTAGGTTCTCTGTATAGATAAGTTTTCAGTGTAAACTTGTAAACTGAAAACTAGTTATTTGAGCATGGGAGCATTTGAGAAACAAATTCAAATTATTAAGTTTTGATGATTAGTTTGAGTTTATCTTTTTTATTTAAGATAAGTTTGACTTCAAAACATTTTTTTTTAATTATCAGGAATTGCATTTATTAAAATATAATTATAAATTATAAAATTATATTTGGGTGCATCAGTTTTGTTGTAGCTATAAATAAACAAGGAGAATAGATAAAAATATACAAGTACATGCACACAGAATCTTTATCATCTTTATAATCTTAAGTTTAAAAATTAGTCTTTGCTTTACAAATACCTACAAATTCAAAAACTATTGCAATAACAGTTCTTTCAAAAGGTTAAACTTAATCACTATATATCTCCCTCTAGAAAAAGAATTTTCAATACACAATCACAAGTCATTCATTTCCCAATATTCAACGTGTTTTCTTTTTTTTCTGTTCAATAACATGACTGAGATCACATGTTGGAAAATCTAACTTGATTTAGTGTTGAGTATTATGCACTACTTTTTCCAGTCAGAAATCCAGCTTTGAAATAGTGTTGAAATTGTGTCAGTGTCAATTTATCATCCAAAAATTACCATGATTTCTTGTCAAAATATCATTACTTTTTCATGTCAGAAAACTAACTTAGCTTTAGTAGTTGACAATATGGATTTCAACGTCAGGACCTGTTTTCACCTCTAAATCAATGACATTTCAAGGCATGTGCCTGCTGGGAATAGGAGAGCTTTATAAAATATTTATATTAACTTAAATATAAATCATAAGAGCTGTTACATACACCTATTTACCCTGATTCCTTGATCTGCCACTTAGTTAAGCTTAACATATCCACAGTAATTCCTTCAAAGTAAGCCCTTTCTTGTCTCAGCCAGTCCTCATTGATTAAGTGTTATTATTATGTCTTCCAAATTAAGTGTAATTATGACATCTTCTAAATTCAGAACAAAAAGATTTTTAACTGGGCAGTGGCTTTGTTGGTGGATATTAATTATGTTGAAAATAAAGAATGGTAGTTTCAGATGCATTATTCCAGTTGGAGGGCTAGATTATGAAATACCTTCACAATCATGCGCTTCCCTTGGCCTGTAATCATAAAATTAATGAATAGCCGGCTTTAAAATATTCATAATCCATTGAATTAGGTTTTATTGAAAAGTCAGTCTGTTTGACTGATGAAATGTGTTAGAGGATGTACAATTACGGGTTAAAATGTTGCTCCATTTTATTTGATAGGAGTCAACACAAAGAATATTAGGCATTAAGCTACAAAAGCAATGATTAAATGAATAATGTGTCAAAGATAGATGAATAAGGTGTCAAAATTATAATTCTTGCAAACTTTCGGGATATTTGGATGATCATTTCAATATTTTAGAAATCTCCGAAAACAAATATTTTCAATTTCTCTATCCTTTTCACATCATTTATACTCTTTGCTTGCAGACTGAGTGCTCTATCACTGAGCTATGATGTCTCATTCCACATCACTCGGAATCAAACCCAGGCCTCCCAGTCTGAGGGGGGCCCTAATGGTTTGTTACAAGAATAAGAAACAAAATGTGATATGATTTTAATATGCTTGGCCTTGAGCAATCTGTCTCAAAAAATGAGTTTTTTTTTACTTGCTGTACTGGTATTGAAAGCCACCGAGGACCTCATTTTGAAGTATTCATGTACAAGTATTGGTTTAGCTTGTTATATATGCATTTAGTTATTTAAATAAGTTCTTACTTGTTTCACCACATTACTAAAAATAATGTGAGTAAAAAAATTTAAAGAGAAAAAAGCTGAACTAATTCCAATTTTTAAGATTTGTTTAGGTTTTGGTTTTATTTCTTTAAATAGGTCCTTATATGCATTTCAAAGCATATATAGCAAATAAGATAAAAAGAAATACAGAGAAAAAAAATCTGTGCCCTTGTTTGGACTTGAACCCCCGACCTGCAGAAGACATCTGATGTTAATATCCAGTGTAAAAAAAGTAAAAGAATGAAACAGTACTGGCTTTGCTAACAATGAATTATTTGAGTAAATCATTATACGTATATTTCAAAGCATATGGATAAAAAAATTAGATTAAAAAAAAAGTGTCCCTGTATGGACTTGAACCTGCGACCTACAGATGTGAAAACTCTAGTGTTAAAAATCATTAAATATTGATATTTAGCTTGATTTATATTCAGTATTATGATTAAATAAATGCATGAAACACAGTACAAGTCTAAAATGTTCTTGCAAAAATGTTATAATTGAGGACATTATATTATTAGATATTATTATTTTTTCCGTGTACTGCATTAGTACATTATGAAGTATTTTCCTAGACAAAACATCGTACGGCTACCGGAAACATCCCCCCCCCCCCAATCTGGCGCATGCGCGCATCGCGTGTTTTGTTTACAAACACCGTTCTTTTCTGCTTTATCAAGCACATATTTATTGATTTAAGTTGCCAAATATTATGGATTTCATGAAAGCCAGGATAAAAGTCCGAATAAAGTTCTAATGAAATAGAATTACAACAATTTTTAAAGTACCGGTATATCGCCATTACTGAAATGTGAGCATTTACGGGTGGCGATAATTGGGGTATATGGGTGGACACGAAGATAAACGGTCCTCAGAATTTTTCAAATAAAAGTAGTCTAAGCAATAAAATTGCATGAACTAAGCAACGTAATATGCTTAAATTAAGATTATCAAGACATTTGTTATTTATTTTGTGAAATTTAATTATTTAATCCACTAGTAGGTGAGCAAGGCAGTAGTGGCATTCTACCAATAAACGCCCATGCTGTGATTAATATTTTGAATTTAAATTATATGAACAGCTTTATTCAATATATTTTTTTTGTGACCAAATTGTCAGACGATGTGCACTACAATTAATACTTGGAGTACACGGGTGGACACAAAGATAAACGGACACGAAGATAAACGGTCTTCAGAGTTTGGCTTACCTTGGTGGATTAAATAATTAAATTTCACAAAATAAATAACAAATGTCTTGATAAGCTTAATTTACGCATATTCTGTTACTTAGTTCATGCAGTTTTGTTGCTTAGACCACTTTTATTTGAAAAATTCTGAGGACCGTTTATCTTTGTGTCCGTTTATCTTTGTGTCCACCCATGTACATTGTCCAATATTTCTTAGAAAGTTTTTAATTTTAACATTTTATGGCTGGTTATAAAACTCGGAGTTGGAGCTGGAGTTGGAGCTTTACTCGGAGCCGCACCTCTACCGCACCTTTTTACCGCACCCCTCCTCTGATTGGTTGTCTTGATACTGCCACTGCACCTGATATAGATCTTGGTGTACAACTACCAGCATTTGATGTTTTATTTGTTTTAAATATTGCGAGAAGACAGAGTGAGGTGCGGTGACAGTAAAATATTGCTGGATCATATATTTGTAAAATATTATTAGAAACCCCATTGTAGCCTCACGTTTTCATCACTCTGTGGGTGTACAAGTACTACGTACTGCATTGGAGGTGGGGGGGGGGGGGGGGGGGGGGGTGCGATGGGGTGCGGTAAAAATTTTTAGAAACCCCATTGTAGCCTCATGTTTTCATCACTCTGTGGGTGTACAACTACCAGCATTTGATATTTTATTTGTTTTATATATTGCGAGAAGACAGAGTGAGGTGCGGTGACAGTAAAATATTGCTGGATCATATATTTGTAAAATATTGTTAGAAACCCCATCGTAGCCTCACGTTTTCTTCACTCTGTGGGTGTACAAGTACTACGTACAGCATTGGAGGTGGGGGTGGGGTGGGGGGTGCGATGGGGTGCGGTAAAAATATTTGCACAATAAAATATTGCTGGGGTGCGGTGACAGTGATCATAATGTACTCGTACAATTCTCGGATTCAATGGTGCGGTGACAAAATAAGGCTACAATGGGGTTTCTAACAATATTTTACAGACATATGATCCAGCAATATTTTACTGTCACCGCACCTCACTCTGTCTTCTCGCAATATTTAAAACAAATAAAACATCAAATGCTGGTAGTTGTACATCTACAGAGTGATGAAAACGTGAGGCTATAATGGAGTTTCTACCAATATTTTACAAATATATGATCCAGCAATATTTTATTGTACAAATATTTTTACCGCACCCCATCGCACCCCCCCCCCCCCCCCCACCTCCAATGCTGTACGTAGTACTTGTACACCCACAGAGTGATGAAAACGTGAGGCTACAATGGGGTTTCTAACAATATTTTACAAATATATGATCCAGCAATATTTTACTGTCACCGCACCTCACTCTGTCTTCTCGCAATATTTAAAACAAATAAAATATCAAATGCTGGTAGTTGTACATCTACAGAGTGATGAAAAGGTGAGGCTACAATGGGGTTTGTAACAACATTTTACAGAGATATGATCCAGCAATATCTTATTGTACAAATATTTTTACCGCACCCCACCGCACCCCTCCGACCGGAGCTCCGAGTTTTATAAGGCACCACATTTTATCTCTATTATCGGCCGCTTTTACCGCAAACTGGAATACCAGTGAATGCTCATTTTGTTGGTATATCGTAGCATTTGTGATTGACCTCAAGAAAAGAAATAAAGGCGGGCATTCACTGGTAGAAAGCCACTATTGCTCCAGTGCACTGCATAAGTTTCTCGCCTATCTAAATCATCCGCCTTAAAAAATTGTTAAGGATAAGCAATATTGATGCCAAAACAAATGGAATAAATACTAATGATGAATGATAATTGTGAAAAGCTTTTAAAATTCTGTGCCTTTTTAACACAAAAAAAAATGCAAGGGACAAAACTGGGTAGGTAATGAACTTAATTTGGGCAGCTGGGCCATCAGGACACCTCCACAAACTAAATCTATTGATCATGAGTTTATTGCTGTTTTCTTTATGATAAACATTTTTTATGAACTTTTAAATATAATAAATCCAAAAAAAAAAAAACATATTGATTTGGTCAAAATATGAATATAGGAGGAGTATTTTTTACTAAAAAATCGACCCACTTCATGAATGTTTGGTGAAGTTAATTTTCAAAAATTTGGTGCAAGTTTACAATTGATAAAAAAACAGGTTATCAAAAATATTTTACATAATGTTGCTGTCATCACTTTCTTCTGCATATCTACCAAATATAATGTTTCTAGCTACTTTACTTTTCATACAGCACTCAAAAAATCTGAAAAATTGACTCGCTTCATGCTAACCCATGGTAGTGAGCAGTATGGTTGTCTGTGGTATTTTTGTCTCAGTGGAGTTTTTGTGGTCAAGTGATTACTGTTTGATCTAGAGTTAAAGTCCCAACAGCTGTACGTAATAGTATCATATTATGTCTTGTCTTCATCCAGTTATCAGGTGATTGAATTTGTCTATCATCTGTTTCAAAGTGTTGGAAGAACTTATGAAATATTTTATCTGGAAAATATATAATTTTTGGAATAAACATAACTGGAAAAGGTCTGTTTTGTTTGTGAATACAAATACTACATAACCCAGAAAAATTTAACAGACATAATAACCAGAATCCGGTCCATTCCACTTTCCGGTCTAAATGGTTTTAAGATCTGACTTATGCATGTTCTTGTGCAAAAATATTAACAGAAGCTATAGATTCTTAAAATAGAAGTATTTTTGGATATAAACATGTTTTTGCAGCACAAGAAAAGTGTGGTATAATGTTTCAAATGTTTCAACTAAAACTGCACACTCTTAGTAACAGACTGGAAATAGGTACAACAATCAGTTCACCTAAAACATAAAATACTACATCTTATCCCTTTTAAATCAGTTTGTAAAATGCTCAGTTACACAGATCTCTGATCCCAATATTTATAAATCCTTCACATCATGTTTCTGGTCCCAACTCCCAACACATCTCGCTACACAAATCTGTAAACATCTTTGCAAGCATTTTGCAAATTGGGCGATAATAGAATAGTTTACAGATTTCAACACCCAGCGCTATCCAAAGATGACTTTTGCAAACATTTTACAAATGCGGGCGATACAAGAAGAGTTTAAAATTTCAACACCCAGTCCTGTCCTGACCACAAGTGTTGTTAGAAACCCTTCTTTTACCGGTAAATTGTTCAATATTCAATAATACATAGTTTTCTTTGTGTAAAATGTTCAAATAACACACTGTTATACAATCCAAATGCAGAAAAGGTATTGTTTTCATGACTGTCTGTCTGTCCGTTTTTCCATTTATCTCTTACCATGATTACCCAAATACTACTGCATCTTAGTAACGAAAACATGTTACGGTCGAGTATACAGGGCTACATTAATTGACACCATTATTTACACCAGCACAATACTTTTTCAATATGACCACACAATAATACAAAAACGACTGAATAACGCTCATTTGTAATATAGTGGTCATTATATGCTTGTACTGCAAATTAATTGATAGTCTGGATTAGGTTTGAGACAAGCATCCAATTTCTTTTAAACTGAATGATAGAATCTATTATGGCATACAGGTATGATTGTTCTTCAAAGAAACGCTTGATATTTAACTGCAATGCATTAAAACTGGGTTTGTGACTCTCTTTAAGGATTTGAATACGTAAGACTTTGCTACAAGGATTATGGCATTTAGGGAGAAGGCAGTGACACTGCGACCCTGAGATCCAAGATATAGTGACTTTTTGACAATGTCGAAAGTTGAACCAGTTTCCTGATAAATCCAGTGTTTAAGTGAGACCCATATTTCAGCAGATTATTGGCAGTCTGAAAAGACATGAGTTAGTGTTTCAGGCATATTTTTACCAAAGCAACAAAGAATGTTCTCATCTTTTTTCATTTTATATAGTAAAGCCTTTGTCCCTAATATATTATGAAGTATCCTATATTGCAACCAAATTATCTGGTTATCCAGAATGGTTTTAAAACAGGTCAGATGTATGTTTTTTTCATTCCTTCAATTCTATATTCATTTTAAGTAGATTTTTCCAAGTTTTCATATGTACTAAACTATCTGAGGTATTTTTTCTTGTAAACACATAATGGAAGTCAACCTATTTTTAGGCGAGTTGCGTGTAACCAACCCGTCTATTAGATTGATGTCCGTCCTTCCACATTTTCGTTTCAGGACTCTTAACTCGAAAACGCTTTATCTAATCAAATTCAAACTTGACAGGGAGATAGATCACCATCATAGCTAGGTTCCTTTTGAAATTGGTCTAATTCCCACTGTTAGTTTGTCCGTTTGTATGTCCGTCATCATTTCCGTTTCCGGACTCTAACTCAAAAACGCTTTGTCCAATCGAATTCAAACTTAACAGGGAGATAGATCACCATCATAGCTAAGTTGCTTTTGAAATTGGTGTAATTCCATCCTTTCGTTTGTCCGCTTATAGCATAGATACAATTATGTAACCTAGATTACAAGTTTTACATGTCTTAGCATGCCTAACACATTCACATTAAGTGGGTGACCTAACATTTCTTTCCTTGTTTCTAAATTACAGCAGCCGCTAACCTTATTGCTGCCTGAGCAACCCGCCTTTTTGGGCATCTTTGATCCTCTTGTTGATTTATTTATCAATGATAAGGTGGCTAGCCATATTGGTTTCTCTGGTAATCAAGTCTATTCCAGCACCATTTATATCCCCAAATTTTTCTAGTTCTAGTCTATTCTATAGTACTCAAGGAAATTAAATTTAGTAGCAAAAAAAAAAAATAGTAGCGGATACAATCTGGTGGATACTATGGATTACACTTTGTTACGTGTGTAGAGAGATTTCATTGTTACTGCTCTGACAAAAAAAAATATAATAGCTAGACTTCTCAAAATTGCATGATATATTCATCACTACAAAAATTTGCCTGGGAATATTTTGGTTTCATTTTGAAAAACATGATGGCCGCCACGGGTGTTTCTTTGTCAGTCATGAAATTTTCCCATTACCCCTCTAGAGCAAAGGTATTAAAGACAAATTTTTCTAATTTGCAGGATATGTTCATTACAAAAGCTTGCCTGGGAATATTTTTGGCCTCATTTTGAAAGACAAGATGGCCACCACAGGCATTTCTTTGATGGTCACCAAGGGGTTTTATTACCTCACAGCCCTTAAGGACTGTTGGTGTACTGTTTTCACCCATGGTGTCTTGCTGGGCGGGCAGGCCGCGGGAAAATGTTTGTCCAGGCTGTATCTCAGAAACTATAAGGTGTATGAAGTTCATACTTACTAGGGACATTGGTTAGGGGTTGTAGGTGGGCAACATCATGGTATGACCTTGATTAGACCTTGCCCCACTGACCTTGAGTTTGACAATCTTGTCCGGGCTATATTTCGAAAATCGTAAGGTGTAGGAAGTTGATATTTGGTAGGGACATTGGTTAGGGCATGTTGGTATGCAGCGTCATAGTATGACCTTTATTTGACCTTTGACCTTGCCGTAGTGACCTTGACATATAAAATCTTGTCCAAGGTATATCTAGGAAACTGTAACATGGTACTTGGTCGGGACATTGGTTGGGGGTGTAGGTGTGCAACCTCTGGGTGTGCCCTTGATTTGACCTTTAACCTTGCGTAGTGACCTTGACCTATAAAATCTTGTCCAGGCTATATCTCAAAAACTGAAAGGTGTAGGAAGTTGTTACTTGATAGGGACATTGGTTGGTTATTCTACATGTGCAACATCACGATGTGACCTTGATTTCACCTTTGACTTTGCTGTAGTGACCTTGGCCTATAATATTGTGTCCGGACTATATCTCAGCAACCATAAGGTGTAGAATTGATACTTCATAGGGACATTAGTTGGGGGATGTAGGTGTGCGAAGTCATGGTGTGACTTTGATTTGACCTTTAACCTTACTGTAGTTACCTTGATCTATAATATGTTGTCTGGGCTATATCTCAGCAACCTTAAGGTGTTGGAAGCTGATACTTGGTAGGGATATTGGTTGGAGTTGCAGATGTGCAACATATGATGTGACCTTGATTTGACCTTTGATCTTAGTGTAATGACCTTGACCTTTTTAAATGTTATCCAGGCTATATCTCTGAGACCATAAAGTGTAGGTGTGCATTATGGTGTGACCTTTAACTTTGGCTCTTCCAAAGTGCGTGTGCCATATTTGAGACATGTTTCTCTTATGACAAGGATATATGGATTGCCGTAACTGATTATTATATGTCTGTTTACACAATTGTGCTGTTTCCATTGACAGATATTCACCAATTAATAAATTTCACAGTTTCATAATTTTTAGTTTATTGCTGTCATCTTGTTATTGAATTGTCTTGTATTAATACTTTATCTTTACTTACATTTTCTTTCTCTTGGAAATAACTTGAAAAGTATTGAATTTAGAGCATTTTTTTAAAATATATTACTCTGCTACTTTTTCCATAGCTACAACATGGTGAATAACTTGGCAGTCTCTCCCACTAGTTAGGTGAGTAATAGCTACTTTCTGACTTTTTAGAAACTTCCATAATGAGTGAAATCAACTTGAAAACTGTTGCATTTAGAGAATTGTGTATAAGTATGTTATTCAGCTGCTTCTGGGTGAGCTATAACATCGTAAAATTACAGACCTGTAGCTCATTGCATAGCTGAGTAATAGCTACTCTGAGGTTGTCACTGTTGAGTTAGTCAGTTATCAAAGTCAAAGTCAAAGTTGGGGTTTTACGTCCCGTTCAACAGCCAGGGTCATATTGGGACAGGTCCTCAGAATTGCCACTTGTGGGACTCGAACCCACAGAGGTGACAGCCTATGATTAGATGCCAAACTTGCTAACCACTAGGCCACTGAGGACCTCAGTTAGTCAGTTATAACTTGAAAACTATTTCATTTAGAGTACTTTCTTTATGTATGTTATTCACCTACATTTCGGTTAGCTATAACATAGTAGAATTGCAGACCTGTAGCTCATTACATAGCTGAGCAATAGGGTCTCACTGTTGAGTAAATCAGGTTTAACTCATAAACTATTGCATTTAGAGAATTTTCTTTAAATATGTTACTTACCTTATTTGGTAAGCTATAAAATAATGAAATTGTAGACCTGTAGCTCATTGGATAGCATAGCAATAGCTACTTTCAGGTTCTCACTGTTAGATAAATCAGTTGTAACTTGAAAACTATTGTTTTTACAGTGTTTTGTTTAAAACTGTTATTCACCTACTTTTTAGTCAGCTATATAACACAGTTTCATTGCAGACCTGTAGCTCATGGAATACCTGAGCAATAGCTACTTTCAGGTTTTCACTGTTGAGTAAATCGCTTGCAACTTTAAAACTATTGCATTTACACTATTTTCTTTACATATAATATTCACCTACTTTTGGAGCAGACATGTAGCTCATTGCAAAGCTGAGCAATGGCTACTTTGGGGGTGGGGGACTGGGCTGTTGGATATTTTGCTTTAATAATTTAGCTTATTTTCTTATGTCCTCAATATTTTTCCTGCTATTGCAGATATAAGTCCAAAGCTAAGTGAGTAACAGTGCTGGTAGCTACTTTAAGTAAATTGCTTATGATCCCTAAAATGACTGTATTTACAGCAATTTACTAAACTATGTTGTTCAGCTACTTTCTCTCTACCTACAACATAGTACCTGTTTTTGAGGTTTTACTTAATAGCTAAACGAGTAGAAGGGGTCTTTCGATGTACTTTGCAATAGTTTAAGCTTTACAGAAAGTAAGTGACTTTTCTGACTATTGTGAGTAAAGAAACTGTGTTTTCATATACGGTACCTCAAGTACAAAAGGGTATATTTACTGATTACAATGGTACCAAACACCTGTATATAATAATACGGCTTGAGAATTCACATGGGGCGAGATGTCTTCAATTCAGAAATTATGGTTGAGTTAGAAATTGGGTGAGATGTATTAATACCAGTGTTGTGTTGTGCAGGTAATATAATATGTTTATCACACACACAGAAAATAACAATGACAAACAGTTGTACATTATTTACTATTAACTTTACAAACTTTAGAACCACTGCTATTGAAAATAACTTGTCCAGATTGGTGACTGTATTCCTTATTAAATTCCATTCCAAAATATCTTGATGCGAAGCATGTCTCACATTTTTTTTCACATTTGTCTCTTGCATTGAGTTGTGAAGAGAGCGAACATTTCACACTTCATTCACATCACTACCACTCACTACAAAAATAGCATAGTCCTCAGTAGTCATCTCTGCATCACACATTTATTAGGACAGCCAATGAATTATAAGTGTGCAATATCTACCATATTAAAGGTCAGCTTCTTATTATATTATCGAATTTTAAGTGTGTAATGTTACAATAGACATGTAATAATATTCTCAATGACTGTTGAACTTCCTTTAAACCTTTTTTGTATACGTGTATATGCATTCTTCATTGCAAAGGTTTTGGCCACCTCTGGTATTTTTATTGTTTCCATTTTGCAGTACTATGTAAATCTATCAACAGTGAATTAAATGCTAATGATATCAACTTGCATACTTTATATAGTGCAACTTTAGTCCAGTTAATGTTTATCTCTTTCACTATATATCCTGAGTAGTTGTCTGAATGGAGTATTGATCGATTGATTGGTTGGTTGGTTATTGATTGATTGATTGATTGATTGTGGGTGAACAACCTACCCTGTCAGATTGTTATGGCCAGCAAATTTCCTTGTGGGCAAAATGCCTGGGGATGGAGTTTGCATCGGGCAAAGTTCTGGTGGGCAAAGTTCGTATCAGTCGTCTGGGGATACCATTTTGTTTACAAAATAAAAATATTGTAGATTGAATTACTCAAGTTCTTATATAAGTGGTTGATCATGTTTTACCACAAAATTATATCACACAGGCAGGGTCCCATGACAAAAATACCCAATGAAAACATGTTGCGTGAGTGATGACCTGTCTGGGGATATGTTGGCGCCAAGTTGGCCCAATCTAGTTGCTTTTTACAGCTTTCAATGTATTGAAAGGATACAGGAAAGCATAAACAAAGAGTCGATTTAGCCAGATTTACATCCTTCCCCCCACCTTATGGGTCAAACTGGGCTAATAAAATAGCAGATTATTTTTTTTCTTTTTACCTTATATCTCCTTTGTTGTTGCTTTTACAGTTTTAGAATGGATGCCATATATGGAGAGGCTGTATAGCCAGTAAGGTTTAACCCCTGACCACCTCTTATGGGTCAAACTGTGTCATAAAATAGCGGAGTTGCTGTTTTTGCATTATATCTCCTTTAAAACTGCTTTTCTTACAAACTGTAGCATTTATTAAATTAACTTTTCACAATTTATGACCATAGAAGACAAAATAAAGCTTACATTATTCTTCATATTAATGAATAAACTCCCATCCTGTGTGCTTTACTTTCACTTCTGTCAACACTGCATGTTTTTCTTTCAAAAGCCTTTTTTCTACTTTATACTATATTGCAACTAACTTTTTGGGATGCTTTGTTTTTGTATGGGAAAACATTTTCTTACATATTAAGTTTGCAATTTTATTTTCAGACAAAGTAATAAACAATAAAGTGATACAATAATATAGCATAAATGGAATTATACTTAAAATGCAAAAATGTTGCGATCTGTAACATAGGACTCTAAAGAAATTCACTGGGACACAATTTTTGTGTCAGCAGACTTGGCAGTCAGCTGACATGGCATCATTCTGCAGCATCTGCGTACACCTCCATGTGGAAAACTTCTCCAAAAGTATGAGGCCCAGAGACATGATATGTTACTTTTGAAAGATATTTGTTTATTGAAGAAGATAAATCGAAACATTAATGCAGATCTGTCTGTTTGTTTGTTCCCCAGAGCCATTACAAGTGAGGTACCCTCACCCAAAGTGTGAACTTTTGAACACTTTAACACAATTTTCTCATTGTCTATTTAAACGGTTTTCTCTCTTTTCTTGCATATATATATATATATATATATATACAAGACTGTAAGTAGATTCTCTTGTGTGAGTATCTGATCTGAATCTTTCTTGATTATTTTTTTATGAATTTTAAAAGTAATTTTTAATGCATTAAAATTTATGAATTCATGCAGTTAACCTCTTATAACTTGAAAAGTTTTGCATTTAGAGCACCTGTGAGCTGATTGCTACAAATCTAAGTTACAAAAAAAAAAAAAAATTGCAAAAATATTCAAATTAACTGCAGGACCTGCCACTTTCAAGCCAGGTCTGCAACTTTTTTATGTAGCTGGTCCTGTGGGCCTGCAGTGATTTTCAACAAAATTCCTATACTGCCTGCAGGCCATTCTCTCTAGTTAGAATCAGTGACCACCATCTTGTCTCTAGTATGAAAGTAATACAATCTACAAACTTGTGCCTTCGTATGCTGTTTGTGCCTAAAAGGTAGGCATGATTTTAATGTCGGGCGGGAGATTATAAAACGCATTCCGTGCATGGGTGTGTGAGTGTGTGTCACGTTTTTAAAAAGGGCTGTACATCACACTGGTTGTTTCTCCTTGGCCTTTTCAATGTTTTATGATCTTATTGCTTATGTCTTTTCATTTGATGCTGTTATTTCAGACCTAGGTCCATAGCTAAGTGAGTAATAGCAATGGTGGCTACCTCGAGTAAAGTGCTCATAACTCCAAAACAACTGCATTTAGAGCATTTCTGTAAATACATTGTTCAGCTACTTTCTCATGCCTACATGCCTACAAGATAGTACCATTTTTACCCCACAGCCCTTAAGGGCTGTCGGGGTATTGTTTTCACCCATGGTGGGCAGGTGGGCGGTCGGGCGGGCGGCGGGAAATAAGTTTGTCCGGGCTGTATCTCAGAAACCGTAAGGTGTAGGAAGTTCATATTTGGCATGGACATTGGTTGGGGGGTGTAGGTGTGCAACGTTATGGCCTGACCTTGATTTGACCTTTGACCTTGCCGTAGTGACCTTGAGTTTGAAAATCTTGTCTGGGCTATATCTCGGCAACCATAAGGTGTAGGAAGTTGGTTCGTGGTTAGAACATTGGTTAGGAGTTGTAGGTGTGCAACATCATGGTCTGACCTTGATTTGACCTGTGACCTTGACCTATAAAACCTTGTCCGGGCTATATCTCAGCAACTGTAAGGTGTAGGAAGTTGATACTTGGTAGGGACATTGGTTAGGGGGTGTAGATGTGCATTTTTGGTTTACTGATAAATGCTGTCATTTTATTATTGAATTGTCTTGTTTTAATACTTTATCTTTATATAGATTTCTTTTCCTTAGATATTATTTTCTCTACTTAAGCATTTTTTGGGCCTTAATATAACTTACACTGCTCTGAAAGTATTTTGAACTTTGTACTGTTACACTACTTCTATATCTCATGGTGTTGAAAAATATTTCCCCAGGCTGTGGGGTACGGGCATCTCTGATGCTATTTTTAGGGGTCTATCTTGATAGCTAAGTGAGTAATAGCTATTTTTTGTTTTTAACAATGACCAAAATGAGTAAGTTGCTTTTATCTTTGTAACTGTTACTTACAATATTGGTCTCAAATATGTTGTTGAACAACTCTTTCATGTTCTATATCAAGGTGAGGTTTCCAAGGTGTAGCACCATAGCTATCTGAGTAATAGCTACACTAAGCTTAACATTTGACCATTGAGCAAAGACACTTATAACTCAAAAACTATTGAATATAGAGGATTTTTGTCAAATATGTTGTTCACCTACTTTTTGATGTACTGTGTCGTGGTGAATTTTCAGAGCTGTAAGTCCATAGCTAACTGAGTAATAGCTACTTTGAAATTTCTTAATTTCAACTTTGAGTAAATCACTTATAACTCCAAAACTATTGAATTTAGGGAATTATTGTCAAATATGTTAATCAGTTACTTTTTAATGTTCTGTGTCGTGGCTAAGTTTCAGAGCTGTATCTCCATAGCTAACTGAGTAATGGCTACTTTGAATTTCAACATTGAGTAAATCACTTATAACTCCCAAACTTTTGAATTTAGAGAATTATTGTGAAATATGTTGTTCACTTATTTTTTGATGTACTGTGTAATGGCAAATTTTGAGAGCTGTATCTCCATAGCTATCTGAGTAATAGCTACTTTGAGGGTTTTTCCATTGAGTAAATCACTTAGAACAGCAAAACTGTTGAATTTATAGGATTTTTGTCAAATATGTTGTTCACCTACTTTTTGATGTACTGTGTAATGGCAAATTTTGAGAGCTGTAGGTCCATAGCTAACTGAGTAATAACTAGTTTTATGGTTCTCCATTCAGTAAATCACTTATAACAGCAAAACTATTAAATTTAGAGGATTTTTGTCAAATATGTTGTTCACCTACTTTTTAATGTTCTGTGTCGTGGCAAAGTTTCAGAGCTGTAAGTCTATAGCTAACTGAGTAATAGCTACTTTGATTGTTTTCCTTTGAGTAAATCACTTTTAACAGCAAAACTGTTGAATTTAGAGGATTTTTGTCAAATATGTTCTTCACCTACTTTTTGATGTACTGTGTAATGACAAATTTTGAGAGCTGTAGGTCCATAGCTAACTGAGTAATAGCTACTTTGATGGTTCGCCATTGAGTAAATCACTTATAACAGCAAAACTATTACATTTAGAGGATTTTTGTCAAATATGTTGTTCACCTACTTTTTAATGTTCTGTATCGTGGCAAAGTTTCAGAGCTGTAAGTCCATAGCTAACTGAGTAATAGCTACTTTGATTGTTTTACTTTGAGTAAATCACTTTTAACAGCAAAACTTTTGCCCAGGAGATTATAAAACACAGATATTTAACACATATATATGCCCTGTATAAGCATGCAGACATTTGACCTTGAAGCTCTTCGTTCAAGGTCATCCAAAGACTGCCAAAGTACCCTACTAAGCTGATTTTGGCCAAACTTAAAAGTGCCTTTATCTCGCTTATTATTGGTCCTAGAAGTTTGGGATATGAAACCAACCTTCAGGAATTCATGTGCTGGGAATATTTTGCTGTGGTCAGATTTGACCTTGGACCCCTCGTTCAAGGTCAAACGATGATGCCCAAACTTAAAAGTGCCTATATCTCACTTATTATTGGTCTTACTATTGGTCAAACGAGGATGGCCACGCTTAAAAGTGCCTATATCTAGCTTATTATTGCTTCCAGAGATTTGGGATGTAAAACTCACTTTAAACAGCACATTTTTGCTCCCCGGCGGGAGATCATACCACTTTAGTGGTCTTGTTGCCATGGTGAGAACAGTTTCACATTTGAAAGTTATTTAAAAAAAAAAATAGTGCGGTTTCCATAGTTTTCACAATATAAATAACACTTATTTGTGTCTTTATATTTTCAGAATCTAATAACGTATAAAGATTGAAAGTGATGAAAATGAAAAAAAAACACTGTCTGAATGCAACCGTTGTTGTGATTTCCTCTTGTTATTAGCAGCAAAATAAAGAATATTTATTTAGACACTCGCACAAAGGTTCTTGGGCAAGAGTGTTTGTTTAATATTGTAGGAAAGAGAAAAATCATCAAAAAGTTCCCTTATTTCTGAAACAAAAATGCCGATCAAGTGGAAATGTGTAAACTCGTCTTATCTTGTTCCCAAAACTGAGACAAATGACAACGATGAAATTGATGTCATTGGTATGGAAGGACAGTCTTATTTTGAAAGAGAAATGCCAATAATTCAACAGCAACAACATTCAGGAGTTATAGAATCTGACACAAAAAATGGCATCTTCATGGGAGAACTGTGTGGATACACTGTCAGTAATGAAACACATGACATTATGTCTTCAATACAGTTTGTACCTCTTGATACAGAGAAGACTGAACACTGTATCAAACAAGAACCTTTGGAGTACACTCAGGGTAATGGCACTGCCTGTGATTCTGGTGGAGACGTTGGTGTAAAATATGAAGAGGATATGAAAGACACTGGTGATAGCACTGCAGACCGGAATATACCACTTGTACAACAGCAGGAACACAGATCATGTGACATTGAACAGGAATCTCATTCAAAAGCAAGGAAGTGTATCAAGTGTGGCACACATTTTAACACCTTATCGAATTTGAGAAAACACATGATGGACTCTCATACCGATAAGCAACAATCTACATGTTTATTGTGTGACAAAACTCTTTCGCGTAGAAATACCTTAAAAAATCATATGATGGTCCACATTGATGAAAAACCACACAACTGTTCAAAGTGTGAGAAATCTTTTAAATTTATGTCAAAACTAAAAGAGCACATGGCCAGACACAATGGTACAAAAACAAAAACACACAGTTGTACAAAATGTGGCAAAACTGTAAGTAGTTTGGATAACCTAAAGCAGCACATGTTGATTCACACTGGGGAAAAACCACACATCTGCACAGAATGTGACAAATCTTTTAGGGTTTTGTCTGACCTAAAGCGTCACATGTTGATTCATAGTGAAAAAAAAGAATACGGTTGCAAAGATTGCGAAAAATCATTTAGGACTAACTATCAGCTAAAGACGCACATGTTGAATCACTCTGGAGAAAAACCACACACCTGCAGAGAATGTGGCAAATCTTTTTTTATGTTGTATAATCTTAAGCGGCACCTTATTATTCACAATGAGGAAAGACCATATAGGTGCTCAAATTGTGAAAAAACCTTTCGGTGTGTGGGGCACCTGCGGATTCACCAGTTGACCCACACTGGAGAAAAACCACACAGCTGCACAGAATGTGACGAATCTTTTAGGAGGTCGTCTGACCTAAAGAATCACATGTTGATTCACAGTGGTGAAACACTGTACAGCTGCAAAAACTGTGAGAAACCATTTAGGACTAACGCTAAGCTAAAGCAGCATATGTCAATACACACCGGGGAAAAACCACACAGCTGCACACAATGTAACAAATCTTTTAGAAGGTTGGACTACCTAAAGAAACACATGTCAGTTCACAGTGGAGAAACAACCCCATAGCTGTAGAATGTGAGAAATTCTTTAGAAATTGGTGTGGCCTGATGAAATGGTGAAAAATCCCTTACAGGTTTTTTTGGTGGACTCTTGCCTAAATAGAAACAGATTGATTAACTTTGGAGAAAAAGACAGACAATTGAACAAAATGTCAGAAGTTACTTCAGGCATTGTCTCAACTACAGAGACACATGTCAGTTCACACTAGAGAAGCTGAGATTCATAAGTAAAAACCTACTGCACAACAATGATGTATTGAAGCCTCCAGATATGAAGGAAATCAATATGTTGTACAAAATGATAACTGCAAAACTCTCCTAGAGAGTAGGTTTCCACCAAGGCAGCCAAGTATGCATAATATGATCCAGATCTTTCTTGAAATGTAATAAATTATTCCTTACGACTAGTGGTCCTACGATTCGACGGAAAATCGATTCGACGTCTATTTAAAAGTTTCGATGTAGAAAATCAATTCTCATTTTAAGAATCGATTGTGAATCAAAGTAAGAGTTATAAACCACCTAATTTTCCCTTTTTCTACAGATATTTAACATTTTATTTTCGTAACATTTGTTTACATTATCTGCCATGTTTCTTTGACTGGTATCTACTTCCTGTTGGTTACAACTAAAACTCAAAATTTCTTTACGTATTTAGAAGATCTTTTAATACAATAAACTAAGTTCAACCTAAATTAAATTTAACTTTCACTGCTTCATACACAACATGCATATTCCCTATAAATGGGGAATAACAACCTTGGCCATAAATCAAGTGGAGAGAGGTCACACTACTGTAATACTTCAGCAGTCTGCCATGAATATTTTTGACAAATTTTGTTGAACAAGAAAACTGAAATGTTTACTACATTGCCATACTTAGAATTTTACAGTATCTAAGAAATTATAATTATATGAAATGAATAGATCATGAAGATCTGCTTAGAAAGGGAAATTCGTGGAATATTGTTTTCAGGATGAGAGAAATTTAACAGAATAATAGACAAATGCTTTACAGTAAGAGAAAGAGTGAGGGATATCTGACTTCATTGAATCTGGTGGGAGATACTTAGCCTTGCCACAGGCATTTATATGTATAAAGAAGGCACAACTGTTTGACTGCATTATGAGTATTTTTCATAATGTTCTCATACACTTACTTAGGCTAGCTTGCTGAGGAGACTCCCAGATGAGAAAGGCCTTTGATACAGTGTGCATTATGGCAAAAATATTTCATGTTTGCATTATGGTTCAGACAGCCTGGAAGGCCAGGCTAGGAGATATTTTCAGTTTGAAGTAAAATTAGGAAAGAAAAAAGATATGTGTTATAAAAACAGTACACCTGTGTTGCTAACTTGGGAAGGTTTTAACTCAGGACACCCATGTACTGAAACATATACAAGTGCTAAATACATAAAATAACTGCACCATCCATGTATCAATGATATACAACTATTTATGTCATATATATGCTGCTTTGAGAAATTATTATCATATATTATTCCTGAGATAAGAGTCCCATTTTTCAGACCCCATCTAACACGCATATATTTGAGTGACAATGCTGAAATACATGTTCACTTGTGCCAGACTGTTTCATATAATCTAGTATATATTACAAAATATCAATATTGACCAGAAAAAATAAAAGTCACTCTTCCATTTGATTAATGAAAATAGCATGTCTTTGAAAAGTGTCCCGAGTTAAAAATAGAAGGAAAGTTCCATGAATACATGTCTAGCTGTTTAGTTCCCAAAGAAGCATTTTATGCAGGATAATTTTCAGAAGCTGCTTGGCAGTCACTGTTCTTGACATATGATAAGGATAAGCAGATATTCTATTCTTCTTTGTTGTATATGTACATATACACTGTTTGTTAAAAAAAGTGTCCTGAGTTCACAACACCGGTGTACCACAAAGTGATGTTGAACAAAAGGGGTTGAAATATTGTTTATTTTAAGCATGATTGGTTGCTAATCTGCTGAAGTTACATTCAAACACTGTAAATGATTTAGCTGATGAAAAGGGAGAATGAAAATTGCTAAGGTCACCTTAGTAGATAATTATATTATTGCTAACACACATATTTGTTGACTCTTCAACCTATTGGTTTCCTAACATAGCCCCTTCCCTACCCCAAACTGTAAACAGATAACCTGTATTTTTTCACCACTGACCTATTGGAAGACTATTGTTATTATATTTGGTTAAAAAAGAATATTCTGTCTTTCTTACAAAGCAAGCAGAAAAACGATTATAATCGATAATCGATCGCTTAGAATTACCGATTAATCGATTCTGATTTTTTAGACCGATTCCTAACACTACTTACGACAGACTATATATACAAAAATTTCAGAGATTCATTCCTTATTTAAAGTCTAAAACACAGACACCCAAATTATTAAAAATGGGACCTGAAAATTCAGGATATTTTATACCCTGACTATGATCTGCATCTTTCCTGAAACTTTATGAGTTTTCCCTTTGGTCAAGCCCTACCTACATAAAAATGTTTATTAGTTGTCCAGTAATTGCAAACATACACACCAAGGAATCCAAAAAGACATAACCTTCTTGGCCCAATTTGAAAATACAGTGACAGTGTGTGTGGTACTTTTATTCTGCATCAGGAATTAATTTACAGTGGTAAAGAAAACCGTTGTTTGTCATGTTACAAATAGTTGCACAACTTTAAAGGAAGGGAGGAACTCTACTAGGAAAGTGTTCACATTTGTACAAAATATTCACTGCTCATATTTTTAATAGTGAAATGAGTTTGCAGTACGAATCTGCCTCTTTAATGCATTGTTTATATTGTCAATTTTTAAATTTTTATTGTTTATGATGTAATTTTGATATTTTTTGCTCTCTTTATGTTTTGCTTGTTACAAGTTGTGTAATTTCTTTTGAAAAAAAAAATAAGTAATTTATATCAACTTTCAATACAGGAATACCACTATGTTCCTTATATATCAATAAATTCCTCAAAAAAGAGATTAATCTGTGGAAAGAGTTTCTTATTTATAAGTGATTGTAATGAATTGTATGTTTTTCAGTGCATGCATACGAGCATAGAAACAGGTTATGGGGAAGTTACTCCACAGGGAAATGGTTTATGTTGCAAATTCATTTTAAAAAACATTCCATTACTTTCTTTTCCAAAGTAACACTTACCAATGGTGAATAGTGATAGACGTAATAGACTTTATGGAGATCATCAGTGGCCAGGTGATTATCAAGTTTACCATCTAGTGTATGGGTTTGACTCTCACATTGACTATACTGAGTGTCTGTCTCAATATGACCCTGACAACTTTGACCTTTGAAGAGAAAACTTTGACCTTTATACGGACACCTCATTTTATTGCACTACAATAGCTTACCATGTGGAACTGAATGCTGTCTCGGGAGGCCACAGGCATCCGGCCAACGTCCAAGAAAAATAGATGTTTAGTGTTGACCGAATCCCATGTTGTATGTGCTCCCAATAGTGTGCTTCCACCAATCTTCCTTCTTTTCTCGTTGGCCGCTTGACTAGGAAACATTTATAATTACTTATTCTTATTTTACGTTTTTTTCTCAGAATATACATATTGTTGAATGTTTCTATTCAGCCATTTACTTTAATAATTGTCAAAGCATATTCGGTGAAGTTTTGAACATTTCCAGGATAAGTATTTCTTAAGTTTATTTTGTTGTCAGAGTTTCAGTTAGGACTGCTCAGATTTATTGCTGTAAAAATATCCTCCCACCAAGCAAGTTCTAACAAGCCCAGATCATTAAAGTGTCGCCACTTTTGTTTTTACGTTTGACTTAAATAGCTACTGTCCATCTTGCCAAACAGAATGATGACTCGTCATCTAATCTGAACCAAAATCAAAACACTCAACAATCGAAGATCCAAGCATCCAAACATATGGATGAACCCATGGAGATGAACGTCTGTGGTCCTTCTCTGCTTCCACAGTTCGCCCAGAGTGTTCAGTGAAAGCATGACTCAAATACAAACAGATAGGATCATGATTCCGAGCAATCCAAACAGCCCGAACAAGTGTGTTCATTGAAAGCCAAAAAACAATCGGACAAAAGAAAACAAGGTTTGGGTAAATATATTTCATCTTCAGAGGAATCACAGTCCTCTGTTCAAGTAAAAAAGTCTGCTTAGCCCAAGAGGGCTCCATCTGAGCAAGACGACTAGCAAACAGATCCAGACCCAGTCTTTTATAGGGAGGTAGACCTGCCTAACTTGCCCTCACAGTATGCAGAGGAAGTTGAAAAGTTTAGGCATGTTTTAAATCTCCCTTGCCCCAGGGAAACTATGCCTAGGTCCTCTACTACTGTTCTGGCACTGGGTGATGAAAAAGGCCAACAGCAGTTCAGGCCAAGTGGCCCTTCAGCTATGCTCCCTCTAAGTTCTTACCTCAAAGATGCTTTTGAGAAGTTTGAACAGGACTTCCAGGCCTCAAATTTACCTGAGGGTAAATATATTAAACCCCCTGCTTCCACAGCAAAGTGGGACAACCTTGTTTTAAGGACAAGATGTAGGAGTTAAACTCGGATTTTGCCAAGATATGTTTCTCTCCCAAACCATATGGGGTTCCTGTGGGCAAGGTTCTCCTACAAGTTCTTAAACAACTTGAACACCAAGCTAGGCAGAATCTCTGCAGCATCAACTTTGCGGCTACCTTTGCTAAGACTACTTCTATCTGTAACTCCACCATGGAGAAGTGCCAAGACTGTCTTAAGTCCACTTTTAAGAAGGTTAAAAGCCAAATTCAAAAGGGTGCCAATCCTGAAAAAAACGCCAGGCATGGCTATGAGAATGCCTGTGACTACTTTGAGGTTTTGAATAAGAGGATTCTTATTTAGCAGAGAGCTCTAGCATGCCTAAGTAAGTCCTTAGCCGCCCATATTCTCTAGAGGGAGTTGTATACCATGGATATTCTCTAGAGGGAGTTGTATACCATGGATAACACTGGCCTGATCGGATTTGACCTTGGGCCCCTCCTTCAGGGTCAAACGAGGATAGCCAAACTTAAAAGTGCTTATAACTCGCTTTTTATTGGTCCAAGAGGTTTGGGATGGTAAAACCAACCTATATAAAATCATGGACTGAGAATTTTCTGATATGGTCAGATTTGACCTTGGGCCCCTCCTTCAAAGTCAAACGAGGATAGCCAAAGTTAAAAGTGCTTATAACTCGCTTATTATTGGTTCAAAATGTTTGGGATGGTAAACCAACCTATAGGAAATCATAAGCTGGCAATCTTCTGGTGTGGTCGGATTTGACCTTGGGCCCCTCCTTCAAGGTCAAACTAGGATAGCCAAACTTAAAAGTGCTTATAACTCGCTTGTTATTGGTCCTAGAGGTTTGGGATGGTAAACCAATTTATAGGAAATCATGGGCTGGGAATCTTTTGATGAAGTCAGATTTGACCTTGGACCCCCCCTTCAAGGTCATACGAGGATAGCCAAAGTTAAAAGTGCTTATAACTTGCTTATTATTGGTCCTAGAGGTTTGCAATGTGAAACCACCTTATAGGTAATCATGGGCTGGGAATCTTCTGATGTAGTCAGCTTTGACCTTGAGCACCTCCTTCAAAGTGAAATGAGGACAGCCAAACTTAAAAGGGTTTATAACTCGTTTATTATTGATCCCAGAGGTTTGCAATGTGAAACCAACTTGCAGGATATTGTTTGCTGGAAATCTTCTAATGTCAGATTAGACCTTTGGCCCCTCCTTCAAGGTCTATCGATGGTTCACTGGCTTTGGTGAGTTGTCTTTCCGGTGGATACAGATTTGCATCGGTTTTCCGATGCGGGGGT
Source organism: Sabellastarte sp. h YS-2021 (assembly GCA_964017235.1). NCBI lineage: Eukaryota > Metazoa > Annelida > Polychaeta > Sabellida > Sabellidae > Sabellastarte > Sabellastarte sp. h YS-2021. Next base: position 113,896,045 of record OZ024933.1, read on the forward strand.
CTAGTTTTTCACTTTTTTTTCAACCAAACTTGGCATATATTAAGATTTACCAAAGATTATCCTGACGTTATGGTGACATTAAACTGTTAATTTAATTGTAGCTATGGCCACCCCCCCCCCCACCCCCACCCCCCACCCCAAAGTCATGAAATTGGAATAAAGCCTTCTGCCCCCTTCTTTTTCCATATCAAATGTATATTGATATTGATATATAGTACATCAAAAAAAGACTCTTACTACTTATGAGATAAATGTTAATGATGTTATGGCCTAAAATGTAGGGTTTTTCAGCCCTAAGCTTCGTTAATGCTTAAAGTTTTAAAATAAAACTTGGCACATTTATAAAGGTTGACAGAAGGGGCATTCTCACTTTATGGTTACCTTAAAGTCGCAGTATGAATGAAGTTATTGTCACCTTACAGTGAAAAAAGGAAGTTTTCAGCCTCCAGCTGTCTTATTGTCAACAGACGTCAGCTAAACTTTATGCACTTATAAAGGATGATATTTTTTTGTTTTATGGTCATCTTAAAGTCCCAATATGAATGAAGTTATGGCCACCTTGCAGTGAAATTATGGAGTTTTTAATCTCCATCTATCGTATTGTTCACCTGACCTCAGTTAAATTTTACACACTTATTAAAGATGAAAATAGGGACATTCTTATTTTCTTTCCACCTTGGAGTTCCAATACAAGTACAATCATGACCATCTTAAAGTAAAAATGAGGGTTTTCAGCTCCCAACTGACTTACTGTTCAATGACATCAGTTGATAATGACTCATTGATTAAGGTTAAGAAAGACTTTTAACGACCTTTTTACTTAACATAATAAATAGTTTTTTCTCCCACCTCATTTATTTTAAAACTTTTTAAAACCACACCTATGACATGTATACTTAAAACAAAATTTCTGTTATCTGGCAAAGCTAACCTAATATTTTTGAAGTTATGGCATCTTCAAAAAAAAAAAAGAGGTATTTGTCATTCAGTGATATGGTTATTAATATATTGCATCTCATCAGTGTTCATATAAAATAAATTCCCAATTTTAGTCACGTTAAAAAATACCACATTCTCCTGATTCCATTCTTGTGGAATTGTGGATATGATTTTTCCTTTTTCGGAAAAAAGCTTTAATTAATTCAGCTTTTGTTTAGCAGCAGGAGTTGCTAATCTAACTACTTATTCACATACACTATGCAAATTGTTCAAGTGTATAGACTTGCCTTCTTTCAGAAGATAAGATGACTAGGCAAAAAACACTTGCCTCCAACTCGATATTTGCTTTTATTGCACTACAATAGCTAGGACTGAATGCTGTTGTCAGATGGCCGCAAGGCATCAGGCCAACGTCTAAGAAAAATAGACATTTATAGTTGGCCTTAGCCTCAAATTGTCCTCTCGTGGTAAGCTTTGACCTCTCGTCCTACTTTATGTTGGCCACATGGATTAGTAGCATCTCGTTTACACAAATATTTTCTTCTATTTCTCAGCACATACGTGTTGTTGGATGTTGATTTTTGGTCATTTCATTTAATATATATCAAATTTTATAAAATTTCCATTTTGACAGGATAAGTATATTTCCTTAGTATTTGCGTGTTTTGAGTTTTCCTCGGTTCAGGCTTTTTAGTACGTCTTTTATTGTGTTTAAAATGTCTTCCCACCAAAGGAATAAAGACAAACCAAGATCTAGCAAGTGTAGGCACTTTTGCTTCCCATTTGACACACATAATTATTGCCCTACCTGTAGGGAATTTGGCAAGGGTCATGACCCCTGTGTCACTTTTCAAAAATCCATGTCAAATATGTGTTTCTTTTACAGAGGAACAAATGTTGAAAATCTCACGATAAAAAGATATATTATAAAGCAAAAGCTACTTCACTGCTACTTCAAAAGACGAATTAGATCTTCTAGGGGATGACGTGGATTCATTTACTGGTTCCAATGCAGACCTTGAGAGTGCTACTGATAACTTATTTACCTCACCCCTGCGTCCACAGCCCCTACCCTTCAGTTCATTGTTAAAACTGTCCCACCCACCCAGGTACTGCCTTACATCATAAAATTCAAGCAAATTTAGAAAAAATCCCTGGATTCACTTAATATCCATTTACAGCAGCAAATGGGTTCCTTTCAGGCTTCAATGTTAAAAGCTTTCCAGTCTCTCTGAGACGAATTAACTTCTAAAAAGCAACTGGAGGTGGATCAGACCTCGGCTTTTAAGCCTGGAACCTCTCAAGCTGTAAATGTGGACCTACCCCCTCCAAGGCATCTTTTGACTACTTCAAATGTTGAACAGATGGAAGTGCACTATGGTCCTGCACTTCCTCCTCATCTCGGTGCTGATCATCATAATGCATCGGATTAGTTTTCTAGTCCATCCAAGGAGCCTTCTAAGAAGGCCTCGGATAGACCTAAAAACACTCACAAAAAGCATGATGTTGCTTCAATGTTAAAAGCTTTCCAGTCTCTCTGAGACAAATTAACTTCTAAAAAGCAAGTGGAGGTGGATCAGACCTCGGCTTCTAAGCCTGGAACCTCTCAAGCTGTAAATGTGGACCTACCCCCTCCAAGGCATCTTTTGGACTACTTCAAATGTTGAACAGATGGAAGTGGACTATAGTCCTGCACTTCCTCCTCATCTCGGTGTTGATCATCATAATGCATCGGATCAGTTTTCTAGTCCATCCAAGGAGCCTTCTAAGAAGGCCTCGGATAGACCTAAAAACACTCACAAAAAGCATGATGTTGACCCGAGGTCTGCCTCGGATCAATACAATGATGAATCCGATGAACCTCTGTTTTCATCTTGCAAACCCAGAAAACATGCTGACAAGAGTAAACATAAGGTGAGGTCCAGATACGTGTCATCTTCCTCAGAGGAGGATCAGTCCTCTGTAGTCAGACACAGGTCTTCAAAGCCCTCTGGGGGGGCTCGGTGGTGTAGCGGTTAGAGTTCTAGCCTCCAACCTCTGAGGCCGCTGGTTTGAATCTCGGGCCGGGCCCTTCATGTTGGAAAGTTGGTAGTTACTTGCCGATGACCGGTGGCAACATATTGCACAAAGTTCAGACATTCACAGGTTACTCTCCAGTTTTCACAGGGATCGTCCAAAAAGTTCCAGAAATCTTCCAAAGTGGAACCTTTCTGTTGGTCTCAAAAGCGCCTTTTGAGCTTATGAAAGACACAGACCTCAAACATCTTGCTCTCAAAACTGCTTCCTTGCTAGCTTTGGCCTCCGGCAAGCGCCGCAGCGAAATCCATGCCTGGGTTGCAAACAAAGTATCTAATCTTGGCCAATGGAAAAGGTTGCCTTGTTTCCTTCTTCTTACTTCATACCCAAAAACCAACTAGCAAGAGAAGGTTCTAAAAGTGTGTCTCCAGTGACTATTCCTGCTTTGACTACCATTGTAGATAGACAATTCAAAGAGGACAGGACCTTGTGTCCGGTGGGGGCCCTGAGGTACTATTTGGATCGAACCAAAGACCTGAGAGGGTCTCGATCCCTCCTTTTCATCTCCTTTAAGAAAGGACATTCGTCAGACATCAGACCCGCTACTCTCTCTTCTTGGTTGTTATAAACAAGCAGACTAACAAGCCTTGGACTTGGTCCAAGTTTAAGTGCATGATATTTGGGCCTTTGTGGCCTCTAAGGCCTTTTACGGTGGGATATCGGTGGACCAAATCATGCAAGCCTGTCACTGGAAAGCTCACAACACATTTACAAATTTTTACCTAAAAGACCTTACTTGGTCAGACAACGACAACAATATGTATCTGGGACCAGTGGTAGCAACACAACAAGTCCTAGATCCTTCCCCTCAGACCAGGTATTCTCGGAAAGAAAAGAAGGGGGGGGGGGGGGCACATCCACTACAACCAAGTCTTCAGGAGTATAATCCCAGGGTCTAGGTATAGGTTTACCTCTCAAGATGTTATGGGTAAGGTCATTTTTTATTTTTAGTTTATCAAGAATATATGTATTTAGGACTTATCAAGTTGTCATTAATCTCATATTCAGTGGCAAAAATTTATGAGAATTCCAACCATTGGGCTGGTTTTTCACTCGTGGATTGAACCAAAGGGCCCAAACACTTCTAAAGTGAGCACGGCTGCACTTCTCTCCCACAATGAAAACATCCTGACAGTTTTAGCACTGTCATTCATTCTATTCAGGTTTTTGGCTCCATACAGGCTCAGTCTTCGGATTGGAGCACTGTAAACGGGACTCAGACTGGTATTTCTAAACATTGATTCTAATCTATTACTTCAAAATCTAAGAAAAATTGACATATCTTCCAGTCTCAGCTGTAATCCCTCCACCGTGCGGTTGGATTCAGCATTCAGTCCCACATGGTAAGCTATTGTAGCGCAATAAAATTGAAAATTTTAATTACGTAAATGTAGCTTTTATTACCTACATGTTTACCATGTGGGACTGAGAAGAGTCCCACCCTGCCTCCCCGCTGTATTACAGCTGAGGGGTAAGGTTTAAAAAAATTTCAACGAGAAAGTAGGACAAGAGGTCAAAGGTTACCACAAGAGGACAACTTGAGGCTACAGCCAACTATAAATGTCATTTTTTCTTAGACGTTGGCCTGATGCCTTGCGGCCATGCAAGAACAGCATTCAGTCCCACATGGTAAGCTTGTGGCTTATAAAAGCTATATTTAAGTAATTAAAATTTTCAATTTCACTGTGCTTTATCTGTTAACATCTGTGTGACTACATTTTTATTGCGTTAATACATCCTATCCAATGGACAATTGCTAATCCGGTCGGCGCAGACCGGCCCGCCAAACGCCAGAAAAAGACGTCCTGTGTTACCACTGGCTGGCCGGTCCGTAGTACTGTGCACTCCCTAGATGGCGCCTCGTACTTCCTTCCTGTCTAGACAACCTGACGTCATAGCATCTTTTTTGTTTGGCGCGTGTACTGTGCAAACGTGTTTTCAACATCTCCAGAGTTTTAAAGGAAAAAGTGCATTATGACGGATTTTCAACCTTATTTGGGAATATTTTAGTGTAGAAATGTTATCTTCATATCAAGCACGGATATACCTTAAGAAATCTGCTGGAAATGCTCCCTAGCTGACTCAATTTAGTGTTGATGATAGGGCAGTAATCGACGAGAAATATGAAGGCAGCCATTTTTCTAGTTTCCTCTCATTCAACCATGTTGTTGTTAGGGGCAGATCGACAATATTAACGAAATAATGGATATACTACTTACAGGTATTTTTATCCATGTCGTTTGTTGAATGTACCTTCTGTAACTTTCCAGTTCAATCACCATAGAAACGTCTTTTCTAGTACTACGAATAGAAATCACGGACAACTTCAATCTACGTAGTTTTGAACACTGCAAATAGAGGGAATTCCCAAGAGGTGCATTCTTCAGAGTGCACTGGTACCGACTTCTCTGCTGTAAAGCATCAGTCACACCAGCCTAGCTCGAGTATTTAGTGTTTTTTCATCAGAAGCAAGAGATGAATTCTTCAGATTTCTTCAGAGCGCACTGGTCCAGACATCTTTGCTGTAAAGCATTAGTCGACCGGCAAGCTCATGTTCAGCCGACCTCACCTAGTATTTACATAGAAGGAACTTCATCTTTAATCACTCTCAGTCCCTCCCTTGTGGACCCGACTCTTGTGTCGGTAATAAGGGCAGTGGATGGCCAGGACACTGGTTTTAGTGCACAGCCGGCTGAGCAACCGACTTCAGACCGGCATCGACCAGGATTTTCATCTTCAGAGCGCACTGGTCAAGGCTTCTCTGCTTTTAAGGCATCAGCCGACCGGCCAGCTCAAAAGAACGCGACCTCTGACGTCATATCCAGTCAGCCAATCGCGTGTCCTTCCGACCAATCACGAAGCAGGTCACGTGTTTTCACCGACCAAGGAGGTCGGAAGTGTGTTCTTCAGAACTCACGTCTACTGTGACTACAGTCCCTGCTTTGCAGACCCGGCCTGGTTGTCGGTAGTGGGGTTTTGTGGACTGTAAAGTTGCCGGTAAAGCATCACACAAAGAATGCGAATACTGACGTCATCTCCAGTCAGCCAATCACGTGTCCTTCCGAACAATCATGAAGCAGGTCACTTCTTTTCACCGACCAGGAAGTTCGGAAGTGCGTTCTTCAGAACTCACGTCTTCTGTGATTCCAGTCCCTGCCTTGCAGACCCGGCTTCGTTGTCGGTAGTGGGGTTTGTGGATGAGCAGAATACTGCACATTTGCATGTTTAAGTATCACAAAAGAACGCCACATCTGTCGAGCTCCAATCAGCCAATCGCGTGTCTTCCAACCAGCAAGCTGGTCACGTGACACACCGAACACCAAGTGTTTCTAAAAATAGTTCACAAGGGCTTTCCCAGCAACTGTCAAATCTACAAATAAGACGTGTGATTAAAGAAATACTTTAATTAATGGAGGAAACCTACAGCAAGCTGAATTCAACACACAAGATAGTTGTAACAATGCTTCAACAACTGGTTACAGAATGTACCGACTGGTACTGGCTACACAGCCTTGTACACTTGCTTCAACAACTGGTTACAGAGTGTACCGACTGGTACTGGCTACACAGTCTTGTACACTTGCTTCAACCTACCGGTTACAAAGTCTACTAACAGGGTGCTGGCTACACAGTCCTTACTGTACAGTGCTTCACCCCAACTTGTTACATAAAAATGCTGGCTGAATGTAGCCCAGTAGCCATCTAAATTAATTGGTGACCGCAGCCTGCCAGTTTTTTGTGCCGGTTACAGAGACTTACTGTTTACAGCGAGTTACCGGTTATGGAGTCTTGGTACCGGACAGAGTTGCCTAATGTAAATTTGGTTACAGAGAATTTTTAGACCGGTCAGTGGTCTTGGTGATATGACAGGGATATGACAGTGTCCCAAGCTACTGCCAGGCAACCTTCCCTTATCACACCTCTCAACAACCTGTTATCAGTGCTGGACTTGACTGGAGAGATAATAAATTTTGTCATCATGTCCGGCCAGGGGTCAGACATCTCACAAATGACAATCGCTCTGTAAATGCTACACTTTGCAGGCTACTGGCCCGGGGCGAAGAGTCTATTAATGTGAAAAGTTGTGTCAGCCCCACCGGACCGCAATAAGAGCAGGGAGACTGTTAACCTGGATCATTGTCACCATACCGGACCAGTGTCCGAAGGAACAGAAAATGTTTGTCAGAATACCAAATGTCCCAAATGTGGCACACAATCTGCCTATAGGATCCAGACTAAGCCCTTTTTGGGAACGTAGGCTGGACCCTAAGTAGTACAACTGTTGAAGGAGGGATACCTATGTCCATATACCTATACAAGAACAATCCAGGAAATGCCTGAGATTTCACATCCAAGGTCGGGCATACCAGTTCAAGGCCCTGCCATTCGGTTTGTCCACAGCACCTTTGGAGTTCACCGTGATACCAAAGCAGGTGAAATTGATGGCCATACACAAGGATTTAAGAAGCCACCAGTACCTAGACGACTGGTTGGTGAGAGCCAAATCCCACCAGGCTTGTCTCCAACATACACAGGAACTAGTAAATAATGTGTCAGCAACTGGGTTGGCTGATGGACTTAGAGAAATCAGAGCTGGAGCCGAAACAAGACTTTGATTTTGTAGGCTACCAGTTTGTCTTCGGGTCTGATCGGTTCCGACCGACTCTGGACAGGTGACAGAGCCTTCAAGAGACTGTTAAAACTGCTATCCCTACCGGCTTGCCCGGTCCGGGAATTCATGTCCTTGATAGGTTACTAACATCTACAGAAAAGCATGTTAATCTAGGCAGACTTCATATGAGACCCATACAGTGGCATCTCAAAAACAACTGGAGGGTACCAGAATCACTGGAAAAGGTGATCCAAGTCCCCAGGTCCCTGCACCCCCATTTACAATGGTGGCTGAAGGAAGACAATGCACTTACAGGCCAACCATTACACCCAATAAAACATGCCCTGCAAATATTTACAGACACATCAATAGAAGGGTGGGGCGCTCTTTGCAAGAGCAACCTGGTCCCCTCTGGGAAGCAAGTTGTATATAAACTATCTAGAACTTTAAGCAGTTTTTCTGACTTTAAGAGTTCTAAGACCTTTGCTCAAACAAGATAGTACTTGTAGCAACTGACAACACCACAGTAGTGTCATACATAAAGGAAGGAGGACTGAGGTTGGGCCCACTTTGTGCCCTACTATGGAGAATCTTGACCTGGTGTACCAGGAAACAAGTGACTCTAAAGCACGACACATTCCAGGCCGGCCTAATGTGGTAGCAGACAGGCTGTCCAGGCTAGGCCAGACCATCCAAACAGTGGTTTCTCCTTCCAGAGGTCTTCCACTCTATGCAGTAGGTGGCACCGGCCCAAAATAGACTTATTTGCCACAAGGTTCAACAACAAGTCACCTCTGTTTTGTGTCACCGGTACCGGATCTCCTGGCCACAGCAGTGGATGTGCTCAGTCGGCCATGGTAGGATCTAAAAGGATACACCTTCTCACCATCAGCCATATTGGGCAAAGTGGTGGAGAAGTTGCAAGACTCCCCATGTAAGAGAATCATTCTGATTGCTCCGGGGTGGCCCAACATGCCTTGGTTTTGGGATCTAGTGGCCATGTCCAGCCACATCCTGCTGAGCCTGCCCAATCTGCCCAGCCTGTTCACAGCCATTCGATCAGATCCCTCACAGAAATCTGACAAATCTTAATCTCCATGCAGGGCTCCTAGAGCCTCAGCAATCGAGGAGCAGGACTTGTCTGAGGCAGTGGCAGCAAGAATTGAGGCTCCTCAAAGGGGGGTCAATCAGATCAGTCTATGAGGCAAATGGGTCATTTTTACCAAGTGATGTATCATTCATCAGGTGGACTTCGGGCACCACCTGTAAAGTCAGTTGCTGACTTCCTTAGGTACCTGCTTTAGGACAGGAAGTTGCAGCCCAGTACCATTGATGGTTACAGGTCAGCCATTGCTGATAGTCTGGAAAATTTGCCCATCAATGTTAGTAAGGATGAAAATCTCACTCGTCTCCTGGATAGATTCCTCAGAGACAGACCCAAAGGCAGGAGTGGCATACCCTCCTGGAACTTCTTACTGGCCGTGCACCAGCTAAGACTCCATTTGATCCAATCAAGGAGGCCCTTTGAAGCATTTGACCTTCAAGACGGTATTCCTCTTGGCCCTTGGGTCGGGCAAGTGCAAAAGTGAGATTCATGCCTGGCAAAACTGATATATTGGACACCAATCCAATTGGTCAAAGGTGTCCCTGTATCCATCACCCAGCTTTCTATCCTAGAATCAGCTGGCCATAGAGTGTCCAGTGTGGCCCCTGGGGTTATAACAGCCCTGGCCCCGACTCTGGATAGATCCCTCAAGTCTGACAGGTCCCTCTGTCCGGTCAGAGCATTGTGCTACTATTTGGACAGGACCTCAGACATCAGGCAGAATAAGGAGGTGGTTTTTCAGGCAGACTGTGATCCTATGTTATGAGCTCTCTGACCAGGAGGCCCACTTTTAACATCAGGTTAAAGCCCATGATGTCAGGGCCTTTGCTGCTTCCAGTCGGGAGTCTCCTTAGATCCAATCTTGTCAGCCCGCCACTGAAGTCACAATACCTTCACACAGTTCTATATGAAGGGCGGGGCTTGGGCTGATTCAGAGCTTTACCAATTGGGCTAGGTAGTGGCTGCTCAGCAGATCCACAAGTGGCACTTAGATTGAGGAGATTTGTATATGTGCATAACAGTTCTTCATGTACATAAGAATTAAGTGTGGCGTGCTTCCTTCGGGAGGTTTCTTTGCATTCTGGGACTGAACTCATCCCTCTCTTCCCCTACCTCAGAGCAGGTCTGCAAAAAAAGGGGGGGCAACGGCGGTATAGCCCGGGTAACCGGCTGCTGGCAACCGACCATGGCCTTGCAGGGTTTCCTGACCTTAAAGTCAACCCAGGCCTGGACCTATAGGTCTCCTGACGAAGTCAGCCTAGACCGTAGGTTAAAATTTGCTATTACTTGTGAGTTCACATAAGTCCCTAGTAACTTACCCGCCGACCAAGCGGTAGTTATTCAGCAATTGTCCATTGGATAGGATGTATTAACGCAATAAAATTGCAAATTTAATAAGTAAATTAAATTTTTATAAGTTAATACCCTATCCAATGGACACACAAGACCCTCCCACCGACCCCGCTATCAGCTTACTAGGGGTCCAAGAGGTTTAGACAACGAAAAAGATACTATGACGTCAGGTTGTCTAGACAGGAAGGAAGTACGAGGCGCCATCTGGGGAGTCCACAGTACTACGGACCGGCCAGCCAGTGGTAACACAGGACGTCTTTTTCTGGCGTTTGGCAGGCCGGTCTGCGCCGACCGGATTAGCAATTGTCCATTGGATAGGGTATTAACTTATAAAAATTTAATTTACTTATTAAATTTGCAAATTACTGCACACTGAGTCAAAAGGTTGATAGGGATATCAAGATGTGTTCATTTCTTTTCATTAAGGGATATGTTTACAGTAAATCTTTTTGGGGTAAACAATTCAAACAAGGACATTTATCTTTAGGTTCTTAGAAGTAGAGCCTTGATGAAAGAATGACTTGTCTGCTTTGAGAGAATGGAAAAAGCCTTAATAATATGTAAAACCCTTGGGTTTTCATGATATTCAGATATAGAGTCTTCTGTGAATTAAAAATGTTAACAATAACATCTGACAACATGACTGTATTTTTTTCTGACAATGGAACAATAAAGGATTTCACAAATACGATTATCTTTAGCATTTTTATAGCAAAATACCCTTACCATTTCCTAATAGTAGCTCTTTGTTGGAGCCATCCAACCCAGTGACCAACGCAGAGATGCGATTTTAAGGTTATATAGCAACCTTAACCAAGCTATTGGGTTACAGTAGTCCATCCTTCCGCCAATTAGGTCACATGACCACATTGTTTACTTCATTATTTTGTTGGCCATTAACAGTAAGGACGTCAGTATGGAGAAGTTTTGCCATGGTTTCATTTATTTTTTGACATTTTAGAGTGAATCTCACTTCATATTTTACATGTATACGATACAGAACTTGTACATTTATTGAATCCTCGAAGGTATGTCATTATTATGCAAATAAAGGACTTTTGGAAGTTCGATCGTCTTCAACCTCTAGGAAATAAATCATCATAAAAAAGGGCATAATGCAATAATAATATGTATATAGATTGTCAGTCATTTGGTTCAGTTTGCTGGACGTTGGAAGCTATAATTTTGCAGCATACATACCTAGAAAGAATGTACTCTTTGAAGAACAAAAAGCAGTTATGGACGACGCCATCTTGGACAACAATTCGATTGTCACCAATGCTGTTCACACGTCGGGTTCTAACAGGCAGGCGTTGGCAGTATGTTTATCACAATATACATCCCAGTTGAAAAGATTGTCGACTCACCAGAAAAGGAATCTCCCTTGGGGGCAGCCATTATTGTTGCTGTGGACACTGTACTGTGGAGGAGTTTTACCTGCATGACGTCATCCAAACACAATCAAGTTTCTATACCTCTCAAAAGGTTTAGAATCCGTTTGTCAGATGACGGGGACTGCAATTCATCTCATTAAGGAAAGCCACTTGATTCTATGAATTTGCACAAGAAATAAATAAAGAACGGACATTTTAGGACAATCGGGTTTCCAGACCTCCCAAAAGGTTTAGAATCGGGTTGTCACATCACTGATTGTGTTTCTTTTCAAGAATACAAGGAACCTTGTCCTTATTATTCAGAGACTTGGCTGACTAGTATTAAAGGGCTACAGATTGATATAACAGACATGGACACTGTGATTGTTCCCTCTGTTTTGCCACATTTATCCATATCAAGGAATTGCCGCAGATTCTTTTGTTTTACAGCTGAGAATGCAGTCAATCTTTGGTATATCAAGGCATTTGAAGCTTCTGGTGCTTCTAAAAGATCAAGATGTTGGAATTACTAGTCATTTCATAAATAACATTCCTAGACAGCTCCTTAGTTACAGGAGGCTGGAAAGATAATCTCCTTTTCTCAGTTTCAGTCACCTTGGGAACAATATTTTTTGTAGGAGACTGGAAGTGTGTTATTTCGCATTTTTTTTGGTTTAGTTCAGCTAATCTAAAGGTTCTAAGGCTTGAACAAGATATGTTAGAGACTTCAATAATGCCTTGGACTGTGAACAACTTGTTTGCATTTGCAGGCCACAGTCAACCAGTTTTTTTGTTCTAATCTTCTTGTTGGGCTTTGGCCATGTCAAAAAAACATGTGGCTCAACAGGAGGGATGTTTATCAGTGATGTGGCTCTATAAATATCACTAAAATGTTTTGTAGCAAACTTAAAATGCATTTTCACTCTTAAGGAGGGTTTCTGTTGGACATGGTGTCACATGTTCAGAAGAATTTCAGCCAGTGATTTTATGCCAAGGGGATTATTACATGTCTAGAAAGGAGCATACTGCTACTTTTATCTAGGAAGGGGACAACTGGCCTTAGGAGTCCCTATCATGACAATCTCTCCTCAAATACAGCTACAATTGCCTCCTCTTCAACTAGTAATGGGAGAGAGGGAGATGTTCTTACTCATCTAGGCCCTATAGAAACATGGGTGGCCTTACTGTAATAGCCAGAGCTTCCTGAAGCGAGGGTGGCAGGAGGAAGTGACTGCCTGGGTCCCTGATGTAGTTATGGACAGGTTTGGCAGTAGTAAAAAAAGGGGAGAAACAGCAGTTTGATCAAAACTCTTTGTGAAATGATCAACAAAAGAGCAATAACACCATTAAAGTGTCACATCGCTGGAATTTTACAGTTTATTTCTTGTGACAAGCAAGGAAGAAATGGCAGCCAGTAATAGTTAAGGTCAGGTAAACTAGCTTTTGCAGGTACCTTAATTTTATTATGGAAACTGTTGCAATATTCAGGGTTCGTTTATAGAAGGCAAGTGGATGACGTCACTCGACCTTATGGATGTACATATCCTTTACTGATACACCCAGATAGCAATAGTATCTTCGCTTCATTGGAGGCCACATATTCTACCAGTTCACTGCCGTACCTTTCAGTATTGCTACAGTTTCTCCCGACTTTTCTATGGTAGCAAAGGAGGTGAAACTGATGGTTTTTGTAGAAGGCATCAGGATTCACCTGTATACAGACGTTTGGCTAATGAGAGCAAGGTCAAAACAACAATACCAAGAGAACTCCCACAGATTGCTTCATTTGTCAAAAGCCTGGGTTGGATCATAAATTTACAGTAACTCAGATTTAGTTTCAATTCAAGAAATCGACCTCAGGATAGGGCTAGACTTTCCAACTCCAAAAAAATTGATTGCCTATTGCAGCAATTGAGTACCATGTTGAAAGCTTGTCACACGTCTCCAAGGAAGCTCATGTCACTTATTGGAAGCATAGCGTCATAGGAAAATACAATACCATTGGGTTGTGTGCATATGAAGTCACCCGAATGGTATCTGAAAAAACATTGCAGATATCCTCTGTTTTGGGATATCCCATTTGTGTCCCAGGTTCACAGGGATCATTTTCAGTGGTGGACCAATCTTTCAGTTTCGAAGGAGGCTTCACCACTCCATCAGAAGGAGCACAGTCTCATTCCGTTCACTAATGCTTCCCTAAAGGGTTGGGCTGCTGACTTGAAGCATCAAATAGCCAGTGGTCTGTGGAATCAGGAAGAGTCAACACTCACATAACCTTCTACAGCTAAAAGCAATGTTTCTAGCTTGAAATTATTCAGAAATCAGCTTCTAAATCAAAATCTGTGATTTCCACAAATAATTCATCATTGGTTGCCTATCTGAACAAACAGGGAGGCACCCACTCTCAGGAAATGTGTGCCTTAATCTGGAGAATCATGGCTTGGACGAAGGCCAGGGGGATTTAGATTTGGGCAAAACCGATCCCTGGGAGTCTCAGTTTTTCAGCTGATTCCTTGTCCAGAAGACGCTTGATGATTAAAACTGAATGGGCTTTGACTCATCAAATTTTTAATCAGATCTGCGATTGCTGCTATCAACCAATGATCGCAACGAAACTGAATCACAAGCTTCCAATGTATGTGTCTCCTGTCAGGTTTGGGAAATAGATACAATGAACATCTCTTTAGAGGGTCTGCACAGCTATGCATTTTGTCCAGTGTCCTTAATCCCTCAGGTGACTCAAGAAGAGCCACCTTCAGGTGCAGAATCATCACGGTTGTACCAGGGTGGCCAGGGATGTCTTGGTTTTGGGAAGTTTTTTTCTAAGACTTTCATTGTGGGTGAATCTGTTGACTCAGCCATTCAGCAACAGGTTTTATAATAACACCTTGCATATCTGAATCTTTATGCTTGGAATCTGGAGTCACTCATGAGTATTCAGAAAGATTCTCAGAGGATGTGGTGAAATGAATTAAGGAGCCTCAGAGGAGTTCCTCAAGGAGAATCTGTGAATCTAGTGGTCTATTTTTGGGAAGTGGTGTGGAGAGAACCAGGTGGACATCTCAGACCCCACTATTGCAGATGTAGCAAATTTTCTGAACTACTAATTTAAGGGAAACATCCTAATACCATCCACCATTGCAGGCTATAGAACAGCAATTGCAGATGGTTTGGGGCTTGAAGGGTCAAGAAGTGTCTAAAAGTCTTGAGATGAATTAGATGATTAGCAACTTTTTAGTAAGAGACAAACCGATAGCTTTGGAATTTGTCATTAGTCCTACATGCTCTTATCAAACAACCTTTGAGCTTTTGAGGAAGGCTTCTTTGAAGTTATTAACTTTCAAGACAGTCTTTGATTATGGCTTCAGGCAAAGGAGTGGCATTCATGTCTGGACCCTTCCCTTAGTTATAAGGAAAATTGGTCACAAATAACTCTGGCCCATCAAATGCCTTTTAGGCCAAGAACCAGTTGGCTTTGGATGGGCCTACTGCAATTAAGCCGGTGGTCTTAGTCTCTTTGGACAACAGCTTGACTCAACATAGGTTGCTCTGTCCTGTTTGGGCTTTGAGATTTAGTTGGATGAGACAAAAGATTGGAGATAGAACAACATATTTTGTTTTTGCTGCCATTAAGAAAGTTTCTTACAAAACTTATCTGTTGGCAACTATCTCATCTGGATTGGGTCAGATTATTTGCCTTATGAGATTATTAGATAGAAGCTAATAATGTATGTTTTGACTGCATTTTTAGTTTTAGGTGGTTTTCCTTACACACGTTTTGATACAGGTGATAAGAAATTCCATAGTATATTTACCAATTTCTGTCTTAATGATCTCTGTTATCATAGGTTCAGATTTGAAATTAAGTCCTACACTTTATGCTCAGCGTTTTGTTACTTTATAAGTATGTGTGTGATACTTATATTTGTAGATTTGCATGTATTTCCTGGAATGTCTGCAATACTGGATGTATTTGTATTGGTCATTAAAGTTGCCTTCAGCCTAGCTTGGGAATTATTAGGCTTATATTGATGACTCTTTCAGGATGGTTTGACCTTGTCTTAGAGTCTGATGTTATAATGTAGATGGGTCATCTGTTTACGACATCCAATTGCAACATCAACAGGGTCAACATTTGCAACTACATACAGCAATTTAGGGGTGTTGTATGTTGTGAATGTTAGAAGTTTATATGTTCATTAATGCATGTAAATTTCATTGAGAAGTTCTCATGGTGTTTAGTTGTAGATTAGCTGGTGGGTTTTCTTAAAATAATTCTCTCCTTCCTACAAGGCTGGATTCAGCTACTGTTAGGAAATGGTAAGGGTATTTCGCTATAAAATTGGAAAATTTAATAGCACTTTGAATTTTTTTGGGAAATACTTATCTTAGGTGCCAGTTCGAGAGAACTTGGCGTAGGGTCGAAAACCCACTGAACAGAAGTCAGCTTCGTCATCAAATTGCTCGGTGCAATGCACTTATAAACAAAGATAAGTCAGACTATTACAGCAAACTGATTTCAGACAATAGTCATTGCATGCACTGCATAAAACCCTGAACAAGGTCTCTGATGTAAAACTCCCATCTCATGAGTCTCAAAAGTTGGCTTCCTTTTTTTCGAATGAAATTAAGAAAATTAAAGACACCTTCGTTCCCTCTGGCACTGCAAATGAAGTTCATCCTCCTGATCCTCCAAAAATTACTGCCTTTAGTCAAGTTTCCGAAGAAGATGTTGATAAAATAATTAAAACCTCACCAACAAAATCCTGCCTGTTGGATCCCTGGCCAACATTTCTTATCAAGGAATGTATAGATATACTGCTACCAATGCTAACAAAACTGGTCAACTCCTCACTCATGGAGGGATGCACCCCCGAGGCTTTCAAATCTACTGTGGTGACTCCTCTTATTGAAAATGCTAATCTTCCTTCAGGTGATCTGAATTATCGCCCTGTATCTGGCCTCAGTTTTATATCAAAATTGGTTGAACGTATGGTTGCTGAGCAGCTCTTAGAACATATTCATGTCCATAACTTAGACAACCCACACCAGTAGGCATATAAAGCTGGTCACTCAACAGAGACGGCTCTCCTCTCCATAAAAAGTGAAGTTCACTTATCTTTGTCAAGAGGTGAAGCCACTGTCTTGGTATTACTTGACTCGTCTGCCGCTTTCGACACCATCAACCACTCCACTCTTCTCAGTTGCCTCCATAGTCAGTGGCTCTGTTCTGAAATGGTTCACTTCCTACCTAACAGGCTGTTTTCTGTCAATAAAAATTGGTTCTACTTTGTCTGATGTTTGCAAACTCCTCTTTGTCGTCCACTAAGGTTCTGTCCTGGGCCCTTTGTTGTTCTCATTGTACACCATCCCCCTCAGTCTGATTACTGGTAAACATAAAGGAATAAAGTTTCATTTTTATGCAGATGACAGTCAAGTTTTTGTGCATTTATCCCATAAAAATGCATCTTCTGCCTTTGAACAGTTGAACAGGTGCCTTGATGATGATAAAGAGTGGATGTCAACTAGTAAGCTAAAATTGAATCCTGATAAGAGTTTATCATCTTTGGTTCAAAAGGACAGAGGGACAAGTTGAAAGCATGTTTTCCAATTGATATCTTGGGAAGTCCACTATGCCCTGTTGATTCAGTTAAGAATTTAATTTTTCAGTTAAGAAGTTCTACCCGTCTGTTCATAAATCTGTCAAACAGTTTGGTAATAGTTTTGCCTTTGATGCTCCCACTATTTGGAATGCTCTCCCAGATGAGATTCATGCCTCACCCTCCCTAGCCTCTTTCAGAAAGCAGCGTAAAACCTACCTGTACACCAAATCATACCCAATTTAGCCTATACTATCCCCTGGCATTCTCTGTGGTGCTTGACCCTCTCTTCTGTCTCTGGATTCTGAATTGGTTGACTGCTTTTTGGTTGTGTAGCACCTTAGAGTCCTCTTTATATGGAGAGATTAAGCTCTATAAAACACCAATTAGAATTAGAATTGTCTAACACATGGATTCCCCCCCCCCTCCCCACAAGTTATTCTTTTATTTGCCACAAAAATAATGAAGTAAACAATGTGGTCATGTGACCTAATTGGCGGGAGGACGGACTACTGTAACCCAATGGCTTTGTTAAGGTTGTTCTATAACCTTAAAATTGCACCTCCGCCTTGGCCATTGGGTTGCATGGCTCCAATAGCTACTGTTAGGAAATGGTAAGTATTTCTAATAAAAATTTAAATTACTATTAAATTTACCAATTTTATCTTATAAAAATATTAAATAGCAATGAATTTTAAGAGGCATAAAATGCCTCAAAGATATATAACATATGAATGTCCCTATCTATAGCCAATTATAGTTTACTACATCATTATCTTTATCATTATAAATCTAGGATTAAATGTCTCCTATAGGGCTTTTCTCCATAGGGCTTTTCTCCGTACTCCCTTAGTTCACTTCATAGCCTTCATCACATATAAACATACTATCAACAGTTAATTTTAAACTATCAAAGGACATTAAAAACTGTAGTTTTAATGATATCTTTAAATTCAGCTTTAAAAAGTTTCCATTCTATTATCATGCAAATAAGAAGCAATTAAAATAAATCATCTTTTAAAATGTAGTCTTCAGTCCAGTTCTGAAAGTCATAATTCTTAACACTTTGAATTTACCTTAGTTACCTAATTTACATATAAATTTGTTAACAACTAGCTTAATATGTCATATTTTCCTCATACATAATACTCTTGTTAGTTAATGTCAAAAAAAGAACTTTAATATCATAGATGTTTGGTTTGGGGTAGATTACACATAACTCTGACTCATGGCCCCAATAACAGAACCTGCGAAGAGCAACAAATTCTGCATTTTCCCAGAGCAACCACTTCTGCATTTTACCCTTCGCAGGTTCGACTGTATAAACACAGTGTACATATTGTTTCCATCCCACATCCACCTGGCAGAGTCTGCTGTAGGTCTGTAATGCCATTCTGTGACTTTGAATTAATTTGCGATGTTTTTGGTGGTACAATGCTGAGGACTTCTCCCCTTATGATGCTGGCTGTTGAACAAGAGTAAAACTCCAACTTTGACTTTTGATTTGACCTAGTTGTAGTGACCCAAACTTTTAAAGCCTGTCTTGGCAATATCTCGGAAACTGTAATAAGAAACTAAAGACTTTATAGGGACATTGGACCATATCACAGAACTGTAAGGTTGACAAGATGATACTTGGGGTATTGGTTGTGGGTGTAGGTGTGCAATGCCATTTTCTAGGGTGGGCAACTGCCTTTTAAAAAGCTACAGGGAATGTTGTCAAAACTGGAAAATATCTACACACCTCTGTGTGGGGTAACTCCCACAAGGGACAAATGCTAAGGGGCTGTCATTTCAGTTTCTATATAAATTGCCTTGCCAGAAGTTGAGCACGTCGGTCAATCCATTCACATTTCATATGCCAGGTCAAATAAGCTAGGAATACTTGCTAGTTTTCATGTAGGTTTGACTGATCACTGCTAATACCACTGGATTATGAGCTTGTTTAAATAACTTCTGTGGCTTTGGAAATTTGTTTGCTTAATATCTTTCAAACTTTGAACAGACCTTAAGCTTAATTTTAGGTCATCCTATTCATTTTTCAAAGGCAACTTTTCATCATGGAAAAATACTTACACCATTGTTATTCAATTTTATAAGTATATACTGGAACTAAATCTGAATGGATAAACAGATGTTCAGACCAACTAGACCATAGATTGCTGAATAGGAGACATTGGTTCTCACAAATTTAAAAATGGATACTTTGTCTTCTCAAAAACAGGATATCTGCAATTTGTTTGAAGTAGTCATTCAGGAACGTTTTAATATTCTTTCACATGCTGATTTTTTTTAAAGTCTAGTTTAGTTAGTTTTCACTTTTCAGGGCACATATAAACATTTGCCAAATGAATATCCAGACTTTTTGGTGGCCTTAAACTTTAAAATATAACAATTTTTATACTTACAAAGCTATGGCCTGTCTTGTTACTGATATTGAAGTTTACCAACTGTGACACATAACCAGACTTAATACAATAAGTAATAACAGTCAATCTTGTAGCCCAACTACTAAGTACTTAAGTGTTACTTCATAATTCTAAAAGTTTGTAATTTGTTAATTGACTTCCTTCATGACAACTTTCTTTCCACATATAATTAAATTGAACTACTGGTAATCTGTATACTGACTCATCAATCCATGATTTGCTTTATATGTTCTGAATACATCAGTGCATTCATTCATTTTATTGTATCACTAACATATAATCTCAGGGAACATACTAATTGTTATGTCTGCCTTAGTCCCTGTCCTTAGTGTCAGATCACACTTCATTTTGGAGAGTGTCAAATGGCTTGATCAAAATGTGCCACCTTTTTCAGGAGACCTTTTGGGGCCACGGTGGTGCAGTGGTAACACACTCGCCTCCCAACTATAAGGTGTCCTGAGGTGACGTTTAAGGTGACCTTAAACTTAACATAAAATGATGTCAATGAGTTTAAATTCTTTTATGTCTCAACAGAGTATATTGACAATGGTTTGATATATTTCCTTCAGATTGATGTGTCAAGTGTCCTAGATTACCATTATCCTAAACTCCCAGATTCGTACTCATGTTTTTAATTTTTTACAGTGTCTGAAATATTGTGCAATGCATAAATAACATATGAACTTCTGGATAAAACATTCTTTGAGAAGGATTTACATGGCAAGATGAAATTAAACTCTTTAGGTTTGCAAATATGGAATTTACGGTTCAGGCAAATTTTTGCTGTTTTTCGATGATATTTGATGTGGTGACCCAAGAGTTTTCATTGAAATTGAAATGCTTTTATTGCATTAATACACCTTACCTTATAAACGATAGCTATACTCCAGTGTATCATCAGTGTATCAGTGTATCATCATGTTGTGACCTTGATTTAACCTTTGACCTTGCTGTGTGATCTTGACCAATAAAATCTTGTCTGGGCTATATCTCTGACACCGAAAGGTCCTGGAAGTTGCTACTTGGTAGGGGCATTAGTTAGGGGGGTGTAGGTGTGCAACGTCGTGGTGTGACCTTGATTTGACCTTGCCAAAGTGACCTTGACCTATAAAATCTTGTCTGGGCTATATCTTTGACCCTGTAAGGTCCTGGAAGTTGATACTTGATACAGACATTGGTTAGGGTGTGTAGGTGTGCAACATCATTGTGTGACCTTGATTTGACATTTGATCTTGGTGTAGTGACCTTGACCTATAAAATCTTGTCTGGGCTATATCTCGGAAACCGTAAGGTGTAGGAAGTAAATACCTGGTAGGGACATTGGTTAGGGCATGTAGGTGTGCAACGTCATGGTGTGACCTTGATTTGACCTTGAAAAAGTGACCTTGACCTATAAACTCTTGTCTAGACTATATTTTGGAAACCATAAGGTCCCTAAGTTGATACTTGGTAGGGACATTGGTTGGGGGTTGTAAGCGTGTAATGTCATGGTACGACCTTGATTTGACCTTCGTCAAAGGTGTAGTGACCTTCACCTCTAAAATCTTGTTTCGGCTTTATCTTTGAAGCACTCTGGTGTAGGAAGTTGATACTTGGTAGGAACATGGGTGGGGGGTAGTAGATGTGCAACGTCATGGTGTGACCTTGATTTGACCTTTGACCTAGCCTAGTGACCTTTACCTATAAAATCTTGTCTAGGCTATATCTCGGATACTGTAAGGTGTATGAAGTTGATACCTGGTAGGGACATTGGTTACAACTTTCTCTTATGACAAAGATATATGGATTGCTGCAGCTGAATATCATCTATACTTTTACACAATTGTGCTATTTTCATGGTATTTTCACATGTATTTCCTATTAATAAATGTTACAGCGTCATAATTTTTAGTTTACTGAATAATGCTGTTATCTTGCTGTTTAATTGTCTTGTCTTAATATTTCATGTTTACATGAACTTTCTTTCTCCTGGACATTTGGACCTTTATGTATGTGACACTACTCGGAATGTATCCCAGTCTTTGTATTGTTTAACACTTGTATGTCTCATGGTGTTGACTGTTTTCCCAGGCTGTGTGGTACAGGCATCTCTGATGCTATTTTTGGTTCCTGGTGTTTTCATTTAACCTTTGTGTTATGGCATCACCTGGACAGTGACGGGGAGCCTGTGGGCATATAATGACAATTTTCAACCAACACCAGCGGTGCGCGAGATTGAGGGTCAGGCTAGTTACCTCTGTGTCCTTAAATAGAATTGTGATTACTGTGATATTCTGACACCAGAGCAAGTTACTCAGTTATCAGCACCCACTTATTAATTGAGAAAAGAAAAGCAAAAGGCCAAAAAATGAGGGGACCTACCATTAATTTGTGTTCCTATTACCTATATTCTTAAAATTTTCCAGAAGAGTATGGTCTACCTTTTCAATACTTATGACTTCATTAGTTAAAAGTTGGGAAACTACCATTTACTGTTTTTCTAGCCTAACTTTTAAAACCGCAAACATACAGATTTCTTATAGTTAATGTGGCAATTGATAACTTAACAAAGAGTTGAGCTAAATCATGGGGTGGGGGGACCAACTGTTAATTTAATAATCATACCATCTCTCAATATACAGTGTAAACGAAACAGCCATTTACAGTGTTTCAGACTTCTCTGAAGAATAAGTAAATTTTGTTTTATTTATATCTATCTGATAGAATGATATATTGACAAAGGATAAACAGAGAACAAAATCCCTTCCCATTTCCTGTTACCTATTACCTATTTTTTGTGTGTGTGTGGTACATGTCCAGGTCCCTGAAAAAGTGTTTGTGTTGGGTTGAGGGGGGGCATTTTTGTGAGAAATAGTGCTTGTCCTGGCACTTAAAGGCCTGTGATGTCATGCATGCTGGTGATGTCACAATTCAGTATTGGCATTGTGGTTAAGGTTTATGATTTTTCTGGCCAATGGTCAAAATAATAAATAATTCAAAACTGCATGACAGGTTCAGATCATAGTTAGTAGGTAAAAATCTAATGCCCTTAGAACATTTGTTTATGGTGACCTTAAACTTCTGACAATAATTATATTGTGTTAAATTATAAAGGCCAGTAAGAAAAAAAACTACTTTGTGAACTTCATTTTATATGTTAATACACATTATTTAAATTGTTTAAGTTTCTAAGAAAATGGAGAGTCTACAAGGATGCTAATGCATCTTGTACCAATATTTTTAAAATTGAAATTTACTCACAGGTATATACAGGTATATACAGAATAATTGTTATATTAAATCATCTGTAATGTATGCTGCTTCATTGCAAAATAAACATATTTTCAGTCCAGGGTTTGAACCACAGACCTCAGATGTGAGAGTTGAGTGTGTTACAACTGTACCACCATGCTGTTAAATCTCCATGTATAATATGAAGTACACTACATTATGACATCATCAACGTGTGAGATCACAGGCCTTTGAACTTTATAAGTGTTAATTCTCATCAACACTTGGTTGTGCCCCCCCTCCCCTTGTGCCCCCTCCCCTTATGCCCTTTTCCCTCAAACATCACTAAAATCTTTGGAACAAAACAATCAAATGGAAAATAGATAATTGAAAGTTCAAGTGTGATTCATTGTCAGAGATGGATCAATAATAAGTAATACTCTGCTCTACCTATTTCCTATTTTCATGTTGGAAGTCAAAAACAAATAACAAAAGCTAAATTTATCTTTTAATTTTAATTTTGAGCTCATTTAGAAGGGAGTACAATTAACAGTAGGTTCCCTCAGTAAAGTTTAACAGTTAATTATATTATCAGCTACTGTTTGTCTGTTTTTTTATGTATAACATTAAAGTAGGTAATAAGTACATTTCATAGTTTTGGAAAATGGAATCAATGTGGGAAGATGCCTGTTTACCCATTTCCTAAAAGTAAGGCAGGCTGTTAAGTAGGAAGACAGTGTTTTTCCAGAAAAAAATATAATATGGATAATAATAAGATAAATTAACGGTAGGTCCCCTCATTCCAAAAAATGACTCATTAGTGGTCCCTGCTACTGTAACGTTCTTGCCCCTATTGAGAATGAAGCTTTGGATTGCCCATATTGAGAATAAAGCTTTGGATTAAGCTTACTCCTCTCAAAGGACTTCTACTGATTTGTCATTGTCTCAGCCTACCTTCCGTAAGAAACTGCAGGATATGTATGAAAAATGGTCACTGAGAATGACCAGATTAGAAGCTCTTCTCACATTAGGTCATTGTCCATCTCCAAAACCTTCTTTCTCAGGGTCAAGGCTGATGGTACTCAAGCTGGCCAGTCGATGGATATGTCATCTTCTCTTGGAAACCTTTACCTGGACACTCAACCGGAACCGGTTTTTGCTCAACCAGGCACTGTTCAGTCTTCTAATCATCTGTCTCTTTCTCATTCCGCCTGGGACATTTTCCCACCAGAACAACAGGAAGAGGGTCAAGTTTCTGAACCCAGAGATCAACCGGATCCGGATTTTTCTGACATTGATAAAAATATAAGCGAAGACCAAAACTACAGGGAGACAGACTGGGGTGTGTTTGCTTTGGAACCACATTCCGGACCTGGACTATTCACCTACTTTATGGGCAGATAACCTTTGGGTGGGTCACAGGACCCAACCAGTGGGTATAGGCTCTATCCACCAGAAGACTGGCTATGTAAAAACTTGAAAATCTGAGCTAAGTACTAATTGAAGGATACCCATCAAAGTCCAGTGAGCCAGGATCCCAGATTACCAAATTCTCAGAGTCAGTGGTACGGTATCCACTCGGCTAAACCAAAAGATCCATCTAGACACGGAAAGTATGTGAACACTTGGCTGAATGATGCTGCTAAGCTTAGCCCTGTTCATACCGACATATTTCACAAGCTATTCAGACCCGTGTGGCATCATAAATCACCCCATGTATATTTTTGAGGAATTTCCAATAAAAGTTTAATTTATGAGTAATACATTTATTTTGTTACTCATATTAAAGTTAGTGGGTGTAAAATAAGACTTTTTACATGGATTAATCTGGTATTAATAATTAAATATCAAAACAATAGTGTATATGTAGAAGGAAAATTCATAGTTTTGGGCAATAACATTGGGAATTGTGTATGCATATACTTATTGGGTAATTTATATGTTTTTGAGGTTACAGAAGTGAAAAAGGTTTTTTTACATTAATTACATGTTTTATATACCTACTGGTAAATAAAAATAACTGTGTTAAGAATAATTATTCACTTTACTGCAATACAGTAGTCATGAAAATATAACCATGCCAAAACCAGTTGTTATGGACTAACTATCATATATGATTTTGGACATTATGGAGAACTCGTGTATCAATTTAGACATTATGAAGAACTATACTGAAGAATATTTTGTTTGGGACATAGTGCATGGTTGCAGTTGAACATCGACATCTGACTACCCTGTCCAATTCAAAACAGATTAAATGATACCTCTTTTTGTCTGCCCTGACATTTCTCTTGGTTGTGCAGACAGGCTGCATCCCTATTTGGACCTATAATATCTTTTCTGCACCATCTTACTAGCCTGTTTTACTTGCACTTTTAGCTCAGGATTTCTTTATCTGTGTATCACTTGAGGTACTGCCAAAGTAGTGGAGGATAATATCAATATGACTTTTTTCACTTCCCTTACATTCTGTAGCAGTAAAAATGCAATTAATAAAGCTTACCAACGTAGTAATACCCTTTCTAACTGTTTTATTAGACCACAGGAATGTTGTGATTAAATTTCTATGGCAATGACAAAAATTATTTTTCTCTATCTACATCCATTTACTCCCCCCATACCCCAGCCCACCTTTGCTCTAAATCTTTTTGACAATCTACAATGCTAGCTATTATATGTATTTGAGCTACATTTCAATTTGGCAAGACAAAAATAAATTTCTTCTATGTTTTATAAGATAATAATTGGTACCAAATTTTCTATTTCAGCGGGGTCATTTATGACCCAGGGAGTAATTACCATTTTCCTTTCTGCATGTCTCATACATGAATTTGTTTGACTTGTTTTGAGAAATACATGTATTGGTAAAAGAGTAACAAACTCAAGAAATATGGTAAAGAAAATTGAATATATTGAGATTTTATCAAGCATTTTTAGTGTGCCTAGTCAAAAAAGACCCTACACGGTATGAATAGGCCTTTGAATGTAGTCCTCTACTACTTTAACATCTCAACCCTCTCCGCGTCCAATATCTAAGCATACGTTACACAAGTGGGAAAAGGCTGCCAAGGAAACTGGCAACATTTCTAATTAGTCTGCTGGTTTCAACCGTTGTATCATGAAAATTCAGGATAGTGTACATGACCAGCTAAAATCTTACAAACTGAACTTGGCAAAGGGAAACTTCTACTAGGGTTCAAAATACTTTGGATGAACTGCAACATTTAACAAGTTTCAACGAAATTGTCAGTTTTACAATGGGTAAGTCTTTCCAACACTTGTGAGATTTCACATTCATGCAAAGGGCCAACCTCACCCTTGTTAGGCGAGATTCATACCTAGAGCATCTCAAGCAAGCTGTTAAGTTGGATACCTTCTCAGCTATCAGTAATTGTCCACTGAATGACTATCCTCTCTTCCCAGAGGTGTGAAAGATCAGATCCAACAATATGAGACCAACAAGTATACTTCAAAGCCCCATCTGGTCAAAAGAAAGATCAGCCCTATGAAACTAGTTGGAAACAAAATCAAGAATCTACCCGTCATTTTCCACCAGCCGGTAAGGACTTACCTACCTGAAAAAATATTGGTGGATGGGGGAATCTAATCTAATCAAATGCAGACTTTTATAGCTTAATCTCCATCACTGATGGAATCTAAGGCGCAGTAAGGTATTGATGATCTGGGAAATCCTGTGGTAGAGGTTGTCGGGGTAATGCCAGTTGCGGTACTCAAATTTCCAAAGATAACTCAGTATAAATGACAATTACAGTTAAGTTGCTCTTGTTTTCTGGAGGTCCAAGAACATTTCTGTTCAGTTTGTAAGAGACAAAGACATTGCTGTATTTGTACCTTTGAATGCTGTTTGTCATGCTGCAACTCTTGCACCTTAAGTGACAAACTTACAAGGGCAGCCACAAAAGAAAGATGTAAGTCCTCCATTAAACTCAGAGAAAAGAATAAAGTATGTATGCAGTGATCAGTGATCATGGAAGATGAGACCAATCAAGCATACTGGCCAGTTCAGTCTGGGCCATGGGCTGAAACCTCCAAGAACCTTTTATCTGGACGGTTGTATCTTGTACTATATCTTCAACAATGGGTAGACAAAAGAGAGTCAAAGTAACTGTAATGACCATTGTAAATAAACTTGTAAACTAGAGTGGCAGTTTTAAAGAAAGAGCTAAATTCAACTGGGAGCCAATGGAGTTTTGAATACACTGCAGTATGAGACTGGACAGACTCCTGAAGAGAGAGTTGCAGTATTCATGTCGACTACTCACCAAGGTATTAGCCACCAGAATAGCCTCATCAGTCAAGTATTGTCTAACCCGTCTGAGATCACAAATCTGAATGAAGCATGTCTTACAGATATTGCGGACAGGATCAGCAAAGGATAAATTAGTATCAAACCAGACAAAAGGTTCGTTACAACAACTGCTAGATGCACAAAATTACCAAATATTCTAAATGGGAGATAGGGATCTAATTTCTTGAGTTGAGCATGATAAACCTTGTCAGGATTTAGTTTGAGCATACTTGATGACATCCATTCTTTAACATCCAGAAGATATGAATTCAGTTTTTCAAAAGCCAGGGCTACATTTTTGTGACACATATGAATAAACAACTGTCGTCTGCATAAAAGTGGAATTTGATGTCAGGATGCATTCCAATTACCTTACTCAAAGTAGTGGTGTATAAGGAGAACAACATAGCACAAAGCCTTGTGGTACTCTAAACAGCAGCTCACATAACAATTTTAATTGCTTGGAATCGATGATTGAGATATGACATGAACCATTTCAAGGCCATGCCCCACACACCAAACCATGACTTAAGACAACTAAGAAGAAGAGTGTGGTCAGCTGTGTTAAACACAGATCCACCTGCCATTACAACCTGTTGCACGAGCTAATCAGGCCGACAAAAACAGGTAGGAGTCCCTGCAACAGAAAACGACCAAAGTGGACTCGGCAGAAGTGGACTTGTTTGCAACCAGATACAACTGCAAACTACCCAAGTTTTTGTCCAAGTTCCCAACCCCAAAGAGTGGGCAGTGGATGCTCTGACTGTATCCTGGAAAGAACTGGATCTGTATGCCTTCGATCCAGTTTGTCTTCTGGGAAAGGTGATCAGCAAACTCTTAGATCAACTATGGAAAAGAGTCATTCTGATTACTCTGGGCTGGTTTTGGGATCTAGTGGATATGTCACCCAGTTATCAATTTGCCTTCCCAACCACCCCAACTACCCTATCTGTTGACTCAACTATTCAACGGAGTCAACACAGAGATCTGGGGAGTCATGCATGGCTCCAAGAGCCATTACAGTCATCGAGCAAGGGTTCTCTGACCTAATACCAGTACAAATTGAGGCTCCTCAAAGACACTCAACAAAAGCTGTCTGAGGCGAAGTGGGCCATATTTGTTATACTGTGGGAAACAAGTTAGTGAACTTCAAGTAGCCATCTATCAAGCAGATAGCTGATTTTCTCCTGCACCTTTTTCTGGAGAAAAATCTTCAGCCTAGTACCATTAACAGCTACAGGTCAGCCATCTCAGATAAGCTTGGGAATTCTACCTCGAATATCAGCTAGGATGAATATCTCAATAGACTTTTAGGTAGTTTTCATAGAGATAGAACCATAGATTGTTGAGGTGTTCCCTCATGGAACCTTTCTTTGGTCTTGCATCGGTTGATCAAGCCTCCTTTTGAACCCCTCACAAGGACATCCTTAAAACAGTTGACCTTCAAAACGGGTTTTCTCCTTTCTCTAGGCTCTGGGGAGCAAATGTGTGAAATCCATGCTTGGCAGAATAAGAACACTAGGCACCAAGCTGACTGGTCTAAAGTTTCTTTATATCTTTCCCCAAGTTTTCTTTCTAAGAACCCTTGGGTCCAGAGTGTGTAGGCCTAGTTGGTATCCCGGCCTTGGCCCCTACTCTGGACAAATCCCTTTCAGAGGATAGGTCCCTCTGTCTAGTGTGGGCTCTGCACTAGTATCTGGATAAGACACAAGATTTGAGACATGGTAAGGAACTGGCTTTTGTCTGCTTCAAGAAAAGTTTTGCTAAGAAAATGTCTCGTGCTACCACCTCGTCTTGGATCAAGCAGACTGTTGTCCTCTGCTATAAATTATCGAATCAAGAGGCTCAGACTTTATATCATGATGACACATGATGTTCAAACATTTGCTGCTTCCAAGGCCTTTCAAGGAGGCATCTCTTTAGAACAGATGTTTCAGCTTGTCACTGGAAATCCCACAATACCTTTACTCAGTTCATCTAAAGGATGTGGCTTGTGCTGAGTTTTTTTTTATTTAGGTGGATTGGTGGCTGCTCAGCAGATTCACCATTGAGGCCTCATTGCTCCTTCTTTGTATATAGTGTATTATAATTGTCAAGGTTCAACCTTGATCCCTGTTCCAGGGCTGGTATTCACGAAGGGTCTTAGACTTAGCCAGGTCTTAGGCTTAAATCCAGTCTTAAAGTTAAGACTTTTGTCTCAGCTAAGTTTTGTCTTAAAACCGTATTCACAAAGGGTGACTTAGCTAAGTCCAAGATTATCAAATAACCACAGTGGTTTTCTGTGTCATGTGACCTTTCTTTTCTATTTAAACTATACTATTGGTGAAATATTTCCTTCATTTAATGCATTGTATTTATGGAAAAGTGCCGTTTTGAAATGGAAAACCTTGTTACCACATATAAACTTCCAAAGACTGCTTTAGTGAGGTGTTCTGTATAATTAAACTTTATTTACAGCCATTTCAAATTTTGAAGTGGAGAAAATTTTATGGCGGCCATATTTAAGTCCTCTTTACACAATTTAAGCCCACTACCAACCAGTCTAAAAGTTGAGCCCTTGGCTAAGCCTAAGACTGGTCTTAAATTCTTTGTGAATACCACTAAGCCAAAGACAAAAGTCTCAGCAGTTTTTGGGCAGAAACTTGAGACAAAAGTCTCAACTTTAAGCCTAAGCCCTGGCTAAGACCTTTCGTGAATACGGGCCCTGAACTATAGGTCTGTTTTGTTCGTTCATATCTTCTCAGAGCAGGGGAAAAGGGGTTCATGGTTAGGCCATTGGGGTCCGGAACCTTAAAACCTTAAGAGCTCTTATTAGTCCCTGGTAAGCTTCCCAACATCCACTGGGTAGTTATTCTAGCTGTCATCTATTAGGTCAGATGTATTAACTCAATAAAAGTAGTCCCATACAAGTTGCAGACACAATAAGACTACATACTGTATTTGTATGAGATAATTAAATTCCAATATTAACTCTTTAAAAATTTAATTTACTAATTTGCAATTTAATTATCTCAGACAAATACAGTATGTAGCCTTATTGTGTCTGCAGCTTTTATGGGAGTACTGTTTCTTGTTTCTTTCAATACTTGCAAATGGTGGTTGACTTCGGTAGAAAACCCCTGAACTAATTTAACAAAATATTTTTCAGGACAATTGTTGCCACAGAAACATATTTTTAAAATTTGTAATTCTGTATGTAATTTACATTTTATGATTTTAATTCTAAAAGTACTCTTATGGCACTTAATCTCCATCTATTGACAGACTCTAAGACACTTAAGGGAAGAATTTAGAGATTGTAATTGTAAAATAAGAAACCTTGGAGGGATTGGGACCACAGAGAAAGTCTGAAACAAGACCAGAAAAACTAGGGTGGTTAAGCTTTTGCAAAGAGATAGGTTTTCAACTTCTTCCTGAATGAAGGGAGACATTCTGCTGAGCGTACACCATCAGGCAGATCATTTTGTGGTATCATATGCAAAGTTGAGGCCAAAATGCCTTTTAGACTTCTACATTGATGCAAAATGTTGGAACTTGAGCAGAACACCATCAGGTTGACTTCCACGAGTTCTGTACATACTGTGTCTAGGTTTAAGGAAAGGTTCACATGTATTTATTATTTTATTTGTTTATTTGGGGTTTTACGTTGCTTTTAACACAGTACAGGTCATATCCTTTTTTTACACCAAAATATATTTAAATGAAAAAAAAGCAAAACATCAAGAAACAAAAAAACAGTGATAAAAAAACAAAACATACAAAACGGGAAAAAGAGATAAAATAAAGGTGAGTTGACATTTCAAATGGTACACAAAAAAAGTATAGCTTGCACATTAAATTGTATCAGTTTACACAATTTTTTTAAAAAAAATATATAGCAGTAGTAAACTATACAGCTACATTATGTTCATAATTCACCTATTTTAGTTCACTCATAGCAAAGTAATATAACTGGTTAAATTGACAATACAATAATACGTTTTTTTCAAAATATATTCTTCATTTGTTGCCATTGTTTTAGAAATTTATCAATTTGGAATCCTAGAGAAGCAAGCAACTGTTGCTCATCATATACAATTTTACATTTGATAAGTGCTCCATCAATACTAATTTCTAAGCCTTTTCTGGAGTATGAATATATATAACATTTTATAACCATTATTAATGTATTTATTGACAGAGAATTTGAATTATGAGGGGTGTATCCCAAAAGAACATCCTTCCAGGGATTGAAGTGAATGTAAAATCCAGTTTTATTGAAAATTCTATTTTCCAATTGTCGCCATAATTGGTTAGGTTTTGGGGAAGAAAAAAACAGATGAAGGAAAGTTTCCTCTGATGTGGATCTACACTGTAAGTTTTTATTAGAGTCTGCCACACCCATTTTATGAAGAATTATCTGTGTTTCCAGTATTCTATGCATTAATCTATATTGAAACCATTTAAAATATGGATCTTGTATAGTTTTAAAGCAAATTCTGAATAACTGTCTCCAAATATTGTCTTTTAATTCTATTGTTAGATTGTCATACAATTTTTATTTAATTGTTAAGGTAAGATGTCTTTTATTTAAATTCTCATAAAAATACTTTGTGCCTTTGCCACCGGATAGAATAATTCTTACGGAGTTTAAAATACATGGCTGCAAGAACTTGAAGGAGTCTCCAGTTTTATGTTCCTTAATGAATTTATCGATTACATGTTTTAAACGATAGTAATCTAAAAGTTGATTCTTTGGATTTTAAAAACTCTTTGAATTTCTTGTTGAGCTAGAACACAGCCATTATTATCCACTATATCACCCACAGTTATAATCCCTTTTTAAAACCAATTTGGAAAAAAAGAGTATTTGATAAGATCATTGGATTGTACGTGAGTGGAGATGCCAGAATATCATCATTACTCTCAATTTTAATTTTCTCACATAATTTTATATAAGAGTGAAAAACATCATTCCAAAAACATTTCCAGTCCTTTTAATCAATATTTTTGGATAATCTGAAGAAGCTTATCAATCAGTTGTTGGGACAAGCATCAAGCTTCTTTTAGTGAATGGTAGAATCTGATACAGGTAACAGGTATGAATGATAGTGAAATACACTGTTGATGTTTAACTGAAGTGCATTAAAACTCGGTTTACAACTCTCTTTAAGACATTTAAATATATAACATATTGTTATAGGGATTATGGCATTTAAGGAGAAGGTAAAGGCTATGTGGCTCAGTTTCTTGATAGATCCAGTGGTTAAATTAGAGGCCATATTTCGGTGTGGTATTCTCAGCCTGTGAAGACACGAGTAAGTGTTTCGAATATTGCAAATGTGTCAATGTTGTTCTAAGCTTGTTTAATGTTCGGCTCACACTGAGCCACATTTCTTACTGTATGTGTGTAACAGGAAAATTTGTGGGCAATGACTGAGAATTTGTTATTTATTATGGTCTTTATAAAAGTCTGTGACTGACTATATATTTATTAATGTATATTTGTCTAAACTTTATTTGTCTTAACTGTATATGTGTGACAAGCCACACGTGATACTTTTATGAAATAATTATTGCGATGTTTATTTTGTTGTTTTATTTCTTGCACATTGCTAACGTGTCTTCTTAGCCATGCTGATAATTGTGTTAATTGAAAAAAAATAAATAAATAAAAATAAATAAAATAAAAAAATAAAAAATTAATAAGAAAAAAATGAAAAAAATAAAATAAATAAATAAAAATAAATAAAATAAATAAATAAAAAATTAATAAGAAAGGCCAAAAGCATTAATCATTGTAAGTAACTGCTAACTTTTCCATATAATCTAACATGTGGTAAATCATTTATTACTATGGGACCTTGGCTCTCTTGTAACACCTTGACTCCTTGGTTATGACCTAGCTATGGCATTGGACTTGTAATAATAAACCTGGCTTTGGTGCAGTTGGCCCCAATAGAGTCTGTGAATTGATGAGATTTAGTGCTATGAAAGTGCAAATGCGAATAGATTACATGATGCGACTGAGATGAGACTTAATGCTGTGAAAGTGCACATGTGATTAGATTAGATGATGAGATTAAGATTACATTTGGTGCTGTAAAAATCCACATGCCATTAGACTACATTTTCTTACTACAAGTCTTTGTACTGTTGTTAGAGCTTCGACCAAGAACAAGCGCCCACCACCCACCCTGGATTTAAACCCTTATGTCATTTGAACCCAGTAATCCATCAGATAATCAAAGATGGGAAGTAATCATTGTAAGTAACTGCCAAGTTTTCCACATAATCTAATATGTGGTAATTCAACAATATGTTGACCATGTCCTAGTGACTTTGTGGCCTATGGTCAGTAAACAACACATTTCAACAATATCACTTTTATTGCATTAATAACAAGTATTGCCAAAAACACAACAAGGTGTGATTGTGAAACCAACAATGATTTAAAAACCGTGAACAGAAGATTACTCCTCGACATATTAACAGACAAGAACCAATACATAGCACTGTGGAATGGAATAAGCCGCCACCAAAAACATGACTAGGTGTGATTGTGCAACCAACAATGGTTTAAAAAACCGGAAACAGAAAATTCTCAATTCTTTACTGAATATTTTATGATAATTTAATACTCAATATTTCACATACTACACTAAAAAGTTACATTTGGATCTATATTTAAATTTATACTGAACATATAACAATACACAAGCAATGATAGTTCCACACACTAAGAGGTCAGCAAGTTGTGTCTGTATCTGGGGAAGGTGCCCTAGTGCTGGTGGCTACAGTGCCAGTCACTGTAGATGTAGTGGTCATGCTTGTGGTACTCAAAGTGGCCACAGTGGATGTGAACGATATGGTAGTGACTGTTGCAGTGTCATCAGTGACCTCCACTGGCTGAAGTGGTTCTGACAGAGGGCTGGAAAAGGAGGATGCGGAGGCAAGGATTGACAGATCAACCCATCTGAGAGTCTGGTGACCTCCATTCTATGACAATACTTCATAACCATCATCACTGCTTAACTGAGGTCTACTGATAGTACTGGTTGAACTGATATGGCACATTTCCTTCCAGGACAGGTTTGGATTGGTTATCTCGGAAAGTCTTAGATTGGCATCCTTAGGTTTCGCTTCTATCGAAAAGTGTGTCACTAGTGCCAAGCCTGAAGAATAAATTAGGCTGTTGTCCTGGGAGGTTGAAAATACCGCTTCCTTCCTGACACCTGGATGTCACTAGACACACATGAAGTCTGTCTAGGCTCCATGACCTGGACAGTGTACCACTGAGGCTGCTATGGAATGGTAGGCTTCTGTAAGACAGCATTATTATTATTATACATACTTTTAAAGCTCTTATTTTGCATGTGTACCAACTTCTAAGTAAGGTAAACCTTGACATGTAATTCTACATATGGATGTATTTACTTGTCTTTATGTTTTAATTTGCACCCAGCACCCAGGGCGATATTGTGATGAGTAGTCCATGATTTGTGATAAGAACTGGTGCAAGGTAGATGTTCATGAATCTGCACTGCATCAGCAAATAACTACCAACTTACTAACATTAATTACCCCACACAGATTTGAACCGGAAACCTAAAAGGGTGAAAAGAAGTGAGCAATAAGCTCATAATGGCACATTTCATTTATAAAAATTATATAATGTTTAGGAATACACTTACAAGAGTTCCTGGACCTTTTAGTTGACAGCAGCTCTGTACTCAAACCAAAAGAAGCTGTGGATGCCTTTGCAGATGAAATCATTGTGCTGTGGAAGGATTGGATCAGGCAGTTGACATCACCACCTGTGGGCTGCATGAGCTCTACCATTCTTTCCTGCAGTCTTGTGGTTGCCTCTGACTGCTGGATGTGCTGCCTAATTTGAAGGATGAAGGCCTGGCTGTCCTCAGAATTAGACCTCCTCTTTCATTTGGCAGCCCGGGGATTTTGCCTTAAGGCCTCAGGGGTGGTGGCAGACAGGTGCAACAGGTTTGACATCTTCAAGAAAGTGCAACACATTGTGGTATTAGATATGTTATACTAATGTTTGATGATAGATACATTGATAGCTGTATGTTTTTGTTCGCAATGTCACAATGTCAGTTACACTCAGCCAGGAAGGCATACAGGTCCATTTGACATCTTTTAAAAAATGAAAATTTTATATAAGAAACCACCTTTTACTAAAGATGAGTTATCACTTATTATTTATTATACTGGTAGAATGTCAGGATGTTATTTCGGTAGATATGTACAAAACACCAATACTGCTGTACATATCAGAAAAAACAGACAGCTACACATGCATGAAGTTGTACAGAAATACTTACACCACCCTCATCATCCTCATCTGAGGCAGCAGCAATAAACAGAGGCACTTGACAGGGCAGCAATCAATATCAGCAGAAATCATCTCCTCCTGCCTGACTGTATGGTGAACCGATACCATGTACTCAGTGATGGGCCTGTGAAGGGTGGCTGAGGATGTAGCAATGTGCACTTGGGGTTCTGGGTCTCCAGGTGGGACTGGTAGAAAAGTTTCTGGGACAGCTTGCACATTAAACATTAATAATACATAAGACAGGCTTTTGTGGACAGTGACCCCGCAGACCTCTTACATTTATGGACCCCTTTTTATGAATCCATCCAACACATATCAAGTGCCCTCCGTACATTTCTAAGTGCGGTGTACTTCATTACTTCCACCTCAGTTTAAATACTTTTCAAAGAAATTGCTTATGATTTGATTTTACATTATTACTTGCATATTATTACTTATTATTTACATATTATTACTCACATATAACAGCAATAGCTACAAAGCACTGCTGACCCTGCTGTTAATGATGCCCCCTTGGTCCGGATGAGTTCCCTGTCAAGTAATACATTATAAGGTAGACTGATACCTAGGATATAATTCTGTATGTCGGCTGTGGACAGATGGTTTTAATTTATAGGTACTTCATAGGAGGTAACAAAGAAATGATTTACCTGAAATGTGGGCAGCCCAGATGCCACCCCAGATGCCAGGGACTGCTCACACATACAGGCATAGGCTTTCCTAGTGGCTGTTTTGAAGGGAAAAACCAATTTGACCCAGGCTGGGGGCCAGCTGGGCTGCAGGCAAAGGTAAATCTGAAAATAGAAATCATATACAAAGATTGAGTTTGGTCAAATCAATGTGTATGTTAATCCATATAAAATTTGGCAAATATTGCCTAAGTTTATGTTCTGGCTTAACAGTTACCATCCATCTAGATAGGAGATCTGCTATATGATTGTGTTTGCCCGGCACATGGATTACAATGATTTCTATATTAAAAATGGCAGTTATGAGCCAAATATTTCTAGCACAAGTGGCCAGGAATGGATCTTTTGTCTTGCGAGTGGTAAGTACTTCTACTACAGCTTGGTTGTCACAATGGATTTTTACCTTCTTATCTGCCAAAAGTTGAGACCAAACTTTGAGGGCAACGACAACATTTAACATTTCTAATTGGTTGATATGCAAATGTTGGAATTCGGTTAAGGGAGAAGGGCATATACTGAAAGTCACTGGTTTATTATTGAAGAAAGTAACCCCATTGTATTGTTTGAGGTCAGAATGAAACTCTTGTGACAAATTGGTGTAAGAAGTACTGTGGCTATCTTTAAGAACCTGTAACATTCTGTTTAAGAAGAACCTAGCAGATCTTATGCATTTTGTAATGTACAATAGAGAACCTAGCAAAGACTGCAACTGCCTTTTGGTACAGGTTGATTTGGAGGTCCAATGTGTACACACATCATGAATTTCTTGCAATTTTTCAGCTGGTAAGGAAATAGTGCTGTTGATGGTATCTACTACTATACCTAAGCATGTTACCTGGGTTTGTGGTGCTACAAGTTTGCTCTGACTTACTTGCAAGCCTAGATCTTGTAAGAGAGATAACACAAATTGATAAGATTGGTGTATTTTTGAGGGCAACCCTTTATATATTAAATCATCTATATAGTTCATAAGGTTGTCATAGCCATGCAGTTTCATAATATACCTAATAGCATCGCTACACCAAAAATTCCAGATCCGACACGATATCCGAATAGCATAGATCCGTCCAGATACGTTTGTTTAAAGTGCAACCCTAGCAGATATATGTCGCCCAGATCAATGCGAATATGCATAAATGCTCTACTTATGTCTACCTTGTACAACAGTGCCCCAGGACCTATTTGCTTTATTTTTTTAATAATATGATCAACAGATGGGTACGGAAAAAAAATAAGAATCTAGATATTTACATTTATAAATAGCATCATTTACAGAGAAACACTTAGACCAACTGAGGTCCATTATTATATGTATTTGAGTAGAGCTTTGTTTCTCCCTAGTCATTAAAGGGGAAACATGAATATCAAGATCTATGTCTTCAAAAGGGCCATTGAGGGCCCTGTGCTGAAGTTCTTTGATATATTCTTTAACATAATTTTCATATTTCAGTGCAGAGGCATGATTACTGGTTGAAGAAGATAGTGGACATTGTCTATTGAAATGTAAAAGTAACCCATACTGTATGAGGTCAGGGAGCTGTTTGTCCCAATAGTCAGCTAAACAGTGTCTCCACCTGTCTGGATTCAACTAGGTTCGAACCGGGATCCTGCAATTTAAAAAATTTGGCACCCCACTTTGCCTGATTAACTTGTGTGCTTGAATAATAGGAGGGATTTGTTTCCATATTACTTCAGGTCCCTGATATGTCTTTAAGTCATTAAGTGTTATGTACCCAAATTGATTACCGTTTTGTTGCACACAAGCTTTATAATCTTTGGATGCATTCTTATTATTCCAAATATACAGCGGCACTACCTCTTCCCTAGTAAATCCATCTACTGGTGGACATTGTGTTTGCACAGCAGGACTAAGA
This sequence comes from Sabellastarte sp. h YS-2021, assembly GCA_964017235.1. Classification (NCBI taxonomy): domain Eukaryota; kingdom Metazoa; phylum Annelida; class Polychaeta; order Sabellida; family Sabellidae; genus Sabellastarte; species Sabellastarte sp. h YS-2021. The sequence goes on from OZ024933.1 coordinate 113,933,946, forward strand.
TCTAAATTGTCGCATTCGACTGGCAAGTCATGAATGTGATGGAGATGTTCTAGTACTGGGGAATTGGGGGCAGTGATATTAGTATAAAGCATTGCTTGTGATTTATCACGAGTCTGGTGGTCAGGGTAAGAGTTGGATGTGTTTATATAACTACCGACAATATCAATCTTCTCTGTGTCAGACCTCTTTACTGTGTTTTTTTTGGATATCTGAACCTGAGTCCTCCCATTTATAAGTGCAAGCTTTGTTTGTGTCTTGACCCCCCTGGCATCAGATGAGTAAAAATGTGTCCCATTCTCAGGAAGTTGTTGCAAAACTTCAAATCTATTTGCCAATGAAATGAAATTGTCATCGTGAGGTTTGGGTTTGGACATGACTCTTGATGCCAGGAGAGTTGTTTCTATGACTTTTTATACCAACCTTGGATGGGGTAACAAGCAAAGCATTTGCATTCTTTCATCGATTCACGAAGATGCGAGTACTCTTGTTATCATGGATTGGTTGGGTTCAAATCTGAGATGTAGACTGTGCAGCAACAACCTGGGCATAGGTCCTGCCATCACAACAGTTATCATGAGCTTTGAAAACTTGAAACCAATATAAAGCAGTATTTTTGTTGGCCATGAGTTCATTCTTTACTTTTTTAGAATTTACAGTTTTTGACCAAATATATCTTTGAGGAAAATGTGATGGCAGCCCTACACCAAGGTTTACTGGGTTTTTTTATTTCTGTTTATTTCTGTAGTTAGTCTCAATAAGTGCGAAATATTTTCCACTCTTTGCAAAACAAAATGGACATGCATGTTTGTAGGGGACTCCTTTCATTTCATGTGAATTTTGTTGAGAGCAGATACCTGCATTATAGTACTGACACACCCTAGATTTACTGTGGGTATGGTTTGAAGAGTTTTTATTTACATATGGATCATCGAAGGTGTGCCTTTGCGCATGCGCACACCTAACCCTATCAATTTTTTCAGTGTCAATAAAATCTTTAATCTCTCCCTGCTCCATACGACACAGCAGCATTGCATGGCTGGCCTTTGCAGAACTCCAGGAAAAATCATTGGAATCATCCAATAAACCGATTAAATAATCTAACATTGAATTTCTTGAATTTTGATCAGTTTCCTCCCTCATAGTTGTGCAAAAGCCAGCCATCCACTGGCCCATTGTAAGTTGATCTTAGGTGACACGTTCTTTATTACCCCCAGCCAAAACATATTCATGCGGCCACCTAATTTTGTGCTTAACAAATACTTCAACACCCCCACGCTGAGATTTCAGTTTTTGGGACAAACCTGTCGAATTTAGGTGTTGAGGTTCTGGTAGGTTTTGATTTGCTTTCAAATGCTTTAATGTGGGTAAGGACACAGTACTGTGTACTGTCTGTGTATGTGTTAGCGTTCTTGCATAGTGATTTGTACTGTTTGACAATGTTTCGCTATCACATTCTTTATAATGTCATTTGCTTTGAAATGATCTGGTGCAGGTAAAGACACAGTACTGGGTATTTGAAGTTCTGATATTCTATCATCTATCGCCTTGTGTCTACTATCATTTGCTTTCGCATGTATATCTGTAACATTTGTGTGCATTCTTGAAGAGTGAATACTTGTGTATGTACTGTCAGATTTGTCTATGACTTTGTTGTTTTTAGTCCCAGCACTTCTGCTTTTAAATGTATGTGTTTTTGAAGTCTTGTTGACTGGTTGTTGCTCTATTTTATTCAACCTGTCACTAATGGCAGTCAATTGCTGCAAAATGGTTTCATTAATAAGAGCTTGGGTATCAGAAGTAGTTGTTTTACTAACAGAAGTGCTGGGGCTATCCACTGCGAGCCTATCAAACGAACTTGGTTGAGTACTGGCATCGTTGCTATCCGTATCCACCAGACCACTACAGTCCAGGTCACTGATTGAAGAATTTAGATCTTCTTTCTCTCCATTTGCAACTAGTTTACTATAAAGAAGATTGTAAAATACTAAAATATAAAAGACGCACAAAATGGAGAAGAAGAGATAAAATTTAATTTCCTAGATGTTACCCCTTCCAAGTCTTGAATATAAATAGAAGAGATTTTTAGCCTCGAATTAGAGAGAACCAATAGAATTAAAGTTAATAAACAGCATGGTCTGCATAATAATGTCCAGAAACCTTAAATAATTAAGGTCTCCCAAATGAACCCGCATGCACCTAGGTGCCTGCAAGTACACTCACCTTTTGTGATTTACAACAGTAAAATTTGAAACTGCTTGATCAATGCATGAATGAGTAGCAGCCACTTAATCACTTTTTAACAGTTTTAAGAAAGGTTTTTATCATTTATTATTGATCATAGAGGCTTGGGATTTGAAGACCACTCATGGAAAATCATATGGTTTGGATATTTTGTTGGGATTGGATTTGACCTTTGACCCAAGGTCAAACGGGAACATAGATACTGTATTCCCTATAAACTGACCCTACCAATTTGGGGTGTGAAGGCACCTTATGGGACAAAATGTCCCCTGAATCTTTTTTGGGGGTCTGATTTAACCTTGACCCTATCTTTAAGGTTAAATAGGGTCATTGATACTTTTAGGAGCCGTATCTCCTTTAATATTGGTATTAGAGGTTCGGGATGTTAAGACAACTTCTAGGAAATCATGTGCCCCAAATTTTTTTGTGGGTTCAGATTTGATCTTTGACCCTTACTTCAAGGTCAAATTAGACCTGGCTACTTTTAATCCCTTTACTTTCACTTACGCTGCTGCTTTTGTGCAGAAGGTCAATAACCAAGTAAGCAATAGCACTTGTAGCTATTTTGAGAAAATTGATGGATTGGTGATGGATTGTAATTGTGTATGTTCCTTTGTCTGTCTGCCCTTGCACATAATTTGAAAAGTATACATGACATCTGGATCATATGTAAAATATAAAAATCGAGAAAATAGCCATAAAGCCCCTACACCAACAATAAATTACCAGACTTAGCTAAAGAGAATTAAATAAGTCAAAAAGTCTTATGATGAATCTGTTGACTAACAACCCCTGAACCGACTTGAAAAAGTTCTGAAAAAGCCCTTGCCACATCTTTTAGACAAAAGTGGCTGAAAGGATTTTGGGATTTCCCATGACAGGCTGACAGAATATGATCATTGAAATGCCCCTTGAAAAGCCTTGGAAGCAATAAATACTCTAGCACCATGATTTCTTACTTGACAAATATTTAATGCCTGGTAGTCAAACCAAAACCAATGTTTACTTGATCCAGGAAGAAATGGTAGCAGGAGAAACAGCCTTGCTAAAATTCTTCTTGGAGGAGACAAAACCAATTCTTTCCTTCTCTAAGATGTGTGATCTTGTCCAGATAAAATGGTCAGGCACTACAAAGAGACCTATCCTCTTCTGGGGCTTCTTGTGCTAAGACCCTCAATTTAGGTGAAGTAAAAATCCTGAGGACCCTGAGGCCCTTGGGCATATGAATCCTGAGAGAAAGAAATTTCTGTTCCCATGGTTCTCCAGGCCTATTTACTTTGGAGGCTAGGGGAAACCATTGTGCTTCCCAGCCAACCTATGCACCTTCTTATATGTTCTGCAAATTTTACAGTTGCATCAATCAAAGGTAGAGGTGGTCAATAGTCCCATAAAGCAACTGCACATCATTTCTGGGAACTAAAGGCACTTCTTCTGGCCCCATAAAGTTCAAGCACTGTTTAGTAAATCAGTTGCAACTTAAAAACTATTGCATTTACAGTTCATTTGTTTTAGTATGTTATTCACCTACTTTTGGATCAGCTATAACAAAATAAAATAGCTGACCTGTAGCTCATTGCATAGCTAAGCAAAAGCTACTTTGAGATTCTCGGCTTTGAGTAAGTCAGTTGTTACTCGAAACTATTGCATTTACAGTACTTTGTTTAAATATGTTATCCACCTACTTTTTCCATCTTAACAGTTAACGTGGTATTTTGCTTTTTAATAGCATTTGCATTGCACAACCTTTGTGTCCTTTTCTTTTTTCACACAGTGAGCTGATACAGAGCCCATTCATGGACGCTGATTGATTGTTGAAATTCACATGATAAAAACTATTTTTCTCGTACTTTCACCAGATTTTCTCAGAAACTACAACATACTGACCCAGCCAGCACTACATATGAGACCAACAAGGGTCCCAGATGGGTTCTTATATGGGGCCTTTGTGGGCGCCCTATATGGGCCCCAGTCAGTTTTTGCAAACGGTTTTCTGATGGGACCAATATGGTTTATCAATAAGGGTCATATATGGGCCCCATATGGGGCCTTTATTGTAAAATAAATGGGTCCCACATGGGCCCAACTTGTAATTTGAACATGGGGCCCAGATGTTTTTTGCAAATGGTTTGGTGATGGGACCAGTATGGGCTCTGTATATGGGTTATATGTGGGTCTGACAAGGGCACTATATGGTAAACTGCATCCAGGTTCTTATTGGTCCTACATATAGGTTCAGATGTATGGACCGGCTCAGTTTTTAAACGTGCACTACCAACACAAGGTCCATTTGTTGTTCAGCTCGCATGTAATAGAACCTCAAAAATGAATTGATCTGTGTGAACAGTCCACAATTTCCTTCACACTTTGCCCACATATTCTGTCTAATATTTTAATACACTTTCATGAAGCCTTTGTAAATAATGCACAATACAATCTTGATTCATCTTATACTATTATCCAATTTCCAGAATGTAATGCAAATCATTTCAAGTTCAAAATCTTATGATGTACCACATTTGTGTCTAAGCTTGTCTTGTACAGAATACAGAAATGTGTATCAGAAACTCATCACTTAATGATTCACCCAAACCCTTTTTCCAGATGGCCCAAGCTAAAACAGGTACATAGCCTTGTCAAGACACAAGTAAAACACATGATGAAATCCTCAGTTAACTGATATAATTAAGCACATGCATTATTTGATTAATAAAGATTTTTTTCATTATGAATCCCCACCAAAAATATCATAGTTTATTATTTTAGCCTTATTTACACAATTTTTACAAATTTCATAGATTTCTCACACATATTTATAATCTTTAAATTGTACTGTAATTTGTATCCTAGTGACTAAAGGCTACCCTGTTTCACACTATGGGGTGTTTTCCCATTTTCCTAGCACTGCCTCAAAATACTATCTGTGTGAAAATATAAACATATCTGTACTGCATGATATAGGGGGTTGGACCTATTAATGACCCCTTGAGTTAAACTAAGAGAAACTAAAATTTTACAGAATTTCCACAACTGTAGACTTAGGATTTCTGTACTCTTATACATGAAAAAGGTGTTTGTGGTACATTAAGGTAATATAAACCACTAGATTATTAATTAGTGAGATATACAAAAAATTTAATTTAATACATTTTTTACAAAAACTTGACAATACATTTACAGAGCTATAAAATGGCTATTGTATGTGATAATAATGAGGGTCCCTTGTGAGAATATTATACCCATTTTTCACCTTCACAGGTCCAACCAATATGCGTGTACACTTTTATTTAAAAAGCTTTTGTGGCGAGTTGTTTTTCTCAAATAGGACCTTTTTTATTTTTGTTTTTTTTTCATTCAAAATCAGATGAGAAGTTAATAAAGAACACTTGTTATATATATTTACATTTTTCCTCTAGGATTTATATATGGGACCTATCTGGGACCCTTATACCAGTAAATCATCCATAAAAGTCCATTCTGGGGCCCATATTAAACATTGTGATAATAAATGTTTTGTTTACCACTCTTTACGAAGTCCAAATCAACATGATGCCAAATGAATCTATTATTAAATCTGTTTTATTTTCCTTATTTTGTACTATTTAGGGAACATTAAGTATTTTTATATAAATGGGACCAATATGGGCCCCCTTTGGGCATTCTGTGCCCATATATATCCTTTATAGGACCCATATTGCTATTTGCCCGCCTATAGCCCACATAGGCCCCATATGATCATGCTTGCTGGGGATTCACATGCTTAAAAATGGCATATTATGTGTCAAAATTGAGCAAGAAATGACTACTTTATGATATACTATTTCAATATGCGCGGCCGAAATTCTCGTTTCACAAAAGACCCTTTCATACGGAGATTATTTCAACGATTTCTATGGCGCAGCTCCAACTCAAGCTCCGAGTTTTATAACATACCGCCGGAAGTGTACATTTCTGTCGTTGACGGAAGACGCTAATGGGTGCGTACCTAATGTAGGTGACCACACACCTATTGTAGTTGACCTACTTTCAGTGTATGAGAACCAGTATAACTGTACTAGCAGAAATGCACGCCAGCCAATCAGAGCTTTAATATTGAATTATTTCTAGTTTTAGTGTACACACAAGCTCCACCTTCATCCATTTTGTAAATAGATTTTTTGTGGATGTTTGTTAAAATGTATTATTTCCTGACAAAGGGCCAAGTACTTTGCTACTGAAGCATTTACATTGTAAGTATATAGTATGCATAATGCTTTATACTTCCTGGTATGCTGTTTATGTTGTGTTTTTGGCCCAACTACACTTTTGGTTATGGATACACACCTAGCTATTGTAGGTACTACAGTAGTGGCTTCCTACCAGTAAACGCCCATGCTGTAGTTAATATTTTGAATTTAACTTAGATTTACAGCTTTATATTTTATTCTTCGACCACCAGATTATCAAATGATATACACTACACGGGTGGTCACTAAGATAAACGGTCACGGAGATAAACGGTCCTCAGAAATGCTCACATAAAAACAGTTAAAAGGTTTAAACAACAATATAACACAAACCAAAATCATGAAAAGCATTGTTTAAGTCTATTTTGTTGTTTAGTTTCTGCGATTTTGCTATTTACACTATTTAAATTTGAAAACTTTGAAGACCGTTTATCTTCGTGACCACCCGTGTACAATTAATAACTGAGATATATTTTGTTACATTTGTTTCAAAGCTTTATATTTTAACATTTTGTCTCTATTATCGGCCGTTTTTACCGCAAACCGGAAATACCAGTGAACGCCCATTTTGTAGATATATACAAGCATTTGTCCTTGACCTCTAACAAAGAAATATAAGGCGGGCGTTCACTGGTAGGCGGGCATTCACTGGTAGAAAGCCACTACATGGGTGGACACAAAGATAAACGGACACAAAGATAAACGGTCCTAACAATTTTTCAAATAAAAGTGGTCTAAGCAACAAAATTGCATGAACTAAGTAACAGAATATGCTTAAATTAAGCTTATCAAGACGTTTGTTATTTATTTTGTGAAATTTAATTATTTAATCCACTGAGAAAATTCAAACTCTCAAGGCCGTTTATCTTCGTGTCCGTTTATCTTTGTGTCCACCCGTGTACTGTACTCAGTCTCAGGTCTGTCGAAGTTATTAAATATTTGTCATGTATACATGTAAAGATAGCCACGAAACAATGCATATCACAGTATCACCTATTTCTTCCTAGAAATCAATTCACCAACAAGAGAACTCGAAGAGTACATACCTCCGCCAGAGCATATCCCAGATAACAGTCCACTAGTCCACTGTTGGGACACCAGTGACATATCCGTTGGCCCACCAAAGGCTACCACAACATATTTCCACCACATACCTATTGTAGGTCAGGTCCTGACAAAATATGACCATTTTTCGCCACAACACACCTATTCCCAGATAGCATTCCGCCGTCAGACCGACGTTGGCTGTCGGTCGCATGGTTGGCAGGTTTTGCCGACGTTGGCTTGCCAACCAACACTCAGGTTAGATGTTTATATTTTTCCAACATTGGGCCAACGGTGGATTTTTATTCAAGATGGCGGTGAGCAATAATAGGGGATTTGGAGAAACTTAGAAAAAAATATTTATTATGGTATGTCTAAAAATCATATTTGAGTGAGCCCACATATTTTAACTAACCATTTAACAATTTTACACATAAAAATAATATTCTCATTATAAATTCACACTAAAAAAGTTATCAATGAACATTATCTGATTGGCTGATGGTATACATAGAATATAATTTTTACCGGTGGCTTGCCGACGTTGGGCCAACGTTGGCCCATTGGTCAAAAGGCCGTTCGCCCAACGTCGGCAGCCAACGTCGGACCGACGGATGTGCCGACGTTGGGCCAACGTCGGTCCAACAGCGGAATGCTATCTGGGTTGTAGGTTGACAAATGTGGCAGGAAATGGACATATATTTCCATCACACACCTATTGTAGATCAGTTTCCTGATAAAATATGACCATTTCTCGCAAATACACACCTATTGTAGGTGACAAATGTGGCAGGGAATCGACATATATTTCCACCACACACCTATTGTAGGTCACTTTCTTGCCATAATATGACCATTTGCAGAAACTACACACCTATCGTAGGTGGCCAATTTGGCAAGAAATGGACATAATTTTCCACCACACACCTATTGTAAGTTCATTTCTTGTCATAATCTGACCATTTGCTGTAACTACACACCTATCGTAGCTGGCTAATTTTGCAAGAAATGAACATACATTTCCAATTTTCCACCACACACCTATTGTAGACGACAAATGTGGTAGGAAATGGACATATATTTCCACCACACACCTATTGTAGGTCAGTTTCCTGACAAAATATGACCATTTCTTGCAAATACACACCTATTGTAGGTAACAAATGTGACAGGGAATCAACATATATTTCCACCACACACCTATTGTAGGTCACTTTCTTGCCACAATATGACCATTTGACGCAACTACACACCTATCGTAGGTGGCCAATTTGGCAAGAAATGGACATAATTTTCCACTACACACCTATTTTATGTAGATCCATTTCTCATCATAAGATGACCATTTATCGCCACTACATACCTATTGTGGGTGACTAATTTGGCAAGAAATGGACATGTATTTCCACCACACACCTATCATAGGTTCATTTCTGGTCATAATATGACCATTTGCTGCATCTACGCACATATCGTAGGTGGCTAATTTGGCAAGAAATGGACATAATTTTATTTTTATTTTAATTATATTTTGCACCATGTATGTGCGTAGGTTCGTGTGTCACGCAGTTTCCTCTAAAACTGCTACAGTTACATATTACCGTAAATTTCCAAAATAACACCCAGGTTCAAATAAACGCCTGGTTCAAATTAACGCCTGGTACCAAGCACACTGTTTACAATTTATGACACTGTTTTTTGTATTTCAAAAGAACGCCTGGTTCAATTTAACGCCTGGTCTGATGCCATTTGAAAATAATTAACGCCTGGGCCATATTTTGGAAAAATACGGTATTGGTAAATTACTAGTACTAATAAATTTTTTTGGCCCTTCAATATTTTTGGGTTTTGTGAACTTTGGCCTACTTTTGAGTGAGTACTAGCACATTTACCCAATATATTTAAACGGCTTTTAACTCTCAAACTATAGGATGTGCAGTATTTTCTTCAAATATGTTGTTCAGGTACTTTTTCCGCACCCTACAACATGGTCAGTAGTTGAGAAGTGTATCTCCATAGTTAAGTGAGTAATAGCTTCTTTGTCCCTTTTTAATATCAATTTTTGCCACTTTTGGCAGCCATCTTGTATTTTTGCGGAAAATAAAACGAAAATATCTCAGAAATGGTAAGGGATAGAGCAATTTTAAGTGAATTTTTGACCCACAGGGTAGTACAGGAGTATCCTGTTTGCCACTTTTTGGCGGCCATCTTGGATTTTAGCAGAAAATGATGAAGTGTGAATATCTCGAAAACTGTAAGAGATAGAGCGACTTCAAGCAAATTTTTGACCCACAGGGTAGTACAGGACTATCCTATGCAAAGGGGAAACTTTTCAAATTTTCACCACTTTCGGTGGCCATCCTGGATTTTAGCGGAAAATAAAACACTGAAAATATCTCGGGAAATGGTAAGAGAGCGATATTGAGCGAATTTTTGACCCGCAGGATAGTACGGGAGTATCCTGTGCCTAGGAGAAAACTTTCAATTTTTACTGCTTTTGGCGGCCATCTTGGATTTTAGCAGAAAATTAAAAAGTGTGAATATCTCTAAAACCGTAAGAAATAGAGCGACTTTGAGCAAATTTTTGACCCACAGGGTATTACAAGAGTATCCTGTGCAAAGGGGAAAAATTTCAATTTTCACCACTTTAGTGGCCATCTTGGATTTTAGCGGAAAATAAAACATTGAAAATATCTCGGAAATGGTAAGAGATAGAGTGATTTTGAGCAAAGTTTTAACCCATAGGATAGTACAGGAGTATCCTGTGCCTAGGAGAAAAAATTCAGTTTTCGCCACTTTTGGCAGCCATCTTGGATTTTAGTGGAAGATGAAAAACTGTGAATATCTCGGAAATGATATTTTTCCCCTATAGTACTCGGCGGGAGATAAACACCACGGCAGTGGTCTTGTTTTCTACCACACACCCATTATAGGTCTATTTGACTATTTCTCATCATAAGATGACCATTTATCATCACACATATTGTGTTTGACTAATTTGGCAAGAAATGGACATGTATTTCCACCACACACCTACTGTAGCTTCATTTCTGGTCATAATATGACCATTTGCTGGAACTACACACCTATTGAAGAATCGAAGGTGGCTAACATTTCCACCACACACCTATTGTAGGTCCATTTCTCATCATAAGATGACCATTTATTGCCACTATACACCTATTGAAGTAACTAATTTGGCAAGAAATGGACATGTATTTCCAACACACCAATTGTAGGTTCATTTCTGGTCATAATATGACCATTTGCCGCAACTACACACCCATCGTAGGTGGCTAATTTGGCAAGAAATGGACATAATTTTTCACCACACACCTATTGTAGGTCCATTTCTGATCCTAAGATGACCATTTATCGCCACCACACACCTATTGTGGCAAATGTGGCAGGAAATGGACATATATTTCTACCTCTTAAGGGCTGTCGGGGTATTGTTTACACCCATGGTGTCCGGATGGGCGGTCGGGTGGGTGGGGGGCGGGAGAAAGTTTGTCCGGGCTATATCTCAGAAACCGTAAGTTAAGGGATGTAGGTGGGCAACGTCATGGTGGGACCTTGATTTGACCTTGCCGTAGTGACCTTGACCAATAAAATCTTGTCCGGGCTATATCTCGGAAACCGTAAGGTGTAGGAAGTTGATACTTGGCAGGGACAGTGGTTAGGGGGTGTAGTTGTGCAACATCATGGTGTGACCTTGATTTGACCTTTGACCTTGCCGTAGTGATCATGACCTATAAAATCTTGTCCGGGCTATATCTCAGAATAAGACCTTTTATCGCAACTACACACCTATTGTAGGTGACTAATTTGGTCAGAAATTGACGTACATTTCCACCACACACCTACTGTAGGGTCATTTCTGGTCATGATATGATCATTTGCCGCAACTAGGCACCAATACTAGGTGGCTAAATTGGCAAGAAACGTCCATTTCTCGTCATATGATGACCATTTATCGCCACTACACACCTATTGTGGGTGACTAATTTGGCAGGAAATGAACTTTTATTTCCACTGCACACCTATTGTAGTTCAGTTTCTTCTTATAATAAGACCATTTATCGCAATTACACAAATATTGTAGGTTACTAATTTGGCCATAAATTGACATATATTTCCACCACACACCTATTGTAGGTCCATTTCTGGTCATTATATGACCATTTGCTGTTGTAGGTCAGTTTCTTGTCAGAATAAGACCTATTATCGCCACCACACACCTATAGTAGGTGACAAATGTGGCAGGAAATGGACATATATTTCTACCTCTTAAGGGCTGTCGGGGTATTGTTTACACCCATGGTGTCCGGATGGGCGGTCGGGTGGGTGGGGGGGTGGGAGAAAGTTTGTCCGTGCTATATCTCAGAAACCGTAAGTTAAGGGATGTAGGTGGGCAACGTCATGGTGGGACCTTGATTTGACCTTGCCGTAGTGACCTTGACCAATAAAATCTTGTCCGGGCTATATCCCGGAAACCGTAAGGTGTAGGAAGTTGATACTTGGCAGGGACAGTGGTTAGGGGGTGTAGTTGTGCAACATCATGGTGTGACCTTGATTTGACCTTGCCGTAGTGATCATGACCTATAAAATCTTGTCCGGGCTATATCTCAGAATAAGACCTTTTATCGCAACTACACACCTATTGTAGGTGACTAATTTTGTCAGAAATTGACGTACATTTCCACCACACACCTACTGTAGGGTCATTTCTGGTCATGATATGATCATTTGCCGCAACTAGACACCTATACTAGGTGGCTAAATTGGCAAGAAACGTCCATTTCTCGTCATATGATGACCATTTATCGCCGCTACACACCTATTGTGGGTGACTAATTTGGCAGGAAATGGACTTTTATTTCCACTGCACACCTATTGTAGTTCAGTTTCTTCTCATAATAAGACCATTTATCGCAATTACACAAATATTGTAGGTTACTAATTTGGCCATAAATTGACATATATTTCCACCACACACCTATTGTATGTCCATTTCTGGTCATTATATGACCATTTGCTGTTGTAGGTCAGTTTCTTGTCAGAATAAGACCTATTATCGCCACCACACACCTATTGTAGGTGACTGATTTGGTCAGGAATTGACGTATTTTTCCACCACACACCTACTGTAGGGTCATTGCTGGTCATAATATGACCATTTGCTGCAACTACACACCTATATTAGGTGACTAATTTGGCAAGAAATGGATATAATTTTCCACCACACACCTATTGTAGGTCCATTTCTCATCATAAAATGGCCATTTATCGCCACTACACACCTATTGTGGGTGACTAATTTGGCAGGAAATGGACTTTTATTTCCACTACACACCTATTGTAGTTCAGTTTCTTCTCATAATAAGACCATTTATCGCAATTACACACATATTTTAGGTGACTAATTTGGCCAGAAATTAACATATATTTCCACCACACACCTATTGTAAGTCCATTTCTGGTCATAATATGACCATTGGCTTTAACAACTCAACTATTGTATGTGACTAATTTGGCAAGAAATGGACATGCATTTCCACCACACACCTGTTGTAGGTTAGTTTCTTGTCAGAATAAGACCTTTTATTGCCACTACACACCTATTGTAGGTGACTAATTAAGCATCCCTGAAAAGGGTGCTTATTTGTTTTCGCATCAGTTTTCTCGGCGCCGCCGCCGCGTTATGGTCTCCCTTGAATATCTCCCTTATTATTAGAAGCTTTCTAACCATATTTGGCAGTTATGTACCTTAGGCGTGGGAAAATTTTTCCACATGCTTAAATTTGACCTTTGATCTTTATCAAAGTCACATGATCAAAAAATAGTTTTTTTCGGGTACACCCGCCCGTCATCGCAGTTCAGCAAAATCTACTGACCACAGAGGCTTGTAATTATACACACATGTTCATACTATCAAAAACGTGAGCGGATTAGATTTTGGGAGTGATCCGATAAAAAGTGACCGATTTATGAGCGATTTTCTCACACCTACCAACCAGAAAGCTTAAACTTCATGTGAACCCCCCTATTATCTTCTTAAGTATTGCATTTAGAGCCATAAAATGTATTGGGAGGTAGGAGGAAACCATATGTGTAGAGTCTAGAAAGCAAGTCAATTTTCCCCCCGACCCCCCTGTAGGGGTTAAACTAGGGTCGTAAAATAGCCAATTTTGACATTTTTCCTTATATCTCCTTTATTATTGGTTTTACAGGTTTAGAATGTGTTAAGAGGTATTGGGAAACCATAAGTGAAGAGTCCATGTAGCCAGTCAGATTTACCCCCAGACCCCCCTTTATGGGTCAAACTGGGGTCATAAAATAGCCAATTTTATGTTTTTGCCTTGATTCTCCTTTATTCTTGCTTTTAGAGTTTTAGAATGAATTAAGAGGTATTGGGAAACCATATGTGAAGAGTCGAGAAAGCTGGTCAGATTTACCCCCTGACCCTCCATTATGGGTCTAACTGGGGTCATAAAATAGCCGATTATGTGTTTTTGCCTTATATCTCTTTTATTCTTGCTTTTAGAGCTTTACAATGTATTAACAGGTATTGGGAAACCTTTTGTGAAGAGTCTAGATAGCCGTCCACGTTTACCCCCGACCCCCCCCCCCCTTATGGGTCAAACTGGGGTCATAAAATAACCAATTTTATGTTTTTTTCCTTGTCCTTGTGTCCTGTGCATTTTTGCTTCTACAGCTTTAGAATGTGTCAACAGGTAGTTGGAATTTGTGGAGAGTCTAGGTAGCTGGTCAAATTAGACCATTCTGCAATATTTTCACACCTTTTCACACCTTTTAAATGCTGTGGTCTAGAAACCTTTCAGTAAATACTTCTATTTTCCTCTTCAATTATTATGATGGCTTTTTATTGCACTTTCCAAAAACTGAACTGTATTACATCACCATTAATGTTCTTTTCAATAGACATGTCTTCATTAAACTGACTCTTCTTACAACCTATACTATTTGTTAAATTAAGTTTTCACAATTTAGGACCGTGCTGAGTTTTCTTACAGGTTTGTATCTTGCCTACAGACTGCCTGCTCAACTTTCACTTCTTTACCACTGCTACTTTCTCCTTTTAGAAAAACCTTTTCTAATTTTAGACTAACTTATATTTACCTTTTGGGGACGCTTTGTTTTTGTAAGCAAAAACATTCTTCTAGTTTAGTGAGAAATTGACATATATTTCCACCACACACCTACTGTAGGGTCATTTCTTGTCATAATATGACCATTTGCTGCAACTACACACCTATTGTAGGTGGCTAAATTGGAGAGAAATGAACATAATTTTCCACCACACACCTATTGTATGGCCATTTCTGATCATAACATGACCATTTATCGCCACTACACACCTATTGTGGGTGACTAATTTGGCAGGAAATAGACGTTTATTTCCACTACACATCTATTGTAGTTCAGTTTCTTCTCATAAGACCATTTACCGCAATTACACACCTATTGTAGGTGACTAATTTGACCAGAAATTGACATATATTTCCACCAGACACCTATTGTAGGTTCGTTTCTGGTCATGATATGACCATTTGCCTCAACTACACACCTATTGTAGGTGATTAATTTGGAGAGGAATGGACATCATTTTCCACCACACACCTCTTGTAGGTCCATTTCTCATCATAAGATGACCATTTGTCGCCACTACACAGCTATTGTATGTGACTAATTTGGCCAGAAATGGACATGTATTTCCACCACACACCTATTGTAGGTCAGTTTCTTCTCATAATAAGACCATTTATCACAACTACACACATATTGTAGGTGACTCATTTGGCCAGAAATTGACATATATTTCCATCACACACCTATTGTAGGTTCATTTCTAGTCATAATATGACCATTTGCCACAACTTCACACCTATCGTAGGTGGCTAATTTGGTCAGAAATGGACATAATTTTCCACCACACACCTATTGTAGGTCCATTTCTCATCATAAGATGGCCATTTATCGCCACTACACACCTATAACTCCTTCCCCTTCCAAATAAGAAATAGCCCCTCTGTCGCATCTTTCAGGAAACACCTCAAAACCCACCTCTTTAATTCTAGTTTCCCAACTTAGTTTCCTTCCCTCTTTGTCACACCCACAACCTGCATTATTGACCTTGAACGCCCCTTGACTTTCCTAATGATAATGATTTTGTTAAGTCAGCGCACTGAGTTCCCCTTCGTGGGGAAGATATTGCGCCTGCAAAGCAGTAGATTAGATTAGATTAGACTATTGTGGGTGACTAAGTTTGCAAGAAATGGACATGCATTCCACCACACACCTATTGTAGGTCAATTTCTTGTCAGAATAAGACGTTTTATCGCAACTACACACCTATTGTAGGTGACTAATTAAGCGTCCCTGAAAAGGGCGCTTATTTGTTTTCGCATCAGTTTCCTCGTTGTCACTACCGCTGCCGCCGCATTATGGTCTCCCTTAAATATCTCCCTTATTATTGGAAGCTTTCTAACCATATTTGGCAGTTATGTACCTTAGGCGTGGGATAATTTTTCCACATGCTTAAATTTAACCTTTGATCTTTATCAAGGTCACATGATCAAAAAATAGTTTTTTCGGGTATACCCGCCCGTCGTCACAGTTCAGCAAAATCTACTGACCACAGAGGCTTGTAATTATACACACATGTTCATACTATCAAAAACGCGAGCTGATTAGATTTTGGGAGTGATCCGATAAAAAGTGATTGATTTATGAGCGATTTTCTCACACCTACCAACCAGAAAGCTTAAACTTCATGTGAACCCCCCTATTATCTTCTTAAGTATTGCATTTAGAGCCATAAAATGTATTGGGAGGTAGTAGGAAACCATATGTGTAGAGTCTAGAGAGCAAGTCAATTTTGCCCCCCGACCCCCCTGTAGGGGTTAAACTAGGGTCGTAAAATAGCCAATTTTGACATTTTTCCTTATATCTCCTTCATTATTGGTTTTAGAGCTTTAGAATGTGTTAAGAGGTATTGGGAAACCATAAGTGAAGAGTCGAGATAGCCAGTCAGATTTACCCCCGACACCCCCTTATGGGTCAAACTGGGGTCATAAAATAGCCGATTTTGTGTTTTTGCCTTATATCTCCTTTATTGTTGCTTTTAGAGCTTTAGAATGTATTAAGAGGTGGCCATTTATCGCCACTACACACCTATTGTGGGTGACTAAGTTGGCAAGAAATGGACATGTATTTCCACCACACACCTATTGTAGGTCAGTTTCTTGTCAGAATAAAACCTACAAATCCCAACTACACACATATTAAAGGTGACTCATTTGACCAGAAATTGACGTATATTTCCACCATACACCTACTGTAGGTTCATTTCTGGTCATAATATCACCTAACGTAGGTGGCTAATTTGGTAAGAAATGGACATAATTTCCACCACACACCTATTGTAGGTCCATTTCTCATCATAAGATGACCACTTATCGCCACTACACGCCTGTTGTAGGTGAGTAATACTGCAGGAAATGTGCATACATTTCCACCACACGCCTATCACAGGTCAGTTTCTTGTCATATTATGACCATTTCTCGCAACTACACACCTATTATAGGTGACAAATATGGCAGGAATTGGGCATACATTTCCACCACTCGCCTGTTGCCTATGGTTGAAGGACATTTTGCGCTATGCCTACTACTGCGGCGTATACTGCCTATAGTGTGAAAGGGGTATCATGAATTATATAATGAATGTGTCAAAATAATGTAAAGAATTCAAGTGTGGTATAATTCATCTAATTAAACTGAACACAATGGTTGAAAAATTAAGAAACTTAGCCAGAAACGATTGTGTTAATGGTCAATTAAGCTTACCTTGACCTTGAAAATCCTGGTCAGCCTATGTTTTGGAAACTGTGAGTCTAGAAAATTGATACGTGGCAGGGATATTGTTTGGGACTGTTAGTGTGCAATGTCACGGTGTCACCTTGATCTGACCTAACACCTTGTCTCAGGAAATATGACCTTGCAAATATTATCTCCATGTTATTGGAATTTGCAATTGGTGTGCATTTTTTACAGCTAGCTTGGAAAATTAAGAACAGTTTCTGATATAATAATATAAGATATAAAACTCATATTGGCATTTTTTTTATCTATTCTTACACAAGATAATTGATTGTCACCTCAGACTGAGAGGCCTGGGTTTGATTCCCAGTGATGTGTAAATCAAGACATCATAGCTTAGTGATAGAGCACTCAGTCTGATTGTTTGCAAATAGAAGCAAAACTATATTTAGTTCATTCCTCATGAGAAATAAAATTCAGAATTGGCATTGAAATATTATTTTTATTTATTTTCTCCCGCCCGGCACGCCGACAGGAAATTATAATTTGCACCATGTGTGTGCGTATGTCCGTGCGTCTGTGTGTGCATGCGTTTGTCACACAGTTTCCTCTAAAACTGCTACAGTTAGATATTTTTGGTAAATTACTAATAAATTTTTATGTCCTTCAACATTTTTGGGTTTTGTGAACTTTGGCCTACTTTTGAGTGAGTAAGAGCACATTTACCCAATATAATTAAATGGCTTATAACTCACAAACTATTTCATGTACAGTATTTTCTTCAAATATATTGTTCAGGTACTTTTCCTGCACCTACAACATGGTCTTTAGTTTGGAACTGTGTCTCCATAGTTAAGTGAGTAATAGCTACTTTGTCACTTTTTAACGGTAACCATAATTAGTAAATGGCTTCTATCTTCAAAAGTATTGCAGCTACAGTTTCTATACGTTGTTCATCTACTTTTTTCTGAACTGTAACATGTTTAAGTTTCACACCTATTGCTCAATGTGCAAGTGATTAATGGTTACTTTATTGCTACTTTTAGTGAGATAGAGCAATTTCGAATGAATTTTTGACCCACAGGGTAGTACAGGAGTATACTACACAAAGGGGAAAATTTCAATTTTCGCCACTTTTGGCGGCCATCTTGGATTTTAGCGGAAAATGAAACATTGAAAATATC
Organism: Sabellastarte sp. h YS-2021; assembly: GCA_964017235.1. Taxonomy (NCBI): domain Eukaryota; kingdom Metazoa; phylum Annelida; class Polychaeta; order Sabellida; family Sabellidae; genus Sabellastarte; species Sabellastarte sp. h YS-2021. The sequence continues at coordinate 113,952,484 of OZ024933.1, forward strand.
TCGGAAACGGTAAGACATAGAGCAATTTCGAGCATATTTTTGACCTGCAGGGTAGTACAGGAGTATCCTGTGCCTAGGAGAAAAATTTCAATTTTCACCACCTTTGGTGGCCATCTTGAATTTTAGCAGAAAAAAAACATTGAAAATATCTCAAAAACTGTTAGAGATGGAGCAATTTTGAGCGAATTTTTGACCCGCAGGGTAGTACAGGTGTATCCTGTTCCTAGAAGAAAAATTTCAATTTTTGCCAACTTTTAGCAGCCATCTTGGATTTTAGTAGAAAATGAAAAATTGTGAATATCACAGAAATGGTATTTCTTCCCCTTTAATACCCTTTAACATTTTAAACTTTTAAAGCAGCACATTTAATAGCACAAATATTTTAAGTGTCTTTTAATTTTCTAAACATGTACAGGGAAGCAAAAGCTACCAGTGACCTTGAGAAAGGTTAATTACATGTCAAGGTCAAGAAGGGCAAACAAGGTCATGACAATGACAATGACCTTGGAACCAGTGAAAGATCAAGAACACTGCCTTGAAATCTGGGACTACAAAAGGTCCCAAAGTTTTGAAGACAATTACTCTTGCAGAACTCTGTTCTGTCACAATCAAGAAGTCATACTAGAAGGTTAAGTTAAAAGAAAGAAGGGGGAAGTACCCCATATAAAATCCACATACTCAGCCAAAAGCACACTATTGTGTTCTGGCGTTAAAAGATAGAGGTCATACTAAAAGGTCATACTAAGATATGTGCCCATGAGTTGTATTGTTGATAAGCCAGATAATAAAACACAACAGATAGTAAGGTCATGACTCATCTCACTCAAACAAAGGTATCCCTGTTCGAACTGTGCATTACAGTTGCTTAGGCCTGAGGCGTCCTGGGACCCAGTCGGTATGTCTACCACAAGATTGTGGTTCAAACCGACCAGAAAATGGGCTTAATCGATTCTTAGTCCCAGACCAGTTGGGGACTGTCTGGGGCCACCTGGGGCCTCCTGAGGCTTCCTGTGACCGATCTGTACTTAATCCCATTCTTCAATACTGATTCAGTATACTGATTCAGTATTCCTGCCCATTTTACCTTTTTTTTCACTGACTGTCCACGATTAAGGGTCCCGGACAGGATCGGGGCTTAGTCCTTTGGTGGAACAGGGGCATTAGATAACACTAACCACTCATAGGGCATAACATATACATACTAGCATTCAAAATTAGTATGGATGCATAATATTTAATTTAAGCTGTAGTACCATCGATAATGTGACTAGTATAACAATAACTGGAATATAATTGCAAGGTACATATAAAATACTAATAACTGTAAAAGCAATAATGTTAACATCACAGAAGCATTATATTAAGTTACATCTACACTGTGGAACCACCATTTAACAAATATATAAAATGTCAAGTAAGAAATGCACATAAATCTGCAACCACTGAGCCTATGGTGTCCACAACTTTAGGTTTCATATCTCCATTTTTGACCTTTGTTACACCAATGTGATCTGGCAATTATATTCTTTTGGTAGCCCAGGAGTCAAAATTATGCTCCAACTCTGAAGAGTCAAACAGGTAAAAAATTTTCACTATTACTTGTCTTCAATCTTTCACACAGTTTCTTTCAGATAGATTTACTTTATATTTATTGCATAAATTGGTGTAAATGATGTCTTGCAAAGCTATCTTTTTTGTAGGACTAACCGTACTCACCTACGATAGGTGTGTAGTTGCGGCAAATGGTCATATTATGACCAGATCGAACCTACAATAGGTGTGTGGTGGAAATATATGTCCATTTCTGGCCAAATGAGCCACCTACAATAGGTGTGTAGTTGTGATAAATGGTCTTATTATGAGAAGAAACTGACCTACAATAGGTGTGTGGTGGAAATACATGTCCATTTCCTGCCAAATTAGTCACTCACAATAGGTGTGTAGTGGCGCTAAATGGTCGTCTTATCATGAGAAATGGACCTACAATAGGTGTGTGGTGGAAAATTATCTCAATTTCTGGCCAAATTAGCCACCTACGATAGGTGTGTAGTTGCGGCAAATGGTCATATTATGACCAGATCGAACCTACAATAGGTGTGTGGTGGAAATACTTGGCCATTTCTGGCCAAATTAGTCACCTACAATAGGTGTGTAGTGGCGATAAATGGTCTTATTATGGTCAGAAAGGGACCTACAATAGGTGTGTGGTGGAAATACATGTCCATTTCCTGCCAAATTAGTCACTCACAATAGGTGTGTAGTGGCCCTAAATGGTCGTCTTATCATGAGAAATGGACCTACAATAGGTGTGTGGTGGAAAATTATCTCAATTTCTGGCCAAATTAGCCACCTACGATAGGTGTGTAGTTGCGGCAAATGGTCATATTATGACCAGATCGAACCTACAATAGGTGTGTGGTGGAAATACTTGGCCATTTCTGGCCAAATTAGTCACCTACAATAGGTGTGTAGTGGCGATAAATGGTCTTATTATGGTCAGAAAGGGACCTACAATAGGTGTGTGGTGGAAATACATGTCCATTTCCTGCCAAATTAGTCACTCACAATAGGTGTGTAGTGGCGCTAAATGGTCGTCTTATCATGAGAAATGGACCTACAATAGGTGTGTGGTGGAAAATTATCTCAATTTCTGGCCAAATTAGCCACCTACGATAGGTGTGTAGTTGCGGCAAATGGTCATATTATGACCAGATCGAACCTACAATAGGTGTGTGGTGGAAATACTTGGCCATTTCTGGCCAAATTAGTCACCTACAATAGGTGTGTAGTGGCGATAAATGGTCTTATTATGGTCAGAAAGGGACCTACAATAGGTGTGTGGTGGAAATACATGTCCATTTCCTGCCAAATTAGTCACTCACAATAGGTGTGTAGTGGCGCTAAATGGTCGTCTTATCATGATAAATGGACCTACAATAGGTGTGTGGTGGAAAATTATCTCAATTTCTGGCCAAATTAGCCACCTACGATAGGTGTGTAGTGGCGATAAATGGTCTTATTATGGTCAGAAAGGGACCTACAATAGGTGTGTGGTGGAAATACATGTCCATTTCCTGCCAAATTAGTCACTCACAATAGGTGTGTAGTGGCCCTAAATGGTCGTCTTATCATGAGAAATGGACCTACAATAGGTGTGTGGTGGAAAATTATCTCAATTTCTGGCCAAATTAGCCACCTACGATAGGTGTGTAGTGGCGATAAATGGTCTTATTATGGTCAGAAAGGGACCTACAATAGGTGTGTGGTGGAAATACATGTCCATTTCCTGCCAAATTAGTCACTCACAATAGGTGTGTAGTGGCCCTAAATGGTCGTCTTATCATGAGAAATGGACCTACAATAGGTGTGTGGTGGAAAATTATCTCAATTTCTGGCCAAATTAGCCACCTACGATAGGTGTGTAGTTGCGGCAAATGGTCATATTATGACCAGATCGAACCTACAATAGGTGTGTGGTGGAAATACTTGGCCATTTCTGGCCAAATTAGTCACCTACAATAGGTGTGTAGTGGCGATAAATGGTCTTATTATGGTCAGAAAGGGACCTACAATAGGTGTGTGGTGGAAATACATGTCCATTTCCTGCCAAATTAGTCACTCACAATAGGTGTGTAGTGGCGCTAAATGGTCGTCTTATCATGAGAAATGGACCTACAATAGGTGTGTGGTGGAAAATTATCTCAATTTCTGGCCAAATTAGCCACCTACGATAGGTGTGTAGTTGCGGCAAATGGTCATATTATGACCAGATCGAACCTACAATAGGTGTGTGGTGGAAATACTTGGCCATTTCTGGCCAAATTAGTCACCTACAATAGGTGTGTAGTGGCGATAAATGGTCTTATTATGGTCAGAAAGGGACCTACAATAGGTGTGTGGTGGAAATACATGTCCATTTCCTGCCAAATTAGTCACTCACAATAGGTGTGTAGTGGCGCTAAATGGTCGTCTTATCATGAGAAATGGACCTACAATAGGTGTGTGGTGGAAAATTATCTCAATTTCTGGCCAAATTAGCCACCTACGATAGGTGTGTAGTTGCGGCAAATGGTCATATTATGACCAGATCGAACCTACAATAGGTGTGTGGTGGAAATACTTGGCCATTTCTGGCCAAATTAGTCACCTACAATAGGTGTGTAGTGGCGATAAATGGTCTTATTATGGTCAGAAAGGGACCTACAATAGGTGTGTGGTGGAAATACATGTCCATTTCCTGCCAAATTAGTCACTCACAATAGGTGTGTAGTGGCGCTAAATGGTCGTCTTATCATGAGAAATGGACCTACAATAGGTGTGTGGTGGAAAATTATCTCAATTTCTGGCCAAATTAGCCACCTACGATAGGTGTGTAGTTGCGGCAAATGGTCATATTATGACCAGATCGAACCTACAATAGGTGTGTGGTGGAAATACTTGGCCATTTCTGGCCAAATTAGTCACCTACAATAGGTGTGTAGTGGCGATAAATGGTCTTATTATGGTCAGAAAGGGACCTACAATAGGTGTGTGGTGGAAATACATGTCCATTTCCTGCCAAATTAGTCACTCACAATAGGTGTGTAGTGGCGCTAAATGGTCGTCTTATCATGAGAAATGGACCTACAATAGGTGTGTGGTGGAAAATTATCTCAATTTCTGGCCAAATTAGCCACCTACGATAGGTGTGTAGTTGCGGCAAATGGTCATATTATGACCAGATCGAACCTACAATAGGTGTGTGGTGGAAATACTTGGCCATTTCTGGCCAAATTAGTCACCTACAATAGGTGTGTAGTGGCGATAAATGGTCTTATTATGGTCAGAAAGGGACCTACAATAGGTGTGTGGTGGAAATACATGTCCATTTCCTGCCAAATTAGTCACTCACAATAGGTGTGTAGTGGCGCTAAATGGTCGTCTTATCATGAGAAATGGACCTACAATAGGTGTGTGGTGGAAAATTATCTCAATTTCTGGCCAAATTAGCCACCTACGATAGGTGTGTAGTTGCGGCAAATGGTCATATTATGACCAGATCGAACCTACAATAGGTGTGTGGTGGAAATACTTGGCCATTTCTGGCCAAATTAGTCACCTACAATAGGTGTGTAGTGGCGATAAATGGTCTTATTATGGTCAGAAAGGGACCTACAATAGGTGTGTGGTGGAAATACATGTCCATTTCCTGCCAAATTAGTCACTCACAATAGGTGTGTAGTGGCGCTAAATGGTCGTCTTATCATGAGAAATGGACCTACAATAGGAGTGTGGTGGAAAATTATCTCAATTTCTGGCCAAATTAGCCACCTACGATAGGTGTGTAGTTGCGGCAAATGGTCATATTATGACCAGATCGAACCTACAATAGGTGTGTGGTGGAAATACTTGGCCATTTCTGGCCAAATTAGTCACCTACAATAGGTGTGTAGTGGCGATAAATGGTCTTATTATGGTCAGAAAGGGACCTACAATAGGTGTGTGGTGGAAATACATGTCCATTTCCTGCCAAATTAGTCACTCACAATAGGTGTGTAGTGGCGCTAAATGGTCGTCTTATCATGAGAAATGGACCTACAATAGGTGTGTGGTGGAAAATTATCTCAATTTCTGGCCAAATTAGCCACCTACGATAGGTGTGTAGTTGCGGCAAATGGTCATATTATGACCAGATCGAACCTACAATAGGTGTGTGGTGGAAATACTTGGCCATTTCTGGCCAAATTAGTCACCTACAATAGGTGTGTAGTGGCGATAAATGGTCTTATTATGGTCAGAAAGGGACCTACAATAGGTGTGTGGTGGAAATACATGTCCATTTCCTGCCAAATTAGTCACTCACAATAGGTGTGTAGTGGCGCTAAATGGTCGTCTTATCATGAGAAATGGACCTACAATAGGTGTGTGGTGGAAAATTATCTCAATTTCTGGCCAAATTAGCCACCTACGATAGGTGTGTAGTTGCGGCAAATGGTCATATTATGACCAGATCGAACCTACAATAGGTGTGTGGTGGAAATACTTGGCCATTTCTGGCCAAATTAGTCACCTACAATAGGTGTGTAGTGGCGATAAATGGTCTTATTATGGTCAGAAAGGGACCTACAATAGGTGTGTGGTGGAAATACATGTCCATTTCCTGCCAAATTAGTCACTCACAATAGGTGTGTAGTGGCGCTAAATGGTCGTCTTATCATGAGAAATGGACCTACAATAGGTGTGTGGTGGAAAATTATCTCAATTTCTGGCCAAATTAGCCACCTACGATAGGTGTGTAGTTGCGGCAAATGGTCATATTATGACCAGATCGAACCTACAATAGGTGTGTGGTGGAAATACTTGGCCATTTCTGGCCAAATTAGTCACCTACAATAGGTGTGTAGTGGCGATAAATGGTCTTATTATGGTCAGAAAGGGACCTACAATAGGTGTGTGGTGGAAATACATGTCCATTTCCTGCCAAATTAGTCACTCACAATAGGTGTGTAGTGGCGCTAAATGGTCGTCTTATCATGAGAAATGGACCTACAATAGGTGTGTGGTGGAAAATTATCTCAATTTCTGGCCAAATTAGCCACCTACGATAGGTGTGTAGTTGCGGCAAATGGTCATATTATGACCAGATCGAACCTACAATAGGTGTGTGGTGGAAATACTTGGCCATTTCTGGCCAAATTAGTCACCTACAATAGGTGTGTAGTGGCGATAAATGGTCTTATTATGGTCAGAAAGGGACCTACAATAGGTGTGTGGTGGAAATACATGTCCATTTCCTGCCAAATTAGTCACTCACAATAGGTGTGTAGTGGCGCTAAATGGTCGTCTTATCATGAGAAATGGACCTACAATAGGTGTGTGGTGGAAAATTATCTCAATTTCTGGCCAAATTAGCCACCTACGATAGGTGTGTAGTTGCGGCAAATGGTCATATTATGACCAGATCGAACCTACAATAGGTGTGTGGTGGAAATACTTGGCCATTTCTGGCCAAATTAGTCACCTACAATAGGTGTGTAGTGGCGATAAATGGTCTTATTATGGTCAGAAAGGGACCTACAATAGGTGTGTGGTGGAAATACATGTCCATTTCCTGCCAAATTAGTCACTCACAATAGGTGTGTAGTGGCGCTAAATGGTCGTCTTATCATGAGAAATGGACCTACAATAGGTGTGTGGTGGAAAATTATCTCAATTTCTGGCCAAATTAGCCACCTACGATAGGTGTGTAGTTGCGGCAAATGGTCATATTATGACCAGATCGAACCTACAATAGGTGTGTGGTGGAAATACTTGGCCATTTCTGGCCAAATTAGTCACCTACAATAGGTGTGTAGTGGCGATAAATGGTCTTATTATGGTCAGAAAGGGACCTACAATAGGTGTGTGGTGGAAATACATGTCCATTTCCTGCCAAATTAGTCACTCACAATAGGTGTGTAGTGGCGCTAAATGGTCGTCTTATCATGAGAAATGGACCTACAATAGGTGTGTGGTGGAAAATTATCTCAATTTCTGGCCAAATTAGCCACCTACGATAGGTGTGTAGTTGCGGCAAATGGTCATATTATGACCAGATCGAACCTACAATAGGTGTGTGGTGGAAATACTTGGCCATTTCTGGCCAAATTAGTCACCTACAATAGGTGTGTAGTGGCGATAAATGGTCTTATTATGGTCAGAAAGGGACCTACAATAGGTGTGTGGTGGAAATACATGTCCATTTCCTGCCAAATTAGTCACTCACAATAGGTGTGTAGTGGCGCTAAATGGTCGTCTTATCATGAGAAATGGACCTACAATAGGTGTGTGGTGGAAAATTATCTCAATTTCTGGCCAAATTAGCCACCTACGATAGGTGTGTAGTTGCGGCAAATGGTCATATTATGACCAGATCGAACCTACAATAGGTGTGTGGTGGAAATACTTGGCCATTTCTGGCCAAATTAGTCACCTACAATAGGTGTGTAGTGGCGATAAATGGTCTTATTATGGTCAGAAAGGGACCTACAATAGGTGTGTGGTGGAAATACATGTCCATTTCCTGCCAAATTAGTCACTCACAATAGGTGTGTAGTGGCGCTAAATGGTCGTCTTATCATGAGAAATGGACCTACAATAGGTGTGTGGTGGAAAATTATCTCAATTTCTGGCCAAATTAGCCACCTACGATAGGTGTGTAGTTGCGGCAAATGGTCATATTATGACCAGATCGAACCTACAATAGGTGTGTGGTGGAAATACTTGGCCATTTCTGGCCAAATTAGTCACCTACAATAGGTGTGTAGTGGCGATAAATGGTCTTATTATGGTCAGAAAGGGACCTACAATAGGTGTGTGGTGGAAATACATGTCCATTTCCTGCCAAATTAGTCACTCACAATAGGTGTGTAGTGGCGCTAAATGGTCGTCTTATCATGAGAAATGGACCTACAATAGGTGTGTGGTGGAAAATTATCTCAATTTCTGGCCAAATTAGCCACCTACGATAGGTGTGTAGTTGCGGCAAATGGTCATATTATGACCAGATCGAACCTACAATAGGTGTGTGGTGGAAATACTTGGCCATTTCTGGCCAAATTAGTCACCTACAATAGGTGTGTAGTGGCGATAAATGGTCTTATTATGGTCAGAAAGGGACCTACAATAGGTGTGTGGTGGAAATACATGTCCATTTCCTGCCAAATTAGTCACTCACAATAGGTGTGTAGTGGCGCTAAATGGTCGTCTTATCATGAGAAATGGACCTACAATAGGTGTGTGGTGGAAAATTATCTCAATTTCTGGCCAAATTAGCCACCTACGATAGGTGTGTAGTTGCGGCAAATGGTCATATTATGACCAGATCGAACCTACAATAGGTGTGTGGTGGAAATACTTGGCCATTTCTGGCCAAATTAGTCACCTACAATAGGTGTGTAGTGGCGATAAATGGTCTTATTATGGTCAGAAAGGGACCTACAATAGGTGTGTGGTGGAAATACATGTCCATTTCCTGCCAAATTTGTCACTCACAATAGGTGTGTAGTGGCGCTAAATGGTCGTCTTATCATGAGAAATGGACCTACAATAGGAGTGTGGTGGAAAATTATCTCAATTTCTGGCCAAATTAGCCACCTACGATAGGTGTGTAGTTGCCGCAAATGGTCATATTATGACCAGATCGAACCTACAATAGGTGTGTGGTGGAAATACTTGGCCATTTCTGGCCAAATTAGTCACCTACAATAGGTGTGTAGTGGCGATAAATGGTCTTATTATGGTCAGAAAGGGACCTACAATAGGTGTGTGGTGGAAATACATGTCCATTTCCTGCCAAATTAGTCACTCACAATAGGTGTGTAGTGGCGCTAAATGGTCGTCTTATCATGAGAAATGGACCTACAATAGGTGTGTGGTGGAAAATTATCTCAATTTCTGGCCAAATTAGCCACCTACGATAGGTGTGTAGTTGCGGCAAATGGTCATATTATGACCAGATCGAACCTACAATAGGTGTTTGGTGGAAATACTTGGCCATTTCTGGCCAAATTAGTCACCTACAATAGGTGTGTAGTGGCGATAAATGGTCTTATTATGGTCAGAAAGGGACCTACAATAGGTGTGTGGTGGAAATACATGTCCATTTCCTGCCAAATTAGTCACTCACAATAGGTGTGCAGTGGCGCTAAATGGTCGTCTTATCATGAGAAATGGACCTACAATAGGTGTGTGGTGGAAAATTATCTCAATTTCTGGCCAAATTAGCCACCTACGATAGGTGTGTAGTTGCGGCAAATGGTCATATTATGACCAGATCGAACCTACAATAGGTGTGTGGTGGAAATACTTGGCCATTTCTGGCCAAATTAGTCACCTACAATAGGTGTGTAGTGGCGATAAATGGTCTTATTATGGTCAGAAAGGGACCTACAATAGGTGTGTGGTGGAAATACATGTCCATTTCCTGCCAAATTAGTCACTCACAATAGGTGTGTAGTGGCGCTAAATGGTCGTCTTATCATGAGAAATGGACCTACAATAGGTGTGTGGTGGAAAATTATCTCAATTTCTGGCCAAATTAGCCACCTACGATAGGTGTGTAGTTGCGGCAAATGGTCATATTTTGACCAGATCGAACCTACAATAGGTGTGTGGTGGAAATACTTGGCCATTTCTGGCCAAATTAGTCACCTACAATAGGTGTGTAGTGGCGATAAATGGTCTTATTATGGTCAGAAAGGGACCTACAATAGGTGTGTGGTGGAAATACATGTCCATTTCCTGCCAAATTAGTCACTCACAATAGGTGTGTAGTGGCGCTAAATGGTCGTCTTATCATGAGAAATGGACCTACAATAGGTGTGTGGTGGAAAATTATCTCAATTTCTGGCCAAATTAGCCACCTACGATAGGTGTGTAGTTGCGGCAAATGGTCATATTATGACCAGATCGAACCTACAATAGGTGTGTGGTGGAAATACTTGGCCATTTCTGGCCAAATTAGTCACCTACAATAGGTGTGTAGTGGCGATAAATGGTCTTATTATGGTCAGAAAGGGACCTACAATATATGTGTGGTGGAAATACATGTCCATTTCCTGCCAAATTTGTCACTCACAATAGGTGTGTAGTGGCGCTAAATGGTCGTCTTATCATGAGAAATGGACCTACAATAGGTGTGTGGTGGAAAATTATCTCAATTTCTGGCCAAATTAGCCACCTACGATAGGTGTGTAGTTGCGGCAAATGGTCATATTATGACCAGATCGAACCTACAATAGGTGTGCGGTGGAAATACTTGGCCATTTCTGGCCAAATTAGTCACCTACAATAGGTGTGTAGTGGCGATAAATGGTCTTATTATGGTCAGAAAGGGACCTACAATAGGTGTGTGGTGGAAATACATGTCCATTTCCTGCCAAATTAGTCACTCACAATAGGTGTGTAGTGGCGCTAAATGGTCGTCTTATCATGAGAAATGGACCTACAATAGGTGTGTGGTGGAAAATTATCTCAATTTCTGGCCAAATTAGCCACCTACGATAGGTGTGTAGTTGCGGCAAATGGTCATATTATGACCAGATCGAACCTACAATAGGTGTGTGGTGGAAATACTTGGCCATTTCTGGCCAAATTAGTCACCTACAATAGGTGTGTAGTGGCGATAAATGGTCTTATTATGGTCAGAAAGGGACCTACAATAGGTGTGTGGTGGAAATACATGTCCATTTCCTGCCAAATTAGTCACTCACAATAGGTGTGTAGTGGCGCTAAATGGTCGTCTTATCATGAGAAATGGACCTACAATAGGTGTGTGGTGGAAAATTATCTCAATTTCTGGCCAAATTAGCCACCTACGATAGGTGTGTAGTTGCGGCAAATGGTCATATTTTGACCAGATCGAACCTACAATAGGTGTGTGGTGGAAATACTTGGCCATTTCTGGCCAAATTAGTCACCTACAATAGGTGTGTAGTGGCGATAAATGGTCTTATTATGGTCAGAAAGGGACCTACAATAGGTGTGTGGTGGAAATACATGTCCATTTCCTGCCAAATTAGTCACTCACAATAGGTGTGTAGTGGCGCTAAATGGTCGTCTTATCATGAGAAATGGACCTACAATAGGTGTGTGGTGGAAAATTATCTCAATTTCTGGCCAAATTAGCCACCTACGATAGGTGTGTAGTTGCGGCAAATGGTCATATTATGACCAGATCGAACCTACAATAGGTGTGTGGTGGAAATACTTGGCCATTTCTGGCCAAATTAGTCACCTACAATAGGTGTGTAGTGGCGATAAATGGTCTTATTATGGTCAGAAAGGGACCTACAATATATGTGTGGTGGAAATACATGTCCATTTCCTGCCAAATTTGTCACTCACAATAGGTGTGTAGTGGCGCTAAATGGTCGTCTTATCATGAGAAATGGACCTACAATAGGTGTGTGGTGGAAAATTATCTCAATTTCTGGCCAAATTAGCCACCTACGATAGGTGTGTAGTTGCGGCAAATGGTCATATTATGACCAGATCGAACCTACAATAGGTGTGTGGTGGAAATACTTGGCCATTTCTGGCCAAATTAGTCACCTACAATAGGTGTGTAGTGGCGATAAATGGTCTTATTATGGTCAGAAAGGGACCTACAATAGGTGTGTGGTGGAAATACATGTCCATTTCCTGCCAAATTAGTCACTCACAATAGGTGTGTAGTGGCGCTAAATGGTCGTCTTATCATGAGAAATGGACCTACAATAGGTGTGTGGTGGAAAATTATCTCAATTTCTGGCCAAATTAGCCACCTACGATAGGTGTGTAGTTGCGGCAAATGGTCATATTATGACCAGATCGAACCTACAATAGGTGTGTGGTGGAAATACTTGGCCATTTCTGGCCAAATTAGTCACCTACAATAGGTGTGTAGTGGCGATAAATGGTCTTATTATGGTCAGAAAGGGACCTACAATAGGTGTGTGGTGGAAATACATGTCCATTTCCTGCCAAATTAGTCACTCACAATAGGTGTGTAGTGGCGCTAAATGGTCGTCTTATCATGAGAAATGGACCTACAATAGGTGTGTGGTGGAAAATTATCTCAATTTCTGGCCAAATTAGCCACCTACGATAGGTGTGTAGTTGCGGCAAATGGTCATATTATGACCAGATCGAACCTACAATAGGTGTGTGGTGGAAATACTTGGCCATTTCTGGCCAAATTAGTCACCTACAATAGGTGTGTAGTGGCTATAAATGGTCTTATTATGGTCAGAAAGGGACCTACAATAGGTGTGTGGTGGAAATACATGTCCATTTCCTGCCAAATTAGTCACTCACAATAGGTGTGTAGTGGCGCTAAATGGTCGTCTTATCATGAGAAATGGACCTACAATAGGTGTGTGGTGGAAAATTATCTCAATTTCTGGCCAAATTAGCCACCTACAATAGGTGTGTAGTTGCGGCAAATGGTCATATTATGACCAGATCGAACCTACAATAGGTGTGTGGTGGAAATACTTGGCCATTTCTGGCCAAATTAGTCACCTACAATAGGTGTGTAGTGGCGATAAATGGTCTTATTATGGTCAGAAAGGGACCTACAATAGGTGTGTGGTGGAAATACATGTCCATTTCCTGCCAAATTTGTCACTCACAATAGGTGTGTAGTGGCGCTAAATGGTCGTCTTATCATGAGAAATGGACCTACAATAGGTGTGTGGTGGAAAATTATCTCAATTTCTGGCCAAATTAGCCACCTACGATAGGTGTGTAGTTGCGGCAAATGGTCATATTATGACCAGATCGAACCTACAATAGGTGTGTGGTGGAAATACTTGGCCATTTCTGGCCAAATTAGTCACCTACAATAGGTGTGTAGTGGCGATAAATGGTCTTATTATGGTCAGAAAGGGACCTACAATAGGTGTGTGGTGGAAATACATGTCCATTTCCTGCCAAATTAGTCACTCACAATAGGTGTGTAGTGGTGCTAAATGGTCGTCTTATCATGAGAAATGGACCTACAATAGGTGTGTGGTGGAAAATTATCTCAATTTCTGGCCAAATTAGCCACCTACGATAGGTGTGTAGTTGCGGCAAATGGTCATATTATGACCAGATCGAACCTACAATAGGTGTGTGGTGGAAATACTTGGCCATTTCTGGCCAAATTAGTCACCTACAATAGGTGTGTAGTGGCTATAAATGGTCTTATTATGGTCAGAAAGGGACCTACAATAGGTGTGTGGTGGAAATACATGTCCATTTCCTGCCAAATTAGTCACTCACAATAGGTGTGTAGTGGCGCTAAATGGTCGTCTTATCATGAGAAATGGACCTACAATAGGTGTGTGGTGGAAAATTATCTCAATTTCTGGCCAAATTAGCCACCTACGATAGGTGTGTAGTTGCGGCAAATGGTCATATTATGACCAGATCGAACCTACAATAGGTGTGTGGTGGAAATACTTGGCCATTTCTGGCCAAATTAGTCACCTACAATAGGTGTGTAGTGGCTATAAATGGTCTTATTATGGTAAGAAAGGGACCTACAATAGGTGTGTGGTGGAAATACATGTCCATTTCCTGCCAAATTAGTCACTCACAATAGGTGTGTAGTGGCGCTAAATGGTCGTCTTATCATGAGAAATGGACCTACAATAGGTGTGTGGTGGAAAATTATCTCAATTTCTGGCCAAATTAGCCACCTATAATAGGTGTGTAGTTGCGGCAAATGGTCATATTATGACCAGATCGAACCTACAATAGGTGTGTGGTGGAAATACTTGGCCATTTCTGGCCAAATTAGTCACCTACAATAGGTGTGTAGTGGCGATAAATGGTCTTATTATGGTCAGAAAGGGACCTACAATAGGTGTGTGGTGGAAATACATGTCCATTTCCTGCCAAATTAGTCACTCACAATAGGTGTGTAGTGGCGCTAAATGGTCGTCTTATCATGAGAAATGGACCTACAATAGGTGTGTGGTGGAAAATTATCTCAATTTCTGGCCAAATTAGCCACCTACGATAGGTGTGTAGTTGCGGCAAATGGTCATATTATGACCAGATCGAACCTACAATAGGTGTGTGGTGGAAATACTTGGCCATTTCTGGCCAAATTAGTCACCTACAATAGGTGTGTAGTGGCGATAAATGGTCTTATTATGGTCAGAAAGGGACCTACAATAGGTGTGTGGTGGAAATACATGTCCATTTCCTGCCAAATTAGTCACTCACAATAGGTGTGTAATGGACCTACAAATGATGCCAAATTAATTATTTTTAATTATGTATTTTCCAAAGTCATGGCATTTTACTGTGTAACCTACTAGTTTTGCTCCTTTGGCCTGTTACATTTATTAGTATTGCTTCTCATTTATGCAAATGTAAAGATGCTGAAAAATAAGAATGAAAATGTATTTGGTCATTGTCATTTTCGTATTTTTATTTTTTATTTTATTTTTATTTCTCGTACATACAAGATATATACAGTCATGTACAATGTTACTTTAAAAAAAAAAAAAAAAAAAAAGGAACTACACAGAACATAAGAAAAAAAAAAAAAAAAAAAAAGCAGTGGAACAATACCATCATTCAGTACATACAGATTTTAAAATTTCATTAATCTCGTGTAAGGAAAACCCATTTTTTTGAACCCTCATAGTCAACAGATCTTTAATATTCCCAACCTTTTTAAAATCTTCTTCACTACTTATCATTACATCTCGAATGGCATTCATGAACTGACTTTTTGAATTACATAAAATTTTCAAGGACATTTTGGTATGAAAAACAATATAATTTAAAGTTTTGCATACATTGGAACAACTGCCTTTGGTAACTAGATTAGCGCACAGTTGAACAGTGGAATTAGAGCTAGACATTAGTTTACACATAAAGTTATTGACTCTTTTAAACAACTGTACTTGAACAGGGATATCATCAACAATTAGATGTAGAAATCTAGAATGAGTACAATATGGAAGATCTAGTAACAACCTCAGACATTTACGCCACAGCATATAAAACCGATTCACTTTCTCACTACTTAGATCCCAAAATAGACTGCCATAGAGGTTCATACAAAAAGTTTTAAATAAGTGATATTTCACATTCAAAGAGGCTTTTCTGAATATTACATTTAATCCATTAAAACAGGTGACAAATTTATTAATGACAACATCATACAGTTTATTTGGATTAGGACCAATAATGTTTCCCAAATGACAGGCAAAATCAGACTTTTGAATGAAATTACTGCAGTGTTTAATACCATTAAATTTTTCATCCTTGTTATTGCTAAAATGCACAAGTTGATATTTAGTAACATTAAAAGTGACATCGTAAGAAGCACCAAATATATCACATATTTGCAACATTTTCTTTAATGACATGACTGAAGGAGCTAGGAGAGTAATGTCATCAGCATATCCAACAGCACCCATAAATTTAGTACCAATATAGCACCCAAGGCCACTTGCTCTCAACATATCAAACAACACATCTATATATATTGTAAACAAAACAGGAGATAATATCCCCCCTTGTTTAACACCATTAGAGACAGGCACATCACAGGAATGCTTACTACCCCATTTAACACTAATAATTTGACTGGTATAAATATACAACAGTAAACGACACAACATGGGACAAAATTCCCGCTTACATAAAAGATTAAATAATTTCAAATAATGCACTTTATCAAAAGCTTTACTGGCATCTAACAACATTACATATACGTCACTGTTTCTATTTCTATAATACTGAATAATTTCATTCACAACAAACGTACATTGCATAGTGGAGTGGTCTTGTTTAAACCCAAACTGTAGATCACAAGTTTTAAAAATATTTTTACTACTCTTTAATATCATTATATCCATAATTTTACCAGTAATACTGCCTAGGGCAATCCCACGATAGTTTTCAGAGTTATTAAGACTTTTCTTTTTATTCTTTGGAATAGGAATGACAACCGATTTTAGAAATTCACTGGGACAAAAGCCATGCAAGAGCATACTGTTAAACATTAACATTAAGCACACCTTGAGTCTATGACTACCATATATGAAATGATTAGAGTTACATTCACCATCATAATCAATCTTGTTTCTTTTCATACTGGAGATGGCATTTATCACCTCAGTAAGAGTAAATTTGTGACAACCAGAGCACTTATTTTTGGCACATTTTTCCTTTATGTTCTCACTAATTCTGACTTTCAAGTTATTACATTCTTCAATATTATATGAAACACTATTGTATAAACTCTTATATTTATCAGCAAATAAATTACTTATAGTTTCCTCACTGGAACAATTGTCAACATTATTCACTAATAAAGTTTTACTTTTTGTAACCTTTTTCACTGCATCCCAGAAATTACTAGTATTACTGTTACTAAAATCTGAAGCCATTTTATTGGCAGTAAACATATCTCTATTTGCTTTCACAAACTTAACAGCTCTATGATACTCTGTCCTAGTTTTACGTCGAATACTGGCAACAATACCCTGTCTGGGAGAACCACTTGATTTCCAAATAGAATGCCACATCAGTGCCTTTTCTTTCGACTCACTTACAACTTCAGACCAACCAGGAATTATGTTTCTTTTTGATTTGTTAACTTTGTTTGGAAAGACACCACCTGCTGCAATACATGCATTAATGAGACCAACAAAATAGTTTTGTATATCTGATCTGTGGTTTTCATTTTTACAATCAAAGTCTGAACAATTAAGAACATCTCTACCAAGAACAACATCTTTTAGCAAAGTATCTAGTTTATGTTGGTACTTTTTTATATCTTGCTCAAGTACTTTGTTCCAATCAATGAAACACTTCTTTGGAATGTTATTTTTTACAGTAGTTACATTTAAGTCTAAACCTAAGCTTACAGGAAGATGGTCAGACATATTATCAACATCAGATAGAGACTCATAGCATGTCATTCTTTCAAAAAGATTTTCACTTAATACAAAATGGTCAATCAATGACTTATGTCCTGATATTTTGCTTTCAAAAGTGTATATCACTTTAGATTTAGCATGATGCAGACCACACTTTAGAGTCTCCTCCGAGAGAAGCTCTGTTAATACTTCAAGATTTCTACTAAATCTAGAAAATGAGACATTAAAATCACCACCAATTATCACACTGTCACAATCAACACTTCTTAAGACAGCAGATAATTCAGAACAGGTTGATTTATAGTCTTCATTCCTGAGTGATGAGTCATTAGGCATGTACACACTACAAATAAGGACGGAAAAGTTATCAATTAACAACTTAACAGCACAGATTCTTTTTGAGTGTGTATCTACAGGAGTCACTGAAGCCTTCATATTTTTATTCCAGAGCACTGCACAACCACCATAAGGGCGGCCATGCAAAATTTTACTGTCAGTTATACCTGATATACAGTGGCTATTAAAGTTGCTTAGCCTATTGTTTGTTTTTAACCAAAGCCTATTGAACATAATAATGGTAGCATGTATCCTAATCTTCGCTAAATATATATTTAGCATGTCTCAATTTTCCTGTCAATCAAACGCTGTACTGGTTCTCGTTTTTACCTACAATAGGTGTGTAGTGCGTTAAGTATGCACCCTCTATCATCTTCGGTCGTTGACGACGACTGTGCATAAAATTTTCTTATACATAGCATGTATAGCACATATTTATCAATGTAAGTGGCAAAATATTACTAATTATTTTATAGAACGCCCCTCGACCCATGTTATAACGGCGTTTAGGCTGTGCTTCTCACTTCACTTGATCCCAGGTTAATTTACCTCATTTTCGCCCATCTTACATGACCAAAACAATATTTGAAAATGCCTTTATCTCGTCAAAATTCTCTATTATGTAGATTCGTATGCACATTTTACGCAAAAAAAATATAATAATTTCACTTTGTGTTATGCAAGAAAATGTACGTTATAAAAAAAATGTGTTCTTTTTTATATTTTACAATGTAAAAACAATGCACTTCCTGGTTTGGATGAATTTGAGACATGTCACCCCTCTAAACATCTCGCCCCCAATATTTTAAAGATAAGTCGCCCGTGAATAAAAGGGGTCATGCTGCTAGTGTTAGACGTGTATACTGATTGGATGACAAATAGGTTGGTGTTTGTAAGCCGCCTCTATTAGGTCATTAAACTATTATGCTGCTTCTGTGAGTGGATATCTATACTGATTGGTTGATAAATAGGTAGGTGTTTAGTAAGGCTCCATGAGGTCATGAACGTATTGTGCTGCTACTATGAGTGGATGTGTATACTAATTGGCTGATAGGTAGGTGATACTTTTGTTTGTGGATAACTAATGCACCATGGCATGAGTTGCCTCTTCATGCAGTAAATCCACCAGCAGATGAAACTGTATCAGCCCACTTCCTGCATGTCGGTTAGACAGAGCTGTGTGTTATTCTTGTGCTCTTTCCCTCCTGACAGTATAGGTCTGGTTTGCTAGCTGTGGAGGGTTCCCTGGCATGTCACTCACATCTGTGTCCATCTTGGGTGACAGTGAAAAGTCAGGTCCCAAGGCAGTATGCTGAAGTGAGCCATTGATCCTGGTAATTCCAACAGTGGGCAAGAAGGACTCCTGCAATAATATAAATTTTTATAAAAAAATAATAATAGTTTCAAATTTTAAAATAAAAAAAAATTCGACTTAAAAAAAAATTCAACGCCTTTAAAAATTAAAAAAAAATCACATTGAAGGGCTTTTTGCCTTGCTCTGACCACTTTATTACAATGTGCACATAAATCAGCCATTCTGTTGACTACTACTAAATCCTAATTATCCTCCACTAGCTTGCTATGTATCTCTATATGTAGTGAGTGAAACACAACTTAGGGTCTAGTGCAGGAGTGACATTCATGCTAACATTAAAGTTAAATTGATTGCAATCACGTTCTGGCAGAAAATCTCAGTTAATGCAAGTTAATTGGCATAACTGTGTCTAATCAGTTACAATTGTGATGTTCTCTGATAATTCATTGATATTGCAATAGAGTGTGACACTGAGGACCTATCAAAGAAACTGTGTTGACTTTGATGATCAAAAACTGAGATTTGTAATTTCTTTGATGACAACCTTAAAAGGTGATTAGTATGAATTGCCTCTCTTTGATATTTGATAAACAGTGGAGGGAACAATGGAGGGAAGGAAACAAAAGAGCTGTTTTATGTACAGATGCATTGGATAATACACACGAAAGAGGTTGGTGTTTTATTGAAGAGGCGAGTTATGTCACGGGGTGATTTGTCTTTGAAATATGGTGGGGGGGGGGGGGGGGGGGGGGGGGGATTTGTTTCACGGGGTGACTCGGTTTGGATGTACACCCGTGGATAGTGAATCGGCCAGGACAGTCCTGGATACATTTTTACTGGATATTACTGCTGAAAATAAATAGAGACATGAAACAACAACATAAAACACAAGAAGTATGAATGTGTTCGCATATGTATTTATGCTTTTAAAAAGAAATCTATTACAATTTACATTAATGTCCGACTCCACTGCCCCATCCAATTCACCACCCACGGGTGTACATGGTTTGTTTATCCCGAAACAGAAGATGTAGTTATTTCTTCACACATGCCTTTGCCACACATTGCCACACATTGTCTAAAGCATGTGTGTTCACTGACAGAAAGCCACTACTGTGTTTGGTGTTCCTATGTAACTTCAGCATACTAATTAAGAGACTGATCATGCATTTACAACAAATTTCATAATATTTAATAAAATAAATGTGTCTTTCCACATTCATTCCATCAAGTATGTAACTTAGCTAAATTATATTTAATAAAAGTCAAAAGAATGAAGTGAGTGGTGTAACATACAAAAATAATTTAGAACACCGATATATCTCAAGCACACATCATGGTTCTAAATATTACACACAATAAGGACAATAATTGAGCACCAGTCTTTTTAGTAATAAGAACAAAATCGCTTTTACCCATAGATTGTGAATAAAACCACATATTTCTTTGTCTAAAAGGTGAAATAACTACTTTTAAAAAGGCGTTCAAAAACTGAGGAAAATAGACGGACATAATTGATATTATATAAACACACAAGAATTTGTCAGATATATTTAGAATGTTTCATGGCTGTTACCTATATAAATTATTTAAAAGTGTTTTATCTGTGTGGAGAAGTTATATATGCGCCGAAGTTATATAAATAATGATACACAGTACATGGGTGGTCACTGAGATAAACAGTCAACCATACAGATAAAGTGGCTTCAAATCTGTTCAAATGTAAGTAAATAGCAAAATTGCTCAGACAAAATAATAAAATATACTTAAAAATGATTACCATAACATTTGGTTTGGGTGATATTGTTGTTAAAAACCCTTTAAATGTTTTATGTTATAATTTCTGAGGACTGCTTATCTCTGACTGTTTATTTCAGTGACCAACCATGTAGTGGTTGAGGCAATGGAAGATAAAACAGTGAATTTTGTAAATACTGCACATCAGTACATAAAAATAAAATAAGAAAAATTAGAATTCTATTTTCATTTAATTTTTATAGGATCAAATGAAGTGAAAGTTAAACACTGTTCGAGGGGGAGATCTTCCATCAGTTTTCAGTCTTCAGTTGTCCCCCATTAATAAGGCCCTAATCTGTACAAGTACTTTTGGAGATGATTTTTGATTGATTATTTAAATTAAATTTTCAGAAAACCTATTGTGTACACTGGAGATATGCAGTGGGGAAAATACTTAACTTTTAATTAAGCGTCCCTGAAAAGGGCGCTTATTTGGTTTCGCGTCAGTTTCCTCGCCGCCAACGCATTATGGTCTCCCTTGAATATCTCCCTTATTATTGGAAGCTTTTAAACCATATTTGGCAGTTATATACCTTAGGTGTGGGAAAATTTTTCCACATGCTTAAATTTGACCTTTCATCTTTATCACGGTCACATGATCAAAAAATAGTTTTTTTGGGGTACACCCGCCCGTCATCGCAGTTCAAGAAAATCTACTGACGGCAGAGGCTTGTACGTGTGTTCATACTACCAAAAACGCGAGCTGATTAGATTTTGGGAGCAATCCGATGAAAATTGACCGATTTATGGGCGATTTTCTCACAGGTACCAACCAGAAAGCTTAAAATTCATGTGAACCCCCCTATTATCTTCTTAAGTATTGCATTTAGAGCCATAAAATGTATTGGGAGGTAGTAGGAAACCATATGTGGAGAGTCTAGAAAGCAAGTCAAATTTCCCCTCCGACCCCCCTGTAGGGGTCAAACTGGGGTCATAAAATAGCCAATTTCGTCTTTTCCCCTTATATCTCCTTTATTCTTGCTTCTACAGCTTTAGAATGTATTAAGAGGTATTGGGAAACCATATGTGAAGAGTCAAGATAGCAGGTCAGATTTACCCCCAGAACCCCCCCCCCCCCCTCCCATGGGTCAAACTGGGGTCATAAAATAGCCGATTTTGTGTTTTTGCCTTATATCTCTTGTATTCTTGCTTTTAGAATTTTACAATGTATTAAGATGTATTGGAAAACCGTATGTGAAGAGTCTAGATAGCCAGTCAGATTTATCCCCGGACCCCCCCCTTATAGGTCAAACTGGGGTCATAAGCCGATTTGGTGTTTTTGCCTTTTATCTCCTTTATTCTTGCTTTTAGAGCTTTAGAATGTATTAAGAGGTATTGGGAAACCTTATGTGAAGAGTCTAGATAGCTGGTCAGATTTACCTCTGGAGCCCCCTTATGGGTCAAACTGGGGTCATAAAATAGCCTATTTTGTGTTTTTGCCTTTTATCACTTTTATTCTTGCTTTTACAACTTTAGAATGTATTAAGAGGTATTGGGAAACCATATGTGAAGAGTCTAGATAGCTGGTCAGATTTATCCCCGGACCCCCCCCTTATAGGTCAAACTGGGGTCATAAGCCGATTTGGTGTTTTTGCCTTTTATCTCCTTTATTCTTGCTTTTAGAGCTTTAGAATGTATTAAGAGGTATTGGGAAACCTTATGTGAAGAGTCTAGATAGCTGGTCAGATTTACCTCTGGAGCCCCCTTATGGGTCAAACTGGGGTCATAAAATAGCCTATTTTGTGTTTTTGCCTTTTATCACTTTTATTCTTGCTTTTACAACTTTAGAATGTATTAAGAGGTATTGGGAAACCATATGTGAAGAGTCTAGATAGCTGGTCAGATTTACCCCCTCCCCCCCCCCCCCCCCCCCCCCCCCCGCCCCCCAACCCCCCAATGGGTCAAACTGGGGTCATAAAATAGACGATTTTGTGTTTTTGCCTTTTATCTCCTTTATTCTTGCTTTTAGAGCTTTAGAATATATCAAGAGGTATGGGAAACCTTATGTGAAGAGTCTAGATAGCCGGTCACATTTACCCCCGACCCCCTCTTATGGATCAAACTGGGGTCATGAAATAGCCAATTTTGTGTTTTTGCCTTATATCTATTTTATTCTTGCTTTCAGAGATTTACAATGTATTAAGAGGTATCAGGAAACCTTATGTGATGAGTCTAGATAGCCGGTCAGATTTACCCCCCTCCGTCCTCCCCTATGGGTCGAATTGCAGTCATAAAATAGCCAAATTTATGTTTTTGCTTTACATCTACTTTAGTCTTCCTTCTACAGCTTTAGAATGTATTAAGAGGTATTGGGAAACCTTATGTGAAGGGTCTAGATAGCTGGTCAGATTTTACCCCCTGACCCTCCCTTATGGGTCAGACTGGGGTCATAAAATAGCCGATTTTCGATTATATCTAAATAGAAATGAGCATTATTCATAAGATATAAATAGGCTTGTGGGAACATTGACCTTTTATTTACTCATTGGGATAGATGTGGTCACAGCATTGTGTCATAAACTTCTTGCCTTTCCAAAGACTCAAATTTTACTATGCCTTTTCTAAAATGTAAATAGGTATATGACATTTATAAAGCACTGTTACTCTTTAATTAAGTAGTTTTATGGTGTAATTTTCAACCTATTATAAGTATTGATGCTTTATGCATTCTTAGCCAGAGCATTTATTCAATTAACTTTTCACAATTTATGACCATAGAAAACAAAATAAAGCTTAAATTTTTCTTTCATGTTAATGCATAAACTTCCACACTGTCTGCTTAACTTTCACTTCTTCTCTCAGCACTGCATGTTTTTATTTTCAAAAATCTTTTTCTACTGTATATTATATTGCGGTGAACCTTTTTGGGACGTTTAGTTTTTGTTAGCAAAAACATTCTTCTAGTTATTTTATTACTTTTAATTATGGGTAGATTTTAATGGGATAAATATGAGGAAAAGCAATGTTCAAATATATTTCCAGTGATATATGGTGTATACATACAGTAGAACCTTGATTGTCCGAACTCAGTGGGTACATAAAATTGGGTCTGATATCGAGTGGTTCAAGCAGATAAAGAGAACCGAAATTTACCCTCTCTGAAGAAAAGCTCTTTATGTGCACTAAATATAGACAGGGGTGGTCATTGATAAAGTAGTTTAATAAATTTGTGTTATATAATATAACTGACCCTGTAATTTGAGTTAATTGCTCTATATCTATGGATATAGTGCTTTTTATGTAAAGTATTACACAGAATTGAGCTGGGTGTGTTTATTTTGTACATGCAGTGTGGACGTTTCATTTTTAGATGAACGTTGTCATGCATTTTGTCAATTGAAAAACGCTGGGAGATTATTTATTGTAAAAATCTTATCGAACACTTCCTCAATGGTTATGTTCCGTTTACAATGCTTTGTTGATGCTTTTCTTTTAAAACATGTCAGTCTGTGAATAGACCTACTCCGGGAGATTATAAATTGCAAAACCAAATTGAACACACAATAAGTACAGGTGCATTATCAAAGAAGCTGTGGAGACTACTGGGGTCGTGTAAATGAATTAATCCCCCCATATTTAAACAATGCGATAAAGATCAAAGAAGTAAGGTGTTCTTGTGAACGGTATATTTTATAAAGCACTAGAATAGATGTTTTCTGAGAATGTGTAAAGCCCTGTAATATTGTGCACGCTAGACATGCATTATATATACTGCCGGTAGGGAGACAAAATTTCGGTTTGGTTTATCTGAAGATTCAGATAATGGAGGTTCTACTGTATAAATATATTTATACAGCCTACAAACGTTGATTTTCTTGGAGTCTGCAAGCGACAAAATTATATGAGAACACGTAGTTCTCAAGGCGATGCGGGAAATGTATAAAGTGAAAAGACGAGAGATCTAGAAAATCCAAACACTGCATGGATCAAGGGTTTGATTTCTTTGTCCAAATGTGTTTTGGTTAATGCTTTGACATGTGGTTTTTTGATCATTCATGTAGTTGTGAAAGAACTCAAAAATAAAGTTAGTGAAACCCACCTTGCTTTCTAGCCCCCATAGATGTATATTACATGCCTGGTCGGGAACTCAGATGGTGATCACCTATTCAAAGTACTAACCAAGAGTAGTGGTGCTTAACTTCAGAGAGCTGAAGGAAACTGGTCAAGCTACACCACACAATTTGACACTAAATCTGAATACCTAGCTATAACATGAAAAGTATTTATACACTACAAAAACAATCATATAACAGACTTCCCCTCCGCCAAGGCTGAACACTTACAACATTGCTCAATGCTAATGTACACACTAATAAAAATTCTGGATCAAGACAGTGATCTCTGTCACCACTAAAATTTATTACCCATTGCATCAAAAGCCAATAATGAATCAGGGAAAAAATTGTTTCAAAACTTTTAGTCCACAATTATATCATTGTTGCCCTACATATATCTAATATAAAAAATAGGGTGATTATTTGTCATACTTGAGTTTAAAATAAAAGCCATGGAAGCCTTATATAAATAGAAGAGAAAACAAACTGGGCCATGAAGTAAGTTTAACTGTAAAAGATCGAATATATTTACATCTCATTAATACTGATAAGCCCATCTGCCTTATTTGGTAACTACAGAGTGACAAAAGAAAAAAAATTAGACCATTACTCTCATCAGAGGCTATAAGTGCTACAAAGATCTAAAATATATATCTTATGAAAATAAGGTAATTTTTCACATTAAAATATTGATAAATGTTGAATAAAGCAATCCAATACAAGAGGAAGACTGAACAGGACAGTTTTTTGTGAATTTTAAGTGATGACTGGTATATGTGTAGAGACCACAAACATTTGAAAGCAATATGTTTTTTTATTTTAGCTGAAAAGTGTCGAATATTTTCTTGTGGTGGCATCGTTTACAGAAATCAAAACCGGTTACCAGGACTTTGAAACGAAACAAAATCTGATATTTCGTATGCTTGTTCTGTGCATTAAAAATTATTTGCAAGCATACATGAGGGATAACTTGTAAATGGAAGTGGCATTCGCGAGATATTATTATGTGCATAAAAATGATTTTTGCTCAATATAAAGTAAAAATGTGACATATTTTACAAAATATTTATATTTTTTGATGAAGTATGAAGCATCAGAAAGTCTAAAATAATAACGTCTTCAATAACCGGTTCCCAAATATTGCTTGCGGATTTCTTTTTTTCTACAAAAATGAAACTATATCCCACATACCGGAAAAACGTTAACAACACCAATATTTTCCAAAAATACTTACAATTTGCTTGTGTAAAATATCCAGATAATACACTTTTTACCAGACAGCCCTTAACGTCGGGCGGGCGGGCGGCGGGAACAAGTTTGTCTGGGCTGTATCTCCGAAACTGTAAGGTGTAGGAAGTTGATACTTGGTAGGGACATTGGTTAGGGGGTGTAGGTGTGCAACGTCATGGTCTGACCTTGATTTGACCTTTGACCTTGCCGCACTGACCTTGAGTTTGAAAATCTTGTCCGGGCTATATCTCAGAAACTGTAAGGTGTAGGAAGTTGATACTTGGTAGGGACATTGGTTAGGGGGTGTAGGTGTGCAACGTAATGGTCTAACCTTGATTTGACCTTTGACCTTGCCGTAGTGACCTTGACCTATAAAATCTTGTCCAGGCTATATCTCGGAAACCGTAAGGTGTAGGAAGTTGATACTTGGTATTGACATTGGTTAGGGGGTGTAGGTGTGCAACGTCATGGTCTGACCTTGATTTGACCTTTGACCTTGCTGTAGTGACCTTGACCTATAAAATCTTGTCCGGGCTATATCTCGGAAACCGTAAGGTGTAGGAAGTTGATACTTGGTAGGGACATTGGTTAGGGGGTGTAGGCATGCAACGTCATAGTCTGACCTTGATTTGACCTTTGGCCTTGCCATAGTGACCTTGACCTATAAAATCTTGTCTGGGCTATATCTCGGGTACTGTAAGGTGTAGGAAGTTGATACTTGGTAGGGACATCGGTTAGGGGGTGTAGGTGCCACACTTGTTTATAAGTATCTTCACACAGGTTTTACCAGGTATTTTGCTCCATATCTTTCTTCCTACAGCAGTTCTTACAGTACCAGGCGCAGTTAAAGTGGTGGTAATTTCCTTGTCATTCCAAAGTTTTGTCCTTCTGTTCATAAATCTGTCAAACAGTTTGGTAATAGTTTTGCTTTTGATGCTCCCACTGTGTGGAATGCTCTTCCTGATGAGATTCGTGCCTCTCCCTCCCTGGCCTCCATCAGAAAGCAGCTTAAGACCTACCTGGACACCAAAGCATACCCACCTTAGTCGGTATCATTCCCCTGGCGTTCTCCGTGGTGCTTGACCCTTGTTATGTCCCTGGATACAGAAATTTTGTTGACTGCTTTTTGTTTGTTGGGCCTTAGAGTCCTCTTGTTTGGGGAGATTAAGTGCTATAAAAGTCCAATTAGAATTAGGTGTGCAGCGTCATGGCGTGACCTTGATTTGACGTTTGACCTTGCCGTAGTGACCTTGACCTATAAAATCTTGTCCGGGCTATATCTCAGAAACTGTAAGGTGTAGGAAGTTGATACTTGGTAGGGACATTGGTTAGGGGGTGTAGGTGTGCAACGTAATGGCGTGACCTTGATTTGACCTTGCTCTAGTGACCTTGACCTATAAAATCTTGTCCGGGGTATATCTCGGAAACCGTAAGGTGTAGGAAGTTGATACTGAGTAGGGACATTGGCTCGGGTGTGTAGATATAAAACGTCATGGTGTGACCTTGATCTGACCTTTCACCTTGCCGTAGTGACCTTGATCAATAATGCCTTGTCTGGCCTATATTTTGGAAACCATAAGGTGTAGGAAGTTGATATTTGGTAGGGACATTGGTCAAGGGTTATATGTGTGCAACGTCATGGTGTGACCTGGATTTGACCTTTAATCTTGCATATCTGATGCTATTTTATGTCTCTACGAGGATATCTGATACTATTTATGTCTTATATCTCTCTTAAATTTTTTTACTTGAATCTTGGTTGTTGCACCTTTGGGTGTCTTTTGGTGTAGATTCAGCACTGTTAAAGTCATATTAGAAGTCATTAACTGTTTTACTTTTGCAACGTTCCATTGTAACAGATGGTATTGCATCAAGTCAGCCACAGGTTTTGCCCCAATTCCACATTAAAGCATGTATTGCTACATCTGTATGTATGGGTTATATTCAAAACATCCAAACCATAATTCGACCATACAAATGAAAATCAAAATGGGAGAAGTTAAAGCTTCATACTTTTTAGTTTACTGAATTATCTTGTTTTAATACTTATTCTTTACATGCAATTTCTTTCTCTTAGATGTTATTTTCTCTTCTTAAACATTATTTGGACACTGACACTGCTCTGAAAGTATCCCAATCTGTGTACTGTTTCACTACTTCTATATCTCATGGTGTTGAAAACTATTTTGCCAGGCTATTTTGCCAGGCATTTTTTTCATTTTTCCGTAGAGTATACTGAAGATAACTTGAGAAATTTCATTCAAGTTTTGCATGTATATGTAACTGGCCATGGATAAGTGTCATATATTAAGGTGACTTTAAACTCCCAGTAATAACACATTGTCAGTGTCGTCATACTTCCTTTCCAGCCAGTATCACAAAAATGGCATGATGGATTAAATTTAAACTTGGCATGTAGATGTAACTGATCCTCAATGTTTGCCCTATTTTAAGGTGACCTTAAACGCCCACTAGTAACATACTTATATTGATTTTAAGTTTTCTGTTTCCACACAGTATCTTGAAAATGGGTTGACGGATTCAATTCACATTTGGCATGTGGTTTATAATAAATGTAACTGGTATTCAAGGTGTGTTATATTTTAAGGTGGCCTTAAACTCCTATGTATAAAAGATTTATGTTGAGTTTCAGTTTTTAATTTTTCCATTGAGTATACTAAGATACCGTGAAAAAATTCATTCAAATTTTGCATGTATATGTATCTGGCCATAGGTAAGTGCCATATATTAACGTGACCTTAAACTTCCAGTAACACATTGCCAGTGTCATCACATTCCTTTCCAGACAGAATCTCAAAAATGGCATGATGGATTAAATTCAAATTGTAACTGGTCCTCAAGGTCTGTCCTATTTTAAGGTGACCTAAAACTCCCACTAGTAACTAGTATGTCGAAAATGGGTTGACGGATTCAATTCAAATTTGACATGCGGTTGTAACTGGTATTCAAGGTGTGTCCTGTTTTAAGATGACCTTAAACTGCCATGTATAAAAGAATTATGTTGAGTTTCAGTTTTATATTTTATATATAGTATAGTATACAGTATACTGAATATAATTTGAGAACGTTCATTAAAATTTTGCATGTATATATAACTGTAGAGGTTTAATGGCATGAGAACTTGTATGTGATTGCTTTCTTGGCAATTTCTGCAACAAGTGTTTTCATGGCAACATTTTTTCTGTTTCTTGGTCTTTTATTTTGTGGGCATTTAACATTATTCAAAACTTTCAAAATAATTATGTTCATTACAAGAATGTATCTCATGGCATAGCTGAGCAATAGCTACTTTGAGGTTATTACTGTTGAGTAAATAAGTTGTAACTTGAAAACTGTTGCATTTGGAGAATTTTGTTTAAATGTGTTTTTCAAAGACTCATGTACTTTTGAATCAGCTTTAAGCCTATAACATAGTAAAATTGCAGATGTGTAGTTCGTGGCATAGCTGAGCAATAGCTATTTTCAGGTTCTTACTGTTAAATAAATCAGTTGTAACCCGAATACTATTGCATTTATAGTATTTTGTTCAATATGTTTTCCACCTACATTTTACTCAAACATGGTACGTTACATGGAGTGCCATTTGCAGGGTACAGTTTTTGTGCCCTTTTCTTCCTTCACTTATACTCTAAAACTCAAGACACACAGTCAGCTGACACAGAGCCCGTTCACGGGCACTGATTGCTTCTATTGAAATTTTATGGTTAGGATATTTTGTCCTTATGATTCTGCCAGATTGTGTCAATTTTGGTGAAAATGTGCATCTTATAGCTGTCTGCTGAGGACAAAGAAATGGCTTCACAGGTTTCATTCACTTTGTTAAGTGCCAAAACTTTAAGTGTGGCTAATTTTGTACAATATCTTTAAAACTATGCAATTGATTCTAAGCATATTTCAGATGTGGATCAAACAAATCTTGAACAGAACCTTCATGGCAAGTTGACCTTAAAGTCCCTCGGAGTTGCAAACTAACCTTGTGTGTAAGGGTAAGAAAGTCTCTTTAGTGTGTTGACAATACTTTGATTCGGTAATTGACATTTTTTGTTGAAATTAAACTTGTACTTTTTTCTAGACCGGAAGATCTTTTTGAATGGTTACCATAAACTTAACAGTTTAAGGTTACAGTCCTTTTGTGTCATCAGCAACCATACTGAGGTGCATGTAGGGTGACCATCTCACTTCATTGCAGTCAAAAATGCACAGATAAATTAGTTCACAATTCACATCACCACCGAGCACCCCCAAAATAGCACATACCTCAATAATCATTCCATGCCTGCATCACACTTATCAAAATCAGTTATTGTTTTAATAATATTATTAGTTTCAGCAATATATAAGCTCAAAAGCAAACATTCAGTAATAGATTATTAGGAAGATTCAAGATATCAGGAAAGATTCAGCCTAATGTTAGACAACACTTTTTTGTTATGAATGTCCATGATGAAAAAGGAAAGTATTGTGTGAGGTGCAGGCATTGTTCTAGTGAACTCAGTGGCTCAACAAAAGCAGCCATTATTATCCCCTCACTTGAAGGTTACAATTTTGAGGATTTCAAACCACTAATCCCTTCACTTGAACGTTAAAATTTTAAGCATTTCCAATTTCTGTTATTTCAAGATAAACGTTCAGTCCTTCATGAAAAAGATGCGTAATTAGAAAATATATATCTCAGAAGTTTATGAAATAATTTTAAAATACAGCCTTTTGAACGTTATAAATTAGTTCCTTTTTCTTTTTCTACTGATATTTTTAAATATATGATACCTACTGTCCTTAATACTTACTTGTTGTAGCTCAATCCCACTGTATTAATTTGCGTTAAAATTTTCACATTTAATATATAAATATATGCTAATATATAAAATTGCAAGTATTTAAAAGTATTTCAAAAGTATTTGAAATACTTTTGAATAATATATGCATTTGCATTTAAAGAAAGTGAAAGTATTTGCATTTGAAAAATTGAAAAGTATTTGCATTAGTCTGGCAGCCAACGGGGTTGAACGAAAAGTGCCAGTAATAGTTTTTTTTCTCTGCAGATTATGTACCCTTGGGGTCCCTGTAATAACATCCTGTACGATGTGGATATCTCACCCTTGGGCAATTTCAGATATTTACGTTTTTTAAAATGGCCGCCATACTAGCTACTTTTTGCCATATTTTTGCTTTTGCTTTCTACATATCTATTAGTTTAGGGCCAAAATCTCTTTTTTAGTCAGTCAATAAATTGAATAAAACAATTATTCAGTAATCAGATCAAATGTTGGGTGTAATTCGCAAAAAAAAATTAAAATTCAATATGGCCGCCATACTTTTTTCAAATTTTCAAGAAAAGCCCATAATATTATATAATTGCCTAGCAGTGGAAGGGGATTTAATGTGAGGTGTCTAATCCAAGATGTTCTTTAACAAAAGGGTACAAAATAATTAATAATATTTAATCAAAGACCATGACAAATCAATTTTCTTTCAAAAACGAGAAGGTAACACTTCTACTTTGGCTAATAATTTCATTGTTTAGAAGATTTTTATTCAAAAACTCATTTAAAATGCTAGTTATTTTAGCCAGTGACAGAAAAGAAACTGAGAAACTGAAAAAAAATTTGAATTTATTAAGGTAGAAGGATGTCACAATCAAAGAAAAAAAACAAGTGCACTTATATTCAATTAAAAAGGAAAGAAATAATACATGGATTTCCAAGTCACAGTCTATTCTTAGATAATCTCAAAGAAAGAATGCTAATCAGCTGAGGAAATCTTCTATTTGTCAGTGGTGTTATTATGATCACCCTTGGTCATGAGTTGATGTTCACCAGTTTTGGGCACGAGCAGTTTGGATGATTATCTTCACAGATGCATAATTTCTTAGGTGCCATGGTGACATTAGATGAAGAAATTGGAACAAGTGATGTTCAATCTGTCTTCTGACCATGTTTCTCTAGGTCTCCAACAGTGGTTAAAAAGAATCTGCAATGAGGATAACATGCTAGCATAAATGGGCAGCTTACACTGCAGCATCATCCAGTGCTTCAGAAACATTTCTTGCATCACCTGCATTGCGATGGTGCCCACAAAGAACTTTCAGCACTACCTGTTTTGTTCCTCTAATATTTTGCTACAGTGTCACATACACTTAGTCAATGAAAATGTAAAAGATTGCCCACTATATGTGTACATGTTCTCACACTTCCATCAATATCAGTTGTGCTTTGACCTCAAGATATAGATCTTATCATGTCAACTGTGATGGCTTTTGTAAACACAAAATGACAAAGAAGATGAAAATCATCTGTGTCATCAGTGGCAAGTAAAACATTGTGTGCATTATTCTTTATGATTTGGTGAATCATCAAAGTCTCAGCTTTTGACTTGGGTTATTTTTATATTTGACCAGCTTGTAACTTTTCTTGCCTGAATTTGTATGAGTATTGGGGAATCGTTTATCAAAAATCTCAATGAGATCTGATATTAATCAGCATACTTTGGAAATGAACTGGTTCATCAAAGAGAAAATACTCAACAAGCTGAGGCAGTCCTCAGATCAGCAAGCACTATTTGTTTATAAAGAGAAATCAAATTCCAGAATGAAGTATGATGCCAATAATTGTCAGAAGCTCTGTTAAAGGATCTACATTGAACCCGTGATGGAGACTGAAAGCAGAGAATTTCCATTGAATCTTGAAACTGGTAAGGTATCACTTGATTGGCTGTAAATGTTGGTGATGCTGGGTCAGAAACAGATGATGGAATTTTAAAAAGGCTTGGGCTGATGTTCTTAGAAGGGAAACTGTGTATGCCAGAGGAATGGGTCAACAATACAGCCTGAGAGATTTCAATATAAAGAATCCTTTATGGACTATTACCTGAGGATCACCAATTATGTCTTACCACAAAGCATAGAGCCAACTATATCCCACCTCTGAGGCCGGGGTTCGATCCCCGCACAGGCTCAAGGGGGAAAGCTGGTAGTTGCTTGCCGTTGGTCTGCAGTTTACAGTACAGAACCCTAACGTACTCTATGTACTGGTTTCCTCTGCCCTTCCAACTACCCGTCGTGATATGACCTGTACAGTGTTGAAAGCGACGTTAAACCCCGAATAAATAAATAAATAAATAGGGCCAGCTGTATCCAAACATGTGCAAATGAAGTGACACCAGGTGAAAATCTCTAAAAGTGCCATTACAGATGGATTATTCCTTAATAATTGTGCAGTATTATGAATAGTCCCATTGCTTGCAACTGCAAGACTGATGAAACCTTCTTCGACAATTTCAGGATACATGAAATCAATTATCTCCACAGAATGTGTGTGTATATCTCATGGACCAGATCTAATGGACAGCAGTAACATATTCTCTGGTAATATTTTTGTGATGTTTATTTCCTCAATACCTATACCTGCAGGTCCTGTGCCAGAGCCCACATGCAGGTTGCTATATGGTGGCATTGATTGCAGATTTTTCTCTACCAATGGAAGAGATCCAGGGCCCAGGGAAGCATGGTTGGAAGAAAGAGTGGACATCACTTGTTCCAGTTTCACTGCCTTAACTTTACCTATGGCAGCAGAACAAACTGATTAAGTGTAGCTATGGAAATAAAAGGGCGTGTAAAACCATGTGATGTGAATAATGCAAAGCAAGCTTGCCATACAGAATCCTGCATGTGTAAAGCCATCAACAAATGTGCTGGACCCTAAAACTGTGACTATCAACTCATGACAGAATGATGATGTTGATGATAACAATGACAAATATAAAATTGGTTCAGCTGCTTAACGTTCTTTCTTTGAAATTATTTGAGCATAGCATTTGACTCGGATATCCATATATTATTTCTGTCCTTTTGAATCAAATAGGTTCACTTGCTATTTTATCCTTTTTTTGTGACATCCTATTACTTTAATAAATTTACTTTTTTCCTCAGTTTCTTTTCTTTTGCTTGTATTGAACTGTCACAAGTTAAAATAACTACAATGATAATCTTTGAAAGACTGGAATTAAGAGCCAAAGTTTAACCAGTACTATTTTGAGGTCTTCAATTTGTCATAGCCTTTGATTAAAATATTTTAAATGTTTATATTTATAACTTTGTATATGTTTTGTCAAAGAACATTTTATATATTGACACTTCAAAATATATACAGTTCCACTACTTAGCAAGATGTCATAGACCTTTCCTGAAAATTTGAAAAAGGATATGGTGGCCATATTGGATTTTAATTTTTTTGGTGAATTACACACAACATTTGATCTGATTGCTGAATAATTGTTTTATTTAAGTTCTTGACTGAAAAAAAAGATTTTGGCCCTAAACTAATACATATGTAGAAAGCAAAACCAAAAATATGGCAAAAATAAGTTATTATGGTGGCCATTTTGAAAAACGTAAATATCTGAAATTACCCAAGGGTGAGATGTCCACATCATACAGGATGTTATTACACGGACCCCAGGGGTACATAATCTACAGAGAAAAAAAACTATTACTGGCACTTTTCGTTCAAGCTAAAATATCTCCTTTGGCTGCCAGACTACATTTGCGTTTAATACTTTAAAAGGTATTTCATCCCAAGTTTGTTCAGCATATTATGGACCTGTGAGAACAGTTTCACATTCAAAATGAAAAATCGTGCAGGGCTCCAGCTTCAGTAGTTTTCACTAGATATATGCACTTATTTGTGTCTTTATTTTTGCAGAATCTAATCAAGTCTGAAGATTGAAAGGGATGAAAATGAAAGAAAAAAATACTCTGTGGATGCACACATTGTCGTGATTGATCTGATTAACAGCAATCTAAAGAATATTTGTTTAGACACTCAACCTAAATGTCATGGGCAGGAATGTTTGTATAGTATTGTAAGAAAGAGTAAAGTCATTAAAACGTTCAAACATTTCTGGCACAAAAATGTCTTTCAAGTGGCAATGTGTGACCTCGTCTAATCTTGTTCCCAAAACTGAGACAGTTGGCAATGATGAGGTTGATGTTATTGGGATGCAAGGACAGACTGTGGCTAATTTTGAAAAAGAAATGCCAATAATACAACCACAACAACATTCAGAAGTTACAGAATGTGACACAAAGAATGGTATCTTCATGGGAGAACTGTGTGGATACACTGTCAGTAAGGAAACACATGATATTATGTCTCCAACACAGTTAGTACCGCTTGATACAGAGAAGACAGAACACTGTGTCAAACAAGAACCTATGGAGTACACTCAGGATAATGGCACTACCTGTGATTCTGGTGGATACATTGGTGTGAAATATGAAGAGGATATGAAAGATACTGGTGATAGCGCTGCAGACCAGAATATACCACTAGTACAACAGCAGGAACATGGATCATGTGACAGTGAACTGGAATCCCATTCAAAAGCAAGGAAATGTATCAAGTGTGGCTCACATTTTGACACCTTATCAGATTTGAGAAAACACATGATGGGCTCTCATATGGACAAGAAACAATGTGTGTGTTTATTGTGTAACAAATCTTTTTCATCTAGAGTTGGCTTAAAACATCATGTGATGGTCCACATTGATGAAAGACCACACAGCTGTTCAAAGTGTGACAAATCTTTTAAATTTATGTCGGCCCTAAAGGACCACATGGCCAGGCACGCTGGTAAAAAACCAAAAACTCACAGTTGTACAAAATGTGGCAAAACTCTGAGTAGTTTGGATAGCCTAAAGCAACATATGTTTATTCATACTGGAGAAAAACCTCACAGCTGCACAGAATGTGACAAATCTTTCAGGTGTTTAACTAACCGAAGGCGTCACATGTTGATGCACCAAGCGAAAAAACTTGTACAACAGCAGGAACATAGACCATGTGACAGTGAACAGGCATCTCATTCAAAAGCAAGGAAATGTATCACGTGTGGCTCACATTTTAACACCTTGTCAGGTTTGACAAAACACATGATGGAGTCTCATATGGACAAGAAACAAAGTGCGTGTTTATTGTGTAACAAATCTTTTACAACTAGCATGGGCTTAAAAAAACATGTGATGGTCCACATTGATGAAAGACCACACAACTGTTCAAAGTGTGATAAATCTTTTAAACTTATGTCGGCCCTAAAGGAGCACTTGGCCAGACATGCCGGTAAAAAAAATAAACCGCACAGTTGTACAAAATGTGGCAAAACTCTGAGTAGTTTGGATAGCCTAAGGCAGCACATGTTGATTCACACTGGAGAAAAACCACACAGCTGCAGAGAATGTGAAAAATCTTTCAGGGGTATAAATTCCCTAAAACATCACATGTTGATTCACCAAGGGAAAAAAGCATACAGCTGCAAAAATTGTGAAAAATCATTTAGGACTAACTCTCAGTTAAAGAAACACATGATGACTCACACTGGAGAAAAACCATACAACTGCACAGAATGTGACAAATCCTTTAGAGTGTTGTATCATCTTAAGCGTCACATGTCTCTTCATACTGGAGAAAAACGATACATCTGCTCAATTTGCGAGAAAACCTATGTAACTGTGTGGCAGCTGCAGACTCACCTGTTGACTCACACTGGAGAAAAGCCACACAGCTGCACAGAATGTGACAAATCTTTTTGGGCTTTGCCTGTCCTAAAGCGTCACATGTTGATCCACACTGGAGAGAAACCATACAGCTGCTCAGATTGTGACAAATCCTTTAGTCAGTTGGGCAGCCTAAAGCATCACATGTTGATCCACACTGGGGAAAAACCACATATTTGTACAGAATGTGACAAATCTTTTAGGCGTTTGTCTCTCCTTAAGAATCACATGTTGAGTCATAGTGGAAAAAAAGTAAAAAGCTGCAATCATTGTGATAAATTGTTTAGGACTAACTATCGGCTAAAGAAACACGTCAAGTCAATGCACTGTTGAGAAAAACCCACACACCTGCTAAGAATGTGAAAAATCTGTTGGTCTGCTGTATTATCTTAAGTGTCACATGTTTATTTACACTGGAGAAAAACATATTGCTGCTCAATTTGTGAAAATAAAGCCTGTAGAATTTTCCTGCAGATGCACCTGTTAACTCACACCATAGAAAAACCATACAGCTGCACAGAATGTGACAAATCTTTCAGTTTATTGGATTAACTTGAGAGATATTTCAGTTCATACTGAGGGGAAATCTGGCACAGTCTGGTGTAAACAAAAGCATACTGATTGACACTGCTAAAACATTGTGAGAATGTTTTCTTGATTTACAGTTGCAAAAACCCACAGAGCTGCTGAACAGATTTTGGGAGATCCTTAGGGAGCTGTCTATGCTTATGCATCATATGTGGATTCCCGCTGCTAAAATTACTTTAGAGAAATCTTTTAGAACTTTGTCTTTGATTCAAATTCTACCAGTAGAAAGTCCAATTGCAGTTTTTACCAGTAGAAAGTCCAATTGCATTTTCTACTTGTAGGACATTACCTAAATTTGTGAGATT
This sequence comes from Sabellastarte sp. h YS-2021, assembly GCA_964017235.1. Lineage (NCBI taxonomy): Eukaryota > Metazoa > Annelida > Polychaeta > Sabellida > Sabellidae > Sabellastarte > Sabellastarte sp. h YS-2021. The sequence continues at coordinate 113,990,073 of OZ024933.1, forward strand.
AGAATATCAGCTAAGTTTATTAGTTTAGTTAAATCTATTGGTTAACTTTATTTTCGGACTCCGCCGAAATACCCCAGTTTCCTGGATTGGACTTTCTACTGATAGAAACTCCAATGGACTTTTTGCTGGTAGAATTCGAAAACCTACCTATTTATAACCATAAAATCTTGCCTGGATTATTTTTCTGCCTTATTTTGAACCACAAGATGGCCGCCACAGGTGTTTTTCAACTTTCAACAAGGAGTTTTTGTTGGCCCTCTAGAGCAAAGGGTATTAGAGGTAGAGAACTCAAATTCGCAGGATCTGTTCATCATTACAAAATCTTTAATGGTAATATTTTGCTCCTTATTTTGAAAAACAAGATGGCTGCCAGGGGTATTTCTTTGTTGTCTTGAAAAGTGCACATATCTCGCTTATTATTGCTCCTAAAGGTTTGGTATGTTAAGCCAACCTATAGGAAATCATGTGAACACATTTGACCTTGGGCCCCTCCTTCAAGGTCAAATGAGCACAGTCAAATTTAAAAGTTGTTATAACAAAGCTCTGCAATCAGTTTGCTCATAAAACCTTGGGCCCTGTCAGATATAAGTTTTCTGGGAAAACCATATCTGCAGATGATTTGTGAATACAAGATTTGTGCATTTTCTGCTGCATCAGTAGTTTTTGTGGCAAAGCATTCTGGAAATTTTGTAAACCTATCAATAACAAGTAGACAATATTTGTAGCCCTCTTTTGATGTTGGTAGAGGTCCTATGTGGTCAATATGTAGAGTGGAAAATGGTTCTTCAATTTCCAATGGTTTCAGAGGGGCTGGATGTTTATGTGCATCCCTTTTTGACTCTTGACAGTCTTCACAAGTTCTGATGTAAGTTTGTATGTCAGAGAACATATTTTTCCAGAAATATTTCAGTCTAATTGCATGATATGTTCGTTCAATGCCTTGATGACCAGCAGTGATAGCGTCATGATAGGACAATAGCACATCATGTTTCAGTGTTTGAGGAACAACCAACTGCCTAACTACTCTGTCAATCTTGTGACCCTTACCTCTTGGGTAGTAAAGATGGTACAAAATACCATTATCTAGAATGTAATCAGCTGATTCTATGACAATTGTTCTTGCAGTTTTGTCATCATCTGGAATTGTACCATTCTTCAAATAATTAATGTACTTTTGAAGAACTATATCTGACTGCTGAAGCTCATGAATAGTTGGTTTACCTATGTGTAATATTTCAGAGAGATGTTGTGTAGCATGTAAAGACTTGTAATCTGCCTCAGCTTGAATCATTCTAGTGAGTGAGTTCACCTGCTTACAGGAGTGAGAGTTAGATTGTTCAGGGCTGCTTCTCTCATTTGGAGAGTGAGCAGATGAATAGCTGAGAGTGTACTCAGTGAACTTTCTCTCATTTTCTGCACATTTACTTTGAGAATTTGTGTGCTGTGTCTGAAAAGCCACATCTTGTGTATAAACCTCTGGCTGCTGTACTGTGTGTGGAAGTGTGTGTGTATCATAATGAATTCTGCTCAGAAAATCTGCATTTGTATTCTGCTTACCCTTTTTTGCTTGTACAGTGTAGTTGTATTGTTGAAGAAAAAGGGCCCACCTAGCTAATCTGCCTTTATACCGTTTGTTTGTTGGCAGGGATGTTAGAGCAGAATGGTCAGTAATGACAGTAAATGGACTTTGAGCTAGGCATACATTGTAGTGTTTGATGCCACTTATAATTGCCAAGGCTTCCTTATGTGTGACAGGGAATTTGATTTCAGCTGGTGTTAAAGCTCTTCCCCCCATATGCAATGACTCTTTCCCTACCTTTGTCATCTTTTTGACCCAAAATGTAGCCAAGACTGTAATCTGAAGCATCAGTATACAGAATGAACTCGTTTGAGAAATCAGGATAAACAAGAATGTCACTTGATAACAGAGCATCTTTAAGTGATTGAAAAGCAGACTCACATTTTTCTGTCCACCTGAAAACAGAATTTTTTTAGCAATTTATTCAATTCGACTGCTTTATGAGAAAAATCTTTGATGAATCTCTTATAATACTGTACACACCCAAGAAATTGTCTGACTTGCTTTTGTGATTTTGGTATTTGATAGTCTCTAATAACAGAAGCCTTATCTTTATCAATTGAAATTCCCTCGTTTGTCAGGGTGTGACCAAGATAGGTGACAGATTTCTTTGCAAAAACACACTTACTTGGTTTGAACTTGATACCTGCTTTCCTAAATCTGTCAAAAATGAGCTCTAAATGTTTGAGATGTTGTTCAAAACTAGAAGAATAAGCCAACACATCATCAATGTAAGCCAAGGCCGATTTGAACAGTAGTCCTGATAGTATTTTGGTCATGACCATGGCAAATGCTGCAGGACTATTCATTAGTCCAAAGGGGAGTTTCTTAAACTGCCAGCAGCCTGATTCAGTAATAATTCCTGTTTTATGCTTTGTCTCTGGGTGGAGTTTTAGTTGAAAGAACCCAGAAAAGCAATTGAAGACAGAGAAAATATTTGCCTTAGCATTTCCAAGCTCATCTACAACTGATTGCAGAGTGATTTGAGGAAAGGTAATTGGTCTGGTGACAGAATTAACTTTCCTGAAATCACACGCAAATCTGAATGTGTTTCTTATGAACAAGGACCACTGGCGACAAAAAAGCATTGTCAGCTGCTGGTTCTAGAATGCCATTTTTGACCATGTCAGAAATTTGTCTGTCTATTTCCTGCCTCATTTTTGCCGATGTTCTATAGTATCGCTGTCTAATTGTAGGACTGTCACCCGTATCAATGTAATGTTTGTAATCATGGTATGTACCAATCTCATCCATTTTTGTGGCAAAAACATCAGAATTTTTCCCAAGAAATTCTAACATTTTGTCCTTTTGTTGAGGTGTTAAATCAGAATCATTCAAATGAAATCCAAGATCTTTAGCTTTTTGAATGTACTGGTCTGGTGACAATGTGTGTGGTTGTTGTGCTGAAAGATTTGAGTCAATTGTGTTTATTTCAGGGGTGTGATCAGGGTCTTCAAAAATTTGATTGACAGAATTTGAAGCCTTTGCAATTGGTGTTTTTGCTGGGATATAAACATCAGAATTTGTGTAATTGAGTATTTTGTACACAGTTTTTCATTGATTGATGTTTGCAATGCATTTTACACCTAACACACCAAACTTAGTTGGACTACTTGACAAGGGTTCTAGGACAAAACTGTCTTTACTGTATGTAATGCCCTTAAGTCTAAGAGGAAGTAAGACTTCACAATTCGATGGTACTTTGATATCAGTCATAGTGAAAGCTAAACAGCTTTTATTTTGATGTGTGAGTAAAGGCACTTCAGTTATACCACCTTGTATTTCAAGTGTATGTGTTGACCAGTTTATAGAGGCTTTGTGCTGAGATAGAAAATCAACGCCCAGAATAACTGGACGAGACAGCTTTCTAATGACTTGAAATGTGTGGTGTATTGTTAGTCTGTTAAGCACAATAGGAATAGTTATTTCACCATAAACAAGCAATGACTGCCCAGAAACACCCTGAACATGATGAATTGTGGATCTTTGCAAATGAGCCTTTTGAGAATTAGATTGCACATATTGATAAAATTCTTCAGAGATACTGCTGCACGACTGTCAATCAAGGCCTGTACACTAAGATTGAACATACTAACTTGCACTCGATTTAACATGGTTAACTGTGACTTTTCTCTTACTTTGCTAGCATTATAGTCTACTGATGGTACAATAGGACAAAATTCGGGTTTTCTCTTTGTGAATTGTGATTTAGATCTACAGACTTTAATTGCTACAACCTTTTATTGGGACCACTGTGCACCCTGACCTTTCTTCACACCCTAGCAATGTGACCAGTGATGCCGCAGTTGTGGCACACGGTCTGCCTATGTCTGCAATTTTTTCTCAAGTGAGAGTACTCACCACAGCTGTAGCAGGGTCCTGAGGCATTTGATCTCTGTTGGGAAGTATGGGATGATTGGGTCTTGGATGTGTGAGACCTCTGTTGTTGGGTTGGCTGTGAGCTCTTGGGTCGGTACTGGGAAGGAAAGGTGACATTTTTCTGGCCTTTTGAAGCAGAAACAGGACGCTTTCCATACTGGCCATTTTCTCCTGAATATCTCTCAGTTGACACTGTAAGGAACTGAGAGATGAACTTGATTGGCCACACATTGTGGACTCAGCCCAAACTGCTGCTTCAGTTATGTCCGGTACAGTGGTGGCATCTTTCTGTAGAACAAATCTGCGAATGTCTGGAAGAAATCCCCTTATTAAGATGTCATTCACATCTGATCGGTCTAACTGGGTGGCGATCCTTGTAACACGGTCTATGAAATCAAGTGCAGACTCCCCAATATTTTGCGCTGAAGACAGATACTGATTCAACAGTGACCACTTATTACTTGCACTGTCGTCCCACCTCTTTAAAAATGCTTCCTTAATGTCTTGAAAAGTAGCAGTTGATGCAGCTGATAACGAGTCAAACCAGAACTGTGCATTGCCACTGAGATACAAGGGTAGAATATTATATTTGGATTCGTCATTAATGTTTTTATGCACACACAGTCGCTCAAAATTTCTGATCCATAACTTAGCTGGCTGATTTTGTCCATTAAAAGGTTGTAACTGTATTTGTAAAGATGTAGCCATATTATCCGGTACTGAATTTTCACCGTTTGCACTAGAATTTGCTGCATTTACTGGATTTGCTTGTTGTTCTGGCTGTTCTTGCTGCTCTTGGTCACTATCATTTGTCCCATGAAAATCCGTTCCATTTCGAGTGCCGAAAGTGTTTGTAGGCTCTGACATATTTGAAACATCATATCCACAGTGAAAGGTGTCACTTTTTAAAAAATTTTTTTGTTTTGTTTTAAATGTTGCAACAAATGTCCGCACCGGTATCGAAAAACATCTCCACCATTATGTCACCATTATGATATTTGTCATGAAGCATATAAGATGGTAAATTAAAGGAGAAAAGACTTGATGTTATATTAATTTTATTCCATTTTGTTGCTGTTCACAATATATTATACATGTTGTTACAATGATGGTGACTTCTCCTTTCTGCCCAATCCAACCAAACCTGCCTTGAGCTAGCTGCAGGGAATTCTGGGAATGGGAGAGCCCAATCTCAAGTTTTTGGCACACATAGGTAAAATAGCTTTTGTATAGAAATGTTTAAGATGTAATAATTATGAAAATAAAGTTGTAAGAACTCAAAGTGCCAGAAGGTAAAACATGGAAGATAATTAAACAATGAGTGTAAAGAGGGTTGATCAGAATTGGCAATAAGTAGTCATATATAAATATTAATTATTAACACTATGAAGGTACCTCTCCTGGTAGAGTAGGCTAGTTTAGTTAGCCGCTAAACAAAGAGCTGGTCAGCTATTGCTTGCGTGAGTAGCATGAGCTCATATCTAAAGACAAAGGCTAACCATGACCTTTGCAGAACAGCTTGTTATGAGAAGTAAGGTAAGGGCAGGTGAAAACTCATAAGTTAAGAGTTGGTTACAATACACAGTGAAACTGCTTCTCTTCATCAACAAGTAAAAAATCAATATTTATGTCCACCCCCCTGGGGGGTGGATATATTATTTTTGCTTTTTTCGCCGTCCGATGTCCGATGTCCGGCGTCCGGCGTCCGATGTCCGGCGTCACGCATGGTTTCCGCTCATTTAAAGGAAAAGTATTAGAGCTATTGTCACCAAATTTGGTATGCAGGCTTATTGGGTCAGTAGCTTGCTTGGGATTGCTTTTGGCTGTTGTACCTCTTTTGCTTACTGAGTAATACTTAAGTACAGCTATTTTCAGTACCCATTGGTTTCCGTGCATTTAAGCCAAAATAATTAAAGATATTTTACTACAATTTTGAATACAAGATTGTTATGTCCATAGCTCGCTTGGTATTGCATTTGGGACTGATAGCTTTGTCAGTACATGAGTAATAGCCATTTAGGTACTTCATTGTGTATTTTCAGTACTACTTTTGAGTAATTTGCTAATATCTCAGAAACCGTAAGAGATAGAGCGATTTCGTCGAAATTTTCGACCCACAGGGTATCTAAGGAATGTAATATTTGCAATTTTCAAAAAATTTTCCCCTCCCCAAAAATGGCGGCCATTTTGAATTTTCGAATTTTTGCCAAAAATGGCAAAACACAAATTTGCTTCTATCTCCTTAACCGTGTGAGATAGAGCGATTTCGTCGAAATTTTCGACCCACAGGGTATTTAAGGAATGCAATCTACAATTTTCCAAAAATTTTCCCCTCCCCAAAAATGGCGGCCATTTTGAATTTTCGAATTTTTGCCAAAAATGGCAAAACACTAATTTGCTTCTATCTCCTTAACCGTGCGAGATAGAGTGATTTCGTCGAAATTTTCGACCCACAGGGTATCTAAGGAATGCAATCTTTGCAATTTTCCAAAAATTTTCCCCTCCCCAAAAATGGCGGCCATTTTGAATTTTCGCCAAAAATGGCAAAACACAAATTTGCTTCTATCTCCTTAACCGTGCCAGATAGAGCGATTTCGTCAAAATTTTCGACCCACTGGGTATCTGAGCATTGTACTCTTGGTAATTTTTAAAAAATTTTCCCCTCCCCAAAAATGGCGGCCATTTTGAATTTTCGAATTTTTGCCAAAAATGGCAAAACACTAATTTGCTTCTATCTCCTTAACCGTGCGAGATAGAGCGATTTCGTCGAAATTTTCGACCCACAGGGTATCTAAGGAATGTAATATTTGCAATTTTCAAAAAATTTTCCCCTCCCCAAAAATGGCGGCCATTTTGAATTTTCGAATTTTTGCCAAAAATGGCAAAACACAAATTTGCTTCTATCTCCTTAACCGTGCGAGATAGAGCGATTTCGTCGAAATTTTCGACCCACAGGGTATCTAAGGAATGTAATCTTTGCAATTTTCCAAAAATTTTCCCCTCCCCAAAAATGGCGGCCATTTTGAATTTTCGAATTTTTGCCAAAAATGGCAAAACACAAATTTCCTTCTATCTCCTTAACCGTGCGAGATAGAGCGATTTCGTCGAAATTTTCGACCCACAGGGTATCTAAGGAATGCAATCTTTGCAATTTTCCAAAAATTTTCCCCTCCCCCAAAATGGCGGCCATTTTGAATTTTCGAATTTTTGCCAAAAATGGCAAAACACAAATTTCCTTCTATCTCCTTAACCGTGCCAGATAGTGATTTCGTCAAAATTTTCGACCCACAGGGTATCTGAGCATTGTACTCTTGGTAATTTTTAAAAAATTTTCCCCTCCCCAAAAATGGCGGCCATTTTGAATTTTCGAATTTTTGCCAAAAATGGCAAAACACTAATTTGCTTCTATCTCCTTAACCGTGCGAGATAGAGTGATTTCGTCGAAATTTTCGACCCACAGGGTATCTAAGGAATGCAATCTTTGCAATTTTCAAAAAATTTTCCCCTCCCCAAAAATGGCGGCCATTTTGAATTTTCGAATTTTTGCCAAAAATGGCAAAACACAAATTTGCTTCTATCTCCTTAACCGTGCCAGATAGAGCGATTTCGTCAAAATTTTCGACCCACAGGGTATCTGAGCATTGTGCTCTTGGTAATTTTAACAAAATTTTCCCCTCCCCAAAAATGGCAGCCATTTTGAATTTTCGAATTTTTGCCAAAAATGGCAAAACACTAATTTGCTTCTATCTCCTTAACCGTGCGAGATAGAGCGATTTCGTCGAAATTTTCGACCCACAGGGTATCTAAGGAATGTAATATTTGCAATTTTCAAAAAATTTTCCCCTCCCCAAAAATGGCGGCCATTTTGAATTTTCGAATTTTTGCCAAAAATGGCAAAACACAAATTTGCTTCTATCTCCTTAACCGTGCGAGATAGAGCGATTTCGTCGAAATTTTCGACCCACAGGGTATCTAAGGAATGCAATCTTTGCAATTTTCCAAAAATTTTCCCCTCCCCAAAAATGGCGGCCATTTTGAATTTTCGCCAAAAATGGCAAAACACAAATTTGCTTCTATCTCCTTAACCGTGCCAGATAGAGCGATTTCGTCAAAATTTTCGACCCACTGGGTATCTGAGCATTGTACTCTTGGTAATTTTTAAAAAATTTTCCCCTCCCCAAAAATGGCGGCCATTTTGAATTTTCGAATTTTTGCCAAAAATGGCAAAACACTAATTTGCTTCTATCTCCTTAACCGTGCGAGATAGAGCGATTTCGTCGAAATTTTCGACCCACAGGGTATCTAAAGAATGTAATATTTGCAATTTTCAAAAAATTTTCCCCTCCCCAAAAATGGCGGCCATTTTGAATTTTCGAATTTTTGCCAAAAATGGCAAAACACAAATTTGCTTCTATCTCCTTAACCGTGCGAGATAGAGCGATTTCGTCGAAATTTTCGACCCACAGGGTATCTAAGGAATGTAATCTTTGCAATTTTCCAAAAATTTTCCCCTCCCCAAAAATGGCGGCCATTTTGAATTTTCGAATTTTTGCCAAAAATGGCAAAACACAAATTTCCTTCTATCTCCTTAACCGTGCGAGATAGAGCGATTTCGTCGAAATTTTCGACCCACAGGGTATCTAAGGAATGCAATCTTTGCAATTTTCCAAAAATTTTCCCCTCCCCCAAAATGGCGGCCATTTTGAATTTTCGAATTTTTGCCAAAAATGGCAAAACACAAATTTCCTTCTATCTCCTTAACCGTGCCAGATAGAGTGATTTCGTCAAAATTTTCGACCCACAGGGTATCTGAGCATTGTGCTCTTGGTAATTTTAACAAAATTTTCCCCTCCCCAAAAATGGCGGCCATTTTGAATTTTCGAATTTTTGCCAAAAATGGCAAAACACAAATTTGCTTCTATCTCCATAACCGTGCCAGATAGAGCGATTTCGTCAAAATTTTCGACCCACAGGGTATCTGAGCATTGTGCTCTTGGTAATTTTAACAAAATTTTCCCCTCCCCAAAAATGGCGGCCATTTTGAATTTTCGAATTTTTGCCAAAAATGGCAAAACACTAATTTGCTTCTATCTCCTTAACCGTGCGAGATAGAGCGATTTCGTCGAAATTTTCGACCCACAGGGTATCTAAGGAATGTAATATTTGCAATTTTCAAAAAATTTTCCCCTCCCCAAAAATGGCGGCCATTTTGAATTTTCGAATTTTTGCCAAAAATGGCAAAACACAAATTTGCTTCTATCTCCTTAACCGTGCGAGATAGAGCGATTTCGTCGAAATTTTCGACCCACAGGGTATCTAAGGAATGCAATCTTTGCAATTTTCCAAAAATTTTCCCCTCCCCAAAAATGGCGGCCATTTTGAATTTTCGCCAAAAATGGCAAAACACAAATTTGCTTCTATCTCCTTAACCGTGCCAGATAGAGCGATTTCGTCAAAATTTTCGACCCACTGGGTATCTGAGCGTTGTACTCTTGGTAATTTTTAAAAAATTTTCCCCTCCCCAAAAATGGCGGCCATTTTGAATTTTCGAATTTTTGCCAAAAATGGCAAAACACTAATTTGCTTCTATCTCCTTAACCGTGCGAGATAGAGCGATTTCGTCGAAATTTTCGACCCACAGGGTATCTAAGGAATGTAATATTTGCAATTTTCAAAAAATTTTCCCCTCCCCAAAAATGGCGGCCATTTTGAATTTTCGAATTTTTGCCAAAAATGGCAAAACACAAATTTGCTTCTATCTCCTTAACCGTGCGAGATAGAGCGATTTCGTCGAAATTTTCGACCCACAGGGTATCTAAGGAATGTAATCTTTGCAATTTTCCAAAAATTTTCCCCTCCCCAAAAATGGCGGCCATTTTGAATTTTCGAATTTTTGCCAAAAATGGCAAAACACAAATTTCCTTCTATCTCCTTAACCGTGCGAGATAGAGCGATTTCGTCGAAATTTTCGACCCACAGGGTATCTAAGGAATGCAATCTTTGCAATTTTCAAAAAATTTTCCCCTCCCCAAAATGGCGGCCATTTTGAATTTTCGAATTTTTGCCAAAAATGGCAAAACACAAATTTCCTTCTATCTCCTTAACCGTGCCAGATAGAGCGATTTCGTCAAAATTTTCGACCCACAGGGTATCTGAGCATTGTACTCTTGGTAATTTTTAAAAAATTTTCCCCTCCCCAAAAATGGCGGCCATTTTGAATTTTCGAATTTTTGCCAAAAATGGCAAAACACTAATTTCCTTCTATCTCCTTAACCGTGCCAGATAGAGTGATTTCGTCGAAATTTTCGACCCACAGGGTATCTAAGGAATGCAATCTTTGCAATTTTCCAAAAATTTTCCCCTCCCCAAAAATGGCGGCCATTTTGAATTTTCGAATTTTTGCCAAAAATGGCAAAACACAAATTTGCTTCTATCTCCTTAACCGTGCCAGATAGAGCGATTTCGTCAAAATTTTCGACCCACAGGGTATCTGAGCATTGTGCTCTTGGTAATTTTAACAAAATTTTCCCCTCCCCAAAAATGGCGGCCATTTTGAATTTTCGAATTTTTGCCAAAAATGGCAAAACACAAATTTGCTTCTATCTCCATAACCGTGCCAGATAGAGCGATTTCGTCAAAATTTTCGACCCACAGGGTATCTGAGCATTGTGCTCTTGGTAATTTTAACAAAATTTTCCCCTCCCCAAAAATGGCGGCCATTTTGAATTTTCGAATTTTTGCCAAAAATGGCAAAACACTAATTTGCTTCTATCTCCTTAACCGTGCGAGATAGAGCGATTTCGTCGAAATTTTCGACCCACAGGGTATCTAAGGAATGTAATATTTGCAATTTTCAAAAAATTTTCCCCTCCCCAAAAATGGCGGCCATTTTGAATTTTCGAATTTTTGCCAAAAATGGCAAAACACAAATTTGCTTCTATCTCCTTAACCGTGCGAGATAGAGCGATTTCGTCGAAATTTTCGACCCACAGGGTATCTAAGGAATGCAATCTTTGCAATTTTCAAAAAATTTTCCCCTCCCCAAAAATGGCGGCCATTTTGAATTTTCGCCAAAAATGGCAAAACACAAATTTGCTTCTATCTCCTTAACCGTGCCAGATAGAGCGATTTCGTCAAAATTTTCGACCCACTGGGTATCTGAGCGTTGTACTCTTGGTAATTTTTAAAAAATTTTCCCCTCCCCAAAAATGGCGGCCATTTTGAATTTTCGAATTTTTGCCAAAAATGGCAAAACACTAATTTGCTTCTATCTCCTTAACCGTGCGAGATAGAGTGATTTCGTCGAAATTTTCGACCCACAGGGTATCTAAGGAATGCAATCTTTGCAATTTTCAAAAAATTTTCCCCTCCCCAAAAATGGCGGCCATTTTGAATTTTCGAATTTTTGCCAAAAATGGCAAAACACAAATTTGCTTCTATCTCCTTAACCGTGCCAGATAGAGCGATTTCGTCAAAATTTTCGACCCACAGGGTATCTGAGCATTGTGCTCTTGGTAATTTTAACAAAATTTTCCCCTCCCCAAAAATGGCAGCCATTTTGAATTTTCGAATTTTTGCCAAAAATGGCAAAACACTAATTTGCTTCTATCTCCTTAACCGTGCGAGATAGAGCGATTTCGTCGAAATTTTCGACCCACAGGGTATCTAAGGAATGTAATATTTGCAATTTTCAAAAAATTTTCCCCTCCCCAAAAATGGCGGCCATTTTGAATTTTCGAATTTTTGCCAAAAATGGCAAAACACAAATTTGCTTCTATCTCCTTAACCGTGCGAGATAGAGCGATTTCGTCGAAATTTTCGACCCACAGGGTATCTAAGGAATGCAATCTTTGCAATTTTCCAAAAATTTTCCCCTCCCCAAAAATGGCGGCCATTTTGAATTTTCGCCAAAAATGGCAAAACACAAATTTACTTCTATCTCCTTAACCGTGCCAGATAGAGCGATTTCGTCAAAATTTTCGACCCACTGGGTATCTGAGCATTGTACTCTTGGTAATTTTTAAAAAATTTTCCCCTCCCCAAAAATGGCGGCCATTTTGAATTTTCGAATTTTTGCCAAAAATGGCAAAACACTAATTTGCTTCTATCTCCTTAACCGTGCGAGATAGAGCGATTTCGTCGAAATTTTCGACCCACAGGGTATCTAAAGAATGTAATATTTGCAATTTTCAAAAAATTTTCCCCTCCCCAAAAATGGCGGCCATTTTGAATTTTCGAATTTTTGCCAAAAATGGCAAAACACAAATTTGCTTCTATCTCCTTAACCGTGCGAGATAGAGCGATTTCGTTGAAATTTTCGACCCACAGGGTATCTAAGGAATGTAATCTTTGCAATTTTCCAAAAATTTTCCCCTCCCCAAAAATGGCGGCCATTTTGAATTTTCGAATTTTTGCCAAAAATGGCAAAACACTAATTTGCTTCTATCTCCTTAACCGTGCGAGATAGAGTGATTTCGTCGAAATTTTCGACCCACAGGGTATCTAAGGAATGCAATCTTTGCAATTTTCAAAAAATTTTCCCCTCCCCAAAAATGGCGGCCATTTTGAATTTTCGAATTTTTGCCAAAAATGGCAAAACACAAATTTGCTTCTATCTCCTTAACCGTGCCAGATAGAGCGATTTCGTCAAAATTTTCGACCCACAGGGTATCTGAGCATTGTGCTCTTGGTAATTTTAACAAAATTTTCCCCTCCCCAAAAATGGCAGCCATTTTGAATTTTCGAATTTTTGCCAAAAATGGCAAAACACTAATTTGCTTCTATCTCCTTAACCGTGCGAGATAGAGCGATTTCGTCGAAATTTTCGACCCACAGGGTATCTAAGGAATGTAATATTTGCAATTTTCAAAAAATTTTCCCCTCCCCAAAAATGGCGGCCATTTTGAATTTTCGAATTTTTGCCAAAAATGGCAAAACACAAATTTGCTTCTATCTCCTTAACCGTGCGAGATAGAGCGATTTCGTCGAAATTTTCGACCCACAGGGTATCTAAGGAATGCAATCTTTGCAATTTTCCAAAAATTTTCCCCTCCCCAAAAATGGCGGCCATTTTGAATTTTCGCCAAAAATGGCAAAACACAAATTTGCTTCTATCTCCTTAACCGTGCCAGATAGAGCGATTTCGTCAAAATTTTCGACCCACTGGGTATCTGAGCATTGTACTCTTGGTAATTTTTAAAAAATTTTCCCCTCCCCAAAAATGGCGGCCATTTTGAATTTTCGAATTTTTGCCAAAAATGGCAAAACACTAATTTGCTTCTATCTCCTTAACCGTGCGAGATAGAGCGATTTCGTCGAAATTTTCGACCCACAGGGTATCTAAAGAATGTAATATTTGCAATTTTCAAAAAATTTTCCCCTCCCCAAAAATGGCGGCCATTTTGAATTTTCGAATTTTTGCCAAAAATGGCAAAACACAAATTTGCTTCTATCTCCTTAACCGTGCGAGATAGAGCGATTTCGTTGAAATTTTCGACCCACAGGGTATCTAAGGAATGTAATCTTTGCAATTTTCCAAAAATTTTCCCCTCCCCAAAAATGGCGGCCATTTTGAATTTTCGAATTTTTGCCAAAAATGGCAAAACACTAATTTGCTTCTATCTCCTTAACCGTGCGAGATAGAGTGATTTCGTCGAAATTTTCGACCCACAGGGTATCTAAGGAATGCAATCTTTGCAATTTTCAAAAAATTTTCCCCTCCCCAAAAATGGCGGCCATTTTGAATTTTCGAATTTTTGCCAAAAATGGCAAAACACAAATTTGCTTCTATCTCCTTAACCGTGCCAGATAGAGCGATTTCGTCAAAATTTTCGACCCACAGGGTATCTGAGCATTGTGCTCTTGGTAATTTTAACAAAATTTTCCCCTCCCCAAAAATGGCAGCCATTTTGAATTTTCGAATTTTTGCCAAAAATGGCAAAACACTAATTTGCTTCTATCTCCTTAACCGTGCGAGATAGAGCGATTTCGTCGAAATTTTCGACCCACAGGGTATCTAAGGAATGTAATATTTGCAATTTTCAAAAAATTTTCCCCTCCCCAAAAATGGCGGCCATTTTGAATTTTCGAATTTTTGCCAAAAATGGCAAAACACAAATTTGCTTCTATCTCCTTAACCGTGCGAGATAGAGCGATTTCGTCGAAATTTTCGACCCACAGGGTATCTAAGGAATGCAATCTTTGCAATTTTCCAAAAATTTTCCCCTCCCCAAAAATGGCGGCCATTTTGAATTTTCGCCAAAAATGGCAAAACACAAATTTGCTTCTATCTCCTTAACCGTGCCAGATAGAGCGATTTCGTCAAAATTTTCGACCCACTGGGTATCTGAGCGTTGTACTCTTGGTAATTTTTAAAAAATTTTCCCCTCCCCAAAAATGGCGGCCATTTTGAATTTTCGAATTTTTGCCAAAAATGGCAAAACACTAATTTGCTTCTATCTCCTTAACCGTGCGAGATAGAGCGATTTCGTCGAAATTTTCGACCCACAGGGTATCTAAGGAATGTAATATTTGCAATTTTCAAAAAATTTTCCCCTCCCCAAAAATGGCGGCCATTTTGAATTTTCGAATTTTTGCCAAAAATGGCAAAACACAAATTTGCTTCTATCTCCTTAACCGTGCGAGATAGAGCGATTTCGTCGAAATTTTCGACCCACAGGGTATCTAAGGAATGTAATCTTTGCAATTTTCCAAAAATTTTCCCCTCCCCAAAAATGGCGGCCATTTTGAATTTTCGAATTTTTGCCAAAAATGGCAAAACACAAATTTCCTTCTATCTCCTTAACCGTGCGAGATAGAGCGATTTCGTCGAAATTTTCGACCCACAGGGTATCTAAGGAATGCAATCTTTGCAATTTTCAAAAAATTTTCCCCTCCCCAAAATGGCGGCCATTTTGAATTTTCGAATTTTTGCCAAAAATGGCAAAACACAAATTTCCTTCTATCTCCTTAACCGTGCCAGATAGAGCGATTTCGTCAAAATTTTCGACCCACAGGGTATCTGAGCATTGTACTCTTGGTAATTTTTAAAAAATTTTCCCCTCCCCAAAAATGGCGGCCATTTTGAATTTTCGAATTTTTGCCAAAAATGGCAAAACACTAATTTCCTTCTATCTCCTTAACCGTGCCAGATAGAGTGATTTCGTCGAAATTTTCGACCCACAGGGTATCTAAGGAATGCAATCTTTGCAATTTTCCAAAAATTTTCCCCTCCCCAAAAATGGCGGCCATTTTGAATTTTCGAATTTTTGCCAAAAATGGCAAAACACAAATTTGCTTCTATCTCCTTAACCGTGCCAGATAGAGCGATTTCGTCAAAATTTTCGACCCACAGGGTATCTGAGCATTGTGCTCTTGGTAATTTTAACAAAATTTTCCCCTCCCCAAAAATGGCGGCCATTTTGAATTTTCGAATTTTTGCCAAAAATGGCAAAACACAAATTTGCTTCTATCTCCATAACCGTGCCAGATAGAGCGATTTCGTCAAAATTTTCGACCCACAGGGTATCTGAGCATTGTGCTCTTGGTAATTTTAACAAAATTTTCCCCTCCCCAAAAATGGCGGCCATTTTGAATTTTCGAATTTTTGCCAAAAATGGCAAAACACTAATTTGCTTCTATCTCCTTAACCGTGCGAGATAGAGCGATTTCGTCGAAATTTTCGACCCACAGGGTATCTAAGGAATGTAATATTTGCAATTTTCAAAAAATTTTCCCCTCCCCAAAAATGGCGGCCATTTTGAATTTTCGAATTTTTGCCAAAAATGGCAAAACACAAATTTGCTTCTATCTCCTTAACCGTGCGAGATAGAGCGATTTCGTCGAAATTTTCGACCCACAGGGTATCTAAGGAATGCAATCTTTGCAATTTTCAAAAAATTTTCCCCTCCCCAAAAATGGCGGCCATTTTGAATTTTCGAATTTTTGCCAAAAATGGCAAAACACCAATTTGCTTCTATCTCCTTAACCGTGCCAGATAGAGCGATTTCGTCAAAATTTTCGACCCACTGGGTATCTGAGCATTGTACTCTTGGTAATTTTTAAAAAATTTTCCCCTCCCCAAAAATGGCGGCCATTTTGAATTTTCGAATTTTTGCCAAAAATGGCAAAACACTAATTTGCTTCTATCTCCTTAACCGTGCGAGATAGAGTGATTTCGTCGAAATTTTCGACCCACAGGGTATCTAAGGAATGCAATCTTTGCAATTTTCAAAAAATTTTCCCCTCCCCAAAAATGGCGGCCATTTTGAATTTTCGAATTTTTGCCAAAAATGGCAAAACACAAATTTGCTTCTATCTCCTTAACCGTGCCAGATAGAGCGATTTCGTCAAAATTTTCGACCCACAGGGTATCTGAGCATTGTGCTCTTGGTAATTTTAACAAAATTTTCCCCTCCCCAAAAATGGCGGCCATTTTGAATTTTCGAATTTTTGCCAAAAATGGCAAAACACAAATTTGCTTCTATCTCCTTAACCGTGCGAGATAGAGCGATTTCGTCGAAATTTTCGACCCACAGGGTATCTAAGGAATGCAATCTTTGCAATTTTCAAAAAATTTTCCCCTCCCCAAAAATGGCGGCCATTTTGAATTTTCGAATTTTTGCCAAAAATGGCAAAACACCAATTTGCTTCTATCTCCTTAACCATGCCAGATAGAGCGATTTCGTCAAAATTTTCGACCCACTGGGTATCTGAGCATTGTACTCTTGGTAATTTTTAAAAAATTTTCCCCTCCCCAAAAATGGCGGCCATTTTGAATTTTCGAATTTTTGCCAAAAATGGCAAAACACTAATTTGCTTCTATCTCCTTAACCGTGCGAGATAGAGCGATTTCGTCGAAATTTTCGACCCACAGGGTATCTAAAGAATGTAATATTTGCAATTTTCAAAAAATTTTCCCCTCCCCAAAAATGGCGGCCATTTTGAATTTTCGAATTTTTGCCAAAAATGGCAAAACACAAATTTCCTTCTATCTCCTTAACCGTGCGAGATAGAGCGATTTCGTCGAAATTTTCGACCCACAGGGTATCTAAGGAATTCAATCTTTGCAATTTTCCAAAAATTTTCCCCTCCCCCAAAATGGCGGCCATTTTGAATTTTCGAATTTTTGCCAAAAATGGCAAAACACAAATTTCCTTCTATCTCCTTAACCGTGCCAGATAGAGTGATTTCGTCAAAATTTTCGACCCACAGGGTATCTGAGCATTGTACTCTTGGTAATTTTTAAAAAATTTTCCCCTCCCCAAAAATGGCGGCCATTTTGAATTTTCGAATTTTTGCCAAAAATGGCAAAACACTAATTTGCTTCTATCTCCTTAACCGTGCGAGATAGAGTGATTTCGTCGAAATTTTCGACCCACAGGGTATCTAAGGAATGCAATCTTTGCAATTTTCCAAAAATCTTCCCCTCCCAAAAATGGCGGCCATTTTGAATTTTCGAATTTTTCCCAAAAATGGCAAAACACAAATTTGCTTCTATCTCCTTAACCGTGCGAGATAGAGCGATTTCGTCGAAATTTTCGACCCACAGGGTATCTAAGGAATGCAATCTTTGCAATTTTCCAAAAAATTTTCCCCTCCCCAAAAATGGCGGCCATTTTGAATTTTCGAATTTTTGCCAAAAATGGCAAAACACAAATTTGCTTCTATCTCCTTAACCGTGCGAGATAGAGCGATTTCGTCAAAATTTTCGACCCACAGGTATTTCAGCATTGTATTCTTGGCAATTTAAAAAAAAATTTCCCGTCCCCTAAAATGGCGGCCATTTTGAATTTTCAAATTTTTGTCAAAAATGGCAAAACACAAATTTGCTTCTATCTCCTTAACCATGCGAGATAGAGCGATTTCGTCGAACTTTTCAACCCACGGGGTATCTAAGGAATGTAATCTTTGCAATTTTCAAAAAATTTTCCCCTCCCCAAAAATGGCAGCCATTTTGAATTTTCGAATTTTTGCCCAAAATGGAAAAACACAAACTGGCCTTAACCGTGCCAAATAGAGTTATTTCGTTGAAATTTTCGACCCATAGGGTATCTAGAAAATGTACTCTTGGCAATTTTCAAAAAAATTTCCTTTTCCCAAAAATGGCGGCCATTTTGAATTTTCAAATTTTTGCCAAAAATAGAAAAACAGGAATTTGCTTCTATCTTCTTAACCATGCCAGATAGAGTGATTTCGTCAAAATTTTCAACCCAACCAATGCAAAAAGGCATGAAGCTGAAATAATTTACATCTACACTAACAAATATTTAAGCATCATTGATATATTTTACAAATGAAACAGGGTCTTGTAAGACTACTGTACAATTTGGGCAAAAGGTTCATGGGTGGACATTACACATGATAATGTGTGTTCTTCTATGCTATCCTGTTTCTATTCGCATCTACTATCAACAGGGCGGCCGATTTCTAGTTTGCTTTGTGATGATGCCATTACTCAGTGATGTCACAATGCAGTTGTCATTGTGAGGTCACAAGCCTATCTTGTGATACTTGCTGTCTTTCAGTAAAAACATTTTTTCTTATTTTTATGTTTTGAAATTGACATAAATATAATAAGAAGGAGGTGGTATATATATATTCATCATTATTAAGCGTCCCTGAAAGGGCGCTTATTTGTTTTCGCGTCAGTTTCCTCGCCGCCGCTGCCGCATTATCAGCTTCCTTGATTATCTCCCTTATTATTACAAGGTTTCAAACCATATTTGGCAGTTATATACCTTAGGCGTGGGGAAATTTTTCTGTATGCTTAAATTTGACCTTTGACCTTTATTAAGGTCACATGATCAAAAACAATTTTTTGAAGTACACCCCCCGTCATCGCAGTTCAGGAAAAACTACTTACTACACAGCCTTATAATTTGACACACCTGTTCATACTATTGAAAATGCGAGCTGATTAGATTTTGGGAGCAATCCCTTGAAAAATGTCTCATTTATGAGTGATTTTCTGACACCTTCCAATCTGAAAGCCTTAAATTTAGGTCAACCCCCCTATTATCTTCTTAAGTATTGCATTTAGAGCCATAAAATGTACTGGGAGGTAATAGGAAACCATATGTGGGGAGTCTAAATAGCCGGTCAGTTTTACCCCCCGGCCCCCCCCTTATGGGTCAAACTGGGGTCATAAAATAGCTGATTTTGAGTTTTTGCCTTATATCTCCTTTATTGTTGCTTTTATACCTTCAGAATGTATTAAGAGGTATTGGGAAAGCATATGTGGAGAGTCTAAATATCCGGTCAGTTTTACCCCATGCCCCCCCCCCCCTTATGGGTTAAACTGGGGTCATAATATAGCTGATTTTGAGTTTTTGCCTTATATCTCCTTTATTGTTGCTTTTATAGCTTCAGAATGTATGAAGAGGTATTGGGAAAGCATATGTGGAGAGTCTAAATAGCCGGTCAGTTTTACCCACCGACCCCCCCTTATGGGCCAAACTGGGGTCATAAATAGCTGCTTTGGAGTTTTTGCCTTATATCTCCTTCATTGTTGGTTTTATTGCTTCAGAATGTTTTAAGAGGTATTGGGAAAGCTTATGTGGAGAGTCTAAATAGCCGGTCAGTTTTACCCCCGACCCCCCCTTATGGGTCAAACTGGGGTCGTAAAATAGCAGATTTTGAGTTTTTGCCTTATATCACCTTTATTGTTGCTTTTATAGCTTCAGAATGTATTAAGGGGTATTGGGAAAG
Source organism: Sabellastarte sp. h YS-2021 (assembly GCA_964017235.1). NCBI lineage: Eukaryota > Metazoa > Annelida > Polychaeta > Sabellida > Sabellidae > Sabellastarte > Sabellastarte sp. h YS-2021. The sequence continues at coordinate 114,009,739 of OZ024933.1, forward strand.
CATATGTTGATAGTCTAAATAGCTGGTCAGTTTTACCCCACGGCCCCCCCTTATGGGTCAAACTGGGGTCATAGCTGATTTTGAGTTTTGCCTTATATCTCCTTTATTGTTGCTTTTATAGCTTCAGAATGTATTAAGAGGTATTGGGAAAGCATATGTTGAGAGTCTAAGTAGCCAGTCAGTTTTACCACCTGACCCCCCCCCCCCTTATGTGTCAAACTGGGGTAAAAAAATAGCTATTTTGGAGTTTTTACCTGATATCTCCTTTATTGCTGGTTTTATAGCTTCGGAATATATTAAGAGGTATTGGGAAACCATATCTGGACAGTCTAAATAGCTGGTTAGTTTTACCTCCTAACTTCATTTCCATTTTACAAAAAATCACAAATAACTTTATTTCGCCTAAAATGTTTTCTTTAATAAGATATTTTAAGTTTTGCCAATATTTTTAATCTTTCAACAATTCAGAAGTACATTTCCATTGGTCACAACCTCTTTTTCCAAAATTATGTTGTAAATAACCTGTCTCCAGTTTATGGTCTAATGATGTATGCACTGATCTTTTCAACATGAAATTACTTCCAAATGATATATAACAAACCATAAACGGGGAGTCTGAGGAGTTCATAACTGTTACGGTCACGGGCAAGCACGGTAGCAATTACCGGTTGTCTTTAAGTTGTAACAGAAAAAGCAAAAAGTTAAACTTAACAAATTTATTTAATAGTCAACAATAATGATTACAGTCAACTGGTATGCTCTTAACTAAACACACTAACACAATAATAAGATTTAGCTGACCTGACCACAGAGATTATGAGTTAAATTTATCCGCCGTATCCAGCAATCTGTTCCGTAATCCGTCCTGTAGTATATTCTGTGGTCTGTCCAATGTCCTGTGGTTTGTCCTGTGATCTGTCCAATGTTCACTCACACACAGATATCTATATCTTGTGACCTGTCTCACACTCAACAACACAAAAGGTTCTTGTCCTGCTATTCTTTATATATCCAGTCACACAGAATGTCTGTCTGGAGATATTTAGAGAGTTAACACAACTGTACTGTCTGCTCCAAGATGTGGACAATGTCCAAAATGCAGCAAATTCACTCTCTGTTATATGAATGTACAATATCCAAAATATCCAAAGTACAATAAATCTGTCCAGATGATGTATCCAGTTCACTCCAGTAAAAGTTCACAGTGATATAAGCATATATTATACTCCAAAACACAATAGCTCTCCTTATAGCAAACGAATACAAAGTTCTTTTGTGGTCAGATGTACATTCCTTATATACATTCACAGATTCCTCTGGAATTGTACAGAACCAACTCCAAAGAAGATTGAGCCATCTAGGCCAAATGAGGAAGTTCTAGAAACTACTGGCAATTGGGTTTCCCCAAATCTAACATAACCACTGAGGGGGGGATTTCCCCCAGTCTGTGAACAGATCAATAAACACTAAAACACAAAAATCAATAACTCCCTTACTTTAAATGTTAACACACAAAAAGAACCAACAACACAATTATCTTTTATGACAATTTATAAACACAAAGCTTAAATTAAACAATGCACTAATATGGTGCCTAATATATGTAATATACAATGTACTAATATAGTGTCCAATATATGTAACAATAACATTTCCTCATCCCTTCACGCACAAACAAGCGTGATAAAATACAAATTTTTACACTACTCACTATCTTCTTTTTCATTGCTTTTACCTTTTGCTGTACGGTTCAGCTTTGTGCATTCTTAGTTTACAGCATGCTTATTAAAACCATAAAGCATTTTAAACTCTCTGGGACGCTTCGCTTTTGTTAGCAAAAGCATTCATCTAGTTATTGTCTTTTTACTTGATATTTCTATGAAGATTAATTTACATGTTTGGTTTCATTTTATTGTCTTCCTTACAATACTTTATATCACTTGAAAGACTGGTCACATGGAGTCGAGCGTTTTGCTCTCTCTGAGTGCATCTTGTTTAGTGTTTATTGTTTATGGTGTAAAATCAATATTTATTGTTCTCTTCTTGTTTTGCCTATTACAAGTTGTGTGACATTTTTTAAGTCTTTTATACAAATTGTGAGAACAGGAATAACACTAAGATCATTGTGAAAAAGGAGATTTTTCTGTGGAAAAAATTCTTGTTTATATATGATTGTAAAAATTTATATATATTCTAGCAGTCACTCACAGGTATGAAATGCTATGTTTTTGGTATATAATATAAATACTTAAGCACAGACAAAGACCATAGAAATAGGTTCTAGATAACTTACTTGCACCAAGAACTAGTATGTGTAGAAAGGTTATTAAAATAAAACTCTTTCAGGATTTCGGTTTCCTGACTTTCTTTACCAAAATAACGCCAACCAATGCTGATCAGTGATAATCTGAATTGTTTGCATGAAGGTCAACAGTGGCCCAGTAGTTAGTGAGTTTGCCATGGAATGTATGGGTTTGACTCCCACAGTGACTATACTGAAGGAATGACCTTTTTACTGTGTTCCAAATGATGAAGTATAAAGTGCAAAATTAATGTCGATAACCTTTGGGTCACAGATATCCAAGAAAGGATTATCCAATTGCCAGAAAGAGTCCATGATTGTGGGTGTCTGCTCTACGAGAGGACCATTAATGGAAATATAAAGGTTAAAGTTAAGGTTTTATGTACTGTCCAACATTCAGGGTCATATTGGAACCGGTCCGCCACATTTTCACTCTGGGAACATTAAGTCAGAGTCTTCAGCTGTCTTTGAAACTCAAGGGACATTTTCCTAAATTATAATAGCATGAGGTAGCTTAATAAAAATGAACACTAAAATCAGCATCTAAACTCCTGACATCCGGCTGGGTGGGCAGCAGAAGAAAATCTTCCTGTTGTGTCACAAATACTGATGTACAGGAAGTTTACACTTGTTGAGATATAGCCTAGGGGTGCAGATCTGTAACATCATTGTGTGACTTTGATTTAATCTTGTGAGATCCTTGTTTGCCCTGTGGGTTTGCGGGTATGGCATCTAATCACAGGCTGTCACCTCTGTAGATTCGACTCCCATAAGTTTCAATGCTGAGGACTTGTCCCAATATGACCCTGGCTGTAGAAGAGATATAAGACTGAATAAATCTGAGCAACTTTAATGGGTATGTTAATACTTTGCAAGGGCATTGGATTATATCACAGAAACTGTAAGGTTTGCAAAGTTGATACAATAATAAGATTTAGCTGACCTGACCACTGAGATTAAGAGTTAAGTTTATCTGGCGTATCCAGCAATCTGTTCTGTAATCCGTCCTGTAGTATTTTCTGTGATCTGTCCAATGTCCTGTGATCTATCCTATGATCTGTCCAATGTCTAACACAAAATGTCCTTGTCCTGCTATTCTTTGTATATCCAATCACACGGAATGTCTGTCTGGAGATATTTAGAGAGTTAACACAAGTGTACTGTCTGCTCCAAGATATGGACAATGTCCAAAATGCAGTAAATCCACTCTCTGTTATATAAATGTGTAATATCCAAAATATCCAAAGTACAATAGATCTGTCCAGACAATGTATCCAGTTCACTCCAGTAAAAGTTCACAGTAATATAAGCATATAGTATATTCCAAAACACAATAGCTCTCCTTATAGCCAGCGAATACAAAGTTCACTTGTGGTCAGATATACATTCCTTATATACATTCACAGAATGCTCTGGAATTGTACAGAACCAACTCAAAAGAGACTTGAGAAATCTAGACCAAATGAGGAAGTTCTAGAATCTATGGGCTTCCCCCAAATCTATAAATAGTATCACCGAGGTCAACCTAGAGGAATTCCCTCCAGTCCATAAATGGATCAATATATACATAACCTATAACACAAAAATCAATAACTTCCTTGCTTTAAATGTTAACACATAAAAGGAATCAAGAACACAATTATCTTTTATGACAATGTATAAACATAAGGCTTAGATTAAACAATGCACTAATATAGTGCCCAATACATGTAATATATAATGTACTAATATGGTGCCCTATATATGTAACAGAATATATTAATTATTATCTTTTTTTTCAATTTATCAATGACAGTGAAATTTTCATAGGAAGGCCTTTTTAAAAGGAAACTGCTTACACATATTAAAACAGGCAAAAGAGACTTTTATTGCAGTAATACTTCTTACCTAACAGATTCCTGGTATATGTCGGTGCAAGCCGGTCCGCCAAACGTCAGAAAAAGACATCCTTGGAACTACCCCGGCCAGACCGGACCATCCCACTCCACTCACTAGAAGGCTAATGCTGCCTGTAATCACCAGGTGGCCATGACATCACAGTCTCTTTTTCATTTGGCGCGAAACTGCTATTTAGTGCGAGGTTGTGCTTACATTTACTGTGATTATTGCATATGGATAACATGGCATCTTCTGGGCAGAAGAAAGGTGGATGCGGCCACATAATGGCTAGCTTTGACACCCATGTTTGTTGTGCTCGTGAAAAGGGTGCTGGATCAGACCTGCGTGTTCAAGGCAAGGACGACTTCAGTAAAACAGGAGATTTTGATTGATCCATCACAGGTTAGTGTGGTAGGACCCATGGACTTAAACCAATCTACTGCCTTGGCTGCTTCTTCTAGTAACGTCTCTCTCTATGATTCTTCTGTTAAGAAAGAACTCTCAGATTTGAAAGATGAGTGGTCTACTCATTTTGCTTGCATTGAGGCTCTTCCAACCATGGGTTCTAACCTCATCTCTGCACAACCTGTGTTTGTAGTAGGACATGTTGCACCGGTGTTTTCCCCGGTTAAAGTGAAAGTTACTCATCCCCCACCTACTGGGGTCCTGTCTTCTTCACCCTTCTTGCCCCACACTGTTTCCTCTCCCAAACACTCGGAGCAGGTGGTGCAATTTGCATCCTGCCCCCAATCTAGTAGACACCCGTCCAGGAAAAGTGGTTAAGTTTTGGTCTAATGATGCCCCGCACCTGAACAGCTCTTGTATTGCCAAGCCTTCAGGACTGACAGTTTCTCCTTCATGACCAATAGCCCAGGATACTTTATGTAAATGGGACAAGGCCTTACGTGAAGGAACATATATATGCAACCAGGCTCCCAAGTTCAACCGGTGTATCACCAAGCTTCAGACAGACATTCAGGGGACTGTAGGCCCCTCAAAACTGAACTGTCCAAAGGTAAAGCATCTCAGAAGGCTGATAAGGCCCTTACTGAAATTCGGGCTCTTGCTGCCTTTAACCAAAATGTCAGCTTTTGTATGCGGAAGGCCATGCAGCATTTGGCCGACATTATTTTTGTGCAAATGAGAAACATCCCCCTACTAAGTCGGTACGAGTACCTGGATCACGTAAAGACTGGGATTAAGCCGGATACATGATGTGCTCTCTGCAACAGCCCTCTCAACTCCTCTGGTCTCTTCCCTGACAATATGGTACATAGGGCTGAGGAGATTGCTAAAACAGAACATGAACGTTGTACCACCCAGCCTGGATCGGGTCATGGTGGGTACGGCTCGAGGAAACAAATCAGATACCAACCTTATCAGGGCGGTTGGAACCGTAATCGGGAAACTCCCAGACACGGTCCTTCCACTCCAGACACAGACATCCCAGCTTGGCACTCCTTTGGAAGGAACCACAACAACTAGGGTAGGGGAAGAGGTGCCTCCTCAGGAGGTCGTAACCCCAAGGCTTTCAAAGGAAATGATAAAAAATGACAAATATTTTCATTATGTTCAAACCCAGGACCTTGGAAACATTGTTCATTTTGCTTGAAAGACTCCAAATGTTCTGTGTTTTAAATGTGTTTGTCAGGAGTCCAAATGTAAGTTGCATAAATGTTGTAACTCCAGCACCTTCTGTGTTTTTGAACGGGCCAACACAAGAGAAAGGTGTATTTTTTTATTTATTTGGGGTTTTACGTCGCTTTCAACACTGTACAGGTCATATCACGACGGGTAGTTGGAAGGGCAGAGGAAACCAGTACATACAGTTCGCTGGGGTTGTTTACTATAAACTGCGGACCAACGGCAAGCAACTACCAGCTTTCCCACTTAAGGCCATCCTGGGGATCGAACCCCGGCCTCAGAGGTTGGAGGCGAGAGTGTTACCACTCTGCGACCGTGGCCCCCTAAGAGAAAGGTGTAAGTCCCTGTGTAAATTCAGGAAATGGCCTAATAAAGCCTGTGAAAGATGTTTTTTCTGTAAATCTGTCTCCTGCCCCTCCTGTGACAAATGTCCTCAGTAGAAGGTCTGCCTGTGGGGGCCCAACTGCAAACTTTTTGGCAAGTCTGGGCCCAGAAGGGTTCAAGTCCAAGGGTAGTATCGATCCTGAAGGTAAGGTACAACCTTCCATTCAGTCTCAAACGTCTTCTCACCAGAATCCCTCTGATAAGGAGCGGATATGCCAATCCCCTCAGGAACAGCTACCTGCAGGTATCATTGCATTCCCTCCTTCAGAAACAAGCGGTGGAAAATGTAAGGGTTCAGTCCTCTCTGGGAGTTTACAACAGGCTCTTCATGGGGCCACGGTGGCAGTGGTAACACTCTCGCCTCCCACCTCTGCGGCCGAGGTTCGATCCCTGTCATGGCCGTAATTGGGAAAGCTGGTAGTTGCTTGCCGTTTGTCGGCAGTTTACAGTACACAACCCTAGCGAACTGTATGTACTGCTTTCCTCTGCCCTTCCAACTACCCGTTGTGATATGACCTGTACAATGTTGAAAGCGATGTAAAAACCCCAAATAAACAAATAAACAGGCTCTTCATTGTCCCCAAACCAAAGCAAAAATGCCGGCCAATCCTAGATCTCAGTGCCCTCAATCGGTTTCTAAAGGTCAAAACCTTCAAAATGGAAACCCCAGAGTCCATTCACCTATCTTTGCAACCGGGAGAGTGGGTAACGTTGCTAGATTTCAGCGACGCCTACTTTCACATCCCTATCAGCCCAAACTCAAGGAAATTTCTCTGATTCCATTATCAGGACCAAACCTTCCAGTTTCAAGCGCTCCCATTTGGCCTTTCTACAGCTCCTATGGAGTTCACAATTGTAGTCAAGGAGAAAAAGCTCATGGCTCGGGCAAGAAACATCCGAATGCACCAATATCTGGACGACTGGCTGATCCATGCCAGAGACAGAAATACATGTTTTCAGGATACCCAAACCCTGCTAGCTTTGTGTCAGGATTTGGGTTGGGTGGTGAACCTCAAGAAATCGGAATTGGAGCCCAAGCAGATTTTCAATTTTGTAGGCTACCAGTATGACTTGGTTCAGGGAGTAGTCAGGCCCACCCCAGAAAGATGGGAGGCCCTAAACTCCAATATCAATTCCCTGCTGAAAAGGCCAGTTGTTCAGTTTGACAATTCATGTCTTTGATAGGCCTTCTCACCGCAACTGCGACATGAGGCCCATCCAGTGCTACCTAAAGACACATTGGCACATCCTGGAGTCCTTGGAGAAAGTCATTCCGATTCCCCTGTCCCTTCATTGCCACCTGCAGTGGTGGTTAAAGGAGGAAAACATTCTGACACGCCAACATTGCACCCCCTTCGTCACGCGGTCCAGATCTTTACAGACACATCAAACGAAGGTTGGGGTGCACACTTAGGAGATTATACTGCAAGAGGCGGTTGGTCTGTACCGGAAAGCAAACTGCACATCAATTTTCTGAAATTGAAAGCGGTTTTGTTGGCCCTAAAAACATTCAAACCTCTATGCCGGGGTTGGGTAGTTTTCGTTACTACCGACAATACTACTGTGGTAGCTTACATCAACAAAGAAGGAGGCATGCGTTCAGGATCCCTATGTGCTCTCCTGTGGAGACTCCTGCCCTCGTGCAATCTCAGAGAAATTTGCCTGAAAGCATATCACATTCCAGGCCGGCTTAATGTGATGGCCGACAAAGTGTCCCGGCACCATCAAGTCATTCAGACGGAGTGGTCTCTCCATCCGGATGTCTTCTCCCAGATCTGCCACAAATGGCATCTTCCCAAAGTGAACCAATTTCAAACTACCTCAGTTTGTGTCCCCAGTTCCCAATCCCAAGGCGTGGACAGTGGATGCATTAAGCCTGTCTTGGGAGGATCTGGATCTGTATGCCTTTCCTCCAGTCCCCCTTCTGACAAATGTTCTGACAGATCACAGAAGGATGATAATCCTAGCTCTGGGCTGGCCGAACATGCCCTGGTTCTGGGATCTGGTGGAGATGTCATCCCAAATCCCAGTTTGTCTTCCCAACCACCCGGATCTCAACGGCAACCTTCACAGGGATCTACAAAACCTGAACCTTCATGCCTGGCTCCTAGAGCCAAAAATATCGGGGAACAAGGGTTCTCTGACCAAGTAGCAACGAGAATTGAAGCTCCTCAACAGTCTACCAGATTTGTCTATGACGCAAAGTGGGCCGTTTTTGTTCGATGGTGCAAGGCGCATCAGGTGGACTTCCATTAACCATCTGTAGAACAGATTGCTGACTTCCTCCTCCACCTGTTTCAGGACAGGAAGTTACAGCCAAGTACTATAGATGGGTATAGATCGGCCATTGCTGACAAAGTAAGTAACTTGTGGCTTGGGCTGACTCGGAGGTGTACCATCTGGGTCCGATAGTAGCGGCCCAGCAGGTCCATTGCTAGACCTGACTGCCTGCCTCCTTAGTTCTTGAGACATGTACATAGTGGATATAGTTGTACATTTAGTTGTTAATCTTTTGGGTCTCTCTTCCAGAGCCCATGGGGTTTTGGTTGATGGGTTTAGGGTTTCCTGTATCCTTAAGATTAACTCTTCTCTTCCTCATCCCAGGTGAGAAGAAAAAGGAGGGGGGGACCCAACTTGTTCACCCGGCCACCTGGGTGGTTTTCTCACACTGGTTAAGGGGTTCATTTCCCTCTAGAGCTAATAGCCTGGTCCCTCAGTCAGCTACCCTTCTCCACTGGGTAGTTATTCTATAGGGAGTCTGTTAGGTAAGAAGTGTTAACGCAACAAAATAGAAAATTTAATAGGTAAATAAAATTTTTATAAGTTTTATTGCATTGAATATCTTACGTAGCTGCCAGTAGCTATTGTCCGGTGCCAGCCAGTTTCTAGAAGACCTCAGAAAAAGCAACACCCCAATGGCTAACCAGACAGTGGCACTCCCCTCACTCCACCAATAACAATGCAGAAGTGAGTCACATGGCTTCATCTTTTTGATTGACACCTTACATTCACTGGAGTCTCTACTTTTTGGTTTGATTTTGGGTGAATATAGTACTTAGTTGCTATGTTTTTGGCTTACTAACTATCATGGCCTCTGTTGAAGAGATAACTCAGATCTTGGGAACATTTAAAGGCCATGTTTGATCTTCCTCAAAAATGTATAGCTGTAGAGAGAAGGGTACTTGCTAGGATCTGTGATGGGTTTGTGAGTTGTGAAGTTTGTTATCCCCCGAACAGCTTAGTAGACTTGTTACCCTTACCTGTAAGATTCAGAATGAGCAAAGTCTTTCTGATAAAGGGGTAATGGACCGTTTTAGTGACTGCATTACATGCTGTTAAGTCTTCTGATAAATCGAATGGATCTTCTGTGCCTCCGGATAATGCAAATGATTCGGACAAGAAGAATGCTTGCACAGTACACAAACCACCATAGCACTATGTCAAGACACAGGCTGCCTGGTGAATGCTTAAAAACAGAACTTATCCAAAACAGGTGTTCAGCTTCGTAGTATATCAATACAATCTAGTACTAGGCATAGTCACAAACAAGTGCCTTCGGGCGGTCTTCACATGTGTCCAATTCACTGGCACCTGAAAAGAACCTGTTCATGAGTCCCTAGAAGCAGATCCCTCTTCCAAGGTCCCCCACATCCATCTAAAATCTTGGACAGAGCCAAACAAAGGCTGGATACCTATTTGGGAGACTTTACTGCCAAAGGTGTTTGGTCAGTCCCAGGAACCAAATTACCCAAAAGTTACTGAGAACTGAAGACAGACCTCCTGCCCCAAAAAGACTGGAGCCCATGTCTCGGCGTCCAACCATTCTAATTTTCTTGTGCAACACCACAGTTTTCTCTTGTATCAAACACCAAGGGAGGTATAGGATCAGGTTCTCTCTGTGCCTTCCTTTGGAGGCTCCTCTCGTGATGTAACTCCCATCAAATTGTTTTGTCAGCCTGTCACATTCCAGGCCACTTGAATGTTACTGCGTACAAACTAGCACAGGCAAGTGATTTGAACAGATCTGCCACATGTAACACCATCCTCAGATAGACCTGTATGCCACCAGATAGACCATGCCATAATTGATGTTTCCAGTCCTGGGCAGTGGATGCCCTAATGCCCCTGTTCCACTAAAGGATTAAGCCCCGATCCTGTTGGCAACCCTTAATCGTGGACAGTCAGTGGAAAAAAAGCAAAAATGGGCGGGAATATTGGGTCGGTTTTAAAGTCTGGGATTAAGAACAGATCGTCCCCAGGAAGCCTCAGGATGCCTCAGGCAGCCCCAGACAGTCTCCGACTGGTCTGGGACTAAGAACCGACTAAGCCGCGTTTCTGGTTGGTTTTAACCGCGATCCTGTCGTAGACAAACCGACCGGGTCCCAGGATGCCTCAGGCCTCCTAGGACTAAACCCCGACTAACACCTGATTAAGTCTTGGCGTCCTGAGGTGTCCTCAGGGCTCCTCAGTCTTCCCCAGACCAGGATCGCCGATTCTTGTTTTGCAAAGTTGCTGGATTTTCTGGGTATATATATATATAAAATCCACAATCTAATATCATTGCTTTTCTGGGAACACAGCAGGATGCCACCTTTTAATGGAGGACAGATTCAACAACAACTTAGGGCTTTTTTGGTTTTTATTCAGTTACAAATAATCATGTATTTCCTATTTCTATGTCGACCACAGCAACCACCACCACCAGCACCACCACCACCACATGCACCCATACAGAGACTTAGAAGAAGGCACAACATGTGGGTCAGGCCATGGCTACTGCAGAGAGAGGAGAGGGGGCCTACCACAACATTATGGCTGATCTGTATGCCACAGATATTCCAGGATTCACCAACTACATGAGGATGACCCCAGAATTTTTTGAAATGATAAAGACCAGACTGGAACCACGCCAGGCAGGCCACCAACTACAGAGCTCCAATCAGTGTTGGGGAGAAGTTAGCCCTCACCATCAGATATCTGGCCACTGGAGAGTCCTACACATCATTATCCTGTCAGTTCAGGGTTGGAAGATCCACCATTTCCAAGTTTCTACCCGAGGTCTGCAGGGCCATCCAAAATGAGTTCACCAGGGAGTACCTGAGATGTCCTACTACCCCAGATAAGTGGAAAGAACTGGAGAGGGAATTCAGGATCAGATGGAATGTTCCACATGCCCTGGGAGCCCTGGATGGAAAGCATGTGGCCCTGAAGAAACCCAAGAACACTGGAGCCCTCTACCACAACTACAAGGGGTTATTTTCCATTGTGATGTTGACCCTGGTAGATGGACAGTATAAGTTTAGATGGGTGGATGCAGGTACTGAAGGATCTTGATCAGATGGCCAGATATTTAGTGCCTCTCAGCTAAAGAGGATTGAAGATGGCAGGATAGGCTTCCCTGACCCAGCTCCTATAACACAGGGTAGTCCAGATGTCCACTACTTCATCCTTGCGGATGATGCTTTTACCCTGAAGACCTGGCTCATGAAACCCTATGGCAGAAGGATGTTAACCAGAGAGGAAAGGATTGTCAATTATAGAATTTCAAGGGGCAGGAGAGTTGTGGAGAATGCTTTTGGCGTCCTTGTGTCAAGATTCAGGGTGATGAGGACCACCATTAAACTACTCCCAGCAACAGTCAGAGAAGTGGTCTTTACCTGTGAGGTTCTACACAACATACTGAGAAGCCAGTATCAAGGTCAACCTGGTGGTCAGCAGCCTGGGGAGGACGATGATGATGATGTGCCTGATGATTGTGGATTGATTGGTGATACTGCTGGTGGTGGCCAAGACAGAAACCCTGCTAGAGAAGCCAAGAGACAGAGAGACTACCTGAAGGACTACTTCAACAATGAGGGAGCAGTGGCGTGGCAAGATGGCAGAATATAACTCCTGCTGTAGTAACCAGTCCTTTTCAGGACTAAAAAACAGTCATTTTAAGGACTACCAAATATTCCAAAAAACAATTAATGAGCTATGTTTGCTACAGACAAACCCCATGCCAAACATAACTAGTACTGACACACAAACAGACAAACCCCATGTCAAACATAACTAGTACTGATGCACAAACAGACAAACCCCATACCAAGCATAACCAGTACTGACGCACAAACAGACAAACCCCATGCCAAACATAACTAGTACTGACGCACAAACAGACAAACCCTATGCCAAGCACAAGTCACCCAACTGACAAACAGACAAAACAAGTGATAAACAATATTCTCAAAAACAGGACACAAACCCCAAAATAATTTGCTAAGTGGAATGAATATTTCATATAATATGCAAGCTACATACTCATTTCACTTAATATGAGATTTATCTTGCAAATATATTTGAAACAGAAATGTTTTCCTAGAAATCTAAAAAATAAATTCTTCTACCACACTTGACAAATATTTATCGGATATAAATACTAAAGTGGGTTTAATAATGGGAGATAATGTTTGCAAAACTGTTTGTACTGAACTTTTTTGTTTTGGGAGGGGAATTGGAAGAACACGCAGCTGAATAATTGTTTTTGGAAGATTTGGTGGCCCTTAAAAGGGCCGGCAGGTCAAAGACCTGCCCTGACTGGATGGCTACTGAGGAGGCTGCTGCTGCTGTTGAGGCGGTGCTGAAGTGGTGATAGTAAAGAGCTGCTGCTGTGGTTGTTGCAGCTGTGGTTGCTCTACGATCTGTGTAGATGTCAGATCAGGTAGCTGGCTTAAAATTCCACTCAGGTTATGTCTGCTCCCTTCGTCCTGTAGAGTTAGGACAGATGTAGGGTTGCTGAAGCCAATGGGGCTTGGTGTATAGTAGACAAAACTGCTGCCAGCTGCTGCTTGAGTGGAACTAGACGCCTGTTGAGTGGTTGGTGGCAGTATCCCGACCCTCTGTGACTCCATGGTAATAGTGGCTGATCTTCTGGGCAATTGCTGATGCCTACGGTTGCTCTTGATAGTTTCAATGTCTCTGAATATCTTGCCCTTTAATTCTTCAAATTCTTCTTGAGTCATTTTTTTGGCCTCTGATGCCACGTAGTCGAAGAAGGGCTGCCTGTCAGACTTCTGCTGCAGAAAACCTGAGATAAGTGTCCTCATCTGTTCAAAATGTTCCAGAATCTTGGAGTCTGTTGTTGAAACAGGTGTAGATGAAATTATGGAATGACTCCTCTCCCTCAGGACACTTGACTCGAGGTGTTCTGTGTCAGTAGTTGATCCACGTGATTCGTCCTGCTTGCTGGTATTCGAACTAGCCTCGAACCCTGAACTTCTGTTGGCCCTCTTTCTTCTGATGTGGGTTTTAAGGAAACCCATCTGTTGGTAGACCCAGGACTGTCTCTTGGTCATCTCCCTCGGGGCTTGGCCAGATTGGAGCTTAGACAGCTTGCCATAACGCGTTCGCTGGGACTCGAACCAACGTCTCACATCAAAGGGCTGTAGATGAAGTTCTGCAGCTATTTCTGCCCAGAGAGTCTCTCTTCTGGTCCTGTCATGGAATCTTGGGTGTTCCTTGTCATAGAGCTCAGGGTGTTGCTTGACAAATTCCACAATGGAAACTTCCTGAGTATCTGTAAAAGTGGCACACACCCTAGCTCTCTGAGCTGAAGAATGGCACTCCGGATCTTCTTCACACCTCTCTTCTTCCTCTGCTACAGCTTCCCCAATAGCTTGACTTTCCTGTATCTCCTCCTCCTCTCTTCCCTCAACCCTTTCCTCTGGAAGTTCTAGAACTTCAACTCTTTCCTCAACCTCGCCTTCCTTTTCCTTGTCATCCATCCTTTTCCTTCCTCTCTTCCCTCCTTTCTCTTTCCTCATACTCCAGTCGACAATAAAATAAAAAAACTTGTAAAATGTGTCTGCTAACTGTGAAATTTGCCCTAAGCTCAAGTATATAAAATATAAAATAAAAACTGAAAACCCCTACAAATCAGTGTCACACATCTCTCAGTAACCAAACAGTCAGTAACAATGAGAATGTGTGCGCGGTCGCTTATATAGTCCCAGACCTCCTCATTGCCTTGTTTTAATTTCAGACACGTGTGAAAGAGTCGGTTCTTAGTCGGTTGTTAGTCCCAGGCATCCTGAGGTGTCCTCAGGCCGCCCCAGACTAAAAATGTGTGGTCCCAGGCGTCCTGAAGAGGCCGGTTTGGATCGGTTATGGTCGGTTACCCTTAGTCGGGGCTTAGTCCCAGACCTAGATTTTTGGGTCTCAGGACACCGCAGACAGTCTGAGGCTTATGGGGACTAATGCAACCGACCCACTTTCTCACGCATGAAATTCATACGCATCACATTTGAGTCTGCGACTAAGAACCGGCCTCCTGGGACTAAGCTATGGAGGTCTGGGACTAAGGGTCGCAGGCGGCCTGGGACAACAACCGACTGTAAATTTGGGTCGGAGGAGGCCTGAGGACGCCTGGGACTGGACATTTTGTGGAGGGCGGGAAATATGAATCGGTTGTAGTCGTGTGAAATATCAAACATGTTTGATTTTTCACACGGCCTCAACCGACCACAACCGACCCTTACATAAAGTCTGGGACTGAGCAAATATTTGAAACCGACCCCCCAAAATCCTTAATCGGGAGCCTTAGTCGTGTGGTGGAACACCCACATTAGAGTCTAAGTAACAGAATATCCATTTACAGCAAGTGTGTGAGACTCTCACAAAAGCGACATCATTTGCCCTTCTTTTTTATCAGAGGGGGATATACAAAGACCACACCAAACACAGCCTGGTGTATATTTTCAAATACATTTCCGTTAATTTCTTTTCTTATCTCATTAAAGTATATTTTTGGAATTCTAGATGTATATTAAGAATGGTGAAAAGTTTATTTCAAATTGTTTTAACTGGGTAGCTAACAGACTTAGCAGATGGCTCTTGAAACTTAATATACTTTATCACCAGATAACACATATAAAATTTAGCATTACAAGGCCATGATGATTTGGAATTTAAAAGTACAAGGTTAAGCCCTTTTTAATAACCGGTAGGTATTTCCTTGTGGTTTCCAGGAGAAATTCTTAGTATAAGGGACTGTGCACATATGTGTGTTCTGTTGTGCTGTGGAATGACTTTTTTTTACACATGCTGAGCATGCTGAGAAATTTTTCTCAACTTGCAAATTCTATTTTATGAAAAAACTTAAACTAACCAGAATAGTTGTAATGATCATATAAAATTGAACATCTAGTTACTTATGCCATATTTTAATATCACTCCTGAGTCTCAGTCTCCCTTTTTGTTTCACCTATGTACCTATGCTGGATGCACATAGGGATCACCTTCTCTGGGATTAGTGTCATTCTTGTCAAACTTCAATTTAGGACAATATCTAAAAAAATGGCTTAAGGGATACAATTCCAATTTGGCATGTGGATGCAATTCTTCAAGGTGTGCCCTATTTTAAGGTGACCTTAAATGACCACTAGTAATATATTATATTATTATATTGAATTCAATTTTTGGCGTTTCTGGACAGTATCTCGAAAAACCCTTGAAAGATTCAGCTCTCATTCAACATGTGGTTGTCACTGGTTTTCAAGGTTCCCCTATTTTTAATGTGACCTTGAATTCCCAATGCATAAAAGAATTATATTAAGTTATATTACATTGCATTCTACTTTTACATGTATAGTCTGGTACTTGGTCCTACTTAAGTTCCCTTCATTAAGGTGTCCTTAAACTCCAAGTAATGACAGTAACTTATGCATCTGACAAATCTTGAATAGAATATGCATGAAAAGATTACCTTAAACTCTCTCACATCTGTAAACGGGGTTTGAGTTTAAGGTTAGCACAACTTTTTTTGGTTTTTTTTGTATATTTTATATGGTAATGGGGGCCACGGTGGCACAGTGGTAAGGGGTAACACACTCTCCTCCCACCTCTAAGGTAGGTGGTTCGAACCCAGCACCTCATTTGGGAAAGATGGTATTTTCTTACCTATAGTCAGCAGTTTACATTACAGTAACTTGACGAACTATATGTACTGCTTCCCTCTGCCCATAAAACTACCCATTGTGATATGACCTTGATGTGGTAAGGGAAAATTTTTAACATGTACACATGCCTAGACTAAAAGAAGGTGTCTCTTGTAAGGTTACAATAGACTGACGATACTTTTTTAAATCTTAGGAGCTTAAGGATCAACAGCAGCTATGATGAACGACATACATGTATATGGTCATCATCATTGCATTTTATTTTTGGAAAATTTTTTTGAATACTGTTTGATACATTAAATTCATATTTTCATGTGGAAGTTGCCAGTCATACCTATGTACCATATATTAAGTTTACATTGAATTCCCACTAAGAATAATCATATCTAAATATTTTTTTTACATTTCTGGACAATAGCTCCAGAAGCTTAAGTGATGCAAATCCAAATTGGCACATGGATGTAACTGGTCTTTAAGGTGTGTAACATTTCAATGTGGCCTTAAACTCCCCTTGATAATATAACATGATTATTTTGTATTTAATTTTTAAATATTTTTTTCACTTCTGGAGAATATCTCAAAACCTGCATGACAGACTGAATTTAAGTTTATCATGTTTATCTAACTCCTTATAGAGATGTGCTCTATTTTAAGCTGACCTTAAGCTACCATTGATAACATTATTGTCTATCCTAAAATCAGGAATACTATGGATCATGTACGGTCATCGCCCACATCCGTGTCTGTATAAATATCCACATCCAAGTCTGGAGGGATTGTTTTGTGTTTTTCTTTTGGCAGTCCAAGATTCAAAAACATCAAAAATTTTGACTATTGCTTGTGATTCTTTCAGATTTATTTCATATTTAGTGCATGAATTGGTGATTACGATGTCTCAACACCCTATCTTATTTGTATTCCTAGGGTCAAAATCAAGCAACTAATAGTTATTTTAAACCCAGGAGTCAAAATTATGCTCTGGGGATTTAAAACCATAACAAAATTGCTTGTAACTTGAAAACTATTGCATTTGGAGAATTTTGTTTAAATATGTTATCTGGCTATTTTTGGGTTATTACATAGTAAAATTGCAGATGTGTAGCTCATGGCATAGCTGAGCAAAGGCTACTTTCAAATTATTACTGTCGAATAAATTAGTTGTAACTTGAAGACTATTGAGTTTAGAGTATTTCATTTAGATATGTTATTCACCTACTTTTGGGTCATCTATTCCATAGTAAAATTATAGACCTTTAGCTCATTTCAAAGCTAAGTAAAAGCTACTTTGAGATTCTCACTCTTCAGTGAATCACTGTTGAGTAACTTGAAAGTTATTACATTTGGATAACTTTTTTAACCTATTTTTAGATCAGCTATAAAATAGTAAAATTTCAGACCTCTACTTGATTGCATAGCTCAGCAATTGCTACTTTCAGGTTCTCACTGTTGAGTATTGAAACAGTTGTACCTTGATAACCATTGCATTTACAGTTTTTGTGCAAATATGTTTAATCACCTACTTTGGGGTCAGCTATAAAATAGTAAAATAGTAAAAAGCTAATTTGAGATTCTCACTGTTGCGTAAATCATTTGTGACTAATTTCATTTTTTCTTTTAAACAAGGTCATTTTTGTTCACCTGTCCCACCCCTATTCAGTATGTTATTGAAGCATGAAAATTGGGTTTATAGATCCAAAATTGATATCTTTATGTTAGTTACCTTAAAATCAGCCAAATCAGATGTCTTTGGAATGCAGTACACAGGCACAAGAGATTGGTAACATTTCTAATACCGCTTTTATTTTTAAATTTTTTTTTATATTTCTTGACATCACTGTGACATTGCAAAATGATCATGGTGATTTGAGTATTATCCAGGAAAATTGATTTGACTGGATATGGAAAATCATTACCTTGGTTACCTCAAAATGACTCATTGTTTAAGTCATTCAAACACAGTCATATAGGAAAACTTTTTTTCTTTTTCTTGTATCATTTTGTTGTAGGAAATGGTTGAAGTATCATCATCCTGATAACTGTGTGAACAGTCCAGAGGATGAACTGTTTCTAAAAATCTATTCAAACTACCTGAAGGATCTGCCTGCAGAGGTAAGACTCAAATAAATGATACCAATATTTTAATGAAGTAAATTATTTACAGATGTATTTAATTACCCACTTTTACCAGGAATATCCTGCAAGTGTAATCAGATGTATATAAAATTCTGAAAATGATAACAGACCCTTTCTCACAACATCTAGAATTAGTAATATTTTTGTCTTGGTCCAGTGTCCAGCGTCCACCATCACATTTCCTTTCTCCTCATCTTAAAGAAACTATTTTAGTTATATTTACAAAACATTTCCTTGTTCGACTTTCAACAAGGAGTTTTGTTGGCCCTCTAGAACAAAGGGAATTGTAGGTAGAGATCCCAAATTTGCAGGATATGTTCACCAGTACAAAATCTTGACTGAAAATATTTTTGGTCCCATTTTGAAAAACAAGATGGCTGCAATGGGAATTTCTTTTTAGTCATGAAAAGTGCTTATACCTTCCTTATTATTAGTCCTAGAGATTTGGAACGTCAAAGCAACCTATAGGAAATCATGGGCAGCGAATCTTCTGGTGTGGTCAGATTTTGACCTTTAAGGTCAAACGAGGATAGGCAAACTTAAAAGTGCTTATAACTCGATTATTATTGGTCCTATAGGTTTGGCATGGTAAACCGACCCACAGGAAATCATGGGCTGTGAGTCTTCTGATGTGGTCAGATTTGACCTTGGATCCCTCCTTCAAGGTCAGACGAGGATAGCCAAAGTTAAAAGTGATTATAACTTGCTTATTATTGGTCCTAGAGGTTTGGAATGGTAAACCTACATATAGAAAATCATGGGCTGGGAATCTTCTGGTGTGGTCGGATTTGACCTTGGACCCCTCCTTCAAGGTCAAACGAGGATAGTCAAACTTCAAATTGCTTATAACTCGCTTATTATTGGTCCTAGAGGTTTGGGATGGTAACCAACTTATGGGAAATCATGGGCTGGGAGTCTTTGCTGTGGTCAGATTTGACCTTGGGCCTCTCTTTCGAGGTCAAATGAGGATAGCCAAACTTAAAAGTGCTTACAGCTTGCTTATTATAGGCTTGAGGTTTGGGATGGTAAACCAACCTATGGGAAATCACGGACTAGGAATTTTCTGATCTGGTTGGATTTGACCTTGGACCCCTCCTTCAAGGTCAAACAAGGATAGCCAAATTTAAAAGTGCTTATAGCTTGCTTATTATTGGTTTGTTTCATAACTTGAACAATAACTTAGCACCAATCCCTTTGAAGATCACTAACAAGATGTAAGCCATGGTCCAACAGGATTCTACTTTTTTTACTTGTTCTCAACCCTAAGTGGTGATGAGATTCTTGTATATTATAGTTAATGTGAAATGACACTAGTTTTTTTTAACTTTAGCAGATTGTTTTATGATCTTTTCAGAGTAACTCCATGTGGAACACCATCATAGATGTAGAGGTTGCAGTTGTAAAAATAGAAAAAAACTGAAACAGAAGGTGTTTATCTATTCAGTGATTTTTATTGTGGCTGTAAGATACAGATATATAATTATCTTCCAAGTCTTTTCCCTATGGACATCAAACCAAAGCTGTTTTGTTAACATGCTAGTTTTATCTATTTAGGGGTATATATGGCATACTTGGGTACATTTAGGGACAATTTTTTGCCAACCACTGCTTTTGACAAGAAACCCCTAAATTTCCCTAAAAAGATATTATATCTTGACAATGACATGACATAAATTGATATTGACTCCAAAGTGGATGATTTTGTTGCATAGGCCTAGTGCATATATTTCTCATATGTGTCCCTTAACATTGCAAACCCTTTTTTGACTCAAGAACATCAAAATATTTTGTGTGTAAGTTCACAAAGAAAAGATTTTTCATTACAATCACCATGAAAGTGGATAAATATACAAACATATTTCATAGAAGGTTACATGGTATTTAGTGTATGGGTGAATTCAAATGTTTTCATATATTCATTCATCTTTTGTGACAACAATTAAGAAGCCTGTTGCAATGACCTAGTACAGTATTTCAAAAATATGCTCCTCTATCAAATATACTGATGCTATTGACCCATCCTTACATTGACATAATTGATACATTATTAGTTGTTATCCTCATGCCCACCTCCCCTTGTTGATATTGTAATTGCATCTCTTTGTCTTTCTGCTTGTCCATACACATAATTTGAAAACTATACATCATCCATAGATGAGGGTTTCTGCATTCTCAGGCACTGCTGGTTTAAGTATGCATCTGATAATGTGTCATTTGCATCTGACTACTTCTGCATATCTCATATCTTGAAATAGCAGATATCTTAACTTTTATGCACCAAATTTTTAGGCATATGTGTATTTCATTCTCTTTTCAGACGAGTTACGAGATATAAGAAGACACCTGCTACCTTACTCCATTACTGATTTTACAGATGATTTTCCACCAGGCTATGGAAATGCTTTGGAAGAATGCTTGAAAGAAATAAGCAAAAAAAATCTTCTATATAGGCACAAACTTTTGCACCAGGTAGGATTTCAGCGCTGTTTTATGGAATATAAGCCCAAACTTTAGAACCCAAAATTATTTGCGTTTTTATTAAATGTTTACCTTTATAACAGTTATTATTGTTATTCCAACACCTGTCCATGACATGTTGATTTGTAGTTTCAAATCTATGTTACATTGAAAAATATCTCGGTAATTTATTTTTAAAATTTTGCCTGTGTGTGCATGCGTTAGTTAGTCATGCAGACTTCTCCCAAACTACTACAGTTACAGATTTTTTGTAAATTAATTGTTCCAATGAATTTTCATGCCCTCGAAAATGTTTTGGGTTTTATGGACTTAGGCTTAAAGATAAGTGAGTAATAGCAATGTTAGCTACTTGGAGTAAAGGGCTCATAACTCAAAACTATTGCAGTTACAACTTTTTCTTCAAATATGTTGTTCAGCTACTTTGTCCTTAGCTATAAGATGGTACATAGTTTGGGGATCCATTGCATGCCATAAGTGAGTAATAGCTATTTTCTTATTTGTATCTAAATAATGACATAAGTAAATGTCAAATATCTTCAAAAGTATTAAAGTTAGAGAATTCTTTTCAAATATGTTATTCATATACTTTTTGATAAGCTATCACATAGTAAAGTTTCAGATCTGTTGCACATTAGATAGCTGAGTAATAGCTACTTTGAAATTCTACAGTTGAGTAAATCCATTGTAACTCCAAAACTATTGCAGTTAGAGTATTTTCCTAAAATATGTTGTTCAGCTACTTTTTCCTTAACTGTAAGATGGCATATAGTTTGCAGTTTTGTTGCATGCCATAAGTGAGTAATAGCTATTTTCTTATTTGCTAGCAAAATAACAACATAAGTAAATGTCAAATATCGTCAAAAGTATTCAAGTTAGGTAAATATTTTCAAATATGTTATCCATCTAGTTTTTGGTAAGCTATCAGATAGTAAAGTTGCAAACATGTTGCACACTGGACAGCTGAGTAATAGCTACTTTGAAATTGTGACTGTTGAGTAAATCCATTGTAACTCAAAAACTACTGCAATTACAGTATTTTCCTAATATAATTTGTTCAGCTACTTTTTTCTTAGCTATAAGATGGCGTGTCATTTGGGGTTCCATTGCATGTCATAAATGAGCAATAGCTATTTTCTTATTTGTAGCAAAATTATGATGGAAATAAATGTCAAATACCTTCACAAGTACCAAAGTTAGGTAAATCTTTTCATTTGTTATTAATCTAGTTTTTCTTAAGGATACTTTCCTGTGTCCTTTATATTTTTGTTGCTTTTGCAGATGTAGGTCAAAAGCTAAGTGAGTAGATAGCCGAGCAAGAGCTACTAAAATGAGTAAATGTTTTTTATCTCTAAAAGTGTTACAGATAGGCTATTTCTTCTAAATACGTCCTTACCTACTTTGGGTTGATCTACTGCATAATAAAGTTGCAGAACTGTAGCTCTTTGGATGGCAGAGTAATAAGTACTAAAAGGAGTAAATGCCTTGTCTTTAAAAGTATTGCAATCAAATATTAAGCTTGTTGTCACTTCTACCTGTGCCTCCATCTCACAAGAAAATTTATATTCCACTCTCTTTAGTACATCTAATTTATACGGCGGGAGATAAATGCATGCGTCAGAATGCTTGTTGTGAAACGATTTATCTCAGTTCTCGCCATTCTTTCCTGTAAAATGTCAACTGATACAAGACCCAGATGTCATTCTGTGATTTTTTTTCATTAATTGTGTGCATTAATTGTGCTTCTTTGTTTTGGGGTGCAGTTTCCTTTTAAATGCTGAAGTTTGCCTTCAATATGTCTCTTATTGGTGGGTGCTTTTTTACAGTTTGGGATATTATATACATTAAGTGTTGGAAAAGATCCCCACATGCTTACCTATGACCATTGTGTAGGTCACATTTTCCAAAATGTTTTAACCCCACAAACCTTTAAGGGTGGAGGGAAAAAGTTTATCCAGGCTGTATCTCGGAAACCGTAAGGTGTAGAAGTTGATACTTGATAGGGACATTAGTTAGGAGGTGTGCAACATCATGGTCTGACCTTGATTGGACATTTCACCTTGCTGTAGTGACCTTGACCTATAAAATCTTGTCCGGGCTATATCTCGGAAACCGTAAGGTGTAGGAAGTTGATGCTTGGTAGGGACATTAATTGTTAGGGGTTGTAGGTGTGCAGCATCATGGTGTGACCTTGATTTGACCTTTGACCTTGTCATAGTCACCTTGACCTTTAAAATCTTGTTGGACCTTTGGGTCTGTCTTTTGATGCAGATTAAGCACTGCTAAAGTCATATTAGAATTTATTACGAATTTTACTTTTATAACTTCTCATTGTAACAGGTGGAATTTCATCAAGTGAGCCACAGATTTTGCTCCAACACCACACATAAGCATTCATTGAATGCATTGTCACTTCTGTATGCATGGTAATATTCAAAACATCCAAGCTATAATTCGGCCATGCAGATGTAGATAAAGAGTGTTATAATGTTTCGTTTACTGCTGCCATCTTGTTATTGAATTATCTTGTTTGAATACTTCATCTTTACATGTATTATCTTTCTCTTAGACATTGTTTGGACCTTTATATAACTGACAGTGCTCTGAAAGTGTCCTGAACTTTGTAATGATACAGTACTTCTATACCTCCTGGTGTTAAAAATATTTCCCTAGGCTGTGGGTTACGGGCATCTCTGATGCTATTTTGGGGTCTATCCATTCTCCATCACTGTACAGTTAAAATATTTCCTGCATTTAGGTGTGACATACATTTACATACATATTAATGTTAATAAAATCTTGAGATGACCCTACTTCTCTACCCCCTTTGTCTGCTCAAATGGGGTCATAAAATCACCAATTTGGGGATTTTTTGGGCTTTAATTTCCTTTAAAATTGTCTTTAGAGCCTAAGAGACTATTGGGAATTTATGGTAAACCATATGTAGAGACTCTAAGAAGATAGTCAGATTTCTATACCCTTCCATTATGGGTAAAACTTGGATCCTAAACTTGCAACTTTGATGTTTTACCTTATAATTGGGAGGTATTAAGATGCCATGTGTAGAAATTCTTCTTGAAATGTCAACTGATACAGGGCCAGGATGCCATACTGTGAGTCTGTCAAAGAGCTAGTTAATTTCCCCAATCGGTCATGTTGGGTCAAAATAGGTGGTTGGTCACTACCTCAGAAACTATCACGATTTCTGTGCTTTCTTGGAATAAGTTAATCATCTTATGCCAAAATGTTAGGCCTCAAGTACTTAATGAGTTCTGGTCACTTTTTGCAGGACAGGTGCATTATATTATGCTTTTTCAGACACTTTATTTTTGTTGCGAAACATTTTTCTTGTTATAATATATCATCTCTTTAGACATTATAACCCTTGGGACACTGTTCTGAAAAGATCTTGCAAAGCCTGTAAAGAAGAGCAGGGAATCCTTACGAATGTAACAAGTAAGAAATTCTGTTCATTTTCTCACAACCTCAGTAAAGAATTGTCTGTAATCTTGTGCACCCTACTGGAAGATGTATCTCTGGAACATCCATGACTCATTTTATATGTCTTTTGAGGTGGGCCAGTTATAAACATGTCATGAAATAAAACAAACAGAAAGTAAGATAAATTCCCTGTGAATTAGTTTCAAGGTACGCATATTTATAAAAAATGTGATATATTTAACGCTTAAATAAAACATTAACAGGTTTACATTTTTGCATATATTAACTGTCAAAAGCTCTACAGTGGAGAACGTTGGAAGCTGGTTATCTACCAGTGTGGTACTTTGGTACTAAACTGTAAAATACCCTGCTAAAGCATAAAATACCAAAAAACAATGTGAAATACTCAGAAATATCTTAAAATATCATGTATTACAGGTAAAATGAATAGCAATAAGATTTTTATGTGATACTCATCAGTTAACATGTTGAAAAATAGTCATTTCAGATCTTGGAAAATATCATATA
Source organism: Sabellastarte sp. h YS-2021 (assembly GCA_964017235.1). Taxonomy (NCBI): domain Eukaryota; kingdom Metazoa; phylum Annelida; class Polychaeta; order Sabellida; family Sabellidae; genus Sabellastarte; species Sabellastarte sp. h YS-2021. The sequence goes on from OZ024933.1 coordinate 114,034,462, forward strand.
AATATGTTTTAAAAACTTCGATAAAGGAAACATATGATATTTTCGTTTCCCAAATTTCAACAAGACGGGAGGTGTCAACTGGCATTCATCTTTTTGAAAAATGATCAAAAAGAGCTGAGTAGCAGCCAATCATAATGCTTTATTGTTGGGCAATATCTCTTGATCTCGCCCATTTTGATTTAAAAAATATCACACTAATTTCCATTTTCATCAATACATATGCTCTGTGAATGTAAAGATTTTTTTAAATATGGAGGATTTTGATAGGCTAAAAAGGACAATAATGCAAGAAAATTGTTGCCTTATTAGGAAATTGAGGTGTTATGTACTTGGTCAATCATGTAATGCTTCAAACTGAACCATGGGATCAATAACCAAGCCATGGATGTTTTGTTTTCTGCAGTCTGTCTCCTATGTAGTATTTGGGAGTTGAAATAAGTCAATTAAATGTGTTTCTTGTGTAACATGTGATGTGTGAAGGAACTTTTACAATCATTATATTCTTGTCTATTCTGTACTTTTATAGTGCTTAATCTCAGCCAGAGTAGCTATCATTTTTACATACAATTACTACAAAAGAAAGATAACAAATAGTATTGCTATGATAGCCATAGTAAACCAGTTCTTTCCCCAGCAATATTGTGATGTATGAAGCCCGGAGCCAAGTGCCGTATGGCATCATAAATTGCAACATTGCCCAGAATGAAGTGTTTTCTTCTCTACTGACCACAAATTAAATATCTTTATTGTACATGCAGGCATTCTACACTTCTCAAGAAAGTGTATAAAGAAGAATGTTCAAGCTGTGCACAGGATTTCAGTGATTACATAGACACTGATGATGAACTGCCTGATCTGGATGACATTTTTATGAATTATGGTAATCATCCTTCAAGTTGTGAAATTGTCTATTTCTACTGCAATAATATTCAGCTTTGTGAGTTTGTCATACCTTGATCCATAATTTTTTAGTAATGTGAATACAGTATATGGAAAATATTAGGTTGAAACCTTTTTAGCCAGTTGAATTTATTCTTAGGATCCTCATTCAAGGTTACCTGGACATTTTGCATTTCAAATGTGACTATATGTCGTCATTGTTCCAATTTTGATGTGAAACTAAGTTATATGAAATCAGGGCCAGGAAACAGGTGTGGTGCAATTACACCTTGTGCTGATACACCTTGCAGGATATGTTCCTCATTATAAAATCTTGACTGGGAATATTTTTGGCCTCATTTTGAAAAATAGGATGGCCGCCACAGGCGTTTATTTGTAAGTCATGAAACGTGCTTATATATCTCCCTTATTATTGGTCCTAGAGGTTTGGGATGGGAAACCAACCTATGGGAAAACATGGAATGGGAATCTTTTGGTATGGTCAGATTTTACCTTAGACCATGCCTTCAAGGCCAAACGAGGATAGTGAAACTTAAAAGTACTTATAACTCGCTTATTATTGGTCCTAGAGGCTTGGGATGTAAACCAACCTTTTGGAAATCATGGACTGGGAATCTTTTGGTGTGGTCGGATTGACCTTGGACCATGCCTTCAAGGTCAAACGAGGATAGCCAAACTTAAAAGTGCTTATAACTTGCTTATTATTGGTCCTACAGGTTTGGGATGGTAAACCAACCAATAGGAAATCATGGGCTGGGAATCTTTTTGTGTGGTTAGATTTGAACTTGGACCCCTCCTTCAAGGTCAAATGAGGATAGACAAAATTAACAGTAATTATATCTTGCTTATTCATTTTCCTAGAGGTTTGCAGTGTCACACCAACCTATAGGAAATCATGGGCTAAGAATCTTTTGATATGGTCAGATTTCACCTTGGGCTTCTCCTTAAAGGTTAAGGGATGTTTGAATGGCTTTGGTGAGTTTTCTTTCTGGTGGATACAATTTGCATCGGTTCTCCAATGCGATAGGTCTAGTTATTGTTCCAGTTGTAATGTGAAACTAGTCTGTAGGAAGTAATAGTCTGAGAATCATAATTTCTCTCCATGCCCTAAACATTTCAAACTTTTTCCTTGTATTGTCAGCTGACACAGTGATCAAGGACTCTATATTTTTATGTCCCAGGATAACAGCCAGGAACACTTATGTTTTAGCACAAACAAATGTGAGAACTTAAAAAAATATTGGAATATGTGGGTACATTATGTGCAAGGCCTCACACCCTATTTTTTGGTTGCGTCAGCTTTCCACTAGATGGCCAATGTAAGCCTTCTATATGTAAAATTAGGGCCGTTTCTTTGATAGCTTAAAAGTATTTTATCTAGCCTTTTCAAAATTTTTGTATGGGTATATACAGGTAAGAGTTCTGAGATTATTGTTTTGTTGCCATGGCCTTCCACTATAAGACTGAGAGAGATCTTCCAAAGGTGAAATTTAACTTATTTCTGCACAGTTTTTCTTGGTACTGATATACACAAGGACCGATTATTCTTCAGTTGATACTTATAGTACATATATATGTCCCTGCCATGCACAAAGATATCGTGGCTGCATCAACGGTTATTTTCAGAATGGTTTAATCCACTGTATGTTATGTTACACCATGTCCCATCCCGTGATACACTGCATTGAGACACAATCTACTTTTATTCTGAAATCAACAATTTCATTGCATTAATACATCTTAGCCAATGGACAATTGCTAAACCAGTTGGCGTGGACCAGTCGGCCAAATGTCAGAAAAAGATGAGCTGCATTTCCACTGCGAGCACTGGTCCAGTACTGTGCATTCACTAGGTGGTGTGACATACTTCTTTCCTGTCTAGACAGTGTGACGTCATAGCATCTTTTTTGTTTGGCATCTGTACTGTGTAGATATGTTTTGGAGAGGCTCTCAGAAGTTGAAGTATTTTTGGAATATTTAGGCTCCACCAGATGGTGCAGTGGTGATGTCTGAACCCTTCATAATGCCAACCCAGCCTTAAGCTTGTTGAATGACCCCAGTCTATCGACCAAGCCAGCACCAACCAGGTCCCTGCTTTGCAATAACAAATGCCCATATTTTGCTTACCGGAGCATTTTCAAACTCTAACATGGACACTGATGGTGATGTTGACTTCACCAACACAACTCAACATGTTTGTCCAGCTAATGAAGGAGAGTTGTCAGGATCTGATGACAGTCAACCTTGACCAGGCCCTTTCTGAAGACATATAGAGAGACAATTAAAGGCAAGTTGTATTTAGGCTGGTCACACATCCCAGACATCAACATGACTACCTCAGCAGCCGATGATAACCCCTTTGCAGCAGGACAGGAAGTTGCAGCCAAGTACAATTGATCGCAACAGATCAGCTATTGCAGACAAACAGGGGAATTTTCTTGTCAATATCAGCAAAGATGTGATTCTCATAATTTCCATAGAGACAGACCTAAGGATCATAGGATCATTCCTTCCTGGAACCTATCTCTGTTATTACACCAGTTTACAAATGTTCCCTTTCAATCCCTTAAAGAGGCCCCCTTGAAGCATTTGACTTTTCAAACTGTCTTCCTCTTAGCATTAGTTTCCAGTGAGATCCAGGATTCATATAGGTTTAGACAACAAAAAAGATACTATGACACCACACTGTCTAAACAGGAAGGAAGTATGTCATGCCACCTAGTAAATGCACAGTATCAGACAGGTCCTGCCACTGAAAACTCAGGATTCTGTTTGGCAGACTGGTCTGTGCCAACCAGTTAGCAATTGTCCATTGGCTAAGATATTAACTCATAAAAATTCAATTTACTTATTAAATTTGCAAAATTGCGTATTTTTTCAGATGAAGACCTCACTTCTGATGAAGAAATCACTTCATCTGAAAATAATGATCTGAAGTCAGTACACCAGGACTTTCAGGAACATCTGTCAATAGTTGGACCAAATATGAATATTGAAAAATTTATTGTTGAAACACAGGATGAGAATCTTTGGAAATGTTATCTCTGCAGAGATGACTTTGCATTAAAACCAATCAAAAATCAAGACATGAAACAATGCACAAAAAATACATTTACACAGGAAGATTTAAAGTGATGTTATGCAAGATGTCCTGCCACAAAAAGTGCAAACACTCATTTCAGAAAATGTGAAAAAGAAAACAAAGAATCCACAGAAAAAGTAAGTGCGGACAAACTTGAACCATCAAAGAAGACCTGTTTTGAACAGAAAAAGAATGATGAAACCAGTGAAAGAAGAACATCATCAAGAATGAAACCAGAGGAATTGATGAAGAAATGACAGCACATAAAGAATTTGTACAAACCAGTGCCAGTCCAGTGCCAAGTCCGAAGGACACTGAAACAAAAGGTAAAGAATTGCATGACTCAATCATAGATTGTGGCAGTACTTTTGAAGATCTGTGCACAATATTTCAAGGGAACAAGTATAGTTGCAAACTTTGCCAAAAGAATTTTTTGATTCCACGTGTGAAAGAAAGAAGTCATCAAAATCTTCACATGAAGAATTTCATTGTTTGTGGGACTAAACATATTTTACTTTGCAAGCAACAGTGCAGAAAGCATGGCCACTGTCACTGCCGATTTTGTGGCCACACATTCTTGACAAAGAAGGATGCTGAAAAGCATATAGGGAAGTGTGAATTCAAAAGAAATAAATCTGAACAAAAGGATGGGACAGAAAGGACCCACCAGAAACATGACACAAAACGATCAAATAGGTTAAGTGGTCTGTACTCCTCAAGAAAGGCAAGAATAGAAAGAAAGAGAACTAAATGTCTCACATGCAAAAAAAGAGTTTTTTTTCATGGAACCTAATGCAACATATACTAGTTGTTCACTCCACAAAACCAGAACGTGTTTCCCAAAATAATTTCTTGGATTCTGTTTGTGTAGATAAACTGCAAGGCTTATACTTGGTTCAGTCAGGAACACCAGGACCAAACATTCCTTTTCATGTACAGAAGAAAGTTGTGTATGGATGCAGATCTGATATTGACTGTAAAAAAATTTCAATGCAATCAGTTTAATGAAACTTTGCGCTTGACAAGCAATCCTAATTTTGAATGTAAGCACGTACAAAGTGTGCCCTACAACACCAAAAAAGCACTTGCTGTAGTATTAGGAGAGGATCCACTCCTGACAAAAGTTTTAAAGAAAGGAACAATTAAAGAAATCAAAGAAAAGAAGAACAGAGCCAAAGCTTGTGGGACACAGCTTGTTGTGATTGCCAAATTTGCAACGGATGATAGAAGGATACATTTCTCTGTAGAGGAGGATGACAGGAGTCATACCTATTCCAAAATGAGCCGAGTCTGTGTAACATATGACAAAGCTCAGAATGCATGGTTCTGTGTTTGTTGTTCTTGCATTCATAAATACATCTCCAAGTGGGCATGCTTGATGCATCATCCAGAAGTGTTTTCTTTTCAGGACAGCAATATTGACTTCAGCCAACATGAAAATTCACCAGAACATGATACCTTTGGTGCAAGTGATGAAGGAGCTTTGTCAGAACAAGTGAAACGTGTGATAAATTATCAAAAACAACAGAAGACAATACCTGTGCCAATTCCAGAGGCTATAATGGTAAGAAGTAGATGCCATGATTTTCCAGTCGAACTACATCCCAGTGAAGTAGCTGGTACAGATTGTGAAACAGTTAGAAGAAGAACTGATCACAACAAAAGCCTATATTGTCACAAAGAGTGGCCCTGTAACCAATGTCAAGGCATTTCAGAAAAATGTCCTTCTCGCAATATGGTATACAATTACCAGGACTTCAAAGAAGGTGTGCACAACTTCAATAACAGCTTGATTTTATCACTAGAACTGTGCCTTCATTTTCCATCAATGATAACAACATGTACTGCTGTGAATCGGGTAGTTTTTGGCATTGAACAAGAATATCAAAGAACAATTCCTCACAAGCAGGATATTTTGCAAAAGAGAGAGAGGGGGTGACTGCTGAGTGCACTACAGTCAGGATAATAACCATAAATAATCATACAAATTGGTTGATGCCAATTGGGGCCAGAGAGTGCAACTTGAATATCCAACACAACTCAATACGTCTTCTTTTGGAAGTGTTGTCAGAGTCAAATTTTGGTGTGCACCACTCCAGCACACTGAACTGCATATGTTTCTGGCTGTGTCCATCACTGGAGAAGTGACGTGAAACAGGGGTTGGTTTTTTACCATCCTTAGAGACTGATGATTTATGCTCATACATTCTCATTCTAAATGCTCTACATGTTTCCCCTACATAATGTTTGTTGCATTTAGTGCAAGAAATCAGGTATATGATATTTGATAATTCACAAGTGATGTGTTTACGTAAGTCTTTAGTATGATATGACTTTTTAGTGAAGTTACATTTAATGGTGTCCAGTTTTTTAATCATTGGACAGTATTTGCATTTGCCTAATCTTGTGCAGATTGGTACATTCGTTCTTTTCTCCTCCATGGGTATTGGCGGGTATTGGATGGTAGCTTTAGTAAGATGTTCCCTTAAATTGGGAAGCCTTCTGAAACCAATTAAGGGTTTGTCAGTAAAGACATTACTGCAGTCTGGGCTGTTACTGATTATATTCCAATTTCTGTGGATAATTCCTTTGATATTGGGGTTTGTGGGGTTGAAATTGGTAACCATAACCGGTGTTTTCACTGGTGTTTTTGCTTTTACATCCAATAACTCATCCTGAGTGAATTTAGATGCTTTTTTATAATGTTTTCTTAAGGCCTTTTCAGGGTACCCTCTTTTTTGTAATATGAAATCAGTTTTTCTGAGTTCTGTTCAAAGTCCAGATTATAGGTACAAATCCTTCTTAATCTAAGGAATTGTCCATATGGTCCTTTTGTTTAACTGGGTGCATGATGTGCTGAAGTGTAATGTAAATACAGGTGAGTATCAGTGGGTTTCTCATACAATGTGGTATATAGGAGTCTGTTATCATTGATTTTAACAGTGGTGTCTAGGAAATTAATCTGAGTTGGGCTAGATTCGTGGGTAAACTTAATGGTTGGGTGTATTCCATTAAGATATGTGATAAATTCGTCTAGTTTATCTTCCCCATGGGTCCAAATCATGAATATGTCATCAATGAACCTTAACCAAATCACAGGTTTGAGTGGCCAATTAGCTAGTGCTTTGGTTTTGAATCTATCCATAAATAGATTGGTGTAGTTTGGGGCTGTGGCTGTGCCCATAGCTGTCCCTCCTGTTTGGAGGTAGTGGTCACCATTGAAACAAAAGCTCATAGAGTGGAGAACTAATTTCAATAATTTTACGAGATGTGGTCCTATTTCTTGTTTATCTGGGTCAGTTCTCAGGTGTGAAGCTACTGCCAATATTCCTTCATGATTAGGGATATTAGTGTATAGGGAACTGACATCTAAAGTGACCAGGAGTGCATTTTCTGGTATCTGTCCTAGTTGCTTTAACCTGCTGATAAAATGTTGTGTGTCCCTAACATAGGATTTGGTACTTGGAACATATTTCTTTATATGTTCATCAACAAACTTGCTGATGTGGGCTGTTGGATGGTTGACAGAACTACAGATTGGTCTGCCAGGTACGTTTTTCTTATATATTTTTGGGAGTAGATAGAACCTAGCCTCAGTGGGGTTTGGTATATTGAGGTAATCAAAGTTTTTTTGAGTGATGAGGTTTAGTGATCTCATGGTGGTTAGTTGTTCCATGATTTTGTTTGATATTTTACTAGTTATATCTTCGGGGATTTTCTGATAAAATTGTTCATCCTGTAGTTGTCTATAACCTTCCCTTAGGTAGTCTGTGGTATTCATTACCACTATAGCAGAACCTTTATCTGCCTTTTGGATGGTAATGTGAGGGTTGTCCCTTAAGGATTTCATGCCAATTCTCTCGACGAATTTATCACATATCTTAATGGAATACACCCAACCATTAAGTTTACCCACGAATCTAGCCCAACTCAGATTAATTTCCTAGACACCACTGTTAAAATCAATGATAACAGACTCCTATATACCACATTGTATGAGAAACCCACTGATACTCACCTGTATTTACATTACACTTCAGCACATCATGCACCCAGTTAAACAAAAGGACCATATGGACAATTCCTTAGATTAAGAAGGATTTGTACCTATAATCTGGACTTTGAACAGAACTCAGAAAAACTGATTTCATATTACAAAAAAAGAGGGTACCTTGAAAAGGCCTTAAGAAAACATTATAAAAAAGCATCTAAATTCACTCAGGATGAGTTATTGGATGTAAAAGCAAAAACACCAGTGAAAACACTGGTTATGGTTACCAATTTCAACCCCACAAACCCCAATATCAAAGGAATTATCCACAGAAATTGGAATATAATCAGTAACAGCCCAGACTGCAGTAATGTCTTTACTGACAAACCCTTAATTGGTTTCAGAAGGCTTCCCAATTTAAGGGAACATCTTACTAAAGCTACCATCCAATACCCGCCAATACCCATGGAGGAGAAAAGAACGCATGTACCAATCTGCACAAGATTAGGCAAATGCAAATACTGTCCAATGATTAAAAAACTGGACACCATTAAATGTAACTTCACTAAAAAGTCATATCATACTAAAGACTTACCTAAAAACATCACTTGTGAATTATCAAATATCATATACCTGATTTCTTGCACTAAATGCAACAAACATTATGTAGGGGAAACATGTAGAGCATTTAGAATGAGAATGTATGAGCATAAATCATCAGTCTCTAAGGATGGTAAAAAACCAACCCCTGTTTCACGTCACTTCTCCAGTGATGGACACAGCCAGAAACATATGCAGTTCAGTGTGCTGGAGTGGTGCACACCAAAATTTGACTCTGACAACGCTTCCAAAAGAAGACGTATTGAGTTGTGTTGGATATTCAAGTTGCACTCTCTGGCCCCAATTGGCATCAACCAATTTGTATGATTATTTATGGTTATTATCCTGACTGTAGTGCACTCAGCAGTCACCCCCTCTCTCTCTTATGTTTTATATAGCCATAAAAATCATCAGAATTCAAAAAACCTGAAACAACACAAAAAGTTGAATAAATTGAATTAATTCATTATACATTAATTTGGTTATTTTTAACGTATAAATTACGTGCGCTAATGACTAAACATAATTTATTCACAATAATGAAGTCATTATTCCCTCCCAGAGGCTAATAAATTACAAAAACCCAAAAAAACTAAAATAATTAATTAAAATTATTTTTGCCTTTAAAAACACCAGATTTATGACATCACTCATAGAGTCACATATGACATAACATATGAAATTACGTCACACACATATGACACGTTGGTAACATAATTACATCACCAAAAGTGTCACTAAGTTCAGTAACTTGGTTATAGTGTATAAATAAACATACAGTCAAGCATGGATCAAATCAAATTTTTCTGTGCACAATGCAATAATGGATATAAGAACAAATCTAGTCTTAGAAGACACATTAACAGTATTCACAATGAAAAAAGATTTATTTGTGGCTATTGTGAAAAATCTTACTTTAGAAAGGCTGATTACATTAAACACACCACTAAGTTTCATCAGCCCCTCATCTGCAAACAAGCAGCAGAAAACATTGAGGTCACCACCCCACTGCGCATGCGCAAAAACCCACCACATCCAAGCACCATGACATTGGTAGCACTACAGATATACTCAATGGCAATGTTGATTGGGATAATATCCTAAAACGTGATTTAGCCCTAAGTGATGATGAAGAGATACAGTCAGTGAAAATATCAATAGGTACTTCTACTGATGTCAGCAAAAATCCAGACAGTCATAAAGAGTGCAACACTTCACCACTGGCACTGATTGACCTAGTCAAACCCAGCTTTATGACTACCCACTCAGTACCTGATGAGCTCAAAACCAGCATAAAAATCATCCCACGCCCAACTACTCAAATTGGTTGTGTACCTGCAGTAGTAAATAAGGACAAAAAAGTCCAAACTGATGTGACCACTAAAACACCTACTACTGACTCCCACATGCAAACTGATAATGAGCCATGCTCTAGTTGTCAATATCAGGAACATCTGATTCTGAAAAGGCTAAATTACATAATTAAAGATGCAGAACTTAACACCAACCCAGATCATGTAGCACTATTACCTCCAGAGAAGACAGGAGAAAGATGCCAATTCCTGGATCTTCCAAATATAAACATTGGATAGAAAAATTCACACCACAACTGGTGCCTAAAAGTCCGGGCGAATTCCCAAAGAAAAGGACCCCACCCCAATTCACCAAGCCAGAGCTGCACATCTCCAGCAAAGAGCACATTTCTACCAACAGTGTAAGAAAACCCTCTGCCCTGACTGTTGATAATGAAACATATACTGCAATATGCAGCAGGAAGAGGACCATGCCCACTCTTGTGACCAGTCCAAAAAAGCTCATCCTACCACCACCACCACCAAGTGGCGCCTGGAGCTACAGGACTACTAAATTCCAGTAATTCCAGAAATAAGACTGAAACATTAAAATATCGAATTATTGAAAATTCTATTTTATTTTTAGTCCTTTAATGTTCCATGCCTCCTATTAAATGAACATCCAATAAAATGTCAAACAATAAAACTAGCATATCTCCCTGTCCTGAATTAATAAAAAGGACTGGATACTAATATTAATTATAATAAAATAAAGAATACACACAACTAATCGTGATATGATTTATTTAATGTACTGGTCCTTAAATAAAAAAGGATCACTTTAAGTAACATAACTATAAATATTATAATTGATACTAATCTATCAAATACTTTGCATAAACCTCTTTAAATACTCAACAATAGAGTAGCTACCCACTAAAGGTATTTTTACCTAAATAAATGCAAAGCATCCAATGGTCAATAGATTTCATAAGACTTTACTAGTATTTAAAAATAAGCTTGTACTAGTCTTTAATGTTATAGGGCCCCCTAAAAATAGGACAAAAACCTGTACCACCTTTTTGCAGGTTCTTCACCTTGAGAACCGGTTCTAGAACCGGCTCAGCACCGGCTAGAACCGGTGGTACACCACAGGATCCCAAAAAGTACTTCAGGGACCCCACAAGCCCTAGTAATACCATAGCCTCTGAAGAGACTTATTAAATTATACAACAGTCAAAATACAATTTAAGCCTAAGTGTAAAATTATATCAGGCAGCATTCCACACTTTATTGTGCCGAGTCTTACATATTGGCAGGAAGCAGATCTATTAGGATATTTTGCAAGCATATTTGCATTTTGAAACTTTAAGTGAACACGAGTACAGACTTTCTTGCTCCCTTTGTGTAAAGTACCCTGTGAAGTTGTGTTTTGATGGGAATAAGAAGACAGTCTATAATATCGTTCGTGAGTTTAAAGATATGGTAATTTCTTGTGTATTTACAACATTTTTTACGGAAACAATTTTGTTTTATTTATTCTTGAGAATGTCATCTGTGAAGTATTTTGAAAATTTTCTGTGCATATTTTTTTTGTTCAGTTTTACAAGTGTGTGCCAAGATTTTTCATATGCAAAAATTATTTTCATTTGTCCTTTGGAAAGCAGATGCATGTTGCTTTTGCCTGATATGCAGACAGCTTATTGATTTTTGCCACTAAGCAACTGTAGTCATAGTAAATTTTTGTCAGGTATGATACAGTAGAACCTCTATTATGCGACCTTCTATTATCCAAATTTTCAATTATCCGACCTCAAACCCACTTTCCCATCTCTATGTAAGCCTGTTATTTTAGCCATTGTATTATCCGACCCTTCTATTATCTGAACCAATTGACCCTCCCCAAGATGGTAGGATAATAGAGGTTATACTGTATTAACCTTTGACCTTCACCCAGGTCACATTATCCAGACATTTTTCTTGTCTTTCCTTTTCAACGAATTTTTTTAAAATGTACAACGCATAGATCAACTAAACTGAGAAATCCTAGGTGTCACAGGTCAAATGGGCCATTGAGTCTATCTTGAATAACATTACTTTAAATTCACTAATGCTTCATCCAGGCATGGTATTGTGATAATAATTGAGCATACATGACAAAATATTAAGATGCATTGTTTCAGTAGCCAATTACAAAATTCATTTCATTTTTCTTAAAGTGGAAGATTTGACAGAAGTCCCAGAAGATTTTGATGGCAAAGTCAACTGTGAGTCATTTTGGGGAGATATTACCACAGAAATCATAAGCAGAGCGTTTCTGAAGGGTAAAACAACATATTTATACTTTCATTTCTCAGGGGAGAAAACTTTGGATCTGTATGTAATTACAGAGACAATATGACATCACCATTTTTTCCGTATTTATAATATTTGAGGAATTCCTCAATATTATGTTGTAAAATTGAAATAATGTTTCTATTTTACAGGAATGACTGAATAGATAACACGTTTCACAACTGAAATATACGATAAATCTGTGTAACCATCTTTTTAAATTATTGTGAATTGTATGTGGTCATTTCTTGCTTGTATAATTATGGGAGCAAGTTAAAACTCAGGTTTAACTATGTGACAAATAATAAGGTGATATTTTGATAAAACTGAATATTTTGTGCAGACAGGAGTAAATAAATTAGCTGTTTCACTGTATAATCATTAATAGTAATATATTTCATGCATGTTGAATCCCCAGACAAAACTTTGGGAGACTTACGTTTTTGCACAGCCAAGCCACATCCACCATAAATATTTCCTTTTATAAATTTATAAACAATAACTGAAATAATGTTTTATGTACTCCTTCAGGTTTGGTATGTAGGTAGATGTAAGTATGACCTAACCTTGCATGGTATTGCTTTGTGGTACTGGCCTTCAAGGACAAGACTGGGGGCCAAGATGGCAGAGTGGTAACACTCTTGCCTCCCATCTCTGAGGTCGGGGTTTGGTTCCCGGCACAGCCTCAAGTGGGAAAGCTGGTAGTTGCTTGCCATTTGTTGGCAGTTTACAGTACAGAGCCCTGACAAACTGTATGTACTGGTTTCCTCTTCTCTTCCAACTACCCATCGTGATATGACCTGTACAGTGTTGAAAGCGACGTAAAACCGCAAATAAATAAATAATAAATAAATGAGAAGAATAATGGGACAGCCTTCTAAATTTCAAATTAAGGGTATTTATATTTTGCCTGGTACTTGCATACAAAAGGACAGATCATCCTACAGCTGATATACAAACATCATATATATATATATATATTCCTGATAAGGATTAGAAATTTGACCTTTGACCTCTTTCTTGAAGGTAATAACTGTCCTAAAAATTGGCATAATTATCAGCTTTTTTCTTATATTTCTTGGTTATCGTCATTAGTAATTCCTTTATTATTGGTCATAATGATTAAAACAACTTATAGGATATGATGGGCTGGAAATCTAATAAAAGGGTTGGATTTGACGTCTGACCCCTGCTTCTGATGCCTTTGACTGAGATTTTCTTTTCCATGTGATAACTTAAAAATATTATGCAGACCTTTCAAATGTGGTATGTGGATGAATATGGGAAAGGCCTCAGAGTCAACTTTTTGTGGCCTTAGCCTTTCCCTGTAAGACTGGTGTTAGCCTTCTAAAGCTTTTAGAAAAATTGCAATATGTCTTTATATTATGGGCTAGTTCTCACATACAGAAAAACAGATCATCCCATGGCTGACCATAAAACACATCATTATGCCCCCTATAAGGATGTAAAAATTTTTAAAAAGAGATACAGTAGTAGACCGTGTAGATTTTGTCATTTCCTTTTAGCCATGTCATCTGTTCAAGTGAAACCATCAATGCATCACTGGGCTGCATGGATTGGTAAAGATCTTTGAGATGGTGATGATATTCTGTACACAGAATACTTAAAAGTGTGAGCGGAAAGGGAAGTTTGTGTTGGTGTGCCAACTGAATTGAGTGATGAACACCTACATGATTTATTGCTGATGAAAACAGTGAGATTTATATCTGGAAAAACTTCATGTTAATCTTTGACTGACTTTTGTCAATTTGTAAACTATTTTAACTGTTAACAGAGATGAATACTGATTGAAAACACCAAATTCTATCTTGTATAATGTACAGTATGTTAGAGGTTTCCAAATTATCTAGATGTATAGTTTGTTCAATAAGTCATGTTTAATATTTTTATTAAACTTATAAGACAGATCTATTAAATTTTTTCCAGCATGGTGAATTTCTTACATGAAATTGTTTTTGTAGATCCAGCTTTGGAACTTTATTTTAATTTTGATTGTTGATTTTATTGATATTCAGAGCTCCATAAAGTAAGTTTCTTTTATGAATATTTGTTAATATAAAGCAATATTGCTTTTGATATGTTGAGGATGCATAATTGTTTCACTCCCATTTTTGGTAGCAATCTTTTATTTAAGAGTATTTGCGAATATATCAGAAATGCTAAAGGATACAGGGATTTCAAGCTTACTTGAAGTTCAGCCCCACTGAAGTCCAACACATAAAGTTAAACTAATAATATATTTTCAAACATACTGAAACTACTCATTCCCGGTTCATTCATATCACTATAAATCACTACAAAGTAGCATATATCTCGGTCATCATTTCATATCATCATCACACAAATAAGTCAAGGTCTACCATATTACCATATTGGTCCATATTGTTTGTAACTAATAAGAACTACATGATACACAGATGTTAAGATTTCATTTGCTTGTACACTTGTACTTGTTAGTACTGAATAGTTATGTACTTTTTGTGTGCACAAATCAAGATAGCTTTGTGTTTTGTAATTGCAATTGTAAAGACTCAAAAACTGAATTCAAGTGGATGAAACAACTTCGTAATGTTGTGTTATTTTACTGCTATAGATACTATATGCTAATTTCTTCTTTGATTTATCAGGAAAATGAAGTAAAAGATCTGTGTAAAGAACTTGGACTCCATGCAGATGGGAGTAAAGTTGATCTCATCTCAAGACTCCAAAGAAGAGCAAGGGTACCCGAACAACAGAAAAGAATTTTCACAAAGATAAATAAACACAGTGGTAAGCCTTTTTCCAGCCAGTTGCGTTTAAGATCTTGATGGATAGTGGCATTTTGGTCTTGTTCTAAGACAATTGCTATACTGTGCAACAAAAAGCAGTGATTAAATTGCCTTAATCACAAAAGGTCTAATATATGGCCATAAAAAGGTGAAATTTCAGGTGTGTGTCATGTCATTGATTGACCTTGGTATGTCCTTTGACCTTGTTGTATTGACCTTGACCTTATTCTCTAGGCTATGATTGGCCTGTAAAGGTGTGTAGGTATGTAAGGTGTAGGTAGTTGATACTTGGCAGAGACATTGGTTCCAAAATGGAAGTGTGCAATGTCACAGTGCAATATGACCCTTGACTTGTTCTATTGACCTTGATCTTTAAAATATTGTCCAGGCTAATTGTTGAGGTGTATGACTTATTCTCATTAGGAATAATGGATGAGGGGTGTAAGTGTGTAACATCATTGCATGACCTTGATTTCACCTTTGACCTTGCCAGAGTGACTTGACCCACAAAGTCTTTTCTTCTGCCATATTTCAGAAACATTTCTTATATCACAAAGCACTATGGATCGATTTTTATAAGTACCTTTACTTAGTAGTGCCAACTTCATTGACAGCTATATTTACATGCAGAACATTTTTCAGCAATCTTACATTTATTGTATCCCCAAAAAGCTGGGGTACTATGGATCATGCATGGTCATCATCCGTGCCCCAGAGATTTTCTTGTGTCAACCCACAAGGCACATTTCTTTTCTGATTTCTTTTAAACTTTGCAAGAGGCTTCCTATAGCAGAAATCTGGCAAGCCTGTTGTTTTGGTAGCAAAGGCGTCAAAATTATGCTCTGGGGAATCAAAAACATCAATACTTTTTACATGTAACTTGAAAACTATTGCATTTAGATAATTTTGTTTAAATATGTTATTCAGCTAATTTGGGTCAGCTATAACATAGTAAAATTGCATATGGGTAACTCATAGCAATAGCTCCTTTGAAGTTTTCACGGTTGAGTAAATCAGTTGTAACCTGAAAACTATTGCAAAAGTGCTTACAACTCACTTATTATTGGTCCTAGAGGTTTGAAATGTGAAAGCAACATTTAGGAAATCATGGGTTAGGAATCTTCTGACATTGTCAGATTTGACCTTGTGCCCCTCCTTCAAGGTCAAACAAAGATATCCAAATTTAAAAGTGCTTAAAACTTGCTTATTATTAGTCCTAGAGGTTTGCAATGTGAAAACAACCTATAGGAAATCATGGGCTGGGAATCTTTTGATTTGGACAGATTTGACCTTGGGCCCCTGCTTCAAGGTCCAACAAGGACAGCTAGACCTAAAATGCTTATAACATCAGGAATCTTCTGCCTCTATGTTGCTTCTACAGGTTTGCTATGTTTGGAGATACACCACCCACTCGCAATAAAGTGAGCAGCATAAGTCTAGTTTAACAAGCCTTCCATCCGTGCATCTGTGTGTCCGTGAGTCTGTTTGTCACATTTCTACATAAACCTTAATATCTCATTCATTTCAAAAGATATCTTCACCAAATTTACAGGGAATGATTATAGCTATAAACCTGTCTGTGGAAAATTTTGGCCTCATTTTGAAAAACAAATTGGCCACCATAGCCAATTGTATGAAAATCATAATAGAGCTCTAAATCTTGAAATATTGCAGCTAGCTTCATTAAATGTGATTATCTTATTAAAAAGGCCTTATATCTCCCTTATCATTGATACTGAGGTTCCAAATGTGAAAACAACTTATAGGAAGTCATGGCCTGAGACTCTTTTCCAATTGCTGACTTTTAACTTTGACCTCTTCTTCAATGTCAAGTGGGGTTATCTTCATACAAAGACCTTATATCTCATTCAGTTCTCCATTACTACTGATCCTAAGGCTGGAGATAACTGCTGTGGCAGTGGCTTTGTTTTACTTATTAATGGCACTGAACTGTCTTGTTTCAATACCTTTCTTTTACATTTTCCCTCTCCCAGGCCTTATTTCTCCTGTCCTTTTACATAATTGACACTGTCCTGAATGCTACTGTTCTTAAAATATTTTAACTCTTTCATATCTCCAGTTGTGCAGCACTTTTTTTCCAGGCAGTGGAGTATAGGCATCTCTCATGCTAATTTTCTGAGATACATATGTTAAGAAAGGAAATATATTAGCACTAGTATAGTTAGCAAGGTTATATAACACAGAAAACTGGCTAAGTCCTATTTTGTAAAATCCAATGAAAAAACAAAACTTACTTCAAAAGTTGGCCAAGTCTGACATCCTGTTTGAGAATGGCCCCAGGTTTTAACTTCCTCCAGCTCAGAATTTCTAGGGTAGTTAAAGAATCTTAAGTGTATATTACACATATAGTTTATTTTCCTTTCCATGAGAACAGCTTCATTTTGGAATTCTTGTAAAGATTCATTTTAACTTTCAGGTGGATGGGTTGCTCTTGTTTGTGAGCATGGCTGCACTTATGCTGTGAAATTTTTACTCCGAGCAGAAAGTGTGCGGGACTATTCAGATCTTCTTCTGAGTATGAAGCATTTTCCAAATATTATCTGTGGAGATCTAGCACCACGACTTGCAAGACACATCAACCTTAGATGCCCTGAAAATATGCCCTTCCAACCAAATGAAGGTTCATTTCTTGAACCAAATGAAGAAAATATCAGAGCTGTGAAAGATGGAACTCCCATGGTTGATTTATCTTGGCTCAATGAAAGAAAAGTGCCAAGTGATATCAATGGACATCCAATTACAGGCTGTAAGGAACACTACAGCTGCCTTGATAGGTTACATGAAGCTAACTGGAGAGCAGATGAACACAAAGTAAGGAGTGTGAAAATTGTGAAACAGCTGAGTGGAACATTCAATACACAGTCATCTAAACAATTCAATGCGGAAATTGCCAAAAATAATTATTTCTTGAATATGATGTCTCCAAGTACTCAGATTTTTGTGTTTTGAGCTTTTAGTTGAGCTTCGAAATATCAAGAAGAACAATGATATTATGCAGCAGATGAAGAAAGAATTTCCGCAGGAAAAATTAGAGTTTGACAAATATGGACGACTGATTTATGGTGAGCTGCAGTCCCAGGATAGTGTCGAAACTTCAGAAACAGAATCAGCTTCTGAATTTGATTGCCAAGGTTCAAAACTTTTTGGTGACAGTGACCTTCAAAGTGATATCAGTTCCTGCTTGCCAGAGATTCCTGACATTGTTTTGGATTCATATGAGGATATGGATGACATTTCCGACAGTGCAATGAAAAATAGTGAAACTATTGATGAAAAAAGACCAGATGAAGCTAAATTGCAGTCTCATATTCCTGAACAAACTGAATACCAGATGAAATGAGATGAAGAGAAAACAAGCTCAGAAAAAGATGCACAAAGGGAGATAAAAGACATAGGTCAGGTCAGGAAAGAAGAGAATGTTTGTGTTAAAAGGAAAGAGAAGAAACAAGAAACCATAAAGTCAGACACAAAGAAAAAACATATAACAAGGAAAGAAAGAAAACGAGGTTTGCTCCAAGAGGAAGCTAGCAATGAAACCACAGGAGACACAAAGGAAAAGTATCAAAGAGCATATGAACAAGAGATGACCTCACAAGGTATATAGTAAATAGTTTGCCTTACCCAAAATAAATCTACCTTTTCTACCGGCTGGTTCTCATAGGTAAAAGGTTGAATCTCTTCATAGGAGATATGTATAACAGATATACATGTCCTCTACAACTTTGCAGACATTTGACCTTGAAGCTCTTAATTCAAGGTCATCCACTGAATGCCAAAGCACTACAACTAGCAGACTTTAAAAGTGCCTATTATCTTCCTTACTACTGGTCTCAGAGGTTTGCAATGTGAAACCAGTCTGTAGGAAATCATGGTCTGTGAATCTTCTGATGTGGTCAGATTTGACCTTGGACCCCTCCTTCAAGGTCAAACAAGGATAGAAAAAGTTGAAAGTGTTTATAACTCACTTGTTATTGGTCCTAGAGGTTTGCTATGTCAAATCAACCAAAAGGAAATGATGGGCTGGGAATGTTCTGATGTGCCTACATTTGACCTTGGACCCCTCCTTCAAGGTCAAACGAGGACAAAAGTGCTTTTAACTTGCTTATTATTGGTTCTAGAGGTTTACAACGTGAATCCAACTTGTAAGAAATCATTTGCTGGGAATGTTTTGATGTCAGATTTGACCTTGGACCCCTCCTTCAAGGTAAAACGATGGTTCACTGGCTTTGGTGAGTTGTCTTTCCGGTGGATACAGATTTGCATCAGTTCTCCGATGCGTAGGTCGTAGTTATATAATTGTCTTCAACAGACTTTAATTGTAGGTTCATTCAATCAGTTGTGTCATATTCCTTAAAACTAGCTACAGTAATACTACAACATTCATAACCCATAACCCATTTTCCTGCAGGATCTGTTCCATAAACGGAAGTTGTAAGTTGGTAGTGCATGTTTCAAAATGAGTCATCCCATTCAGCAATACTGGTCACTTCACCATTTCCACATGTTCCTTTTTAAAAAGCACATGAGAGCTTGTCAAAGGTTTTAGAGTTTTTTAAAAAGTTGTTTTGTCCTGAAAATGCTGTCTCTCTGGTATCACAAACGTGCTACCCAAATACAAATCATGACTGATTTATAAAGCCTCATGGACACAGTTGAAAAATGATATGCATTGAGGCCAAAACAAACCAGGACAAGTCAGATATTTTATACTGGTGTATAGATAATTGTGAGGCAAGCAAGGAACAGTGTGATCCAAGTATTAGCCGACTATTAGTGAAAAAATATTGTGATCACTTTTTGAATATTGTTGTATTTCAGCTTTTTGGTAAATTTAAAGTGGCACAAGTATCACAAAATAAAGGGTCAACTACCACTTTTACCAAACAGACCTGGAAGTGTTAGGGAAAGGGTAAGTCGCATTTTTATATTACAATAATAGCTTCTGATATAGTTATGTCAAAGATGCTGATGTATTTAATTTGACAGAATATTCGGGTCAAAAGCTGAAAAGTCTACATGCTACCAGATTATGTGTATTCACTGGAAAATTTAGGGAATACATGTAATGTGGCCTAGTGGGTAACACACTCACCTAGGAACCGAGAGGACGTGGGTTCAATCCCAGATATAGACAGATACATAGAGGCTCGGATGTCCACTTAAAATAGTGGTCCTATCGACAGTGGCAGGCAAAAGAACCTCAAGGTTGTTGATAAATGGTCATCTTTGAACCTAGGTCTTCAGTTAGAGGAATGTCATTAATTTGAGAGTTGGACTGTACTTGTACAGTCAGACGGGTCATGTAGTGCTTTGAGTCCTGTGTGACATGGAGATATTGCGCGGATTATAAATACGAAATACAAATACACATATTCTCTGATTACACATATTCACTGTAACACATGCATGACAATATGCTTGTACTCCAAAGCCTGTGGATCACAGCATTAGATCACAATTTTAATGCATTCAATAAGGATAACTATTGTTGGGAAAGAGAAAACCTTATGTGTTTGTATCTGTGTACACATTAATTATGTTGTATTGTCCTTGTGTGTATGTGCAATATTATAATTTAAATGTGTCAGTATCTCAGAAATGGTGAGAGATAGAATTGATTATCTCCACTACATGTAATCAGTGAAGTTACTAATTTGGAAATTCAGCTTTAGTTAAACACTTATTTAGTCAAGTTTTCTGTATTCTATTATTACATGTTATCAGTCGGGCAATATTTATGGACACAACTGTTTCACTAAAGATTAACTTTGCTTTTCAGATTTCAAACTTTACCTCAGTTGACTCCAAAGAGATTCTCCAGTTTCATTCATATGCAGTAAACTGAAATAGTCTGTGTACACTGAAGTGCTCAGAATGGCTAGATGATCAGGTAACATTGCTGCAGTTAGGTAGCAATTTTTCCAATAAAATATATTTCAATTTGAATTTTCCTGTTGTGTTTTATCAGGGTGTAGGTAGAAGATAAACATCCACTATTTAAGTAGGATATGTATGGTAACAAAGCTTAAGCTGTATAATTCTCAAAGAAATCTACATGATAAGTCCAACTTCCTCATTGTTAGGTGTTGCAGATGCTGTATGCATAACTTTTGGTGGATAAAAATGTTGAGATGAACAAGACAAAAAAGCCTTTCAAACTACATGTGTGAGCTGCAAAGTCATCAGAGACACTAGTAGACAGAGTAGTGCACTAAAATTTTGGAAAGTCTGGTGACAAAAACATATGTCAAGTCAGATACATCCCATGTATGGCCAAGAAAATGCGATGATGACCAATCCAAGTACAACCTAGCCACTGTTATTTATGGGTACTCAACACACTTCACCACAATTCATGAAAGTCTAGACAATAAAAATGAGAAAAAAAAGATCTTTAGAAGTAGCCTTCACCAGCTAGGTCATGTTTGAAAAGAGCTTTGTCATAAATGGCTAATTTTCATTTTTAGTTACTTTTTAAAATATATTTACAGGTTGTGAATGCTTTCATCAACCTCATTGTCCATGAAAGTAATGTGGAAAGTGATACTGGGAAGGCTCTTCACAGTTCCCTCTTTAAATGCATAGAAAGTGGAAAGGGATACACAAGTTTGAAAAGTGTAGGTATCTGTATATTGCTATTTACTGAAAAAAATGTTTGGGAAGTTAAAGATATCCCCTTGGTCAAAACTGAATTACCTTCAGCATTTACACAACATGATCAATACATGACATAACATTTACAAACTGGAATGGAATGTTAAAGCTGTAGGTATGTGTTGTTAAACCTTAAGCTTCAGGGATGATTCATTTTTAATAAAATGAAATTAAATATACTTGTATATTTTTGCAAACACTTTGTAGAACACAAATAATGGCAGGCAGTCAACAATTTGTACCCAACAACCTTTAAGGGCTCAATGTTTTGGTTAATGTTTCCTCCCATGGCAGGTGGGTGGGCTTTAGCAAAAAGCTTTCCCAGCCTGTATCTCAGAAACTGTAAAGTGTAACCCCCTAAACATTTGAAACATTTTAAAATGGTTTAAACATTTATAAACAATTTTAAAACCTCTTTAAACTCTATGTTATGGTTGGCTAAACATTTCCAAGTAAACATTTACGCTGTAATGTTTAAAAATGTTATATAAACATTCAAAATACAAATGTTTATTCTAAAAATGTTTTCAAACTAGGTTTGACTGAAACCGGTTTTTGAACATTAATAAAATAGCTAAGGAATGAAAGTTAAGCTGGAAATGTTTTTCAAGCATTCATCATGAAATGGTTTATAAAAGCATGGATATAACCAGTACACATAAAATGTTTAAAAAAATTGTTGGTAAAATGTTCTAAAATCATTCTATCAAAAAACGTTTTTTAAATCCATATTTTCAGAATGCTTAGTAAACCTTCACCTTCAAACATGTCCAAACAAAGACAGTGGTGAGCAATAATAGGGGATTTTAGAGGACTTTGTCAAAAATTGCCCCACATGCAATCCCTAAAAGTAAGAATTGAATGGGGGCACAATTTTTAAGCAGCTATCTTACAATTTTAGACATGAAAATAATGTTTTTCATTAGTGAGTAACCTTAAAAAGATTTTGAATTGGACCTCTGACCCATGGCCGGGGGCCAGGAGGTGGGAAGAAGTTTGTCCCGCCTGTATCTTGGAAACCGTGAGGTGTAGGAAGTTGATACTTGGTAGGGACATTGGTTAGTGAGTGTAGGTGTCCAACGTCATGGTATGACCTTGATTTGACCTATGACCTTGCCATAGTGACCTTGACCTATAAAATCTTGTCCAGGCTATATCTCAGTAAATGTAAGGTGTAGGAAGTTGATACTTGGTAGGGAAATTGGTTAGGGGGTGTAGGTGTGCAATGTCATGGTCTGACCTTGATTTGACCTTTGACCTTACCGTAGTGGTTTTCGTACCCATAATTTTTGTTAACCTTTGCGAAACATTTCCTTATCAACATTTGCAAAACCTAAAAATGTTTGCTAAAAAGTTTGTCTGGCCTGTATCTTAGAAACTGTAAGGTGTTAGTTAATACTTGGTAGGGACATTGTTTGGTGGTGTAGGTGTGCAACATCATGCTGTGACCTCGATTTGGCCTTATCGTAGTGACCTTGACTTTGAAAATTTTGTCCAAACTATATCTCAGAAACCATAAGGCATAGAAAGTTAATAGTTACTAAGGACATTAGTTCAGGGATGTAGGTGTCCAATGCCATGGTGTTACCTTTATTTGATCTTTAACCTTGCTGTAGTGACCTTTTTCTTTATATTTTTTTGCAGGCTAAATGTCAGAAACTGTAAGGCATAGGGAATTGATACTTAGTAAGGACATTGGTTAGTGAGGGTAGGTGTGCAACACCATGGTGTGACCTTGATTTGACCTTTGACCTTGTCGTAATGACATTGACCTTAAAAATCTTGGCTATATTTTGGAAGCTGTAAGATATAGGAAGGGGATACTTAGTAGGGACATTAGTTCGGGTTTAGGTGTGCTACTGCTCTGAAAGTTTCCCTATCTCTGTACTGTATCACTTCTTCTATATCTCATGGTGTTGTAAATAATTTCCACAGCCTGTGGGCTACAGGCATCTCTGATGCTTTTTTCTAGTTAAAGTACTATGTTTAAGTGTAAGTTAATGTGAATGTGCATTAAAAAGGTTGTAATATGTTTCAGATAATTTTTTCGGATTACTGAGTGGTGTTATTCCCAGTCCACACAGGGAATCATTGGTGTTTGATGGTATGAATTATTATTTGCTAAATACCTCATAAAATCAACAATTAGGTTTGTCCAAGATAACTTTACTTGTAGCCAACAATTAACAGTCTAGTCTCATTATCTACAAGAATAATGTAACACATGTATCAATGTTTTATTATTCCAGAAGTTGCATTTATTTGGCTAAACATAAAAGGATACTGTATATATTGATTGCAGATTGTCCAGTTTACATTTCATCTTACCAATATGAACAAAATTATTTAACATCTTATTTTTGTTCAACTAGTGCTCATTGATTGGAACTTATTTCTGAGTTGTATTGCGATCATTAGCATTTGCTTGCTTTTGTTACTCAGTTTATATAACCATGCAAAGGTAATCCATAAAAGCCAATGGTTTTAGATTATTTGTGTAGGTGTATGTTGATGTACTAGCAATGGTCTCTTAAATTATCTTTTTGCATATTTCATGAAGGAAGCAAAATTTTTACTAAGTTTATTTAGCGTCATTTTCAACAAAAATGAAGGAGAAACATTTTAACTTCATCAATCAATCTTAAAATGTAACCTGATCTAAAAGAAGAGTACTGCTTTTCTGACATGTAATTTCTAGTTAGCTTGCCATAGTGCATTTTGTCTATAATATCACCTTGTTATCTTGAAAGTTGAAAATACAGTAAATTTCATTTGGTTTGTACTAGTTCAAAGTTATCTGAGTTAAATGACTAATGTAACACTAGGTGTTTATGCATTCTTCTTTCTTTGATTCAGGTTATCCACAATGAAACCAGACAGATCAGTTTCATAGACCCTCTTATGCCTGATCAGATCACTCCACGAGGACTGGAGTGCATAAAAATAAAGTAAGTTTCAAGAAAAGACAGTATAAAAAAATGTAAAACAACTCAGTTCCATTCCCGCAAGTTTCCAACCAACCTTCCTGATAATGTAATAATGAATATAATATTTATCATACATATCAACTTATAGTCAAAAGGTTCAGGGGCATCATTGTGGCCATCATAAACAGTGTTATGATTTTAAAAGAGCTGGCAAGAAATGGTTTCTGTCCTGAGTTGATCTTTAATGATTTTTTTGGAAATTTGCATTTCTTTGAAAATTATCTAGCTTTTTCTACTGCCTCGTTCTCATAGGTAGAAGGTTGAATCTCTTCGTAGGTGATATGTGTAACAGATATACGTGTCCTCTACAACCTTGCAGACATTTGACCTTGAAGCTCTTAATTCAGGGTCATCCACTGAATGCCAAAGTACTACAACTAGCAGACTTTAAAAGTGCCTAATATCTCCCTTACTACTGGTCCCAGAGGTTTGCAATGTGAAACCAATCTGTAGGAAATCATGGTCTGTGAATCTTTTGATGTGGTCAGATTTGACCTTGGAGCCCCCTTCAAGGTCAAACGAGGATAGCTAAACTTAAAAGTGCTTATAACTTGTTTATGAAAGGTTGGCAATGTGAAAAGTTATAGGAAATGATGGGCTGGGAATCTTGTGATGTGTTCAGATTTGACCTTGAACCCCTCCTTCAAAGTCAAACGAAGACAGCCAAACTTAAAAGTGCTTGTAACTCACTTATTATTGATCCTAGAAGTTTGCAATGTGAAACCAACTTGTAAGATATCAAGGGCTGAGAATCTTTAAATGTTGTCATAGTTGACCTTGGGCCTCTCCTTCAAGGTCAAATGATCATAGCCAAACTAAAAAGTGCTTATAACTCACTTACTATTGGTCCTAGAGGTTTGGGATGGTAAACGAACATGCAGGAAATCATGGGCTGGGAATCTTCTGGTGTGGTCAGATTTGACCTTGGGCCTCTCCTTCAAGGCCAAATGAGCATAGCCAAACCTAAATGTGCTTCTTCTACTTTGCAGCTGAAAATACAGTCAGCTGATACAGAACCCTTCACAGGCACTGATTGCTTTTTTTCGTTTTAAGGTCACTCTTGTGACCCTAACATGTTCCTTTCAGGAGAATTTCTTTTCACCAATAACATTTACCTCTTCACATTGGTCCTTTAGCATTTTATATAAAACTTAAAAACTGTAGGGACGCTTTGTTTTTGTGTACAAAAACCTTTTGTCCAGTTAAAATTTTCAATTTGTTGTGGTTAAAAGTGTTTATTTTGGTTGCAATTTCAGCAATAAATGGGATAAGCATAACGTACCATTAAAAGTTTGAGCTGAGATAACCCCAAAAAACTAAATTTGACCTCTGCAGTCCCAAAAAACAGATATCTTATCTTCTTTAATACAAAACTTTTACCAAAAATCAGATTAAATTCTACTCAAGTGTGTCATGTTATATTTTGTTTTCAAATAGAAACTGATTTGTTACTGATTTCTAAAATCGGAAAAAATATGATAAAAAAGTCAGGTATAGCACGAGAAACCTTATTGCTTTGTTTCTTTAGTTTGGTTTTATCCTTTCTTGTTCATGTATAAAGGTAATCTTGTTTTATTCTTGCACAGGTCCTTCAGTGTCAGTCGCCTGCGCTTTAGGCCAAGTGATATCATTATTATGAGACAATCCCTGTAGCACACAACATACAACAAGATGGGGCCAGTTGTGGTGTTTGGGTTTAGATGGTAAGGAAACAAGCCTTATACTTATTATTATTAACTTCACAAATGAGGTTATGTCTGCAGTGTCTATTTTTGGTGTTTTGTCTGTTGATCAAATAAATCAGACGTTATGAATGAATTTTAATAAAATTATCAGGAAATGTAAGCATTGTCATAGGGAACAGATGATCCAATTATTATGGTGATTCAGATCACTATCTGGATTTAAGCATTTTTAAAGATTTCTTTTTATCATTGCAATCATACATAGTATTATTCATAACCTTAACCAGAGGTTGTGTCTTGAAAAATAAATTTTTATAATGCCAAGAGTATAATATTTACCAATTGTACAATGCTTTATTTGTGGCCAAATGAAAGAAATGGTAATTAAACATCCATTGAAAAGGGGACGCTTATTGTTTTTACCCCCAGTTTTCAGACAGCCAATATAACGGCCACATTATCACTTTGCTCGAATATCTCCCTTGATATTAGGCATATCAGAATGATATTTGGCATTTACCTTCTTCTGTACGTGTGGGAAAATTTTTTGACAGGCATAAATTTGACGTTTGGGCTTTATCAAGGTCACATCATCAAAATATTTTTTTCTTGTACTTCTGTTTCACCACACAGTGAACCAAATTTGGTTAACATATTCTTGAGATCCAAATCCAGACGTTTTGGGTGTAAACCAACCTATGAAAAAACATGGAGTGGGAGTCTTCTGATGTGGTCAGATTTGACATTGGCCCCCTTCACGGTGAAACGAGAATTGCCACACTTAAAAGTGCTTATAACTCACTTATTATTGTTGTTAGATGTTTGGGATGTGAAACCAACTTATGGGAAGGGACCTTGGGCCCCTCCGTCAAGGTTAAATGAGGATAACCACACGTAAAAGTGCTTATAACTTGTTTATTATTGGTCCTAGATATTTGGTGTGTATGTATTTTGTGTGTATTGATTTTTCCTGTATCTGATTGAGTGTATGAAATCTTATTATTGGTCCTTAAGCGGCCTATTTTAGTAGTTATGATGATCTGTGACACTAAAAATTATGGTGTCTAGGTTTTTTATAACATTATGACATCACTCTGCAGTGTCGACATACACATCTGCATGAACAATTTCTCCAAAAATACAAGCCCCAAAGATATAAGGATGATATTTGTTCAAGACCTGCAAATCGGTCTGTTCATCTGTTTCCTGGAGCTATTAGAGGAGAGCTATCCCCACACAAAGTGTGAATATTTTAAAACTTTACCCCAATTTTCTCAGTGATTATTGAAGGGATGTCTCTCTTATCTTGCCTCTATGTACTAGTCCACTAGTATATTCCCTTGTGTGAATCAGGGTCTTTCTTAAGTATTTTTTTATGAATTGTTAAAATAATTTGTAATTCATTGAAAATTCATACATTCATACTTACAAATTAAAAACTATTGCATTTGCAACAAATTACTAAAATATGTTGTTCTGCTACTTTTTCATAGCTACCACATAGTGAGTAAGGTGGGAGTCTATCCCAATAGTTAAGTGAGTAAGTGAGGTACTTTCTGACTTTTCAGTACCTTTCATATAAAGTAAGTCATTTGAAAATTACATGATGTTTAGAGTGTTTTGTTAAAATATATTATTCATCTACCTTTGGATCAACTATGACATAGTAAAATTGCAGATCTGTAGCTGAGCAACAGCTATTTTGAGGTTCTTACTGCATATCACTTGTAACTTAAAACAATTGCATTTGGAGTATTTTGTTGGAATAAGTTATTCACATACTTTTGGATCATCTATGTTATTGCATAGGTGAGCAATAGTTACTTCCAGGTTCTCACTGTTGAGTAAATCACTTGTAACTTGAAAATTGTTGCATTTACAATATTTTTTTAATTGTGTTATTCACCCATTTATGAATCAGTAATAACATAGTAAAATTGCAGATCTGTAGTTCATTGCATAGTTGAGCAACAGCTATTTGAGGTTCTAACTGGTGAGTGAATCACTTGCCACGTAAAAACTATTGCATTTAGAATGTTTTTTAAATATGTAATTTATCTATATTTGGATCAGCTATAACATAGTAAAATTACAGACCTGTACCTCATTAAATGGCTGAGCAATAGGTAATATGAGGTTCTCATTGTCGAATAAATCACTTGCAAGTTGAAAACTATGGCATTTACAGTGTTTTGTTGGATTAGGCTATTCACCTATTTTTGGGTAAGCTGTAACATAGTAAAATTGCAGACCTGTAGCTCATTGAATAGCTGGGCAATAGCTACTTCCAGGTTCTCACTGTTGAGTAAATCACTTGTAGCTTGAAAACTATTGCATTTACTGTACTTATGTTTAAATATGTTTTTCATCTTCTTTTTGATCAGCTTTTACATAGTAAAATTGCAGACCAGCAGCTCATAGCATAGCTGAGCAATAGCTATTTTGAGATACATCCTTTTCTACTTTCACTTGCACTCTGAGGCTTAGGTCAGTTTTGTGACTTTAACATGATCCTTTCAGGAGAATTTCTCTTCAACCAATAACAGTTACCTCTTCACATGGGTCTTTTAGCATTTCATATAAAATTGGAAGCTGTAGGGAAGCTCTGTTTTTGTGTGCAGAAACATTTTGTCTAGTTGAGAATATGCTACAACCTACTTTAGTTCTTAATCAGGATTTCCATAAAATCAATGAATTTGAGTGAATTTTCCCTCTGAGCACTTGACCTGTTTACAAATGTAACAGTGACTAGTGATGTGTAAAGGCCATAAAAATTTGTTGTAAGGTTAAATGTGTTAAAGAGTCAGTCACATGTTTCTGTGCACAATATAACTTAAGCAAAGAAGGAATCCTGAAATATTGTTCATTAATGCAGTTAATGGTCTGTTATGGATGGTTTCTATTATGGAATATAGACTATTGCATCAGTATATTTCTATTCACCCATAAAAAGTGTTAGCCAAAATTTAATATTTATACAATGTTAACATTTGTCTTTTTGATGAATTCTGGAAGCATTTTCTCAATGTGAATAATGTACTTTAGTGTTTTCTTGTTACAGTTTGCCGAGAAGCTACTAAACGGCAGTCTGACCCCTGCACAAGAACATGTCCCATATTTTCGGTGGTACATTGCTTACAAGTTATACACAATGGGGAAGAGGGAGAATAAAGAAGATCAATCTGTTTGTGATATACAATACAGGATTTCAGAAAGGAAACAGAAGCAAGACAGTTGGATCCAGTGTGAATCACCTATGTGTGGAAGGTGGTTGCATAAATATTGTGTTGAGCTCAGGGAAAACTAGTGGTTCACTTTCATGCCCTATATGTGCAGTTTCAAAATAGTTAAGTTTCATGAAAACAGATCACACTGAACCAAATATGCAAGATGCAAATTTTGTAAAGTGAGGAAAATTGTTAATTGGAGATTTTGTGAAATGCCAGGTTTTTTTTCTCTCTTTTGCTTTTGCTAAATACTTCAATATACTTGAAATTACTGGCAAGTGCTACAGAATGTAGCTGATAAATATTTGAAAGTAGAGAAAATTCGTACAAATCCCAGTCAGTCAAACTGGAGAATAATTGTATCCACCAGAGGCATCTGGTGAATACTTTGGTTTAGCATTCACTACGCCACCACCGCTGCTGCGTGTAGAGATATTTTTGGTGTTAATGCTCTCAGGAAAACTACACAAGCTAGGTTCACCAAATTTGCAGGATATCTTCATTGGGGGGGTAAGCTTCTCTGGGACTGAAATTAGACTCATTCTGAAAAACAATATGGCTGCCACGGGCATTTGTTTGAAAATTATCTACATTTCTCTGCTGTTACTTTTGGTGTGGTCATATTTGACCTTGGGCACCCCCTTCAAGGAAAAATGAGGATAGCCCAAAAGTGCTTATAACTCACTTATTATTGGCCGTAGAGTTTTGGGATGGTAAACCAACCTATAGGAAATCATGGGCTGGGAATCTTTTGGTGTGGTCAAATTTAACCTAAGCTCCCCCTTCAAGGTCAAATAAGGACAGCCAAAGTTAAAAGCGCCTATATCTCGCTTATTATTGTATCCACCGGATAGCACCCGGTGGATACTATGGATTGGACTTCGTTATGCCTACGCCGCCGCCACTGCAGTGTGTAGAGAGATTTCACTGCTACCGTTCTGACAAAAAAATATTATAGCTAGCCTTCTCAAATTTGCAGGATATATTCATAACCATAAAATCTTGCCTGGGAATATTTTTGGCCTCATTTTGAAAAACAAGATGGCTGCCACGGGCGTTTTTTGACTTTAAACAAGGACTTTTGGTGGCCCTCTAGAGCAAAGGGTATTATAGGTAGAGATTTCAAATTCGCAGGATATGTTCCTCGTTATAACATCTTGACCAGGAATATTTGTGCACTCATTTTGAAAAACAAGATGGCCGCCACAGGTGTTTCTTTGCACCCATGAAAAGTGCTTATATCTCCCTTATTATTGGTCCTAGAGGGTTGGGACCACTCCTCCAAGGTCAAACGAGGATAGCCAAACATAAAAGTGCCTATAATTCACTTATTATCGGCCCTAGAGGTTTGGGATGGTAAACCAAACTATAGGAAATCATAGGCTGGGAATCTTTTGGTGTAGTTGGATTTGACCTTGGACCCCTCCTTCAAAGTCAAATGAGGATAGCCAAACTTAAAAGTGCTTATAACTCGGTTATTATTGATCCTAGAGGTTTGGGATGGTAAACCAACCTATAGGAAATCATGGGCTGGGAATCTATTGCTGTGTTCGGATTTGACCTTGGACCCCTCCTTCAAGGTCAAACGATGACAGCCAAGCTTAAGTGCTTATAACTTTCTTATTATTGGTGCTACGGGTTTGGCATGTAAACCAAACTACACAAAGTCATGGGCAAAGAATCTATTGCTGTGGTTGGATTTGACCTTGGACCATCCATCAAGGTCAAACGAGGATAGCCAACTTAAAAGTACTTATAACTCGCTTATTATTGGTGCTAGAGGTTTGGAATGGTAAACCAAAATCTAGGGAATCATGGGCTGGGAATCTTTTGGTGTGATCGGATTTGACCTTTGTCCCCACTTTCAAGGTCAAATGAGGATTGCCAAAATTAAGAGTGTTTGTATCTTGCTTATTCGTTTTCCTAGAGGTTTGCAATGTCACACCAACCTATAAAAAATCATGGGCTAAGAATCTTTTGATATGATCAGACTTCACCTTGGGCTTCTCTTTCAAGGTTAAGCGATGTTAGAATGGCTTTGGTGAGTTTTCTTTCTGGTGGATACAATTTGCGTCGGTTCTCCAATGCGATAGGTCTAGTTTGTCCTAGAGGTTTGGGATGGTAAACCAACCTATAGGATATCATGGGCTGGGAATCTTGGCCCCTCATCAAGGTCAAACGAGGATAGCCAAACTTAAAAGTGCTTATAACTCGCTTATTATTGGTCCTACAGGTTTGCAATGTGAAATCAAATCATAGGAAATCATGGGCTGGGAATCTTCTGATGTTGTTACGTTTGACCTTTAGCCCCTCCTTCAAGGTCAAACGATGGTTTACTGGCTTTGATGAGTTGTCTTTCTGGTGGGTATAAATTTGCATCAGTTCTCCAATGCGTAGGTCTAGTTTCATTTTGAAATAAGTGATTTTTATAATAGCCTTCCTAAATCAATGCTAATTCTTTTTGTCTTTCTTTTTGCACAAATTCCTTTATTTGAATACATGTATGTTGTGAACATCATTAAGTGGCAAAGAAAATTTAAAGTTTAAAGTTATACACAACTTGAGATTTTGTACAAATTGCAACTTGTACAATAAATTTTTACAAGGTCCACCTTGTACACACAGATTCTACAAGTTGTAACTTGTATGGATTGATTTGTACATATTGCAGGTTGCAACTTGTACAAGTTCTCTCTTTTATCAGCTGAACAATGTATTAAATTATGAGATTAGTAAAATCAAAATAATCTATCTTTAAAAAGGACAATTCAGTGTAAATTATACGTCTTAGATAAAAAGAAGTGAATTTTTTATCTGTATATGTTCAGAATTGTATTGCAAATTCAATGCAGTTTTGATGAGAATAATTACATGTATATTATTTTAAAAACTGGAGTCACACTTGCCCAACTGAAGCCTATTTCTGACTGAAGGGAATATTTGTTTGAACTTTAAAGAATCAAGATAAATGTATGAAATACCCTCACAATTTCTACTTAAAGGGCTAAATACAATCTATTCTCTCATTATGATAAAAGTATATCTCTTTAGACCATGCAGTTTAATGTAATTGGCAGGGTTTTATTATCTCCCGGCAGCAGCTGAAGGCCGTGTTTGCGATATTATACAATGCCTTCCGTACTTGCGTCCATCTGTCCATCCATTTGTCATGTTTTACATAAACCTTAATATCTCCTTCATCTATAAAGATATATTCACCCAATTTGCAAGGAATGTTTTTGGCTATGAAAACATGTCTGTAAAAAGTTTAGCCCTCATTTTGGCCGCCACACCCAATTGCTTTAAAATCTTAATGATGCTCTAAATATTGAAATAACGCAGCTAGCTTTATCAAAATTTGCACATAAGAGATATGGCTAGAAAAGCTAGTCTGATAGTAATTTTGGCCTAGTTTGTAAAACCAAATGGCTGCCATATCACATATTTAATGTCAAATGGGCTATTAAAAGGCTTTATATTTGCCTTACCATTGCTCCTAGGAGTTTGGGATGTGAAAACAATTTATAGAAAGTCAAGGCGTTTCCCAGGTGTTGAATTTGACCTTTGACCCCTGGTTGAAGGTTAAATGGGGTCATCATATTAAAACGTCCTCATATCTCCCTTATTATTTGCGCTAGGGCTTCAGAATGTAAAAACAAACCATGGGAAGTCCTGGTCTGCAAATATTTTTCCTGAGAACAATTTTGGCTTCATTTTGAAGAACAAAATGACAATCATTGTCAATTATTTTAAAATCATTAAGTTGCTGTAAAACTTGAAATATTGCAGCTAGGTTCATCAAATTTTCATAATAAATATATGGTTGGAAAAGTTAGCCTGATGGTAATTTTGGCCTAGTTTTGAAAACAAAATGGCCGCCATATCACATTTAATGTCAAATGGTATTATCCTATTAAAAAGGCTTTATGTTTGCCTCATCCTTGCTACTAGGGGTTTGGAATGGGACATCTTATAGGAAGTCATGGCCTGCGAATCTTTTCCCATTGCTAACTTTGACCTTTGACCTCTTCTTCAGTGTCAAGTAGGGTCATCTTACTACAAAGGTCTTAGATATTTAATTGGAATTATATACATTAGTTATCTGTCTTTTGATGCTTTCGCTTGACCATTTATGATCTTTCAGGTAAATCACACAAAATTTCTGACACTGTAGGAAGCCACACAAAGGACAGGTGACTGTATTAACAAGGCTTTTTGAAGTACTAATTCTTATTTATTGAACTTTTTAATTACTATTTTGCTGATTCAGTTTAATAATGAATCATTCTTGTAATTAACATAGATTTCCAGAGAGACCGATAATGTTAACTATAATAAACCTTTCTATGGCTTCCTCATTTGCACTTGTGCCAAAATTCTACTTTGAAAGTGTTCCAGTGAAATATATTAACTGTATAATTCATGTTACATTACAAGTTTATAGTAATGATTATTAAGCCATTCTTTGATAATTGGGCAGTCTTTTGACATATTCTATATTTATTGGCGGACCAGTGTGAAAAGTCACAAATTGAATGACTGAAGTTTTGGAAGATTGGAGAAGGAGCAATATTTACATGAAGCATTTATGTGGTCCATGGATTAAAAGTTGCTCCATGAGAGCACTGCTCCTCCTCTGACTTCATTTCCTCTGACCTCAATCTAGCAGCACTATTGCACTTGTTTGAACAGAAGTAGGTATCATTTTGAAGATTAAGACTAAATCGATAATTACTAACGCAGAGGTATATAAAAGATTGACTTAAAATAACATGTTCAATATTTATTGCACCAAAAATATGAAAAGTCAAGTGTTGGATGACTGAAGTTTTGGGAGGTTGGAGAAGGAGCAATATTTACATGGAGCATTTATGTGGTCCATGGGTTAGAATCTGCTCCTCCACTGACTTCATTTCCTACTACCTCAATGTGGCAGCACTATTGCATTTGTTTAAAATAAATGTAGGTGGCATTTTTGAGGATTAACACTAATTGTTTATTTGGGGTTTTACGTCGCTTTCAACACTGTACAGGTCATATCACGACGGGTAGTTGGAAGGGCAGAGGAAACCAGTACATAGAGTTCGCTAGGGTTGTATACTGTAAACTGCCGACCAACGGCAAGCAACTACTAGCTTTCCCACTTAAGGCCATGACAGGGATCGAACCCTGGCCTCAGAGGTGGGAGGCGAGAGTGTTACCACTCTGCCACTGTGGCCCCTGAGGATTAACACTAAATCTGTGTTACTAAGCTAGTACTATGTAACAAAAATTTACGTAAAATAACATATGTTCTATATTTATTGTAGCACCATTGTTAAAAGTCACAAATTGAATGACTGAAGTTTTAGGAGGTTGGAGAAGGAGCAATATTTACATGGATCTTTTATGTGGTCCTTGGGTTAGAATTTGCTCCATGACAGCTCTGCTCCACCTCTGACTTCATTTCCACTGACCTGAGACCTCAGTCTGACCTCAATCTGACTGGATTATTGTACTATTGTACTATTGCATTAAACAAGATAAGAGGACTTTTTAAAAAAATTATTTCAGGTGAAAATAATAATGATTTTTTCTGACAGTTTTTTATATTTGCTGCAAAGCCGGAAGAGCAATATTTACCATATTTACCTGGAGCATTTGTTTTAATCCATTGGTTATAATTTCTCTAAAATTAATTATTAAAATATAATAATAATTATTCCTGTGATAATAATTCTTCAAAAGTACTCTTTAATCACACAAATTTTAGATTTTATAGCAAAAAGAAAAGTTGTTAGAAACGTATCAATATTAAAGAATTATTTTAGAAATATATAGAATATTATGCTTTCATATCCACAATAAAAACTCATAATCAAGGCGATATAATTATTATTAATGCATAAGAAAGACTTTTAAATGAATATTCTTGTTTTCAGTTATCTTGTTTTCGCACCTCTATCGCACCTCTTTATCGCACCACTACAAAAATATGGACGTCTCCAACTAATCTAGAAAATACTTTAAACTATAGAACTCACGGCCATAGCACCCAAGTCATTAATATTCATGAGGTGATATGAGGACACAGATTTCCCCTGTAGTTTCTCTACAATATTTTACAAAATGGACGTCTACACGAAGATAAAATACTTTAAACTACAGAACTCACGGCCATAGCACCCAAGTCATTAATATTCATGAAGAGTTACGAGGACACAGATTTCCCTGTAGTTTCCTTGCAATATTTTATAAAACAGAAGCATAGACGAAGATAAAATACTTTAAACTACAAAACTCACGGCCATAGCACCCAAGTTATTAATATTTATTAATATTAATATTTATTAATAATACTTAACAATAAATAACTCAGTAACCCTCTGTAGCACCAGTGGTTCTGTAGCACCTCAAGTGTTCTTAGCTCAACTACCAGCTTAACTATAGAGAGGTTGTGCACTACGTTTTTCACTCCCGCTAACGTTAGAAGTACCCTTGTGACGTCATCAATTGCTGTGTGAAACGTCATGTCTAGACATAACTACGGTAGAAATTAGCGTTTTATACGCAAGTGAGGCCTGAGTTACGTACATGATTTCCCGTAATGTTTTTAGTGGACTTGCAAACTTTATATTTGGAAATTTTACATACATATGTCTAAAGAAATATGGGTAGCATTATTTACAACAATCAGTGTATCCATCCGATGTAAAATGACCAGTTACAACACAAATTTCTACAACCAACCATTTCCTTGAGAAGTCTTTCATAGACGTCATAATATTTAAGGCCAAGCTCAATTAATTCACTGTTATACTAATATGTTTGCAGGTTACTTTTCATAAAAAATAGGAGCGACTGCAGAATCCCCCTGACGGAAGTAGAAATATGCTAATTGATATTTAAGTATAAAAATTAGAAAACAGTTATGCAAATGATCTTTAATTTTCAATTATTTAGGTTGCCAGGTCGACATGTCGACAAAGTGGACATAAATAAAAGAATGTATTTAAGGATATGAATGATGGGTCGACAGGTCGACAAAGTCGACAGATGAGGTATCTGTTAAATATATGGTGTTGTGTTGTTGAAGGTATCTGAGTAGAAAGGTCGACAAGGTCGACCAAAATGCTAAAAATAGTAAGAAAGCAATGGTAGACAGGTAGAAGGTCGACAAGTCGACAAATATTTAACAGAAAACCAATTTGTCGACTTGTCGACCTTGTACTATTTATAGTATTTTGTCGACCTTGTCGACCCTCTGCCTTACTAACAACATTCATAGTGTAATTTAAATATTCATTAATTTTATTTCAGCTAAAATTACCATATTTTAACTTCCGTCAGGGGGATTCTGCAGTTCAGCCAAAAAAAAACAAAACATTTGTTTGTACTGGCTTTCATTTTATATATAAAATAAAAGAATGTGTTCACTCCTTTTTTTGAGAAATATGTACTCTATTTGTACAGTACATAATTGAATACACATGAAACATACATTTAAATACCCTTGGCCTAAACCCTTGCAAAATCTTCTGCTCTGATGTCGTAGTGCGCAAGATCAAATATCTCCCGTAACATAAACGTTAACGCAATTCTCTGCATATTTACGTTACGGGACAATAAAACGTAGTGCGCAATCTCTCTTATATCTGTACAGGTTTACTGTAGTGTAACTATAGAAAGCTAGAACATATTTAATATACATGTAATAATAAATAACACTCAATAACCTTCTGTAGCACCAGTTCATCTGTTGCACCACAAATGATCTGGGACTTGCACGAGTGCACAATGACTCAGTGAATGACTTGGGTGCTATGACTGGAAAGCTCATCAGTCAATTCATTAAAAGAAAATTAAGATGAGACCTAATTGCGCAGTACACAAACAAAAGAGCCTAATCCCCATTGATATTGGGGCAGTTAACAGTGACACTGGAGGGGGAGAAACTACAGGGGAATTCTGTGTTCTCAGATCTCCTCATAAATATTAATGGTTTGGGTGCTATGGCTGTGAGTTCGGTAGTTTTAAGTATTTTATCTTTGTCTAGACGTCCATATTTTAAAATATTGTTGAGAAACTACAGGGAAATCTGTGTCCTCGTATCTCCTCATGAATATTAATGACTTGGGTGCTATGGCCGTGAGTTCTGTAGTTTAAGGTATTTGATATCGGTCTATTCTTCTATTTTATAAAATATCGCAGGGAAACTACAGTGGAAATCTGTGTCCTCATCCTTTTTTCCATGGTTTCTTCACCAAAATTATATTGTACATATAGTAATAATGGTTTAGATAATTTTTAACATTTTTGTCAATGCTGACAAACTTGTATGTACATTTAGAGTCATCAAACTTAACCCATGAAATGTAAATTGAGTAAGTAATTATTGACAAAATATTATTTCTTACTGTATTGATGTCTTTTTCACCTTCTTCGTGCAATCCTATTACAATATGTTTCCAAGATAAATCTACTTTTAGCAATGTACCAACTTTGTTCCAAATAGTTTTTACACAATTACACTGAAACAGCAAATGTTCAGGAGTGTCAATCGCTCCACAAGACAAACATTCCGGAGATATATTCTTATTCCATTTACTAAGAATATAACCTGTGACAAGAAGGTTGTGAATTACTTTATAATTAAATTCAGAAATTTTTTGCATGGAATATTTTTAATTTTTCTTAAGTAAATGTTTTTCCACTCACAGTGCAAGTATTATTATGACCAAATGTTACATTCTAGCATTTTTCCATATAATGTCGTGTTGCTATCATTTTAACCCCAATCTCATAGAAAAGTTTACTTTTTGCTGTTTTTAGCTCTACCATTTTTTGGCCATTAAAGAATAATGGATTGCAATGTATGTTTATATGGTAAGCATTGAAAGTATTAAATGTTTTAGTATGTGGTTTAAAATCTTTCTTTATTATACTGTATTCTGACATCCATTTTCTTTTATCAGGCAACAAATGAAAGATCTGTTCCCCCGAGAGGAAATTCCATGAAGATCAAACAAATCTCTCACATAGATTATCCCTGCTTTTATCCAGTTGTTGTAATACAGACATTTATTTTTAAATTTAAAAATGTTATTTCCCCATATTATACCTTATAGTTGTTCTATTTGTGGGAATTGCATTCTATCATTAATATTCATACATAATAACATTTCATAAGTACACCCAACATTTCCCAGAAATGTGTTTGCTACCATTGTCCACAAGGGCTTCTTTAACCATCTACAAACCCAAGATACCTTAAAGGCCATTATTTTTGAAAGGATATCCACAACACCAATTCCACCATTTTCAATAGAGTTAATTAAACATTTATGATTGATACGCTGCCTGTTTTTGAACAGGAATTGCATTATTATACTGTCTATACATTTTATTATATTTTCTGGTACTGGTAATAAAAGACAATTATTAATAATTTTTGAAAGACATAAAGTATTAACTAGCACCACTTTTCCAGAAATTGTCAATTGTCTCTTTTCCCCTATTTTTAGAATATTTTTCATTTTTTCTGATCTTATCATTCCAATTCAGTTCCATACATTTTTCTTTGTCATTACCCACATATATTTCAAGACATTTTAGGCAGTCATTAGATAAGCATATACCTGAATATTTTTGTCAGTGTGCTATTTCTCAGAGAGCCTATCAATAATCCTGTTTTACTTAAGTTTAGCTTTGGACCTGCTGCTTTTGTAAATTCCTCAATTGTGTTTAATCCATGTGTTACTGACTTAATGTCGGACAGGATAAGCATCATGCTATCAGCGTACTGACTAATTTTGACCTCATGTGTGTTAAATTGGAATCCTTTAATGCTTTTGTTATTTTTTATTTTTACAGCGAGCACCTCGACTACTAATATAAATGGTAAGACTGATATTGGGCAGCCTTGCCTTAAACCTCTTGATAACTTAATTTTTCTGGTTAAGCAGCCATTGTTTTTAATAACAAGTTGAGGTTCGGTATATAATATTTTTATCCAGTTTATGAAATTTGTGCCAAAGTTAAATTTAGTTAAACATTCAAATACAAAGTCCCATTCAACAGTATCAAACGCTTTTTCAAAATCAAGACTAAGGAGGACACCAGCTTCTTCATATTTATCACAATAGTCGATAATGTCACATACTAATCGTACATTGTTCCCTAAAAATCTATCTTTGATGTATGCAGATTGGTCATTTGAAATTACTTTATTTACTACATTTTGAAATCTTTGTGCTAGAACAAATGCAAGTATTTTATAGTCGTAATTCATTAAGCTTATTGGTCGGTAGTTTTTCAATAGTTGAGGGTCACCATTTTTATATATGAGAGATACAACAGCCAATTTTGATGATTCAGGTAAGTGACCTGTTGTATAAGTTTCATTTATCATATCACATAAAGGCTTCTGTAATGTGTTCTAAAAATGTTTATAAAACTCTGGTGTTAGACCATCTATTCCTGGGGATTTGTTCAGTTTTAATTTATCTACTGCCTTTTTAATTTCTTTACTATTTATTGTTTTGTTACTTAATGTTTCATCATGTTTTGACAATTTGTTGGGTAACAATACATTGTCAAGGTAGTTTGTGATCATAGTAGTTTCTATTTTTTCAGCTTTAAATAGATTTTCATAAAAGATGGAAATTTTATTAAGTAAGTCTGAATCCTTACTGACTACATTGCCATCATGCCCCTTAAGTTTTTCAATTACATTTTTACTTGCCTTTTGGATTCTAGATTAAGAAAGAATTTGCTACATTTTTCACCTTTGTCACACCATTCAGTTTTTGATCTTATAAAGGCACATTTTGCTTCGTTCTCTAATAAAGAATCTAGTTTGCTCTTGATATTTTCCATTTCATCTTCATTACTATCAGTATTTGTACACATGCCTTAAAAATGTTAAGGATAAGCAACAGTTTCCAACCCATGACTGAGTGAGGTCATGAAGACCTGTAGGTCAAGACAGGTCAGAGGTCAGGTCATGAGGTCAAGTAGCATTGTGAAAAGGTCAAGTGGAATTATGTAAAATTGTTTGGGAAAAATAATTTTATTTACATGTTAGTAAAGATTAAGTTACATAATATGTTAAAAGAAACTTTGAAAATTTTCATTTAAAATTTTTAAATCCCCATATATGGGGAACATACAACATAAATGACTTGCATATGTAGACTCGCATAAAATAACAGTAAACCTCACTAATACCAATTAAAATAATTGTTACAACTGAATAGTCGAGAGGGGGCCCCCAGGGAATGCCTGGGCCTGCCTTGGAGTTATAATGTCTGCTCAACAACTTATTTTCCTTGTCACACCCGAGAGGGGGAACCAGGGTCAGCCTGGCCCAACCTTAGACCATTGGTAAAGGGCCTTATTCTACCAGAAACTACCAAAGTTTGGTCAGAACCAAGGGGACCAGCCCTAAACCCAGCATCTGAGTAAGTGTAAGGGAGGGAGGAGGGTTTCTAAAATCAAATATCTCTTAGATGTTTATCCATCAATCTTTAATTTGAAATGAAAACCCCTATGATGGCGCTCAAACCATTCAAATGTGTCCTGTGATCTGATTGGTGTTGCTACCTAGACAGAAAATACTAAACCATAACTTAAGGTGGATGTAAACTGATCAGATAGGCCCCTCCCAGGTCGTATCAATCACAGTTTCCAACCCATGACTGAGTGAGGTCATGAAGACCTGTAGGTCAAGACAAGTCAGAGGTCAGGTCATGAGGTCAAGTAGCATTGTGAAAAGGTCAAGTGGAATTATGTAAAATTATTTGGGAAAAATAATTTTATTTACATGTTAGTAAAGATTAAGTTACATAATATGTTAAAAGAAACTTTGAAAATTTTCATTTAAACCACAGAAGAGAAGGTAGTGGGGATGATGGAAGGAGCCAATGAAGAACTCTGAAGGTAGGACCATATGGCCGAGCTTCGCCATAAGCCATGGGCCATTATATCCTGTAGCTGCACATTGTTATCAAAGGCCAAAGTGGCCCCTGACCTTCTGAAGGTATGAAAACCATGTCCCTCCAATGGAATGCCCAGGTGGGACAAGACAGACTTCAGGGCATCCCTGATAGAAGTAACTTTCTTTATGCATGAAATCCCATTATATATTGGGAGGAACTTGAGAAACCAATCTATATCTTGATAAAACTCATGAGTAAGATGTATTCTTTGGCCAGGAGAGCTCCTGAAAAGGGCTAAGATTCTGTTGATGAAAGTCCTTGAAGCCGTGACACATTTCTTAATGTATAAAAGTCTACCCAACAAAGATTGGAAAGCCTTGCGACTAAGAGATTTTTTGGATTTGACCTTCAGACATTCTGCATAGATTTCTTGCAACTTATCTGGTTGTATTCTCATAATATTTCGGTCAATATCCACCTCAATACCTAGGCA
This sequence comes from Sabellastarte sp. h YS-2021, assembly GCA_964017235.1. Lineage (NCBI taxonomy): Eukaryota > Metazoa > Annelida > Polychaeta > Sabellida > Sabellidae > Sabellastarte > Sabellastarte sp. h YS-2021. Next base: position 114,076,435 of record OZ024933.1, read on the forward strand.
TGTCAAGCGCTTAGTTGGGGGGTCAATTTTTCAGAATTCATAGGGAGTCCAAGCTCCTCAAGCAGCGAGCACAACTGCTCGAATGCGTTCTGTGCCTTATCCCTTGGGAGAACCCCAATGTAATCATCAATATAGCAGTGCAAGGTAATGCCTCGAGTTTTCATAATGAAGGCGATGACGTCTGAGCAAAGCTGGAACGCCGCCGTCCCGTGGACCCAGCCGAACGCGATCGCTTTATCAATGAAGTACTGGTCATTCCACTTAATACCTAACTTAATGCAGTCGGCTGGGTCCACGCGAAGATTCCTAAATCCACATGCCACATCAACTTTGAATAGCATTGGATCCTCAGTATTCTTTATATCTTCCATGATATTATCAATAGAAGTTAATTTCAAAGCAAAGTCATCACCATCAAATGAAGATCTTGTAACAGAATCATTTAAAGACATTCCTTTGGGATATGACAAGTCCAAAATGACCCTTCATTTGTCAAAATCCTTGGGTCTAGTTAAGAGGGGAGAGCAATGTATGTCTGTGCTATCAATTGTGTCAAAAGGACCTAACATTGCACCCAAACCCACTTCTTTAAGTAAATATTCAGTAACAGCCTCAGGATAAGCCAAAGCCGAATAATGGTTGGTCACATGTTGACTGTTAAGTTGAGTTTTGTCATTTAAGGACAGTGGAAAACCGAACCTAAGGTACTGTAGTATGCGTTTGTCCGGATAATCCACGAGGTGTTGATCCCAAGCCTTTATATTAAGACCAGACTTAATGGGAAAACGAGCACACTTGTAATTAGGTTGATTAGTATTTTTGATAATGTTGGCTATTCGCAAACAAGTGTCAATGTTATCTATATCCATTTCTTCCCTATCAGGGCCAATAAATGGCTCATCACCATATTCCAGTGCAAAAGTAACCGTTTTTTTTTCTGGGAATAATACATCAGACACGACTCGCTTGTCTGTTGAATTTGATAGTTTGATTGCTGAACCCATGCCCAGCTGGGGATTATGATACATTTCGTCCCTAGACTCGCCTTGGGTGTTAATAATCTCATAACAGTCATCATGCGGTTTAAGAGCAACGCTGTCGACCCTGTTGATTTGATTGTCACTCTTAGGTGACTCTATATTATCACACAATTCATCAATGACCTCATGAATGTGTTGTTCATACGACCTGTTCAGATTTTTATATGACCAAATATCCTTCTGATAATTGTCAAATGTTTTATGAGGGGACAATGTTAACCCCTGCATGTTATTATCAAAAATTATCAATTGTGCATAGAACACAGCTGATGTGACCAGCATATCCTGATGAACTACGTTATCACAGTGAAGTCCAAATAAACCATTTTCACCCATTCCATAACTAAAGTATTTTTTGTGTAAATCAGTACTGTGTATGTACACGGTGGGTACACAAATGTCATTATGCACAGAAACCCAATTTATCATACTAATCTTGCACACTCACCCTTTATTGCTAAGGGCTGGCCAATTGTTTGGACATAATTGGTCACACTGCCTGCACAAAGCCAATAACTCACCAATACAAACACCTTCATCATACAATAGAATTGTGTCATTGTTATGTGGGCACGAAACAACAGAAGGGTGGACATGGTCAATTTCCAATTCAGAAACAATATTTACACTGACCCCATTATATGGGTCATAAACTGGGTTGTTTACATGTTCAGTACAAACTTCATAACTGTTATTGTCAACAAAGTCTACCATATTTTCACTAGAAAACAATCCCTTGCTTTCCACACCAGGGGTAATGACAACCCCTTGCAAGTTACTTCTACACAAATACTGACGATATATCTGACTGTCAAATGCTTTGTTATAGTCACTAAATTCACTATTGTCCTCTAAATTACAGTTACCACTGATATTACCGTCATTGTTCTTTACTGTTGAATTCAACTTATTATTACAGTTTGTAACAGTCACTGTGGGTCCTTTTGAGTGTCCTTGGCTAGTCCATGGTGTGGTGCCAAGTGGTTGACCTTCTCCCTACCTGGCAGACGTATTTTGCTGTTTGTTGCTTTTGACTGTACATTTGACCTCAGGATGCTGTAAAGATCGTCCATTTCTGCAGCATGCTGAGCAGATATGTTTATAACTCCCATGATTGCCATCCTGTACACAAGTTCCCTCGTTGTAATACTTGCAGACTCTTACCTTCTGCTGGTTGGTCACACTTTGGCCATTCAAAACTGCGACCTGGGATGCCCGATCCTGTTCAGGGACCACTGAGTCTCATTGGCCCACGACAAGCGACCTTCTTCCACTTGGGTCATGGATCTGTTAGTGCCAAAGTTACTTGAGTAAGTACTTGCCTCAGTACTGTGTTGTCCTGTATCTGTAGAGCATTATTAAGTTGTCCACCGGCCCATTGGGCTATTGTTAGGTCATCATATGCTGGCTTACAGTTCTGAGATGTTGCTACGTACCCCTCATTGGGCCACCTAAGGTCTGGCTTCACACTAGTGGTTTCTGTGGTGTTATATCTGCCTGACTTGCGTCTGTGTGGGTCCTTACCTGGTATGACTTCCTGACGAGTCTGATCCTCATACTGGGCCAGTAATCTTGACACAGCTGATGAAATACTTGGGATGTTCCTAACTGTGCTCACTGAAGGCATAATAGCTTCCCTGCTAACTTTCATGGGGTCATGATGTTGGTTAACGACATCAGAGGATAGCCCGCGACTCCAGGCAGATTGTGGCGGAACGGGGCGGTTCTGTGTGTCAGTGATACCCTCCCTTGTGGCTGTATGAGAAGGAAGAGTGTTTACCCTCGAGTGAACCATCGGGGACGACTCGCCCATCCCTCCAGAAGTGCCAGGGGGTAGATTAAAATTGACAGTGTCCCTATGTCTGGGGGATGCCATAGGTGTAGAATTTTTGTTACCTTGCTGTTCTATGCGCTCCATTCTGCGAGATAAGTCCTGATTGGCGGCTTCTAGGCGATTCAATATGGTCAAAATGGCCTGGTTTGTATCTGGTGCTATAGAAGAAGCGGCTTGATGTGACAGATCCGTCTTATTTGCACTTACTGTTGCATGGTCGGATCCGACCTGTAGGTAAGATCCATCAGAATCTCCTGAAGACTTCCCTGTTTTATTCTTCTCGTGTTTCATAGCACTTCGCACTGATGTTGAAGATAAAGATTTTTTCTTTCCTGTGGATAATGGAGATTTTCGTCTTGTAGAAGGCATATTAAATTCGCACAAATAACCACACTAGTAGGGTATGAAGCCAAAATTGTAACTATACAGCTTGAGCCTTGCACTATTACTATTGATATGCAAATACACAAAGAAAATAACGGCATGTTACTGTGTAATTAAACCTTTATGTCAATTTACTGTAAATTAGTGCTGGTATTGTTTATTGATGAACAATCAATCAGTCCATGTAAACTATACCGATATCAGTAATGTAGAATACAATATCGATATTGAAACATAGTATTAAACATATGCAACCATTCTATCTTCTAGTTCAAATAAAACGTAAAGTTGAGAAATAAATTGAATTCCAATCATTTTCTTGTCAACTTTCAATCCCACTGAAGCGGAAACATCATACCTAACTTTGCTTCTGGAAATTAATAAAACCTGAGAAAAAGTTTGGAAGTATCTTCTAAATAATATTAATGACCCAATACTTAGCAACAATTGACATAGAAGGCAAATTATGATTGGACTTGATACATATATTAATACCGATACCAACATTGCGGTAAATCCATTTAAAATTTGTCTATTTAGTATAAACCTTACTTCTATTTCTTTCTAGATTTGAGAGGAACAGAGTTTGCAGAAAAAGAAGGAATCTTCATCACTGACTCAATAGGCAAAAATTTTCGTCATTTAACAAGAGCCTTATCATTGTCAATCCCAGGGGCAACAATATTGAAAATAAAGAAAGAATACCAAATATCCCCCTTGAAAAATACAAGGTAGTTCTGCTACTGGTAGGAACAAACGACCTAACCCCCAAATCATTATGGCAATGGTACAAAAAAACAAAATTGGAAAATAAAGGCAAAGAAATAACTTTGCCACATCATACAACAACTCCAGTAGACAGAATAGTTGAACACTACAAACTACTGTTGGAAGTTGTCAAAATGAAGAATCCACATATATTTATAATGGCTTCAGCTATCCTCCCCAGACCATTTGATTTTAAGCAGAACAAGAACTACCTCATTGAGGTAAATAAGGCTCTAGAAAAATTATGTAAAGAATTGAATGTGTACTTTGTTTATAGCTACAAACCACTCATGAAATATGGATCCCCAAAAGAGAATTATTTTGACTGTGATGGTTTACACCTATCACAAGACGGGTCAAAAGTGATGCAGAGATTTTTTCTTGGTCAGCTATCATATGTAATAAAACGAGAAAAAATGTCAACCTAAAGAGTTTAAAAGTGGTGATATAACAATTGAAGTATTGTTACACTTTTATCAAGTTTATTAAAAAATTACGGTACGCCATGAATGATGGTCTTAGCCTCTGTGAAGTCATGTTATACCATGTAATCATAAAAACTGTTGCCTTTAGAGGCATTAGTCTACACAATAGAATTAAATCAAGTGATTATGTTACTTGAAAACCCACAATTTATATGCAAAATGTGTTTAGAAAAACAAAGGTGTACATTAATTGCATACATGTAATATCTGGGAAACAAGCAATCCCGAACTAACTCTTACACCAGGGCAGTCCCTCCCATTGGTGGGAGGCAGTGAGGGAAACCAGCTTGGTCGTTATGGTAACAAAATTGTCTAAAGGTAGTGAAATTATGTCTTGTGAAATGTTTATATCTCTTAATATGACAGTTAGTAGAGAGATTACTTAAGTTTACTTAGCGGGTTAAATCAATTGATTATGTTACTTGAAACTTAAAAGAGAGCATAACAGCATTAAATGTTTACTGATATGCAAAATGTGCATATGCATAACTGAATCTTATTGGTATTATGTGGTGAAATGGAAATTGATATAATCTTACCAGTTTTTTATTGAATTATTGCATTGCATTAAGGCGTTGCCTTTGGAGGCGTTAGTTTACATAACAGGTTTAAATCAACCTATTATGTCACTGAAACATAAAAGAGTGCACAACAGTATTAAAAGTTCACCTATATGTAAAGTGCGTTTAGAGAAATAAATGATTTTTACATAAATTATTTACATGTAATATTTGTCAAATATAATTTCGGACTTTCTCTTACACCAAGGCAGCTCCCCATTGGTGGAAAGGGGATGGAAACCATGCCTGAATGACATATTAACTAAACATATTTGTATGGTCATCTAAATGTAGTCAAAGTATGTTCTGTGAAGTGTTTATATCTTTCAATAAGATAGTTTAGTTTTTGATTTTGATGGTTTACTTATATTAAAAGAACAGTCAAAGTGATACAGAGACATCTTTCTTAAAGAAAGTATAATTAAATCTTTGTGGTATCATGTGGTGAAGTGAAAGTTGATATAATTTAACCAGTTTATTGAGATACTACCTTGTATTACAGCTGTTGCTTTTGGAGGTGTTAGTTTATATAACAGATTAAAATCTACTGATTATGTTACTTGAAACATAAAATAATGCACAATGCATTAAAAGTTTACTTATATGTTTTACGCAGATAATATACATGTAATGTCTGTCAAAGCAAACAATCCTGAACTATCTCTTACACCAGGGCAGCCCCCCCATTGGTGGGAAATAGTGAAGGAAACCATGCTTAAATGTCATAGGAATTAAAAATATTGGTACAGGATTTAAACGCTATCAAAGTATGTTCTGTGAAATGTTTATATTTCTTAAAACAGTTTAGCTTGATTTTCATTGTGATGATTTACATTCATAACAAGATGGGTCAAAAGTGATGCGGATGTCTTCTCATTAAAAAAAAATAAATAAATAAAATAAAAAAAACTGCAATTAAATTTTATTGGTATCAAGTGGTAAAAGGGAAGTTGAAATATTTTCTAATTTTACCAGGTTAATGGAGATGTTACCTTGCATTAACACTGTTGCCTTTGAAGGCGTGTTTACATAACAGGTCTACATTTACTTATTATGTCATGTGGTGAAATGAAAGTTGAAGTATTGATATAATTTTACAAGGTTTGTCGAAATAATACCTTGAATTGAAGCTGCTGCTTTGTAGAAGATAGTTTACATAGCAGGTTTATATCAACTGATTATGCCATGTGAAAGTTAAAATATCGATATAACTTAACCAGGTTTATGGAGATATTAAAGCAGTAACAGGTTTTATAAGAAGACGCTACATAAGCGGTGTAACCTTTTGATGTAATTAAAAAATATCTACATAATCTGGAAATGACCACAAACTTGTGATAACTGATGTATTCTAATTTTGGAGAAGTAGGAGAAAGCATCTTTGGTGAGAGTAATGAGACCTTAATTCAAAGTGCAGTATATAACTCAATTGACAAAATGGCCATGGTGTAACATGATGGCTTAGTAATTTGTATACGTTGGCAAATAAGCGTTGTGAATTGTTGTAAGTAAGCATGAAATATTGCCAGTGCTTGTAGAAGGGAATAACCTTCAAAAACGTTATTCTTATATCTCGTATTGTTAAGAGAAGCCTTGCATGTTTAAAGCAGTAATGTACAATACTTATGCTTTAAATCATGGTTACATTCGGCTTTTTTTTTTATCCATGTTCAATTATGTTTTTTCTGTTTTGTATAATATCAGGAGTTTTCAAGTATCATTTGTTGATACCTAGCAAGTCACATCATGTAATTTGTCAAAAGAGTTATTTAATGAGATGGGAAATTATTCTAAGAATTAGTAGTGAAACAAGGACACGGTGTGGATGGAGAGAGAAATGTATCAAAAATGGATGGGAAAATAGGTAGTCATATAAAAGTGTTGTCTGCAAACTGTCAAGGATTAAGAGACCTAAAAAAACGAGCCGATGTGATAAACTATCTAGATTCGTTAGGCGGCAATATCCTATGTTTACAAGAAACCCATTGGACTAAAAACGATCTAAGCACAATAAAAAACCTTTGGAAAGGCGATTGCTTTTTAGGTGGGACAAAGACAAACTCAAATGGAGTAGCAATACTTATTAAGTCTAATTTTGAATATGAGGTAGTTGAACACTTCATAGACAATGAAGGGAAAATTATTTGGTTAAATATTTTAATAAATAAAAAGCTAAAAGTGAAGCTAATTAATATTTATGCTCCGAACAAAGATACTCCCGACTTCTTTAAAAAGATTGGAAACATAATCGAGTCAAGTAATATGGATTATGTTATGCTAGCTGGGGACTTTAATATTACTTTAGACCCCAAATTAGATAGTTATAATTATAAACAACTCAATAACCCCTGTGCAAGAAACGAAATGTTGTCTGTTATTAATAAATATAATTTATGCGATATATTCCGATTAAACCATCCAAATGAGAAACGATATACGTGGAGGTGAAAAAATCTACTCAAACAGGCAAGGCTAGATTACTTTATAATTTCTCGACCGTTTTCTGATCTAGTAAGCGATTGTCCAATAAGAGCATCCTATAGGTCAGATCACTCGATACTCGAATTAAATATTACGATTTGCAGCTTCCGACAGGGAAAAGGAGTTTGGAAATTTAACAACTCACTATTGAAGGACAAAGATTATTTAATAAAAATAAACAATGTTATCGACGAAGAAAAAATGAGATATGCTGTCCCAATATATAACCCTAATAATATTACAAAGGTTAAAGACACTGAGTTGCAACTTACCATATCAGACAGCCAATTTTTTGAGGTATTATTGCTAAAAATAAGAGGTGAAACTATTAAATTTTCATCGCTCAAAAAGCAGTCAGTGAACAGTAAAGAACTGAATTTAATAAAAGAAATTGACTCTATTGAACAAGAAGAAGTACCGGATTTAGAACTGTTAGGAAAAAAGAAAAAGGAAATCGAAGACCTCAGAGGCGAAAAGATAAAAGGCTCAATAATTAGATCAAGGGTAAAATGGCTGACGGATGGAGAAAAGCCTTCAAAATATTTCTGTATGCTAGAAAATCATAGGTATATAGAAAAAACCATTAAACACTTGAAAAATGAAAAGGATGAAAATATATATGAACAAGACAATATATTAAAAGAAATTCATAAATTTTATTCTAACCTATTTAACAAGAAAGAAAATAAATACGCAAAAGACTTTTTTAAAAAAATAAGCCCAAATAGTTATAGTCGGTTATCAAAGTTAGAATCAGATGCGCTTGAAGGAAAACTCACGGAAGATGAAATCAGCCAATCCCTACAAAATATGAAACATAATAAAAGTCCTGGGATCGATGGATTTCCATCAGAATTCTACAAAGTCTTTTGGAGAAAATTGAAATTTTTTGTTCTGAGAACCTTGAATGAAAGCTACAACATAGGTCAACTACCTGTAACAATGCGTCATAGCATAATTTTATGCTTGCCAAAGGGTGATAAACCAAGAGAGTATTTGAAAAACTGGCGGCCTATTTCACTTTTGTCAGTAGCTTATAAAATAGGTTCAGCGGCAATAGCAAATAGATTAAAAAAAGTATTAACTCACTTAATCCCAGAGCAGCAAACAGGCTTTATACGAGGACGCTATATGAGCGATTGCACAAGTTTGATATACGACACAATGCATTTTACAGAATATAATAAGATCCCGGGCTTAATTATGCTTGTAGACTTTGAAAAAGCGTTCGACTCAGTGTCATGGGATTTCCTTATCGAAGCTCTAAATAAATTAGGCTTTGGACAGAATTTCATCAAATGGATAAATACTTTGAACACAAACATTTTCGCAACTGTTCTTCAATGTGGTTTCTTATCCAATAAGATTTGTATTAAAAGGGGTTGTCGACAGGGAGACCCAATTGCACCATATCTTTTCATAATATGCTCCCTTTTCTTAACAACCTTAGTAGAAACGTGCGGTTCAATTAAAGGATTAAACATAAACAAAGAATATTTAAAAATTATCCAGTTTGCAGATGACACAACAATATTTTTACATGGCTCTGAAAGCTCTCTCCAATCAGCTCTCAATGTCCTTGAGATATTTGGCACATACTCAGGTTTAAAAGTGAATAAAGAGAAAACACAAATAGTATGGATTGGCTCAAAAAAGGGTAACACACAAAAAATATGCCAGCACGCGAACTTGAAATGGGAAGCCAATACCTTCAGAGTTTTGGGTATAACCTTTTCAGTAAATCTTAATGACATGCCCAGTTTAAACTATGATACTATAACTGTAGAGGTAGAAAGAACCCTCGTGCCTTGGAGGCAACGGAAACTCACCCCAATTGGGAAAATATGCATACTAAAAACATTTATAATACCAAGGTTAACCACGTTATTCATGACGATCCCTAGACCTAGCCCTCGGACCATTAAATTACTGAATAAGTTGTTTTATTCGTTTATATGGGATTATAAACCAGACAAAATAAGTCGAGCAAAACTAACACAAGGCTATCCAAAAGGAGGCCTAAAAATGACTGATGTGGATGCTTTCATAACCAGCCTAAAAATCTCTTGGATCAAAAGATTGCTGAGTAATGATACACCGGTGTGGAAAACTTTAGGACTACATTGCATTAAAAATCCAATCAGATTAAAATATCTTGGCTCGACTTGGCCTAAAAATCTTGCACTAAATATAACAAATACTGTTTGGAAAGAAGCCTTACAATCCTGGGCCTGCTTATTGAATGTAAACTCACTAGACGAAAATAGGAAATTTTCAAGCCCGATATGGTATAATCCAAGGATATCAAAAATAGAACTTTTTTTGCCACAATGGTTCAATAAGGGCATCATATTTGTAATCGATCTAATCGATTCCCAAGGAATATTTCTAACGTATCATGACCTAATGGCAAAATATTCTGTACACTATAATTTCTTAGACTATCATAGGGTCAAACAATGTGTGAACAACTTCCTAGGTACATCGGATACTTCAATAAATGAAAGGCCCGTTTACCCTATAACATTATACCTTCTCTCTAAAGGCATAAAAGGTTCACGTGAATTTTATAAAATTTTGCTTTCACAAAAACGCTTTAACGATGACAAGCTTAGACAAAAATGGGAAAGATCTTTGAATGTTGAAATTACAAAACCCATGTGGGAAAAAAGTTACCTGGTTTGTTTTAAAACTATACAAGATAATTACCTGATTTGGTTTCAATATAAAATCTTAAATAGAATATTGGGAATTGAAAGCTTAAAATTTAAAATGGGCATATCACTAAACAATGTGTGCAGATTATGCAATGAAACTGAAGAAACTCTAGTGCATCTATTCACTTTATGTAACCCTGTAAAAAAATTCTGGGAAGATTTGACCAGAAGAATAAAAGCCGACATAAATAGAGATTAATTTTTTCAAGCAAAGATATAATTTTGGGTTACCAAGAAAAACAAATGTGGCCCGCGAACATTTTATTGGTAACTATGAAAAAATATATTTTTGTGGCAGCCAGAAAGAAAAAAACTCCACAGGTAGTTGAAGCTCTTGAGATGCTAAAAAATATTTTCTTTGAACAGGAGTATGTGTCAAGAATACAGAACCACAAAAGTGAATTTAAAAAAAAGTGGGATTTTATTCCACGATTATTACAGTAATATACTTTTGTAATATTCATGGTTTTTTTTTTTTTTTTTTTTATAATACTGTGACTATGGAAAGCTTGTAATTGTTAGTAAAATATAATACATGTAAATGTTAACTCCTATTGAAAAAGAAATAAAAATATAAAAAAAAAAAAATAACCACACTAACTAAAAACGTTTTCTAAAATCAAATATCTCTTAGATGTTTATCCATCAATCTTTAATTTGAAAATGAAAACCCCTATGATGGCGCTAAAACCATTCAAATGTGTCCTGTGATCTGATTGGTGTTGCTACCTAGACAGAAAATACTAAACCATAACTTAAGGTGGATGTAAACTGATCAGATAGGCCCCTCCCAGGTCGTATCAATCATATTGATGCCAAAACAAATGGAATAAATACTAATGATGAATGATAATTGTGAAAAGCTGCGCTTTCTTAGCACACAAAATGCAAGGGACGAAACTGGGTAGGTAATGTACTTGGGCAGCTGGGCAAGGGTCAGCATGAAGTGGGTTGATTCATTGATTGGGTCGAATTTTCAAGAATTTCTACCAAAGTAAGTGTATGCTGTGTTCATGTGTCATGAAGTTTTTGGAAAAGTTTCACAGTTATAGCTACATAAAAATAAGATTTGGATGTTTGGAGGTCTATTAAATTTAATAATTTAAGTTATGAAATTGAATTTGTTTTGCCCTTCTCATGGGAGGGAAGAGCCTGACTGAAATTCCATCTTCCACAAACTAAATCTGTTGATCATGAGTTTACTGCTGTGTTCTGTATTGTAAACATTTTTTGTGAACTTTTAAATATAATAAATAAAAAAAAAACATATTGATTTGGTCAAAATATGAATACAGGAGGAGTATTTTTTACTAAAAATCGACCCACTTCATGAATATTTGGTGAAGTTATTTTTCAAAGATTTGGTGCAAGTTTACATTTGAAAGAAACAGGTTATCAAAAATATTTTACATAATTTTGCTGCCATCACTTTCTTCTGCATATCTACCAAATATAATGCTTCTAGCTACTTTACTTTTTATACTGCACTCAAAATATCTGATAAATCGACCCACTTCATGCTAACCCATGGTAGTGGACAGTATGGTTGTCTGTAGTATTTTAAAGTCCCAAACAGATGTACGTAATAGTATCATATTGTGGCGAATGTGATTTGCGGTAAAATTCGGCGATATTCGGCGATTTTCGGCAATTTCGGGGGTTGGTGATTGTGGGATCTCTCTCTTAGGTTTCCTGGGTTTAGTATGGGCCGGAAATGCCCATCTGGTTTTACATAGGGTGTTTGTAAACATGGATTGCAGGTAGGCAGGAAGTTGTGGTCAAAAATGATCCAATAAGGGATGTTTTTGACCACACAAAGAGGTGAGTAAGCCAGGGATAACAGGATGTGGGTGAGCACATGTTAGGCTTTCTTTTTGGATCTGGACTTTGAGGGAGAAGGACTGATTTTAGTGATAGGTATGAAATCTTGAAATATCACCCAGTTATTTGAGCAATCATGTCAAGTTTGATAAAGTTATGAAATTATAAGGATAATAAGGATTCATCTCATCAATTTTAGGAATTTATTGTAATAGTTTCCTTGTTTGGTAAATACTTTTAAATTTATAGTTTGAACCAATTGGTGTGGGACCATGTGTCACATGGATTGGCCAGTCTGTGTGATATTTTGATCCTCTTTGGAAAACTACAATCATTTTGACCGGCATGTCAGAAAAATGGCTTTTGATTTCATTCATTATCATCTTTCACTAAAAAATACCATGGGACAAGTTTGGTCTGTTTGTTTTGTGTTTTCCCTATTTTGACCTGGGGAGGGACTTTTGTTCATGTGCAGGTGGACAAACATGGTATTTAATCATCATTGTTATCAGGTTGCTGTATGCCTGTAGGGTATTTTGACTCCCAGGGGATGGGTGCACTGGGACTTGGACTGTGGCGTAGATGCCTGGAACAGTCACAGGACTATGGGTCGGGAACCCATGGAGAGTCCTGACTTTTAAAGTAGGCCACTGAAGGGTTTGGAGTTCTGCAGGTCTTTGAAAACCCTGCACCCATTCAAAAGGTCAACTTTCATTCATCTCATTCATTCATTTTATTGAGTTAGATTCCCTCAAGTCCATGGGCCAAAATTCATTGGTTGGGGTTTCAGGTTAAGATTTGGGTGGTGAGATTTTGGATGACTGAGTCCCGGTTTATCCGCCGACTGAGTCAGTTGAAATTTCCCCACCTTAGCTGATGGGGTTTTGAATACATGGTAGGTTTTTGGAGGGTTCAGGTATGTTTTGGGTATAGTTACATGGAGATTTATTCGTTGTTACATGTTTAATATTGAAATTCAGTGACAGGTCCCAGGTTTATATTTTTGTATTTATAGTTTTGAATAATTTTAGCCATGTCAGGTCAGTTTGATAAATGTTTAATTAATTTTAACTTCCGTGTGACCTGCATTTTGCTATATATTTTTATAAATTATTATTTTTGGGAAAGTGGTATTATTACTGGTCATGAATGTAACTTCTGTTGATCTGAATTTTGCTACATATTTTATATATTTTATATTACTGCTCATGAAATATAATTTAAGTATTCAGTAATGAATATACTATTAAATTGATTAAATAATCTCTGAAGGTAAAATATTAAAGTAATGGATTAATTAATTAATTAATTGGCTTGATAAAATAATTATTTCTTGAAGAAGTTTGTGTGACACTTTTGTTGTTGAAATTTGTCAGTTCAGATCAAGTTCAGACTTGACTCTGGCTAATTTTTAATTCATTCTGATTTAACTTGTTCTATATTTTTTTATAATTATGTACCCCTTAACATTTTCAAGTTGTAATAATAATCCATAATGTGAACTATTTCTTAATATTTGTGGTGGTGTCTTTATTTTCTTATCAATTAATTTATATTTAATTTTCACACACACTCTTAATTACTTTCTTTTTCCAGTTTGACATGTCTTAAGTCATACTGTGGTTTTGGGTTTTGCTTATACTTTTGAATCATTATTTAATACATTACCTATTCTTAATAATTTTCTGTTTCCTATAATTTAATTGTTTAACTATCTCATCCTATTTGCTATTTCTGTGTGTTGTTCTATTATTTCATGAATTCTATGTTGATATTTGTTGAGTGTGTGTTTTCTCCTTTTAATTGCTATATACATGTTATTTTGAATAAATATCAATAATTTTATAATTTTACATAATGTGTTTCATCAGAATCATGCAATATAACACAAAATGTTCAAACGGCTACCCATCTACATGGTCATATCCTAGACCTTGTTCTTACTCCTACTGATGCCAGTGTCATCTCTAATGTACGAGTTGCTGAATTTATTTCTGATCATGCTCTTGTCCTTGCTCAGCTTGACTCAGTTAATCCTCCTTCACATAAGGCAAAAGTTGTCACTTTCAGGAGGTATCATAAAATTGACATGGACAGTTTCCGTAAGGATTTGGGAAATAGCGCATTCGTAAAATGCCCTGGTGATACAGTCAGTGGTTTGTGTGAACAATACTTAGATGATTTGAGCAAATTGCTCAACAAGCATGCACCATTGGTTACTCGCACTTTTACTAAGCAAGCTACTGGTTGGCTATCTGACACCTACAGGCTGGCAAAAACCATCAGGCGACAGCTGGAACGAATCTGGCGTAAAGATAAATCTGCCTATAATCGAGCTAGACTTCGAAGACAGATTGGTCGCTGCAATTCACTGGTCAACAAAGATAAGGCAAATTACTTCAGAAACCTGGTCAAAGAAAATACCAATGACTCCAAGAAGCTATGGCAGGTCTTGCGTTCCGCACTGCACTCTAGTCCAGAAGCAGTACTCCCTTCTCATGAATCTAAGAAAGGTCTTGCTGACCGGTTTGTCACTTTCTTCAGTGACAAAATAGATAAAATCAGAAACTCATTTTCCTCTAGTGACTCATTCACTCTGCCTCCTCCACCTGATGTACCCAATTTCAGCTGCTTTAAACAAGTTTCTCAAGAGGAAATTAGAAAAATTATCATGAAGTCACCCACTAAATCTTGTTTGTTAGACCCATGGCCTACATTTCTTGTTAAGGAATGTATTGATATTTTACTGCCCTCTATCACCAGGCTTGTTAACTGCTCGTTGTCAGAAGGTGTTGTACCTGATGAATTCAAGAAGGCTATTGTAACCCCATTGATTAAAAAGTCATCACTACCACCCAATGACTTAAAAAACTACAGACCTGTTTCTGGGTTGGGCTTCATATCCAAACTGGTTGAACGTGTTGTTGCTTCTCAGTTGAATGACCATGTTAGTTTGAACGGACTGGAGAATGTCAGGCAATCTGCCTACAAACTAGGTCACTCAACTGAATCTGCATTGCTTTCAATTAAGAATGATGTTCATTTGGCTTTTGCTAAAGGTGAGGCTACTGCTGTCGTTCTCTTGGATCAATCAGCAGCGTTTGATACTATTGATCATGATACGCTACTTAATTCTCTTAGCTCCTGGTTTGGTGTGAGCGGGGTTGTCCTCGATTGGTTTAAGTCTTATCTCTCAGACCGTGTTCAGTGCATTAAGATTGGGTCAATTTTATCTGATGCCAAAAAGTTATTGTATGGTGTGCCTCAAGGCTCTGTCCTGGGGCCAATCCTTTTTTCACTCTATACTACTCCACTGAGTAAAGTCATACAGAATCATCCTGGTATTAGTTTCCAGTTCTACGCTGATGACACACAATTGTATGTACACCTCACACATAAAAATGTTGCCTCGGCCCTTGATAAGCTGTCACACTGCCTTGAAGACGTAAAGAGATGGCTCTCTACAAATAAGCTCAAGCTAAATCCAGATAAGACCGAATTCATTGTGTTTGGCTCAAAGTCTCAGCGCGAAAAACTTAATCAGTCCTTCCCGGTCAACATACTTGGTAATCTCATATCACCAACAGATGCAGTTAGGAACCTTGGTGTCTGGTTTGATTCTGATTTCTCATTCTCTTGCCATGTTAGGAAGGTCTGCAAGGCTTGTTTTGCTCATGTCTGGGATCTTAAGCGACTCCGAGGACATCTGACACATGAAGCTACTCTTATGGCTGCCAATGCTCTGGTCGGAAGTCAACTAGATTACTGTAACTCTCTGTTCAGAGGTCTCTCAGCTCTAGATCTGCGCAAACTTCAATGTGTTCAGAATAGCCTGGCCAGAATTGTTGCCAACACCACCAAGTACTCACACATCACTTCAGTTAGAAAAGCACTACATTGGTTGCCAATTAAGTACCGTTCTATCTTTAAGACTGCCATGTTGGTATATAAGTTCCTACACAGTGGTAACCCCAAATACTTTGAACCCTTCCTCATTCCCAGACATAGTGCATATAACACTCGTCGAAGTCAATCTGATGGCATATTTCTTGAGGTTCCCCACTTTGGTTCAATTTTCAAGTCTCGAAAACATTTTGGACTCAGTTTTGCGTATGACGCACCTATGATTTGGAATGACCTTCCTGATGAGGTCCGCTCTGCAAACTCACTTGCCTCTTTCAGGTCAAAGTTGAAGTCATACCTCTTTGGAAAAGCATACCCACCCTAAATTTCCAATTTCCTTTCTGCTTTCTCCGCGGTGCTGACCCCTGCAATGTCTCTGGTTTTTGAATATTGAACAATGTTTTTGTGTGATGCGCCTTAGAGTCTGTCTTTTGACAGAGATTAAGCGCTATAAAAGTGCTATTAGAATTAGAATTAGAATTACATATGTTATGAGTCATAGCTATTGAAGTTTCAGCTTAGGGTCAGATCTCAGTACTTGGGCTGCAAAGGTTCCATCTTGCTCACGTTCTCCTACTATACAGTAATTGTGTCATGCTACTTGTGTGGAGATTCAGGTTCGTTTTACCTATGAATTGAATCTCGGATCAAATCCAGTGTACTGACAATAGTTTGACTGTTATATTGTCAGGGTTAAGTTGTTTTAATGGTTTGGTTGAGCCATAATTCAACCTGGTGGCAGCCTATCGTGTGATAAATGGTCTGAGCCTTCTGGCCAAAATATCTAAAATATGGAAGTAATAAGATTTGAACAAAATGTGAGAGAATCAGATTTTGATTCGGGGAGGGATCCAGCCTGACGGGAGCCCCGTTTTGAATGACAACCCCCGGGGGGTCGCCCGCTTTATAGAGTGTGGGTGTGCCAACGGCTCCGGATGTTTCTGCGACTGGGACCAGAACTCCCGTCCCCGGAAACCTGAGCCCTCCCCCGATCCGACGCGGCGGAGGCGGACCGAGGCCGGGGGTCCCGTCTCGCCACAGAAATTTTTGGTGGCAGCGGTGGGATGGAATTATAGCAGATGTGGAAACCAGTACTGGGGTTAAATAAATAAAATATATTAGTCAAAGTGAAAATTATTTTAATCTGTTTTGTATTTCACTGTGTGTGATTATAAGATTAATGTTAGGTTTTACACTTTTATTTTTAGTTTTATTTTTGTTTGAAGAATAATGGAACTGAGAAAGTTTGCAGAGAGTGGATGCCAGGGTGATGAAACCCCAGATGAAAACCCTCCACCACCTGAGTATGTTGGATCAGTCTATGACCGGTTACGTGCTGCTTTGGCTTCAGCAGAGGACTACTTGTCTCCTGGAAGACTCGGGGACAGGGGTGCTGGGTCACTATATGGAGGCAGACCCAGATTTCTACAGGAAGACAGCGGTTTGGCATCAGATCGCAAGGAGGTGCCTACGGGTACATTGGTGTGGGGCGTTGAGCCCCCACCAATGAGAACCCCAGGGCGACTGAACCACAGGTCGGGGGGTCATGCCAAACCGCCAAGGTTTGATGGTAAGGAAATTTGTTGGGATGAATTTATACTTCAGTTTTCTACTGTAGCTTCGATTAATAACTGGGTTGAACCTGAGTTAGGACAACAACTTTTTGTTTGTTTGGATGGGGAGGCACGTAGTTTTGTTGTAGGGTTACGCCTGCCAAGGATGGACTATCACATCCTGGTCAGAAAGCTGGAGGGCTGGTTCGGCTCAGCTTCAAGAAAAGAGTCATACCGAAACCAGTTGCAATCTCGACGGAGGTTGCCAGGAGAATCAGCAACTTCTTATGCCTCAGAGGTAAGGCGTTTGGTTTCTAGGGCCTATCCGGGATATCCAGAAGAGGTTCTGAGAGAATTGACTTTAAAGGCAATTCTTGATGGGCTACCTGATGGTGATTTGAAATTGGAAGTCGGCATGCATGGGCCACAGGATGTGGAATCAGCTGTCCGATTTATCGAGAGGTGGGAGAACTTGCAGAGAGGGGGAGCAAGGTCGAAACCCCAGGTAAGAGCAGTCACGGATCAGGACAATCAGGTAAAGATGTTAGAGGAAATTCTGAAGCTGTTAAAACAACTGGGGGTGACAAAACCCAAGTATCCAGTCCGTCAAGGTATGAAATGCTTTAATTGTGGTGAAGAAGGTCATTTCAAGAAGGACTGCCCTAACAAGCCTCAGTCGGGAAACTAATTGATGCTTCTCTCACGGGGCTGAGGGTGGCATCAGATTATGCCCCATCTGGTAAGTTGGTAGAGTTGGGACTATGCACGCTAACAATTCAGACTCTGGATGAAGGGGAGCCTGCAGACGTTGGTCTGGGAAAGCCGCGTCCCGAGTGGGGATTGTACGTGTGTGGTGTCCTAGGCAATCAGCAAGTACAACTCTTGATTGACAGTTGGGCATCAGTATCTATCTTGTCGAGTAGACTGTTCCGAAGTTTGGAACCTGGTATCTTTAAGTTAGGAAGTGAGGGTGGTGACAGGTTGGCTACAGCGGATGATAGTTTCTGTGAAGTGGAGGGCAACCTGATGTTAAATGTGGTCCTTGGGAGGGAACATTTTGAGTTGGAATTTGTGGTTGCCAACATCACAGATCAGGCCATTTTAGGTATGCCAGCTTTGTGTAAAATGGGTTGTGTGTTGGATTTTGAAAAGAACCAGTTAATATGTAAGGGTGCCAGGATTCAGTGTTTTGACCAGAAGAGGAATCCCTTTGTGGGTAAAGTGGTGGTGTGTCGTACCACAAGGGTACCTCCCAGGTGTGAGTACTTTGTGAGTAGTCGTCTCGACAAGGCAGAGGAAGTTTCGGTGGGTGATTTTTATGTAGATCCAGCTGATAGCTTGTTGGAAAAGAATGGGATAGTGTAAGCCAAGTCAGTAATAAGACCAAGTGAAAAGTGTTTTGTGGTAAGGGTTTGCAATCCTTTAGAAGAAGAAATAGTCTTGTATGAAGGGTTAACTGTGGGGTTCTTGGTCCCAGTTGAAGTGTTGGATAATGAAGAGAACTCTGAGGGTTTTGAGGAGACAAATAGGGTCCTAAGGGCAACATGTGAACCAAAGGGAGAACAAATTCTTCCAGAGCATTGGGATGAACTTTATGAGAAGGCTACTAAGGGTCTTCATGAGAAAGATAGTGATTTAGTGAAAGAAATGTTGTGCAAGTATCAGGATGTGTTTTCCAAGGACGATAAGGACTTGGGGAGGACATCTCTGGTTCAGCACCACATAGAAACAGGGGATGCAAAGCCAATCAAACAAGCACCCAGGCGATTACCACCATATCACCGCAAGGAGGTTGAAAGGCAGGTGTTGGATTTATTGGAAAGAGGACTAATAGAGCCCTCAGACAGTGCATGGGCATCACCAGTAGTGATGGTAAAGAAAGGGGATGGCTCTTTGAGATTATGTATTGACCTCTGTCGGGTAAATGAAGCCAGTAGTGGGTCTGGGATACCGTTGCCTAATACAGCTGAACTGTTAGCCAGTCTTGCCAGGTCTGTTTGGTTCAGTACTTTGGACATGTTAAGTGGTTATTGGCAGGTTGAACTGGATAGAGAGTCCAGGGTTAAAACAGCTTTTGCTACTCACTTAGGGCTACATCAATGGAGGGTGATGCCGTTCGGTTTGTCAGGGGCACCTGGGTCTTTCCAGAAGCTCATGCAAATTGTCCTAGGTAGCATGTCATACAACCAGCTTTTGGTGTACTTAGATGATGTGATTGTTCCAGCAAAAACAATGCAGGAGGGGGTTGAACGTTTGAGTGAGGTGTTTCAGAGGTTTCGTGAAGCTAATCTCAAACTAAAACCCACAAAGTGCACCCTTTTTCAGCGAAAAGTTGCATTCTTAGGCCATGTGGTTAGCTCTGATGGGGTGGCTACTGATCCAGCCAAAGTTGAAACAGTTGAGAAGTGACCCACCCCTACCAGTAAATCAGATGTGAGAAGTTTCCTGGGTTTGGCGTCATACTACAGGAAGTATATTGCAGGGTTTGCCCATATAGCTTATCCTCTAAACCGTTTGACTGACAAAAAGTCTGGGTTCTGCTGGACTGAGCAGTGTCAAGAAGCCTTTGACCAGTTGAAAGGTTTGTTAACTAGAGCACCAATCCTAGCACATCCAAATGATGATGGACAGTTCTTACTGGACACTGACGCCAGTGGGGTAGGTATTGGGGGAGTTCTGTCCCAAGTGCAAGATGGAAAGGAACATGTGGTTGCTTATTCAAGTAAGTCTTTAAATACAGCAGAAAGAAATTACTGTGTCACACGAAAGGAGCTGTGGGCTGTGGTTTACCATGTCAAACATTTCAGGTGCTATCTGTATGGAAGGCATTTTACAATCCGTACAGATCATGGGTCTTTGAGGTGGCTACACCGGTTCAAGGAACCTGAAGGCCAACTAGCCCGATGGTTAGATGTACTGGCTGAATATGACTACACTATTGTATGTAGACCAGGTGTACAGCATAGGAATGCAGATGCCTTGTCTAGGCGGCCATGTAGTGGAAAAGGTTGTGTTTGTGCTACTCTAGAGGGTAAAGTTCAGGCTTCAGTTGGGGTACAAACGGTAGATGAGCAGGCTCGTGTGTGTGTCATGAAAGGAAGTAGAGGGGTCTCTGACATTGAGGACTCAGATGAGGTTCATGAGGTAAGTCTGTGGGACACAGAGGACATGAAGAAGGCTCAGATGGAGGATGCAGCAATCGGTCCAGTATACAAGTTTTTGTTGGGGAGCGAGCCCAAACCTTCTTGGGATATGGTAAGTCATCTCAGTCAAGAAACTAAGACCTTGTTGACTAGTTGGAATAGGTTAAGTCTGAAGGAGGGACTTTTATACTATCATTGGGTAGGTGAAGGCTCTGCAGAGGAGGACAGGTTTAAGTTGGTGCTTCCAGAGAAATATCGAAGTGTTGTCCTAGAACAGCTGCATGATGCAAAGACTGCTGCCCATCTTGGAGCAAACAAGGTATATCAAAAGGTGAAAGTTAGGTTCTATTGGCCAGGGATGTCTCAGTATGTTCGTTGGTGGATTGCTTCTTGCCAAACATGTCAGAAGTTTAAGGATCCAGGAAGGCCAGCCAGAGGTAAGTTACATCAGTATGTGTTAGGGGTGCCTTTTGAGAGGATTGCTATGGATATAGTAGGTCCTCTGCCCCAGACAGATAGGGGAAATGTCTACATTTTGGTGATATGTGACTATTTCACCAAGTATGTAGAGGCTTTTGTGCTGCCTGACCAGCAGGCTGATACTGTAGCTGTAGCCTTCATTGAAGGTTGGGTAACAAGGTTAGGAGTCCCCAGGGAACTTCACACAGATCAGGGGTCTAATTTTGAGTCTGAGCTGTTTCGAGAAATGTGTAAGCTGTTGGGGATTTACAAAACTCGAACCACCCCAAGGAACCCCAAAAGTGATGGCTTAGTGGAAAGGCAGAACAAGACACTGGAAAAGTTACTCGGGATGATGGTAGCTGAAAATCAGTTTGACTGGGATGAGCAGATTCCGTTTGTCCTCATGGCGTACCATAGCTCTGTACAGGAATCTACTCAACAGACACCAAATATGATGTGTTTCGGGCGTGAAGTCAGCCTTCCCTTAGATGTAGCCACTCCTCCCTGTCCAGATGAGATGGAGCTAGTGGTTCCTGATTTTGTTCTGAAGACTCAGGCTAGGCTCAGAGAGGCACATGAGCAAGGTAGGTTAGCCCTGCAAAAGGCAGCGGTAAGGCAGAAACGTGGTTATATGACTCGGTTCTTTCAGCATTCATACAAAGTGAAAGATCTGGTGTGGTATTTCTGTCCTCAGAACAGGAAAGGTAAGACTCCTAAGTTTGCAACCAAGTGGACTGGACCTTTTGTAGTTGTCAAGGTCATATCTGACATTTTGTATGGTGTTCAGCTGAACAAAGAGAGTCCACTTAAGGTAGTACATCATGATCATTTAAAGCCATGTATATCTAGGGAACAGGTTGATGTAGGATGGGTGGATGAACGTGAGCCACCAGTGCCAGAAGAAACAGTGACTAAAGAGCGTGTAACCAAACCAGAACGACCCCATAGACAGAAGAAGCAACCAGAGAGATATGGGGAGTGGTATACCAAATCATAGAAGTTTTTTTTATTATTTTTTTTTATTTTCAGTGATGTCAAAATCCATGGTATGGGATCCAGTGAATGTCCAGGGAATAGCCAGGTCTCCGGGTGCCATCAGGAACAGGCGATTGTGGAAGACACCAGTGGTTGCTGCCAGGGCTGGGCCTCATGGCGACCCGGGACCACGCTCTCACCCAACAACCACCAAGAAGGTCCAGTCTACATCAAAGATTTGTCGAGACAGTGGGCAGAAAACACAGGGGACTTCAGGACAAAGAGCCCAACGTCAATGCTTAGATGCTTCACAGGTTTGGTATGAAACAATTAACAGGTATCCTCTTGAGGCCAAGAACCAGGGAGCTGAGACCTTAAATCAGGCCTGTTGTGTGTCCCCACTCCCACCACCACCTACCCTTCCACAGTCCTGTTCTCAGGAAAAGCAGTCTAACCACTTTCCTTGTAGGGTTTGCCATCTGGTCCTCTTGTCTAAGTTGGATCGCAATATTCATATGTCAAAATATCACAGAGCCTGTCCTATTCCCCAGACTTGTGTTTTCTGTGGGGATCTCTTACCCAGTAAGTCAGCGTATTTTAAACATAAAGTAGTGCAGCACCCACAGCAGAGGTTGGCTGCTAGTAATGCTAGCATCCTCAGATGCCCTACCAAACAGGCCTCACCAACTGAGGGGGCACCTGTGTCAACCACCGTACCACCTTCAGTATCAATTGCTGCCCCAAGCACAGTATTATCAAAAAGTGATGGTACCCTGCCAGTCATAACACAGGAAATCATGGTAACCACTGGGTTGGCAGAAGAGCCCCAACAGCTTAGTGAAACTTCCTCTCCTATTTTGGAGTGAGAGTGGAAACTGTCAGCGGAGATGGGCCAGGGTGTACTTGGGTAGAGGGTGAGCATATCTCCCTCACCTCAGGTCAATCTGGCTGGTGTCTCTGTTGCTGTTTTTAGGATTTAAAGTTGGCTAGAGGTGGACTTATTTCAGGATAACAGTGATGGCTTATGTGGATTAGCCATAGGAAACTGAAACTTTATTCATATTTCAACTTTAAAATGCTTTTCTCCCAGGCTTGATGAAATTTACTGGGTTTTGGCTCAATTCACTTTATGATATGTTTTTATTGTTACTTGTTGATTCATGGTTTTATTTTGGGGTTGCAATTTTGCTTAGGATGAAACAATACAATTACCTCATTTGGCACGTAAGCGACAACTTTTTTTTCTTTATTACTATCAATTTTGGATAGCAAATTGTTTGACCACTACCTCAACATTTTCTGCTATTTTAACATGTTACCATGTTACCTCATGCATTTATATCTTACTGCTATACTTACCTCACAGTTTTGAGCACTGATATTTCATCTTGGACTTTAGCTATTGTATAGGTTGTTTCAGCAGATGTCCGGCCTTCGCTTTTCAGGTCAGTTTTTGCGTTGCTGGTGTAAAGTCCTTCAGACGAGGACGTCTGAGCTTGGGAGGGGGTAATAGGGTTAAAACATGGATGACAAAGGTTATGGTCTGACTTGATTGTCAGGGTTGGAACATTTGAGTATATGGGTTATGGTGTAACTTCTGTGGAATATATGTATATCTCTATGTATTTTTTTTCTTATTTTTCTCTGTAATTTAAGTATTTTTTTTACAGTCAAGTAACTCATTCATTTTGGAGAATAAGGCAATGTGTTTGTAAGAGTAAGCCTGATTACAGGTTTATGTAATAGTTATTCTCTTGTTTTTTTTTTAAACTATTTAAGGAGCCTCTTGTTTTGACTTATGTGTATGTTATATTTTTTTTTCTTTGTCATTGTGTAAAAATATTTTTTTTATGATTCCTTTTATATAAATGGTTCAATGTCATGACCGCATTTGAGATTTCAACAAGAAAGGACCCTTATTTTCATGTCATTTTATGGGATGCCTCTCAAGATGAACTTGTACCTTTTGGAGTATTTGCAGGTCTTGTCATTGATGAGGTTGACTGGGGCAGGGACTGCTATCCTGGGAGTCAGTTAAAATCCTCTGAACAAAAAGAATGGACACCTCCCTTGTCAAGTGTGGGAGCTTTGGCGGCTTTACCAAGAGAAGTCTTAGTCAAGCTAGTCTTCAATGATAGTCTGATCGATCACAGTTATTCATGTCCACCATCTATCAACAAGCAGTCATGATGTTAGATCTCCAATCCAGGCACTGACAGCTTGCTATGAAGGAAGTCTTGTTCATCAGCAAAATGACATGTAAAGGGGGCATTCCTAGATGATTCAAGTAAACCATCCATGATGATTGCCTTGATGTGTCCATGGAGTGAAGGAGAGTGGTCAGCATGGCTGTGTCAAATAAAGCCTTTTAGTGTCCTGTGAGGAGGATTCCCTGGTGGTTGTTCTGGCTTCTGGTCTTCTGATTCTATGGCAGACAGGTGATACTTCATGTGGTATGCATGGAAACTCTTGTGCAAAATTCGAAAGACGGTTAGGATGGTAAATGTTGTATGAAAAGTTAATTTTGTGGGTTTTGTACAAGAGGAAATCAGGAACTGTTGATATGGAACTGGGACAAACAAATGAAGATGGGAGGCAGCTGGAACAGATGAAGTTGATGTTCGGGACAGTTGAAATCTTGAGTGTGTCACTGTCATGGTGTATGTTTTGTAATTTGTTTTGTGTATGTGAGAGCCATTACATGAAAATGTTAATTATTGGTAATTATGTATCTTGGTAGTTTTGTTTAATATACTGGTTACAGTAAGTTTTTTTTTATAAATTGGGGATGTGCTGCTGTCATTCTTTACTTGTGAGTTATTTGGGGTAACCATTATATAATGTTGACAGTTCTGGTCTCTTAGAATATGGGTAAAGTTCATGGACAGCTGACACTACTGTTTAGGGTTGGGTAAAATTTCGCTGTGTAACCAGATAGTTATAATGTAAAAATTCTTTGTTGTAATTTACAAGATGTTTCTGCTGGTACTGTGAAAAAAAAATTTACATTTTCAAGTTGTGTATTTTTTTTAGTAATGGTATTTCATTGTGCTCCATGTCATTTTTTTTCAATTCAAACGCAAAGGTGACATAAGTATTTCTTTTCTATGTGCTTGTGAACTCTGATGTGTTATGGAGTGTACATTTTTATTTTTTTTCTTTACAAGTACTTTGTCACAGTATCAGGTCAAGTCACAGTGTTGCATGAAGCAGCGTAAGTGTGGTAGGCTTTTGGGACAGGTTGGAATCTTAGGGTTGGTTTCCTGCTGGTAGCGTTACTTAAGCCTTGGGCCTTGACAGGACATCAGACGAGGACGTCTGATCTTAGGAGGGGGTATTGTGGCGAACGTGATTTGCGGTAAAATTCGGCGATATTCGGCGATTTTCGGCAATTTCGGGGGTTGGTGATTGTGGGATCTCTCTCTTAGGTTTCCTGGGTTTAGTATGGGCCGGAAATGCCCATCTGGTTTTACATAGGGTGTTTGTAAACATGGATTGCAGGTAGGAAGTTGTGGTCAAAAATGATCCAATAAGGGATGTTTTTGACCACACAAAGAGGTGAGTAAGCCAGGGATAACAGGATGTGGGTGAGCACATGTTAGGCTTTCTTTTTGGATCTGGACTTTGAGGGAGAAGGACTGATTTTAGTGATAGGTATGAAATCTTGAAATATCACCCAGTTATTTGAGCAATCATGTCAAGTTTGATAAAGTTATGAAAATTATAAGGATAATAAGGATTCATCTCATCAATTTTAGGAATTTATGGTAATAGTTTCCTTGTTTGGTAAGTACTTTTAAATTTATAGTTTGAACCAATTGGTGTGGGACCATGTGTCACATGGATTGGCCAGTCTGTGTGATATTTTGATCCTCTTTGGAAATCTACAATCATTTTGACCGGCATGTCAGAAAAATGGCTTTTGATTTCATTCATTATCATCTTTCACTAAAAAATACCATGGGACAAGTTTGGTCTGTTTGTTTTGTGTTTTCCCTATTTTGACCTGGGGAGGGACTTTTGTTCATGTGCAGGTGGACAAACATGGTATTTAATCATCATTGTTATCAGGTTGCTGCATGCCTGTAGGGTATTTTGACTCCCAGGGGATGGGTGCACTGGGACTTGGACTGTGGCGTAGATGCCTGGAACAGTCACAGGACTATGGGTTGGGAACCCATGGAGAGTCCCGACTTTTAAAGTAGGCCACTGAAGGGTTTGGAGTTCTGCAGGTCTTTGAAAACCCTGCACCCATTCAAAAGGTCAACTTTCATTCATCTCATTCATTCATTTCATTGAGTTAGATTCCCTCAAGTCCATGGGCCAAAATTCATTGGTTGGGGTTTCAGGTTCAGATTTGGGTGGTGAGATTTTGGATGACTGAGTCTCGGTTTATCCGCCGACTGATTCAGTTGAAGTTTCCCCACCTTAGCTGATGGGGTTTTGAATACATGGTAGGTTTTTGGAGGGTTCAGGTATGTTTTGGGTATAGTTACATGGAGATTTATTCGTTGTTACATGTTTAATATTGAAATTCAGTGACAGGTCCCAGGTTTATATTTTTGTATTTATAGTTTTGAATAATTTTAGCCATGTCAGGTCAGTTTGATAAATGTTTAATTAATTAGGCGGGTTGCGTGTAACCAACCCACCCATTAGATTGATGTGTCCGACGTCCGTCTGTCCGTCTGTCCGTCCACATTTTTCGTTTCCGGACTCTAACTTTAAAACGGTTTGACCAATCAGATTCAAACTTCACAGGGAGATAGATCACCATCATAGCTAGGTTCCTTTCGAAATTGGTGAAATTCCGTGTGTTCGTTTGTCCGTTTTTCGTCCGTTTGTCTGTCCATCCATCTGTTTGTCCACATTTTCGTTTCCGGACTCTAACTTTAAAACGGTTTGACCAATCAAATTCAAACTTCACAGGGAGATAGATCACCATCACAGCTAGGTTCCTTTCGAAATTGGTGAAATTCCGTTTCTTCGTTTGTCCGTTTTTCGTCCGTTTGTCTGTCCATCCATCTGTTTGTCCACATTTTTGTTTCCGGACTCTAACTTTAAAACGGTTTGACCAATCAAATTCAAACTTCACAGGGAGATAGATCACCATCATAGCTAGGTTCCTTTCGAAATTGGTGAAATTCCGTCTGTTTGTTTGTCCGTTTTTCCGTCCGTTTCTTCGTTTTTGTCCGTTTTTCTGTCCATCCATCTGTCCGTCCACATTTTTGTTTCCGGACTCTACCTCGAAAACGGTTACTCCAATCTAATTCAAACTTCACAGGGACATACATCACCATCATAGCTAGGTTCCTTTCGGAATTGGTGTAAATCCGTCCGTTCATTTGTCTTGTTTTTCTGTCCATTTGTTCGTTTTTAGTCGGGTTGCGTGTAACCAACCCGCCTATTAGATTGATGTGTCCGACGTCCGCCGCTCCGTCCACATTTTCCATTTCCGGACTCTAACTTGAAAACGGTTTGACCAATCAAATTCAAACTTGACAGGGACATAGATCAACATGATAGCTAGGTTGCTTTCGATATTGGTGAAATTCTGTCCGTTCATTTGTCCGTTTTTTGTCCGTATGTCTGTCCATCCGTCTGTTTGTCCACATTTTCGTTTCCGGACTCTAACTTGAAAACGGTTTGACCAATCGAATTCAAACTCAATAGGGAGATAGATCTCCATCATAGGTAGGTTCCTTTCGATGTTGGTGAAATTCCGTCTGTTCATTTGTCTGTTTTTCGTCCGTTTGTCCATCCATCTGTTTGTCTGCGTTTTCATTTCCGGACTCTAACTCGAAAATGGTTTGACCAATCGGATTCAAACTTGATAGGGAGATAGATCTCCATCATAGCTAGGTTCCTTTCGAAATTGGTGAAATTGTGTCTGTTCGTTTGTCTGTTTTTCGTCCATTTGTCTGTCCTTCTGTCTGTCCGTCCACATTTATCCTGTACATATGGTAAGTTTCATGCTATGGATACTGTTGCTCCGAATGCACGACAATCAGATGAAGATGCACATTCGAATAATACAGACAATGTTACCAGTGCTTTCAGTAGTTTACAGCCATCTCTACCACAGCATTCTCACTTTGACTTTGGACAAGAAATTGATTGCCCTTCCCTTTCTGTGACTGAATCTTTGATCCCCAACAAAATGGCAGATGATGATTTTTACCACTTACTCCAGGGTTTTAATATTCAACAACGGGAATTTCTATACCATGTCTTACATTGTGTCAAAACTCAAAAAACACCTTTCCATCTATTCCTTTCTGGAGGTGCAGGAGTTGGAAAAACTCATCTTGTAAAAGGAATTTTTCAAGCTCTCCTTCGATATTATAATAACTTACCAGGGCAAGATCCAGATGACATTAAGCTAGTTCTTGCAGCACCTACTGGAAAAGCTGCCTACAATATCCGTGGAGCTACTCTACATTCTTTTCTTGCCATACCTGCCAGCCAAAGCCTTAAGAAATATATACATTTGGATGATAGCAGAAGAAATACACTGAGGTCCAATTTTAGTAAACTGAAAATCATCGTAATAGATGAAATATCTATGGTAGGTGCAGATATGTTCCAATTCATTAATGCCCGATTACAAGAAATCTTTCAGTGTAACCTACCATTTGGTGTACTTTGTGTAGGTGACATGTTCCAATTACGTCCTGTGATGGACAAATGGGTTTTCCAAAATACATCATCACCTTATCAGTCTTTAACAGCAAATTTGTGGCAAGATTTGTTTGAACTCTATGAACTTACAATAGTGATGAGACAAAAAGATGATGCTACATTTGCCAGCACATTGAACAGAATTAGAGAGGCTAACCATACGTCAGATGATGTGAGCCTGCTGAGTTCTCGAGTTATACAGTCC
The DNA here is from genome assembly GCA_964017235.1 of Sabellastarte sp. h YS-2021. Classification (NCBI taxonomy): domain Eukaryota; kingdom Metazoa; phylum Annelida; class Polychaeta; order Sabellida; family Sabellidae; genus Sabellastarte; species Sabellastarte sp. h YS-2021. The sequence goes on from OZ024933.1 coordinate 114,105,447, forward strand.
TCAGTGACTACAACCTATCCAAATGATGCTATTCATCTTTTCACTTCAAATTCACTTGTAGAAAAACACAATGAACAAATTATGCAAACACTTACAACTCGAGGATGCTTGTGTGTTGCAAAAGACTTCATTATTGGTGATGTCACTCCATCGCTCAAAGAAACGATCTTACAGTTGGCTCAACAAATGAAACCACAAAAAACTCAAAACCTAGAAACAACGCTGCATATAAAAATTTCTGCCAAATTTATGCTCATTCAAAATGTTGATACCTCTGATGGCTTGACCAATGGTGCCACCTGTACCATTATGGATTTTAGTCATGAGACTGTTCCACCTACAATTTTATGGGTACTATTTGATGATATTGATATTGGAGAGAAATGTCGAAATACAAACAAGAACTTGTACAATTCACAAACAGACCGTAGGTGGACTCCTATACAACACATTGAAAGAAGATTTCAATTTGGAAAATACAAGAATATCTTAGTGGTAAGGCGACAGTTTCCTCTCAAACATTGCTCAGCAACAACTATTCATAAGTCACAAGGGTCATCGTTAGAAACAGCAGTTGCATCATTCCAAGGTTATGTAACTCCACATATGATGTATGTGGCACTTAGCCGGCTTACACACCTCCAAGGTCTTTACCTGCTAGACTTTAATTCGCAAAAGATCAAAGTTGACAGTGCTGTCAAAGTAGACATGCTACGCCTACGAAATTCAAGAGCACTTCAGATTAAGCCCATGCCACTATACCATCAGACTTTGCACCAGCACTTTAAAATAGTGTTCATTAATACACGCTCGCTTCACAAGCATATAACATCAAACATACAAATTTGTTGATAATAGCAGAGACGTGGGCCATCAATTCAGATCTTTCATCTGCCTATGACATACCAGGATTTATATTGGCCAAACAGTACAATGCATCCTCACCAAATCCAACCACAAGGCCACATGGGGGTATGATGATCTATATCGAGCCTGAACTGATCCTTGATTCATATTTTCATAGGGAAAAAGATAAGTCAGTTCTCATAAATTTTGAAGTATATACAGGCAATCGAAGTATCAATATGCTTGCTGTATACAAACATCCGGCTCAGAAGCAAACCATATTTACATCAATGTTGAAGGATATACCAAAGAAAAACCAAATGGATACTATAGCAGTGGGAGACTTTAACGTAAACCAATTAAAACCTTCATCTGATTTAACAATGCTACAAAATTCAATGAAAACTCATTTCCACATAGAAACAAAATTACTTGAAGAAACAACTGATTACCACTCTTCTTTAGATCACATTTACTCCAATATATCTAGTATTTCCTGTGGGGTTTTGGAAACATACTGGAGTGATCATGAAGGAGTATGGATTGCCATTTGATTCAAGAGATCTACTGCTCACTTTCTAAAAATATACTCTTAAACATGAGCCTATAATGTTTCTAATTATAATCATAAAACCATCTGTTACATATATTGGACACTATATTAGTACATTGTATATTACATATATTAGGCACTATATTAGTGCATTGTTTAATTTAAGCTTTATGTTTATACATTGTCATAAAAGATAATTGTGTTGTTGGTTCTTTTTGTGTGTTAACATTTAAAGTAAGGGAGTTATTGATTTTTGTGTTTTAGTGTTTACTGATTTGTTCACAGACTGGGGGAAATCCCCCCCTCAGTGGTTATGATAGATTTGGGGAAACCCAATTGCCAGTAGTTTCTAGAACTTCCTCCTTTAGCCTAGATGGTTCAAGCTTTTCTGAGTTGGTTCTGTACAATTCCAGAGAAATCTGTGGATGTATATAAGGAATGTACATCTGACCACAAAAGAACTTTGTATTCGCTGGCTATAAGGAGAGCTATTGTGTTTTGGAATATAATATAACTTGTGTTGCTGTGAACTTTTACTGGAGTGAACTAGATACATTGTCTGGACAGATTTATTGCACTTTGGATATTTTTGGATATTGTACAGTTATATAACAGAGAGTGGATTTACTGCATTTTGGACATTGTCCATATCTTGGAGCAGACAGTACAATTGTGTTAACTCTCTAAAAATCTCCAGACAGACCTTCTGTGTGACTGGATATATAAAGGATAGCAGGACAAGCACCTTTTGTGTTGTTGAGTGTGGGACAGGTCACAGGATATAGATATCTGTGTGTGAGTGAACGCTGGACAGATCAAGGGACAAACCACAGGACATTGGACAGATCACAGAATATACCACAGGACGGATTACAGAACAGATTGCGGGATACGGCGGATAAACTTATTCTTAATCTCAGTGGTCAGGTCAGCTAGATCTTATTATTGTATTAGTGTGTTTGGTTAAGAGCATACCAGTTGACTTTAATCATTATTATTTGACTGTTAAATAAATTTGTTAGTTTAACTTTTTGCTTTTTCTGTTACAACTTAAAGACAACCGGTAATTGCTACCGCGCTTGCCCGTGACCGTAACAGGAAAATTGGGGGCTCGTCCGGGATCCAACCATTTGATTACAACCATTTGATCAACCGTTCAATTAACATTTTGAAAATCCATTTGATTTAGTAATTGGTTACAGTCAACAGTGCTCAAAATGGCTAGTGCTAAAGAGTTTGTACAGTCACCATCTATAGAAGTTCTAGAAACTTTTAAAAAAGATATGTTAATGCAGATAGCACAAGAGTTACAGTTAGAGGTAAAAAGGTCAACACGTAAACATGAACTTAAAAGGCTTATTGTTGAACAGTTAGTCGATGAAGATGTTTACCTGATAGTTGTTTACAAGTGTATAAGCCTCTAACAATGGAACCTTCTGGGCAATATGAGATCAAGCGATTAGAAATTGAAAGAGAGTTAAGACTTAAAGAGCTTGAAACTCAAGCTCAACAACGAAAAGAAGAGCTTGAAGCTCAACAACGAAAAGAAGAGCTTGAAGCTCAACAACGAAAAGAAGAGCTTGAAGCTCAACAACGAAAAGAAGAGCTTGAAGCTCAAAAGGAAGAGCGTGCACTTAAACATGAAAGAGAAATGAGAGCTTTAGAACTCAATGCTCGCAGAATTGCCCATGAAGAGTCCATTGCTACCAAATTTGATTTGGGTAAAAATGTGCGACTGGTACCACCTTTTAATGAGTCAGAGGTCGATAAGTACTTTCAACACTTTGAAAGAGTAGCTCAAAATTTGAAATGGCCTACAGACCAGTGGCCTTTATTGCTGCAAAGTGTTTTGAGGGGAAAGGCCCAGGAGGCATACACAGCTTTGCCAATTTCTGAATGTGTGGACTATAACTCTGTCAAAAATGCTATTTTGAAAGCATATGAGTTGGTACCAGAAGCATATCGTCAAAAATTCAGAAATTATCGTAAACAAGAAAGTCAAACTCATGTTGAATTTGCCCATGAGAAAGAAGTGTATTTTGACAGATGGTGTAATTCTAGGGAAGTAGGTACAGACTTTGAAAAACTTAGGCAAGTTATTTTGATTGAAGAGTTCAAAAGGTGTGTTCGTGATGACATTAAAACCTATCTAGATGAACAGAAAGTTGAAAATTTGGCAAAAGCAGCAGCTTATGCTGATGATTATGCGCTAACTCACAAGTCCGCTTTCAACAAGAATAAGTCCTTTGGTCCTGCTAAAAAGTCTTATCCAGAAATAGGAAAGAAATCTGAAAATGTAGCTCCAGAAAAGAGTTCAGATAAGGGTCAAACTTCAAATCAGACTATGAGTAAGGATAGGAAGCCCAGATCCTTTGCTCCTGTTTGCCACTATTGTAAGAAACCTGGGCATGTTATGTCTGACTGTTGGCTCTTAAAGAAGAGAAGAGAAAAGGAGGCAACGCCCAACGCCTTTGTGTCTAGCAAGTCTAACTGGCGTTCAAATCCCAATAGAGCAGAGTCTAGTATTGGTTTAGACAAGTCTGAGATTATTAGGGAAGAGTTCAAACCTTTTGTGTCTGAGGGTTTTGTATCCTTGGAAAGTAGTTCCAGTCAGGTCCCCATTAAGATATTAAGAGACACTGAAGCTACTCAGTCCTTACTTTTAGAAGGTGTATTGCCATTGAGTGTAAGCACATCTACTGGTGAAAGTGTCATTGCTCAAGGTATTGAAGGAGGCTGTGTGAACGTTCCCTTGCATAAGGTCAAGTTAGTATCAGACTTAGTTACTGGTTCTGTTGTTGTGGGTACCAGGCCCACTTTACCCATTAAAGGGGTATCTTTGTTGTTGGGAAATGATCTTGCAGGTGGAAAGGTAGTTGCTGATCCTAAGGTTACTTCTAAGCCGATCACTTTGGTTAGCACTGAGAAATTAGAAGAGGTTATTCCTGGTATTTTTCCCTCCTGTGCTGTGACTCGAGCTATGGCCAAAAAGGCCCAAGAAGAACCAAAAGATTGTAAACAATCTACAGATGTCTTAGTTGATTTGTCAGATACATTCTTAAACAACTATGACCATGATGTGCAGAATTCTAGTGATACAAATCCCAAGGCCAGGGTAGATTCTGAAAAACAAGACTCAATTGACTGTCAAGATGTATCGCTTTCAAAATCAAAATTGATTTCAGAGCAGGAAAATGACCCTGAATTAGCTCCTTTATTCAAGTTGGTCTTGCCACCAGTAGAGCTAGATAAGGTCCCTGTAGGCTATTATGTCAGAAATGGTGTACTTATGCGAAAGTGGAGGCCACCAAATGTCCCTGCATCTGAAGAATGGTCAGTAGTACACCAGATTGTTGTGCCAAAAGTGTACCAAAGTGAGATATTAAAATTGGCTCATGAATCTCCAATGGGTGGCCATTTAGGCATCAACAAAACTTACAACAAAATAACCAAACATTTCTATTGGCCTCAAATTCGGCACTGTGTGGCAGAATTTTGCAAGACTTGTCACATTTGTCAAATGGTAGGAAAGCCAAACCAAAAAATTCCTGTAGCTCCTCTCAAACCCATTCCAGCATTTGAGGAACCATTTAGCAAAGTGATAATTGACTGTGTAGGTCCCTTACCAAAAACTAAATCCAGAAATCAATACCTTTTGACCATCATGTGCGCCTCAACCAGATTTCCCGAAGCCATACCATTGACCAACATAACAGCTCCCAAAATCTCAAAAGCTCTGGTTAATTTCTTTACTCTAGTTGGCTTACCAAAAGAGATCCAGTCAGATCAAGGGTCAAATTTTATGTCGGGACTATTTCAACAGGTTGTATTTCAGTTAGGTGCCAAACAGATCAAATCTAGTGCTTATCACCCAGAATCCCAAGGTGCACTTGAAAGGTTCCATTCCACTTTGAAGAATATGATTAGGACATATTGTTTAGACAATGAAAAAGATTGGGATGAAGGCATCAGCTTATTATTGTTTGCAGTTAGAGAGTCTGTTCAAGAGTCTTTAGGCTTTAGTCCCTTCGAGTTGGTCTTTGGCCATTCAGTCCGTGGTCCTCTCAAGCTGTTGAAGGAAAATTGGTTATCTGAGAACACCGAGAGCCTAAATCTGCTAGATTATGTTTCAAAGTTCAGAGATAAGTTGAAGAAGGCTTGTGAGCTGGCGCAACAAAATTTGAAAAATTCTCAGTCAAAAATGAAGATGCTTTTTGACAAGAAATCACAGAATCGTGTCTTCAATCCCGGAGGCAAAATTTCAGTGTCATCACCTGGCCAAATGAATAAACTACAGGCCAGAGATCTAGGGTCATACCCAGTAGCAAGGAGAGTAGAAACTCTCCAAAAGACCATTAAAAACTGTGATAACAGACATTCAAACCAAATGTGAGAAATAACTATGGTAAAGCCATACTTCGAAAGAGGTATAACATAGCTTATGATGGCTATTAATAAAAACACTGTTAAAGATAGGAATTCAGTGTATAAACAGGACTTTGAAAAAGTAATATATGGCGTCCGCATGGATACACCCTGTCCAGAAGCTGTATTTAATGTGTGATTTATATACCTGTAATTAGTAAGTTTATAAAGGTTATACATGGTACTAATTTTACTTTTGTATTTAGACAAAAATGTTTTGTAAAATGTTATTACCTGTGTTTGTATACATCATGAAAATCTCTTGTAAAATTTTGTAATCCCTTGGCTTCCAAAATTTTTCTTTAAGGGGGGAGGTGTTACATATATTGGACACTATATTAGTACATTGTATATTACATATATTAGGCACTATATTAGTGCATTGTTTAATTTAAGCTTTATGTTTATACATTGTCATAAAAGATAATTGTGTTGTTGGTTCTTTTTGTGTGTTAACATTTAAAGTAAGGGAGTTATTGATTTTTGTGTTTTAGTGTTTACTGATTTGTTCACAGACTGGGGGAAATCCCCCCCTCAGTGGTTATGATAGATTTGGGGAAACCCAATTGCCAGTAGTTTCTAGAACTTCCTCCTTTAGCCTAGATGGTTCAAGCTTTTCTGAGTTGGTTCTGTACAATTCCAGAGAAATCTGTGGATGTATATAAGGAATGTACATCTGACCACAAAAGAACTTTGTATTCGCTGGCTATAAGGAGAGCTATTGTGTTTTGGAATATAATATAACTTGTGTTGCTGTGAACTTTTACTGGAGTGAACTAGATACATTGTCTGGACAGATTTATTGCACTTTGGATATTTTTGGATATTGTACAGTTATATAACAGAGAGTGGATTTACTGCATTTTGGACATTGTCCATATCTTGGAGCAGACAGTACAATTGTGTTAACTCTCTAAAAATCTCCAGACAGACCTTCTGTGTGACTGGATATATAAAGGATAGCAGGACAAGCACCTTTTGTGTTGTTGAGTGTGGGACAGGTCACAGGATATAGATATCTGTGTGTGAGTGAACGCTGGACAGATCAAGGGACAAACCACAGGACATTGGACAGATCACAGAATATACCACAGGACGGATTACAGAACAGATTGCGGGATACGGCGGATAAACTTATTCTTAATCTCAGTGGTCAGGTCAGCTAGATCTTATTATTGTATTAGTGTGTTTGGTTAAGAGCATACCAGTTGACTGTAATCATTATTATTTGACTGTTAAATAAATTTGTTAAGTTTAACTTTTTGCTTTTTCTGTTACAACTTAAAGACAACCGGTAATTGCTACCGCGCTTGCCCGTGACCGTAACACCATCACAGATGTAATAGGAGCAGTGAACGAAAAACCAAAAAAGAAGCAAATGCCAAAAAGCAAAATTCATCTAAGACTGTGATGGAACATAATCCTGGAGGACAGTAAACACATCCAAGAATCAATGTACAGTGTAAAAAAACATAATTGTGACAACAAGATTTTTAAAGGAACAACATCAGCGCATCAAAAGAGTGACATGATCTGTATATGCCAGGGTGAAAAGACGCCTTCTTGTGAGAGACTGCAACAAAAAGATTAGTACACAAAAGAATAGAAGCCACCAGTTGGACCTGGTGAGTTTCGTTCTTAGTTCTTACAAACAGAAACCTTACAACTAGATCATCTGTGGATATTTCAATTTCTGGTGAAAATAAGTGGTAAATTAATGGTCTTCATTTACTTAGTTTTAGTTCTATATTTATTATAGTATAGATACAATAATGTAACTTAGATTAGAAGTATTAAATTTCTTAGCACGTCGAACACATTTACCTTAAGTGGGTAACCTAACATTTCTTTCCTTGTTCCTAAATTTAATGAGAGCAGTTGCTAACCTTGTTTCCTGCGTGCGCAACCCGCCTTTTGGGGCACCTCTGACCCTCTTGTTTTAACTTCCGTGTGACCTGCATTTTGCTATATATTTTTATAAATTATTATTTTTGGGAAAGTGGTATTATTACTGGTCATGAATGTAACTTCTGTTGATCTGAATTTTGCTACATATTTTATATATTTTATATTACTGCCCATGAAATATAATTTAAGTATTCAGTAATGAATATAATATTAAATTGATTAAATAATCTCTGAAGGTAAAATATTAAAGTAATGGATTAATTAATTAATTGGCTTGATAAAATAATTATTTCTTGAAGAAGTTTGAGTGACACTTTTGTTGTTGAAATTTGTCAGTTCAGATCAAGTTCAGACTTGACTCTGGCTAATTTTTAATTCATTCTGATTTAACTTGTTCTATATTTTTTATAATTATGTACCCCTTAACATTTTCAAGTTGTAATAATAATCCATAATGTGAACTATTTCTTAATATTTGTGGTGGTGTCTTTATTTTCTTATCAATTAATTGCAATGATGCTTCCGGTGGATACTTTGGTTTAGCGTCCGCTACGCCGCCGCCGCTGCCGCCGCGCGTAGAGAGATTTTCGGCGTTAACGCTCTAAGAGGAAAACAACAGCAGCTAGGTTCACCAAATTTGCAGGATATCTTCATTGGGGGGTAAGCTTCTCTGGGAAGGAAAGTAGCCTCATTCTGAAAAACAAGATGGCCGCCACGGGCATTTCTTTAAAAATAATGTACATTTTTCTACTAGCTCTTCCTCATAGGTAGAAGGTTGAATCTCTTCATAGGTGATATGTATGACACATATACATGTCCTCTACAACCTTGCACACATTTGACCTTGAAGCTCCTAATTCAAGGTCATCCACGGAGTGCCGAAGTAACCCACATAGCGGACTTTAAAAGTGCCTATATCTCCCTTATTATTGGTCCTAGAGGTTTGCAATGTGAAGCCAACCTATAGGAAATCATGTGCTGCGAATCTTCTGATGTGGTCAGATTTGACCTTGGACCCCTCCTTCAAGGTCAAACGAGGATAGCCAAACTTATAAGTGCTTATAACTCGCTTATTATCAATTCTAGAGGTCTGGGATGGTAAACCAACATATAGGAAATCATGGGCTGGGAATCTTCTGGTGTGGTCGGATTTGACCTTGGGCCCCTCCTTCAAGGTCAAACGAGGATAGCCAAAGGTAAAAGTGCTTATAACTCGCTTATTATTGGTCCTAGAGGTTTGGGATGGTAAACCAATATATAGAAAATCATGGGCTGGAAATCTTGTGGTGATGTCGGATTTGACCTTGGGCCCCTTATTCAAGGTCAAAAGAGGGCAGCCAAACTTAAAAGTGCTTATAACTCGCTTATTATTGGTCCTAGAGGTTTGGGATGGTAAACCAGCATATAGAAAATCATGGGCTGGGAATCTTCTGGTGTGGTCAGATTTGACCTTGGGCCCCTCCTTCAAGGTCAAATGAGGATAGCCAAAGGTAAAAGTGCCTATAACTTGCTTATTATTGGTTGTAGAGGTTTGGGATGGTAAAACAACCTATAGAAAATCGTGGGCTGGGAATCTTCTGGTGTGGTCGGATTTGACCATGGGCGACTCCTTCAAGGTCAAACGAGGACAGCCAAACTTAAAAGTGCTTATAACTCGCTTATTATTGGTCCTAGAGGTTTGGGATGGTAAACCAACATATAGGAAATCATGGGCTGGGAATCTTCCGGTGTGGTCGGATTTGACCTTGGACCCCTCATTCAAGGTAAACGAGGACAGCCAAACTTAAAAGTGCTTATAACTCGCTTATTATTGGTCCTAGAGGTCTGGGATGGTAAACCAGCATATAGAAAATCATGGGCTGGGAATCTTCTGGTGTGGTCAGATTTGACCTTGGGCCCCTCCTTCAAGGTCAAACGAGAATAGCCAAAGGTAAAAGTGCCTATAACTTGCTTATTATTGGTCGTAGAGGTTTGGGATGGTAAAACAACCTATAGAAAATCATGGGCTGGGAATCTTCTGGTGTGGTCGGATTTGACCATGGGCGACTCCTTCAAGGTCAAACGAGGACAGCCAAACTTAAAAGTGCTTATAACTCGCTTATTATTGATCCTAGAGGTTTGGGATGGTAAACCAACATATAGGAAATCATGGGCTGGGAATCTTCTGGTGTGGTCGGATTTGACCTTGGGCCCCTCCTTCAAGGTCAAATGAGGACAGCCAAACTTAAAAGTCCTTATAACTCACTTATTATTGGTTCTACATGTTTGGGATGGTAAACCAACATACAGGAAATCATGCACTGGGAATCTTCTGGTGTGGTCGGATTTGACCTTGGGCCCCTCCTTCAAGGTCAAATGAGGACAGCCAAACCTAAAAGTGCTTATAACTCGCTTATTATTGTTCCTAGAGGTTTGGGATGGTAAACCAACCTATAGGAAATCATGGGCTGGGAATCTTCTGGCATGATTGGATTTGACCTTGGGACCCTCCTTCAAGGTCAAACCGGGATAGCCAAAGGTAAAAGTGCCTGTAACTCGCTTATTATTGGTCCTAGAGGTTTGGGATGGTAAACCAAGATATAGGAAATCATCTGCTGGGAATCTTCTGGTATGGTCGGATTTGACCTTGGGCCCCTCATTCAAGGTCAAATGAGGGCAGCCAAACTTAAAAGTACTTATAACTCGCTTATTATTGGTCCTAGAGGTTTGTCATGGTAAACCAGCATATAGAAAATCATGTGCTGGGAATCTTTTGGTGTGGTCGGATTTGACCTTGGGCCCCTCCTTCAAGGTCAAATGAGGATAGCCAAACTTAAAAGTACTTCTAACTCGCTTATTATTGGTCCTAGAGGTTTGGGATGGTAAACCAACACATTTGAAATCATGGGCTGGGAATCTTCTGGTGTGGTTGGATTTGACCTTGGGCCCCACGGTCAAGGTCAAATGAGGACAGCCAAACTAAAAAGTGCTTATAACTCGCTTATTATTGGTCCTAGATGTTTGGGATGGTAAACCAACATATAGGAAATCATGCACTGGGAATCTTCTGGTGTGGTCGGATTTGACCTTGGGCCCCTCCTTCAAGGTCAAATGAGGATAGCCAAACTTAAAAGTGCTTATAACTCACTTATTATTGGTCCTAGAGGTTTTGGTGCATTGTCTTTACGGTGGATACAATTTGCATCGGTTCTCCGATGCGCTAGGTCTAGTTTATATTTAATTTTCACACACACTCTTAATTACTTTCTTTTTCCAGTTTGACATGTCTTAAGTCATACTGTGGTTTTGGGTTTTGCTTATACTTTTGAATCATTATTTAATACATTACCTATTCTTAATAATTTTCTGTTTCCTATAATTTAATTGTTTAACTATCTCATCCTATTTGCTATTTCTGTGTGTTGTTCTATTATTTCATGAATTCTATGTTGATACTTGTTGAGTGTGTGTTTTCTCCTTTTAATTGCTATATACATGTTATTTTGAATAAATATCAATGATTTTATAATTTTACATAATGTGTTTCATTACATGTGTTATGAGTCATAGCTATTGAAGTTTCAGCTTAGGGTCAGGTCTCAGTACTTGGGCTGCAAAGGTTCCATCTTGCTCACGTTCTCCTACTCTACAGTAATTGTGTCATGCTACTTGTGTGATTCAGGTTCGTTTTACCTATGAATTGAATCTCGGGTCAAATCCAGTGTACTGACAACAGTTTGACTGTTATATTGTCAGGGTTAAGTTGTTTTAATGGTTTGGTTGAGCCATAATTCAACCTGGTGGCAGCCTATCGTGTGATAAATGGTCTGAGCCTTCTGGCCAAAATATCTAAAATATGGAAGTAATAAGATTTGAACAAAATGTGAGAGAATCAGATTTTGATTCGGGGAGGGATCCGGCCTGACGGGAGCCCCGTTTTGAATGACAACCCCGGGGCGTCGCCCGCTTTGTAGAGTGTGGGTGTGCCACCGGCTCTGGATGTTTCCGCGACCGGGGCCAGAACTCCCATCCCCGGAAACGTGAGCCCTCCCCCGCTCCGACGCGGCGGAGGCGGACCGAGGCCCTGGGTCCCATCTCGCCACAATATGTCTTGTCTTAACCCAGTTATCAGGTGATTGAATTTGTCTATCATATGTTTCAAAGTGTTGGAAGAACTTATGACATATTTTATCTGGAAAATATATAATTTTTGGAATAAACATAACTGGAAAAGGTCTGTTTTGCTTGTGAATACAAATACTACATAACCCAGAAAAATTTAACACATAATAACCAGAATCCAGTCCATTCCACTTTCTGGTATAAGTGGTTTTAAAATCAGACTTATGCATGTTCTTGTGCAAAAATATTAACAGAAGCTTTATATTTTTGGTTATAAACACGTTTTTGCAGGACAAGAAAATTGTAATGTTTTCACATCCGAATTGAATCAATGTTTGTAACTAAACTATTTAACACATATTTACAGAACTTTCAACTGACTCAGGGCCATGAACATGTGCTTCCTCCACACATAAACACATATACACTGCGATACAGTACAATGCACTGTATTAGTACATTATCAGAGCTAGATGGGATACACTAAGACATTATATCCCTCCCCTTTTTAACAGTTCCCATTTAAGGTTCCCATTTAAGGCTTCCAATCAAGTTACTATTATAGCATATAAAACAAACTATTATAAAGCATAGTACATAAAATAATGCCTCTTTAAAATGTTTTATGTACAAAATTAAAGCAATTAAACTATTGTCTCTTTCAGTGAATTATTATTTTTGCTTTTTCTGCCGTCCGACGTCCGGTGTCCGATGTCCAGTCCGAGTTTCCGCTCATTTAAAGGAAAAGTATTAGAGCTATTGTCACCAATTTTGGTATGCAGGCTTATTGGGTCAGTAGCTTGCTTGGGATTGCTTTTGGCTGTTGTACCTGTTTTGCTTACTGAGTAATACTTAAGTACAGCTATTTTCAGTACCCATTGGTTTCCGTGCATTTAAGCCAAAATAATTAAAGATATTTTACTACAATTTTGAATACAAGATTGTTATGTCCATAGCTCGCTTGGTATTGCATTTGGGACTGATAGCTTTGTCAGTACATGAGTAATAGCCATTTAGGTACTTCATTGTGTATTTTCAGTACTACTTTTGAGTAATTTGCTAATATCTCAGAAACCGTAGGAGATACAGCGATTTCGACAGAATTTTTGACCCGTAGGGTAGTAGCAAAGTATTCTATACAAAATTGAAAAATTTCAATTTTCGCCACTTTTGGCGGCCATCTTGAATTTTTGCGGAAAAACAAAAAATGTTAATATCTCAGAAACCGTAAGAGATAAAGCGATTTCGACAGAATTTTTGACCCATAGGGTAGTAGCAAAGTATTCTATACAAAATTGAAAAAAATTTCAATTTTCGCCACTTTTGGCGGCCATCTTGAATTTTTGCGAAAAACAAAAAAAAATATTAATATCTCAGAAACCGTAAGAGATAGAGTGATTTTGACAGAATTTTTGACCCATAGGGTAGTAGCAAAGTATTCTATGTGAAATTGAAAAAATTCAATTTTCGCCACCTTTGTCAGCCATCTTGAATTTTTGTGAAAAACGAAAAAAATCTTAATATCTCAGAAACCGTAAGAGATATAGCGATTTGGACAGAATTTTTGACCCATAGGGTAGTAACTGAGTATTTTATGTGAAATTGAAAAAAATTCAATTTTCGCCACTTTTGGCGGCCATCTTGAATTTTTGCGAAAAAGAAAAAATATTAATATCTCATAAAAGACTTCTCACACCTCTTGGTAAAGTTACAGTTATTAAAACATTTTTATTATCAAAACTTAACCACATATTCTTAAGTTTATCAAATCCTGACATATCTTATATAAAAGACTTAAATGAAATGTTCTTTCAATTCATATGGTCAAACAAACCTGACAAAATAAGTCGTAGAATATTAACATTAGACTATAAAAGAGGTGGAATTAAAATGGTAGATTTAGACAATTTTATAACAGCTCTCAAAGTTACTTGGTTAAGACACGTGTATAGAAACAATTCGCCATGGGTAGCAATATTTCAATCATTAATTGTGAAAGATACAGCCAAATTTCAAAAAACAGGTTCTGTCTTTGCCATTAAACAAACAGATTGTACAAGAAATACATTTTGGATTTCAGTACTAGAGGCTTGGGATAAATTATTTTTGAAACATAAACCATCAAATGCAGAACAAATACTAGCAACACCATTATGGTTTAATGCCAGATTATCAGCGGAATTGTTGTATTTTCCCACATGGTATAAAAAGGGCATTATAACACTTTCAAATGTATTAGATTTAAATGGTAACTTTCTAACATTAGAAGAGTTGAAAGAAAAGTATTTATTAAATAATATAAACCCTCTTCACTATATACGTGTGAAGACACTTGTTACCAAATATATAAAAGAAACTAGCAATGTTGAAATATCAAACATTGTGGGCCCTATTATGCCAACAAGTATTCAGATCCTGAATAAATGTACAAAAGGTGCAAGAGGATATTATACATTGCTAAAGCAGGCTGAGTGTAATGATCACACAATGAAGAAAAAGTGGGAAAACGATTTCAGTCTGTCAATTGATAGAGAAACATGGAATAACATCTTTAACATTTGTTTCAAGAACATTACCAATAACAATCTAACATGGTTTCAAATGAAAATTTTGTATAGAATATTGGCCACAAAAACTTATCTTTTCAAATTGGGAATAAAACAGGACAATTTATGTGAAAGATGCAAGGAAGAAGAAACTTTATTGCATATGTTTGCAGAATGCAACATAGTAGCACAATTTTGGCACAAGATTGAAAATTTAATATTGGAGAAGACTGGCATTCATATTAAGTTCACAAGTTTCATTATAATTTTTGGATATTTGTTAAAGGACCAAAATAGAACACCTTTAGATGCACTGATCCTTGTAACAAAGAAATATATATATGATTCTGTTTTATCAAACAGCGCCCTAAATTTTCATATTTTAAAGCATCGACTTGAAGAAGTATTTATAAATGAAAGCCTGTTAAGTAAGTTGAACAATACAGAAACTATCTTTAATAAAAAATGGGGAAATTTAAAAGCTTTCTTTGGTTAATTACATAGTCTTTTTGTAATATTTATATTTTTTCTTTGGTTGTAAGACCTCTTTCATTAATGTTATGTAGAACATTTTTATGTATATATTAGTGCTGGTATTGTTTATCGATATTGAAATATTTATTGATCCATGCTAAATATGCTGATATCGATAATGTAGGGTCCATTACCAATATCGAAACATACTTAGTCTAATTAACAGGTACAACTATGGTGTTTTTCATTCAAATAAAGGACATTATTTGAAGAATATAAAGGTTTTCATATTATTTTTGTCAACATTCACTTACCGCGAAAGCGGAAACGCCATATTTGTTTACGTTTCGGGAAACAACTAAAACCTGCGAAAGAGTTTGGAAGGTCTCTCCCGGAAAACATCTATGACCCGATATTTCAATATCGATCGATACGAATGGCAAAAATATGGTTTGATATCGATATACATATTATTATTCAATACCAACACTAGTATATATAAATATATATATATATAGCCATGAATACTCTGATCCCAATGTTTACTAAACAAGTAAATAACATTTGTTTGAATATATGAAATAACTGTAAAAATATAAATGTGAAAGAATATATGTGATATATCGAAAGTTTGTATATTTGTATTGCTATAAGAAGTGTGATATTTTTCTTTCTCCTTTTTTGTTATTTGATTAATGTTACTGGAGAATAAAAATAAATAAATATAAAAAAAAATATCTCAGAAACCGTAAGAGATAGAGCGATTTGGACAGAATTTTTGACCCATAGGGTAGTAGCAAAGTATTCTATACAAAATTGAAAAATTTCAATTTTCGCCACTTTTGGCAGCCATCTTGAATTTTTGTGGAAAAACAAAAAATGTTTATATCTTGGAAACCGTAAGAGATAGAGCGATTTTAACAGAATTTTTGACCCATAGGGTAGTAGCAAAGTATTCTATGTGAAATTCAAAAAATTCAATTTTCGCCACCTTTGTCAGCCATCTTGAATTTTTGCGAAAAACGAAAAAAATCTTAATATCTCTGAAACCGTAAGAGATAGAGCGATTTGGACAGAATTTTTGACCCACAGGGTAGTAAGAAAGTATTCTATACAAAATTGAAAAATTTCAATTTTCGCCACTTTTGGCGGCCATCTTGAATTTTTGGGAAAAACAAAAAATGTTAATATCTCAGAAACTGTAGAGATAGAGGGATTTGGACAGAATTTTTGACCCAGAGGGTAGTAGCAAAGTATTCTATGTGAAATTCAAAAAATTCAATTTTCGCCACCTTTGTCAGCCATCTTGAATTTTTGCGAAAAACGAAAAAAATCTTAATATCTCTGAAACCGTAAGAGATAGAGCGATTTGGACAGAATTTTTGACCCACAGGGTAGTAAGAAAGTATTCTATACAAAATTGAAAAATTTCAATTTTCGCCACTTTTGGCGGCCATCTTGAATTTTTGGGAAAAACAAAAAATGTTAATATCTCAGAAACTGTAAGAGATAGAGCGATTTGGACAGAATTTTTGACCCAGAGGGTAGTACCAGAGTATTTTATGTGAAATTGAAAAAAATTAAATTTTCGCCACCTTTGGCGGCCATCTTGAATTTTTGCGAAAAAGAAAAAATATTAATATCTCAGAAACCATAAGAGATAGAGCGATTTGGACAAAATTTTTGACCCATAGGGTAGTAGCAAAGTATTCTATACAAAATTGAAAAATTTCAATTTTCGCCACTTTTGGCGGCCATCTTGAATTTTTGCGAAAAAGAAAAAATATTAATATCTCAGAAACCATAAGAGATAGAGCGATTTGGACAAAATTTTTGACCCATAGGGTAGTAGCAAAGTATTCTATACAAAATTGAAAAATTTCAATTTTCGCCACTTTTGGCGGCCATCTTGAATTTTTGCGGAAAAACAAAAAATGTTTATATCTTGGAAACCGTAAGAGATAGAGCGATTTTAACAGAATTTTTGACCCATAGGGTAGTAGCAAAGTATTCTATGTGAAATTCAAAAAATTCAATTTTCGCCACCTTTGTCAGCCATCTTGAATTTTTGCGAAAAACGAAAAAAATCTTAATATCTCTGAAACCGTAAGAGATAGAGCGATTTGGACAGAATTTTTGACCCACAGGGTAGTAAGAAAGTATTCTATACAAAATTGAAAAATTTCAATTTTCGCCACTTTTGGCGGCCATCTTGAATTTTTGGGAAAAACAAAAAATGTTAATATCTCAGAAACTGTAGAGATAGAGGGATTTGGACAGAATTTTTGACCCAGAGGGTAGTAGCAAAGTATTCTATGTGAAATTCAAAAAATTCAATTTTCGCCACCTTTGTCAGCCATCTTGAATTTTTGCGAAAAACGAAAAAAATCTTAATATCTCTGAAACCGTAAGAGATAGAGCGATTTGGACAGAATTTTTGACCCACAGGGTAGTAAGAAAGTATTCTATACAAAATTGAAAAATTTCAATTTTCGCCACTTTTGGCGGCCATCTTGAATTTTTGGGAAAAACAAAAAATGTTAATATCTCAGAAACTGTAAGAGATAGAGCGATTTGGACAGAATTTTTGACCCAGAGGGTAGTACCAGAGTATTTTATGTGAAATTGAAAAAAATTCAATTTTCGCCACCTTTGGCGGCCATCTTGAATTTTTGCGAAAAAGAAAAAATATTAATATCTCAGAAACCATAAGAGATAGAGCGATTTGGACAAAATTTTTGACCCATAGGGTAGTAGCAAAGTATTCTATACAAAATTGAAAAATTTCAATTTTCGCCACTTTTGGCGGCCATCTTGAATTTTTGCGGAAAAACAAAAAATGTTTATATCTTGGAAACCGTAAGAGATAGAGCGATTTTAACAGAATTTTTGACCCATAGGGTAGTAGCAAAGTATTCTATGTGAAATTCAAAAAATTCAATTTTCGCCACCTTTGTCAGCCATCTTGAATTTTTGCGAAAAACGAAAAAAATCTTAATATCTCTGAAACCGTAAGAGATAGAGCGATTTGGACAGAATTTTGGATCCATAGGGTAGTAGCAAACTACTCTATACAAAATTGAAAAATTTCAATTTTCGCCACTTTTGGCGGCCATCTTGAATTTTGGCGAAAAATTAAAAAATCTTAATATCTCAGAAACCGTAAGAGATAGAGCGATTTGGACAGAATTTTTGACCCGTAGGATAGTAGGACAGTATTCTATACACAATTACAAAATTTCAATTTTCACCACTTTTGGCGGCCATCTTGAATTTTTGCGGAAAGACAAATAATGTTAATATCTTGGAAACCGTAAGAGATAGAGCGATTTGGACAGAATTTTTGACCTGCAGGGTTGTAGCAGAGTATTGTATGTGAAATTGAAAAAATTCAATTTTCGCCACTTTTGGCGGCCAACTTGAATTTTTGTGAAAAACGAAAAAAATCTTAATATCTCAGAAACTGTAAGAGATAGAGCGATTTCGACAGAATTTTTGACCCATAGGGTAGTAGTAAAGTATTCTATACAAAATTGAAAAATTTCAATTTTCGCCACTTTAAGCCGCCATCTTGAATTTTTGCGAAAAAAAAAAATTAATATCTCAGAAACCGTAAGAGATAGAGCGATTTGGACAGAATTTTTTACCCATAGGGTAGTAGCAAAGTATTCTATACAAAATTGAAAAATTTCAATTTTCGCCACTTTTGGCGGCCATCTTAAATTTTTGTGGAAAAACAAAAAATGTTAATATCTTGGAAACCGTAAGAGATAGAGCGATTTTAACAGAATTTTTTACCCATTGGGTAGTAGCAAAGTATTCTATGTAAAATTGAAAAAATTCAATTTTCGCCACCTTTGTCGGCCATCTTGAATTTTTGCGAAAAACGAAAAAATCTTAATATCTCAGAAACCGTAAGAGATAGAACAATTTGGACAGAATTTTTGACCTGTAGGGTAGTAGGAAAGTATTCTATACAAAATTGAAAAATTTCAATTTTCGCCACTTTTAGCCGCCATCTTGAATTTTTGCGAAAAAAAAAAATTAATATCTCAGAAACCGTAAGAGATAGAGCGATTTGGACAGAATTTTTTACCCATAGGGTAGTAGCAAAGTATTCTATACAAAATTGAAAAATTTCAATTTTCGCCACTTTTGGCGGCCATCTTAAATTTTTGTGGAAAAACAAAAAATGTTAACATCTTGGAAACCGTAAGAGATAGATCGATTTTAACAGAATTTTTTACCCATTGGGTAGTAGCAAAGTATTATATGTAAAATTGAAAAAATTCATTTTTCGCCACCTTTGTCGGCCATCTTGAATTTTTGCGAAAAACGAAAAAATCTTAATATCTCAGAAACCGTAAGAGATAGAGCGATTTTGACAGAATTTTTGACCCGTAGTATAGTAGGAAAGTATTCTATACGAAATTGAAAAAAATTCAATTTTCGCCACTTTTGGCGGCCATCTTGAATATTTGCGGAAAAACAAAATATGTTAATATCTTGGAAACCGTAAGAGATAGAGCGATTTGGACAGAATTTTTTACCCATAGGGTAATAGCAAAGTATGGTATACAAAATTGAAAAACTTCAATTTTCGCCACTTTTGGCGGCCATCTTGAATTTTTGGGAAAAACAAAAAATGTTAATATCTCAGAAACTGTAGAGATAGAGCGATTTGGACAGAATTTTTGACCCATAGGGTAGTAGGAAAGTATTCTATGTGAAATTCAAAAAATTCAATTTTCGCCACCTTTGTCAGCCATCTTGAATTTTTGCGAAAAACGAAAAAAATCTTAATATCTCTGAAACCGTAAGAGATAGAGCGATTTGGACAGAATTTTTGACCCACAGGGTAGTAAGAAAGTATTCTATACAAAATTGAAAAATTTCAATTTTCGCCACTTTTGGCGGCCATCTTGAATTTTTGGGAAAAACAAAAAATGTTAATATCTCAGAAACTGTAAGAGATAGAGCGATTTGGACAAAATTTTTGACCCAGAGGGTAGTACCAGAGTATTTTATGTGAAATTGAAAAAAATTCAATTTTCGCCACTTTTGGCGGCCATCTTGAATTTTTGCGAAAAAGAAAAAATATTAATATCTCAGAAACCATAAGAGATAGAGCGATTTGGACAAAATTTTTGACCCATAGGGTAGTAGCAAAGTATTCTATACAAAATTGAAAAATTTCAATTTTCGCCACTTTTGGCGGCCATCTTGAATTTTTGCGGAAAAACAAAAAATGTTTATATCTTGGAAACCATAAGAGATAGAGCGATTTTAACAGAATTTTTGACCCATAGGGTAGTAGCAAAGTATTCTATGTGAAATTCAAAAAATTCAATTTTCGCCACCTTTGTCAGCCATCTTGAATTTTTGCGAAAAACGAAAAAAATCTTAATATCTCTGAAACCGTAAGAGATAGAGCGATTTGGACAGAATTTTCGATCCATAGGGTAGTAGCAAACTACTCTATACAAAATTGAAAAATTTCAATTTTCGCCACTTTTGGCGGCCATCTTGAATTTTGGCGAAAAATTAAAAAATCTTAATATCTCAGAAACCATAAGAGATAGAGCGATTTGGACAAAATTTTTGACCCATAGGGTAGTAGCAAAGTATTCTATACAAAATTGAAAAATTTCAATTTTTGCCACTTTTGGCGGCCATCTTGAATTTTTGCGGAAAAACAAAAAATGTTTATATCTTGGAAACCGTAAGAGATAGAGCGATTTTAACAGAATTTTTTACCCATAGGGTAGTAGCAAAGTATTCTATGTGAAATTCAAAAAATTCAATTTTCGCCACCTTTGTCAGCCATCTTGAATTTTTGCGAAAAACGAAAAAAATCTTAATATCTCTGAAACCGTAAGAGATAGAGCGATTTGGACAGAATTTTCGATCCATAGGGTAGTAGCAAACTACTCTATACAAAATTGAAAAATTTCAATTTTCGCCACTTTTGGCGGCCATCTTGAATTTTGGCGAAAAATTAAAAAATCTTAATATCTCAGAAACCGTAAGAGATAGAGCGATTTGGACAGAATTTTTGACCCGTAGGATAGTAGGACAGTATTCTATACACAATTACAAAATTTCAATTTTCGCCACTTTTGGCGGCCATCTTGAATTTTTGCGGAAAGACAAATAATGTTAATATCTTGGAAACCGTAAGAGATAGAGCGATTTGGACAGAATTTTTTACCTGCAGGGTTGTAGCAGAGTATTGTATGTGAAATTGAAAAAATTCAATTTTCGCCACTTTTGGCGGCCAACTTGAATTTTTGTGAAAAACGAAAAAAATCTTAATATCTCAGAAACTGTAAGAGATAGAGCGATTTCGACAGAATTTTTGACCCATAGGGTAGTAGTAAAGTATTCTATACAAAATTGAAAAATTTCAATTTTCGCCACTTTAAGCCGCCATCTTGAATTTTTGCGAAAAAAAAAAATTAATATCTCAGAAACCGTAAGAGATAGAGCGATTTGGACAGAATTTTTTACCCATAGGGTAGTAGCAAAGTATTCTATACAAAATTGAAAAATTTCAATTTTCGCCACTTTTGGCGGCCATCTTAAATTTTTGTGGAAAAACAAAAAATGTTAATATCTTGGAAACCGTAAGAGATAGAGCGATTTTAACAGAATTTTTTACCCATTGGGTAGTAGCAAAGTATTCTATGTAAAATTGAAAAAATTCAATTTTCGCCACCTTTGTCGGCCATCTTGAATTTTTGCGAAAAACGAAAAAATCTTAATATCTCAGAAACCGTAAGAGATAGAACAATTTGGACAGAATTTTTGACCTGTAGGGTAGTAGGAAAGTATTCTATACAAAATTGAAAAATTTCAATTTTCGCCACTTTTAGCCGCCATCTTGAATTTTTGCGAAAAAAAAAAAATTAATATCTCAGAAACCGTAAGAGATAGAGCGATTTGGACAGAATTTTTTACCCATAGGGTAGTAGCAAAGTATTCTATACAAAATTGAAAAATTTCAATTTTCGCCACTTTTGGCGGCCATCTTAAATTTTTGTGGAAAAACAAAAAATGTTAACATCTTGGAAACCGTAAGAGATAGATCGATTTTAACAGAATTTTTTACCCATTGGGTAGTAGCAAAGTATTATATGTAAAATTGAAAAAATTCAATTTTCGCCACCTTTGTCGGCCATCTTGAATTTTTGCGAAAAACGAAAAAATCTTAATATCTCAGAAACCGTAAGAGATAGAACAATTTGGACAGAATTTTTGATCTGTAGGGTAGTAGGAAAGTATTCTATACAAAATTGAAAAATTTCAATTTTCGCCACTTTTGGAGGCCATCTTGAATTTTTGCGGAAAAACAAAAAATGTTAATATCTGAGAAACCGTAAGAGATAGAGCGATTTTGACAGAATTTTTGACCCGTAGTATAGTAGGAAAGTATTCTATACGAAATTGAAAAAAATTCAATTTTCGCCACTTTTGGCGGCCATCTTGAATATTTGCGGAAAAACAAAATATGTTAATATCTTGGAAACCGTAAGAGATAGAGCGATTTGGACAGAATTTTTTACCCATAGGGTAATAGCAAAGTATGGTATACAAAATTGAAAAACTTCAATTTTCGCCACTTTTGGCGGCCATCTTGAATTTTTGGGAAAAACAAAAAATGTTAATATCTCAGAAACTGTAGAGATAGAGCGATTTGGACAGAATTTTTGACCCAGAGGGTAGTAGCAAAGTATTCTATGTGAAATTCAAAAAATTCAATTTTCGCCACCTTTGTCAGCCATCTTGAATTTTTGCGAAAAACGAAAAAAATCTTAATATCTCTGAAACCGTAAGAGATAGAGCGATTTGGACAGAATTTTTGACCCAGAGGGTAGTACCAGAGTATTTTATGTGAAATTGAAAAAAATTCAATTTTCGCCACTTTTGGCGGCCATCTTGAATTTTTGCGAAAAAGAAAAAATATTAATATCTCAGAAACCATAAGAGATAGAGCGATTTGGACAAAATTTTTGACCCATAGGGTAGTAGCAAAGTATTCTATACAAAATTGAAAAATTTCAATTTTCGCCACTTTTGGCGGCCATCTTGAATTTTTGCGGAAAAACAAAAAATGTTTATATCTTGGAAACCGTAAGAGATAGAGCGATTTTAACAGAATTTTTGACCCATAGGGTAGTAGCAAAGTATTCTATGTGAAATTCAAAAAATTCAATTTTCGCCACCTTTGTCAGCCATCTTGAATTTTTGCGAAAAACGAAAAAAATCTTAATATCTCTGAAACCGTAAGAGATAGAGCGATTTGGACAGAATTTTCGATCCATAGGGTAGTAGCAAACTACTCTATACAAAATTGAAAAATTTCAATTTTCGCCACTTTTGGCGGCCATCTTGAATTTTGGCGAAAAATTAAAAAATCTTAATATCTCAGAAACCGTAAGAGATAGAGCGATTTGGACAGAATTTTTGACCCGTAGGATAGTAGGACAGTATTCTATACACAATTACAAAATTTCAATTTTCGCCACTTTTGGCGGCCATCTTGAATTTTTGCGGAAAGACAAATAATGTTAATATCTTGGAAACCGTAAGAGATAGAGCGATTTGGACAGAATTTTTTACCTGCAGGGTTGTAGCAGAGTATTGTATGTGAAATTGAAAAAAATTCAATTTTCGCCACTTTTGGCGGCCAACTTGAATTTTTGTGAAAAACGAAAAAAATCTTAATATCTCAGAAACTGTAAGAGATAGAGCGATTTCGACAGAATTTTTGACCCATAGGGTAGTAGTAAAGTATTCTATACAAAATTGAAAAATTTCAATTTTCGCCACTTTAAGCCGCCATCTTGAATTTTTGCGAAAAAAAAAAATTAATATCTCAGAAACCGTAAGAGATAGAGCGATTTGGACAGAATTTTTTACCCATAGGGTAGTAGCAAAGTATTCTATACAAAATTGAAAAATTTCAATTTTCGCCACTTTTGGCGGCCATCTTAAATTTTTGTGGAAAAACAAAAAATGTTAATATCTTGGAAACCGTAAGAGATAGAGCGATTTTAACAGAATTTTTTACCCATTGGGTAGTAGCAAAGTATTCTATGTAAAATTGAAAAAATTCAATTTTCGCCACCTTTGTCGGCCATCTTGAATTTTTGCGAAAAACGAAAAAATCTTAATATCTCAGAAACCGTAAGAGATAGAACAATTTGGACAGAATTTTTGACCTGTAGGGTAGTAGGAAAGTATTCTATACAAAATTGAAAAATTTCAATTTTCGCCACTTTTAGCCGCCATCTTGAATTTTTGCGAAAAAAAAAAATTAATATCTCAGAAACCGTAAGAGATAGAGCGATTTGGACAGAATTTTTTACCCATAGGGTAGTAGCAAAGTATTCTATACAAAATTGAAAAATTTCAATTTTCGCCACTTTTGGCGGCCATCTTAAATTTTTGTGGAAAAACAAAAAATGTTAACATCTTGGAAACCGTAAGAGATAGATCGATTTTAACAGAATTTTTTACCCATTGGGTAGTAGCAAAGTATTATATGTAAAATTGAAAAAATTCAATTTTCGCCACCTTTGTCGGCCATCTTGAATTTTTGCGAAAAACGAAAAAATCTTAATATCTCAGAAACTGTAAGAGATAGAACAATTTGGACAGAATTTTTGATCTGTAGGGTAGTAGGAAAGTATTCTATACAAAATTGAAAAATTTCAATTTTCGCCACTTTTGGAGGCCATCTTGAATTTTTGCGGAAAAACAAAAAATGTTAATATCTGAGAAACCGTAAGAGATAGAGCGATTTTGACAGAATTTTTGACCCGTAGTATAGTAGGAAAGTATTCTATACGAAATTGAAAAAAATTCAATTTTCGCCACTTTTGGCGGCCATCTTGAATATTTGCGGAAAAACAAAATATGTTAATATCTTGGAAACCGTAAGAGATAGAGCGATTTGGACAGAATTTTTTACCCATAGGGTAATAGCAAAGTATGGTATACAAAATTGAAAAACTTCAATTTTCGCCACTTTTGGCGGCCATCTTGAATTTTTGGGAAAAACGAAAAAAATGTTAATATCTCAGAAACCGTAAGAGATAGAGCGATTTCGACAGAATTTTTGACCCAGAGGGTAGTAGCAAAGTATTCTATGTGAAATTCAAAAAATTCAATTTTCGCCACCTTTGTCAGCCATCTTGAATTTTTGCGAAAAACGAAAAAAATCTTAATATCTCTGAAACCGTAAGAGATAGAGCGATTTGGACAGAATTTTTGACCCACAGGGTAGTAAGAAAGTATTCTATACAAAATTGAAAAATTTCAATTTTCGCCACTTTTGGCGGCCATCTTGAATTTTTGGGAAAAACAAAAAATGTTAATATCTCAGAAACTGTAAGAGATAGAGCGATTTGGACAGAATTTTTGACCCAGAGGGTAGTACCAGAGTATTTTATGTGAAATTGAAAAAAATTCAATTTTCGCCACTTTTGGCGGCCATCTTGAATTTTTGCGAAAAAGAAAAAATATTAATATCTCAGAAACCATAAGAGATAGAGCGATTTGGACAAAATTTTTGACCCATAGGGTAGTAGCAAAGTATTCTATACAAAATTGAAAAATTTCAATTTTCGCCACTTTTGGCGGCCATCTTGAATTTTTGGGAAAAACAAAAAATGTTAATATCTCAGAAACTGTAAGAGATAGAGCGATTTGGACAGAATTTTTGACCCAGAGGGTAGTACCAGAGTATTTTATGTGAAATTGAAAAAAATTCAATTTTCGCCACTTTTGGCGGCCATCTTGAATTTTTGCGAAAAAGAAAAAATATTAATATCTCAGAAACCATAAGAGATAGAGCGATTTGGACAAAATTTTTGACCCATAGGGTAGTAGCAAAGTATTCTATACAAAATTGAAAAATTTCAATTTTCGCCACTTTTGGCGGCCATCTTAAATTTTTGTGGAAAAACAAAAAATGTTAATATCTTGGAAACCGTAAGAGATAGAGCGATTTTAACAGAATTTTTTACCCATTGGGTAGTAGCAAAGTATTCTATGTAAAATTGAAAAAATTCAATTTTCGCCACCTTTGTCGGCCATCTTGAATTTTTGCGAAAAACGAAAAAATCTTAATATCTCAGAAACCGTAAGAGATAGAACAATTTGGACAGAATTTTTGACCTGTAGGGTAGTAGGAAAGTATTCTATACAAAATTGAAAAATTTCAATTTTCGCCACTTTTAGCCGCCATCTTGAATTTTTGCGAAAAAAAAAAAATTAATATCTCAGAAACCGTAAGAGATAGAGCGATTTGGACAGAATTTTTTACCCATAGGGTAGTAGCAAAGTATTCTATACAAAATTGAAAAATTTCAATTTTCGCCACTTTTGGCGGCCATCTTAAATTTTTGTGGAAAAACAAAAAATGTTAACATCTTGGAAACCGTAAGAGATAGATCGATTTTAACAGAATTTTTTACCCATTGGGTAGTAGCAAAGTATTATATGTAAAATTGAAAAAATTCAATTTTCGCCACCTTTGTCGGCCATCTTGAATTTTTGCGAAAAACGAAAAAATCTTAATATCTCAGAAACCGTAAGAGATAGAACAATTTGGACAGAATTTTTGATCTGTAGGGTAGTAGGAAAGTATTCTATACAAAATTGAAAAATTTCAATTTTCGCCACTTTTGGAGGCCATCTTGAATTTTTGCGGAAAAACAAAAAATGTTAATATCTGAGAAACCGTAAGAGATAGAGCGATTTTGACAGAATTTTTGACCCGTAGTATAGTAGGAAAGTATTCTATACGAAATTGAAAAAAATTCAATTTTCGCCACTTTTGGCGGCCATCTTGAATATTTGCGGAAAAACAAAATATGTTAATATCTTGGAAACCGTAAGAGATAGAGCGATTTGGACAGAATTTTTTACCCATAGGGTAATAGCAAAGTATGGTATACAAAATTGAAAAACTTCAATTTTCGCCACTTTTGGCGGCCATCTTGAATTTTTGGGAAAACAAAAAATGTTAATATCTCAGAAACTGTAGAGATAGAGCGATTTGGACAGAATTTTTGACCCAGAGGGTAGTAGCAAAGTATTCTATGTGAAATTCAAAAAATTCAATTTTCGCCACCTTTGTCAGCCATCTTGAATTTTTGCGAAAAACGAAAAAAATCTTAATATCTCTGAAACCGTAAGAGATAGAGCGATTTCGACAGAATTTTTGACCCACAGGGTAGTAAGAAAGTATTCTATACAAAATTGAAAAATTTCAATTTTCGCCACTTTTGGCGGCCATCTTGAATTTTTGGGAAAAACAAAAAATGTTAATATCTCAGAAACTGTAAGAGATAGAGCGATTTGGACAGAATTTTTGACCCAGAGGGTAGTACCAGAGTATTTTATGTGAAATTGAAAAAAATTCAATTTTCGCCACTTTTGGCGGCCATCTTGAATTTTTGCGAAAAAGAAAAAATATTAATATCTCAGAAACCATAAGAGATAGAGCGATTTGGACAAAATTTTTGACCCATAGGGTAGTAGCAAAGTATTCTATACAAAATTGAAAAATTTCAATTTTCGCCACTTTTGGCGGCCATCTTGAATTTTTGCGGAAAAACAAAAAATGTTTATATCTTGGAAACCGTAAGAGATAGAGCGATTTTAACAGAATTTTTGACCCATAGGGTAGTAGCAAAGTATTCTATGTGAAATTCAAAAAATTCAATTTTCGCCACCTTTGTCAGCCATCTTGAATTTTTGCGAAAAACGAAAAAAATCTTAATATCTCTGAAACCGTAAGAGATAGAGCGATTTGGACAGAATTTTCGATCCATAGGGTAGTAGCAAACTACTCTATACAAAATTGAAAAATTTCAATTTTCGCCACTTTTGGCGGCCATCTTGAATTTTGTCGAAAAATTAAAAAATCTTAATATCTCAGAAACCGTAAGAGATAGAGCGATTTGGACAGAATTTTTGACCCGTAGGATAGTAGGACAGTATTCTATACACAATTACAAAATTTCAATTTTCGCCACTTTTGGCGGCCATCTTGAATTTTTGCGGAAAGACAAATAATGTTAATATCTTGGAAACCGTAAGAGATAGAGCGATTTGGACAGAATTTTTTACCTGCAGGGTTGTAGCAGAGTATTGTATGTGAAATTGAAAAAATTCAATTTTCGCCACTTTTGGCGGCCAACTTGAATTTTTGTGAAAAACGAAAAAAATCTTAATATCTCAGAAACTGTAAGAGATAGAGCGATTTCGACAGAATTTTTGACCCATAGGGTAGTAGTAAAGTATTCTATACAAAATTGAAAAATTTCAATTTTCGCCACTTTAAGCCGCCATCTTGAATTTTTGCGAAAAAAAAAAATTAATATCTCAGAAACCGTAAGAGATAGAGCGATTTGGACAGAATTTTTTACCCATAGGGTAGTAGCAAAGTATTCTATACAAAATTGAAAAATTTCAATTTTCGCCACTTTTGGCGGCCATCTTAAATTTTTGTGGAAAAACAAAAAATGTTAATATCTCTGAAACCGTAAGAGATAGAGCGATTTTAACAGAATTTTTTACCCATTGGGTAGTAGCAAAGTATTCTATGTAAAATTGAAAAAATTCAATTTTCGCCACCTTTGTCGGCCATCTTGAATTTTTGCGAAAAACGAAAAAATCTTAATATCTCAGAAACCGTAAGAGATAGAACAATTTGGACAGAATTTTTGACCTGTAGGGTAGTAGGAAAGTATTCTATACAAAATTGAAAAATTTCAATTTTCGCCACTTTTAGCCGCCATCTTGAATTTTTGCGAAAAAAAAAAATTAATATCTCAGAAACCGTAAGAGATAGAGCGATTTGGACAGAATTTTTTACCCATAGGGTAGTAGCAAAGTATTCTATACAAAATTGAAAAATTTCAATTTTCGCCACTTTTGGCGGCCATCTTAAATTTTTGTGGAAAAACAAAAAATGTTAACATCTTGGAAACCGTAAGAGATAGATCGATTTTAACAGAATTTTTTACCCATTGGGTAGTAGCAAAGTATTATATGTAAAATTGAAAAAATTCAATTTTCGCCACCTTTGTCGGCCATCTTGAATTTTTGCGAAAAACGAAAAAATCTTAATATCTCAGAAACTGTAAGAGATAGAACAATTTGGACAGAATTTTTGATCTGTAGGGTAGTAGGAAAGTATTCTATACAAAATTGAAAAATTTCAATTTTCGCCACTTTTGGAGGCCATCTTGAATTTTTGCGGAAAAACAAAAAATGTTAATATCTGAGAAACCGTAAGAGATAGAGCGATTTTGACAGAATTTTTGACCCGTAGTATAGTAGGAAAGTATTCTATACGAAATTGAAAAAAATTCAATTTTCGCCACTTTTGGCGGCCATCTTGAATATTTGCGGAAAAACAAAATATGTTAATATCTTGGAAACCGTAAGAGATAGAGCGATTTGGACAGAATTTTTTACCCATAGGGTAATAGCAAAGTATGGTATACAAAATTGAAAAACTTCAATTTTCGCCACTTTTGGCGGCCATCTTGAATTTTTGGGAAAAACGAAAAAAATGTTAATATCTCAGAAACCGTAAGAGATAGAGCGATTTCGACAGAATTTTTGACCCAGAGGGTAGTAGCAAAGTATTCTATGTGAAATTCAAAAAATTCAATTTTCGCCACCTTTGTCAGCCATCTTGAATTTTTGCGAAAAACGAAAAAAATCTTAATATCTCTGAAACCGTAAGAGATAGAGCGATTTGGACAGAATTTTTGACCCACAGGGTAGTAAGAAAGTATTCTATACAAAATTGAAAAATTTCAATTTTCGCCACTTTTGGCGGCCATCTTGAATTTTTGGGAAAAACAAAAAATGTTAATATCTCAGAAACTGTAAGAGATAGAGCGATTTGGACAGAATTTTTGACCCAGAGGGTAGTACCAGAGTATTTTATGTGAAATTGAAAAAAATTCAATTTTCGCCACTTTTGGCGGCCATCTTGAATTTTTGCGAAAAAGAAAAAATATTAATATCTCAGAAACCATAAGAGATAGAGCGATTTGGACAAAATTTTTGACCCATAGGGTAGTAGCAAAGTATTCTATACAAAATTGAAAAATTTCAATTTTCGCCACTTTTGGCGGCCATCTTGAATTTTTGGGAAAAACAAAAAATGTTAATATCTCAGAAACTGTAAGAGATAGAGCGATTTGGACAGAATTTTTGACCCAGAGGGTAGTACCAGAGTATTTTATGTGAAATGGAAAAAAATTCAATTTTCGCCACTTTTGGCGGCCATCTTGAATTTTTGCGAAAAAGAAAAAATATTAATATCTCAGAAACCATAAGAGATAGAGCGATTTGGACAAAATTTTTGACCCATAGGGTAGTAGCAAAGTATTCTATACAAAATTGAAAAATTTCAATTTTCGCCACTTTTGGCGGCCATCTTGAATTTTTGCGGAAAAACAAAAAATGTTTATATCTTGGAAACCGTAAGAGATAGAGCGATTTTAACAGAATTTTTGACCCATAGGGTAGTAGCAAAGTATTCTATGTGAAATTCAAAAAATTCAATTTTCGCCACCTTTGTCAGCCATCTTGAATTTTTGCGAAAAACGAAAAAAATCTTAATATCTCTGAAACCGTAAGAGATAGAGCGATTTGGACAGAATTTTCGATCCATAGGGTAGTAGCAAACTACTCTATACAAAATTGAAAAATTTCAATTTTCGCCACTTTTGGCGGCCATCTTGAATTTTGGCGAAAAATTAAAAAATCTTAATATCTCAGAAACCGTAAGAGATAGAGCGATTTGGATAGAATTTTTGACCCGTAGGATAGTAGGACAGTATTCTATACGCAATTACAAAATTTCAATTTTCGCCACTTTTGGCGGCCATCTTGAATTTTTGCGGAAAGACAAATAATGTTAATATCTTGGAAACCGTAAGAGATAGAGCGATTTGGACAGAATTTTTGACCTGCAGGGTTGTAGCAGAGTATTGTATGTGAAATTGAAAAAATTCAATTTTCGCCACTTTTGGCGGCCAACTTGAATTTTTGTGAAAAACGAAAAAAATCTTAATATCTCAGAAACTGTAAGAGATAGAGCGATTTCGACAGAATTTTTGACCTGTAGGGTAGTAGGAAAGTATTCTATACAAAATTGAAAAATTTCAATTTTCGCCACTTTTAGCCGCCATCTTGAATTTTTGCGAAAAAAAAAATTAATATCTCGGAAACCGTAAGAGATAGAGCGATTTGGACAGAGTTTTTTACCCATAGGGTAGTAGCAAAGTATTCTATACAAAATTGAAAAATTTCAATTTTCGCCACTTTTGGCGGCCATCTTAAATTTTTGTGGAAAAACAAAAAATGTTAATATCTTGGAAACCGTAAGAGATAGATCGATTTTAACAGAATTTTTTACCCATTGGGTAGTAGCAAAGTATTATATGTAAAATTGAAAAAATTCAATTTTTGCCACCTTTGTCGGCCATCTTGAATTTTTGCGAAAAACGAAAAAATCTTAATATCTCAGAAACCGTAAGAGATAGAACAATTTGGACAGAATTTTTGATCTGTAGGGTAGTAGGAAAGTATTCTATACAAAATTGAAAAATTTCAATTTTCGCCACTTTTGGAGGCCATCTTGAATTTTTGCGGAAAAACAAAAAATGTTAATATCTGAGAAACCGTAAGAGATAGAGCGATTTTGACAGAATTTTTGACCCGTAGTATAGTAGGAAAGTATTCTATATGAAATTGAAAAAAATTCAATTTTCGCCACTTTTGGCGGCCATCTTGAATATTTGCGGAAAAACAAAATATGTTAATATCTTGGAAACCGTAAGAGATAGAGCGATTTGGACAGAATTTTTTACCCATAGGGTAATAGCAAAGTATGGTATACAAAATTGAAAAACTTCAATTTTCGCCACTTTTGGCGGCCATCTTGAATTTTTGCGAAAAACGAAAAAAATGTTAATATCTCAGAAACCGTAAGAGATAGAGCGATTTCGACAGAATTTTTGACCCATAGGGTAGTAGCAAAGTATTCTATACAAAATTGAAAAATTTCAATTTTCGCCACTTTTGGCGGCCATCTTGAATTTTTGGGAAAACCAAAAAATGTTAATATCTCAGAAACTGTAAGAGATAGAGCGATTTGGACAGAATTTTTGACCCAGAGGGTAGTACCAGAGTATTTTATGTGAAATTGAAAAAAATTCAATTTTCGCCACTTTTGGCGGCCATCTTGAATTTTTGCGAAAAACGAAAAAAATGTTAATATCTCAGAAACCGTAAGAGATAGAGCGATTTCGACAGAATTTTTGACCCATAGGGTAGTAGCAAAGTATTCTATACAAAATTGAAAAATTTCAATTTTCGCCACTTTTGGCGGCGATCTTGAATTTTTGCGAAAAACAAAAAATATTAATATCTCAGAAACCGTAAGAGATAGAGCTATTTGGACAGAATTTTTTTACTCCTAGGGTAGTAGCAAAGTATTCTATACAAAATTGAAAAAATTTCGCCACTTTTGGCGGCCATCTTGAATTTTTGCGAAAAACAAAAAATATTAATATCTCAGAAACCGTAAGAGATAGAGCGATTTGGACAGAATTTTTGACCCATAGGGTAGTAGCAAAGTATTCTATGTGAAATTGAAAAAATTCAATTTTTGCCATCTTTGTCGGCCATCTTGAATTTTTGCGAAAAACGAAAAAAATCTTAATATCTCAGAAATCGTAAGAGATAGAGCGATTTGGACAGAATTTTTGACCCGTAGTATAGTAGGAAAGTATTCTATACGAAATTGAAAAATTTCAATTTTCGCCACTTTTGGCGGCCATCTTGAATTTTTGCGGAAAAACAAAAAATGTTAATATCTTGGAAATCGGAAGAGATAGAGCGATTTGGACAGAATTTTTGACCTGTAGGGTTATAGCAGAGTATTGTATGTGAAATTGAAAAAATTCAATTTTCGCCACTTTTGGTGGCCATCTTGAATTTTTGTGAAAAACGAAAAAAAATCTTAATATCTCAGAGACTGTAAGAGATAGAGCGATTTGGACAGAATTTTTGACCCATAGGGTAGTAGCAAAGTATGCTATACAAAATTGAAAAATTTCAATTTTCGCCACTTTTGGCGGCCATCTTGAATTTTTGCAAAAAACGAAAAAATGTTAAAATCTTGGAAACCGTAAGAGATAGAGCAATTTCGACAGAATTTTTTACCCATACGGTAGTAGGAAAGTACTTATACAAAATTGAAAAATTTCAATTTTCGCCACTTTTGGCGGTCATCTTGAATTTTTGCGAAAAACAAAAAATATTAATATCTCAGAAACCGCAAGAGATAAAGCGATTTGGACAGAATTTTTTACCCATAGGGTAGTAGCAAAGTATTCTATACAAAATTGAAAAATTTCAATTTTCGCCACTTTTGGTGGCCATCTTGAATTTTTGCGGAAAAACAAAAAATGTTTATATCTTGGAA
Source organism: Sabellastarte sp. h YS-2021 (assembly GCA_964017235.1). Classification (NCBI taxonomy): domain Eukaryota; kingdom Metazoa; phylum Annelida; class Polychaeta; order Sabellida; family Sabellidae; genus Sabellastarte; species Sabellastarte sp. h YS-2021. Next base: position 114,138,829 of record OZ024933.1, read on the forward strand.
ACCGTAAGAGATAGAGCGATTTTAACAGAATTTTTGACCCATAGGGTAGTAGCAAGGTATTCTATACAAAATTGAAAAAATTCAATTTTCGCCACTTTTGGCGGCCTTCTTGAATTTTTGCGAAAAACGAAAAACATCTTAATATCTCAGAAACTGTAAGAGATAGAGCGATTTGGACAGAATTTTTGACCCATAGGGTAGTAGCAAAGTATGCTATACGAAATTCAAAAATTTCAATTTTCGCCACTTTTGGCGGCCATCTTGAATTTTTGCGAAAAACAAAAAAATGTTAATATCTTGGAAACCGTAAGAGATAGAGCGATTTTGACAGAATTTTTTACCCATAGGGTAGTAGGAAAGTATTCTATACAAAATTGAAAAATTTCAATTTTCGCCACTTTTGGCGGCCATCTTGAATTTTTGCGAAAAAGAAAAAATATTAATATCTCAGAAACCGTAAGAGATAGAGCGATTTGGACAGAATTTTTGACCCAAAGGATAGTAGGAAAGTATTCTATACAAAATTGAAAAATTTCAATTTTCGCCACTTTTGGCGGCCATCTTGAATTTTTGCGAAAAACAAAAAAATGTTAATATCTTGGAAATCGTAAGAGATAGAGCGATTTCGACAGAATTTTTGACCCCTAAGGTTGTAGCAGAGTATTCTATGTGAAATTGAAAAAATTCAATTTTCGCCACTTTTGGTGGCCATCTTGATTTTTTGCGAAAAACAAAAAGTGTTACTATCTCGGAAACCGTAAGAGACAGAGCGATTTCAACATAATTTTTGACCCTTAGGGTTGTAGCAGAGTATTCTATGTGAAATTGAAAAAAATTCAATTTTCGCCACTTTTGGCGGACTTCTTGAATTTTTGCGAAAAACAAAAAATATTAATATCTCAGAAACCATAAGAGATAGAGCGATTTCGACAGAATTTTTGACCCATAGGGTAGTAGCAAAGTATTCTATATAAAATTGCAAAAATTTCCATTCCCTGAGGGACCCTCCCCAAAGAAAAAAACACATTGGGATTATAAATTTTATTATTTAACAATTCTTTTTAAATTCAGTTTAAAATATTTTATAATATGACAAAAAAGTTCTAGAATCACTGTAAATTTCCTGTCAAGCAGAAATGGTGAGTGAAATTATAGTACCACCAATAATAAAAGGTGGGGTTTGTAATATTATAATATCATAATACACTTATGAGTGTTAACATATATCTCACCATGTATGAGTGCATTATGTAATCACACCAATACTAAGAATGTAATGCCAAACAGAAATGTGATATATGCCCACAGGCAATAGAGGCCGCCAGTGCCCCCTCTTGGAGGCCCAAGGGCCAAGGGGGGCCACTAGGGGCCAGGATACAAAAGTCGAATTTTTAAAAGATTTTGATAAGAGATAGTATAATAAGGTGTGAAACTTGACCTGTAAGGTCAAAGTGGAGTTGAAGGCACAACCCCATGTGAGTTGTAATATATAGGCAAGAACAAATGATGAGGGAAAAGGTCAATGCAAAATGCAAAGGTAAAAGAATGTTGTTTTAAAATGAGTAAAATAGGAATATTTAAAGGATAAAGGTCAGGTTGGCATTTTACAAATATGTAACACGTGAAAGGGTGTGATTATACAGGAAAGAACCCTGGATGACTAAGCATGGTGTTGTTTAGAAAAATTGACCTGTAAGGTCAACATTTGAAGTAAAAGCCAGATTTGGTTAATGCTTAGATTTAGAAAAATTTGACCTGTAAGGTCAAAATTTGAAGTAAAAGCCAAATTTGGTTAATGCTTAGAAAGGGACAGTAACAAATGGATACAACGTCTCAGGAAGACATTTGTTAAAAAGTGGTAAGAAGTTAAGATCCAAATATGTTACTAAAATAGTAAAATAGCTTAAAGTCCACAGACGTACATAGAGGTCAGGATTTGCCGAGGAAGTAAAATGGACTCTCCGAGGCAAATGCTGAGTCAAAGATGAATTCATCATTTGATCTATATCCTTTGAGGAGTCAAAGGCGAGCCCAAGTCAATAAAACAACAACACAAGTACATATTGGCAGTTTATCTGCCAAAACATAGTAATATTATTGCACTCATGATATGCTATTTGATTATAAAACAATGTAAAATTTATTATGAGCAAGTGTAATAATTCTGTACTAGTGACATAATGACAGTATAATGTTAATATTAAAAGTGACAGTTGTCCTTTAAGGTAGAAAGGCAACAGGGAGGCATTATTTAAATGCAGCAAATTTACAGAACTCCCTCCGAGATAAGCTTCCCAGTAAACATTACAAACGTTTATAAACGTTTATAAACCTAACTAGCAACGGTTTAGATTAGGTTTAAAATGATGGGTCCCTAAACGTTTGCCTATAAACGTTTATAAACGTTGAAGCATAAACGTTTATAAACGTTTATATATAAACATATATAATATATAAACGTTTATACACGTGTTGAAAATCTGGAGAAATATTTCTGTAAGTATATCTTGCTGTATCACTGTTGTTTGAATCCATCATTACATTCTAAGTAGATATATAGAAGTATGTAATTTGATAATATTATACACTTTTATATCTCTACTTAGAATATAATGATGGCTTCAAATAACAGTGATACAGCAAGATATCGTAACAGAAATATTTCTCAAATTTCTCTCAAAATGGCTGTGCTGATGTCATTATCCCAAATGAAAGCGAGGTTAAGATATTCTTCACTCTTTGTAAACGTTTAAAAACGTTTATAAACGTTTATGCATAAACGTTTATAAATGTTTATATATAAACGTTTATAAACGTTTATATATAAATGTTTAAAAACGTTTATAAACGTTTATAAACCAAACTAATGTTGCTGAAACGTTTATAAACCCATAATGTTGAATAATTGTCAATATTTAGGTTTATATTTGGTTTAAAAAACGTTTATAGGTTTACTAAACGTTTATAAACGTTTATAAACCTTTGCTATGTTTACTGGGTTGTAAGAGAAAAATTGAAACTGAGCAGCTTAAGAATATGCACACTATAACACTGCCAGGTAGAGCCTTTGTCTTCAGGTCCATAGCATTCCTTGACATACACCGAGACTTTGAAAATCACAAGCAGACGCTCTCTCAACTGCTGGAGTCTGCTACCACACCAGCGAGAATCCTGACAGGTTGAGTCCATGAGGGACGAGTCGTAGATGGAATTTCTTAAGTAGTGGCAGTACCTACAACTACAAGGAGACAGGAAGTACTCTGTCCAGAAACATGAACAATCATAATATTAAATAATAAGCTTAACAGGGACGGAGGTCATTTTGTCCAATTGGCAGCAAAGCCTGCAAGATAGAAAAGCAAAACAAAAATTACATATGCATGATGGGTGGGACACAGGGTGGGAACTTCAAGAGATGTTACCCCTCTGCTGCCAATCGTACAAATGGAAGAATGAAGGGCACATCCTGAGGTCAAAAACCTGTGAACCAATAGAAAAGCTGTTTACAAAACAGCATGGTCATGCATACTAAAATCTGATACCTGATCCGAAATTTTAGAAGGGGAAAAGGGGGCCCTCCAGGAATGAACTTGGTGGCACCCAGATGCCACCTCGCACATTCCCCGAGGGACCCTCCCCAAAGAAAAAACCACATTGGGATTATAAATTTTATTATTTAACAATTCTTTTTAAATTCAGTTTAAAATATGTTATAATACAACGACAATAAAGTTCTAGAATCACTGTAAATTTCCTGTCAAGCAGAAATGGTGAGTGAAATTATAGTACCACCAATAATAAAAGGTGGGGTTTGTAATATTATAATATCATAATACACTTATGAGTGTTAACATATATCTCACCATGTATGAGTGCATCATGTAATCACACCAATACCAAGAATGTAATGCCAAACAGAAATGTGATATATGCCCACAGGCAATAGAGGCCGCCAGTGCCCCCCTCTTGGAGGCCCGAGGGCCCAAGGGGGGCCACTAGGGGCCAGGATACAAAAGTCGAATTTTTAAAAGATTTTGATAAGAGATAGTATAATAAGGTGTGAAACTTGACCTGTAAGGTCAAAGTGGAGTTGAAGGCACAACCCCAAACACCAAGGAAGGCAAAGAGATGGAAGGGATACAACTACTGATGCAAATGAAAACGGAAAGCGTTTGACATGGCAGAAGGGGCAGAGGCATTGGCAGAAATATATCTCCAAACTGCATTGGACTTCCAGGTGCCATGTTGCATAAGGTGCTCTAGTGACACCCCATGATGAAAACCCCAAGAGGTACCTGCCCGCCTGAAATCATGAAAAGTGAAAGTGGGCTGTACATTAAGTAAATAAGAAACTTTCTTAAGGTGCTTCCTGGCAATGGAATCTGTAAGAGGGGCCCACCTGCCAGCAGAAAAGTTCTGAAATAAAGGATCATTATTAGAACCAGGGGTTTTCTGCAACATTGTTTGAAGAGCTGCCACTGGACACAAGTGGGAGTGACCTAGGACAGGAATCGCGACAGTTGCAAAAGTCTTCCTATCCTGTAAAGTTTTTGACCATTTAACTATGACAACAGCATGGGTGGTGGAGAAAATGATGTCACCTCGACACAATTGTCTGGTACTATCAAAGGCTTTTAGTGAATGAGGTAAGATGTTTGAAAGTCTTAACACAGAAAAAAATGCAAACAAGTATAAAGCAGTGATTGTCTCTGGACTGGGGAGTACAGTGCAAGCTTGGATAATCTGATGCAATATATCAGTAGTGATGGAGGAATGTAAGGTTGTGGTGAAGTTGGAGTTAATTTTTACAGATTTCAAAAATAATTGCAACCTGTCATCTGCAAAAGGAGTAGTAGAAATTGCATATATTATAAAAGAAGCTCTGATTGCAGCCATATAATTGGCAATATTAGCATGTGAAAGATGGTTCTGAACTAGGAATTCCATGAAACATAGTAACGTGTGGGATGATACCTGATTGATAGTTAGGCCAGTCACCACCAGGAAAGTGAGAAAGTCTCTAAACATATGTGCATAGTTCTTGAGAGTGTTGGGACGAAACCCCTGGGCTAATCTCTGATTGGCACTGGTGGTGAGCTGGCCCATAACAGTATTATCTAAAAATATAAACACAAATGACAGAATATTTTAGAATTATATATCATAGTTGACAAGTGTTAGATCAATATGAGTAGGAACCCACTGATGCATAGGTTTCATGGAAGCTAGTTTATTTATGTTGTCAGGGGTAACATTCCATCTGGACAACAAATCTGCTATTGAGTTTTTCTTACCAGGTATATGGGTTATGGCTAAGTGTATATTGAATATTGAGGTCAGAAGCCATATATTTCTAGCAAATGTCGCTAATTGACTATCTCTGGCCTTACCTGTTTGTAATACCTGTACCACTGCAAGATTGTCACAAAAAACCTCAATATACTTATCTTTCCAATAATGTCCCCACACTTTTAGGGCTACCATAATATTTAGTATCTCAAGGTGGACAATGGAATAGTTCATGTAACCTTTTGGTATATCAAGAGCATAAACCATTTGGCCATGTACCCCACCCAAGCCTGTAAGGGAAGCATCCAAATGAACAGGTTCGAAGGGCTTTTTGTTGTCGTAGAAGGTGACCCCATTATACTGCTCTAAGAGGGCCAAAAACCACTGTAAATCTTTGAAAAATTCATCATTCAACTTACAAGTGTTTTATTGGTGGGCTGCCGTAAAACTGCCAGCATTCTATTCAGAAAATATCTAGAATATCTGACACATTTGGTGATGTATAGGAGGGACCCTAGCAAGGATTGCAATTGTCTCTTGGTACAGGTGGTTTTTGACACCCAATTTTTGCATTCATCATGTATTAGAAGCAATTTATCTTGAGGTATAGATATTGTTTTTTGAATAACGTCCACCTGAATACCCATACAAGAGAAGTAGTGGGAGGGACGAGTTTCTCCTTGCTTATGTCTAGACCTAACTGTTGGAGGAGGTCAATAAGATAGTAATAAGCCTTGTAAACATCATCAGGGTCCCAATATATACAAGATCATCTATATAATTGTACAGCCTGGTATAGCCCTGAGAAGCCACAATATACCTAATGGCATCTGAGCAGCGCTGGAAGAAAGTACTTCCATGTCTAAACCCAAAAGGCAGCGATCCATCGATAAAGTATTTATCATGACAAAGGCCTAACAGATCCAAGTCCCCAGGATCAATTTTTAGGTGCCTAAATGCACGACTGATATCTATTTTGAACATAAGAGCTGAGGGACCAACTTCTTTGACTGCTTGTACAATATTATCAATGGAAGGGTACCTTAGTTCAAAATAAGTACCTAAGTACTTATGCTTTGCCACTCCAGCGTTAACAGAAAAACCATGTGGCCAACTTAAGTCTACAATGGCTCTACGTTTATTAGTACCAGACTTTTCTCTTGTCATAAATGGAGACACATGTAATGGAAAAGATTTTGAATCAAAAGGACCATATATGGCACCAAATTTCATTTCATCTTGTAAATATTTGTCTATATGGTCAGCATGAGCAATAGCAGAAGCATGGTTAGTTTCAGTGGGTTGTAAAGGGTACTCACGATCAAAATCTAAAGGAAAACCAAAATCTAGTAGGTCCACTAGTTGTTGGTCCCAGTACTTAACGAGGTACTTTCTGCAATTGTTAATATTGAGTTGAGATTGGAGAGGAATTCTACAAGCTAAAAAATTTGGACAACTACTGGCCTTGACCTTGTAGTGGAGGTCTACAATGTTGTGCACCTTTTGATTACTAGTTTTTTTACCAGTGTAAATTTTTAATGGAGTTAGTGGTATAAAACCAAACTGAGTACCATTCTGTTGTGAACATTTGACATAATCTACACAATTCATCTTGTTAGATATAATATATAATGGAATTTTTCCTTGTTTTAACTCCGGATGACAAATATCTTCGCCTTCCAATGTCTGAGGGGCAGATGGTACTGTTGCAAATGACTCAAGTTCGCAGTTATCATTTGACCGTTTTCCCTTACATGGCTTTTTGTGAAGAGTATTTAGAGACATTGAAGATGTCAATTTACTAGGTTTTGAAGCCACTCTATTTGCTTCTGGGGGGTTTGAACCCAAGTCCTGCAATGGAATAAACCTGTTCTGGAGTTGTAATTGAAATTCGCTGTTTGGTCTGAACTGAAAAGTCCCAGTATTTCTATCATCTGTTTAGACCATGTGATAGAGTATAAAAGTCTGAAAAGAAATGATATATTACACAAGAAAATTGATTAAGAAATAAAGATTTAATGGCCATTTTTGATACAACCAACTCAATATGGTGGCCATCTTGAATTTTGCTAAATAAAAAAAATTGCTCAACAATGCCAGAGCGGCACCCATCGGATTGTTGATCTACACCCCCTAAAGAATTGATTTCAGCAAAAAAACCTTGTTCATACTAAATTTCACGCTTCAGCTAATTTTGGGGGTTTGTCTACTGGACTAAATTCAACAGCAACAACATTCAGAAGTTACAGAATGTGACACAAAGAATGGCATCTTCATAGGAGAACTGTGTGGGTACACTGTCAGTAAGGAAACACATGACATTATGTCTTCAACACAGTTGGTACCTTGTGATACAGAGAAGACAGAACACTATATCAAACAAGTACCTTTGGAGTACACTCAGGATAATGGCACTATCTGTGATTCTGGTGGAGACATTGGTGTGCAATATAAAGAGGATATGAAAGATACAGGTGATATCACTGCAAGTAGGAATATATCACTGTTAATACAGCAGGAACATAGACCATGTGACAGTGAACAGGAATCTCATTTAAAAGCAAGGAAATGTATGAAGTGTGGCACACATTTTAAAACCTTAACAAATTTGAGAAAACACATGATGGACTCTCATACCAATAAGCAACAACCTACATGTTCATTGTGTGACAAAACTCTTTCGTGTAGAAGTACCGTAAATAATCATATGATGGTCCACATTGATGAAAAACCACACAACTGTTCAAAGTGTGACAGATCTTTTAAATTTATGTCAAAACTAAAAGAGCACATGGCCAGACATGCTGGTAAAAAAACAAAAACACACAGTTATACAAAATGTGGCAAAACTCTGAGGGGTTTGGACAGCCTAAAGCATCACATGTTGATCCACACTGGGGAAAAACCACACAGGTGCACAGAATGTGGCAAATCTTTTAGGCTTTTGTCTGACCTAAAGTGTCACATGTTGATTCATAGCAACAAAAAAGAATACGGTTGCAAAGATTGCGAAAAATCTTATAGGACTAACTATCAGCTAAAAAGACATATGTTGAATCACTCTGGAGAAAAACCATACACCTGCAGGGAATGTGGCAAATCTTTTTTTGTATTGTATCATCTTACACGGCACCTTATTATTCACAATGAGGAAAAACCCTACAGGTGCTCAAATTGTGAAAAAATCTTTAGATCTGTGTGGCACCTGCGGATTCATCAGTTGACCCACATTGGAGAAAAACCACACAGCTGCACAGAATGTGACAAATCTATTAGGAGGTCGTCTGACCTAAACTGTCAGATGGTGTTTCACAGTGGTGAAAAACTATACAGCTGCAAAAAGTGTGAGAAAGCGTTTAGGACTAATGCTAAGCTAAAGCGGCATATGTTGATACACACCGGGGAAAAACCACACAGCTGCACACACTGTAACAAATCTTTTAGTAGGTTGGACTACCTAAAGAAACACATGTCAGGTCACAGTGGAGAAAAACCCATAGCTGTAGAATGTGAGAAATTCTTTAAAAGTTAGTATGACACGCTGGTATGGCGAAAAATCTCTAACAGGTTTTTTGGTGGACTCTTGCCTTTATTGAAACATATTGATTCACTTTGGAGAAAAAGACACACAAAACTTTGTACATCACAAACTATGACATTTCTTGGTTTTGCCTATGCTGAGATTCATAAGTGAAAACCTACAGCACAACAATATGATGTATCGAAGCCTGCAGATATGAAGGGATTCAATATATTGTATAAATGATAACAGGAAAACTCTCCTAGATAGTGGCTCTACAACAAGGCAGCCAAGTATGCATAATCTGATCCAGATATTTCTTGAAATGTAATAAATTATTCCTTAAGACAGGCTATCTATAACACAATTTCAGAGATTCATTCCTTATTTAAAGTCTGAACTGCAGATGCCCAAAGTATTAAAAATGGGACCTGAAAATTCAGGATATTTTGTACCCTGGCATAACATAATGACATAACCTTCCTGGCCGAATTGAAAATACAGTGACGTGTATGGTTATTAATTTACAGTGATAAAGATAGCAGTTGCTACAAATTGTTGCACAACTCTAAAGGAAGCAGCAATTTGTAGCAACTGTTATCTTTATCTTATATCTTTCAATTTCAAAGCCTGGAACAAGCAAACAGAATAATGACTTGTCCTCTAATCTGAATCAAAATCAGAACACTCAACAAACGAACATCCAAGCATCTGAACACACAGATGAACCTATGGAGATTGACTTCTGTGGTCCTTCTCTGCCTCCACATTTTGCTCAGAGTGTTCAGTCCGAGCATGACTGAGATATGATTAGATAGGATCATGATTCCAAACAATCCGGACAACCCGGACAACAGGTGTGTTCATTGAAAGCCTAAAAACAATCAGACAAAAGAAAGCAAGGTTTGGACAAAATATATTTCATTTTCTTCAGATAATTTTAGGCATGTTTTAAATCTCCCTTAGTCCAGGGAAACTATGCCTAGGTCCTCTACTACTGTTCTGGCACTGGATGATGAAAAAGACCAACAGGAGTTCAGGCCAAGAGGCCCTTCAGCTATTCTCCCTCTAAGTCCTTACCTCAGGATATTAAACCACCCTGCTTCTACAGCAAAGTGGTACAACGTGGGAGAACCTTGTTTTAAGGACAAGATGTAGGAGTTAAACTTGGATTTTGCCAAGATCTGTATGTCTCCCGAACCATATGGGGCTCCTGTAGGCCAGGTTCTCCTACAAGTACAGAATCCCTGCACCATCAACTTTGTGACTTCCTGCTTCTGTCTGTCATTCCAACATGGAGAAGTGCCAAGACAGTCTTAAGTCCACTTTTCACTTTTAAGAAGGTTAAAAGCCAAATTCAAAAGGGTGCCAATCCTGAAAAAGTAGCCAGGCATGGCTATGAGAATGCCTGTGACTACTTTGAGGTTTTAAATAAGAGGTACCTTATTTAACATAGAACTCTAGCATGCCTAAGTAAGTCCTTAGCCCATATTCTCTAGAGGGACTTGTATACTATGGGTAACACTGACCTGCTAAGATGCGAGACTGAGATGACACTTCATGATCCTCATCTAGGAGATTCAAGACATCAGGAAATTAGGAATTCGCTCTTTTGACCTACTCATTTGTTCAAGAGTCAATCGGTTAAAGCCCAAAGTCGAGGGGTTAAAGAGCATTTATGAACCTTCATTCCTCTGTCAATTGTGATGCTATAATAAACAAACTAATGTTGCATGGCAAGTGCATTGTAATGTACACACATCTCAGACAATTAACAACTGTCATGTATAGAAGGACTTATGTGGGAATCTGCTGTTGAATTTTAAATAAAGTTTGTGTACTTTAAAACAGTAAAAAACTGCATCAAGTAACAAAATTCCTTGAGAACTTATGCCCTTTAGTCTGTAAGGAAGAGTTTATCAGTGCTGTCAAAAGGTGATATGTTATATTCCAGTAAGCTGTGGTGTTTGTTGATATTTGTATATAAAGACTTCAAATGTATGATCTTTGTAATTTGAGGAGATTTTCGTCCCGGGTCGAAAACTTTCCCCTTTAAGGTTGGAGAAGAGTTCCTCCTTAAAATGGCACCCCTAAAGAATCACAGAGTTTCGTACCCTATCAAAATAAGCTCTAGTAGGTTCATGCAATAGAAAGGGTGGAAAATGTCAAATCTCAGGTCCTACCGTTGCCTGTTTCTAGACCCAATTTTCACCAAAGGTTGAGGCCAGTGATAGACCGAAGCAGGCTCAACACCTTCCAACATGTAGAAAAGTTCAAAATGGAAACTCCAGAGTCCATCAGGGCCTCTCTGATTCCAGGGGAATGGGTGTCAGACTATCAGACACCTATGTTCGCATCACCATCCACCAAAACTGAAGGGAAATACCTAAGGTTTAGCTACAATTCACAGGTGTTCCAGTTCACCTCTCTCCCTTTCGGCCTAGCTACAGGCCACAGTCACTTATTGGAAGCATAGCTTCACAAGAGTATACAATACAATTCTGTTGTATGCATATGAAGTCACCCGAATGGTATCTGAAAAAACATTGCAGATATCCTCAGTTCTTGGATATCCTGTTCCTGTCCAAGATTCAGAGGGATCATTTTCAGTGGTGGATCAATCTTTCAGTTTTGAAGGAGGCGTTACCACTCCATTAGAAGGAGCACAGTCTCCTGTTTACTAATGTTTCCCTAAAGGGCTGAAGCATCATATAGCCAGTGGTCTGTCGAATCAGGAAGAGTCAACACTCCACATAACCTTCTACAGCTAAAGGCAATGTCTCTAGCTTGAAATTATTCAGAAATGAGCTTCTAAATCAAAATCTGTGATTTCCACAGACAATTGTATCCACCGGAAGCTTCCGGTGGATACTTTGGTTTAGCATTCGCTACACTGCTGCCACCGCGCGTAGAGAAATTTTCTGCGTTATTGCTTTAACAGGAAAATGACAGCAGCTAGGTTCACCAAATTTGCAGGGTATCTTCATTGGGGGATAAGCTTCTCTGAAAAACAAGATGGCCACCACGGACATTTCTTTGAAAACAATATATATTTTTTAGTGTTCTCAACGGGTATCTGGATATCCGGTTTACCCGAACCCTGAATATTTACCCGAATCCGAAACCCGTATCCGAGTATCCAAATCTAAGCTTTATCTCTATCGCTCATGTTGGCTGACCAAGTATAGACATATCTGGACTTCATTAATTCACTTAAAAATGAAACTATTCAATTAAAATGCACAAGAATATTGTTTTCTCACCCTTGTACACTGCTTATAGCATTTTATTTGTCTTTTATTTTGGCTGTTTATACATTGTAAAATACCGGAACACTTTGAAAATCGTAAGTATATCAACACAGTTACTTAATTCTGAGTACATGAAACAGTGTATATATTGCCTATATAGTGACATGCGCACCTTAAATAAATAAAAGTACGATATTTTCAAACAGTAATTCATAACCTAGCATCAATAAAGTTCACTTACCTGCCTGAAAAAAAAATAAAGTTTCAATTCCGAAACTACATTCGATCAACAGTGAATGCTATACTACATGTTATGTAACTCCACTTTTATGGACACTGTAGTAAACAACTGTGTTTTGAATGTACAGAAATCTTTTCTTGGTTAACATTTCTTCTGTGTTACACTGTTTTGAATGCAAAAAAGGTGGCTGACGAGAAATAAAGCAATGGTTGGATCCCATTATTTGTATAAGTGTGTAAATGTAGAGATTTTTGTAGAATCACCTATTATTGTTCATTGGTGCGAGTACCCGGGTACCCGCCCGCTGAAATCAGTTCCTACCCGGTCCCACCAAAAAGGGTATTTTGAGAACACTAATATTTTTCTATTGGCTGTTTCTCATAGGTAGGAGGTTGAATCTCTTAATAGGTGATATGTATAACAGATATAGATGTCCTCTACAACCTCGCACTCATTTGACCTTGAAGCTCTTAATTCAAGGTCATCCACGGGGTGCAGGAGTAACCCACATGGCGAATCTTCCTTATTATTGGTCCTAGAGGTTTGGAATGTGAAACCAACATATAGGAAATCATGTGCTGGGTTGTCTTCTGATGTTGTCAGATTTGACCTTGAACCCCTCCTTCAAGGTCAAACGAGGATAGCCAAACTTAAAAGTGCTTATAACTCCCTTATAATTGGTCCTATAGGTTTGGGATGGTAAACAAACATTACTGGCATCAAACAATGGTTGCACCGAAACTGAATCAAAAGCTTCCAATGTTTGTGTCTCCTGTCAGGTTTCGGAAATAGATACAATAAACATCTCTTTAGAGGCTCTGCACAGGTATTTTGTCCAGTGGCCTTATTCCCTCAGGTGATTTAAAGATAGCCACCTTCAGATGCAGAATCATCATGGTTATACCAGGGTGGCCAGGGATGTCTTGGTTTTGGGATCTGGTGGATTTGTCCACAAGTCTTTTTTCAACGACTTTTATTGTGGGTGAATCTATTGACTCATCCATTCAGCAACAGGTTTTACAATAACACCTTGCATATCTGAATCTTCATGCTTAGCATCTGGTGCTATTTATGAGTATTCAGAAAGATTCTCAGAGGATGTGGTCAAATGAATAAAGGAGCCTGGAGTTCCTCAAGCAGAATCTGCAAATCTAGTGGTCTATTTTTAGGTAGTGGTGTGAAGAGAACCGGGTGGACATCTAAGACCCCACTATTGCAGATGTAACAACTTTTTTGAACTACTAGTTTAAGGGAAACATCCTAATACCATCCACCATTGCAGGCTATAGAACAACAATTGCAGATGGTTTGGGGCTTGAAGGGTGAAGAAGTGTCTAAAGATTCTCAGAGGATGTGGTCAAATGAATTAAGGAGCCTGGAGTTCCTCAAGGAGAATCTGCAAATCTAGTGGTCTATTTTTAGGTAGTGGTGTGAAGAGAACCGGGTGGACATCTAAGACCCCACTATTGCAGATGTGACAATTTTTTGAACTACTATTGTAAGGGAAACATCCTAATACAATCCACCATTGCAGGCTATAGAACAACAATTGCAGATGGTTTGGGGCTTGAAGGGTCAAGAAGTGTCTAAAAGTCTTGAGATGAATAAGACGATTAGCAACTTTTTAGTAAGAGACAAACTTTGGAATTTGTCATTAGTCCTACATGCTCTTATCAAACAACCTTTGGCCTTTTGAGGAAGGCTTCTTTGAAGTTATTAACTTTAAAGATTGTCTTTGATTGTGGCTTCAGGCTAAGGAGTGACATTTATGTTTGGACCCTTCCCTTAGTAATAAGCAGAATTGGTCACAAATAACTGACACACATCAACTGCCTTTTTGACCAAGAACCAGTTGGCTTCAGATGGGCCTACTGCAATTAAGCCGGTGGTCTTAATCTCTTTGGGCAAAAGCTAGGTTCAACATAGGTTTCTCTGTCATGTTTTCCCTTTGAGATTTAGTTGACTGAGACAAAAAGATTGGAAATAGAACAACATCTTTTATTTTTGCTGCCATTAAGAAAGTTTCTTACAAAACTTATCTCTTGACAATTTTCTCAACTGGATTGGGTCAGATTATTTGCCTTCTGAGATGTCCCTTTGGAATCCCACCATTGGTGTTAGATAGAAGCTAATGTATGTTTTGACTGCATTTTTAGTTTTAGGTGGTTTTCCTTACACATGTTTTGATACAGGTGATAGGAAATTTCATACTATATTTACCAATTTCTGTCTTAATCACCTCTGTTATCATAGGGCCAGATTTGACATTAGGTCCTATGTTTTATGCTCAGCATTTTGTTACTTTATAAGTATGTGTGTGATATTTATATTTGTACATTTTATGTATTTTATTGAATGTCCGCAATACTGGATGTATTTGTATCAGACATTAAAGTTTCCTTCAAACCAGCTTGGAAATGATAAGGCTTTATGCTGATGACATTTTCAGGTTGGTTTGACTTTGTCTTAGAATCTGATGTTACAATGTAGATGGGTAATTTAATTGTTTATCTCCCGCTTGGCTTTATCCTGTGTGTGCTGTGTGTGTGCATGTGTGCGTGCGTGCCTTAGTGTGTCATGCAGATTTCTCCAAAACTACTACAACTACAGATTTTTTTTGTAAATTAATTGTTCCAATGAAATTTTACGCCCTTGAAAATATTTTTGGTTTTATGGACTTAGGCCTGAAGATAAGGGAGTAAAAGCAATCTTAGCTACTTTAAGTAAAGGACTCATAACTCAAAAACTGTTGCAGTTACAGGTTTTTCTTCAAATATGTTGTTCAGCTACTTTGTCCTTAGCTATAACATGGCAAATAGTTTGGAATCCCATTGCATGCCATAAGTGAGTAATGGCTATTTTTTTATTTGTAGCAAAATAATGACATAAGTAAATGTCAAATATCTTCAAAAGTATTAAAGTTAAATCTTTTTAATATGTTATTCATCTATTTTTTGGTAACCTATCACATACTAAAATTTCAGACCTGTTGCACATTGCATAACTGAGTAATTGCTACTTTGAAATTCTGACTGTTGAGTAAATCCATTGTAACTCCAAAACTATTGCAGTTACAGTATTTTTCTAACATATGTTGTTCAGCTACTTTGTCCTTAACTATAAGATGACATATACTTTGGGGTTCTGTTGCATGCCATAAGTGAGTAATGGCTCTTTTCTTATATGTAGTAAAATAATGACATAAGTATATGTCAAATATCTTCAAAATATTAAAGTTAGGGAATCATCTTCAATATGTTATTTATCTAGTTTTTGATTAGCTATCACATAGTAAAGTTTCAGACCTGTTGCACATTGCATAGTTGAATATAGCTACTTTCAAATTCTGACTGTCAAGTAAATCCATTGTAACTCCAACGCTATTGCAGCCACATAGTGAAGTTGCAGAACTGTAGTTGTTTGGATAGCTGAGTAATAGCTACTAAAATGAGCAAATATCTTATTACGGGTAGGCAATTTCTTCTAAATAAGTCATTCATCTACTTTTAGCTGATCTACCACATAGTGAAGTTGCAGGTCTATAGATCTATAGATTTTTGTATGACACACTCATAGCTACTAAAATGAGTAAATATATTTTATCTCTTAAAGTATTTCTTCTACATAAGTCATTCACCTACTTTTGGGTGATCTACCACATAGTGAAGTTGTACAACTGTAGCTATTTGCATAACTAATAGCTATTAAAATGAGTCCATACCCTTTATCTTTAAAAGTTTTACAGATAGCCAATTTCTTCTAAATAAGTCATTCACCTACTTTTGGGTGATCTACCACATAGTTAAGTTGCAGAACTGTAGCCCTTTGCATAGCTGAGTAACAGCTACTGAAATGAGTAAATGTCTTTTATCTTTAAAAGTATTGGATATAGGCAATTTCTTCTAAATATGTCCTTTACCTAGTTTGGGTTGATCTACATAGCAAAGTTGCAGAACTCTAGCTCTTTGGATGGCAGAGTAATAGCTATTAGAATGAGTAAATGCCTTTTGTCTTTTAAAGTATTGCAATCAAACATTAAAGTGCCTCTTGCTTATTGTCACTTCTACATGTACCTTGAGGGGGCCACGGTGGCAGAGTGGTAACACTCTCGCCTCCCACCTCTGAGGCCGGGGTTCGATCCCCACACAGGCTCAAGTGGGAAAGCTGGTAGTTGCTTGCCGTTGGTCTGCAGTTTACAGTACAGAACCCTAATGAACTATATGTGCTGGTTTCCTCTGCCCTTCCAACTACCCATCGTGATATGACCTGTACAGTGTTGAAAGCGATGTTAAACCCCAAATAAATAAACAAATAAATCTACATGTGCCTCCATCTCACAAGAAAGTTTATATTCCACTATCTTTAGTATGTCTAATTTATACGTCAGGAGATAATTGCAAGCATCAGAATGCTTGTTAATAGAAATACTTAGGTGCCAATTCAAGAGAACTTGGCATAGGGTCAAAACCCACTGAACAGAAGTCAACTTTGTCGTTGGATTGCTCAGTGCAATGCACTTGTAAACAAGGATAAGTGAGACTGTTACAGTAAACTGATTTCAGACAATAGTCATGACGAGAAAACTATGGCGAGCACTGCATAAAACTCTGAACAAGGTCTCTGATGTAAAACTCCCATCTCACGAGTCTGAAAAGTCATTGGCTGACTAGTTTGCTTCCACTTTTTTAGCAAAATTAAGAAAATTAAGACACTTTTGCTCCCTCTGGCACTGCAAATGAAGTTCATCCTCCTTCTGATCCTCCAAAAATTACTGCCTTTATTCAAGTTTTCAAAGAAGATGTTGATAAAAATAATTAAAACCTCACCAAGAAAATCCTGCCTGATGGATCCTTGGCCGACATTTCTTATCAAGGAATGTGTTGATATACTGCTACCTTCGCTAACAAAACTGGTCAACTGCTCACTCATGGAGGGATGCCTCCCCAAAGCTTTCAAATCTGCTGTGGTGACTCCTCTTAATAAAAAGGCTAATCTTCCTTCAGAAGATCTGAAGAATTATCACCCTGTATCTGGCCTCAGTTTTATATCAAAATTGGTTGAACATGTGGTTTCAAAGTATATTCATGTCCATAACTTAGACAACATGTACCAGTCGGCATATAAAGCTGGTCACTCAATAGAGACAGCTCTTTCTCTCCATAAAAAATGAAGTTCACTTATCTTTGTCAAGAGGTGAAGCCACTGCTTTAGTATTACTCGGCTTGTCTGCTGCTTTCATCACCATTGACAACTCCACTCTTCTCAGTTGTCTCCATAGTTGGTTTGGTGTCGGTGGCTCTGTTTTGAAATGGTTCACTTCCTACCTAACACACTGTTTTTAGTAAATAAAAATTGGTTCTACTATGTCTGATGTTCGCAAACTCCTCTTTGGCTTCCCCCAAGGTTCTGTCCTGGGCCCTTTATTGTTCTCATTGTACACCACCCCTTTAGTCTGATTATCGGTAAACATAAAGGAATAAAGTTTCATTTTATGCAGGTGACAGTCAAGATTATGTGCATTTATCCCATAACAATGCATCTGCTGCCTTTGAACAGTTGAACAGGTGTCTTGATGATGATAACGAATGGATGTCAACTAGTAAGCTCAAATTGAATCCTGACAAGAGTCTTGATGAAGCTCTAACAACAGTACAAAGACTTGACCAACTGGTTTCTTCTGCCCTTATGTGGAAGCAAGGGTTGACAGATCAACCCATTTGAAAATTTGTGACCTCCATATGATGACAATACTTCATAATCATCATCACTTTTTAACTGGGGTCTACTGATAGTGCTGGTTGAACTAACATGGCACATTTCCTTCCAGGACAGGTTTGGATTGATTATCTCAGAAAGGCTTAGATTGGCATCCTTAGGTTTCATCTACATTGAAAAGTGTGTCACTGGTGCCAAACCCGAAAAATAAATTCCAAACTATCCTCGGAGGTTGAAAATACCAGTTCGTGTGAAACCTGGATGTCACCAGACACACATGAAGTCTGTGTAGACTCCATGACCTGGACAGTGTATCACTGAGGCTGCTTTGGAATGGTAGGCTGCTGTAAGACAGCATTATTATTATTATTACATACTTTTGACGCTCTTATTTTGCATGTGTACCAACTTTTAAGTAAGGTAAACCCTGACATGTAATTCTACATGTGGATTTACATGTACTGACTTGTCTTTGTGTTTTAATTTGCATCCAGCACCCAGGGCGATATTGCGATGAGTAGTTCATTTGTGATGAGAACTGGTGCAAGGTAGATGTTCATGAATCCACACTGCATCAGCAAATGACTACCAACTTCTTAACATTAATTGCCCCACACAGATTTGAACCAAAAACCTAAAAGGGTGAAAAGAAGTGAGCAACAAGCTCAGAATGGCGCATTTCATTTATAATTATTATATAATGATTAGGTATACACTTACAAGAGGTCCTGGAACTTTTGGTTGACAGCAGCTCTGTACTTACACCAAAAGGATGCCCTTTTAAATGCAATCATTGTGCTGTGGAAGGATTGGATTGGGCTGTTGACATCACCACCTATGGGCAGCATGAGCTCAAATATTCTTTCCTACAGTCTTGTGGTGGCCTCTGACTGCTGGATCATACACTGCCCAATCTGAAGAATGAAGGCCTACCTGTCGTCAGAATTGGACCTCTTCTTTGATTTGGCAGCCCAGTGATTCTGACTTAAGGCCTCAGGGGTGGTAGCAAACAGGCCCGACAGGTTTGACACCTTCAAGAAATGCAACACACTGTGGTATGAGACATGTTATACTAATGTTTGATGACAGATACATTGATAGCTGTACGTTTTTGTTCACAATGACACAATACCCAGTAAACGTAGCAAACATTTATAAAAGTTTAGTAAACATATAAACCTTTTTTAAACCAAATATAAACCTAAATATTGACAATTATTCAATATTATGGGTTTATAAACATTTCAGCAACATTAGTTTTGGTTTATAAATGTTTATAAACATTTTTACACACTTACAAAGAGTGAAGAATATCTTAACATCACTTTCATTTGGGATGATGACATCAACACAGCCATATTGACAGAAACTGGAGAAATATTTCTGTTACTATATCTTGCTGTATCACTGTTGTTTGAAGCCATCATTAAACTATAAGTGGAGATATAAAAGTACATTATCTCATAGAATACACTGTATAAGGATAAATCAATTTAAATAGATAAATTATTTATAATATGAAGTTTGTTTACATTCTCCCATGATTATTTATTTATTTATTTATTTATTTGGGATTTAACGTCGCTTTCAACACTGTACAGGTTATATCACGACGGGTAGTTGGAAGGGCAGAGGAAACCAGTACGTAGAGTTTGCTAGTGTTGTGTACTGTAAACTGCCCACCAACGGCAAGCAACTACCAGCTTTCCCACTTGAGCCCATGGGGGGGATCGAACCCTGGCTTCAGAGGTGGGAGGCGAGAGTGTTGCCACTCTGCCACCGTGGCCCCACATTCTCCCATGAAACTCCCATGAATAACCATCACTTTAAAACTTAAATAAACCGTTCATAGTTAGGTTTATAAACGTTCACTGGGTATCAGTTACACTCAGCCAGGAAGGTATACAGGTCCATTTGACGTCCTATAAGAAATGAATGTACGTGCAAAATTTTAAATTTATATACAAGAATCAACCTTTTACTGAAGACGAGTTATCACTTACTATTATTTATTATAATGTTCTCTACCAGGTAGAATGACAGAATATTATTTCGGTAGACATGTATAAAACACTAATACTGTTGTACCTATCAGGAAAACAGACAACTACATATGCATGAAATTATACAGGAATACTTATACTACCCTCATCATCCTCAGCAGCAATAACAGAGGCACCTGACAGGGCAGCAATCACCATCAGCAGAAATCATCTCTTCCTGCCTGGCTCTATGGTGAACCGATACCCTGTACTCAGTGATGGGCCTGTTAAGGGTGGCTGAGAGGTTTTGGGGCTCCAGGTGGGATTGGTAGAAAAGTTCCCAGGACAGCTTACACATTAAACATCAATAGGATATAGAACAGGGTTTTATGGACAGTGACCCTACAGACCTCTTACATTTATGGACCCTTTTTTATGAATCCATCCAACACATCAAGTGCCCTCTATACATTTCCAAGTGCAGTGTACGTCATTACTTACACCTCAATTTAAATACCTTTTAAAGAAATTGCTTATGATTTTACTTTATATTATTACTTACTTATTATTTACATATTATTACTTACATGTAACAGCAATAACTACAAAGCACTGGAAGTATAGTATTCAAAGAAAACTCACCCCTTGGTCCGGATGTGTTTCCTGGCAAACCTCATTAATGAATGATGTCCTGGGTCTTCTCTGTTGGGTTCAAACGGGTTGCAGAATCACTGCTGGTGGTCTTCCGGCTCTTGAACACTTTATCTCTACAGGATTGCAAGAACTGCTGAAATCTCCCCACTAGAAAAAGGAAATTAGTTACAACATTTAACCAATCATGCACAATATCTAAGGAAGTTGTGTACAGTGGCACTGGAATTGATGTATATGTCGTGCACAAGTTGGGACTTTGTACTAGTTATAACTTGTACAAAATCATGTACAAGTTATAACTTGTACGGCTGAGTTGCACAAGTCTTTTTAAAATTTTGTACAAGTTATATCTTGTGCAAAAATTATGCTTGTTCAAGTTATAACTTGTACAACACTAATCGTCATTGATGTTTGGCAATATATTTTTGCTTTCAAGTTTTCAAAGTTCAGTTGGCTTTAAGGAAAATGGATTTTGTAGAATTATGTAGAAAGGGACAGACTGCATGTGGATCTGCTTTAAACAAGGTAAAGCCACCCAAAGTGTGAAAATTTCAATGCAGTCACCATTTTTCCATTAACCATAATTGAAGGGAAATGTCTCTTATCTTGTACATATTTACTAGACCATTGTAATAGCTATTTTCTTACTATTCATTAGCCTCCATGATGAGTAAAATCACTTATAACGTGAAATCTGTTGCGTGCAGATAGGGCATTTTGTTAAAATACATTGTTTGCTTGCTTTTTCCATAGCTACAAGATCGTCAGAAGTTTTGATGTGTATCTGTACAGCTAGGTGACTACTGTACACTTTCGCTCTTTTCAGCAGTTATGGAATAATTAAATGGCTTGTATCTTTAAAAGTATTGCAGCTGCACAATTCCATTTGAGATGTTCTTCATATACTTTTTGATGAACTATAACATATTGAAGTTTCCAACTTGAGGCTCAGTGTATAAGTGAGCTCTTTTATTTCATATTTTTAACGCTCGACGATAGGACAGGGTTATTGTGATCAGTTTGTTTCTGTCTATCTGTCTGTGCACCGTTCGCCCTTATAACTCAAAAACTATAACACCAATCGACCTCAAATTTGGTGGGCAGGTATTTTATGGAGTACAGACAAAGTTGGTGTAATTTGTTTGAATATTAAAGCAAGGAGAGAGTTTTTCTTATTTCTAATTGGGCTTTAACAGTGAAATCTTCTGCTCTCTCTCTGCACCGTTTTGCCCTTATAACTCAAAAACTATAACATCAATCAATCTCAAATTTGGTGGGAAGGTTATTTTTCATGGGGTACAAATGGATTCTTCCGAATGTGGTGTAATTTGTTTGAAAATTACAGCCAGGAGAGTTTTCCTTATTTTTAATTGGGAATACACAGTGAAACTGCTTCTCTTCATCACATACGTAAAAAGTAAATATTTTGCTTTCTGATGATGTCCTAGTCCTAGCTGATCTAACCACTGTGACTAACAGTTAGGTTTATCCGCCGTATCCAGCAGTCTATCCACAGGATACAGATATCTGTGTGTGAGTGAACACTGGACAGACTACAGGACAGATTGCAGGACAGACTGCTGGATACGGCGGATAAACTTAACTGTTAGTCACAGTGGTCAGGTCAGCTATGTTTCATTATTGTATCAGTGTGTATATGGTTAAGAGCATATCAGTTGACTGTAAATCATTATTGTTAATTGTTAAATAAATTTGTTAATTAGTTAAGCTTTTTGCTTTTTTTCTATTACAACTTAAAGACAACCGGTAATTGCTACCACGCTTGCCCGTGACCGTAACACGAAAATTGGGGGCTCGTCCGGGATCCAACTATTTGATACAATCATTCAATCAATATTTTGAAAATTTATTTGATTTAGCATTTTGTTACAGTCAACAGTGCTCAAAAATGGCTAGTGCTAAAGAGATTGTACAGTCACCATCTATGGAAGTTTGAGAAACTTATAAAAAAGATATGTTGGTACAGATATCACAAGAGTTACAGTTAGAGGTGAAAAGAACATCACGTAAACATGAACTTAAAAGGCTTATTATTGAGTAGTTAGTTGATGAAGACGTTTTACCTGATAGTTGTTTAGAAGTGTATAAGCCTCTACCAATGGACCCTTCTGGGCAATTTGAGATCAAGCGATTAGAAATTGAAAGAGAGATAAAACTTTGAAAATTTGAAGCTAGAAAAAGAGAGCATGAGGCTCAACAAAGAAAAGAAGAGCTTGAAGCTCAAAAATATGAAAAAGAACCAAAAAGCCCATGAAGAGTCCATTGCTACCAAATTTGATTTTGGTAAAAATGTGCGACTGGTACCACCTTTCAATGAATCAGAAGTTGATAAGTACTTTCGACACTTTGAAGAGTAGCTCAAAATTTGAGATGGCCCACAGACCAGTGGCGTTTATTGCTGCAAAGTGTCTTGAAGGGAACAGCCCAAGAGGCATATATTGCTTTGCCAATTTCTGAATATGTGGACTATAACTGTGTCAAAAATGCTACTTTGAAAGCATATGAGTTGGTACCAGAAGCATATCGTCAAAAATTCAGAAATTATCGTAAACAAGAAAGTCAAACTCATGTTGAATTTGCCCTAGAGAAAGAAGTGTACATTGACAGATGGTGTAATTCTAGGGAAGTAGGTACAGACTTTGAAAAGCTAAGGCAAGTTATTTTGATTGAAGAGTTCCAAAGGTGTGTTCGCGATGACATTAAAACCTATTTAGATGAACAAAAAGTTGAAAATTTGGCAAAAGCAGCAGCTTATGTTGATGATTATGCGCTGACTCACAAGTCCACTTTTAACACGAGTAGATCCTTTGGTCCCGCTAAGAAGTCTTATCCTGAAGTAGGAAGGAAATCTGAAAATGTAGCTCCAGAAAAGAGTTCAGATAAGGGTCAACCTCAAATCAGACTATGAGTAAGGATAGGAAACCCAGATCCTTTGCTCCTGTATGCCAATAGTGTAAGAAATCTGGGTATGTTATGTCTGACTGTTTGCTCTTAAAGAAAAGGAGAGAAAAGGCGGTAACGCTGTACGCCTTTGTGTCTAGCAAGTCCAACTCTTGTTCAAATCCCAATAGAGCAGAGTCTAGTATTGGTTTCAATAAGTCTGAGAATATTAGGGAGGAGTCTTTCATGTCAGAGGGTTTTGTATCCTTGGAAAGTAGTTCCAGTCAAGTTCCCATTAAGATATTAAGAAACACTGGGGCTACTCAGTCCTTACTTATAGAAAGTGTATTGCCATTGAGTGTAGGCACATATACTGGTGAGAGTGTTATTGCTCAGGGTACTGAAGGAGGCTGTGTGAACGTTCCCTTGCATAAGGTCAATTTAGTATCAGACTTAGTCACTGGTTCTTTTGTTGTAGGTATCAGGCCCACTTTACCCATTGAAGGGGTATCTTTGTTATTTGGAAATGATCTGACAGGTGGAAAGGTGGTTGCTGATCCTAAGGCTACTTCTAAGCCGATCACTTTGGTTAGCACTGAGAAATTAGAAGAGGTTACTCCTGGTATTTTTCCCTCCTGTTCTGTGACTCAAGCTATGGCCAAAAAGGCCCAAGAAGAATGAAAAGATTGTAAACAGTCTACAGATGTCTTATTTGATTTGCCAGATACATTCGTGAACAACTATGACCGTGATGTGCAAAATTCTAGTGATACTAATGCCAGGACTAGGGTAGATTGTGAAAAAAAGACTCAATTGACTGTCACTTTGAAAAATCAAAATAGATTTCAGAGCAGGAAAATGACCCTGAATTAGCTTCTCTATTCAAGTTGGTCTGCCCACGAGGAGAGCTAGATAAGGTTCCTGTAGGTTATTATGTCAAAAATGTTGTGCTTATGCGAAAGTGGAGGCCACCAAATGTCCCTGCATCTGAGGTATGGTCAGTAGTTCACCAGATTGTTGTGCCAAAAGTGTACCAAAGTGAGATATTGAAATTGACGCATGAGTCTCCACGGGGTGGCCATTTAGGCATCAACAAGAGGAGAGTGCCCGTGAACGGGCACTGTGTCAGCTGACTGAATGTTTTTAATTTGTGAAGGTGCTAATGAGAGGAGAGCATAATTATCAGGGAAAGGGCTGTACAAAAATACAGTAAATGGTAACTGAACAGCATGTTCGAAAGAAATTCCGAAGCTGACAGAAGAAAAGGACAAAAAAGTTGTGCCCTGCATATGGTATTATGAAGGGAAGTAACAAGGTAATTGTTTAAGTGTAAAAAGTAGGTTAAAAATATTTAAAGAAATACTATAAATGCAATATCCTCATTTGACCATGAAGAAGGGGTCCAAAGGTCAAATCTGACCATACCAAAAGATTCCCAGCCAAAGAATTTAGGATGGTTTACCACCCCAAACCTCTAGGACCAATAATAAGTGAGTCAGAGGCACTTTTTAAGTTTGGCTATCCTTGTTTGACCTTGAAGGAGGGGTCCAAGGTCAAATCCGACCACACCAAAAGATTCTCAGCCCATGATTTCCTGTACCTTGTTTACCATCCCAAACCTGTAGGACCAATAATAAGCGAGTTATCAGCAATTTTAAGTTTGGCTATCGTCAGTTGACCTTGAAGGAGGGGTCCCAGGTGAAATCTGACCACACCAAAAGAATCCCAGCCCATGATTTCCTATATGTTGGTTTACCATCCCAAACCTCTAAGACCAATAATACGCGAGTTATAAGCACTTTAAGTTTGGCTATCTTTGTTTGACCTTGATGGAGGGGTCTAAAGTCAAATCCGACCAAAGCAAAAGATTCCCAGCCCATGATTTTCTATTCGTGGTTTTCCATTCCAAACCTCTAGGACCAATAATAAGCGAGTTATAAGCAATTTTAAGTTTAGCTGTCCTCATTTGACCTTGAAGGAGGGGTCCAAGGTCAAATCCGACCACACCAAAAAATTCCCAGCTCATGATTTTCTATAGGTTGGTTTCCATTCCAAACCTCTAGGACCAATAATAAGCGACTTATAAGCACTTTTATGTTTGGCTATCCTCATTTGACCTTGAAGGAGGGTTCCAAGGTCAAATCGGACCATATTAACAGACTCCCAGCCCATGATTTCCTACAGGCTGGTTTACCATCCCAAACCTCTAGGACCAATAATAAGGGAGATATAAGCACTTTTCATGACTGACAAAAAACACCTGTGGCGGCCATCATGTTTTTCAAACTGAGGCCCAAAATATTCCCAGGCAATATTTTATAGTTATTAATATATACTGCAAACTTAATAGTCTAGCAATAGTCTAGAAGTCTAGCTATAATATTGTTTTCATTAGAGCGGTAATGGTGAAATCTCTCTCTACACACTGCGGCTATCCAGTGGATACAATGATTTACTCAACAGTGAGAACCTGAAAGAAGCTATTGCTCAGCTGTGCCATGACATAGAGGTCTGCAATTTCACTATGTTATAGTTGACCAAAACTTCTGTGAATAACATATTTAACAAAATACTCTAAATGTAATAGTTTTCAAGTTACAACTGATTTACTCAATAGTGAGAATCTCAAAGTAACTATTACTCAGCTATGCAATGAGCTACATGTCTGAATTTTTGCTATGTTATAGCTGACCTAAAAGTAGGTGAACAACATATTTAAGCAAAATACTGTAAATGCAATAGTTTTCAAGTTACAACTGATTTACTCAATAGTGAGAACCTGAAACAGCTATTGCGCTGCTATGCCATGAGCTATAGGTCTGTAATTTCACTATGTTATAGCTAACCCAAAAGTAGGTAAACAATATATTTTAACAAAATACTCCAAATGCAATATTTTTCAAGTTATAGCTGATTTACTCAACAGTCAGTGCCTGAGAATAGCTATTGCTCAGTTGTGCCATGAGCTACAGGTCTGTAATTTCACTATGTTATAGCTGACCCAAAAGTAGCTGAATAACATATTTATACTGAATTCTCTAAATGCAATAGTTTTCCAATTACAACTGATTTACTCAATAGTGAGAACTTCAAAGTAGCTATTACTCAGCTATGCAATGACCTACAGATCTGAAATTTTACTATGTTATAGCTGACCCAAAAGTAGGTGAACAACATATTTAAGCAAAATACTCTAAATGCAATAGTTTTCAAGTTACAACTGATTTACTCAATAGTGATGACCTAAAAGTAGCTATTACTCAGCTATGCCATGAGCTACAGGTCTGAAATTTTACTATGTTATAGCTGACCCAAAAGTAGCTGAATAACATATTTATACGAAATTCTCTAAATACAATAGTTTTCAAGTTATAAGCGATTTACTCAACAGTGATAACCTAAAAGTAGATATTACTCAGCTATGCCATGAGCTACAGGTCTGAAAGTTTACTGTGTTATAGCTGACCCAAAGTAGCTGAATAACATATTTATACTAAATTCTCTAAATGCAATAGTTTCCAAGTTATAAGCGATTTACTCAACAGTGATAACCTAAAAGTAGCTATTACTCAGCTATGCCATCAGCTACAGGTCTGAAATTTTACTATGTTATAACTGACCCAAAAGTAGCTGAATAACATATTTATACGAAATTCTCTAAATGCAACAGTTTTCAAGTTATAAGCAATTTACTCAACAGTGATAACCTAAAAGTAGCTATTACTCAGCTATGCCATGAGCTACAGGTCTGAAAGTTTACTATGTTATAGTTCACCCAAAAGTAGCTGAATAACATATGTATACTAAGTTCTCTAAATGCAATAGTTTTCAAGTTATAAGCGATTTACTCAACAGTGATAACCTAAAAGTAGATATTACTCAGCTATGCCATGAGCTACAGGTCTGAAAGTTTACTGTGTTATAGCTGACCCAAAGTAGCTGAATAACATATTTATACGAAATTCTCTAAATGCAATAGTTTCCAAGTTATAAGCGATTTACTCAACAGTGATAACCTAAAAGTAGCTATTACTCAGCTATGCCATGAGCTACAGGTCTGAAATTTTACTATGTTATAACTGACCCAAAAGTAGCTGAATAACATATTTATACGAAATTCTCTAAATGCAACAGTTTTCAAGTTATAAGCAATTTACTCAACAGTGATAACCTAAAAGTAGCTATTACTCAGCTATGCCATGAGCTACAGGTCTGAAAGTTTACTATGTTATAGTTCACCCAAAAGTAGCTGAATAACATATGTATACTAAGTTCTCTAAATGCAATAGTTTCCAAGTTATAAGTGATTTACTCAACAGTGATAACCTAAAAGTAGATATTACTCAGCTATGCCATGAGCTACAGGTCTGAAATTTTACTATGTTATAGCTGACCCAAAAGTAGCTGAATAACATATTTATACGAAATTCTCTAAATGCAATAGTTTTTAAGTTACAAGTGATTTTACTCATGATGGAAGTTAATGAAAAGCCCAAAAGTAGCTATTACTCACTTAGCTATTGAAACAGACACCCAACTATGTTATAGCTGACCCCAAAGTAGCTGAATAACATATTTATACTAAATTCTCTAAATGCAATAGTTTTCCAATTACAACTGATTTACTCAATAGTGAGAACTTCAAAGTAGCTATTACTCAGCTATGCAATGAGCTACAGGTCTGAAATTTTACTATGTTATAGCTGACCCAAAAGTAGGTGAACAACATATTTAAGCAAAATACTCTAAATGCAATAGTTTTCAAGTTACAACTGATTTACTCAATAGTGATGACCTAAAAGTAGCTATTACTCAGCTATGCCATGAGCTACAGGTCTGAAGTTTTACTATGTTATAGCTGACCCCAAAGTAGCTGAATAACATATTTATACTAAATTCTCTAAATGCAATAGTTTTCCAATTACAACTGATTTACTCAATAGTGAGAACTTCAAAGTAGCTATTACTCAGCTATGCCATGAACTACAGGTCTGAAATTTTACTATGTTATAGCTGACCCAAAAGTAGATGAACAACATATTTAAGCAAAATACTCTAAATGCAATAGTTTTCAAGTTACAACTGACTTACTCAATGGTGATGACCTAAAAGTAGCTATTACTCAGCTATGCCATGAGCTACAGGTCTGAAATTTTACTATGTTATAGCTGACCCAAAAGTAGCTGAATAATATATTTATACGAAATTCTCTAAATGCAATAGTTTTCCAATTACAACTGATTTACTCAATAGCGAGAACTTCAAAGTAGCTATTACTCAGCTATGCCATGACCTACAGGTCTGAAATTTTACTATGTTATAGCTGATCCCAAAGTAGCTGAATAACATATTTATACTAAATTCTCTAAATGCAATAGTTTCCAAGTTATAAGCGATTTACTCAACAGTGATAACCTAAAAGTAGCTATTACTCAGCTATGCCATGAGCTACAGGTCTGAAAGTTTACTATGTTATAGCTGACCCAAAAGTAGCTGAATAACATATTTATACTAAATTCTCTAAATGCAATAGTTTCCAAGTTATAAGCGATTTACTCAACAGTGATAACCTAAAAGTAGCTATTACTCAGCTATGCCATGAGCTACAGGTCTGAAATTTTACTATGTTATAGCTGACCCAAAAGTAGCTGAATAACATATTTATACGAAATTCTCTAAATGCAATAGTTTTTAAGCTACAAGTGATTTTACTCATGAGGGAAGTTACTGAAAAGTCCAAAAGTAGCTATTACTCACTTAGCTATTGAGACAGACACCCAACTTACTCACCATATTGTAGCTATGAAAAATGTAGCGGAATAACATATTTTAACAAAATGCTCTAAATGCAACACTTTTCAAGTTATAAATGATTTTGTGCATGATTTGATGAATTTTAATGCATTAAAAATTATTTAAAAAATTTATTTAAAAAAAAGTAAGATAGATCCAGGTCTCATACTCACACAACAGAATCTACCTCTGGCCTAGTACATATATGCAAGATATGAGAGAAATCCCTGCAATAGTCACTGAGAAAATTGTGATCAAGTGTTGAAATTTTCACACTTTTGGTGGGGGTACCCCTCTTGTAATGTCTCTAGCAAACAGACGAACAGACAGATTTGCATGCCTTGAACAATTTTTCATCCTCGATAGATAAGGTATCTTTTAAAAAAAACAGCACGTCTCTAGGCCTTGTAGTTTTGGAGGAGAAGTCGTTCACGCGCACGCGTACGCCCACGCCGCAGAGTGACGACATAATGTCAGCTGACTGACAAGTCACCTGACATAACAAAACTTACAGCAAGATAACCAAATATTTCTATTGGCCTCATATTCGGCACCATGTGGCAGAATTTTGCAAGACTTGTCACACTTGTCAAATGGTAGGGAAGCTAAACCAAAAAATTCCTGTAGCTCCTCTTAAACCTTTCCAGCATTTGAGGATCCATTTAGCAAAGTGATAATTGACTGTGTAGCCCCTTATCAAAAACTAAATCCAGGAAGTAATAACTTCTGACAATTATGTGTGCTTCAACCAGATTTCCAGAAGCCATACCTTTGAGCAACATAACAGCTCCCAAAATCTCAAAAGCTCTGGTCAATTTCTTTACTTTAGTTGGGTTACCGAAAGAGATCCAATTAGTTCAAGGGTCAAATCTTATGTCAGGTTTATTTCAACAGGTCATGTTTCAGTTAGGTGCCAAATAGATTAAATCTAGTGCATATCTCCCAGAACCACAAGGTGCACTTGAAAGGCTCTATTCCACTTTGAAAAATATGATTAGGACATATTGTTTAGATAATGAAAAAGACTGGGATGAAGGCATCAGCTTATTGTTGTTTGCAGTTAAAGAGTCAGTTCAAGAGTTCAAGAGTCCCTTTGAGTTGGTCTTTGGCCATTCAGTCCGGGGTCCTCTCAAGTTGGTGAAGGAAAATTGGTTATCTGAGAACACAGAGAGCCTAAATCTGTTAGATTATGTCTCAAGGTTCAGAGATAAGTTTAAAAAGGCGTGTGAGTTGGCGCAAACAAAATTTGAAAAATTTCAGTCAAAAATGAAGATACTTTATGATAAGAAATTACAAAATCGTGTCTTCAATCCTGGAGGCAAGGCTTCAGTGTCATCACCTGGCCAACTGAACAAACTGCAGGCCAGAGATCTAGGGTCATACCTAGTGGCAAAGAGAATAGAAACTCTCCATAGGACAATTAAAAACTGTGATAACAGACATTTAAACCAAATGTGTGAAATGACTATGGTAAAGCTATACTTTGAAAGAGGTATAACATAGCTTATGATTGCTATTAATTAAAACACTGTTAATGATAGGAATTTAGTGTATAAATAGGACTTTTAAAGAGTAAAATAATTCATCCGCACGGATGTGCCCTGTCTAGAAGCTGTATTTAAAGTGCAATTTGTATATTTATAATTAGTAAGTTTATAAAGGTTGTACATTGTATCAATTTTACTTTTGTATTTAGATAAATATGTTTTGTAAAAAGTTATTACCTGTGTATGTATACATGGTGAAAATCTCTTGTAAAATTTTGTAACCCCTTGACTTCCGAAATTTTTCTTTAAGAGGGTAGGTGTTACATATATGGGCACTGTATCTGTGCATTATTTGATCTAAGCTTAACATGTATGTGTTAACATTTAAAGTAGGGAAGTTATTGATTTTAGTCTTATGTGTTACAATGTTTATTGATCTGTTTACAGACTGGGGGAAATCCCCCCTCAGTGGTTATGTTAGATTTGGGGAAACCGAATTGCCAGTAGTCTCTAGAACTTCCTCATTTGATCTAGTTACTTAAGTTTATTTTGAGTTAGTTCTCTACAATTCTAGAGACTTCTATAAGTGTATATAAAGATTGTACACCTGGCCACAAGTGAACTTAGTATTCGCTGGCTATAAGGAAAGCTATTGTATTTTGGAATAAAATATATAAAGTGCTTGAGCTGCTGTAAACTTTTGCTGGAGTGAAGTGGATACATTGTCTGGATATTGTACATTCATAAAACAGAGTGCATTTACTGCATTTTGGACATTGTCCATATCTTGGAGCAGACAGTACAGTTGTGTAAATTCTCTAAATATCTCCAGACAGACATTCTGTGTAATAGGATATAAAAAGGATAGCGGGACAAGGACATTTTGTGTTATTGAATGTTGGACAGATCACAGGATACAGATATCTGTGTGTGAGTGAACACTGGACAGACCACAGCACAGATTGCAGGACAGACTGCTGGATACAGCAGATAAACTTAACTGTTAGTCACAGTGGTCAGGTCAGCTAGGCTTCATTATTGTATCAGTGTGTGTATGGTTAAGAGCCTATCAGTTGACTGTAAATCATTATCGTTAATTGTTAAATAAATTTAAGTTAAGCTTTTTGCTTTTTTTCTGTTATAACTTAAAGACAACCGGTAATTGCTACCTCACTTGCCCGTGACCGTAACAGTCGAGAAAAGAGCCATAAAGCCCCACCTACAATAAATTACCAGACCTAAATAAAGAGAATTAGACTCTAAATAAGACATAAAGTGTTAAGGGGCTATGGACGTAAGAACGCAACATTTGTTTTCGTAGTGTACACCAGATAGCGCAGCAGACAGAGGCCCTGTTGCTATGCACGGACTTGTTTTACGACAGAGATATTTACGTCATTTTCTTTCAGTGGTTGAAACAAACGATCAATATAATACACTACGTACATATATTCCCCTTGTTTCTTTGTCTGCATATAGAATATATAGCCTTCCGTTTACTTACTGAGAAGTATATTTTTTAAATACAGTGGTTATATATTTGTGTTACCTTACTTGTTTATGTTCTAATTTTATTAAGTGTGATAATACTTTGACAAAAAAAATTGTAACTTTTTACAATAATTTACCCAGCTTTGTTTACAATACCCAATGTAATTCTTTCATTACAAGTGTATCAGTCCCTGTAAAAATATATTTCTACATAACAAAACACAACATTTGCACAAATTCAATGAAAATGAAATAGGTCATTTTTTCATATATATCAACATGATATTTATGGAAAATCTGTTTATTTAGAGACATGTGCACTACAGCAGGAATTCATTTTAAAAATAAATTAGTTTGTGTAACTACGCCTTAGTTACCTGTGAGAGGCTGTAAAAAGTTGGCAAAAAAAGAGAGAGGTATGCTGTCTATCGTGACACAATATGAAGACCAAACTGTTCTAAATAAAGATCTAACTACACACACAAAGCTCCAAAACACACAGATTAATTTGAATGATTTACAATTTTAAATAGAAACTTATTTATATTTTAAATGCATGTATATGAAGAAAGTGATAAAAATGAGAACATGAAAAGGTATGTTTCTTTGTTTTTTTATTTTTGCAAATAAATACCTAAATTATATAAAAATCTAATTCATTCAAAATTTATGTTAGGCATTTTTCTTTGGAATAGTGTATGAAAACCTGTTCTTCACTTTGCTTTGTTGTGGTTTTTCTGTCACAAAAAAATGTGTGTGCTGTAGTTTAAGTGACACAAAATGGGAAACATTGATTTTATATTTCTCATTGATATTTCATGTTTATATATTAACACAGTGGATAAAAAATAACAAAGAAGTATTTATTCTATTATTTTGTGTCCTTCAAAACACATCTCCTTAAAAAATACATATCTCAACATCTTTATTTTCTGACATTAAGCCTTCAAAGTTAACATCCCACAAAAATTCTTCATTTACTTGTAAGCTGTTTTCACTGGCGTGATAAAACGATGTGTTACGTTGATAGACCCTTAAGATGAATCTGAATAAGCCCTTGCCACATCTTTCAGATAAAAGTGGCTGAAAGGATTTTGGGATTTCCCATGGCAGGCTGACAGAATATGATCGTTGAAATAAGCCTAATCAGCATTCCGAGTACGCATGCGTGAAAAACTTGTCCCGACTTCCGTTTCGGGATAAACAAATCTACGTAGATCTGAACCAGGAAGTGATTTTTATATGAAGAAAAGAGTAAATAATACATAATTTCTTGCATAAAACGCACAAAACTTATTTTTTATAAAAAATATACATAACGATCTATAAAGCAATGATTTGTCACCAGGAAAAAAAAATTTAAAATATAGTTTTTGGTCTTCTAAGATGAGCGAAAATAGGGTTTTTTAACATGTACAGATATTTCTGAAAATGATTTTTTATTGATTATTTAAATTAAATTTATATGTTAAAACTATTGTTGTTTCAGATATTTTTTTTTATTTGAAATAAATGTTAAAATGTTAGCTAATAAATTTAGAAAATGGTTGAGAACACCAGCAATTGGTATGTACATGTTAATTAGTTGAAAATACTTGTGTATTTGCCAAAAAAGTCAGTAAAAAATTTTCAGAAAATATTAGATGAAATAATATGTACACCACACACACTAAGCTTAATTTTTTAAATATAAATATAGATCTACAGAATATTGTTTGTTTTTTTTTGTTTTTTTTTGCCAAGAAAAGGTACTTTGAAATATTTTTTTGTTCTTCTAAGGTGGGCGAAATGGGCTTTCTTTAACATGTACAGTTATTTTTGGAGATGATTTTTGACTGATTATTTAATTTCTAAACATATGTTTACAAATTATTATGGTTTAGATATTTTTTTATGTGAATTAAAGTATTAACTAATAGTTGTGTACGTATTTGCTTAAAATTTTTGGAAAATTTTATATAAAATGTTGTGCTCACTAGAGATATGCATTTGAAAAAAAAATTAGTTTCAATAGTTTTGTTATTTTTTATTTATGGGCAGATTTTAATGGAATGAATATGAGGAGAACCGACCGATGTTGGAGCGTGTGTAAATAAAAATATAAAAAAAAATGTGGGCAAAATATGGGTATTTGTGTACATGCATGATCCATTTTCTTAAAAATTGGACAAATAATTAAAAATAGGAACTACAATTCCTTAAAGCAAAATAATTACTCTTATTTTGATATTTATTATAAATGCAGCTTGACATAAATGAATATTTTCTTAATCTTAACATTAAAAAAAATCAAGGAACTAAAGGTCAAATAATGCACTTTAGATTAATTGCATAATATAAAGCTAATAAATGAGGCTAAAAAAATTAATAGGAAAATAGTACAAAAATATTAGGAAATAGGTACATAAATATATGAAACAATTTATTGGGTGCTTTATTTATTATCCACCAGTTTGTTTAAATAATAAGTAAAATAAGTCCATAAATAAAAAAAAATGGAAAAAAATTTGGGATGAAATTACAAAAAAGAAGTTTTATGTATATAACATATTTGTGAGTTAAATATTTTTGGAAATATCGAAGAATATGAGGCCTTATTGTTGAAATGAATTCTTTTAAATATTTCTTTTTTCATTTCCTCTAAAAATTTATTTTCATTAGATTCAAAACAGTATTTTTTCTGAAATAGATCTTCGTTACTCTGTTAAACTACAACTGGGCGAAAATAGGGGATTTATGTTAAAACTGCTACAAATATCTCACACAAATTCTATATTCTTCACGGAACTGATTTATATAATTTATTACACTATTTCCATTATATGTTTTATAAGATAAATGCCTATATATACAGAAATGACATAAATGAATATTCACTACTTCCTGGTTCTTCTGTCACATACGTTTTTTGTTTATCCCGATACCTTCCCACAATGCTTTGCGCGAATCGAAATGCTGATACACGAAAACACGGTTTGCAAGTGCGCATGCTCAAGTAGTCGCTGTAACTTCCTTTTGCGAGTAAACAAATGATACTTTTGTCAAGATTCGTATATTTTCTGTGTTTTGAAATAGTTTGTAAAATCATTTATGTTTACTAGATAAATAGAACTTTAATATGAAAATGTGTATCGTCCAGTAAACACTTATTCTGTATATTGACTTGGAAGTGTCATTTTAAAAATTTTACGTTTGTGGCAAAAAACCTAATTATCGCCCAGTACTGTTGCATACAAGTACTGCTTCCCTGCATAAGTTGGCCGCAGTCATAAGTTGGCCGGGGCTCATCTACAGGCTCCAGAAAGACAAATAGGTTATTGTACACCAATGAAAACTGTTGCATATAATAAGTTTAACAATAATACGTGGTTCCAGGGTGTAGTAGGCCACTCATGTTAAAGCCTTGTGAAGCTGTGGTGAGGGCGGCCAACTTATGACTGCGGCCAACTTATGCAGGGAAGCAGTAGCGAAAATCAATTTATGTGGATACTGTATATTAATTAACACGTATATGTTATGAAATTATTACTGGAAATAGAGGAATAAATTATATAAATTAGTTCTGTACACACTATAGAATTTATGAAAATTATATGCTGTAGTTTTAATACAATATCTCCTATTTTCGCCCACTGCCAGTTGTCAAATTAGTACTATTAACAAGTGCCAATATTTCTTTGATATTTCTGAAACCTACAAATGTGTTGCATACATCAATAGAGAGGTATGTTTACAGAGCTTCTGTTCGTTTTTTGCTGCATCAAAATCAAAAGAAATGGATGAGAAATCGCAGTTTAAAAATTAAGTTCAAACCAAAGACCCTGAGGTCATATAAAGGTCAATTTCGCCAGAATTCCCTATTATCTGCTTATCTATTATACTGTTATAAAGGTTTTTGGAAGGTAATTTAGGAAATCATATGCAGATATGAATATTCATGAGCAACATTTTTTGTTGTCTATATTTAATCCATGTACATTTAATCCCACCTGAGGTCAGGCCATAACAACCTTGACCTTTCAAATATTGTCTCTGTGTTACTAGAACTTACAGTTTGTGCGCATTTGTTACATAGCTTGGAGAAATTAAGAACAGTTTTTAAGATATAAAAGTCATTGGAAATTTTTATCCTTATTAAAAAAATTTAAGTGCAACCTCAGACTGAGAGGCCTGGGTTTGATTCCCAGTGATGTGTAAATCAAGACATCATAGCTCAGTGATAGAGCACTCAATCTGGGTATTGTATTATTTTTTTTGGGGGGGGCACATTATTATCTCCCACCAGCTGATAGGCCCGGTACGGGAGATTATAAAATGCCCTCTGTCCGTCCGTGCGTGCAGACAGAGCGATTTCAAGCGAATTTTTGACCCACAGGGTAGTACAACAGTATTCTGTGCCTAGGGGAAAAATGTCATCTTGGATTTTAGCGGAAAATGAAAAATTGTGAATATCTCGGAAAAGGTATTTCCCCCCCTTTAATGCTCGGCGGGAGATACACACCGCGGCAGTGGTCTTGTTTATATATATTGTATTATTTATTTATTTTTTGGGGGGCCACATTATTTACTACCTCACTTTTTTGACTAAGTTTTTCTGTTTAATAAATTCTTTCGAATAAGGGCCAAAATTCATTGAAGTACTTGACTGGAGGGATTTTACTTTAAAAATTTTGTGAATTATTTTGTGTTTGTACTGTCGAACATGTATTTTTTGGTTCTGTGTGTTTGAGTGTATTTTTTTGTTGGGGACTGTGTTATGTATTTTGACTAGTATGGGTAGATACATCCCAGATAACATTCCACTGGTGGCTCACCGGCGTACGGTTGGCAGATTTCACCACCGTTGGGCCACCTTTGGCCCACCAGTGGCTTTTGGTTGTATAATTAGCAGTTTGCCACCATTGGGCCAACGGTGGCTTTCCAACCAATCTTCATGTCTGTAGAATTTGCCACCAGTGGGTCATCAGTGGTTTTGGTTCAAGATGGCAGTGAGCAATAATAAAGGATTTTGGGAAACTTAGTAAAAATTTATTCATAAGCGTGTGTCTAACAATGAGATTTCAGTGAGCCCACAATTGTTAACTCATTATTTATCAATTTTGGACATACAAACAATATTTTTATTAAAAATTCACAATACAAAAGTTGTCACCTATTAGTTAGGGAGTGCAGTTGTACAACATCTTGGTATGACTTTGATTTGACCTTTCACCATGCTGCAGTGACCTTGACCTTTAAAATCTTTTCTGGGCCACATATGTAGTTTTACTTAACTGTGCTATTTCTATTGACACTTACTCTTGAATACATTGTACAGCTTCATGTATTGTCTTGTATTTATGTTATGTACATAATCATGATGTAAAAAGGTAAGAAAATACAGATGTATAACTAGAGATTGTGTCTCGACGCAGTGTATCCCTGGATGGGACATAGTTAAGGCGTGAATATGTCGGTCTTGAGCCTGTTTCCTGGAGCACCAGGTCAGGATTCTCCATAGTACCAGATTACTCCCAAAAGCTAATCACTAGTTCTTTCACTTATATCTGTCTTTAAAAATTACATTTCATGGATCCAGAAGATCCATATAGTGATCCGGATCACTTCCAAAATTCAATCATTTCATCCCTTTACCTTTTCAGACATATTCTAAAAATTTCATCAAAATCCGTCCATAAGTGTTTTAGTTATCTTGTACAAAAACACATCTGTCAGCCTGGATCCATATGACCCAGACAGTGATCCAGATTACTTCCAAAAACTAATCACTTGTTCTTTGTCCCATTTAAGACATTTCCTAAAAATTTCATAAAAATCCATCCATGACTTTTTGAGCTATTTGTCTTTAAAAATTACATTTCTTGGATCCAGAAGATCCAGATAGTGGTCCAGATCACTCGCAAAATTGAATCATTTCTTGATTTTACCACTTCTTCCTTTTACCATTTGTAACATATCCTAAAAATATCAAAGTCCATCCCAAGATTATGAGGCAGCCCGGATCCAGATGATCCAGACAGTGATCCAGATCACTCCAAAAATTTAATCACTTGTTCCTTGTACCATTTAGGCCATTTGCTGAAACAATCCATCCATAACTTTTTGCGGTATCTGTCTTACATGTCATGGATCCAGAAGATCCATATAGTGATCCGGATCACTTCCAAAATTCAACCATTTCATCCTTTTACCGTTTCAGACATATCCTGAAAATTTCATCAAAATCCATCCATAAGTTTTTGAGCTATATTGTACACAAACACATCTGGCAGCCTGGATCCGGATGATCCAGACAGTGATCCAGATCACTCCCAAAATCTATTCACTTGTTCCTCGTCCCATTAAGGACATTTCCTGAAAATTTCATCAAAATGCACCCATAAGTTTTTGAGTTATCTGTCTTTAAAAATTAAATTTCATGGATCCAGAAGATCCAGACAGTGATCCGGATCACTCCCAAAATTTAATCATATCTTCCTTTTACCATTTTGTACATATCCTGAAAATTTTATCAAAATCCATTTGTCAGTTTTTGAGTTATCTTGTTCACAAACTAACAAACAAATAGAGGGCCAAAAATGACCCTCGGTCAGGTACTTTGGCGGTCAGTGGATGACCTTAAATGAAGATCTGTAACCAGTAAGCCTGGATGGTAGAAGTCCAGCATGTACTCAACCTCCAAAGCCATTTTCAATAGTTTCCATGCAATATAGTCAGCATTAAGTGTGAAAATATCTCCAAAAAGGCCAAAAATGACCCTCGGTCAGGTACTTTGGCAGTCAGTGGATGACCTTCAATGAAGAGCCTGAAGGTCAAATTTCTGCATGCTTACAGAGGACATATATATGTATTATATATACCAGCCATAGGATGATCTGACTTTCTGTATAGGAGAACTGGGCCAAAAAGTGAAAAAATGGCCAAAATCTGACCTTTAAGAGGCCACCAGTGACCTTGAGATTGAAGGTCAAGGTCACAAAACAATCGCGTTCGTGGCATTGCCCATATATACCCACATACCAAATTTGAAAGTTCTAACTAAAATATGTTTTAAGTTATCGCGTCCAAAAGGAAATCTCTGCGGCGGCGGCGTGACCGTACTGAATCCTAAGTATCCCCGACTTTCGTCCGGGGATACAATTAATATGGCAAGGTCTAAAGTCAGTGTAGATTTAACTTAATATTTATTTTCCTTCCATTTGCATACACCCAGACTGAGTGCTCTATCACTAAGCTATGATGTCTTGATTTACACATCACTGGGAATCAAACCCAGGCCTCTCAGTCTGAGGTACCACTAAATTTTTTTTATAAGAGTAGATAAACAATTTCCAAAAAAATAGTTCTGCATCTCAAAAAAATATAATTTTTTTCTCATGCATAACTGCAAAGGCATAGTTGATTTCCATCTTATGTTAAAGCAATCTATATATTAAAGAATAAAGGACTACTGTCTACCTTTAATCACGGCTACTTCAATCTCAGCCGGCTACTGTCACATTCTGTATGGACTGTTTTCCTTGCAAAACGTCCCCATGGATATTAAACTCTACACTAATGCTGATTAGTTTACTCCACGATCTGTATATATATATATAAATTGTCTCTTCTATCACTCTACTTTTAAACTACGTCCTTGCTTGTAAACTACACAATATTTAATATGGCTGCATTTGCCGCGTTTGTCATGGTTGAACTCACAAGACGAATGTCCTCGTTTTCCGCCGACCTTCACCTTTTAAGTATGTTGAAATCTGACATTTAAGCTTTTTAAAAAAATTACTCAAAAATCAGTCGTTGAACTTATATCTGCTAACCCTTTAAATTTGGAAAGCCTTGGAAATGTACTTTCTTGTGGTCTTTATTTGGCCAAAATTGATCGATAAATGCCAAAGTTATTCAGCATTTTATAACCCCTGCCACATATACATACATATTGCATATACACTGGGTGATAATAGATGATTTTAGTTAAATATACACTAATTATCATGACTTAAGCCACAAAAACGTTTAGTTACCACAAATAAATTCAGAACAAACTTTTGATGAAAGCTCAACAAAAAGTGGCGAAAGTGACGTTTGCCTTTGGACGAGAATACCACAGTTGACCACAATCAGGAAGAGGCTACACAATGGGCGATAATATGATATATGAAGCAATTACTGCATATGACAGATATTTTATGTTTCAAAAATATTCTAAGCAATATGTAATAAATATCCTCGATGTTTTGTTGTTAACATTTGTGCATTTATGGCAATATTCAAGGAAACGAAATAAAATATATTTATAGAGAGATCCACTCTTTGTTTACTCGCAGTGTCGAAAGTAGGTCAAGATGGCGGCGGAACCGTGTTTACGTGTATTAGGCTTATTCCTTTGAAAAGCTTTAGAGTCTAAGGAACTTTTTTCAACGATTTCTATGGTGCAGCTGCAACTCAAGCTTAAACTCCGAGCTTTGTAACATACCGCCGGAAGTGTACATTTCTCTGGTTGCTGACTGGCAATTTTATGTTCTTTTATGTTGGGGGGTTTGTAACTACGTTGTATCCCCGTTTATACTATAGCACATATTTATCAGAGTAAGTGGCCAAGCATTACTAATTATTGGGACAAGTGAAGATAGAGGCGCTGCTCGGCAAACCGACGGAAGATCTTCATGTTTTAGTGTCGTTTCGAATGAATGCGCCTCGTTCAGTTGATCCTATTTATTTTATAAACGGCGTTTTATAGAGGATATTTACCCAACGGCTGTGTACGCTAGATCAGTTTCACTGCTAGCGTACCCAACGGTTGTGTACGCAAGATCTATTTGACTGCTAGCGTACCCAACGGTTGGGTACGCAAGATTTATATCACTGCCAGCGTACCCAACGGTTGGGTACGCTAACAGAGATATCAGTCTAGCGTACCCAACGGCTGTGTACCCAAGATTTATATCAGTGCTAGTGTGCCCAACGGCTGTGTACATACACTACTGGCATACCCAACTACCCTGCACCCCAGGCATTGAACCCTATGTTCCCAAAGGCTGTGTACACTAGATCAGTTTCACTGCTAGCATAGCCAATGGTTGGGTACGCTAACAGGGATATCGGTCTATCGGACCCAACGGCTGTGTACGCAAGATTTATATCAGCGCTAGTTTGCCCAACAGCTGTGTATATACACTACTGGCATACCCAACTACCCTGCACCCAAGGCACTGAACCCTATGTTCCCAATGGCTGTGTACACTAGATCAGTTTCACTGCTAGTTTAGCCAACGGTTGGGTATGCAAGATGTATTACACTGCTAGGGTTCCCAACGGTTCTGTACGCTAGCAGGGATATCAGTCTCAGTCTAGCGTACCCAATGGTTGTGTACGTAAGATCTATTTCACTGCTAGCGTACCCAACGGTTGTGAACGCTAGCAGTGATATTGGTCTAGCATACCCAACGGTTCTGTACGCAAGATTTATCCTGCAAGATTTATCCTGTAATCAAAGCAGTGAACCCTTTGTTCCCAATGGTTGTGCACCCTACATCAATAGCATTGTTAGTGTACCAACTGTTCTGTACACAAGATGTATTTCACTGCTAGTGTACCCAATGGTTGTGTACTCTAACAGTGATATCGGTCTAGCCTACCCAACGGTTGTGTACACAAGATCTATATCACTGCTAGCATACCCAACGGCTGTGTATGTACACTAATGGCATATGCAACTCTCCTGCATCCAGTTAAAGCACTAAGTTCTGTTTTCCCAATGGTTATGTACCCTAGATTAACGTCATTGATATTTTCTTTTGTTAGTGTAACCAAAAGCTGTTTAACATACTGCCATACCCAACTACCCTGTACCCAAGGCAGTAAACTCTGTGTTCCCAATGGTTTTGTACCCAAGATCAGTATCATTGCTGGCATACCCAGTGGCTGTGTACACAAGATCCATATCACTGCTAGCGTACCCAGCAGTTGTGATATTGGTCTAGTGTAGCCAGTGGTTGTGCACACAAGATCTATATCGCTGCTAGTGTACCCAACAACTCCAAATTTTTTACAGCCTGCCCAATTTCTCATTACCCAAGGCAGTAAACTCAATGGTTGTGCACTCGATATCAGTACCCTTCATAGCGTACTCAACAGGTCTGCATCCAAGGCATTGTGAAGTAATTAGTTAAGGAATTTTTTTGAGTAGTCAGAAATGGGCCAAGGAACACTCTCTGAATTAAACTAATTCAGTTTATTGTTACATTTTAACAAAGTTAACTTAAGGAAGAAGTGATTAAAATATGGGTACACTAGCACTGATCTTGTGTACATAGCCGTTGGGTACAAAGTTATAAACAGTACAGATGAAAAAAATCAAAGAAATTAGCGAACATTTCAAAAGATGCTTTCAAACTCAAAATGCAAAAGAAATAGAAAACATAAGACCTGAAAAATTAAAAGAACCTTTTACACGGGTGGTCACTAAGATAAACGGTCACGAAGATAAACGGTCTTCAAAGTTTTTAAATTTAAATAGTGTAAATAGCAAAATCGCAGAAACTAAACAACAAAATAGACTTAAACAATGCTTTTCATGATTTTGGTTTGTGTTATATTGTTGTTTAAACCTTTTAACTGTTTTTATGTTAGCATTTCTGAGGTCCGTTTATCTCCGTGACCGTTTATCTTCGTGACCACCCGTGTACTGAAGAAGAAATAGGCAAAGCAGTTAATTCTTTGAAGAACAATAAAAGTGCAGGATGTGATTTAATTAAAGCAGAAAATATCAAATATGCTCCATCTTGTCATCAACAGATTGCAAAACTATTAAATACAGCAGCAGAAACTGGGAAATATCCACAAGAATTAAAAACTGGCCTTTTAACACCTCTACAGAAAGCGAACAAACCAAAAGGACCACCACAAAATTTAAGACCAGTAGTACTTCTCTCTACTTTAAGAAAAATCCTAGCCATTTGTATAATAAATCGAATTAGAGGAAAAGTATGTGACAAAATAATACCAATTTCACAATGTGCGTATCTACCTGGCAGAAGCGCTACAGAACTGGTCTTTACTTTCAAAACACTAGCAGAAACTTCAATCACATCCTGCGGATATGAAACAAATTTACTTTTACTTGACATGAGCAAAGCCTTTGATACCATTGAGAGAAGTACCTTAATTGAAGATCTAAAAGAAATACTAGAAAATGACGAACTACATCTAATTAAAATATTGCTAAAAGACGTTGAATATAAAGTAAGATTAGAAGGGAAAATTGGAGAATCATTTATGACAAACATTGGTTCACCACAAGGTGATGGTGCAAGCACTTTACTTTTTATCATATATTTAGCAATATCTTTAAAGAAATACAAAGAAACTGGAAATGACGGTCAGCTTCCAGACTTTTTGAAAGACCACACATGTCAGAAGATTGACAACAACAACTTCCTTACAATAGACCAACAATATGCTGATGACATATGATGGGCAATCAAATCCTCAAATTCGCTGGTTCAATGCGATTGCATATCCATTCTAAAATATTGTAAAAAATGCCATCCAAAAACGAGAGTGTGAGCTTATAGTTTGAGCGATCGAAAACATGAATATATCGAAAACCCGTACATTGGCTATAGTAAGCTAAAGTATCTTACAAGACTTGTGAGATACTATACCTTACTATATATATTTTATCATTATACACATACAATAGTATGTTTCAATATGAGTGCTAGAATCTACATTAAATAACCCAGCATTTAAGTGAAAATGTTACTGAAATGCATCTCTGTGGAATGTATATGCTATGTATATATTGTATGTATTTCTGTAAATGTATGTACATGGGGGATACTTAACATAAAATATATAATATAGAATATAAATAAAGGTATAAATGTAATAAATGTACAAGAGCTACCATTCTTGTAACATTTAATTAATTGCATTGCATTCATTAATTTATGAAGGTTTTTTTTTTCCGGTTTTGTCCAAAGGCGGATAAAACCT
This sequence comes from Sabellastarte sp. h YS-2021, assembly GCA_964017235.1. Taxonomy (NCBI): domain Eukaryota; kingdom Metazoa; phylum Annelida; class Polychaeta; order Sabellida; family Sabellidae; genus Sabellastarte; species Sabellastarte sp. h YS-2021. The sequence continues at coordinate 114,183,150 of OZ024933.1, forward strand.
ATTTCTTCCGGGACGGTAAAAACCGGAAAAAACCAGAGGGAAAAAAACACTTTGGAAAAAACTGCCAACCTTGTTACAAGTGATGGCTACATTCTTATTAAAGCTGTTACCTATGGATTTGACACAGCGTTTTTGTACATATTACTCTTATTGTGTAAACCTGCTTCAAGATTATGTGTTTCTGTCATATCCACAATTAAAAAGTGTAATCAATGATGATAAATGATCAAAATACATCTATAAATAAAAATTTTATGTCAACTTGAATTTCTAATTGAATGGGGCCGAGTTTGCATATATGGGTCCGAGTTGGCAAAGGTCTGACGTGACCAGTTTCCCATTGTGGCATTCTACCAATAAACGCCCGTGTTTAAGATTATATTTAACATTTATATTATATGTGGAGGTTTAGTTTATGTTGTTTTTTGACCAAATTATCAAATGACATTGAACCCAATTAATGCTTTGAATATGCCGGAGAGTTTTTTTTTTGATAAGGATGTATTTTGAAAATATGCCTCGATTATCGCCGTGTTTACAGCAAACCGGAAGTACCAGTGAATGCCCATTTTGTTAGCAAATAGAGGCATTTGTCCTTGACCTCTATTTAAGATATATAAGGCGGGCGTTCACTGGTAGGCGGGCATTTACTGGTAGGAAGCCACTATATAGTTTAAGAATTATTACTGGAAATAGAGGAATAACTTATATATACATTAGTTCTGTTTAGGGGTTGAAATTTACGTTATAAGCCTAATCAGCATTTCAGTTCTCACAAAGCATCACAGGAAGGTATCGGGATAAACTAAAAACGTTTGTGACAGAAGAAACAGGATGTGGCGAATATTTAATTTATATGATTCCTGTATATATATGCATTTATGTTATAAAATATATAATGGAAATAGTGTAATAAATTATATAAATTAGTTCCGTGAAGAATGTGGATTTTTTATGAGATATTTGTAGCAGTTTTAACTTTTAACATGAATCCTCTATTTTCGCCCAGTTGCAGCCAAGATCTAACTGGTGTTACAAATTCGTCCTATTGTTTTCACCCATGGTGTCCGGGCGGGCGGGTGAGCTGGTGGCGGGAATTAGTTTGTCCGGGCTGTATTTCAGAAACCGTAAGGTGTAGGAAGTTGATACGTGGTAGGGACATTGGTTAGGGGGTGTAGGTGTGCAACGTCATGGTCTGACTTTGATTTGACCTTTGACCTTGCCGTAGTGACCTTGAGTTTGAAAATCTTGTCCAGGCTATATCTCGGAAACTGTAAGGTGTAGGAAGTCGATATTTGGTAGGGTAATTTGTTAGGGGGTGTAGATGTGCAGCATCATGGTCTAACCTTGATTTAACCTTTGACCTTGCCGTAGTGACCTTGACCTATAAAATCTTGTCCGGGCTATATCTCAGAAACCATAAGGTGTAGAAAGTTGATATTTGGTAGGGATATTTGTTAGGGGGTGTAGGTGTGCAATTAGTGTTGGTATTGATTATCGATATTGCAATATTTATCATTTGCGGTAAATAGATTCAATATCGATAAAGTAAGCCAGAATATCAATATCGAAAAAATGGTAGTTTATAGCCGTAACCCTGTTGTTTTTGACTAAAATATATGGGAATTATGAAGAATAAGGTTAGTTTATAGCAGATTTTGTAAATATTTCACTTACCGCTAAAACGGAAGTGCCATGTTTACTTTCATTTCGGGAAACTACTAAAAGACGTCAGAATAGATTTCTGTACGAAAAGTGCAATGCCCCGATATTTCAATAACGATCGATACAGAAGAAGCAGAAATGGTTTGATATCGATACAAATATTAGCATTTGATACCAACACTATGTGCAATGTCATGGTGTGACCTTGATTTGACCTTTGACTTTGCCGTAGTGACCTAGGCCTATAAAATCTTGTCTGGGCTATATCTCGGAAACCGTAAGGTGTAGGAAGTCGATATATGGTAGGGTCATTTGTTAGGGGGTGTAGATGTGCAGCATCATGGTCTAACCTTGATTTAACCTTTGACCTTGCCGTAGAGGCCTTGACCTATAAAATCTTGTCCGGGCTATATCTCAGAAACCGTAAGGTGTAGGAAGTTGATACTTGGTAGGGATATTGGTTAGGGGGTGTAGGTGTGCAACATCATGGTCTGACCTTGATTTGACCTTGACATAGTGACCTTGACCTATAAAGTCTTGTCCGGGCTATATCTCGGAAACCGTAAAGTGTGGGAAGTTGATATTTGGTAGGGACATTGGTTAGGCTGTGTAGGTGTGCAACGTCATGGTGTGACCTTGATTTGACCTTTGACCTTGCCGTAGTGATCTTGACCTATAAAATCTTGTCCGGGCTATATCTCAGAAACCGTAAAGTGTAGGAAGTTGATACTTGGTCGGGATATTGGTTAGGGGGTGTAGGTGTGTAACGTCATGGTCTGACCTTGATTTGACCTTTGACCTTGCCATAGTGACCTTGACCTATAAAATGTTGTCAGGGCTATATTTCGGAAACTGTAAGGTGTGGAAAGTTGATACTTTGTAGGGACATTGGTTAGGGGGTGTAGTTGTACAAAGTCATGATCTGACCTTGATTTGACCTTTGACCTTGCCGTAGTGACCTTGACCTATAAAATCTTGTCCAGGCTATATCTCGGAAACTGTAAGGTGTAATAAGTTGATATTTGGTAGGGACATTGGCTAGGCTGTGTAGGTGTGCAACGTCATGGTGTGACCTTGATTTGACCTTTGACCTTGCCGTAGGGATCTTGACCTATAAAATCTTGTCCGGGCTATATCTCAGAAACCGTAAAGTGTAGGAAGTTGATACTTGGTCGGGATATTGGTTAGGGGGTGTAGGTGTGCAACATCATGATGTGACCTTGATTTGACTTTGACCTTGCCATAGTGACCTTGACCTATAAAATCTTGTCCGGGCTATATCTCGGAAAGCGTAAGGTGTAGGAAGTTGATACTTTGTAGCGACATTGGTTAGGGGCTATACTATAGGTGTGTATTATCATAATGTGACCTTAATTTGACCTTTTACCTTGTTGTAGTGACCTTGACCTCTAAAATCTTCATGGACGTTTGGGTCTGTCTTTCAATGCAGATTAACCAGTCATATTAGAATTTATTGTATCCCCGACGCGAAGCGGGGATACAATGGATTCATCATCGTCGTCGTACGCGCCCGCGTCCGCAGAGATTTCTTGTTAGCGACCTACAGTCCACATTTCTCTCCAGATTTCTTTCATATTTGGCACGTGGCTTGATATGGTAGATGACTCGCCACCCTATCTTTTTGGTAGGCTTTATGTCTAAATTAGGCCTGTGGTAGACAAAAATGTCTAAAATGCATTAAAATTCATGAAATCATGCACTAAATCACTTATAACTTGAAAAGTGTTGCATTTAGAGCATTTTGTTAAAATACGTTATTCAGCTACTTTTTTCATAGCCACAACATGGTGAGTAGCTCATGGCATAGCTGAGTAATAGCTACTTTTAGCTGATCACTGTTTGAGTAAATCAGTTGTAATTTGAAAACTATTGCATTTACAGTATTTTGCTAAGATATGTTATTCACCTACTTTTGGGTCAGCTATAACATCGTGAAATTACAGACCTGTAGCTCATGGCACAACTGAGCAATAGCTATTTTCAGGTACTGACTGTTGAGTAAATCACTTGTAACTTGAAAAATATTGCATTTGGAGTATTTTGTTAAAATATGTTGTTCACCTACTTTTGGGTCAGCTATAACATCGTGAAATTACAGACCTATAACTTATGGCATAGCTGAGCAATAGCTATTTTCAGGTTCTCACTATTGAGTAAATCAGTTGTAACTTGAAAACTATTACATTTACAGTATTTTGCTTAAATATGTTGTTCACCTACTTTTGGGTCAGCTATAACATAGTAAAAAATCAGACATGTAGCTCATTGCATAGCTGAGTAATAGCTACTTTGAGGTTCTCACTGTTGAGTAAATCAGTTATAACATGAAAACTATTACATTTACAGTATTTTGTTTAAATATGTTATTCACATAATTTTTGGTCAGCTATAACAGAGTGAAATTGCAGACCTCTATATCATGGCATAGCTGACTAATATCTACTTTCAGGTTCTCACTGTTGAATAAATCATTGTGTCCGCTGGATAGCCGCAGTGTGTAGAGAGATTTCACCATTACCGCTCTAACAAAAAAAATATTATAGCTAACCTTCTCAAGTTTGCAAGGTATATTACAGGGTGCACCACAGTATTCTATTGGTAGGCTTTATGTCTAAATTAGGCCTGTGGCTAAAATACTTGCCTACTAAAATGAGTAATTTTGAATTTTCTCTAAAAGTATTGCAGATAGCAAATTTTTCTAAAATAACTCATTCACCTACTTTTTGGAGAGCTTTCACTTGATGAAGTTTCAGACCCATAGCTAATTATTCACCTACTCAAAATGAGTAAATGTTAATTATCTGTAAAAGTATTGCAGATACCCAATTTTTATCGAATAACTCATTCATCTACTTTTGGGAGAGCTTTCACTTGGTGAAGTTTCAGACCCGTAGCTAATTACTCACCTACTCAAAATGAGTAAATGCAAATTATCTCTAAAACTATTGCAGATAGCCAATTTCTCTCAGATAACTCCTTCACCTACTTTTCGGAGAGCTTTCACTTGGTGAAGTTTCAGACCCATAGCTAATTATTCACCTACTCAAAATGAGTAAGTGCTAATTATCTCCAAAGTTTTGCAGATAACCAATTTTTATCAATAACTCATTCATCTACTTTTGGGAGAGCCTTCACATGGTGAAGTTCCAGACCCATAGGTAATTACTCGCCTTCTGAAAATGAGTAAATTCGAATTATCTCTAAAAGTATTGTAGATAGCCAATTTTTGCCAAATAACTCATTCACCTACTTTTGGGAGAGCTTTCTCATGGTGAAGTTTCAGACCCGTAGCTGATTATTCACCTACTCAATATGAGTAAATGCGAATTATCTCGAAAAGTATTGAAGATAGCCAGTATTTCTCAAATAACTCATTAATATGAAAGCAACTTATAGGAAGTCATGGGCTGCGAATCTTTTGATGTGGTCAGATTTGACCTTGGGCACCTCCTGCTTATTATTGGTCCTAGAGGTTTGTAATGTGAAAACGACTTATAGGAAATCATGGGTTGCGAATCTTTGGATGTAGTCAGACTTCACCTTGGGCCCCTGCTACAGGCTCAAATAAGGGTAGCCAAACTTAAAAGTGCTTTCAGCTTGCTTATTAACGAAAAATGCTGATTATCTTCTAAACTAAGTTAGTTGGTATTCGTCGGGGGATACATCCTGCATCTGGTCCTTGGTCTAGTTATTATATCCCCAGACGAAAGTCGGGGATATATTGGATTCAGGTCCGTCGCGCCGCCGCCGTAGAAATTTCCTTGTGTACGCGATAACTCAAAAACAAATTAATATTTTTTTTTTCAAACTTGGTACACATGTTAAGGGTGTCCAAAGGAAGATCCCTATTTTAAGGTGACCTTAAACTCCCAATAAAAAAGAACTTATGGCCACCTTAAGGTCAGAAATTGGACTTTTGGCCACTAAGAGCCCTCTAGGTCACAAACTATGATGCTCAGCTGGCTGAAATTTTACCTGAGAACACATTAATATGTTCTTAGTACATGTGCCGAAAATCACGACTTTAAGTTGAGGAGAAAATTGTGTTTGAGGCCCATAAAGACCCCCACTTAGGGATTTTTTTGCTATATTTTTCACATATTTTGCCCTATAATTTGGAAGTGGTAATTCTGATGAGTCTCAAACTGCGCTAGGTATAACTTTGGTATGTAATCCTTGTCTGTAGAAAATTTTAGGGCTGTAGGTTTACCCAAAGGGGTTGACTTAAGGTCTCAAAAGTGCCTACAGAGACCCAATTTATGCACGTTTGCCACTTTCAAGCACTGTAGCTTTCAAACTATGTCTCCCATCTAAGTTAAATATCATCTGAGAATATATCTATGTGTTTTCTTATATGTGCCCCAAAATTTAGGCCTTTAATAGACATTTAAACTGTGTGTGAGGACCATAAACACCCACCCGAGTGACCCTTATAAGACATTTTTCACATATTTTTCCCTGTAACTTGGAAATGGTAAGTCTGAGAAGTTTCAAACTGTATTAGATATACATTCCATGTGTAACCTTTGAATGTGAAAGATTTTTAGTCTGAAGCTTTGATTTGAAGGTCACATTGAGGTCTCTAAAAGGCCCACAGAGACCTGATATTTTGCCTTTTTGCCACTTTTAAGCCCTGTGACTGTTAAACTATGTTACTGATAGAGCTGAAATCTCATCTGGGAATATATCATTATGTCATTTTTACATGTGCCAGAAATAAAGGCTTTAAGTAGACATTTAACCTGTGTGTGAGGACCATAACACCCACCCGAGTGACCCTTTTTAGACATTTTTCACATATTTTTCCCTGTAACTTGGAAATGGTAAGTCTTGAGAAGTTTCAAACTGTATTAGATATACATTCTATGTGTAACCTTTGATTGTGAAAGATTTTAAGTCTGAAGCTTTGATTTAAAGGTCACATTGAGGTCTCTAAAAGGCCCACAGAGACCCAATATTTGGACTTTTTGCCACTTTTAAGCCCTGTGACTGTTAAACTATGTGACTGATAGAGCTGAAATCTCATCTGGGAATATATTATTATGTTCTTTTTACATGTGCTGAACATCAAGGCCTTTAGTAGATATTTAACCTGTGTATGACGACCATAGATACTCACCCGAGTGACCCTTTTTAGACATTTTTTACGTATTTTGCCTTGTAACTTGGAATGGTAAGTCTGAGAAGTTTCAAACTATATTAGATATACATTCTATGTATAATCTCTGATTGTGAAAGATTTTAAGTCTGAAGCTTCAATTTGAAGGTCACATTGAGGTTTCTAAAAGGCCCACAGAGACCTAATATTTGGACTTTTTGCCACTTTTAAGCCCTGTGACTGTTAAACTATGTGACTGACAGGGCTGAAATCTCAACTAGGAATACATTATTATGTTCTCTTTCCATGTACCGAACATCAAGGCCTGTAGTAGACATTGAACCTGTGTATGACGACCATAGACACTCATCCAAGTGACCTTTTTTGGCATTTTCTACTGTATTTTGCCCTGTAATTTGGAAATGCTTAGTGTGACAAGTCTTAAACTGTATTATATATAATTTTTGTTTGTTATGTATGTCCCCCAAAAAGTTTCAGATCTGTAGTTTAATTGCTAAGGTCTCTTTAACAATTGTAAAATGCCCACAGAAACCCAATTTATGGACATTATGCCACTTTAAAGCCCTGTAACTCTCAAACTATGTGTGTCATAGAGCTGAAATCTTTGAATTTTTAAAAGGAAGTTCCTGTCTCTTTAAATTTTAAATATTAATAATGTTATGGCTATCTTAGTCTTTTAAGAACTTATTTTTGTGTGTTGTACCTCTGCTTGCTGAGTTTTTAACTTTTTAAAATGAAACTGGTTAAACATATTCAAGTAGGCAAAATGGATACTGTTATTTTCTGGTGAGCTTTAAGTCCCAATATTAATAAAGTATATCCTTATGTAGTAAAACTAGGGGATTTTTAACCCTCAACTAGCCCAGTTTTATTCAACTTGCCTCAGTTAATTTTGACACAGCTCCTACAGTTATGAACTCATTTCAGTTGATAATCACATACTTAAAATTCTCAATTCTTTTTGTATATGATTACTAGTGGTAGGATCGCCAGCTAAAATGGCAGATCGAGCATCACCTGTTAGAAGCGAGTTGAACTCGGGTTAAACTCGAGTAATTTTCGGAATAAAGTATTTCATTTGTTAGCCAATAATGTGAGAAAATATTTTACATAGCCGTACATTAACCAAAACTTTGACCTGGACATGGCTTTCGCGATATAATTTATGTTAAATCTTCATTGATTTTAGCCAGAATAAAGTACAAATGGAATATATTTTGTAAAATTTTGGATATATATGTTTTTTTGATGAAGTGTCAGCCTTAGATGGTGAAAATATTGACGTTTTCAAAAACTAGAGTTTCACTTGTGCAGATCGATGTTACCCCAAATTATCGCCCATCGAGTTACAACTCGAGTTTCAGTCAACTCGTCCCAGCACTAATGATTACCCCTTTGATATATATCAGATTGTTTGTTTACCATTTATGCTGTAGTCCCAACCCACATCCCCCACCCACCTCTGGGACCTCCAGCTATATTGAGTGACACTAAATAAACAAAGGTATTTAATGATATCAAATGAGAAACAAAGAACTCAATGGGGTTGCAGATCTTGTGTAATAGTGAGAGAGGTGTGGAGAAGGGGAGAGGGGTGGGGTAGGAGGTGGTGGGCTTCATCATATAACACAAAGTGGAGTCAGAACTGAGATTGTGCCACATATTTAGGTTGCATATATATGGACCACATATATAGGAATAGAGGAAATGAATAACTGAAAACAATGTGCAAATTCTAAAAATAATATAATAAAATAACAATATAAATAATTTTTTTTAAATAATATTCTATTTGTGAACAAATATAGAAACAGATATGCGCTTTTGGGATTATGAATTTTAGAATGGACATTCAATCATCAATCATTTAAATACTTTGAAATTAGGTTAAGAGTTATCATTGCAGGAAGATTGAAAAGTATGATGTTGAGTTAAAAATAATATTTTATTTGTCAGCAAATATAGAAACAGATATGCTCTTTAGGGATTATTATTTTAGAATGGACATTCAATCATCAATCATTTATTAATAAATACTTTGAAAATAGGTTTAGAGTTATCATTGCAGGAAGATTGAAAATATAATTTGAGTTATGTATTCGGCGTCTGGGGATACACCATCTTCTTGGGAAGATACAAACAGAGTAGATTGATGTGCTGAAGTTCAAATAATAATGGGTAATTATGTTTTAAAAATTCCCGATCAAAACCTGTGGCGTGAGTGATGACCTGTCTGGGGATATGTTGGCGCCAAGTTGGCCCAATCTAGTTCACCTTCTCAAAATGAGTAAATGCTAATTATCTCTAAAAGTATTGCAGATAGCCAATTTCTTCTAAATAAGTCATTTACCTACTTTTGGGTGATCTACCACATAGTGAAGTTGCAGAACTGTAGCTCTTTAGATGGCAGAGTAATAGCCACTAAAATAAGTAAATGTCTTGTATCTCTAAAAGTAGTGCAGATAGGCAATTTCTTCTAAAGACGTGCTTCCCTACTTTGAGGTGATCTACTGCATAATGAAGTGCCAGAACTGTTGCTCTTTGGATGGCAAAGTAATAGCTACTAAAATGAGTAAATGCCTTTTGTCTTTAAAAGTATTGCAATCAAATACAGTAGAACCTCGATTATCCGAACCCTATGGGAGACATACAATCCGGCCGGATAATCGAGGGGTTCGGATAGATGAAGGAAGCCGAAATTCATGGTCTATGGGTTACCGAGTGGGCGATAATTGAATAAATGTCGTTTTTATGCAATAAATATATACGTTGGTGGTCATTGATAAAATAATTTAATATATTTGTGTCATATAATATAAGTGACCCTTCAATTGTCGTTTATTTGCTCCATATCTATGGATATTACATGTATTATTATTTAAATATTATGCGGATTTAAAATGATTGCGTTCGGTTGGTACATGAATGTGGATGTTTTAATTTTTGATAAACAGTGTTATGCATTTTGTCATTTGGAAAGCTCCGGGAGATTTATTTATTGTAAAACCCAAAGCGAACACGCCTTCAGTGATAGGTGTGTTTGGTTGGTAATGCATTGAGGACATCTTTTCTTTTGATACATGCTGTCAGTCTGTGAACCTACTCCGGGAGATTATAAATTGCGAAACGCAATCGAACATGCTTTCCTTGATTGGCGTATTATCAAAGAAGTTGTGTAGCAGGGTCGTGTAATTGAATTAATCCGTCCCCTTTTGTAACAGTGGTGATAAAGATCAAAGAAGTTAGGCGTTTCTGTGAATGGTACATTTTATAAAGCACTAGAATTAATAGTTTCCGATACTGTGTAAAATGCTGTATTATCGCTCACGGTAGACGGTGCATTGTACATGTGTAGGGAGACATGATTTCGGTTCGGTTAATCCGGAGATTCGGATAATAGAAGGTCGGATAATCGAGGTTCTACTGTATTAAACTTGTCATTCAACATGTGCCTCCATCTCACAGGAAAATTTATATTCCACTATCTTTAGTACATCTAATTTATACGGCGGGAGATAAATGCATGCGTCAAAATGCTTGTTTAATATATAATACCTACTGTCAAAGTGTCAATACTACTTACTTGTTGTAGCTCAATCCCACTGTATTAAATTGTGTTAAAATTTTCACATTTAATGTACTAATGTATATTTCAAAAAGTGTATGCATTTGTAATTGAGGAAAATAAAAGTATTTGCATTTGAAAATTGAAAAGTATTTGCATTTAATACTTTAAAAAGTATTTCATCCCAAGTCTGTTCAGCATATTGTGGACATGGTGAGAACAGTTTCACATTCAAATTTAAGAATAGTGCAGGGCTCCAGCTTCAATAGTTTTCACTAGATATATACACTTATTTGTGTTTTTCCTTTTTCAGAATCTAATCAAGTCTCAATATTGAAAGGGTTGAAAATAAAAGAAAATTATCCTGTGGATGCTAACATTGTCATGATTGTCTCTTCTAATTAACAGCAATCTAACGAATGTTTTGACACTCAAACTAAAGGCCTTGGGCAGGAGTGTTAGCTTAGAATTGTAAGAAAGAGTAAAGTCATTTAAACATTTCTGGCACAAAAATGTCTTTCAAGTGGAAATGTGTGAACTCATCTTACCTTGTTCCCAAAAGTGAGACAGTTGACAATGAACAGGCTGATGTTATTGAGATGCAAGGACAGGCTGTGGCTAATTTTGAAAAAGTAATGCCAATAATACAACCACAACTACATTCAGAAGTTGAAGAATGTGACACAAAGAATGGCATCTTCATGGGAGAACTGTGTGGATACACTGTCAGTAAGGAAACACATGACATTATGCCTTCAACACAATTGGTACCTTGTGATACAGAGAAGACAGGACACTGTATCAAACATGAATCTATGGAGTACACTCAGGATAATGACACTACCTGTGATTCTGATGGAGACATTGCTGTGATGTATGAAGAGGATATGAAAGATACTGGTGATAGCACTGCAGACCGGAATATACCACTTGAACATGGATCATGTGACAGTGAACAGGAATCCCATTCCAAAGTAAGAAAATGTGTCAAGTGTGGCACCCATTTTGACACATTATTAGGTTTGAAAAACCACATAATGGACTCTCATATGGACAAGAAACAATGTGTGTGTTTATTGTGTAACAAATCTTTTACAACTAGCATGGGCTTAAAACATCATGTGATGGTCCACATTGATGAAAGACCACACAGCTGCTCAAAGTGTGACAAATCTTTTAAATTTATGTCGGGCCTGAAGAAGCACATGGCCAGGCATGCTGGTAAAAAACCAAAAACACAAAGTTGTACAAAATGTGGCAAAACTGTAAATAGTCTGGCTAGCCTAAGGCAGCACATGTTGATTCACACTGGAGAAAAACCACACAGATGCACAGAATGTGACAAATCTTTCAGGTGTTTAACTACCCTGAGGCGTCACATGATGGTTCACCTATGGAAAAGGCATGTACAACAGCAGGAACATAGACCACGTGACAGTGAACAGGAATCTCATTCAAAAGCAAGGAAATGTATCGAGTGTGGCACACATTTTGACACCTTATCAGGTTTGACAAAACACATAATGGACTCTCATATGGACAAGAAACAATGTGTGTGTTTATTGTGTAACAAATCTCTTGCATCTATAGTTGGCTTAAAACGTCATGTGGTGGTCCACATTGATGAAAGACCACACAGCTGCTCAAAGTGTGACAGATCTTTTAAATGTATGTCAAACCTACAGAATCACATGGCCAGACATGCTGGTAAAAAACCCAAAACACATAGTTGTACAAGATGTGGCAAAACTCTGTGTAATTTGGAGAGCCTAAGGCAGCACATGTTGATTCACACTGGAGAAAAGCCACATAGCTGCACAGAATGTGAAAAATCTTTCAGGCTTTTAACTACCCTAAAGCGTCACATGTTGAGTCACCAAAGGAAAAAACTTATACAACAGCAGGAACATAGACCATGTGACAGTGAACAGGAATTCCATTCAAAATTAAAGAAATGTATCACGTGTGGCACATATTTTTACACCTTATCAGGTTTGAGAAAACACATACTGGACTCTCATATGGACAAGAAACAATGTGCGTGTTTATTGTGTAACAAATCTTTTGCATCTATAGTCGGCTTAAAACATCATGTGATGGTCCACATTGATGAAAGACCACACAGCTGCTCAAAGTGTGACAAATCTTTTAAATGTATGTCGACCCTGAAGGAGCACATGGCCAGGCACGCTGGTAAAAAACTAAAACCACAAAGTTGTACAAAATGTGGCAAAACTCTGTGTAGTTTGTATAGCCTAAGGCAGCACATGTTGATTCACACTGGAGAAAAACCACACAGCTGCACAGAATGTGGCAAATCTTTCAGGGATGTAAATTCCCTAAAACATCACAAGTTGATTCACACTGGAGAAAAACCACACAGCTGCACAGAATGTGGCAAATCTTTCAGGGATGTAAATTCCCTAAAACATCACAAGTTGATTCACCAAGGGGAAAACCCATACAGCTGCGAAAATTGTGGAAAATCAGTTAGGACTAAGGGTCAGTTAAAGAAACACATGATGACTCACACTGGAGAAAAACCATACAACTGCACACAGTGTGACAAATCCTTTAGAGTGTTGTATCATCTTAAGTGTCACATGTCTCTTCACACTGGGGAAAAACGACACATCTGCTCAATTTGCGAGAAAACCTATGTAACTGTGTGGCAACTGCAGTCTCACCTGTTGACTCACACTGGAGAAAAGCAACACAGCTGCACAAAATGTGACAAATCTTTTTATTCTTTGTCTGGCCTAAGGATGCACAAGTTGACTCACACTGGAGAGAAACCGTACAGCTGCTCAGATTGTGGCAAATCTTTTTATCAAAGTGGCACCCTAAAGCATCACATGGTGATCCACACTGGGGAAAAAACACACATCTGCAAAGTATGTGACAAATCTTTTAGGCTTTTTTCTCTCCTTAAGAATCACATGTTGAGTCATAGTGGAAAAAATGTAAAAAGCTGTAAACATTGTGAGAAATTGTTTAGGACTGACTATCGACTACAGAGACACGTCAAGTCAATTCACTGTTGAGAAAAACCTACACACCTGCTAACAATGTGAAAAAATCTTCTGGCCTGCTGTATTATCTCAAGTGTCACATGTTTATTTACACTGGAGAAAAACCATATTGCTGCTCAATTTATGAAAATAAAGCATGCAGAATTTTCCTGCAGATGCACCTCACACCATAGAAAAAAACACACAGCTGCACAAAATGTGACAAATCTTTCAGTATATTGGATTGCGTTACATTTCAGTGCACACTGGGGGAAATCACATAGCTGTACAGAGCGTGGGAAATCTTTTAGGAATTTGTGTAGGCCTGAGTAGCACATGTTGATTCACACTGAAGAAAAAAACTCACAGCTACTGAGATGATTAGAAATCCTTCAGTGGTTTGTCTGGCACAGTCTGGTTTAGTTTATTTTCGAACCCCAGGGAAATACCCAAATTTCCAGGATTGGACTTTCTACTGATAGAAACTCCAATGGACTTTCTACCGGTACAATTCAAAAACCTACCAGATTCGACTTTCTACCATGACATATACCTTTTTGTTCACACTAGAGGAAAAGCATACAGCTCCTCATATTGTGAAAAACCTTTTTGGTGTTTGGTCTCAACTACAGAGGCATATGGTGATTAACACTGGATAAAAAACATACTGGATAAAAAACATACAGGCATAAACCTTTTGGGGGCTTTGTTTTATCTGCAGAGACACAAGCTAGTTGTATCCACTGGATAGCATCTGGTGGATACCATGGATTTCGCTTTGTTACGCCGCTGCCGCAGTGTATAGAGAGATATCACCATTACTGCTCTTAACTAAAAAAATATTATAGCTAGACTTCTCAGATTTGCAGGGTATATTTATAACCATAAAATCTTGCCTGGGATTATTTTTGGCCTCATTTTGAAAAACAAGATGGCTGCCACGGGCGTTTTTCAACTTTCAACAAGGAGTTTTGTTGGCCCTTTAGAGCAAAGGGTATCAGAGGTAGAGAACTCATATTCGCAGGGTATGTTCATCATTACAAAATCTTTAACAGTAATATTTGGGGCTTCATTTTGAAAAAAACAAGATGGCCGCCAGGGGCATTTCTTTGTTGTCATGAAAAGTGCTCATATCTCACTTATTATTGGTCCTAGAGGTTTGGTATGTTAAGCTAACCTAAAAGAAATCATGGGATTGGAATCGTCTCATGTGGTCAGATTTGACCTTCAGCCGCTCTTTCAAGGTCAAATGAGGACAGCCAAATTTAAAAGTTTTTATAACTCGCTTATTATTGATCCTATAGGTTTGCAATGTAAAACCAGCTTATAGGAAATCATGGGCTGGGAATCTTCTGATTTGGTAAGATTTGACCTTGGGCCTCTCCTTCAGGGTCAGTTACAGCCAAACTTAAAAGTGCTTATAACTCGCTTATTATTGGTCCCAGAGGTTTGGTACATGAAGCCAACGTAGAGGAAATCATGGGCTGGGAATCTTCTGATGTGGTCAGATTTGACCTTGGGCCCCTCCTTCAAGGTCAAACAAGGACAACCAAACTTAAAAGTGCTTATAACGTGCCTATTATTGGTCCCAGAGGTTTGGTATATGAAGCCAACCTATAGGAAATCATGGGCTGGGAATCTTGTGATGTGATCAGATTTGACCTTGAGCCCCTTCTTCAAGATGAAACGAGGACAGCCAAACTTAAAAGTGTTTATAACTCATTATTGGTCCTCGAGGTTTGCAATGTGAAACCAACTTATAGGAAATCATGGGCTGGGAATCATCTCCTGTCAGATTTGACCTTGGGCCCCTCCTTCAAGGTCAAGCGAGGACAGTAAACTTAAAAGTCCTTATAACTCACTTATTATTGGTCCTAGAGGTTTGGTATGTGAAGGCAACCTATAGGAGAAATCATGGGCTGGGAATCTTGTGATGTGGTCAGATTTCACCTTGGGACCCTTCTTCAAGGTCAAACGAGGACAGCCAAACTTAAAAGTGTTTATAACTCATTATTGGTCCTAGAGGTTTGCAATATGAAACCAAACTACAGGAAATAATGGGCTAGGAATCTTCTGATGTGGTCAGATTTGACCTAGGTCCTCTCCTTCAAGGTCAAACAATAATAGTCAAATTTAAAAGTGCTTATAATTCACGTATTTAAATGTTGCTTATCTTCAAAACCATGTTGGTTGTCCTTTTAGGGTGGATACATCTTGCATCTGGTCACAGATGCATCCATCCTTGGTATAGTTAAAAATGGCTCTTGAAAAATACGGGTTTTTTTATCCAGAGTACAATTCATATCTTTCCTAAAACTTTGTGACATCTTTTGGTCTGGCCCTACCCACATAAAAATGCCAAAGAGATGCTTTTATTAGTTTTCAAGTAATTGCAAGCAGGCAAACATATATACCAAGGAACCAAAAAAGACATAACTTTCCAAATGAAAATACAATGAGACAGGGTATGGTGCCTTTATTTTGCACAAGGAATTAATCAAATGATAAAAACCTATTGCTGGGTATGTAAAAATAGTTTGACCATTCTAAGGGAAAGTAGGAGCTCTACTAGGAAAATGTTCACGTTGGAAAAAATTGTTCACTGTTCATATTTTAAAGAGTAAAATGGAGTTTGCAGTACATTTTTTTCCTCTTTATGCATTATTTTAAGTGTCCTTTTTTAGTGTTTATTGTTTATGGTGTAAATTCAACATTTATTGTTCTCTTCTTGTTTTGCTTATTACAAGTTGTGTGACATTTTTAAGTCTTTTATACTAGCAATTGTGAGAACAGGAATAGCACTGAGATCATTGTGAAATAAATTCCTTAAAAAGGAGATTCATGTGTGGAAAAAAATTCTTGTTTATATATGATTGTAAGTAATTGCATATATTATAGCAGTGGCTCACAGGTATGAAATACTATGTTTTTGGTATATAATATAAATACTAGATAACTTATTTGTACAAAGAACCAAAAAACTAGTATGTGTGGAAAAGTTATTAAAAAAAACTCTTTCAGGACTTCAGTTTCCTAACTTTCTTTACCAAAATAATGCCAACCAATGCTGATCAGTGATAATCTGAATTGTCTGCATGAAGGTCAACAGTGGCCCAGTGGTTAGTGAATTTGCCATGGAATGTATGGGGTTGACTCCCACATTGACTATACTGAGGGAATGACCTTTAAGTAGACTAGAGTACAGCTGGTACAATAAGAGACCAGATGCTCAATGTAGTCGCAAGTTAAGGAATTAGAAGAGGTGTGCTCGCACTTTTAATATGCTTTGCCACTCTTATGTGTTTTACTCTACAGAAACCACCCACTGATTGTCAGTTGTTTACTTTTTGCCAAAAGTGAAGATCAGGGTTCATTAGTTTGTTTTCAGTTGTGTCTGTGCTTTAAAATTAATAAAATATTTGAAAATGTCCTTTTTTGACTATTTACCCAGAATGATATAAACAAATTTCTAGGTTTTTTTACCTGACTGTGTTAAAAATGATGAAGTATAAAGTGCAAAATTTATGTAGATATCCTTTGGGTCACAGATATCCAAGAAAGGATTATCCAGTTGCCAGAAAGAGTCCATGCTTATGGGTGTCTGCTCTACGAGAAGACCATTAATGGAAATAAAGATTAAAGTTAAGGTTTTATGTACTGTTCAACAACCAGGGTCGTATTGGGACAGGTCCTCCACATTTTCACTCATGGAAGATTAAGGTGGAGTCTTCAGCTGTCTTTGAAACCAAGGGACATTGTCCTAAATTCTAATACCATGAAGTAGCTTAATAAAATGAACACTAAAATCAGCATCTAAACACTTCATATTGTTTCCACTTCTGACATCCGGCCTGGTGGGCAGCAGAAGAAAATCTTCATGTTGTGTCACAAATACTGATGTACAGGAAGTTTACACTTGTTGAGATATAGCTTAGGGGTGCAGATCATCAACATCATTGTGTGACTTCAATTTAATCTTGTGAGATCCTAGGTTGCCCAGTGGGTTTGCAGGTTTGGCATCTAATCACAGGCTGTCACCTCTGTAGATGCGACTCCAATAAGTTTCAATGCTGAGGACTTGTTCCAGTATGACCCTGGCTGTAGATTCTGATCTTTGATTCTGTGACCATTTATAGTGACCTCAACATTTAAAATCTTGTCTGAGCAAAGTCTGAGCAACTTTAATGGGTATGTTAATACTTTACAAGGACATTGGATTATATCACAGAAACTGTAAGTTTTATTGCGTTAATACATCATATCCAATGGACAATTGCTTTACCGGTCGGCGCAACCGGTCCCGCCAAATGCCAGGAAAAGACGTCCTGTATATAATACCGGCAGGACCGGTCAGTAGTGTGCATTCGCTAGGTGGCGCATCATACTTGCATCCTGTCTAGAAAGAGTGACATCAGTTCATCTTTTTTGTTTGGCGTGTTTAGTGTGCAGACGTGTTTTTGAAGTGATCTCAAAGTTTGAAGATGGATTATTCTACGAATTTAAAGCTTATTTTTATTGCGTTAATACATCTTACCTAGTGGACAGATGCATTTTGTCCGGCGCCTTGCCGGTCACGCCAAACATTAGAAAAAAACGTCCTGAGCTGGGCTCTGGCCGGGACCGGTAGTGTCCTGTTCACTCGCCAGGTGGCTGTACAGCCTACCTGTCGGTGTAGTGCGCTTGCGCATGCGCTCTTCCTCTTTTTGTTTGGCGCCATTTTATAAAGTTGTCAAAAGATTTATAGAGACGTTTTTCAGTTTTAGTGTTGGATATACATTTTAAAGTTACATCATTTTTATATCAAGTTATCACTGAATATTGATGGCATCCCCTGGAGATTTTAAGGGGCAGCGCAGAGGCGCTTGCGGACATATAATGGCCGCGTTTGATCTTCACAAACGTTGTGCAAGATGTAGAGAGAAGAAGTTGGGGGAGGACCCGTGTGTCAAGGACAAACCTTGCTCAATATGTGACAAATTTTCGGATACCCAGAAGGAAACTTTGTCTACTCCATCTTATAGAATAAGAAAGGAAAGGAAAGCAGGATTGCTAGTGTCCCCCAAAGAGGTGACAGTTATTTCTCCGGTGGAGGACTTGTCGTCTGCTAACGCTCCGACAGATAATTCTTCTGCGCACCCTTCTGCGCAGCCAGTACCGGATTCTCAGCCCTCTGCGCAGCTTTCCACGCAGGCACCTGCCGCGTCTTCTGCTTCTACTTCAGACGCCTCTTATGTCACTTCTGATCAGTTAGTTGCATTATCTGACAAGATGTCTGGGCAGTTTGCAAGATTCGAGGCACTTCTCTCACGAGGTAACATTTTTACTGCTCCTTCTATGCCTGTTAACCCCGTTCCTGCTCAAAAAGTGCTATCAGATACTCCCTTCCTTGACCCTTCTTCTGCCCGACCCACCGGTCCGGTGTGGCTTCCGGCAGAAGCTGAAGATAGTAAAGGGTCTGATGTTAAACCGGAAAAGAAAAAACCTCACAAACACAAGAAGTCTGATAAGAAGACTCACCGGCACTCTGGTAGACATTCTGATAAACCCACTGACAGGCAAAAGGATACATCTGAATTAAATCCGGTCAGTGCAAAACAGCTAGCCACAAGTTCATCACAGGCAACCACTGAAGACATGACCGACACCGGCTCTCAAGCTCTTCCGGCCAAAACACCTGTTTCTCAGCCGGCTGTCCAGTCAACCGGTCCACCGACCAAGGAACTATCAGCTACCGGTCCGACTCCCAGTTGCTCTCAGGCCAGTGCTACTTACAGAACCACCGGTCCGGAGGATTATTCACAGGCTAGTGTATATTCTGATCTACCATATGAACCGGAAGACAGTAAGCATTATTCAGCTTCTGAACCGGATGAAGGGGAACTGTCGGATACTGGTGAAAAACAAGAAGTTACAGAGGATATGAACTACCGTGAAACAGTCCGGTCTGTCAGATCCTTTATGGGATGGAATCATATCCCGGTTTTTGAGGCTGATTTTAGTGAACCCGACAAGAGTAACAACCCTTGGAAGGGGAAGGTACCCAGGCGACCAGCTCGTGTGTCTGTAGCTATGCCACCAGACGACTGGTTATGTCAAAAACTTGAGCGTCTAAATACCATGGTGGCCGAGGGTTATCCCTCTAGGAGTCAAGACTCAAGTGGTCTGAAGAAGGATCAGTTTATCAAGATGCCAAAATCGCAAGCGCGTTGGTACCAGATGCACACCCTCAAGCCTGACACTACTCCTCGCCCTGGCAAGTCTGTGTTTAGTTGGAGGAATACCGAGGCAAAAGTTAATTCGCAATTTCCACGTATTACCAAGGCCTCTTCCTACCCTCCTTCTGGTCCTGTTTCATGCCCTATTTCCCAAGAATATCTACGTCGATGGGAACGGAATGCCAAAGAAGGCAGCTACATTGTCAACCAGGCTGCAGGCTTTAACAGATGTGCTAGTGAACTGCAGGACCGTATGAACCAGAGTTTAGTGTGCCTTCAGTCGAACTTCAATAAAGGAAAGGCCCCCAAAGAAGTCTCAGAGGCTCTTCACGACCTGAAAGACTACCTAGCCTTCCATCAAAATGTTTCCATTGCCATGGGAACCTCATTGCAGCACCTAGCTGACAGCCTTTTCATCAACATGGCAAATCTTGTACTTCTGACACGTGACTCTTATTTAGACCATGTCAAGCCGGGAGTCAAGCCTGACACCTGGACTCGGCTCAGGAATGCCCCATTGTTCAATTACGGTCTCTTCCCTGATGACCTGATATGCATTGCAGAACAGGATATTACTAAGTCTGAATCCACCAGTGTCGCTCCAAGACCCGGTCCGGGTGCTATGCAGCGCACTGGTTGGCGGAACCGGAATAGGTTCCAACTCTATGATCACCAGGATTCTAGAAATGCAGCTCCAGCTGAACCAGCCCAACCATGGCGACAGTTTGCTCGGGGTAGGGGCAGATCAAGAGGAAGGGGTCGTAGTACTAATCCCCGTTTCTCTCGCGCCCGTGGATTTAAACACCAAAAATGACAGTTGCCAATTCAACCCAACCTCTGTAGTCAAGACATTAAATCGGTTGGGCAGAAAACAGACTCTAAACTTAGTCAAGAAAGTTTGTCTCAAACCAGTTCTTTGTTCAAAGTTAAGTCAAGTTCCACCGGAAATGACCGGTTCAAGTGTTCAAGAGACAGTAAAAGACATGTTAATAGAAAGTTCGGGTCAGTCACTGACTTCAGTTCAGATAGGAAGTTCACGACCCCACACATCTCAGAATCCAGACTTTCCCATGAGGCAAGTAAATCATGTAAATCAGGATGTGTTCTTTCATGTTGCAACTCATGCTCCTTCTGTAGCTATCACCGGGCTTCCACAAAAGAAAGGTCTAAGTCCCGTACCAGTGTTGAGAAAAATAAAGCATGTGAACAGTGTTTCTTGTGTCGATCCATGTCTTTTTGTTCAAAGTGTCCCCACTGTTGTGCACGATGGTCCTGTAGGAGGCCGTCTTCAAAAGTTTTGGCAAGTTTGGCAAAGGTTAGGCGCAAACCCTCGAGCAGTGTCCATTTTAAAGGAGGGTTACAGCCTGCCCTTCAGATTAAGACCTCCTCACCAGGGTTCCAATCATTCAGAGCAGTTATGCCAATCCGGTCAAAAGCCGTTTCCTCAAAGAGGCACTGATCTCTCTCCAAGGAAAGTTGGTAGTAGAGCCAGTCCTGGTCCGGTCTTCTCTAGCCTTCTACAACCGGCTGTTTTTAGTACCCAAACCGGAAAACAAGTGGAGGCCTATTTTAGATCTGAGTCGGTTGAACAAGTTCCTCAAAACCGGCACATTCAAGATGGAAACTCCGGAAACCATCCGGACCTCGCTACAAAAAGGGGAGTGGGTGACCTCGCTGGATTTCAGCGACACATACTTTCACATCCCTATTCACCCCCGGTCGAGGAAGTACATGAGATTCTTCCTCAACAAACGAGCGTACCAGTTCACTGCCCTTCCCTTCGGGTTGGCCACGGCTCCTCTAGAGTTCACCAAGATAGTCAAGGAGGTGAAACTTATGGCTCAGAACAGGGGTATAAGAATCCACCACGACTGGTTACTGAGAGCCCCTTCGAAGGAAATTGGTCTCCATCACACCCAAGTTCTGTTGTCTCTTTGCCACGAACTGGGCTGGCTGGTCAACATCAAAAAGTCGGAGTTGGATCCTCAACAGGTCTTTGCCTTCGTCAGTTACCGGTTCGACCTGTTGACGGGTCGGGTTTTGCCAACTCAAGAAAGATGGGCAAGCTTGCGTCGGAAGCTGTTGTTTTTAAGGGCTGAGGACAGTTGCACGGTCAGGCAGTTTATGTCCTTGATAGGACTCCTGACTGCCACCGAGAAGCAGGTTTGGTCAGGTTGTCTCCACATGCGTCCCATTCAGTGGCACCTAAATAGACACTGGCAGGTACCCGAGGTCTTAGAGAAAGTCATTCCTCTACCTCCCTCTCTTCAACCTCACCTAGATTGGTGGTTAGACGAGGGAAATGTGTTAAGGGGTCAACCCTTACATCCATTAAGTCACGCCCTTCAACTGTTTACCGACGCATCAAACGAAGGTTGGGGCGCTCACTTAGGGGACGCTACGTCAAGAGGAGTTTGGTCGGAAGCAGAAAGTCAACTTCATGTAAACTTCTTGGAACTAAAGGCAGTCTTTCTGGCCCTCAGGAGTTTCGAGCCTCTCTGTCTAAACCAGATTGTGTTGGTTGCGACAGACAACACAACTGTGGTCGCCTATATCAACAAACAGGGAGGTATGAAATCAGGCTCTCTTTGTGCCCTCCTCTGGAGACTCCTATCCTGGTGCCACCCCAGAGGAATAGTTCTGAGAGCCCAGCACATTCCGGGTCGGTTAAATGTGATAGCAGACAAGCCCTCTCGGCACAATCAGGTAATCCAGACAGAGTGGTCACTCGATCAGAGGGTGTTCAATCTCTTGTGCTTGAGATGGGCCCAACCACAAGTGGATCTTTTTGCCACCCGGTACAATTACAAACTCCCCAAGTTTGTCTCACCGGTTCCGGATCCGACTGCCTGGGCGGTGGACGCTCTGAGTCTATCCTGGCAGGATCTGGATATGTATGCCTTCCCTCCCGTCGCCCTCCTCAGTCAAGTGGTCTCCAAGATAGTGGAGCAGGGGTGTCGACGGATGATTCTCTTTGCCCCAGGGTGGCCCAACATGCCGTGGTTTTTGGACCTGGTCAATATGTCAGTGCAAATTCCATTCAGTCTCCCTCGGCAGAGGGATCTGGTGACTCAACCGTTCAGCGGGATCCCTCACCGAGATCTGTCAAATCTGCATGCATGGCTCCTAGAACCTCCCTCATTCAGGGGAAAGGATTCTCTGGCGAAGTGGCAGCTCGAATTGAGGCACCTCAGAGACTTTCAACCAGAGCCGTCTACAAATCAAAGTGGGCCATTTTTGTCAAATGGTGTGAGAAAAACGAGGTGGACTTCAGGTCGGCCACTCTAAGTAACATTGCCGATTTCCTGTTGTATTTGTTTAAGGAAAGAAAATTACAACCCAGCCCCATTGACGGTTATAGAACTGCTATTGCCGACATGATAGGAAATGAAAAGCTAAATATCAGTAAAGATGAAAACTTGACTCTGTTGTTAGACAGTTTTCATAGAGATAAACCTAAAGGGAGAAGGGGCATTCCTTCTTGGAATCTTTCTCTGGTTCTCCATCAGTTGACTAAGGCTCCCTTTGAACCCATGAGACAGGCTTCTCTGAAACACCGCACTTTTAAGACCGTTTTTCTCCTAGCCTTGGGTTCGGGCAAACGACGGAGCGAGATCCATGCATGGCTTTACAAGAACCTCAGACACCAGGAAAACTGGAGTCAGGTTTCCCTCTACCCTTCTCCCAGTTTCCTGTCGAAAAACCAGCTTGCTCGGGATGGTCCGTCTGCCGTAGCTCCAGTGGTTATCCCGGCATTGGCTCCCTCTTTAGACAGGCCCTTAAAGGAGGATAAGTCACTTTGCCCGGTACGCGCTTTGCGTTACTATCTGGACAGAACCAAAGATCTTCGTAGGGGTAAAGATCTGGTCTTCGTGTCCTTTAGGAAAAGTTTCCAGAAAGACATAGTTCCAGCAACTATCTCATCTTGGATTAAACAGACGGTCATGTTATGTTAGCAGCTGTCAGATGAGGAATCTCATTCCTTGCATCAGGTTAGAGCTCATGATGTCAGGGCCTTTGCAGCATCCAAGGCTTTTCAAGGCGGGGTCTCCTTAGACCAAATCCTTGCAGCCTGTCATTGGAAAGCCCATAATACTTTTACACAGTTCTACCTGAAGGACCTTGCATGGGCCGACTCTGAACTATACCACTTAGGACCTGTTTTAGCTGCTCAACAGGTCCACTATGACAAGTAATAGCATTACTTAATTTGTACATAGTGCAAATATTGTATATAAAAAAAAAAAATAAAAAAAAATTCCAAATATCCAGGATTGCCCCTTGGATAGGGTTTTTCTCATTCCTGTTCCTCGTCTTCCTCACTGGAACTCTTACTCCTCCCTAGGTCTTCCTGGATCTCCTTCGGGCTGTTCTAAGACCTATATGTCGAAGAAAAACAAGGGGGGGGGGGGGGGGGGGGGGGGGGAGTTATCGGGTGGTTTACCTAGATTGGTTATTTAATATACACTGGTTCCACCCTTATGATATAAAAGAGTTCTTGGCAATCCCCTTTTTTGGCTACCCTCCATCCACTGGGTAGTGATTCTGCATCTGTCCACTAGGTAAGATGCATTAACGCAATAAAATAGAAAATTTAATAGTAAATTAAATTTTTATAAGTTAATACCTTACCTAGTGGACAGGGGGATTCCCACCCTACCTTCCCCGCTAGTTTATCCAATAAGGGGATTTATTAAGGTAGGCAACAAAAAGAGGAAGAGCGCGCACTACACCGACAGGTAGGCTGTACAGCCACCTGGCGAGTGAACAGGACACTACCGGTCCCGGCCAGAGCCCAGCTCAGGACGTTTTTTTCTAACGTTTGGCGTGACCGGCAAGGCGCCGGACAAAATGCATCTGTCCACTAGGTAAGGTATTAACTTATAAAAATTTAATTTAATATTAAATTTTCTATTTCATCTGAAGATATATATAGATATATTGTGTTTCTTACATATCATGGCCGCTTCAGGACTTAATCGAAGCAGTATCCAGCATTTTGTGACCAGTTTTTGAAGATTTTCTTGGTGCTTGTCATCGAGATGAAGCCGTTGGTGAGAGCTCGTGTGTCTTCCCTGCAGCATTCCTTCTTCTGAACAGAAGTGTATATTTACCATGATTCACCCTCCATTTAATTCAACATAGTCGAGCAACACTGCGTGTATGTCGATGAGAAGAAATTAGAAGAAAAGAAGAATGTCTTCTGACGTCACTTCCAGCTTATGCTTGTCACATGACACAGACCTAGTCACATGATACGTATTCAACAATGGAGGAATTTTGTTTTCAACAGAAGTTTTTATCAGAAGAAGACGACCATTTATTACACAACACCCATGTTTGACTGGCGAGAAGAAATCCAGCAACTTGCCTGTTGGGCTGAAGAATTAGATGACAAGTGGTCACAGAAATCTGCGAGTTTTTGAAGTGCCGGTCATGTGACTTCACAGATCTCAACACATCTACCGGGAAGCAAGTGTGACTGGTTCAGCTGACAAGAAGTGATGATTTTTACTGGTACCACTTCTGTTCAGACTACTGGTGGGGACGCCTAGTGATGAGTTTTGCTGGTACCAGTCTGTTCAGACTACCGGTGGGGTCACCTGTTTTACCGGTACTAGTTCTGTCCAGACTACTTTGGGTGCTGTTCCTGTGGAGCCTGTGAAGAAACCCCCTTCAGTGGTTACCAGTGATCAGCCCTTTTTGATTCTGGAAACCCCACCAGTGTACTGTCCTCTGGTGTGACTGTTGGGGGTACCGGTTCCAGTCATGTTCCTCCTTCAGTTAGACCAATTAATCTGTCTCTCAGCCAATGTTTAAAAAATGGATGTATTGATGTGGGACAGATGGCATAAGTTTGCAAAAAACAGAAACACCCTGAAGGGCAACAAATAGAACACATCCTGACATTAAACATGTACTAGGCTACCACCTTGAGTATCAAGGATGTGCCCTGCATTAAAAGAAATAAACTTTTTGCATAGTTAATGGATATATTTACCAAAATTTATTTCACTTACAAAATTTCAACATAGTTTATACAAACAGGAAGTGCAGAAAAAGTGTCTATATTACTCCAAACACAGAAAATTGTGTTCCTGTATCTAAATGCTTTATACTGTTAATACATTTAAGTGGATATTTTAAAGTGACAGTAATTTTCTGATATTGAAGTTTTTTGTTTGGCGAGGAACTCTGTCCCAAAATGCCATCTGTCAGTTTTAAAAAGGCATATTTTGGGACAGAAAACTATGTCTACCTTCAGTGGTTACCAGTGATCAGCCCTTTTTTGATCCTGGAACCTCCACCAGTAGCCGGGGGCCACGGTGGCAGAGTGGTAACACTCTCGCCTCCCACCTCTGCGGCTGGGGTTCGATCCCCGTCATGGCCGTAAGTGGGAAAGCTGGTAGTTGCTTGCCGTTGGTCGGCAGTTTACAGTACAGAACCCTAGCGAACTATATGTACTGGTTTCCTCTGCCCTTCCAACTACCCGTTGTGATATGACCTGTACAGTGTTGAAAGCGACGTAAAACCCCCAATAAACAAACAAATCCACCAGTAGCCTGTCCTCTGGTGTGACTGTTGGGGGTACCGGTTCCAGTCTTGTTCAGACCACCGGTGAGCCTTCTCAGAGGGTTCACCTACCAGAAGTTGCTGTGACCATTGAGACCCTTCTCTCCCCGGTACCAGTCCTGTTCAGGCTACCGGTAGGGTCTCTAGCCAACCAGTAATGAGGGATACCTTCACCAGTTCTGCTCAGACTGCTGGTTGTGGTCACAGAGATCCAGTAAAGGGCTACCGGTTAAACAGGATTACCAGTTACAGAGACTTGCTGGTGTCACACAGCAGGGTTACCGGTTACAGACAGAGAATTAACAGTTAGAGAATTACCGGTTACAGAGAATCTGCTTTTCCCATCCTTACTGGCAAGAAACCAGCTTCAAATTCAGTGCTGACAACAGGTTCACCGGTTACAGAGAATTGATGTAGACAAGTTAGTTAGACAGGAAGTTTCTTCTAAAAATTTCCTTTAACCAACTGGTTACAGAGCCTACCGTCCTTGTGCCAGCCTACACAACCTTCAGTGACAGTTGCTTCACAAGAACTGAGAGATACTGGTACAGACCTGTGCTATCCCAATTCTTTGCTTACAGAGCTTTCTCCCAGAAAATTTTGGTTACAGAGAGACACCAGCCTACCGGTTTGACCAGTTACAGAGATTGTTGGTTTGCAGAGAAAGCCTGCTGAATCCACCACTGAGGATAGGAAGAAGGCAACTTCATATGTGCCTATCCTTGATAAGAAGTAGTTCAACTCGCCCAGTTCTGCCAACTCCAGTGAGTTTATGCAGAACTGTAGAGCCACCAGGAACCGGTTACAGAGCATTGCTTCACCTATAACCATTTGGGCCTGGTACTGGGCAGGTCTCCAGGACTGACTAACAGACCAGCAGAAGTTCTTTAAGTGTCCAAGCAATAGTGTTAGGAATCAGTCTAAAACATCAGAATCGATGAGTCGGTAATTCTAGGCGATCGATTATCGTTTTTTCTGCTTGCTTTGTAAGAAAGACTGAATATTCATTTTTCACCGAAAATAATAAAGTAGACTTCTGATAGGTCAGTTGTGAAAAAAATCCAGGTTATTTAGTCACAGTTTTTGGTAGGGAAGGGGGTATGTTAGTCAGTCAGTAGGTTAAAAGAGTCAACAAGTATGTGTATCATCAATAATATAATAATCTATTAAGTTAGCCTTAACAGTTATACATTAATATTTATTTCCATCCTCCCTTTTCATCACCAAAAATCATTTACAGTGTTTTGAGTGTAACTTCAGCAGATTAGCAACCAATCACGCTTTAAATGAACAATATTCCCACCAATTTTGTTCACCCTCACTCTGTGTTACTGTTTTTATAACACATATGATCCTCACTCTTTCTTAATTTTACTTCAAACTGAAGGTATCTCCCTACACCTTCAACAAGTCAGATACCAGGGCACTCTTTTTGCATGTTTATGTTACTGTAAAGCATTTGTCTATTATTCTATAAAATTTCTCTCATCCTGAAAAAAATATTCCATGAATTTCCTTTTTTAAGCAGATCTTCATGATCTATTCATTTCATATAATTATAATTTCATAGATACTGTACAATTCTAAGTATGACAATGTAGTAAACATTTCAGTTTTGTTATTCAACAAAATTTGTCAAAAATATTCATGGCAGACTGCTAAAGTATTACAGTACTGTGATCTCTCTCCACTTGATTTATGGTCAAGGTCGTTATTCCCCATTTATAGGGAGTATGCATGTTGTGTGTGAAGCAGTGAAAGTTAAATTTCATTCAGGTTGAACTTAGTTTATTGTGTTAAAAGATCTTCTAAATACACACAGAAATTTCTAGTTTTAGTTGTATCCAACAGGAAGTAGATGACAGTGAAAGAAACATGGCAGATAATGTAAACAAATGTTATGCAAATAAAATATTAAATATCTGTAGAAGAAGGGGAAATTAGGTGTTTTATAAATCTTCCTTTTGGTTCACAATCAATTCTTAAAATGAGAATTGCTTTTCTACATCAAAAATTTTAAATAGACGTCGAATCGATTTTCTGTTGAATCGTAGGACCACTACCAAACAGCTGTTTAGGCCAACCAGTGACTGCCCAAGGAAACTGGTTACAGAGGAAAGGAATTGTTGGACCAGTCACTGGTCCTGGTGAAATGACAGGACATCCTGCCTACTCTTTCAGGACCTAGCTGGTCAGACAATGGCTTTAGATAAGATGAAGACTTGTCCAACATCTACCAGTCAATTTCTTATCAGACCTCACATTAGACTGGCCATCCAGTTTGCCCCTTTATCCAGCCTGTGACCAGTGTCAGCTGACCCACAAGAGTTTGCAAGCCCAGTCTTCCCCTCAAGATTACAACCCGTTTTGCCAGTTTTCAAAACTCAAGCAATGGGGAAAAGTCTGTTAATCAGACCAGGGTTCACCAATTTTATAAATGGCTATTAGTGTTTTTTCCTATGTGGATCGGCGAGATCTAGCCTATAACCAGTGTTGACAATGTTTTTTTGGCTCAACCTGCCTGCTCAAAACTTAGGCTGTCCTAGGGGCCAGCCCAAGTTCATAAGAAATCTCCCAGGAAGGCTACACCCTCACCTTCGGGAAACGACCAGCTTGACCAGGTCTCCAGGCAGAAGTGGCCCAGTATTCTGAATAACTCAGATTGAGAAACAACGGGAACAATCTTAACCTCTCTTCAGCAAGGGGAGTGGATAACTTCAAGGTTGTCTACTCCCTTACCCCATTCTTCCAACAAGGAAGTACTGGAGTTTTTCATGTCCAGGGTCTTCTCCATCAGTTCAATCACTCCCCTTTGGTCTGTTCACAGTACAATGGGAGTATTTTCTCGGTGGTGGCGGAGGTCTAACTTTGGCTTTACAGAGTACCACAATCCACCAGTACGACTGGTTGGTTAAAGCCAGTTCCCACTAAGCTTGTCTCCAACATACACAGTCTCTAGGAGCTCAGTGTCAGGAGTAAGTTTGAATGGTAACATAAAAAATTTAAACTGGACCTCGAGCATGTCTTCGACTTAGTAGGCTTCCAGGTGGCTTAGAAGAGGGTAAGGTCAGAAGGGCCCTAGAGCATTGGTAGACCTTGAATGCTTATCCAGAATCTTCTCGGACCTACAGGCCCGGTCTGGCAACTGATGCCCCTTATAGGGTTACTGACAGCCATGGAGAAGCAAGTGCACCTAGGTCGCCTCCACATGAGGCTGATTAAATGGCACTAGAAGAACTGGAGGGTACCAAAATCACTAGAAAAGGTGACCCCGGTTCCCTCCACCCCCATCTTAAGTGGTGGCTGCAGGAAGACAATGTGCTTCAAGATCAACCATTACACCCACTAAATATGCTCTTCAATCCTTAGATGCATCAAAGAAGGGTGGGATGTTCACATAGGGGTACACACTGCAAGGGGAACCCGGTCCCTTCCAGAATCAAGTTACAAAACTATCTGGAACTAAGGCAGTCGTTTGGCCCTTAAAGAATTCCAAGATCTCTGGTTGAACAATATTGCTGTCATAGCTACAGACAACACAATGGTGGTTGCGTGTAATAAGGAAGAAGGGAGGGATGAAGTTGGGCCCTCTTTGTGCCCTACCATGGAGAATCCTGATCTGGTATTCCAGGAAACATGTGACTCGTTCCAGCTCAACACATTCCAGGCGGCTGAATGTCCCAACCAGCTCTCTCAACCATTCAATCAAACTCCTCACGGGAATCTGTCAAAATTAGATCTGCGTGCATGGCTCCTAGAGCCTCAGCTATCAAGGAGCAGGGTTTCTGAGGCAGTGGCAGCAGGAATTGAGGCTCCTCAAGAGGATCAACCAGCATCTAATGTAATAAATAAGAGATCTGACATTGTGATATAAACGTGCCTCAAAAAGTAGCAAAATAATATCGAGTAACAACAATTCCTAAGGTGTCCGTACAAATTTCAGTATCATAGTACTCATATGTTAGATATGAGCAGAACAAACTATTCTTTGAAAAAATCCCTTAATTTCTTGTATTTTCCAAGCCTTAAGACAATATCTTATTCAAGCCATCTCGCTTAATGGGTAAAATCTTACACGTGAATGCAGTACTTAACACAAATGATATAGCTGAATAATTTATTTCATTGAAATGTTGAATTTATCCATAGTTTCATAGTTGTAAGCAAAACCCTATTTTTTGTTTCAATAGAAAACAAAAAAGGGCATATTTATCACAGCATTATTGAAGAGTCATTGAATCACACACCACTAACTATGTCATTCTCTTTTACGATGTTTAGTAGCAATAATCCGATTTTATTACACACAAGAACATACTAGAATTCTTTAAATATTGACAAAGATTGATTTCCAGACTGACCATCTTTTGGAAAATTTTCTATCATAATCATTTACTTTAGATAACCTGTCTTGTTCTTGATGCTTTGTTCACTCGGTCAAGGTAGGTAGCACGCTTTCTCATCCTGCTGCGCTCCAGTACGGGGTCCCCCAGGGCACCCTCCTTGGTCCAATTCTATTTTCCCTCTACACTAACCCATTCAACTGAATCATTCACTCTCACAGTAGTATAAACCAACATTTCTACGTTGATGACACTCAGTTATACATAACACTCTCCCCAACAAATTTCTCTCACTCTATACAAAAACTAGAAAACTACCTAAACAACATTTCATTTTCTCATTCTCATACCATGTGTCACAGGTCATAAAGTCCACCAGAGTTCATGTGAGAGACCTCAATAGAATTCGTCCCCTTCTAGACCTTAATACATCCATTCTTTTAGCAAATACTTTGGTTAGCAGCAGATTGGATTACTACAATTCCCTATTCTTGTCACTCACAGATTTTGAGTTAAGAAGATTGCAGTTAGTCCAAAACTCACTCTGCAGGGTTGTCACCCATTCTCTAAATACTCTCACATTACCCCTCAACTGAAAAAAACTTCACTGGATCCCTGTCAAATATAGGATACAATTCAAAATTGGTCTCATTACGTACAAAATTCTCGACCAGGTTCAACCAGTTCCACCAGAGAATTAATTCATCCCTACACCTCTTCCAGGAATACAAGGCAAAGCACCCCCAAACTCAAGTTCCGTAAGGTTTATAAATCAGTCAAACTTTTCTCCAATTCTTTCAGTCACTATACCCCAGTTCTTTGGAACTCTTTCCCCTTCCAAATAAGAAATAGCCACTCTGTAGAATCTTTAAGGGAAACACCTCAAAACCCACCTTTTAAATTCCAGTTTTCCAACTTAGTGTCCTCCCCTCTTGGTCACACCCACAATTTCAGATTTCTGATCTTGAAGCCCCTCAACTCTCCTTATGATAATGAATTTTGTTAACTCAGTGCACTGAATTCCCCTTTGCGGGGAAGATATTGTGCCTGCAAAGCAGTAGATTAGATTAGATTACATGTTTAGTTTTTATTATATTTTGTAGAAGGTAGATATTAAGGTGCAGATTTTTCCTGGCGCATGTAAAAATATAACATCTGGTGCATATTAATATAAAATTTAGCGGCCAACAATGTTCATCAAAATGACTTTCTGACAGTATTTTCACTTTAATGTCTAATTTTAGAGTATTAGCCAATTTCCCAAGGTATCCATGCTTTTACATTTTCCCATAAGTCTACAGATTTGGAGCAGTTTGAAAATAAGTGATACTTTCCGGATGTTCCACCACAAACTCTACACAAATGAGATTGTGACATCTTAAGTTTACACAACAAGTCATTAGTCTTAAAGTTATTGAGTTGAAATATGGTTCAAGGTTACCCTAAAGTAGGTGTCTCTCTCAGATTGTAGGTAGAACAACTGAGCAATATCTATGAAACAACTCCAGGAAAGTTTAAGTGATTGTCCCTTGAAGGGCTGACATTGAGAAAAGTATCTTGCCCCTGTCCCCAAACTGTCCCTGTTGCAGAACCTCATGATGTTTAGATGACACCTAGTATGCCTGGGGTGATATTAATAATGAAACTTCTTATTTTCTCTCGTCCCCAGTCTATTTCAACCAATGGAGTCTTGTCCAAGTGAGATAATGTCCTGATGGGACCTTCTCCATAACCCCCTCAAAACAATGAAATACCAATCATTATGAATGAAATCAAAGGAATAAATTCTGAAAGCTGTCTTGTTTAAAAGTGGATCTCTTAGATACAATTTAATGCGGTTAGCATCTGGCGCTGATGTCAATGTAATTCATGAAGCAGTGTTGGAATAATTGTCTATAAAAGAAAACGTGCCACACACAAAAAATGTATTTTGTAATCTTCCACATGCCAGGAATTTTAGCAGATTGTACCTGAATATTGCAATATAATACAAACTTTCACTGCAAATATCATTGATTTTTGTTCAAAGTGTCAAGCGAATTAAAACACGTGCAAGCACCACAACCTTCTCCACCAAGCACCCCGATTGGAGGATCTTCTAAAATTTATCTACCACATCTAAAAACAAATAAAATATAAATTTTATTGGTTTAGGAAATTCCGAGATTTGTACCAAGTTGAGGAACTGATATCAAGTAGAAGTTATAATACCACCCCTTAAAACCATTCTAAAAGGCTTATTGTTTTGATTCTATTGTGGTAAAATACATTTAAAAATAGTGCTTGTGTCAATGAATATTTTAATCTAAAGAAACCCCCCATAATTATAGAAGACACAAGCCAAAGAAGATTTCTTTTGTGTTGAAGACCGTCCAGGATATGAAGGGTTAAAATGAAATCAAGTGAAAACTTTATGGTGAAAAGTGTATTAAATGAGGAAATGGGAAAAGTGCTAAGAATGATCAGATCAGTTCATTTGCACTGGATTATAGTATACAGAACCTTGTCTAGTATCTGGATCCAAATTGAACAGATTACAGAGCCTATGGCGGTTGTGCAATGTAAATGATTCTTCAAAAAAACCCCACAAAACCACAAGTTTTGAGATATTTTGCAATCAAACTCTGGCAAAAACATATTCTTCTGGCAGTGGTGGTGAAAACTGCTGATGGTATGGCATGATAATAAAATAGTCCACTTCCTGTAAACTTTATGGTTAAAATGGTTAAAAAATAAAGAAGAAGTTAACATTACCTATGTGTGTTCCATTTCGTCTATAGACGCCATCTTTACCTGGTGTGATGTCCCTCATCTCTACAACAGATTACACATCATGTTATTAAGTGCGAGCACTAGCAAGGCTCACGCTTCTACAGATTAGGGTTTTTTTTGGTGGTCTCTGGACTTTCATGTATTTTGGTTTAGTGTGATGAGTATCTGTCTGTTCACTGAAGTTAAGCAGCAATGGGCTACTTTAGTACTGGGTGACCGCTTCAGTACACTATTAGTGGCTCTGAGGGCTTTGAGGCTCGCACTAGTAGCCTGAAACCCCTTGTGGCCTTGTTTGTATTAAAAGCAGCTCTAAAGGCCTCAACCCACCATGCTGATTGAATCTGACTTGCTCAGATACATAGCCTCTAGAAGAGAATGGTAAACATATTCATAAAATCAGTGAAAGTTAGATAATTCCTCAAAATAATTATTTTTTTTTTGTTGACAAGATATCTAAAATCGGTTCTAGCTATATTATAAGAACTATTTACATTGTTGTTCGTGTAATTGTTGCATCATCCATGTCTTTATAGCAACAAGGAGCTATATATTTTAGCAAAGGAAGTAATGAGTAGGCCTCTTGTTGGATATGTAGAAATAAAAAGTATTTCACAAATGACTGCTGTATAAAATTGCTTGAATTTAGAAGTAAAATTGCAATGGTTACACGGGGATATATATACATACATAATTTGTCCAGTATTATAGAAATTTATGTGGACTTTACAATGTAACAATTTTAACCAACCCAATTTGTTATAGTAGTGTAGTAGCTTGTATGTTTACTGATTATTTCATTTGTTGTGACTGAATCGTATATGTTTTAACAATTGACACTTTTTATTCCCACCTTGCTTTCTCTTCTTGGCCTAATGCAAACAAGTAAATGCAGATTTTAGCAAGATAAGCAATGGGTGGGTTTCATCTTGGATAAGTATACAACAAGAAAAACCTTCTAAAAATTATATGACAATATGAAAATGACAATATCATACAAGAATATTAATCTGCATGAGAGATATCTTTTCATATTTATTTCAGGAAGAAATGTTTTCCACCTTTTTGTAAGAATACTAAGCAAAATAAGTCGATATTTTATTAAAAAATGCAAAAGAAATCTATCATGTGTAGACGCACCAGTGATTACAAAAACTTTCATTTTTCACTTGTATTTTTCCACCATTTCTTCATGGATGACTAAAAACAGCTTACACGGTGTCACAAATATTAGAGCGGTTGTGAACAGCATTGGACCAAATAGAAGCACAATGGACGTAATTAATCTTTTTATTGCATTGAAATATCTTACATAACAGACATTAGCTTTTGTCCGATGCCAGCCAGTTTCTGGAAAACCTCAGAAAAAGCAACACCCCAATGACTAACCAGATGGCGACACTCCCCTCACTCCACCAAGAACAATGCAGAAATGAGTCACACATGGCTTCATTTTTTCGATTGACACTTTACATTCACTAGAGTCTCTACTTTCTCTGTTATCAGGTCATCTGTTTGATTTTGGGTGAATATAGTACTTAGTTGCTATGTTTTTGGCTCACTAACTATCATGGCCTCTGTTGAAAAGATAACTGAGATCTTGGGAACATTTAAAGGCCATGTTTGATCCTCCTCAAAAATATACAGACGTAGAGAGAAGGGTATTTTCTAGGATCTGTGACGGGTTTGTAAGTTGTGAAGTTTATTTTCCCCCAAACAGCTGAGTAGACTTCTTACTGCTACCTATAAGATTAAGAATGAACAAAGTCTTTCTGATAAAAGGGTAATGGACCCTTTTAGTGACTGCATTGCACGCTGTTAAGTCTTCTGATAAATCCAATAGACCTGCTGTGCCTCCGGTTTCTTCCAATCTACCTTCTTTTCTTTCTCACTTATCAGATTATGTGTCTGTCGCCAAAAATGCGTTCTTTCATTCTGGCATTGCTACTTCCTATCCTGCGGGCGCATCCGCCCAGGACCAGGATTGACCAGTTCCGGCAGTTAGTGAGCCTACTCCGGAAATGAAGTCTCCTTTACAGATCTTTACAACTTACCTTACCATTTGTCTAGTGACCAGGAACTGGTCTTCAATACTAACCCCCAGGAATTATCTCGAGCTCTTTCTCCAACTTAGCCGGCTCCAGAACAAAGAGAAGATGATTGGGAACTTACCGGTTCCAAACCGGAACTCCCACCAAAAACTGAGCCCAGTGTGTCAGAAGACCATTGCTACAGAGAAATTACATCTTATATAGACTAGAATTTTGAACCTGTTCTAGAAACTACTGCAGCTTCTATTCCTAGCCAAAAAAGAAAGTCAAGATATATATTATATCTTTGTATAATTTATTCTTTGTAAACTTGCTTAAAGACAATCCGCTCACTGGAATCAAATTGCAGCCTATAGGAAAGGTATCAGTTCAGTTGGCAGCAGATTCTGCTGTGAGTGGAAAGCCACAATCCAGACTGGTTATCAGACTCTCAATTCAGACATGGAGGCTTCGATATGGATCAATTCCTCAGCCCTTCAAAATCGCAGCTATGCTGATATGGACTTCAGCCTGTCAAAGATGTGTGCATTCTGTATTTACAAAAGGGTAGTAGCAAAAGAGACACAGTCAGGCACAGAACAGAATACAACATGCAAAAAATGTTTTTTCTGTAAATCAGCATCTCTCTGCCTAATATGTTCTAAATGTCCATTTTGTTGTTCACAATCCACCGGAGGGGGCCGATGTCATCAAGTTTGGCAATGTGGGCTGGTCAGTGTTCCAGCCCAAAAATAGTGTCGAACCTTGAAGGAGGGTTATACACTCATCTCAAAGTCAAACCACTTCTAGCCAGACATCCTCTCATTCTTAGTGGGTATGCTAATCCCCCAGGAACAGCTACCTACAGGAGGCATTACATACAAACAAGCCATAGACAAACAGGCCATGGAAATTGTCAAGGTTCAATCCTCCTTGGGGTTTTACAACAGACTTTCCCTGCTTGCAAAACCAAACAACAGATAGAGACAGATACTAGATCTGACCACCTTGAACACATATCTGAATGTCAAAACACTTGAGATTATAAGACTGTCTCTAAGAAAATGCAAATGATCCAGACAAGAAGAATGCTTGCACAGTACACAAACCATCACACCACTATGTCAAGACATAGGCTGCTTGGTGAATGCTCAAAAAAGCAGAACCTATCCAAAACAGGTGTTCAACTTCGTAGAATATCAATACAGTCTAGTATTAGGCATAGTCACAAACAAGTGCCCTCTGGCGGTCTTCACATGTGACCAATTCACTGGCACCTGAAAAGAACCTGTTCATGAGTCCCTAGACGCAGATCCCTATTCCAAGGTCCCCCCACATCCATCTAAAATCTTAGACAGAGGAAAACAAAGGCTGGATACCTATTTGAGAGACTTTACTGCCAAAGGTGTTTGGGCAGTCCCAGAAACCAAATTACCCCAAAATTACTGAGAACTGAAGACAGTCCTCCTTGCCCTGAAAAGACTGGAGCCCATGTCTCGGCGTCCAGCCATTCTAATTTTCTTGGGCAACACCACAGTTTTCTCTTATATCAAACACGACGGGAGGTATAGGATCAGGTTCTCTCTGTGCTCTCCTTTGGAGGATCCTATCATGATGTAACGCCCATCAAATTGTTCTGTCAGCCTGTCACATTCCAGGCCACTTGAATGTAACTGCGTACAAACTAGCACAGGCAAGAGATTTAAACAGAGTGGTCTCTCTACAAGGATATATTTGAACAGATCTGCCACATGTGACACCATCCTCAAATAGACCTGTTTGCCACCAGAGAGACCACGCCCTAATTTATGTCTCCAGTCCACGGCAGTGTATGCCCTAAGTCTTTCATTTGGCAACATGGGATTTTGTGGCATTCAAACTAGCCGAGACACAATTATAAGAAAACAATGTTAATAGTCCTGGGGTGGCGGAACATGCCATGATTCTGGGACCTGGCTACAATATCATCCCAGAATATCTGGGAACATTGATTCATTGTAGCAAAGAGAATTGAGGCTTCTCAAAGAAGCTCAACCAGGGTCATCTGTAAACCAAGTTGGCCCTTTTTGTCTGGTGATGTAACTCATATAAGGTGGACATCAACACACCTTCTATAAAGGAAATTGCAGGTTTCCTCTTGCACCTACCTTTTTATGAAAAAATATTTACAACCTAGCACCATCAAATAATACGGGTCTGCCATTGCAGATAAAATTGGTAATGTCAATCTTAACATCAGTCATAACGTTTTCTGGAGAGTTTCCATAGAGATAGGCCTAAAGGCCATAGAGGGATTCCCAGTTGGAACCTTTCCTTGCTTCTGCATCAATTAACCAAGCCTCTGTTTGAACGAATCAAAATAGCTTCACTGAAACATCTGACAATGGAAAATTTTTATGTTATGTTTAGGCTTGGGAAAATGCTAGAGTGAAATTCATGCTTGGCTCAACAAGACATTATACATCAAACATCAAGACTGGTCTGAGGTGTCTCTGTATACCTTTCATAGCTTCTTGTTTAAGAATCAGTTGGTGAGATATAGACCAGACAGTGTGGCTCTGGATGTTATTCTGGCCTTGGCCCCAACTCCAGATAAATCTCTAATAAACAGAGAGATCTCTCTGCCCAGTGCGAGCCCTAAGGAATAACTTGGATAAGACCAATAATTTGAGGGACAATACGGAGCTAGTTTTTGTCTCCTTTAAACATTGTTTCAACAAGGATAAATCCCCTGCCACCATTTCTTTATGGATCAAGAAAACAAACATCTTATTTAATCATATCTCAGATTAGGAATCCTTCGCCTTGCACCAGGTTAGGCGCAATGATATCCAGGCCTTTTCTCCTTTCAAGGGCATTCCAAGGAGATGTCTCCATCGAACAGATCTTTTAGCGTGCAATTGGAAATGTCACAACACCTTCACACAGTTCTACTTGAGGGATGTAATTTGGTCTGATTCTGAGCTGTATCATTTGGGACTAGTGGTGGCTGCCCAACAGATCAGTCATTAGTCCATGTAATTCTGTTCGCTTGTCTAAAATGTATCATAGTGTTTTTCTGTATTTCTTCCTTTAAGGTTAAGACCTCTAATCTTTCCTTTTTGAACTTTTTACCCACCTAACAATGGTTGACGCTTTGAGGCTCACTCCTCCCCAACCTGCATGGGCCTTCTCTTTTCATCACCTGAGACTGATTCTTTTTCTTCTCTTCTTTGACCTCAGAGGAGGAAAAAGACTGGGGCCATCAGGTCTGGTAACTGGTTAACTGTTTCATAGAAAAAGGACCATTGGAGTTTATGATTTTCTATTTAATTTAAGTCAGTCTTCTATTAAGCTACCATTCATCTATTGGGTCTTTCTGTTTCATGATTTATGGAGTCTGGAGAGTGCTGTTATCTGGCGAGTCCTTGGGGTATGGCCGGTCTGGCCGGAGCATAGCTCAGGAAGTCTTTCTCTGATGTTTTGCTTGGCTGGTTGACACTGGACTATAGCTGATATCTGTTAGGTGAGATATTTACTTAGGAAAAAGCCCACAACTGCTTTCTGCTATGCCACTCATTTGCAATTGTTGGGTTTAATGTTATTCTATGATGTCAAAACTGCCAGTCATTACACATTTCAGAAAGAAAATTGCTTAGCCACGTAAATGTCCTCCTGGATCTTATTTTAACTTATGTTGCATTTTTCTGTAACAATTTGAATGATGCACTGTGTACACCCTCTCTTTTGTATGTGGAATCCATAACTCAGCTGGCATTAGTGACACTGGCACTCAAGGATTAGTGTGTTAGTGTTATGAATATCTTTGTATCAGCTCCCTCAGTCCTTATCCTGAAAAAGAGCATTTGTGTCAAACCTGTATAATCTGGATTCTGCAAGAACATTTAAAAATCATTTAAATATTACCAACGTGGCCAGAAAATATGGTACATTTGGCCAACTGTAAAAGATCCATTTCACTAAAATTTTCAATGTAAAATATGTTAAAATTTGTCCAAACATCTATTCAATTCTATCCGAGACTTCTATAGTGCCTAATCGATGCCAAGACAGACTTTAAGATGCAATACAGAAACCAATTTAACAGTCATTATTCCACAGACATAATCAGGATGATAACATGGAGTTGTTTGGTGGTTTATATGCTAACATGGGAAGGGCTTTTTAAAGGGAAAAAAGTTTAGCATTTTTCTGAAACTGGCAAGAGTTTGGGCAGTATAAACATCATCAGTAACTCCTTCCAATCTGTGGGAGCATCAGACTACTGTGAAGAAAGTTATAAACCAAAGTGGCCATTTTGAAGATGGAGCGAAATTCAACTGGTAGCCAATGTAGTGTTTTGAGAATAGGAAATGCCAAAAGCCAAAAAAGCTACAATTTTTGTGACACATAGGAACAAACGGCTGGGTGGGTGTCACATCCGAAGTCCCTATGTTATTCAAAACTTTTGCAAACACTTTTTGAACATGTTTAGTCAGAGTCAGAGTCGAACCACAGGCCTAGATTCCTGACTGATTCAGCTGGGCAGTGGACCACCCAATGTGTCATCTGTGAAAAGTATAACTTGTTGACATCCACTTGATTTAACTGTACATCTGCTCAATAGCAGAAAATGCATTCTTCTGAGACAAAAGCACATAAAGTTGGGTATCATTGGCATAAAAACGAAACCTTTGTATTGGCCAGTCACCAATCTAAGGGTAGTAGTGTACAAAGGAAGCATCGAAGGGCCCAAAGCAGAACCTTTTGGAACATCAAACAGAAATTTACGGAGATCATACAAAATAGAGCCAGTGTTTATCGACTGATAACAAGAAGTTAGGTAAGTAGAGAAAAATTAAAGAACAGAGCCCCCAACTCCAGACAACTAAGGATAGGGAAGTGATCAATGGTGTCAAAGGCAACAGTTCAAGCAATACCAAGGCAGTAGTCTTGCCTCTTGACAGAGATAGGTGAACTTCATTTATATGGAGAGAGGCGCTGTCTCAGATGAATGACTTGTTTTCTAAGCAGTCACGGACATGGACATGTTCTAATAGCTGCTTAGCAAGGAGCAAGCAGGCGAAACGCCTTCTTAAGAACAGGAGTAATGGCAGCAGTTTTGAAGCCATCCGGGACATGATGAGGAAATGTAAACTTTGTGACAGCAGTAAGATATCATTGCATTCCTTCATGAGAAATGTTGGCCATGGGTCTAGCAGGCAAGATTTTGTTGGTGAGTTGTTACCAGCTATTTTATTTACAGTATCTTCAGAAACTTCACTTACGGCAGTAATTTTTGGTAGGTCATAAGGAGAATGTGTCAGAAGGAACAAAACTATCCCTGATCTTGATGTTGTCTGAAGATAAGATTTATGGACAATATGCTTTTAAGATAATTTAACACAGGTTAAAAATATTATGTAGACTGCTATATTTTTATTCATTTATGAAAGTTTGTTAAGATAATCTGGATTGAAGTTTAAGATAAGAAGTGTTTTTTTGTTAGTGGTGGTAAGTTTTCTCTCAAACTGCCTTATATAAATGGTGATGTATGTCAATATTTTGAAAAGTGCAATTGCTATTCTCATCAGAGGCTGGAATTGAAATATCATTTTATTGTGTTAATACATCCTATCCAATGGACAATTGCTAAACCTGTTTGCCCAGACCGGCCCACCAAACAACAGAAAAAGTCGTCCTGTGTTTCCACCAGCTGGCTGGTCCCACTGTGCATTCAGCAGGTGGCGCATCATACTTCTTTCATGTCGAGACAGTGTGACGTCATAGCATCTTTTTGTACTGTGAA
This sequence comes from Sabellastarte sp. h YS-2021, assembly GCA_964017235.1. Classification (NCBI taxonomy): domain Eukaryota; kingdom Metazoa; phylum Annelida; class Polychaeta; order Sabellida; family Sabellidae; genus Sabellastarte; species Sabellastarte sp. h YS-2021. The sequence continues at coordinate 114,224,249 of OZ024933.1, forward strand.
AGTTTTTCAAGTGAATTTTGGTTACGTATTATTGCATTGCATTTCTAACAACTCATATATAATTGTGGCTTCACCTGGTCAGAAACAGGGTGTTTGTGGACATTAAATGTTGTAATTCGATTCTCACACTTACTGTGCTTGTTGCAGAGATAAAGGAAAAGGCAATAGCCCCTGTATCAAGAAGCAAGATTGCCAGCATTGCAACGTCTTAACTCAGGACCAGAAATCACGTTTAGCAACACCCTTCATCAAAAGAAGAAAGAAAAATGTGATATGAAAGCCATCCAAGAAGAATCGGAGTAGCACCCTTGTTGATCCAGTTTTGGTTTCAGTTCTTGGGGTAGCGGAAGACAGACAGGATTTGAACTCAGAAGAGGTGAGTAGTACCCCTGGTGCAAAAGCCAAGAAGACAAATGAGTTCAGAAGAGCCGAATCCGAAGAATCCGGCGTCTCCGTGGTACTGGACTTGGCAACGGCTATGGACAGATGATTTCTTAAACTTGATTTTTGGTGTTGCGCCTTAGAGTCTGCCTAGCAGAGATTAAGCGCTATAAAAGTACAGAATAGAATAGAATAGAATAGCAGAAATGCAAAAGACGAGAAGACAGATGCAAGCAAAGAAAGGGACATAACTATGAAGACTCATGGCTCACTGGCTAAGGTTGCAAAAAGTTCTACACACAGTAAGCTGGAGCAGTTGGATCAGAAATGGTCGGAACATTGTAGCAGATTGGAGGCTATGCTCTTGCCAAAAGCATTCAAACAGCCAGAGCCGGTTTTTCAACCAGTGGTTGTTTCTCCAGCCAAGCCTCCACAAGCCGGTGCTGTTGACAACACACAGGCCTTCTTTGAACTTTAACCAACTGACCACTACTCACCGGCCAATCTTCATCAGCAGCCTGCTCACTGGTCTAAGTGACTGATATGGATACTAGTTCTGACTCAGCCTCATGAAGTGCATGAACTCCCTACTGGCCAGGCAGAGGAAGGCAAGTTGTCAGATCTGGATCAGGAAATTTCTGTAACCGACACCGACCAGACTGCCACTGAAGAACAGAACTATAGGGAAACTGCATGGTGTACGTTCTTACATGGGCGGATCACATATACCAGACATTGATTCAAATATTTCCAGTGCTGAGGATAACAGCAGACGACTAGCTATGCAGAAAAATGGACAGTTTGAACCTTACACTTGTGCAAGGATACCCATCCAGAAGTTCAGAAGCAGGAGGTCTGCAAAGGGACCAGTTTGTCAAACCAGGTAAATCTCATGGAAAGTGGTACGGGCTCCACCCCACCCAAGACAGACCAGCTGGTTCTGGGTTGTTTTGGCATTGCAACTCATCCAAGTTGAACAGTTGATATGTGGCAGTGAGCATGTATCAGTCGGTGTCCCACGACATCCCAAATCTTCAAATCTAAACCACTAATAGGTTACAAAAGACTACCATATCTGAAAGACTTGCTAACTAGCAGCAATATTAAATTCCCACCCTCACCACCCACTTATGCCCCTCATCCCTTTATCTCTGTCTGTACTAGATTGAGCAAGTGCACTTACTGTCCCAAACTTAAAACGCTGGACGAGTTCACCAGGTTCCATACCAAGAGAGTTTTTAAATGTCAGACACTACCACCTAAGCATAAAGTTACACGGGAGTTAAGTAATGTAGTTGACATTATAAATTGTAATAAATGTGGTCTACAGTATATTGGGGGAAACCATAAGACCAATCAGGAATAGAATGCATGAACTCTACAGCAGTGTCCAAAAATTCCATCCTGAAAAAATCTACTCCAGTCTCTAGACATTTCACGCAGGATCAACATTCTGTTAAAAATATGGAGTTCAGCATTTTGCAATGGTAAGAAGAAAATAAATTAGTCTACTAGGCGCAAGGTGAGGAATTATATTACATCTGGGCATTATGCCCGATCCACCGAGCAGGCATAAACATATCTGTGTAAGGCTCTGCCCTCTCATTGCACCCTTTACCCAGGTGCACCATTATTTTATTTTTTATGGCTTGAAAATTGCTTGTCTGCACAAATACCAAAACATCAAGTCTAAAATTTGGACAGATTTTAGAGACGCCAGAAACTCAGTGAAAAAAAAACAACTGTGTCTGCAGGCCTTTGTACACCCAACCACAACTTTATTTAATACTTTTACTGGCATATATGTTACAAGAAATAAACTTTATGTATAGATGTTATGTACGCATTGTATTTATTCACAGAAATATGTGACAAAAAACACGAATATTAAACTTCACACCTTTGTAAATTCTGAGAATTCCTTGCGGATTCTATGAAAATTTAACTGCATGACAAGGACCCCTGTGACATGAACTGACTGACTTTATGGTACTTACTTTTCTTCATCTTACACAAGATGACAAGAGTGACCATCAAAGCTGTAGCCACCAGGAACAACATTACTGCAAGAAGAATTACTGCTATCAGCAGTTGCTTGGTGAGGTCAGTTTCAGTGGTCACGTCTGGTTCAGAAAAATATAAGCAGTTTTGACTTTTAATTCATTTTGCCTGAAAACTGCTGATACATATTTCAAATCAGTAGTTTAACACACAAGTTAGTAAAAGTTAAAGTGACAATCTGACAGTTGGCTTAACCAGTTGTATCACAGCAAAATAAAGTGGCACATCTGCTATTTTATTGTTCCTTTTAACAAATTTGACTCACCATCCTGAATGCTGGTGGAAGTCAAACAAATATTTTACATCTATAGGGTACAAATGCATTACATCTGAAATTTCTGAAAAACGTTTAACTTTACCACCTTGGTCGCTATTTTTAATTGTGGGGGAATCAGAAATCATATTCATCTTGGAAATCATAATTGATGAATTGATTTTGATGTGTTTTCATTGCCATGAACATTCTGTACAAATTTGGTGAGGATATGTTCGTAAATGGAAGAGATATAAAGCCTCTGTTACATCCCATTGTAAGTGCACAGACACGTGCGATCTCCCTGCTAGTGTTGCAGGTGCTCGCCATTTACATAAGCCTCTCTTACATCCCATTGTACATGCATGTATGTTTTGGTTACAGAGAGAATCAACTTATTTGCAAGGGACACTTAAGCTACACTTGAGATTTTATAACAGAATCTCAAGCTCGCAGAGACCCTACAATGAACCCAGCAGGCAATAGGATATCAAAAGAAATAAAAAAACACTGGGTAAGGCATCCAAAACTCATGCTTATTTGAAATGACATCATATTTTAAATGTCAAACTGATCTTTAGTGACCCAGTCTATTTGACATCTCCAAAAGCCATACAAATGACATCTAGTAGTCAAGTATAAATTTGATATCAGCATAACACATCAATATGATGACCCAATTTGAAAACTGGATTGGCATCGTGTCTATATGACATCAATGTGATGTACTGATTTTAAAATCTGATTGACATCATTTTGCAAGTCCTTAAACCAATTTTTAGTAATAAAAGTTTGGTTATAAAAATTTTGTTTTTTTTGATAGATAATATTGTGTACATTGCTTAAACCCCCAATATACAAGTGCCATTTGTGTACACTTCCATGTACAAAAAACAGATTATTCCATGGGAGCAAATAATGAATGTCATATGTGAACCAGTTGGGGAAATTTATACCACTTGAAAATCTCAATCTTTGGCTTGGTTGTGAACCCTAAAGTGTACATTTGAAATCAACATATTTCTTAAAGATTTTTGCTGTCACACACACAACATTTTAGTTACAGTTTTGTCTATACCAAAAAATTAACTATTTCTATCAAAGCAACATCACACAGACTAGAGGCCAAGTTGGTTAGCAGGTTCACCATCTAATCACAGGTTGTCACCTCTGCCTGGGTTTGCCCCTACTCATGTGAAAAAGCTGAGGGCCTGTCCTAATATGACCCTGGCTTTTGTACAGGATGTAAAACCCAACTTTGACTTAGACAGAGTAGATAAACGTTTCCGACTTAAACATCATTTAGACATCCATACAATGTATTGGTAATATTCATAAAAATGATTTCATAATTTTATAGAATACTGATGTCAATCTATTCTCAAATGATATGATGAGACTCCACTTTAAATGTCTTAACAAAGTAAACATCATATTAATATCATTAAGATGTCAGAAACAATGCCTGAGTAGAATATCATGTCACATATTATTCAAACATAATATTTTCATCATTTGACATGACTACACAGTCATGTCGCGGTGGTGTCAATTTTATGTTATAGTGTAACAGAACAAAGTTATGATGTCAAGGATTAGACTTTTGCAGGTCATCAAGATATGAGTTATACATTGAAGACAATATATATTTGATGATTCATGAGTTTGACATTTTTTTTTATGTCATTGAATAGGATAATCAAGATCATGTTATCATCTAGTTGATATTATAGGTATGTTACTGACATAAAGTCATGATAGTTACTTGATGTCATATACTGACATGAGCAAAACATGAATTGGACCTGTGCCTGCTGGGAAACTTGGCATGCACATTATTCTCTGCATACAGCTTGGCTTTTGACGCTGTTGTTGGGAGAACACACCTTTGTTTGCATGTGAAAGCTTTACAGGGCTTGCACGTATAACTCCTGTACGGCCTATAGGTAGTCGCAGACTGTTCTTTGATATTCTGTGACACTGTTGTTGGGAGAATACACCTTGTTTGCATGTGCGAATCTCTACTACCCCACTACCAGGCTATGCTCATATTTTTTGACAATATTTGAAGCACATTTTCGTGTGTATACACATACCATAGGATGTTTTCCCAAGCAAACTCACACATGCACACACCCACAGGTATGGAAGGCATTCCGTAATCTCTCGACCCCAGCCTTCGGCCGTTGGGGGATAATAAATCCACATTAAAACTTGAGGACGTTGTCGACCATAATTAATTAAATGTTTTCGTGGATTCCCAAATGCAAAATTGGGGGGTGGGGGGCACAGATTTCTTGTAGAAATTATATAATTGCACTTTTAAAACATTCCTGAAAGGTTTATTGCACTTATTTTATGTTTGTAAAATATAAGCATAATTGGCCCTTGTATCAATGAATATTGTAAACTAAAGAAATCAGCATAACTATACAAACAACTTCAAAGAGCCTTTCCTGCCCAAAATAATGCAAAGTTATGGACAAAGTCAAAGTTGGCAAAGTTATGGAGTGGAGCAGTAGAAATTTCAAACGTAGGTGTTGTTATAAGCCAGATTAAGCCCATAACCGAGATCATATGTTTATTTTATGACAGCTTAGTATATGTCATGTTGCAGCTCATGAAAAAGTTGATGAACAGTTTTGAAAGAAGTTGTGTAAGTGCATTACTTCGGAAAACATAGGATACTTTAACATTCAGCTGACTGCTGAAAAGTGAGGAACTGATAAAGCTATAACTCACTTTGTTGTTTTTTTGGAAGACTTTAAAACCATTGGACCATTCATTCATTCCTTCTTTGCTTTTAGGAAATAAATTTAGATATGAACAAACATTTTAAGGAAGCAAATATATATTTCTGTACAATTTAACCCTTATAATTTAATAAAGGATGGGTTTATTTATAATTAAAGGTGGACATAAAATTTCTTTATAATAATGCCCTAGTAATGCAAATGCAATTGAAATATGCATTACTTTCAAGATGCAATGGGTTACATTACCCATTACATTAATTTAAAAACATTGCATTACACAATCAATACATTACTTTGTAAAATGTAATGCATTACAGTGTATTACACATTACCTTTACCCCATGTTTGGTAGTCTGGTAATCACATTAGCAGTATATGTGTATTACATGCTTTTTGATAGTTTGAAAGCCCTTAATATTTAATACATGAAAGGGGAGCCTATTCATGCTTTCCCACACCTCTTTATGTCATTGAACAAACACATAAAAAGTACAGATACAAAGATGGCAGCCCCATCTGTAGGGTAATATGTGCAGTATAGTTTTTTGCCAAATTATTTGAGTAAACTCGACCATTCCAAAGAAATACGACAGGCCTGTTTGCAAAGCATGCCAATTTATGTAATTCTAATTGGACTTTTATAGCGCTTAATCTCCCTATATAAAGAGGACTGAATCAACAGGGCATAGTGGACTTCCCAAGATATTAATTGGAAAACATGCTTTCAACTTGTCCCTCTGTCTTTTCGAACCAAAAGATGATAAACTCAGTCTTGTCATCCAAAATTACATTGACAATTTCTTTCTAGCAACTCATCTGCAATATAGGAAATAGCACTTCAGATGTAACATATCTCTTACGGAAATTATGTAATGTTGTCTGCTTTTCTAATGCACTACCAAACCTCTATTTTTAAATTGGCTGAACGTGCTATTATTTACATAGGTTTAGGGATAAAACAACAGAAGTAGCAGGAAAATAAAGGGCATAGCAATTCATTGGGGAAACTAATTTGGTAAATTGCTTTGATTCAAATAGTTTAAGAAGAATCTTCGCGGAACATTTAAAGATGCACCCCACAGACTCAAACACATGAACACCCAAAGGAGGCAGTTTAGATTATATCTGTCTACAGTGCCACTGCCCTGTGAGATATTATATTAAAATGTAGGAAATGTGGGTTGAAGCACACCAAATAGAGAATAAGCACAGTGAAAATGACCACCCACCCCACTCATCTGACTGGGCTCTCACCTCTTTCACAAATAAAACACAATGAAGTGTCGCAGCTGGTGCTCAGCCATTTCCAACCAGGATTCATGATTGCACATTCACTGGTGTCTTCCCCATCTTTGAAGTTTCTGAAACTTTCTATTTTACCAGAGGCCCAACTGTTGTCCCTGAGTCCAATCAGACAGCTTTCTCTGATGTAACAAAACATAGATAAATAATAGGTGTGCCTACATTGATGAGTATGTTTATATTTGTGAACTGTGTAAATGCCAAATTGTGTATATATTTCTTGAAAACTAACCGAATTTACGTAAACACTGCAGGGTTGAGCTGAGATGAATATCAGTTTGGTCAGCTGTTTGTGAAACTGATTTGAGCCTAAAACTCAGAAACGACAAAAGCTCAGTTTTAAGTCAGTGGCTCAACCTGAGACTAGGCAGAATCTGAGACCTTTCAGAAAATCATTTTTGTTTTTCAAGTGTGGTTTCTCTGTCATTTCTACATAAATTTTAATGCTGCAAATATTTGCAGAACTAATCTTTTTGATGATGAAAGCGACACATTTGTAACTGACATAATCAACAAAATATTCACAAAATCGGCACTTGTTCAAACATTTATAATTCAAATTATCCATGGCATGGGCACATTGATGGAATACAAAATAAATAGTATCAGGCCTGTATATCCAGGTATATAGGTGAGATATATGGTATGGGGGAAAAGGAAATTCTGTAATTCTCCATTCACACTACAGGTGATATACTCCTCAGTATCAGGCATTGGTCAAAACTTCCCCATCCTTCATCTATCACCTGACCTCCGTTTGCAAACTTGTGATACAGTGACCCACCGTTCTATTCTTAAAATGTTCAAAATTTCTGCTTCTGACTATCATAACTTCAGTCATCAGTAGCCACCATCCCTTGTCAGCCCTATCACCATTCCTTCATATGTGTGTCTCCTTACCCATCTGTCAATTTCAGTAATCGATGGTTTATTTAAGGTTGTGAGTTATTATTGTTTCAATACCATGTGCACGGCCAACGGCTACCAAAGGTGATTTTAGGTTCTTGTAGTATTAAAGCGGAATTGGCAGTAAAATTGAGGACATCAAATAAAATGTTCATACTTTAAATGATTGACAAAAACTTCAGTGTATCACTATCCACCTCAATTTTTTATGCAAATAGAGTGAACAAAAATATTACATACCCCAATCCATTATCAACAAGGAATGGGTTGATGTCTTCACCGGATACGGTAATTAAATTCCCTCCTTCTCTTTTACAAAAGCTCTGGGCACCTTGAAAATCCTTTTCCTTTTCTGAATCAATTTCCTTTTGTGCTGAAGAAATCATGTACTCTGTGGATTCATGTTGGTGCCACACTGAAAAATAGAAAAAAAGCAGACAAGAGTAAGTCTCAGATTTAAGTCAGAAGTAGCATGCCTGTATTGCACAAGCCTGGAGAAAGGGTAAGAGACACCTGGAAAAGAAAATGTAGGGCAGGTAATGTGTCATGTACAGAGAACACGATGAAAGTGGGAGTTGGTGACAGTTTGGCCCTTTGCCAAATCAACCCCCTAAAACCTCAGTCCTCGGCAAAAAAAAAACAATGTAGAAAGCAGAAACAATAAAGTGGCCAAAAGATAACAGTGTAACCAAAAGGGTATGAATGTTCGTAATTTATGATTGCAATTACAGTTGTAGCTGTAAGTAGTGATAACAATGTAAGGTTCAACTGCCAGATCTAAAAATGAACGTCTTCCACCTTACAGGCTACAGATATTTCAAAGTGCATTGCCAGAGACTTTTAAGTCTAAGAATATTGGGTCAAGTTCCAAGATCAAACTGAGCTCAAACCTTGACATCTAAAAGTTCCCCCCAAGGATACCACCTGCCAAGTTTGAACTACTTCCACCTTAAAGTTTGGATAACCGGTAAAATCTAATCATCTGTTCCTTACCACCATTGTTGACATTGAATGTCCACATTCATCCATAACCTTTCCAGTTATTCTGCAGACAATCAAAAACACACAAATACACACTGACAGTTACATAACCTGATTGGTACAAGTACAAAGTGGAAGATTTGGTGGCAAACTGGCGTGGCCATCCCTAAAAATTCTGAAGTTCTGAAAATGGAGTGTCGATTGTCCAGGCAAATTTCATCAACAAAAAAGGGAAGATGAACCAGGGGATGGTTATTGCAGGGTATATGCTAATCTAATAACAATATGTATCCAGGGGGAGTACAACTTTGATATTTCTACCATTTGGAAGGCACATTTTTTTGTTTCAGAGACCTTTAATTTTAAAGAAATTTTGATAATCTCATTATCACTCACTGGGAGTGAATGGAAAAATTTCAACAGTTACAATTTGTAACTGTACTGATATAGCATTAACAACCAAATGGAAAACAAAAATTAGATGGCATTGTTTGAAGTTTCCATTTCCCCCATGTGGTAAAAACCTATTTACAAAAATGCTGGATCAATTCCATAAAATACACACTAATGATTGACTAAATATACCCCTTTCACACTACAACCTGTATACCGCATGGTTCTAGTTGTTAGACAAAATGTCCCTTGGTCCTTGAACTAGCGCATCATGTCCATATGCAAACTTTGAATGAATTTGAAATGTCCAAGACTTCCACCTCTGAACCATCAATGTTGTATTGACGTGTATCTCTGTTTCTGAAGGTGAAATAAGGTATTGACTCGACAGCCACTGATGGGATACAGTATATAACTGTCAGTAACACCAGCATGACAGTTGTACAATTGTGTATCACCGAGAGACAATCTGCACTAACGTTAATTCACATTATATAGTCGTCAAATGAACACCTTTTACTGAACCAAGAGCGAATCAACCTTTGAAGGGTGTAGAATCATGGTCCTTCACCAGTGTGAAGACACCACCGTGACACTGCAGTAATCACAATGAAGATATCAGGCATCCCAGGAGATTGGGCCGCTTGTGAGCAAACGTCTAACCACAGGGTATACCGTGTGTATTGTGAAAGGGGAATTAGGGTATCATGTCGCTTTTAGCACATTGTATTTTTTTTTTATTTATTTACATGTTTTAAATAAATTATACCAATTGCCCAGCCCCCAATGGGCTTATAAGTCACTTCGAATACACAGTATTTCATTAGTTGGTTGAACATAATACAATTCCATAATTAGTTATGTAACACAAATATTTGTGATTTAAGTCTGAAAACATGGTAGTGACAATAATAATAAAAATACACAATAAATATTAAATTCAGCATAAAGGAGAATAGAAAATTGTATAAATTTATCTATTGACTATAGTTTGTCTAATATTCCAGGATGTCTTTAAATAATCAATTAACAAGTTCTCAAAATCTCGTAACACTATTTGAAATTTTTCTTCATCAGTCAAACTCGCAAAATTTTTTACCTTAAGACATATCTCATTGAACATTTTTTCCCTTGGCTCCTTAAATATACAACATTTACAAAGAAAGTGAATTTCATCCTCCACTGATTCTGTATTACATATGAGGCATGTTCTTTCTTCAGTGTTAAGTTTTCTATATTTTTTAGTTTGTGAATCTTTAATGAGGTGATATCTTCCAGTTTCTATGCGTAAGGGTAATACCCCTGCTCTAAACTGTGAAAGAAGGGAACGTTTATATCGTGGAATGTAAGATTAAAGATGATGGTATAATACCATATTGGGAGGAGTAGCTGAGGGGATGATTAAAGGCTGTTTCACACATGCAAGAAACCGGAGGGTAAATGTAAAACTGAAAATTTGATATATCTTTTCATATTTCTGTTGGATATTTCATATTTTAATTACCCTGATTTAGGTAGAAATAATAAATAGATTAACATATGGCTGAAATATATGAAAATATTTAACTGTATATAATATATATGTATATAAATTACCAATCAAACAATAAATAGTTTTGCCACAGCACTAGTTTGTGCACCCATTCTAATGAAGTAGTTTTAAATAATGTAATCGCATAATCAGTGGGGTTAATGTAATCCTTTGGTTACACGGTGTGTATTAATTACACCAATGGATTAAATTGTTGGCCATAAATCATAATCATTAAGGGGGTTATATAATCGGCTTTTATACATAAGCTAAATTAACACAAGTTATAACCCTACTAGTTGTGTCATGGCAGGATATTATTTTCAGTGTTAGTGGCTGTCATATATTAATCCCAATGACAAAACAAGTACCTCTCCTCCCTTACAATCCTTAAAATTACAAAATAAATCCCTTATATGAGCATTGAATTTATATGAGTTTTGTTAAGCATTCTTTTCATTTTCTTGTGTATTTTGCCAGAAACCATTTTAAGTTACGTTTCCATTCCCATTTCTATGAGTGTTTGAAACAGCCTTAAAAACAAAATTTAAGAAAGACTTTGTTTGACTTGCCCCACAAAACATAAAAAACTTACCCAATGGCAGGGCCTTAGTCTGTACAAATTTCTCCGCGCTGATGCCTTCCAAAGATGCACCAATATATGGCAGCACCCTCACCCGGTAGTTTGAGCCAGGTTCAAGCTTATAGAGGTATTTTACCAAGAGATCACCCACTGATTCAAAACATCCTTGTGAAGTCCATTGTAAGTGTTCTTCTTTTCTGTACTGTGCGACAAAACTATAATTGTTCCAGTCAGGTAAACTACTAGAAAGGTCCATTGTAATTTTGCACTGATACTGTGAAGGATCTGTGGTGATTTCCTCAGCCTGAATAGCTGCCAAAAAAGTAATACCAGTAACAAATAGATTATTGTACTTAGTAACTTTCAAAACCAGAAAATGTACTACAGATTTGTAATTTGAACAATATTATATAGCACATGCATTATACAATCTGAGTACATTGAGTATCCTTTGTTTACATTTCATTTCAAAACAGGCTTCAAGTTTGATTAGAGCACTTCATTTGTTGAAGTCTGTTATCAATTAATATGACAGAACAACAAAGTTAGTGTAAGGGTTATTAACACTTTTACATTCAGACTGTAAACTTTAATAACAACAAACAAACAGTTTCATGATACTGATTTTTCTGTGACTGGTTGGCCAGTTATTTTTACACGTGAGCATGTTGAAATGTTGGGACTTAACTGTTGTAAATAGTCTAAAGCAAGTACATTATTAATTTGCATTCTTTAGTCTCTAAATTTTCACAAAAAGAAAGACCATGGCGCTTGATTCAATGATTTTATTTTAGTCAATAGAAATTCACATTCATAGAAAAAATCTAACAATTATAAGGCCATGTGGTGCTAATCTAAGGAAAAGAGTAGTACATTATTAGAGAGGGGTATTTTGACAGAGTTTTTGATCATTTTAATTGAAATCTATGCAAAAGTGATGAAGAAAATCTTAAGTGAATTTATTATATTGACTGGGGCACCTAAGTATGAAAATCTTTCAAAGCTCATCTTTTTTGCATTATTTTTGGTAAATATAAAGTTATATTAGTAGTAAGGGGGACGATATGCCAAAATTTTTTGGCATAATCTGGTCCCCCTCAGGGGTGGAGGGTCAAATGGTCCACGCTACTAATGAGGAGGATAATGACGGACGGCCGTGGGAGGGTGGGGGGTAATTATGGCATAAGTGGGGATGTACTCGAGGCCACTTGAAAAACAGATGGTATATTTACTTTAAGGTTAGGAGATTATTGTAAACTGGTGTATTTGGTTAACGATGATAAAGGATAATTTTTTGGTATAAATGCTATATTTCTTTGAATGATAACAGCTTTATGGCATAATAGGCCACGCCTCCTCTGTGTACATCGATACATCTGTTAATTAATAGCTTCTGTTTACACTTAGCCACTAGGCATTGATGAATCATCTGTTATGTAGTAATGAATCTTTCTAGAGTAGAGGATTTGTTTACATGCACCTTGCTATAACTTGTGCATTTCCCAACACTAGAAAAGCCTTTTTTTTAGAGTTTTTATTAAGTAATTAAAAATACTAAACGTACACGGATTTTCACCATTTAAACGCGAGCAGAAAGCTCATATTCCGTAGCTTAAGATGCAGCAAGAATGGTTCCATTATCTTAACTATAACTACCTTAATTTTCGAGTTAAAAATCGAACATATCTGGCGATTTCCTAAAAAGCGTCAAAAATCGAAAAGTTACACGTTTTAATTTTAAAAATACTAAAATTAAAAATACTAATGCCCCTGTTCCACCAAAAGATAAAGCCCCGATCCTGTCGGCGACCCTTAATCGTGGACAGTCGGTGGGAAAATAACAAAAATGGGCGGGAATACTGGGTCGGTACTGAAGTCTGGGATTAAGAACAGATCGTCCCCAGGACGCCTCAGGCGGCCGCAGACAGTCCCCGACTGGTCTGGGACTAAGAACCGACTAAGCCAGTTTTCAGGTCGGTTTCAACCACGATCCTGTCGTACACATACCGACTGGGTCCCAGGACGCCTCAGGCCTCCTGGGACTAAGAGCCGACTAACACACGATTAACTACCGGCGTCCTCAGGCGTCCTCAGGCCTCCTCAGTCTTCCCCAGACCAGGATCCCCGATTATTGTTTTCCAAACTTGCTGGATTTTCTGGGTATATATATATAAAATTTGCGATCTAATCATCATTGCTTTTCTGGGGACACAGCAGGATGCCACCTTTTAATGGAAGACAGATTCAACAACAACTTAGGGTTTTTTTGGTTTTTACTCAGTTACAAATAATCATGTATTTCCATTTTTTACGTCGACCACAGCAACCACCACCAGCACCACCAGCACCCATACAGAGACCTAGAAGAAGGCACAACATGTGGGTCAGGCCATGGCTACTACAGAGAGAGGAGAGGGGGGCCTACCACAACATTATGGCTGATCTTTATGCCACAGATATTCCAGGATTCACCAACTACATGAGGATGACCCCAGAATTATTTGAAATGATTAAGACCAGACTGGAACCACACCTAGCCAGGCAGGCCACCAACTACAGAGCTCCTATCAGTGTTGGAGAGAATTTAGCCCTCACCATCAGATATCTGGCCACTGGAGAGTCCTACACATCATTATCCTGTCAGTTCAGGGTTGGCAGATCAACCATCTCCAAGTTTATACCAGAGGTCTGCAGGGCCATCCAGGATGAGTTCACCAGGGAGTACCTGAAATGTCCTACAACCCCAGATGAGTGGAAAGAACTGGAGAGGGAATTCAGGATCAGGTGGAATGTTCCACATGCCCTGGGAGCTCTGGATGGGAAGCATGTGGCCCTGAAGAAGCCCAAGAACACTGGAGCCCTCTACCACAACTACAAGGGATTCTTCTCCATTGTGATGTTGGCCCTGGTAGATGGACAGTACAAGTTTAGATGGGTGGATGTGGGTACTGAAGGATCCGGCTCGGATGGCCAGATATTTAATGCCTCTCAGCTGAAGAGGAGGATTGAGGATGGGAGGATAGGCTTCCCTGACCCAGCTCCTATAACCCAGGGTGGGAGAGATGTCCCCTACTTCATCCTTGCAGATGATGCTTTTGCCCTGAAGACCTGGCTCATGAAACCCTATGGCAGAAGGATGTTAACCAGAGAGGAAAGGATTGCCAATTATAGAATTTCAAGGGGCAGAAGAGTGGTGGAGAACGCTTTTGGCATCCTTGTGTCAAGATTCAGGGTGATGAGGACAACCATTGAACTACCCCCAGCAACAGTCAGGGAAGTGGTCTTGACCTGTGTTGTTCTACACAACATACTGAGAAGCCAGTATCAAGGTCAACCTGGTGGTCAGCAGCCTGGGGAGGACGATGATGATGATGTACCTGATGATTGTGGGTTGATTGGGGGTGCTGCTGGTGGTGGCCAAGACAGAAACCCTGCTAGAGAAGCTAAAAGACAGAGGGATTACCTGAAGGACTACTTCAACAATGAGGGAGCAGTGGCCTGGCAAGATGGCAGAATATAAGCCCTGCTGCAGTAACCAGTCCTTTTCAGGACTAACTATAACAGTCCTTTTCAGGACATGTGATTCGTCCTGCCTGCTGGTATTTGGACTGGCCTCAAAACCTGAACTTCTATTGGCCCCCTTTCTTCTGATGTGGGTCCTAAGAAAACCCATCTGTTGGTACACCCAGGACTGTCTCTTGGTCATCTCCCTCGGGGCTTGGCCAGATTGGAGCTTAGACAGCTTCCCATAACGGGTTCGCTGGGACTCGAACCATCTTCTCACATCAAAGGGCTGGAGCTTGAGTTCTGCAGATATTTCTGCCCAGAGAGCCTCTCTTCTGGTCCTGTCGTGGAAACGTGAATGTTCCTTGTCATACAGTTCAGGGTGCAACTTTACAAATTCCACAATGGAAACTTCCTGGCTGTCTGTAAAAGTGGCACACACCCTGGCTCTCTTGGCTGAAGAATGGCACTCCGGATCTTCCTCACACCTCTCTTCTTCTTCTGCCACAGCTTCCCCAATAGCTGGATCTTCCTGAATCTCCTCCTCCTCTCTCCTCTCACTTCCTTCTTCTGTAATAACTTCACTCCTCTCCTCTACTTGACTTTCCTTCTCCCTCTCATCCATCTTTTTCCTTCCTCTCTTCCCTCCTTTCTCTTTTCTCATGATCCAGTCGACAAAATAATAAAATAATAGTAAAATGTGTCTCCTAACTGTGAAATTTGCCTTAAGCTCAAGTATATAATATATAAAATAAAAATTGAAAACCCCTACAAATCAGTGACACACGTCTCTCAGTAGCCAAACAGTCAGTAACAACGAGAATGTGTGCACGGTCGCTTATATAGTCCCAGACCTGCTCATTGCCTCGATTTCATTTCAGACGCGCGGAAAACAGTCGGTTCTTAATCGGTTGTTAGTCCCAGGCCGCCTGGGGTGTCCTCAGACCGTCGCCGACTAAATTTGTGCTGTCCCAGGCGTCCTGGGGAGGCCGGTTTGGATCGGTTAGGGTCGGTTACCCTTAGTCGGGGCTTAGTCCCAGACCTTGATTTTTGGGTCCCAGGACACCGCAGACGGTCTGAGGCTTCCGGGGACTAATGCAACCGACCCACTTTCACATGCATGAAATTCATACGCATCATATTTGAGTCTGGGATTAACAACCGGCCTCCTGGGACTAAGCTAGGGAGGTCTGGGACTAAGGGTCGCAGGCGGCCTGGAACAACACAGGACTGTGTAAATTTGGGTCTGAGGAGGCCTGAGGACGCCTGGGACTGGACATTTTGTTGAGGTTGGGAAATATGAATCAGTTGTAGTCGTGAGAAATATCAAACATGTTTGATTTTTCACACGGCCCCAACCGACAACAACCGACCATTACAGAAGGTCTGGGACTAAGCAAATATTTCAAACCGACCCCCCAAAACCCTTAATCGAGAGCCTTAGTAGTGTGGTGGAACACCCACATAAAAGATGGTTCATCAGTGTTTAGTGGCTAAGTGTAAACGGAAGCTATTTATCTATGACTATGCATGGGAGGCGGAGCTTGTTATACCAAAAAATAATCCTTTATCATCATTAAGGAAATACACCAGTTTACAATAATCTGCTATTTAACCTGAAAGTAAATATACCATTTGTTTTTCAAGTGGCCTCAAGTGGTTACAGCAACATGCACACAAACAAAAAAGCTTCTTACTCCAGACTGATTGATTACCAGAAGGTGGTCTGTGTTTATGTTAGTTGCTTTGACTAGAAAGAAGCTGTTAATCTACAAGGCGTATTAATGTACATGGAGGCGGGGCCTGTTATGCCATAAAGAATCCTCTGTTGTCATAAGAGGAAATATACCATTTGACTTTCAATAATCATAGATTAAATATTCCATTTGATTTTTAAGTGGCCTTGAGAAGATGGCCCATTAATATATGTCTTCTCACCATCCACTTGATCTATTGAGGGATTATACCATAATTTTGTTATAAGTAGTCAGTAAATATACCATTTATTTTTTTTCAAGTGGCCTCAGGTAAAAGAGCTTGTTGTACCATTATTACTTACCTCCCCAATCTCCATTTGATCATTTGATATATTATACCATTTAGTTTACAATAATTAGTAAATATGCTACTTAAAGTAAATATACCATTTGTTTTTCAAGTGGCCTCAAGTGGAACCCCCATTTATGCCATAATTACCTGCCTCACCAACCCTCCCACGGCCGACCGTCATTACCCCCCACTTGACTAACGTGGACCATTTGGCCTCCACCCCCTGAGGGGGACCAGATTATGCCAAAAAAAATTTTGGCATATCGTCCCCCTTACTACTTATATTACTTATCATTAAAGCCAAGTGGTAGATTATTAATCAAATTCAAACATTCTACATTCGACAGCAACAAAACATATATATCACTCATGAAGGTTAACCATGTAATACTTATGCTACACACTCTAAATATATTGTCATTTTCACTTGTGAAATAGTTTTTGAATATTTCATTCAGGACGTTTTTCTATTGGCCAGTGCATTCCAATAGTCCTGTTTTCTGCCAAAACCCGAGACAAAAGCAGTCGGTTACAAAAACAAATGATAAATAACCCTAGAATTATATTTATTGAAAAAAAACCATGTATGTATATTATTAACATAAAAATATTTGTCTGATCCTACAGAGACAAAAGTTATCAATACTGATTAGAAAATAAGAGATTTTTTTTTGCATTATTAAGCAAAGCAAGTGGTAAATAATATTTTTTTAACTCGTATTGGTTACCTAACTCAATAGCTCTGGATGGATTTTGATAAAATTTTCAGGAAATGTTCTCAAGGGCACACAGAATGGATTATTAAATTCTGGTGGTGATCCGGATCACTTGTCTTTAATAATTTTTTTTAAAAGTTTATTTTACTTCCATGGCCCGTATTACATTATTGGCTATATAGGCCCCTTCTTTCTATTATTATTTTACATTTCAGTCACAATTTTTACATGTTTATACTATATTATGACCTCGTGACCTCTATGACCTCTCCAGTTCTCAACTAAATGCTGGTTTATGGTTCGCCTTGATCTTTGTCTTCAATTCACCTGGGCTTCACCTCAGGGTATTGTTTTCACCTTCAGCTTGTTTCTTAATTGCTACTCATTTCATGTTTTCATTAACTAGATATTACCTTAACTAGTAACTTTGAATTTGACCTTGAGGTTAACCCCAGTTAGATTGGGGTCATGGGGGGGTCTCCATATATACATATTAATGAGATAATAATGTCAACTTTTAGTATTTCTTTAATGATATATTGTGTACTGTTCAATGTCCTTTGTATTATATGTCTTTACAAATATTTTAGTAGCAACATTTATTGTATAGTAAATATATATAACCCCAGTCTATTTTTCTTGGGGTGGGAGGGGGAGGGCAGGGACTGTGTCCATGATGGAAATCAAAATTTTGGTAGCATGAAAACGAGGAATTCCTCTATGGCCTAAAATTGTTATATTTGTCTGTTTTTAAAACACACATCGCATAAATACGCCTATTTTGCATTTTTCCCCCAAAGTTTAATGTTCTCTATCTCAACAACCCTTCAAGCCAAGGCACAGTGCTTGCACTTGTAGGTGTGCAATTTGCCAATTTTGAAGTTAATTTATGTCTATTTCTTGTGTTATTAATTCGTTTTTTTTCTTAAATTGAATAGTTGTAGTTTTGCTAATTTTATACAGACGATGTACAAAATTTGTGATACCACAAATACTTGAACTCTGACCTTGTATTTGACAATGTAAATGTATCTTTTGCAAATGATGAACCAGTGATTTATTAGCTTTTTGGATATCTCTTATCCAGAATAACCGTTTTCGGACTTAGGATATCTTGAAAGTTTAAAATCCGGTTGAACAAATAATTCGCCCTAAAAATTCTTGGATGATATTACATGCCCAGAACAAATGTTCTATGCTTTCAATTTCTCTCTTATAATAAGGGCAGTTTTCATTTAATATTTTGCACATATTTAAGAACTTATTTGCTGTTAAAATTCTTCGTAAAATGTTAAATTAAATATTTTTAGTGTGCCGTCCATGCAAGTTTCAGAATTTGCATAATAAAATCAGAATTTTTGCTTCATTTAAACCATGTGAACATTTACTTGTACAGTCTCACTTCACTTTTATTGTGTCCATCAAAATCCAATAGGATTCTCTACAAAACTTTTTCATGATTACTATTTTAACATAAACTTGTACTACTTCTCCTCTCTTTAATTTGTTTTTGCACTCCAAATTATTCTATTATTAAGTGTATTAATGCATAATAGTCTACAAAGCTGATTTTTTATGTCAAACGTTCTTTTGAAGGTATCATACCCAACAAGATTGCCTGTATTGTCTAAAACATCATAAATTAAAGCTAAGCCTTTCTCTTCCAGTTCTTCTTTACGGCACAACATGTTATTATTATTTATTTATTTATCATACATAGAGTATACAAACAATTTAAATAGCACAAAAAACAACAACAATGTATTCAAGTGAAAAAGAGAAACAATATATACATACTAGCGCACTGAGTTCCCCTTAGTGGGGAAGATATTGCGCCTGCAAAGCAGTAGATTAGATTAGATTAGATTAGATATACACACACACATAGGGACATGCATATATTGAACTTAATATGTTTTCACACAGAAGAATTCCAACAAAGTGTTAAGATCTCGTGTTGTAAAACAGCTATTCGAAGGAAATACACAACTGTTACAAGTATACCTCAGTCTAATAAGCACTTGATGTTTTCAACATTAATCTTCTCCTGCTCATCAAAATCAAACATATCTTTAATACTTGAAATATGTATTGAATGTTCCCTATGTCCATTGATACTGTATATACATCTTATGTGGTTTAAGGATTTACATACACTTGACCCACTGCCATTCACAACTAACAATTTACACATATGTATAACTCTATTAGTACTATGCACAACTGAGTTATAATCATTCAAAAAGTTTGAGTGCCAAATTAGATAAGTTCAAATATCAATATGACTAATACATAGCTCTATATTTAAGCCAGGCACTTGTGATATCCTTCCAGAAAACATTTTTAATATTTGTCTTCTGGATATACTTTAAGAAAGGTAAATCTAAGCTCCAGATTTATTCTTTACTTAAATTGCTTGCCACTTCATATAAACTTTACCAATCACCCACTATTGGACACCAGCAATGAAATCCATGAAAACTTAACAGCTAAATCTAAAACAGTTATATTGGTCAATTTCAAACTTTCATCAGGGATATCTTTTCTTAAGCTGTGATAGTGATAACCTTGGTTTTCCATTATCCCAAATAAATACAGTAAATCATTTTTGATTCTTTTCACAAGGCCTTGACTTGGTGAAGGCAGTACTTTTAAAAGATAGACCAGGTTATGAACATCCTGAATTTTGAAGATTGTTATTTTCCCAATTAATAACAATTTTCTTTGTTTATATGCCTCTAACATTTACTTTATATACCTTCAATGTTTGCTATTTTTGAATTTTAATCGATATTTGGTATGATTTTGACATTTGTATCAAGTTTTATAAAAAATGTTATTTGTAAGTCTTTACATATTGTACCCTGGCGGGACCTTTCGTTTCCTAAATGGACAACATTATCTTGTCATAATTTAATTGAAGGCCTGAAATTAGATAAAATTCATTAAATATTTTGAACCTCTTCCTCATTACAACTTCAGAAGGTTCAATCATTAAAAACATAACATCTGCATGTTGTATTAACTTGAACTTTCTTCCTTTTAGTGTAATGCTTTTATTTCACGGTCAATCATTCTAGTTTAAAGGCTCAATAGCCAAAATGAAGATATAGGGACTAAGGGAGTAACCCTGTCTACACCCTCGTTCTAGCTTGAAGAATTTATTAAAATGCCCATTATTTATGGCACAACTTCTAGCGCCTGTACAAAACATGCCGAACAAAGAGAAGAATTCCTTCCCAAAATTATATGCTGGCCGAATGTTTTTTATATTTTCCCACCCCAAGGAATCCAAAGCTTTCTCAAAATCTAACAATATAAGGAGAGCTTTGGAAGCAGAAATTTTCTGAGCGGACATTACATCACAGACCAGATGAAGATTTTCCCTTATGTATATGTCTTTTAAGAAACTTTTTTTGAGTATTGCCAATCACATAGGGCAAAACTTTCTTCATCCTCAATGCCATAATTCCAGATGAGATGTTATAGTCAATATTTGAAAGTGCAATTGGCCTGCTGTTGTTTAGAAATTCTCTGGGTTATTTCTTTTCGACAAAGAGGATATGATAACTTGCTCTTGTGTTATAGAGAGCTCACCTTTATGGTAGGATTCAATAAAACTATGAACCAAAAATGGTCAATTTTCTCCATCTGTGCCTGGGCTTTTGTTATTTTTCATACTTTTTGTGTATCTTTACTTTTCCCTCTGTAACTTGTCATTATTATTCTTTTCATTTAGCGCAATTATGTTTTTGTCTTGCAAAAATTTGTTAGATTTTTTGTTTTGATTTCCTAACTTAGATTTATAGATTTTACCATAGTAATTTTTAGTGCAACTAGAATTTCCTGTTGTAAATAATTGTTTTACCATCTGTATGGAGTCTACCTATCACTTTACTGATTTATTTTCGTTTTTCCAGATTGGAGGAAAATTTTGTTTGTTTTTCACCTTCATAATATTGTGCTTTTGAACTTAAAACAGCAGCTCTTACTTTGGTTCACAGGGGGCCACGGTGGCAGAGTGGTAACACTCTCGCCTCCCACCTCTGAGGCCGGGGTTCGATTCTCGGCACGGCCTCAAGTGGGAAAGCTGGTAGTTGCTTGCCGTTGGTCGGCAGTTTACAGTACAGAACCCTAGCGAAATGTATGTACTGGTTTCCTCTGCCCTTCCCCACCCAATTGTTTAAGTCCTTCTTTTGTATTATCTAGATATTTTTAAGTTGTCTTTTCAACTTTGTATCTGAATTTCGATGCACAATGAATTCTTCTTCATACTGTTTTATTTTTCATTCGAGAAAAGTTTCATTTTCAAGAGCTTCGGCCTCCACATTGAGTAAGGAATGGTCTGTCCTCTCACATTTAATTTTATTATTTACAACTGAGATATAAAGTTAATAGAAAAATCATCCTTATTATCGCCAAAAACTTTGTATTGATTTATATTTTGCTTATTTTTTGTCTTGTCAAAGTAATGTAATCTGTATCACGAGGAAGAGAATTGTTAAATTTCCAAAATCTTACACATTCCTAAAGATCCAAATATAAAATTAGGACTGATTGGTCTGTACAATGACCACATGCAATTTTAGTGTCTTAAAGCTTTGAAGATATGCCAGAGGTGATTAATCAAGAGTCTCACCTGGCCCTTTGATTTCGACATTTACCACAAAACTAATTCTAACAGTATTTTATAGCACTTGATCCCCATCTGAAGACACACTCTAGTTACACCAAAAAGAAAAAAAAACAGAGAACTATAATCATTAACCTGACACGTAGCAGGTGTCAGCACCATAAAGAAATACCAGGAAAAGCAGAAATGAGGGTGGATATGCTTGTGAAAAAAGATAGGTTTTGAGCTTCTTTCTGAATGAGTGGAGAAAAGTGGCTGAACGTACATCGGCAGGCAAATCATTCCAAATGTTTGGATCATCCTAAGCTGAGGCTAAAATGCTTAGCAGACTTATATACTAAGGCGCCAAAGTGTGGGACTTTGAGGAACACACCACCTTTATTTTTACGTGTGCTATAAATGCCATGTCTAGGTTTAAGGAAAGGTACAAAGTACTTTGGATCTCTGTTGGAGCCCAACTTAGGAGTCAGCCCATCTTAAGATGGGCTATAGCCCAACTCAGGATCCTACGTTGGGGCTTAGGATGGGCTTAGAACATATCAGCCCAACTTGAGATAATAAAATTCAAGAATTATCTTTATGCAGAATATAATATTTATTATTTACAAGGGAATTATTTTTCATGAAAAAAATGATATTAACATTGATTAAGTTTAACTGACCCTGGTACAGAAGTATTTTGCACTTTTTTTTACTTTATACCAATATGTTTAACATATCTAACATCAACAAAAGTGTTTAATTGCGGAAAGTAAAATAAATTTTGATTCCTGAGCCTTGAAAGCATTAAAATATTCCTTTGATGTTGATTCAATTGTCTTTCATTGGAATGATTTCTTAATTGGATTTGTACTTATTGTTTCAACATTCTATTTTTAAACAAATCAACATCAAAGTAATCTCTCAATATAATGAGGCTTAATTCTATCAAACCTATAAGGGGGAAAGCCAAGTATAGTGGATGATTTTATGAGTGAGCCTGATTATATATACCGTAAATGACCTATTTAGCGCACAGTGCGCTAAGGAAAGTCTATTTTTATTCAATTTTTGGTGGGAAAAAATTCCCCTTTTAGCGCACCCATCATGAAACCCTTTCCGGGATGAAGTATAGGTCAATCCGGTAAGAATAACGGTGTTTCGACATTTAGAATCTACCGAAAGCAGCCACTTCCTGTAAATATGGCGGTAGATAAAAACAAACTCGAAATCCATGGCAAAATGTCAATTTATTAAGTAAAAATATGTAAATTATATAAAAAATGTGGATATTGAGAACAATTAAGAAAGGTAAGATTTAAGCTGAATAATCGATCATTAGTAACCTTTTGTAACCAACCGCGATTATACACCGTCACTGTCTAATCGTCCACCCACTAGAAGTTGTCAAGTATATTGCTTTGAAAAGAGATAGGGTGCGGTTACAAGGGCGGATGCGCTAAATAGGTCATTTACGGTATTTTATGTTTAACAACAAATTAATAAAATTACTTTTTTATATTACTAAATAGCATTTAAACAGCATTTATAAAGCGCTTTGTCTTTGGAGCTCAGTTACATTAATTAACTGGAAAATGTAATTAAATCTAAACAAGTTCATTTGATTAATTTATCAAACAACACACTGATGCATAAAATTGATAAAAATGATAAAGTACACATTGCGTACAAAATTGGTGTTTTCTGTTAGGTTATAAGGGTAAATGTACATTTAAGACTTAGCATTAAGCATTTGAAAATTATGATTAAATCAATCAGTTTGTTTACAAACATGTAAAATATCACCCCAAATACCTTAAATGAGTCTTACAACAATGTCCAATTAATCCTGTTAGCTAGTCACTCAACCAGAGGTGAAAGAAATGAAGTTCAAAAGAATGCTAGAGCAAAAGGTAAATCTAAAACTTATCCAGTTTCCCAAGTCTTAGGTATGGTCTAACAAATCAACTTGAAAGGAATGTTGAAACAAAAGATACATCACAATATAATCCAGTTGCCTAATCACTCCCCACAAATGAAACAAATCAAGTTGAAAGCAGTGGTTCAACAATAGACACCTTATGACCTAATGACCCTCCCATTGTCAAATTAACTGAGACAGAGTCTTTGAACAATAAGGTGATTAAGATTAATCCTATCAATGCATTATGATGTAAAGAAAATAAGTAACATTTAGGTAAAACAATAAGTAAATAATATCATTTCATTTCAAAAATAAAGACTATGTGTGCAAATTATAAGTTGGGCTAATAACTGTAACCAGATCTTAAGATGAGATAAGCACAAAAAAATATAAATTAGCATGGTTATATTCAATTTCACAATTAAAACTACCTCTGGAGTATGACATAATAAATTAATATTAAACAAGCTGGTTAATGTTAAATTTTAGCTTAAAACATTCCTGAGTTTACTTATCCTAAGTTGGGCTAATATGTTCTAGCCAACCTAGGCTTAGGATCCTAAGGTGGGCTATAGCCCATCTTAAGATGGGCTGACTCCTAAGTTGGGCTCCAACATCACCACTGTGTAGGAACTGCACCAGTAAGACAGTCTTGCATATAGAATGATGTTCAATAGACCACCAATGGAGAGTCTTCCTAATAGGAGTGCTGTGTGAGTACTTGGTGGTGTAACGATTCTAGCTAGACTATTTTGAACACATTGCAGCTTATGAAGATTAAGAGCTGTGAGACTCTTAAACAAGAAGTTACAGTTGTCAAGTCGACTCTCAACCAAAGCATGATGTGTCAGATAGCCTCAGAGACACTTTAGATCCCGGATTTGAGCAGAACAGGACATACCTCAGAAAGGAAAAATCACTATCAAACCATATACCAAGGTTCCTGACCAATACACATTCTGAAGTAAGAGTAATCAAAGACAATCCGTAATCTTATACATTGGCTTGAGCACCGAAAAAATTAAGCATTTGACCATAGTTAATATCTTGCCATAATTTTAGTATAAATAAGAAAGAAATCTAATCTAATCTAATCTAATCTACTGCTTTGCAGGCGCAATATCTTCCCCACAAAGACTTATTCCCAATTCCATAACTACCCATTACTACAGTAAATGTATATTTACAATTAGATAGCACTTTAATTTACTTCCTTGTATTTACTTATTGGTTTACGATCTATGGAACTGAGTAACAATATAACTAATGTTTTCAGATCACTTACTGGAAATAGCCTTATAAAAGAGTATCGGATTGTGTATTAATAGAAATTGAAATAAATTTTATGCTATTTCAACAATGTTGACCATTTTATTTCAAGGTGACACACTGTTCATCTCTACAATTTGAGTAAAAATTCTTATATGTACCTTGATTTATGTGCAGTCAGGTGATTTTTAATTACCACCAATGTAACTTATAAATGTTCTTTTATAACAAAGAACAAAATCAATTGACTCTGTACTAAAGAGGATCTCTACTAAAACTTAGTGCTCTGGATTGAAACAAAGTTTGAAATCTTCCATATTTAGATTTTGTACCAATGTGAAGCATTTTCCAAATTTCAACACAAAGCAGTAAAATAGCCAAAATAGCCTAAACAGAAACATTTCTTAGTACGATTGAGTACATGTTAATAGGCAAGTAATATTTGAAAATAATGGACAGTTTACGAGGTCCAAACGGACCCAGTCAACAGTCCATTATTTTCAAATATCGGTCACTTTTGACGCTGTTAACCTATTTAAATGACTTTCCTTCCTTACTTTATAATTTTTAAGCTACTTTACCTACTTTTCATTGCTATATATCTGGTGTGTATTTTGGGTTTTTTATGACCATTGTAGTCGAAATAAATGTTAATAGGTTTTCTTTGGAAATGTGTAAAAAATTCCATGTGTGGTCAAAATCACATAGTGAAACAACTGACCATTACTGAAAGGTACTGGACACTTTTAGAAAAAGAAAAACTCACAATGTAACATATAAAACATATTTA
The DNA here is from genome assembly GCA_964017235.1 of Sabellastarte sp. h YS-2021. Lineage (NCBI taxonomy): Eukaryota > Metazoa > Annelida > Polychaeta > Sabellida > Sabellidae > Sabellastarte > Sabellastarte sp. h YS-2021. The sequence goes on from OZ024933.1 coordinate 114,250,260, forward strand.
AACCGGAGCTGGAGAAATCAACCTTTTCAGTAATCAGGCCCCTAGAAGGGTGGCCGCTTTAAAGACTGCATCTTAGAAACTTTACCCTCTTCCAAATAAGTGCCATGAATTTCTTCAATTATGAAGCAATATTTGTCATTTTGGGCACCAATTTGGCACCACAAATTGGGTTGTCTCACCCTTAACACTGTGACATGATTTGATTGAAAACATAGTACACAGAATGTCTGTGAAAACATAGACATGAAGTCCTTAGCTAAATCAAAAGAGAACTTTCTTGCAAAAACATTTTCTTGCAAACATTTTATATCTTATTTTATAGTATATATGTATTAATACAAAATGTAAATAATTAGAGTAAAGCATCTCTCATAAGAAAAATATAAAAATATCATTGAGGATAAATATATGGTATTCTTGTTTTTTTGTTGTATGTCATGCTAAAATTATAATTATTATTGGGGGCCAATTTTTCAGGGTATATTTTTCTGGGATAAATGATTTGGTAAATGCTCCCTTAGAGTGTGATTAATGTGAACATAGACACCAACCTTAATTTTTAATACATTATTTGAAGATTATTCTATGTGTTCACAACTAATATACAAGGGTCACAATATGACCATTATTGGTCATAACTGTGGGGTTATGGAACTTGAAAATAAATTTCTTTATATTGCTGAAAAAGCCATAGTAAGAACTCAGTTGGCTTTGTGATAAAACGGTGAAAGTAGAGAACAGTGCTGTTCTTTGAGAAATATTGAAAGAAGTTATAGATATTTTGTTTATATTGTGAATAATTTTTGTGTTACATGATTTGATTTCTTGTCTTAAATATACCCAATACATGTTAAAGTTTTATAAGGTAAGTAACTTATAAGTAGTACTGACTCCCACCTTAAAAAATTGGAGATATCCAGGCAGTTACATCTGGATTACCTTAAAGAGTGAATTATCTGTTCCATGTGTCATGGGGCACATTTTCGGAAAACTTCATCAAAATCTGTCTGAAACATTTTGTAAACAGACATACATACAAATGCTGAAAAAAACGTAACCCCCTGCTAGAAGTAATCAGATTTTTGTCTCTATTTTTTTTCGTCCAGTTATGGTGGGGAGCAGTGACATCACATTAAATATATCACTTGCCTATTTTAAATATCTATGAATAACACACGTCACTAAAATATAGAAATAAATTAACTCAAACTTTAATTATACTCACCTAATTCACTAGCTGACAAACCCATGCATCCAAATACGATACAAACTTCAATCCCAAACATTTTCGATGTTACAGAACTACAATTATCAGTAGTACATCAAACTAGCTAAAATATTGGCATGAATTTACTGGAGATATAACAAAATAGCAACACTTTATTCTTAGTTCTGCATTGCCTAAGAACCTATCAGTAAATGTATATATATGGAATATATAGTTAGATAATATCCAATTAACTTCCTTATATGTATTTGTTGATCCACTCCCAGCAAAAGAGAGAAAATAAGAACAAACAATATGTTAAGTAAACGTATGGCAAAGTGTCAATATTTGAGCAAAAAATCTGAATAATGTGAATTGTATTTCACTAGCAAATAGTCTTTACAAATGTCTACTTAAACCACTTTACAAAAGAAAGAGGATGAAATCTTGTTAATATTTAAAAACAAAGTTATTACTTATACTTAAATATATTCAGTTATCAGGGGCGGATTTCATGAAAGATCTCAGACTTAGCCAGTCTCAGGCTGAGCCACTGGCTCAAATCTGAGCCTTTTGGCTCAGCTAAGTCTTTGTCTCAAATATTTTTCACAGAAGGGATCTCAGTTGAGACCAAGCTTATCAAATAACCACAGTGGTTTTCTGTGTCATGTGACCATTTTTTGTAGTCAAAATATTGTACTGATGACATATATGTTCCTTCTTTGACAAATAATATCTCTGGTTAAATAGCATTTTGCAATGGAAAACCTTATAAACATGTAAAAACACCCAAGAACTACTTCAGGGGGTTGTTTTATATACTTGTACCCTATTTTCAGCCATTTCAAATTTTGAAGTGAAGAAAGAATTATGGCGGCCATATTTGAGCCTTTGTTTACAAAACTTAAGCCCACTTTCAACCAGTCTCAACATTTGAGCCAGTGGCTCAGCTAAAGCTGAGATTGAGACCTTTTGTGATAATTTAAGACAAAAGTCTCAAGTTTGAGCCTGAGACCGGGCTAAGACCTTTTGTGAAATCCGCCCATGGGGCTGTATTCACTAAACCTCCTATATTTTTAAGGCCCCTTTATTAAAGGAAGGTGAAAAATCTCCTTTGGTAAGGTGACATTTAAAATGTTATTCACTAAAACTCCTTTATGGTTTCCTTACCAAAGGAGACCTTAAATAAAGGATCCTTTATTAAAGGAGTGCATTCTGTCATCTGATTGGTTAAAAACGTTTGTTCATAAAGGCTCCTTTATCTTTCCCTTACAATCATCAATGATGTAGTATGGACAAAAAAAGGTGCAAATATCATAACATTTCGCCAATTATCTCAATTTTTACTTAAAAAGTCAAACCACCAAAACTCCCCTTTATCATAAAAGTAGTCACACACTTACCTTGAAAATTAAGGAAAAAAACTAAGGATTCCTCAGTAAAGGAAGGTCAGTGAATATCAAAATTCAAGATTCCCTTGAAAGTTAAGGATTTTCTAGATTTTTAAGGTTTCCTTGAAATTCAAGGAAAAAGTTAGGCTCCTTTGTTTTAGGTAAGTTTAATGAATACAAAAACAAAGGAAGGGGCAAGAAATAAAGAAAATCCTTACTTTTTAAGGGTTCCTTGGAATAAAGGAGGTATAGTGAATACAGGCCCAGATTATACAATTATATAGTTAGATAATACATAATTTACTTCCTTATACGTATTAGTTCAACGAGCACCCACCCTTTGCCAAAATCTTAATATTTGATATTCTAAGTTATAAACTTAGCTAGAAAAGATCGTAATTATCACATTAAACAAGCAAATTCTTTGGGTAACATAAAAAGTTGCAACAATTTAAACATTTAAACAATTCATGTAACTATTAAAAATACATTACTAAAATATAAAATTACTGCTTAAATTTGGCACACTAGTTTAGGTTAAGCATAATGTCATTCCATGTTTATAGTTCTGTGAGAGCAAATGCACCAAATTACTACAGTAAAGAAACAAAATCTGTCAGTGTCAAGAAAAATACCAGGAGTTTATGTACACTGGACTAGATTGGTAGAGCTACAATGATATCTCTATATATTTTTTTCTCAGCTATCAATGTATGCAGTTGACGGATCAAGAGGAATATCTGACTTATTGGCATAATAGTTTGATCAATTAAACATAACACACCCATTTGTGAATATACACACACACATATATATATATATATCAATGAAAACATGTCAATAAAAATTTTGCCCAATGAACCTTCTCCACGGATTGATAAATAAAGATATTTACTGAAATGCAAAACTCTGTAATGTGGCTAAACAATATACCAAATCATTACAGGAAAACTTCCAGAATAACATATACAGAAAAACATATTATGAATGAATATCACAATAGCACAAGTACTATTTTGTTAATCTTCAAAAGTGATATATCCGTATATGTCTGGTGAGGGATGTTTTTCTTTTATTAACCACCATTTTGTATTATTTATGATGTAAACATATTCATATTTAAAGAGAAAATGTGAAAATGACTGTGACCCCGACAGGAACACACGTGAATATAAAAGCCAAATCTTTAACCTCCGATTTCTTAGCCAAATCTGTATGGATTTTTTATGTATCAAAAACCAGCAGAAATGCTGTAAAAAGACCTTTCTAATGATATATAATACATATTTACAGGTTTCATGGTTTAAGATATTAGTGGAAAATCAGAAGTAATTGACACTTTTTATCCTTGGTACTGATAAATGTATCCCACTCTGTATATCCCCCTATAAGTACAGCTTAGAAAATAAAATACCAAACTGCTCCAAGTCCGTAGAAGGCAACGGGTCAGAATGTAACATGAATCAAATATGATGCTTAACATAACTCCAGTGGATTCAATAATTGATTTAATCTAATTATTACCCATTCTTTACCTTTACTCCTGCAATGGGAGTGAAAATGTGTCACAACACAGGTGCAATTTGCCAATACAAGTACACTTTAAAAAGTATTTCAGGGAGTTGTACTATAAAAGGGTGGTAATTACTGTGTGACACCCAACAATAAGTGACACAAATACTGACTTTATACTTTTTCTTTGTCTATGTTTACTGAAATAGGATGACAATAAATCTATTTGCTTTGTGAAAAGGCTCCAATTTTTTCCAATAATAGACAGTCATTATGACCAAACATGGAAGCTATGAGACTGGTTTAAACATTTTTTACTGATTTTATAATTTAACCTGCAATCATAATGTTTTATCTATGTAATAGTTTTTTACTATTCAGTCAGTGCCAAATAGAATAGACTTGATAACAAAATAGCTGTATGAGTTATGCAAAATGTTGACAGAGCCTGAAGATATTACATTAGGATTATTCAATGGCCCCAATCAAATAGAAAAAATCACTTCGAATCACTAAAATAGCTTAAATTCTCATGAATTGAATAAGCCTATTGTCGGCTACTGTGGCCTTGTGGGTAAAACGTATGCCTAGTAATACAAAGTACTGGGCTTCAATCCCAAGCTACAGGCAGACATAATTCATGTGATCACTTAAAACGGTGGTCATCTAGCATTGCACCGTATCCCCAGGCACATTGCTCAAACTTTGTTGCTGAGGTAAGTGAATGTCAGTCACTAGTGAATGTGGGTTGTACTAGGGTGAGTCAAATGACATTTCTAGTTTTGTGGTAAAGGTCATATAGCACTCATTATAAACATACAGTGCCACACAATATAAAATATAACTCCTAAATTGGACTGGTCAAAGACAAAGCAGTAATAATAACTTTACAAGAAAACTTTTCAAGTCTGTATAAAATACTTATCATAATGCCGTACACATGCACAGTTATTACTTCAACTTCTTGAGCTTAAATATTGGAATAGTTTTCCCAAGGTTATCCCATTTGTTAATAAATGATATAAGGGATCTCAACTTACAAGTTAAATACAAAGAAAAAAAGAGAATAAATCCCCTGTAAAAACAATAAAAAACATGAAAAACCAAATACACCACATGACAAAACTGAGTACAAAGTAAGATGGCTGTTCAGTATTCTTTGGACTGATTCTTGCTGAATTTAAATTCAGGACCAAAAGATCAGCAATCATGTGTATGATAATTTAATATTTTTTATGTTTAATATTCTTTCCTTTTCCACATCAAAAAGTCACATTGCAGAGATCAGGTGAAATTCTGTTGCTGTAACATGATATATTGTATTGCATCAAATCATTTTGAATTTGCATAGGTCAGTGATTTCCTGTTCTGCACTTTGACTAAAATGATTCCATGGAGTGGCTTTAATCACCAAACCATCAATGCTATTGCCCATAGCTTTGAAACAGCTGAGATGTGAGCCCATCACTGGTAACTACAAATTCGGTTGGAATCAGTTGGGACAGGCTCCAAGATTAACCGGTGTTTGCTAATCCAATCCCCAGGGTGGGGATTCATTTTAATCCCCCTCCATTTCTGGCAAATTTCTGCACTCTACTGCTCCAACTTTTGTCAATTTTAAAGTCATTTTCTCTCTTTCAAACAGTCAATACACATAGAATCAGACCTAAAACATTTTCAATGTGAAGTAATCAAATTTAACAGTGGAATGTTAAACTAGCTAAAACTTACTGCCATAACTTTATTTTCAGATAACCAACATTTCTATACCATGTTCTGTTGTATTCAATGGCCTAGATATAATTATATATAAATTAGATAACTTACTTCCTTGTATGTGTTGTTGTATGTTATAATTACCCCACACAAGACACAATGCTGGTGACTTGTCCCAATATGGCCCTGGATATTGAACTGGATGTTAATTACAACTTTGACGGCCACTAAAACAGATGTAATAACAGTATAACTAAGCTTGTGTAAACCTAAGTCAAAATCTCATTATTATTTAATTGCCTCTCAAACAAACTGCCTGATCAATACACACTGTGTTTTGGTTCTAACATTTGTGTTAACATTATATGGGTTCGGACAGGAGCTCACTTTAATGGCACTTAATTTCTGATATTTAGATTAAAGGCGATATACTGTAAAAGAGTTACAATGGAGTAAAATCAGGTTATGTAAATAAGTAAGCTGACATATTGAAAACATAGATTATTGGTTGGACCATCTTATACCCTACATTTCAAGAAAGTTTCAAAGTATTGCACAAAAATTATTGCAATTTATTAAACTGTTATTGAACACTGTATTATTTGATAAATGAAACACATTTATAGTTGATTATAGCTGTTGCATTGAAAACGTGAATAATGTTTTTAAAAGTATGTCTAAAGAAGAATGTCTGTGAAGGAACTCTTGTGAATTGCTTCATCAGTTTTGGCTTTGAAACTGTGGAAATTTAAAGCGATATTAGTTTTTGGTATTTCAGCTAATACCTTTGAATGACAAAAAAAACCCAGATAAACAGAGAAAAACACGTCTGTTTATCACCCTTAATCTCCCAGGCAGAAGTAATAAAATATGTTTTCTATTCAGAAAAATAACAGTATTGTTAATGTTTACATTAGCACAACAAAGTGAAGACAAATATGTTTACTGTTCGGAATAATACAGTGTTTTAACATATATATTAGGACAACAAAGTGAGGAGATTGACTTGTCAGGGAATATTGATCAACCATTGTTGCAAATGTTGACTCAGGTATTAAAACAGTGTTGATTTATCAGAATCAACAAATTTAGGTGTGGATAATCAGGCCTAGATGATATTTTGGTATAAAGGAAGGGAAAAGGATCATAACTATATGCATAATATATACCTCCAGTAATTTGTCCTGATATATAATAATACATTTGTAATACACAGTGGTATCAACCGGATAGCATCCGGGCTGGGAATCTTTTGGTGTGGTTGGATTTGACCTTGGACCCCTCCTTTAAGGTCAAACAAAGATAGCCATCCTTCAAGGTGAAACGAGGATAACCAAACCTAAAAATGCTTATAACTCGTTTATTATTGGTCCTAGAGGTCTGGGATGGAAAACCAACCTCTAGGAAATCATGGGCTAGGAATATTTTGGTGTGGTCGGATTTGGCCTTGAACCTCTCCTTCAAGGTCAAACGAGGATAGACAACTTAAAAGTGCTTATAACTACCTTATTATTAGTCCTAGGAGTTTGGGGATGGTAAACCAACCTCTAGTAAATCATGGGCTGGGAATCTCTTGGCATGGTCGGATTGGACCTTGGACCCATCCTTCAAGGTAAAACGATGAGAGCCAAACTTAAAAAAACTTATAACTCGCTTATTATTGGGCCTAGAGGTTTGTGATAGAAATTATGGGCTGGGAATCTATTCCTGTGGTCTGATTTGGCCTTGGACCCCTCCTTCAAGGTCAAATGAGGTTAGGGAACTTAAAAGTCCTTACAATTTGCTTATTATTGGTCCTAGAGGTTTGGGATGGTAAACCAGCCTACAGGAAATCATGGGCTGGGAATCTTTTGGTTTGGTTGGATTTGACCTTGAACCCATCCTTCAAGGTTAAACAAGGATAGCCAAACTTAAGTGCTTATAACTAGCTTATTATTGGTCCTAGAGGTTTGAGATGGTAAACCAACCTCTAAGAAAATGTGGGCTGAGAATCTTTTGTTGTGGTCGGATTTGAAGTTGGACCCCTACTTCAAGGTCAAACAAGGATAGCCAAACTTAAAAGTGCTTATAACCCGCTTATTATATGTCCTAGAGGTTTGGGATGGTAAACCAACCTCTAGGAAATTATGGGCTGGGAATCTTTTGGTGTGATCAGATTTGGCCTTGGACCCCTCCTTCAAGGTCAAATGAGGATAGTCAACTTAAAAGTGCTTATAACTCACAAAATCATTGATTGGGAATGTTTTGGTGTGATCGTATTTAGTCAAGCTTAAAAGTGCTTACAACTCCCTTATTATTGGTCCTAGAGGTATGGAATGGTAAACAAACCTCTAGGAAATCATGGGCTGGGAATCTATTGGTGGGGTCGGAGTTGACCTAGGTCCCTTCCTTCAAGATCAAACGAGGATAGCCAAACTTAAAAGTGCTTATAAGTTGCTTATTATTGGTCCTAGAGGTTATGGATGATAAACCAATCTATAGGAAATCATGGGCCGAGAATCTATTGATGTGGTTGGATTTGCCCTTGGCCCCCTCCTTCAAGGTTAAATGAGGATAGCGAACTTAAAAGTGCTTATAATTTGCTGATTATAGGTCCTAGAGGTTTGGGATGGTAAACCGACCTATAGGAAATCATAGGCTGGGAATCTTTTGATATGGTCAGATTTCACCTTGGGCCTCTCCTTCAAGGTTAAGCCATGTTTGAATGGCTTTGGTGAGTTTTCTTTCTGGTAGATACAATTTGCATTGGTTCTCCAATGCAATAGGTCTAGGTTAGCCTGGTTCGCATAATGCCCCAATGTGGCAAAATATGTTCCTTTACATCTTGGATGTGAGGGGCCTTGTTCCTTGAGGCCCAACCTTAATATAAATTTTTAAGTATCATGTGCCTTCTGGCCTTATTATGAAGTATTGACCTTGAATTACTCAGCCCCTGTCCTGGTGATTTTCAGACCATGCAGTCATTGCCAGCTTTATTTTAGTTTTTATGCACACATTATGTAGGATGCTTGATACAACTTTGGACTCCAAAGAGTAGGATTCCCTTTCCAGTTGCAGCTTGCAGATGATCAGACTCTGATTGAAGAAATGGCTGGAACTTCCACCCAGACTGGGCAAGTAACTGACTTTTCTGATACCTTTGAGTCTGAGATTGATATATCAGACTTAGTTCATGATTGAAATCGAGATTTTTCCCGTGAAACTTTGGAATCCAGTTTCAATGTCAGGTCTGGTGAGAGACCCAGGCTAGATTAAGGCAGCTGGCTGAAAATGTTGTGATAGAATAATAAGGTGTAGTTGTATGTAGGTAGTTTGGCTGTTTACAGCAGAGATATTACAATTACTGACCTACAATTTCATATCCAGATGAATGTGCTGTTAATAAGGAAGTGTGTCAAATTGTGAAATGATGAAATAGGTGAGTTGTAGTTTTAACAAAAACATGATTCTTTCCAAGAAATGTTTATCATGAGTAATTAATGAAAGTATAAGTTTTAGGATGTTAATCTCTTAGAAAATATGTATGTTGTAATAGTAAGGTTCCTGATCAATCCTCTATATAAGCTGGACATCACAGTTACAGATTAGCATTGTTGGGACATAAGTTTTATACCTCAGATGATATTGTATTGCCAACTAGAAGCTTTCAAAAATTGTTAAACGGTCAAAAGACTTTTAACTGAAGAACCAGTGTGGTAAAAAGAATACTATCCAGCAGATTAACTGAGAGTGGAGTCCACCAGAGCAAAGAAATCGAGCACAGCAATAAAGGGTAAGGCTCGTGGAAGACCTCAGAGGCGAGAAATCAATCATAGTATAGAGGAAATTCTCAAGTCTTTTGGATTACTGAACTCTCGTTTTTGCAGTTTGTCATCCTGAAATGCTACAAGGCTCCAATATGTTCAAAATGCACTTGCACAGTTTGTCACTGGTGCTTCAAAGCACACTCATATTTCATCCACCCTATGGACACTTCATTGGCTACCCATTAGACAAGGTATTATCTTCAAAACCCTAGTTTTGGTTTATAAGTACCTCACCACTGGCCAGTCTAAGTATTTCGCACCATATCTCCCCTTGTACAAATCTGCCATGAATACAAGACATTCCAATCCCAAAAATTTGCTCCTTCAGGTTCCCTTTTACTGTGCTTCCATCCATAAATCTAAGGTCCATTTTAACAATAGTTTCTCATATGATGCCCCTAAGCTATGGAATGATCTTCCATATAATATACGCAATGCTCCAAATCTCTCCAGTTTCAAAAGTCGACTAAAAACCTACCTATTTAAGAAATCATTCCCACCATAGCTTCTAACTACCGAACACCTGACCGCCTCTCTGCGAATGACTCGGAACATGTCTAACGTCTTACGACTTATGCGTTACGAACTGGATGGTGTGCCTTAGAATCTGTAGATACGGAGATTAAGCACTTGGACAACTGATTGATTGATTGATGTCAGTGACAGTTTAACACATTGTTCTTGAAATTACATCAACCAGAGGCAGTCAACTATTCAGAGCTGTTTGTTACAACTGATTCAAGACCAGGTGACTACAAACTTTTATGTGATCAGGCTATAACTTCTATTGTGAACATTATTCCAGCCACATAGACAATAATCTGTGAGTGATCAGTAAGAAACTATTTAAGTAACATTTTAATAATATTTAAAGTTTTTAAGACATTAACAGCTGTACAAGTTTGAGTTATTATTGTTTTAAATGTGTATTCTGATTTGGTTGGTTTAACACTGATTTGTACATATTATAAATAAATTATTTAGTTCAAACAAATTCTTTCCTTCCTGTTGTGCGATTTTCTCTGGCTAACGCACTAGTTAGTTGGGGTCTGACCGTGACACAAAATGGTAAAATAAAATGTTTAACACTTGTTGACAATATTTTGTAAACGTTTGCTCTAAAAATGTTTTACATATATTTAATAGAAATACCTATCATTTTAAAAAAAAATTTTAATGTTTTCTGTCGATGTTTTGAAAACACCCTATCACAAACGTTTCTATACCCATATTTTCAGAATGTTTATTGAATTTTATCTTTAACATTTCCAAATAAAGATTGCAGTGAGCAATAATAGGGGATTTTACAGGACTTTGTCAAAAATTGCCCCACATGCAATCCCTAAAAGTAAGAATTGAATGAGGGCACAATCTATACGCCACTATCTTGCAATTTTAGACATAAAAATAATTTTTATTATGATTTTATTGTAACCAGGACACACATGCACATAAAATGGGATGTAAGAAAGGCTTAAAACTTCTCATAGATGCCATCTTACGTGCATACACTCGTATCTGTGCTGCAAATAATGTTGAAAAATATGAATGTAGATTGGTAGTAGGGTAGCAGAGATTTGCACGTGCAAACAGGGTATATTCTCCCAACAACAGTGTCACAACATTAACATTGAAGAACAGACTGTGACTAGCTACAAGTAGCAAATGGGTTGATATACATGCAAGGTACACGTGAATCTTACAGCATGTGCAAACAATATAAATAAATGTGTGAGAAGCTACAACACTTGCAAGGAGAATGCACATGCCAAAGTCTCTCTTTAAGTTACCCTTGAGACATGGATGTGTTTGCAGCCATACTGCGTACATGAAGAGAATTATGTGCATGTTAATTTTCATTGCAGAGTCTGTGCGACTTTCATATTCTTTCACAAAATCGCAAAAGTGTCCCTTGCAAATCAGCCAATTTTCTCTATGATCGTACATGTATGATGGGATGTAAGAGAGGCTTTAGATTTATCCTCTTTGATGGCGAAAATGTTTACTATGTTAGAGATAATTAGAAAATCATACACATGTCTTTTTAGTTTGTATATCCAGTGATTTTGTCGCAACAAGTACCACCTCCATGCCAACGACAATTAAGCAGTCATACACAACACTGTCAAAAACAAACTTTTCTCATAACATACAAACACTCATTCGGTGAGGTCCAGTCTATCCAGGCATATGTTGGATAAGTGGTGACCCATTTACATAGCAGGTTATGTTATAAAGGACACATTAGTTTTCTTCCACTTTTACACAGATTGCTCTGTCCTGAATGATTCCTGACTTTCTTTGAAAAAACAAGTCCCACAATTTTACTTGGAACGACAAATTGTTTGGTATAATAGTGTATAATCTTGGTACAACGTTAGTTTTTATATGTTCCCCAAAACAGATTTTATTAAATCTTCATCACAATTCTTCAAATAAAAACCATCAGCAACTACAGCCGAGGGCATTTTTACTACTAGCTACAAGATATTTTGCAGCCAAACTATGAACTAAAGTACTATTTCAATTTATTTATTTATTTATTTATTTGGGGTTTTACGTCACTTTTAACACTGTACAGGTCATATCACGACGGGTAGTTGGAAGGGCAGAGGAAACCAGTACATAGAGTTTGCTAGGGTTCTGTACTGTAAACTGCCGACCAACGGCAAGCAACTACCAGCTTTCCCACTTAAGGCCGTCACAGGGATCGAACCCCGGCCTCAGAGGTGGGAGGCGAGAGTGTTACCACTCTGCCACCGTGCCACATTGCCACCAAGTACTATTTCAAGAACTTCTTTCAACAATTATAATTTTAAATAGGCTTTCCCTCTAGTTTTTTTTAATAAATAGAACTACTAGGAAATCTATGAATTCATATGCAAATTTTAAAAATCAAATTATGTGAACCATTATTTTTTCAACGTGCACCAGAGTTATAAGTGCTATTTTTGTACAGATGGTCACATGATAAGTATTTTAATTCTGAAGGTTCTGAAACAACTTGCAAAAAGTGTAAATGTCATCAGTCATGTGATCCTTTGACATTCGATTTTAATAGATTTTTAATCTAAATATTTTAGCTTTTTATTGTTTCAATCCTGACTCTATCTTCATTTATCCATGAATTGTTTAAGAACTGGATGTACCAAAGTATTTGCTTCATTGTGTCACTAACATCTTTGTTCACCACGGTCTGTGTCAACATTTTCAAAATCACACATCTAGGGACAGTATTGGAAATAGCACCATGATAAGTTCATCATTGAAGAGAAATTAGGTGGTAAGATGACCTAAAATTTAAGTTTGCAAACATTGACTTTACGGTTCAGGGAAGTTTTTTATTTGTTTTGGTTATTTTTAGTGAGAGTTTTCATTGAAATGAAATGATGGTTAAACATGTAACTTTACAGCATTTTAATGATTATGTTCACAGCATTGGTGGTTGGATATAATTTGATGTCCAATATGATTGCTTCCTCTCATTTAAAATAATAATATTTTTTATATCTCAGACAAAGTCAGTATATAGTCTTACTGTGTTTGTTGCTTGTATATGATTAATTACTATTGGGAATATTTTTTGCAATTACTGTTACCAGGGCAATACTCTTTTTCTAACTGGTAACTTTGTGGTGTCTCTGCACTCCAAAAATCTGCCCAAATTTTAAAACTACAGGCTATCTTTATCCCAAATGGATCTGGAGTTTAGAGCAACATGTGGAAACAAGTGTTTCCTCTTTTTTTAGTAATTTTTTACTAAAACCCCTGCACACTAATTAAAAACAAACTTCAGGATATTTTTAGGACAATTGTGCCAACAGAAGCACTTTTCATATTTTAGGATTTGTAATGTTTTGTGTACTTCACATTTTCAGGATATGTGTTGTGCTTAAGCTTACATCTGGCAACAACAGTTGCCATGGGAACACATTTCCTATTTTAACTTGGAATTTTGACCCTGTGGTCCAACCCCTTGTATGAATATTTATCAGAATATCAGACACTGAACCTGATTTGGGGGCAACATTTTACAACCCTCCTTCAAAGGCAAAAGTAGGCATCCAATTAAAAAAATCTTTATTGTTGGTCCCTGAGGTTTGGGATGTGAAACCAGCCTACATAAAATAATTGGCTTAGAATCTTTTGATGTGGTCAGATATGACCTTTGGCTCCCTCCTGCGGAGTCAAATAAGTGTAGCCAACCTTAAAAGTGTTTATAATTCTATTATTTTGGATCCTAGAGACTGTGAAAACAAACTGTATTAAATCATAAGCTTAAAATTATTTGAAACTGCCTGATTTGAATTTTAACCCTCTTTTTCAAGGTTAAATTATGGTAGCCAATTTTATAAACAATCATGACTCCTTTGTATTGGTTCCAGATGCCCAGGATGTTTAATCAATCTATAAGTAATCTTTTTATGTGGGGATCTTTTGATATGTTCAGATTTGGCGACCTCAACCCCTCATGCAATCTCAAACAAATGTGGCCATTTATTGGCACTACAGTTTTGTGATGCTAATCAACCTATACAAAAAATAAAAACAAACAAAAAACATGGACTATGGTAACCATTAAGTCCTTCAATGTAAAACCAAGATAACCAGCCTTGAAAGTGGTTATAACTCCCTTATTATTGGTCCTACAAGCAATGGACTATATCACAAAACTGGGACTGTGATGTCCGTCAACAAGCAATTGGCACATCATAGTCTAAATTAGAATTAGGTTGTAATTGCTTATAAAGGTGTGCCCTAAATTAAGGTGGCCTAAAGGTCATACTAGTAATAAAATTTTACTGGTCTTGATGTGTTTCCATTCTTAACAAGTGCACACCCAGCAGGGAAATTACGTTGGAATTACATTGAAACAACATCATACACTTTGTATATTCATGCAGATGTGTCAGTTGTATCAATGTAATGTCATGATATTGCAACAATGTCAGAACATTACAGCTTTCCAATGTAACATCCCCACGTTGTAGCAACATCATATTCTGACATTGTAACAATGTAACTGTTGTACATTGTAGCAACGCCATCGTAACATTGTCAAAATACCCTATTTCGATTTTGTTACAATATAACATATGTTGTTAAACTGCCACTTCCACATGCCTTGTGACAAACACAATGTAAATTTATAAAGCCTTTAATGCATTTCCAACATCTTCTATCTGGCCAAGGGAAAAATGAAGTAATACATTAAAGTAAGGTTCCTGCTTTAGAGAACTGATGTCAAACACTTGTAAAATATATACCTTAGGTAATGGGGTCATATGACAAAATAAAACACCAAATTGAAGTAAGAGAATTTTTATTGGACAGATTCCTACAATTGCATTCAATACAGAGAGTTCTTTCTCTATTTCACGGTAAAAACTGATCGCCTAAGATTTTGGTTGCTAAAGTAGCAGAACAAATTATTTCATTGATAAAAAAGCATGTCAATACCACGGGGCGGTAGTTTTTGACACCATGAAATACAAAAGAAGTGAAACAGTACAAAGATCAAGAGATTTTCAGAGTAAACAGTATCAGATATGTAAGGACAAAATAATGTTCAATTAGAGAAAGCATGTAAAAATGTAAAGAAGAAAAATATTTAAAGATAAAGTATTAAAAGAAGACAATCGAATAGCAAAATGACATCATTAATTAATAAATAAAAATTATGAAGCTGTGAAATTTACTTATTGAAATATAACTGTCAATGGAAATTGCACTATTAAGTAAAGGTAAAAATTAATTGAGGCAATCCATGTGTTGTCATAAGAGAAATACGTCTCAAATATGGCAGGTGAACACTCTTTGGTACAGCCAAGATTGAAGGTTACGCCATGATGTTCGATCATCCCGTCTCTAAATCCCCATCTGTAAGAATTATCCACCTTCTGCACCATACGGTTTCTAAAACATAGCCCTGGCACAATTTTAAAGGTCAAGGCCACTACAGCAAGGACAAAGATCAAATCAAGTTCATATCATGATGTTGCACACCTACACTCCTAACTAATGTCCCTAAGAAGTATCAACTTCCTACACCTTATGGTATCTGAGATATTGTACGGATAAGATTTTCAAACTCAAGGTCACTATGACAAGGCCTAAGGTCAAATCAAAGTCACATGATGTTGCACACCTACACCCCTCAAACCAGTGCCCCTACCAAGTGTCAACATCTTACACCTCACAGTTTCTGAGATACATTTGGACACGTATCACAGCCCTTTAATACTGCGGGATAAAAACACTTTTCATAGACTGTCGGGAGGTCATGATTAGCTGACTAATCGACAACAATTAGAATGGTGCTATTTATCATATCAGTTCATATTTTAAAGGATGAATAATTGCTTGATGTAGTAAAAGATGGTAGAAAGGGCTGAATCCATCAGATATGTCCATAATACCATATGAAATCAACAACAGCCACATTTTCTTTACTGTTAATTTAAAACCGAAAATACCATACATCTCTTATATCGCTCACTTCCTGTATAAGCAAAATGCATCAGAAGTCGCAGGAAAATGGCGCATTTAAGGATTTTACAGGTTATGGACATATATTGTCAATTTATTTCACATATTTATTAGTCTCAACAGCAATAGTACTGGCCGATTAGCTGGCATGAAATATTTGGGAGTCCTGATGTCCTAACAGACTGTTAATCATAAATGCTGGTTTTAGCACAGAGTTTGACAAGCACCACAAAATGGCCTCCTCACAACGTTTGAGTGACCAATAAAGGAAAGCTTTTAATGTAATCCACAACCATGCATACAATGCTTACATATCCATTTATGTGACTGTGTTCAGAATCTAAATTGGCTTTCATGTAATGATGCAGACAGATGTTGAAGATTCATGCAATGTGTGTTTACAAGCTGTATATATTCTTATAATCTAAACATATTTTAGTGATAGAAATGAATTTTGTGGGCATTTGCCAACTTGGGCACATGGATCTGCAAACTTGCCCATTTCCACTCTCTCACAATAAAAGATAGAAACCAGAAGCTGTATTAGTGCAAAAACCATTTTATGTAAACAAATGATGGAATTTAAAACAGCAAGAAATGCTACATTTTAAGAATTACATTAATGTGAAATTTGTCCAGAATTCACTTGCCAAAGGGATTATTCAGATTTCAAAGCAATTTTGCCCACAAGATATTTTACCCACATTGGCAAGTGCCCATTTTATCATTGTATTTAGGTCCAACAACACTACAAATGATCTATTTATGTCCACCACCAACACGATCTGGGGGATGTTTAAGAAAAGCTTGCACAGCACTTTCCACTTCACTCTCATTGTAGTCAACACTTCTCTGGACACCAGCTTTAAAGAATAAAACAGAGAAAATGAAACACATTTTAAATCATAATGCATTAGATGAGATCCCATCACTGAAGCTTTTACAATCTTTTGTGATTATTACTTTTAAACTATGGCTTAAGAGAAATGAAACAAATGACATGCAGTAGAGAATTTACTATTTTATTTTCATAAAATACCTGTAGACTTACATGCATGAAAAAATTACTGAATATATTCAGCAAAAAATTCATTTCCTCAGTTTAAATTACAGGACAATTTTTTTTGAACGGTTTGGCTACTTAATGTAAAAACTGCTGCAACAGATCTGTAATTCACAAAAATATCTACACTAAAAAAGATGAATAAAGAACTGAATAAAAAATGCCATTTTATAAATATTATCCACAGGACCAATAACCTTAAAATATCTATCATTGAGTTTTATTGAGACTTTGGGGTTACCATAAAGTGGACATTTCATAAAGTCCAAATACACCTGCATACTAAATATGAACCAAATCTATCTCACAGTTTTGGAAGTTACAAGCTCTTGAATGGTCATTTGTCCCACCTGGCTCAAATCTTGTGATTAACTGCTTAACATATTATTGCATCCCCAGAAGAAAGTCAGGGATATATTGGTTTAACCTCTGTCATGCCTCCACCACTGTTCATTTTGACTTGTGTGTGCAAAAACTCATAAAATGCTTTCACAGATTCCATTCAGACTTGGCACACACATGTATTTGGTTCAGGAGAGGAACCCTATTTTAAGGTGGCCTTAAACTCTAAATAATAAAGAACTTATGGCGATCTTGAGATCAGAAAATTTAACTTTTGGCCACTTAATGCCCTCTAGGTTGAAACCTATGTAGCTGATCGGCCTCAAATCTTACCTGGGAACAAATATCATATTGTGTTACATATGCCAAAAATCAGGACTTTATATTTGGGCTAAAATTGTGTTTGAGATTCATAAAGACCCTACTTAGATATTTTTTTGACATTTTTAACAATTTTGGCCTTTAACGTGGAAATGGCAAGTCTGACAAATTTCAAACTGTGTTAGATATACCTTGTATGTGTAAAATCTATGTAGCTTTAATTTTAAGGCCACCGTTAAGGTCTCTAAAATGCCCACACAGACTCAATTGTGGACTTTTTAACCACTTTTAATCCCAACATCTCATCTGGGATTATATTAATGTTCTTTGGACACGTGCCAAGAAACAAGGCTTTAAGTAGACATTTAATTTATACTGGTTTTACGATATTTTGTGTTATAATAATAAGGGATGAGTTCATTATACCAGGATCACAGTTTCTTTTTTCAGTTTCTTGGAATCAGAATGCTTTATTTATTGGCAGAATACAGAAACAAGAAATATGCAACCAATTCACCCCTAACAAAAACACTCGGTGTAGTATTTTTTTATCTTTTATATGACTCTACAAATGTGTGTACTGAAATCCCATTTTGCCTCTATTTCCTTTCATATTAAATCTGATAATACTTCATTTCTCATGAGCCTGCAATGAGATATATACTTTTCTATTGTTTACAATGTATACTACAAGTCACGTGTTCAAATATAACTACCAATCTCTAATATTCATAAAATTACATTTCTGAAATATAATGGAACTTGTCATTATCAATAGCTTGTATACTTTTTGTCCACAGGTAATAGTATTTATTATTATCATCGGCAATTCCATAATTAAACATTAATTTGTGTGAATTATAAGCAAATTGAAATTTTTAAACCAAAAATACCAGTGAAGAAATATAAGCATAACCTGTTAAGGATTCTATTGACACAGTCTTTCGTTCTGAAGCCCCAAATTTTCGAGAAACATGAAATCTGAATATTTAAACATAGACAAAAAGGAACATTCAAAATATGTTTAAAACAATTATGTTGCAAGCGTTAAATGAGTTCATATCATAAAAGAAAAATAGCATCAAAGATGCCAGTACCCCACAGCCTGGGGAAATAGTTTTCAACAAAGAAAAAAAACAGACTAATTTGCCCACACTTACAAACATAAAATGGCGCCACCTGTTACAGATTTAGTGGAACACATAAGGTCCAGTATTCACATATTTGTCTAATTTTTTGGTTTGTACATGGCAACATGGAGAAATTTTTGTTTTGTAAAAATATACAGATTCATGCCACCTTAATAGGTGATTCAGCCTTTTCTCTCCCCTCACTAATGAGAATTTGGACAAAAGTCACTGTAAACTTCAAGTATGAAAAAACCATGTAGCCTTGTTCAGGTGCACAGATTGTCTCAGTTGAAATCACCATTTTAATCACCTTTTTAATATCAGACCAATTTGTATCATTGCCCAATGGAATTTTGGTGATCGATCTGCTCAATGCGAATACAATTAATATTTAATATTTAATAAAGTCCATTCAATAATATACATTGCTTTGTATTTCCTGTAATCTGACACAGTACATTCTAGAAATAATATCATGTATTACTGACATTATCTACAGGTAATATATAGCTTTCAGATATTTTGTTATTTTCTGCACTGAACACATATTTTTTGTTAATGAAAGCAATGGCCTACAATATTATAATTGCTTCATGTTTAAAGATAATGCATAGTAGTGTACACAAGTGAAATATACTGAAATGTACTAATGTCTTGGTCAGGTTACATTTTATCCCACTTGCAACAAGCATTTACATGTATAATATAGACACAACTGTTTGATTGCATTATAAGTATTTTTCATAATGTTTTCATATATTACTCAGCCTAGCTTACTGAGGAGAATTAGACTAGAAAGGCCTCTGATACAGCGTGCATTGTGGCAAAAATATTTCATGTTTGGATTATGGTTCAGACAGCCTTGAAGGCCTGGCTATATCTTTATAAAACGATATGTAAAACCTAAGCTGGTCAAGGTGTAGAACTGTTTTTGAAATAAGTAAGGTAAATTGCTGGTGGTTTATATTTACAGTAATCTTGACCAACTATGCTAATCAAATCTAATGACATATTTCACATCCCATAATTTACGCTGCACTGCTTCACTCCATCAAAAATGCCAATCATGATGTAACTTAAACAATGTGCTGAAAATTATATTAAAAAGCAAAATCAAATCAAATATAACTTAAAATAAAAAAGACAAGTGAATTTGAAGTCTATGACCATCAGTCTATTGATGAAATCACATTCTTTAATTTCCAGTACTTCAGTCATGCAGTGTACACACACAGGTTTTACCCATGATTGAGTTAATGAAATCTTAATATTGGTTATTAAGAGGCCCATCAGAGCAGTTACCATTATCAGTAATGCAAACAAATTATGGTTTCTTGGTTTCTATGTTAGTTGACATGTCAGTCAGCTGATATAGTATCACTCTACATTGTCTGGTACGCATCCACATCCTCATGAACAACTTCTCTAAAAGTACAAAGCCCAGAGACATGCTGTTACATTTAAAAGTTACCTTGTCTGTCGAGGATGATAAATTGTTCATGACATACAAATTGGTCTGTTCATCTGTTCCCCATAGCTGTTACAAGGGAGGTACGCCCACCCAAAGTGTGAAAATTTCAACACTTTATTACAGTTTTTCTCATCCACTATGGAAGGGATTTTTCTCTTTTCTTTGATATATTTACTAGGGTGTGCAAATAGATTCCCTTGTGTGAGTATCAGATCTGGATCTCCCTTAATTATATTTTATGAATTTTTAAAATAATTTTTAATGCTTTAAAATTCATGAAATCATGCACTAAATCATTTATAACTTAAAAGGTATTGCATTTAGAGTATTTTTTAAAGTATGTTATTTATCTACTTAATCCATAGCTACAACATGGTTTGTAACTTGGGAACCTTTTCCAATAGCTAAGTAAGTAATAGCTACGTCCTGACTTTTCAGTAGCTTCCATGAGTAAAATTACTTGTAAATTGAAAACTATTGCATTTAGACAATTTTTCTTAATATGTTATTCAACTACTTTTGGGTGAGCTATAACATGGTAAAATTGCAGACCTGTAGCTCATGGCATAGCTGAGAAATAGTTACCTTCAGGTTTTCACTGTTGCTTAAATCACTTGTCACTTGAAAACTTTTGCTATTAGTTTATTTATTTTTATGTCGCTTTCAACACTGTATAGGTCATATCCCGATGGGTAGTTGGAAGGGCAGAGGAAACCAGTACATACAGTTTGTCAGGGTTCTGTACTGTAAACTGCCGATCAACAGCAAACAACTGCCAACTTTTCCACTTGAGGCCGTGCCTGGAACCGAACCCCATCCTCAGAGGTGGGAGGGGGGGAGTGTTACCACTCTGCCACCGTGGCCCCCTCTATTGCTATTAGAGAACAGTGTTTAGATATGTTATACACCTACTTCGGGGTGAGCTATAACATAGTAAAATTAAGACCTGTCGCTCATGGCATAACTGAGCAATAGCTACTTTCAGGTTCTCACTATTGAGTAAATCGGTTGTAACTTAAAAACTATCACATTTAGGATTTTTTTTCAAAATTTGTTATTCGTCTATTTTAGGTTCAGCTATAGCATAGTGAATTTGCAAACCTGTAGCTCATTGCATAGCTGAGCAATTTGTATTTTCAGGTTTTCACTGTTGAGTAAATCACTTGTAACTTGAAAACTATGTCATTTACAGAATTTATTTTAATATGTTATTCATCTACTTTTGAGTTAGCTAGAAGATAGTTAAATTTGCAGACTTGTAGCTCATTGCATAACTGAGCAATAGCTACTTCATGTTTTCACTGTTGAGTAAATCGCTTGTAACTCAGAAACTATTATATTTACAACAGTTTTGTTTAAATATGTTTTTCACCTACTTTTTACACTTGACAGTCAACTTTGTACTTTACTTCTGAATACCATTTGCAGGGCACAACTTTTGTGTCCTTTTATGCTTTCACTTCTACTTTGAAACTCAAAACACCTTCAGTTGATACAGAAACTGTTCACAGGCAGTGATTGCTTGTTTGGTGTTAAGGTCACTCTTGTGACCCTAACATGATCCTTTGAGGAGAATTTCTCTTCACCAATAACATTAACTCTTCACACTGGTCCTTTAGCATTAAAATAAAACTTCAAAGCTGTAGGGATGCTCTGTTTTTATGTACAAAAACTTTTTGTCTAGTTTTTATT
Source organism: Sabellastarte sp. h YS-2021 (assembly GCA_964017235.1). NCBI lineage: Eukaryota > Metazoa > Annelida > Polychaeta > Sabellida > Sabellidae > Sabellastarte > Sabellastarte sp. h YS-2021. The sequence continues at coordinate 114,272,400 of OZ024933.1, forward strand.
GCGTTAATATATCTTATCTAACAGACTAATGACATTGGCTCAATGCAAGCTGGTCGACCATGGTGCCGAACCCACTCGCTAGGGGGCCTAGTGTCTCCCTCACTCGCAAGGTGGCTATAGTGTGTCACTTCCTCCTTTTCATTTGACGTGGTCAAATAAGACAGTTTTTAGTGTGCCTTTCCTTTTTGGATATATATTTGCTTGTATATCTAACTTTCGGTCACAAATTTTAGCTCTAAAGTATTCGTGTGCACTAAAGAGCATCATGTCCTCTTCGGGACAAAAGAAAGTTTCTTGTGGCCACATTATGGTAAGATTCAATTCTATGGATCGGAAGCTATGTGGTGGTAAAGTTGGTTGCTGCTTTCTGGTGCCTGACAATTTCTAGTGCAGAATCTTGTCTAACATGAGCTGTTTTCCTCTGCTCATAAAAACACTGATTATGATATGACCTGTATAACGTGTTACGGCAACATTAAACCCAAATAATTTATTTGGAACTGAAAAAATGATAACAGTTTTATGGCTATTTATCTCAAACATAATAAAGAGTAAAAAGAAGAAAGTTGTAAGAAGAAAGTTTTTTTTTTACTGCAAGACAAAACATTCTTAACACTGAAAATATTATACACTTAAAGCTGTAATTATACGTATACACTTAAAATATTAAGTCACTGTCAGGTAAGGCCTATATATAAGTTTGAATTCTTTCAACTCTGACTTCCCTTGATCTAAGTGTCTCTGTTTAAACTGACGCTTTTCGAAAAAATAACAATACAAGTCAAAGGTTAAGTCAAAGGCCTGACCCTTTAATAAAAAATGTTAGTCAGGATTTCTTACAGATTGTTTACATGTCACATACATGGCAAATTATATTAATCATATTTCATGAAAGACTGTTTATAAACAATTTTATTCCACATATTATTTTGTGAAAGAAAAAACAATATTTAAAATGGATGAATGTGAAATATATGTTTTCAAGTCTTTATTCCTGGCCAATACTATTATTTCTGATTTTACAATATCTGGGTTAAATAGGTGGCATACCAGTATTCAGATACTAGTATTCAGATACTAGTATTCAGATACTAGTATTCAGATACTAGTATTCAGATACTAGTATTCGGATACTAGTATTCAGATACTAGTATTCAGATCCAGTCCTTTGTTAGCACACTGATGCCTTTTGTAAACATCCATTCCCAGGACTTTTCCTAAATGTCTGTGAGTAATTTTTCAAATAAAGTAAGTGTAGCAAAACTCAAACCTCTGCATTTCTCGTTTTTGTTACTGTAAGGCTTAAATTTTATGTTGGGTTTTTATCCTAGTATTAGTCTCAGAAGTACCAGCTGTCCTGGCGTTATACAAATTTACTGTAAGCAAAATGGATTTGTGAAGTGATCCCCATAAAGGCGATAAGGCTCTTTCATTTGTTTTTAAAGTTATGTTTTTTGTTGTTAGGCCAATCTCTCACTATTTACTTGGTTCATGGTAGAGGGAAAGTAGCAACAAATTTGTTGGTTTTGTTGTCACGGTTTAAAAATGCATGAAGAAACATTTTAAGCAAGTAAAATGTAATGTGTTCTTATACACTGTATTCTATAAACATAAACTTTCACAATGAATTGTGGGATTCCAGGATGACGTCACAGCTGTTTTACGTCAGAGATGCAGAAAATGGAGACAATGGAAAATCTATAGGGAAAAATAAACAGTCTTAGAGGGGGGGCGGTTAAAATGTTCCACAATAAATATACCAGATGTTTTACTCTTTGATGAGTGCATAATACAAAGCCTTATTTGTGAAATGTTAAAAATGTGATATGTGACCTTTAAGTATACTTAATAACTACCGAGCCTGTTATAAATGAGCAAAACAAACTATTCTTTGGAAAAAAACCCTCAATTTTTTTGTATTTTTCAAGCCTTAAGGTAAGTTCTAATTCAAGACATCTCGCTTACTGGTAAAATCTTACACGTGAACGTGAAGGACGATATAGCTAAATAATTTATTTGATTTAAATGGTGAATCATCCATGGTTTTACAGTTGCAAGCAAAACCCTAAGGAAGAATGTACTAATATTAAAGTTATAACAGAAATATGATTCAATGTCACCCTAAAATGTAGGTAGAACAACTGAGGAATATATATGAAACAACTCAAGTAAAGCTTAACCGACTGTCGCTTGAAGTACTCACATTAACAGAGGTATCTTCAAATTATAAAGAATATTCTTATCGTCTATTGTCCGACAGTCTATTTAAGCTGATGGAATCCCCCCCCCCCCCCCCCCCCCCCCCCCCGAAACAATCTTGTAATCTTCCACCTGACAGGCATTTTAGCAGATTACACATGGATAATACAATATTATGCAAATTTACTGCAAATATCACAAAATGGGTATTTTATAATCCTCCACCTGACAGGCATTTTAGCAGATTACACATGGATATTGCAATATATACAAATTTACTGCAAATTTCATTGATTTTTGTTCAAAGTGTCAAGCGAATTAAAACATGTGCAAGTACGGCAACCTTCTTCACCAAGCACACCAATTGCAGGGTCTTCTAAAATTTATCTACCACATCTGAAAATAAATATAATATACATTTTATTGTTTTGGGCAATTCCAAGATTTGTACCAAGTTAAAGCAATGACATAAAGTAGAAAGTATAATACCATCCCTTAAAACCATTCTAAAAGGCTTATTGTTTTGATACTATTTAAACAAAATCACTTTTGTTGTACTTGTGTCATTGAATATTTTAGTCCAAAGAAATTCACATAATTGCAGATGAAAAAGCCAAAGATTTGGTGGTCAAATTGTAACAAGGTAAGAGAAGTATATGTCTTCTATATTGAGACACGTCCAGAATAGTAAAGGTTAAAAAGAGATTAAAACTGCTGCCAGTAATGCTCTTTTATTTTTAAAACGTCTACTCAAATTAATACCAAATTTATAGTGATGAGTGTATTAAATGAGGAAGTGGAAACAAAAAGCACTAGGAATGCTTAGACCTCCATCAAATAGTTCATTTATACCCCTACTTTTAATCCTGCACCGGATTATAGTATCCAGAACCTTGCTAGTATCTGGATCTAAATTATATAGATTATAGACACTGCTGTGAGCGTGTCCTGTATCTTTTGGCCAAACAGCACTGTGATGTTTGAATATACACACATACACTGTAAATTTCCATCTTTGCAATGATAAACGATTCTTTAAAAACACATGAATCCTAGCAGTGACCTTAGACCTTCTTCAAGTCGTTTTCTCTAAGGTATTATAAGGGACTGTATGACTTTTTTATCAAAATGTGATCTCATGTATGTCAGATTTGGTGAAATGAGAAATAAAAAGACTTGGAACAAGTCTACAGTGACCTGGATCACCTCTAGAGTCAAATTAACTGATCCTTGTGCATTTTTTGACATTTTCTGAAAGTTTCATCAAAAGCTGTCTGAAGTTTTTGAGTTATTTTACATAAAAACATAATAACGAAAAATTCCATTTCCTGTAAACTTTATACTTTAAATGGCCATAAAGATAAAGAACAAGAGTCTTACCTGCATGTATTCCATTTTGTTTATAGACTCCATTTTTAAATGGTGTGATGCCTCTCATCTCTGCAACAAATTACACATCATGTTATTTGTGCTAAAATACATTCTATGGGCCCAACCACACTATACTATTTGAATCTGACTTGCTCTGATACAAAGCCTCTTTAAACTGGGAGAAACAGGTGAATGTATTTATAAATTAAATCAATGAAAGTTAGATAATTCCTCAAAACACATATTGTTCGCCATCAACCCATATCATATCTTTTTTTGTATATACATGTATAGACAAGTTATCTGAAAACAGTTTTAACTATTTTACCAGAACTATTGTGATGGTATGTTGTTGGGCCATGTCAGCAAGCAAGTATATATTTTAGTAAAAGAAGTCATGAGTGAGCTTCACGTTGGGTCTTTTGAAAAGCATTTCATAAGGGATTTCTATGTAAATTTATAAGTGCAGTTGTAATGCTGACATGGGCATATATGTCATGGTAGATGGTCCAGTCTGGTAGAATGTCAAATTCTACCAGTATAAAGTCCAATTTATGTATTGCCCTGGGGTCAGAACATTGCCTGCTGTATGTGCTATAAGACACTTGGTTGAAGTTATGTTTATACAGCTTACAGAGTAAAACTTGAAGTAAACTTAAGTTCTGTTGGAACTCGTATACATTCTGTATTTACAAAAGAGTATGCCCAAATTAATGATCCAGTCAGGTTCAGAACACAATAAAACATGCAAAACTACTTTTTTATAAATCAGTATCTGGCCACAGTCCTCTAATGTAACTAACAGTTAAGTTTGTCCACTGTATCCAGCAATCTGTCCTGTGATCTGTCCTGTGATCCGCCCGGTGTCCACTAATACACAAATATCTGTATCCTGTGATCTGTTCAATATCTGATGATACAAAATATTCCTATCCTGTTATCCTTTCGATATCCAGTCACACAAAATGTCTGTATAGAAATATTCAGAATTGTTGCAAAACAGTACTGTCTGCTTCAAGACAAGCAAGCATTCACAGTATAGCACTTATAAGACACAATTAACTTTCCTCAAAGAAAGCCAGATTGAAATATCATCTGTGGTTATGTTTACAATGTTTATATATACCTTTAGGAATGGCTAGAATGTCATAAAACTTACATGAAAACAAATATCTCTATGAGTAAATGTGAGCCTATGATGGAAATCTAGAAACTACTGGTAGTTGGGTTTCCCCAAATCTGCTAATATAATCACTGAGGTTATTAGAAGGATTTCCCCAGTCTATAAATAGATTATTACAACATAGTACAATAACCATAAGTGTTAACTAGACAGGTTTTATATAATATAAAAATCAATAATTCCTCCATCTTATATAATAATATGCATACAACTCTTTTCCTTAGATTAAAAAATGCACTGGTACGCCTATATAGTTAACAGCAATCCACATGTTGGGGTCGACTTCATCAATTTTAGCAAGTATGAACTGGTCGGGGTTCCAGCCCAAGAATACTCTCCATCCAGAATGGAGGCTATACACTCCTTTTCCGACATCCTCTCATTCTTAGTGGTTATGTAAATCCCACTGGAACAGCTATCTGCAGCAGGCATTGCATACACTTATGGACAAACATACAATGGAAATGAAAGCTCTCTGCGTTCACTGCCACAGGTGTATGGTTAGTCCCAGAAACCAAATTACACATAGATTGCTTAGAACTGAGGACAGTCCTCCCTCTCCTGAGGAGACTGGAGCCCATGTCTAGGGGTCCAATTATTTTAATTGCCTTGAGCAACGCAACAGTTGTCTCTTACATAAACATGGAGGGAGGTATGAGACCAGATATATCGTAATGCAATGACAATCGAATTGTTCTGTCAGCCTGTCACATTCCTGACCACTTGAATGTAACTGCAGACAAACTGTCCAGGCACAGTCAAGTGATTCAAACAAAGTGGTCTCTCTACCAGGAGATATTTGACCAGATCTTCCATCCTCGGATAGACCTGTTTGCCACAAGATACAAGTTGCACTACTTTGTGTCCGAATTCCCAGATCATAGAGCTTGGGCAGTGGATGCCTAAAGTCTTTCATGGGCAACACAGACAGGCAACACAGATAGGCATTCAAACTAATATCCCTTTTGGACAAGGATGTCAGAAAACTCCCGAGACACATTTATAAGAAAACAATCTTAATAGTCCTGGGGTGGCAAGAATATGCCATAATTCTGGGACCTGGTCAGAATGTCACCCCAGATACATCTACGTCTCCCTCCTTAGGACAATCAGATAGCATAACCATTCAACAAAAAGCCTACACAGAGATCTTCCAAATCTGAATCTTCACACTTGGGTCATAGAGCCATGGATATCTGGGAACATTGCTTTTCTGACAAAATAGCAAAAACAATTGAAGCTCCTCAAAGAAACTCAACCAGAGCTATCCATAAACCATGTGGACCCTTTATGTCAGATGGTGTAACTCAACTAAGGTGAACTTCAACACACATTTTATAAAGAAAATTGCAGGTTTTCTCCTGCACCTTACTTTTTATGAATACAGGTCTGCCATTGCAGATAAAATTTATAATGTCAATCTTTACATCAGTTGTAATGATAATCTTAACCATCTTCTGGAGAGTTTCCATAGAGATAGGCCTAAAGGCCGCATACAGATTCCCAGTTGGAAGCTTTCCTTGGTTCTACATCAATAACCCAAGCCTCTGTTTAAACTGCCCAAGAGAGCTTCATTGAAACATGTGGCTTTCAAAACCGTTTTTCTGTTACCTTTAGGCTTGAAAAAAATGCAAGAGTCAAGTTCATGCTTGACTCAACAAGACATTAGACATCAAACATCAAGATTGGTCTAAGGTGTCTCTGTATCCCTCTCCTGAGATATAGACCAGGTGGTGTGGCCCCGGTTGTTATTTTGGCCTTGTTATCAACTTTAGATTTTTCTCTCAAAGAAGACAGTTCTCTATGCCCAATGTGATCTCTTTGGAATTACCTGGATAAGACCAATAATTTAAAGGACAATAAGGGGCTAGTTTTTATCTCCTCCAAACAGGGTTTCAACAGGGATATATCCTCTTCCACCATTTCTTTATGGATCAAGAAACAGTGACCTTATCTTCTAAAATAATCTACTGCTTTGTAGGCGCAATATCTTCCCCACAAAGGGGAACTCAGTGCACTAGTTAATAAAATTCATTTATCACAAGGACAGTCAAGGGGCGGTCTGTTATCCAAAGTTTTGGGTGCGACCAAAAGGGAAGGAGACAAGTTTGGGAAGCTGTAGTTGAAGTGGTGAGTTTTGAGGTGTTTCCTGAATGATATGACAGAGGGGCTATTTCTTATTTTGGAAGGGAAAAGAGTTCCAAAGAACAGGGCATAGTGACTGAAAGAATTAGAAAAGCATTTACTTGATTTATGAACACTATGGTCAAATGTGGGGGTATGAGGGAATTAAAGTTTGGGGGTGCTTCACCTTGTATTTCTGGAAGAGGTTTAGGGGTGAATTAATTATCTTAGGTAAGCTGGTTGAACTTGGTTTAGGATTTTATATGTAATAAGGTCTATTTTAAATGGTACCCTGTACCTGAATGGGAGCCAATATAGTTATTTCAATTGAGAGGCGAAGTAGGAAAATTTAGACAAACGGGTAACAACCCTGCAGAGTGAGTTTTGAATCCGCTACAATCTTCTTAACTTAAAATTAGTGAGTGATACAAACAGGGAATTGCAATAGTCCAATCCATTGTTCACTAAAGGGGTGAATTCTGTCAAGATCTCTAGCATGAACTCTGGTGGATTTTATGACCTGTGACCACCACTCAAACAATCCAACACCACTCCAAGGTTCTTGACCTTTGTGTTGGTGAGACCTGATCACCAAGAATATTGATTGGAAAGTGAGAAAGGAGTTGTTTACAATTGTTTTTGGAGCCAGTCAGAATAAACTCAGTTTAGTCAGGCTTCAGTTTTAACTTATTTGTCAACATGAAATTTTGAATGTGATTTAGGCAGTTCTTTAGTGCTTGTATGAGAGTGTTTTGTGCTACTGGGTTTTATCAGCATAGAAGTGGTAATCAACACTTCTATGAGAGTGAATGATTGAGCTGATTGGGTTTATATATAGAGAGAAAATAATTGGGCCAATGACGGAGCCCTGGGGCACACCAGGATGTGGAGAGTACTACCTACCTCAACCAAGTGTGTCCTTCCTCACAGGTATGATTTGAAACAGCCAAGTGCTAGTTCACTGATTCTATAGTAGGCCTTCAATCTGTCAAGGAGAATAGTGTGGTCAATGGTATCAAAGGCGGCGGAGAGATCCAAGAGGGTGAGGGCTGTGAATATTAAGGAGCGCTTTCAGTAGAATGATGTTTTCTATAAGCTAATGCTTACACTAGGTTAAGGCCCATGATGTTTAGACCTTTGCTGCTTAAAAGACATTCCAAGGAGGAATCTCCTTGGAAGAGATCCTTTCAGGCTCTAATTGGAAATTTTACAACACCATGACACAGTCTTACTTGATGGATGTAGTTTGGGCTAATTCTGAGCTGTATCATTTCGGACCAGTGGTGGCTGCCCAGCAGATCGGTCATTAGTCCATGTAATTCTGTTTGCTTGTCTAAAATGTATTAAAGTGTTTTATGCATTTCTTCCTTAGGTTTTAGGTTTACTAAGTCAAGACTCCTGATCTTCCTTTTCTGGAACTTTTGGTCCAATTCCTCTCTCTCTCTATGCAAACCCAATCAGCTCAATCATTCACTTTCACAGAAGTATTAATTACCACTTAACAAAGGCAGACGCTTTAAGGCTCACTCCTCCCTAACCTGTATGGTCTTCGTCTTTTTATCACCTGGGGCCAGTTTCAAGAAGTCTCATTAAGATAAATGTCACCTTAAATTCACGGATTTCCTTGAATATATCCTTATTTTAAAAATCTCAGTTTCAGTGAAATCTCCCTTAAATTTTAAGTAAGCTAAAAACCCGCCTTAAATTTAAAGAAGTGTCTCCAAGGACTGTGTAATAACTTTAAAGAACATTAGCTCCCTGCTTAAGTTTTAAGGAAGACCTTTGGTAAGAGAGTTAAAGGAGACTTTGTGAAACGAGGATTGTAAGTCGCCTTCCCAAAGGAAAAAAATGACCTTCCTTTACTAAAGGAGCTCGTTTCGAAAGGAGGTTTTGTGCAACTGGCCCCTGGGTGGAAAAAGGGGGGAGGCGATCAGGTCTGGTAACCAGTTAACCAGTTTATAACGAAGGAGGGTTTATGAGTTTTTTTAAATTTAAGTCAGTCCCCTAGTAAGCTACCATCCATCCACGGGTAGTTTGGTGTCATGATTACTGGAATATGGAGAGTGCCACCATCTAGTGAGTCATTGCCTGGTCTGACTTGAGCTCAGGACATTTTTCGCTGATGTTTGGAGGAGCTGGTTGATGCCCGGCTATAGCCAATGTCTGTTATGTAAGATATTATCTTATAAAATGTTTTCTGCTGTTACTCATCCGCTACTGTTGGGTGTAATGTTATTTTATTATGTCAAAACTGCCAGTCTTTACAAATTTCATGTAGAAAATGGCTTAGCCACATAAATGTCTACAGGGATGTTATTTTAACGTATGTTGCATTTTTCTGTAACAATTTGAATCATACACTGTTTGAAACCTCTCTTTCTATATGTGAAATCCACAACTCAGCTCAGCTTTGACAAAGGAAGTATCAGCTCCCTCGGTCTTTGACCTGTAAAAGAACATTTGTTTCAGACCCATATAATTTGGATTCTGCAAAGACATCAATACTTAAATTAAATATTACCAATGTCGAAAAAATATGCTACTTTTGGCCAATTGTAAAAGATAGCTTTTTTTTAAATTTTCGATTTAAAAATATGTTAAAATTTGTCCAAAACATCTATTCTCTCCAATTCTATTCCAGACTTCTACAGAGCATAATCTCTTCAAGGGTAGACCCTAAGGTGAAAGACTAGAAACCAATTTAATGATAATTTGTTCACAGACATAATCAGTCCGATAACATAGGGATACTCATTACTTTATAAACTGAAATGGGAAAGGTTTTGGGAGAAATAAGACTTTAGCCTTTTTCTGTTACTACCATGATTTGGGACATATTGAACGTGATCAGTAAATCGTTCCAAGCTGTGGGAGCATCAAAAGCAAAGCTGTGGCCAAGTTGTGGTTAGGATTTTTTTAAAACCAAAGTACCTGATATGACCACTTTGAAGAAACCCAAGCTTAGCTCAACCTTCATTAACGGTGTCTGGGAATCACGCTTGTCAGTTCCCTACCCTGGCAGGAATTCGGGACAGTGTGACACTACCTTAACTAACCTTGCTTAGAGAGATCACCAGGAAGCTTGTAATTAGGTAGCCTTGTGGCTAAGGGAGTGACACTGAATAAACACCAAATAGGCGGATCTACCAGTTTAAACTTCTCATCCAAAGTATATGGATGTGGCAAGAATTCTGAACTACCCCCCCTCCCAAACCCAATTCCAGGGCCAGGCTCACCTCTTGATCCATACCTTATTTTATAATTTTTAACCTTTTAATCTATGAATCCAAGCAGTAGTTTGAATGTCTTAAATCATCGTTAAATGTCATTCAAGAAGTGTGTCATATATGTGCAATATTGCTTCTACAAGGGACATGGCTCTATGACTTTGACCTATCTCTTTGTAATTCAGTGCATAAGGATTTTTATGGGCAAGGTTTATCATCTGTGAACTCTAGTAGCGGTCTGTTAGCTGGTAGGCCACATGGAGGTCTTGCCATTCTCTGGCGTAAGAGTCTTGGTGTTTCATGTAAAATTAATACTTGTGACCATGAACGTCTCGTAAATATTGAGTTCTCTGATGGTAGAAAAATGAAATATCTCTTTCTTAATGTGTATATGCCTTTTGAGAGTTACAAAAATTATCACAGTTTCTTGCATTATCAGGGTAATATAGCACTATCATGGTAAAATAGCCTCAATATTTTCATCTTCTGCATGCCATTTTATATATGCAATTGGGGATTACAATGCCCACATCAAGAGTGGGGATACTAATAAAAAAACAGTAGGAAATTTGGTAAAGAATTAGTATCTGTATGTGAAGATAATGGTTTTGTAATCTCAGACTTGGTGTTCCTAGCAAACAGACAAAATCCATTCACATTTGTTAGTGAAGTACACCATACTACATTGTGATGGACTATTGTGTGAGCAATGTAGTAGGTCACAACAATATTCTTAATCTTCCCTTAAATTAAGGAACTCTGAGGCACAACAGCATCAAGATAATTCAACCCAATTTCAGTATCAAGGGACAGGAGAAAGGGTCAAATACCATGGGGAACACCAGGGAAATAATTGAGAGTAAGGTCGGCATATAGTGGCATCAAACTATTTTACAGACTTTGTAGATGGGTGAAATTCTGGTTTCAACAAGGAAGTTACCGACACCATGACTGTGTTTGGTACTGCAACAGCTGCTATAGTAAGTGAAATATGGAGAAAAATACTTGGAAAAACCAGTGTGTATAAATTTGTAAATCAGTGTGGCTGTTTTGAACACTGAGCAATATTCAACACACAGCCAATGCAATTTCTTGAGAACAGGAGTTTTCCTGGTGTATCTACTACTGTTAGATACAATTGTAGCTACAGTGTTTTGTATACATTGCCATTTTTTATAAATGAACTTGGAGAGGCTTGTGAAAAGTGAATTGCAGTAACCCAGCATTGGCCATAAGTGTAGAGACATCATGAAAAAAAAACTGTCTGACATGTCTGAAGTCCCTAAGTTGCCCCAAACAACTTTTTCGTGTACTCTGAACATGTTTAGACAAATGCACATAAAGTTGGGCATCATAAAAATGAAATTTGATACCAATTTGCAAATCACCAAGCTAAAGTTAGTGGCATAAAGAAAACAGCAAAGGGAACACCAGAGTTTTACAGATGTCAGACAAATTAAACCCACTGTTTGATCGACTGATAATTAAAACAAACTAAACTAAAAAAAGTGGAGAACCATTTAAGAACAGAGCCCTCATCTCTAAACGAAGTCTGAAGACAGCTGAAAAGAGTGGATTGACCATTGGTGTCAAAGGCAGCAGATCGGTCAAGTAATAGCAAGGATGTAGGTTCACTTCTTGACAAGGATAGGTGAACTTCATTTGTTATGGCCAGAAAAGCTGCCTCACTCGAACGACCTGTTTTATCAGAAGACTGGTGTATGTTCTCTAAGTCATGGACATGGATATGTTCTTTTAGCTGCTTGGCAACCACAGGTTCAACCAGTTTAGGCTAGATAAGGCTAAGTTCCGTAGATCATTATTTGGAAGAGAAGTTTCTTAAGAAGGTGAGTGACCACAGCAATTTTGCAGCTGTCCTGTACATGTCCCTAGGTAGTGTTTTCAGTGTCATCATTCCTACCCAGGGTAGTACACTGACCTAATTACAAATGACCAATGATATAATTCATCAAGCATGTGGGTGGAGTCTAAAGTTGCCACCAAGGGTAACATGGGTGTTCAACAGTAAACAAGCGGTATTTAAGCTCAATACCTAAAGACTTAATATAAATAATAATATAAATCCATTTTGTTGGAGGGATGGTGAACGTAGTACATATTTCCTAAATGTTTAGGCCAAATATGAATCTGTTCTGTACTGAAAGAATGAATAACTCAATGAAGCATTTGGTTTAGGTAGTCTCTGTTTTGGGCTCTGGTATATTTTGGGCAACAGGAAATATCCATGACATGCAAATAGTAAATTATATGCTTGAAATAAGTGTGACTGAACGATACACAGAATCATATATTTTAACTACTGGACCTGCTTGAATACATACTTAATTTCAAAAGGGGATCAAGTTCAAAATATGTTTCACTAATTCAAGTTATTAAATTGACATATTCTAAGCATCATTTTCTGCATGTTGATGGACAAAAGTTAATTCAGAGATTTACCAGCTCACCAGCAATGAGAATATTTGCCTGCCTGTGACAACCTTGAAACCTAGTATATGCCTCAGTTCAGGATGATCGAGCATTAATGTAGAGCTCTTATTAATAACCTACTCACAACTCTATATCACCTGAATCAGAAGTGTTAATGCAATGGTTCACAGCAGAGTGTTTAGTGGGCATTAGGCCTAACCTTTGATTCCAAAAAGCAAAAGTTTAATAAACTTAACTTATACAATAACACATATTTCACCAAATAATATGATTAGGACCTAGTTTTTATGTCCAATGTGTTATAGCAGTGTTTGGGGACTATGTTTTAAAATGTCATTTGTGCAGTTGTGAGTTTCTGGAAAACATCATTTATAACATGTTTATTGGAATTTCCTCACACAGAGCCTGAAATAAGCTTGTACACTGAATCAAAATATACTGTTGTCAGCAGTTAATATTACACAAACCTAATAAATGCTCTTGAAATTCAAAGATAATCAACATTTTCACTGGTGTTGAAAATTGATCAAATAAAAATATTAAAAATTGGCAACAAACTAAAGTATACTCCCTTCATGCTAATTAATTTCAGCCAAAAATATGCTCTCCCTTTTCAATGGTGTATTTTATATAACAGCCAATAACTAAGGGGCTGGCACATCATACTAATGAAACTTGATTACTAATTCAGTTTCAAACTCCAATATTTGTTTTACAAAGCTGTTACAATCAAATTAGTAACTCTCAAATTAGATTTTCAATACAATCAATCATGAACGGAATAAGCATTACTTTATTGGCCCATAAAAATGATCGTGACAGTTTGGGATGTACACTGATTTGTACGTGCACACCAACATTGATTAACATGCAAATAACGTTACCACGCCTCAAATTTTATGCAAATCTAACACTTCCATATTAGGAGCGTAACTACTCAGCTACTTCCTGCTGGTATACAATATGAAACAACTTCTAGTGTGTGAGCAATTGGCAAGCTTTGTAATGAGCAATGTTGGCCATTGGTCCAACGGGTAGGATTGTTTTGGTGAATTGTCGGTATTTTCTGAAACTTGAGTAAAGGCAATAATTTTTGGCAGATTACAAGGAAAATGAACATCGTTTTGGAGTCAAAAGGAACAAAACTATTTTGTATCTTATTGATTAAATCTATAGATAAGATTTATGGACAATATCGTCTTAAGATAATTTAGCACAGATTTAAGGTATTATGTAGGTTGAAAATTTTCTTTCAGTTTTGAAATTGTATTTAACTAGAAGAAATTCAATTCTGTCTGCAGAAATATCAAAACATCGAGTCCAAATTCACTGATTTCAAAGACACCTGAAGTGTCAAGTGGTGTCGGGGGCTCGGTGGTGTAGCGGTAAGAATTCTCGGGCTGGGCATTTCATGTTGGAAAGTTGGTAGTTACTTGCCGATGCCCCATGGTTTACAGTGCAGTATGCACTGGTTTCCTCCACCTGTAAACTACCCATCGCAATATGACCCTGGCTGTTGAATGCGACGTAAAACAACAAATAAATATAAGTCTAAGTCAAGTGGTGTCAACAGGGCTTTGAACACCCAACAACAACTTTACTTAATACTTTTACTTGCATATATTGTGGCATACACATACTTAAATTCCTATAACCATAGATATTATGTATGCATTACATTTATTTACAGTAATGTGTGACCAAAAGACGACAAGATTGAACCTTACATCTTGGTAAATTCCTTGTGGGTTCTATGAAAACTTAGCTGCATGACAATGATCCCTGTGACCTGAACTGACTCACTTTATGGTACTTACTTTTCTTCATCTTATACAAGATGATAAGAACAATTATCAAAGCTGTGACCACCAGGAACAACATCACTGTCAGAAGAATTACTGCTATCAGCAGTTGGTTGGTGTTCTCAGCTTCAGTGGTTGTGGGGGCAGCATCTGATTCAGAAAAAAATGTAAGCAATTTTGACATTTAATTCATTTTGCCTGAAAACTGCTGATACATATTTCATAAAATAAATATATGATCTCAGTTATTGGCTTCATCTGGCTGATAACAACACCTACCTTTCGAATTTCTACTGTTTGCCGCCATAACTTTGTACAATATGGACAGGAAAGGCTCCTTGAAGTTGTTTAAGTGAAATACAAGAAATATGTGCCCCCCCCCCCCCCCCCCCCTACTATGCACAATTTCCATTTGGAAATTCCGAAAATATTAAAGTAATTATAGTCAACATCTTCCTCGAATTGTAATGTGGATGTATTATCTCCCGACGACCAAATACTGGGGTCGGGAAACTATGGAATGCCTTCTATATTTATCGGTGTGTGTCTCTTTGTCACATTTTTATATAAACCATAAGGCTTGGCTTACATCCCATCGTATGTGTATACACGTGTAAGTGTGCCACAAATATTGTTGAAAAGTATGAGCTTAGCCTGGTAGTGGGATAGTAGAGATTTGCATGTGCAAAATAGGGTGTCTTGTCCCAAAAAGAGTGTCACTTACATATCAAAGAACAGTCTGCACCTACCTACAGGCCACACAGTGGGTTAATATGCATACAAGGTACACATAAGTGTATTATACAGCACTTGCAAACCCTCTAGGTAAATGGGGAGCACCTGCAACACTAACAAGGAGGCCGCACATGCCCAAGCATATCATAAATTTCCCTCGAGACATGGATGGGGTTGTAGCCATACGGCAGGCACATGGAGAATAATGTGCATGCCGATTTTCATTGTGGATTCTCCGAGACCTTGATATTCTGTTATAAAAGCGCATATGTAGATTTAGTGTCCCTTTCAAACTTGCCGACTGTTTAACCAGGACGTAGGTGCAGGACATGTAAGAGAGGCTTTCTATCTCTACCATTTATGAAGATATCCAAAATTTGCATGGAATGTTTATGGCCATGAAAACACATCAAAATCAGTTCATTTCTTATGATTTCTAAGATGAATATGATACAATTAAAATGGTGACCAAGGTAGTAAAGGTAAACATATTTCAGATTTTTTGTATGTAATACATTTGTACCTTACGGAGGTAAACATGTGATTTTTGTCTTCCAGTTTCCAGGTGTGAACTACAGGTGAACTCCAAAGGTGAAATTCGGGTTCAAGGCCAAATAAAGGTGAAAGGTCATAATGATAGAATTTCCTTTTAGGAATTTATTCATGTCAGGAGTGAAATACGTGTGTGGGCCAAAAAAAGGCCTGCAGTTTAAAGTCTGTACTACAGATGAACTAAAAGGTGAGATTCAAGGTCAGAGAAAGGTCAAAGATCATGAAAGAGAAAATTCCAATTGGGAATTTTATTTACACGTTAGTAATAGGTAAAATACAAATGTAGGTTCAAAGACTTTTATTTTTTTTTAAATCTGAACATTTTTCAAAGCACCACCCCAATCGGGGGGACAAATAACACACATACACAACAACCATGATACAATAGACGACTAGCATCAACTGGCCAATAACCAGACAGTAATTAATAAAATTCATAGTCGATAGGGGGCTACCAGGGTAATGCCTGTCCCTGCCTTGAAACTACAATATATGTCTTGCATTACTTACAGTGGCAGTCTTATCTAGAGGGGAACCAGGGTCCGCCTGGCCCAACCTTACTCTGCCCCACCCCAAGTATAAGCTATCCCAGTGTAAGGGAGGGAGGTGGTTTCAAAATAATTTTCTTCCACATGTGTTATCATTGCTTGGCATATGAAAAATGAACCCCAGAGTATTTGGAGGGAACTACTGAACTGTGACCTAATCCCTGATTGGTGGTAGTCAATAAACAATAACAGTAGACCCAGTGTATCAAATACTTAAGGTGTGTCTATAAACATTATCCTTAAGGTTGCTGTAAACTGACTCGATAGGCCCCTCTCCAGGCCATATCCTACACACCAACATTCAGGATGATGAGTCAAATTTGTGAAAAAGAAATGAATTCGCCAATGTGCCACTTTAATATGCTGTGGCTCCAAAATTAACTCAAAATTCAAACTGATGCTTTAGTTATAAAGATAAATGTGGTTTGCCAACTGTGAGATTGTCACATGTGACTTATCTGTTCAACTATTCATCTGAAAGTTTAATATATGTTACAGCTCATGAAAAAGTTAATGATGAATAGTTTTAGCAGAAGTTGTGTAAGTGCATTACTTTGGAAAATATAGGATACTTTATCAATCTGCTGACTGCTGAAAAGTGAGGAACTGATAAAGCCATAACAGACTTTAAAAGCATCAGACCATTTTTCATTCCTTTCTGTTTTCGGAAAAAAAAGATACGAACAAACATTTCAAGGAACTAGATATATATTTCTGTACAATTTAACAATGTGTTTGTTTATAATTAAAGGTGGATATATTGAAACATGCATTGTTTTTCAGATGTAATGCATTGCATTATCCATCACATTAATTTCTACAAAACATTACACATCTCATTACTTAGTAAAATTTAACGCATTACAGTGCATTACACCTTACCATTATCCCATGTTTGGTAATGTGTATTCACATTAGCACTAGATGCATATAACATGCTTTTTGATATTTAGGAGGCCATTTATGTTTCACTATACATAAAAGGGGACCTCCCTTATGTTTTCCTTCACCTCTATCTATTTTACAATACATGAAGTATAAATTAAACATATCACAGCCCCATCTGTGGGTAAATCTCTGGAGCACATTTTTTTTGCAAAATTTGAATGAAATCTACTACTCCACAGATATATAACAGGCCTGTTTAAAAACGTGCTTATGAAGCTCATGCCAAAATAACATTGACAATAAAATTTTTTCTTAGCTACTAATCTGCCACTTCGAAAATGGCACTTCAGATGTAACATATCTCTTACAGAAATTGTGTGATTTTATATGCATTTCTAATGCATTACCAAGCCTCTTAACTACTTTCAAATTGGTTGAAAGAGCTTTTATTCACATGGGTTTAGGGATAAAACAACAGAAGTAGCTAGAATATAAAGGGCATAGATATTCATTGGGCAAACTAACTTGGTAAATTGCTTTGATTCAATCAGTTTTAAAAGAATCTGCATGACAGATATAAAGGTGCACCCCGTAGACTCAAACACATGAACACCCGAAGGATGCAGTTTTTATTCTAGATCTTTCTCCAGTACTACTGGCAGGTGAGATATTACATTAAAATGGTAGAAATGTGGATTAAAACTGTGAATTGAGAATAAGCACAGTAAAAATGATAGACCTTCCACTCTCTACACTCATACGACTTGGGCCTTACCTCTTTCACAAATAAAACACAATGTAATGTTGCAGCTTTTGCCGAGCCATTTCCAAGCAGGATTCATGACTGCGCATTCACTGGTGTCTTCTCCTTCTTTGAAGTTTCTGAAACTCTCTGTTTTACCAGAGGCCCAACTGTTGTCCCTGAGTCCAATCAGACAACTTTCTCTGATGTAACAAAGCATAGTGAAATAATAGTTGTGCCTCCCATCATGGATATGTTTACATTTGTAAACTATGTAAATTCCAAAATGTCTTTAATTTTCGAAAACTACTGAATTTACTTATAAGCTGCAGGGTTTTGCTGAGACAAATCTCAATTTGGTCAGCCATTTGTAAAACTGACGTGATTCTTGATTTATTTGGGTTTTTTTTACGTCGCGTTCAACAGCCATGGTCATATTGCGACGGGTAGTTTACAGGTGGAGGAAACCACCGGGCATCGGCAAGTAACTACCAACTTTCCAACATGAAGAGCCCGGCCCGAGATTCGAACCGGCGGCCTCAGAGGTTGGAGGCGAGAACTCTAACCACTACACCACCAAGCCCCCCTGACGTGATTCAAAAACTCAGATTTATGTCAGAGGCTCAGCCCTAGACTGGAAATGATTTTTGTTTTTCAAGAGTGGTTTCTCTGTAATCTCTACATAAACTTTATTTTGGCAAAAATGGGCAGAACTTATCCTTTCGATGATGTAAATGATATGGTAGTAGCTTGCATAATTAACAAAAATCGGCACTTGTGTAAACATTTTATTTTAAAATTATCCAAGGTAATAGCCATTGATGGAATACAAATATTATTAGGCTTGTAGGTCCTGGTTTTTAGGTCAGATATATTATGTGGGGAATAAGTAATATCTGTCATGTCCCATTCACACCACAGGAACCACCTCCCAAGATGCCTCATATCTTCCGAGGTTTGGAATCCCCTTTACACTACACGCAGACAGCCACTGAAAGGACACCATTTGTAACCATCTACAACAGTACAATGACAGTGCTACAAATGTTAATCACTGAGAGACAACCTCCGTTAGCCTCAACACACCTTTGGTAGCCATCCGATGAACACATGGTACTGAAATGAGACCAAATCACAACCTTATCTAAAATGTGGATGTCTTCTTTAGTTACCGTATCTGTGAATTTATCTGTGAAAGGTCACTGAAACGGACAGACAGACATGGACGTAGGGATGGTGGTAGAACTGTCAAAGGACTGTGAATCGCAGTGACTGATGCTGTGGTGGTCAGGAGGTGGAGGGATGCTCAAGGATTGAACGGTGAGTCACTGTCTTGCAAGTTTGCAAACAGATGTTTGGCAAAATTCCAAGGACAGAGAAATTTTTTACCAAATGCATACCGTGGCAGGGGATACCACCTGCAGTGTGAATGGAATATATGGAGGTATAATTGACTACATAGAATAAAATGTTCAGACTATAAAAGATTGACCAAAAATGCCTGTGATGTGACACTATCCATCTTAAATTCTTCATGCAAATAAATTGAACAGAAAAATAAACATACTCCAAACCATTATCAACAAGGAACTTGTTGATGTCTTCACCAGATACTGTAATTAAATTGCCTCCTTCTCTCTCACAAAAGCCCTGGGCATCTTCAAAATTCTTTTCCTTCTCTTGGTCGATTTCCTCTTGTGCAGAAGAGATCATGTACTCTGTGGATTCATATTGGAGCCATACTAAAAATGAAAAAAGAACGCAAACAAGAATACTGGGGCTAGACTGACCAAAGAACTCAAATCTGAGACTTAAGTCCCTGACTGAACTTATATAAAGGCCTTTGTCACAGATAAGTTTGCACTTGTGTTGGGATTCCTGAAAACAAAAACATATACCCAAACTTAGCTAACACTTTTGTCTTGGCTCAGTCCCAGCTAGTCAAGTTTTAAATTTTAATAAAGAGAATCGAAACAGCTTTAAGAGGTGATAATAATTTTAAGTTAAACTGGCAGATCTAAGAATGAACTTCTTCCACCTTACAGATGAGCTACCGTCCTTGGAGATTTCAAAGCCCATTGTCAGACACTTTTAAGTCTAAGACCACTGGGTCAAGTTCAAGATCAAACTGAGCTCAATCTTTGACATTACTTAAGTTCTCACTCCCAGGAATAACACTTGCCAAGTGTGAACTACTTCCACCTTGAAGTTGTCACAATCCGGAAAGTGAAGGCAAAAACTTTAAAAACATTGGGTGAACATCACTTAGCCATAACCTGGGGTAAACAGATGTCAAGCAGACATAAGATCAGGGTGTTCCACAACCTCATTGTTGTGGAACATCCCAGCCAAATTTGAAATTCTTCAGCCTAACCGTTGAGATGTAGCCTGGACAAAATTTTTAAGTTCAAGGTCACAGAGTGAAGGGTCAAAGAAAATCACTTCTCTGATCTACTTTCTTGCTTGGTGCTTTATGTCATGCCTAAAACCTTTGTACCAGTTATAGTCTAACTAGAAAAGCACTGGGATGATGCAAACCTATTGCTAGTGTGTGCAATGGTAAAAACTCCTAACAAAAGTTCCTGGATACAGACAGCAATTTGGATTGATGCTTTCCCAAGATTCATTTCTTGTCAATGTCAACATTCGTCCATAATTTTTTCAGTTATTCTGCAGACAAGGAATCAAACACAATTACTCACTGACAATTACATAACCGTCTTGGCACAGGAACAAAGTGAAAGATTTGTAATGTAACAAACTGGCGTGGCCATCCCTTAAAATGCTGATGTCTGAAAAGGAAGTGTCCATTGTCCAGATCAAGAGAACATCAACAGAAAAGGGAACTTCCGCCAGGGGATGGCTCATGCATGGGATATGCTAATCTAATAAAGGCATGTACCCAGGTGAAGTACATGTATGATATTTATACCATTTTGAAGGCACATTACTTTGGTTTCAGAGACTTTTAATACATATTGATAATGTCATTATCCCTTGCTGGGACTGAACTGAATGCAAAAATTTCAAAGGTCTTTGTAAATTTTAACCGCATTAAAAACAAAATGAAATTATTTTGGATGGGATTGTCTGAAGTTTACAGTTCCACCATGTGCTAAAAACCTATTTACGGAATTACTGGATTAATTCCACAATACACACTCTACCCATTCACACTACAAGCAGTATACCCCATGGTTATAGGTGTTAGACAAAATGCCCATCCTTCAACTAGCGCCTCAATGTCAGTATGCAAACTTGTGACACAGTGGCTCACTGTCCCATTCCTTGAGCATCCCGTGAAAGTTTTGAAATGTCCAAAACTCCCACCTGTGAAGATCTAACCATTGGCCAACATTAATCACCTTATCTTGTGTCCATGCATGTCAGTTTCAGAAGGTGAAATAAAGTACTGACTCACACAGCCAATGATGGGATAGTGTGTAATTGTTTGTAACAGTAGCATGACAGTGGTACAATTGTTTATCACAGGGAGACAACCTCCACTTATGTTAAGTTACCTTATATAGTCAAATGAACACCTGATTCTGAACCAAGAGCTAGTCAACCTTTAACAGGTGTGGCATGGTGGTCCTTCACAAGTTATAAACCACAGACACCACCTTGACATCGCAGTAACTACACAGTGAACGTATGCGGTATCCTGGGAGGTTGGTCTGCCTCCTAGTAAAACTTCTAACTGCAAGGTATACCGTGTGTAGTGTGAAAGGGGAATTAGTGTATGATGTCACTTTCAGCACATTGCATTAAGTCATATAAGGAGTAGATGAGGGGACGGTTAAAGGCTATTTCACACATGCATGAAACCAGAGTGTAAATGTAAACCAGAAAATTCAACGTATCTATTCATGTTTCTGTTGGCTATTTCACATTGTAACATTTTAATTACCCTGATTTAGGTAAAAATAATAAATATATTAACATATAGCTGAAATGTGCTAAAAATACTGTATATGTATATACATAAATATAACATATATGTATACAAATTACCAATCAAAGAATAAATAGTATTGCAGCAGCACTAGTTTGTGCACTGATTTCACTGAAATATTTTTAAATAATTCATTTAGTCATAAAATATCTATTACTTTAACCAAAAGATTAAAATGTTAGTCACAGACATACATAATCAATAAGGGTTATAAGATTGCCTTTATACATAAGACAAATTAACAATAGTTTTAAGCCCATCAATTGTGTCCTGACAGTACATTTTTCAGTGTTAATAATTATAACATATATCCATCCAAATTACAAAACAAATACCCCACACCCCCTTAAAATCTTTAGGTTTACAAAGTAAATTCCTTATTTGAGCAGTGGAATGACTTCAATGTAAATTTTGTTAAGCATTTTTCATTTTTTTTTTGCCTCAAAAGGGCTATGTTAATGAAAAAATAGAAATTTAACGTATTAAACTCCCACTCTATTAAAACCATTCTGCAATTTAGGTTATGTTTCCTTTCCCATTCCATGAATGTTTGAAACATCCTTAAAAATCAGAATTAAATATGACTTTGACTTAAGTCACAAAAATCAAAAGACTCACCCAATGACAGGGCCTCAGTCTGTACAATTCTGTCAGAACTGATGTCTTCCCAAGATGCACCACTATATCGCCGCACTCTCATCCAGTATTTTGAGCCAGGTTCAAGATTATTGATATCTTTTACAAAGAGATTACCATCTGATTCAAATAATCCCTCTGAAGTCCATTGTTAGTCTTCTTCCTTTCTGTACTCTGCACGAAACCAATTATTGCCCCCAATCAGGCAAACTACTAGAAAAGTCCAGGGTAATTTTGAACTGATACTGTAAGGCCTGTATGGTCATTGCCTCATCAAGAATAGCTGTTTCTGAATTTTGAATTCAGGGAGTTTCAAAAACCAGAAAATGTACCATAGTACAGGGATTTGTAATTTTGACATTGTTATACTAGATGCATTGTACAAACTTACTACACCCAAGTCACTAATGTTAGACAGTATTAATCCCCGTCATGGCCGTAAGTGGGAAAGCTGGTAGTTGCTTACCGTTGGTCGGCAGTTTACAGTACACAACCCTAGCGAACTCTATGTACTGGTTTCCTCTGCCCTTCCAACTACCCGTCGTGATATGACCTGTACAGTGTTGAAAGCAACGTAAAACCCCAAATAAATAGACAGTATTAATTTTAGACAGTGATACACAACAGGAAGACAAACTCACATTATGTCACACATACACATAGATACATGTAAACCCATGGTTCACTTATTGCATTTCTTAATAATTAAAGAAAATTATATAAACTCTGACACATTAGTGACACAGATATACATTGATTATCCTTTGTTTACATAACATGTTATAATAGAATCCTAGATTGATAACGACAACTGTTGAAAGAGAAACAGGTCAAGCCTGCCCACCAGGCATAAGACGTCATTTCGATATCAATGATTGGTCTAAACTGGGACCTGATGTCATTTTGATAGCATAATGATATCTAGACATTATTTGATGGAAACAGACTTGTTGGTCATTACATGTGATGTCAGTTTGACATCATTTAATAGCACAAAATTTGATGTTTTTCTCTCCACATCATATTTATGTCACTGTGCCATCAGAGGATAGATTAATGTACCCCATAAGTTGGTAATTTTTGTGACTTCTTTTTGACTTCTTCAAACTTCAACTATATTTTTTCTCTTTGGCTCAATAATGTCACTGTTACATCATGAAGTTCATAGATGTTTTTTTTACTTTAACATTTCTTCACACATCATTTTAATGTCATTATTAACACTTATTTCTCATATTTAACATACAGTCTGTTTGAGTTATATATTTATCTGTAACATCAATCCCAATTGTCAGGCAATCCCAATTGATTAATCACTAATCACTGAAAAGAATTTTGATCACTTCCATAATTAAGATTTCACTGAGAGCAGATTTTACTTTCTACCAAAAATTTACAAAAAAAGGACATCAGTGGCAGACAAATTTGCAGTACTACAAACAACCCCACTTTTTGAATAAGTAAATATAAAAAAGTATATGGCACCCCCTTAGATCAAGGACACTACTGACTTTTTGAAACAACTGTAACTAATACCAGCATTACCATATGACAGTCTGCTGGTCATCCTTGATGTAACTTTGTTATATATGCAAACAATCAAAAGGAATAGGCCTTAGGTTAGAAAATTTCAAATTAAGGGACCCTAAAATGATCAAACATAGACTGTATATATAATGAAGCTTATGAGATTAGTATTACAAAATACAAACTTCACTTTTATTTATTTATTTCACTTTTAAAAGCAAATAACCATCATTTTCTGTTTAAAATATGTTTCATTAAAGTAACATACTTGAAATACTGCAGCAATAGACCAGATATATACTCCAGTCTCCAGGTAATTAAAATTTTTAGTTGTTGGTGGCAATTACAGGTGATAATGGACAGGTTGGATTGTTTTCTAGTTTACAGTCATTCAAGTATTAGGTTGATCTAAGTGTAATTGTTTGTTAACTTTTCTTACATGCATGATAAAGTGAATTTGAGATGTAGTGGCACTGATGTTTTGTTGTGTAATTACTGTGTATGAAGTGTACTAAAAGTACCAATAAATTTTTATTCACATTCCTGTTTATCACTATCTGTAGGTACCACTGGGAAACTGATGCCAATTCTTTATTACACACAATTCCTTATTTAATACTTTAGTTTTATGTTATTTGAAGAAAATTTAATTGATTCAAAATTCAATTTATTATCCACCGCACATTGTATTTGACCAGTAAAGAGGGTTACATGGAGTGGGATATATTTCATTTGTATACAACGGTGCCTCAATCACTTCTGGTTTTTCACCAATATCTCAGAAACTGTGTTACCTACAAATATGTATGATATATCATGAGAAAGGTTTTTCTTACAGTGCTTATACTCATGTTTGTTACATAAAAATTCATGCAGAGATGACTGAGATATTGCAGGTTAAAGATTGCAGTTGTTATATTCACTGGTGCTCATGATGCTTTCTGACATCCTTTTTCACATTCTCTCATCAAATATTCATACTATTGAACCCATAAATCATACAGAATGATGGATAATAAAAGTGAAAAACATCCCTCATCAGACATGGAAATATATCAATCAAGAAAATAAACAATATAATACTGTTTTCTTCATTCTGATATATTTTTCTGTATATGTCATTGGGGAAGTTTTCCTATTGTAGGGAAACTGTTCTCTAAAGGACATATATAATTTTGGGTAGATTTGTAACTTCAAATTACTTTTGGTTTTGATGTCATAAAAAATTAATTTTGATATAATATATGATGAAGGATATATGGATTTACTTCTGATGTAACAACCTGTAAGAACATTTATATGAAATAGTATATATGGTCTTCTAAAATATTTGGTGAAGTTTAACCCGGTCTTTCTCATAAATTTTTGTACAAGTTTATTGACTGTGTAGTGGTTCAAAAATTTAAAGAGAATTTATATTCTGCTCTTAATTGTTCAAAAGTCATTAGTTTAGTCTCAGGATCTACAATGTCTCCATTAATGTGTATACTATTTTTCTATCAATCAAAGAATATTTTTTTTCAGTTCCAAATTTTGTATTAAATGAAATGCTCAATATAGCTAGTATATCTTCAGCTGCTATGAATGCCAAAATTTGTTCGTTTTTCACTGTTCATTTTTAGCCCTGAAATTTCACCAAATATCTCCGAAATATTAAGTGTTGATTGTAATGATTTGGATGGACCATCCAACATTATAGTAGTAACATCTACAAAGTGTGTAAGCTTGTACATATTATTTCCAATTTTAATACCAGTAATTTCTGGGGATTCAATCAAACATACTTAGACTTCAGCAACAAGTAAGAAGAGATGTGGGGCATTGGGACCTCACTGTCTGCATCCTCTTACTATTGGGATAAGGTTTAACAAAAAAAAACACATTGTGTCACAAATGTTTTTATTTCATTGTTAAATAGTTAATTCACTAAATGAAGTTATCATAAAAGCCAAACCTTTGAAGCACAGTATACAGGAAGTCCCAAGAAATAAAATCGAAAGACTTCTCATTGAGACTGACAGAATACCTTTGGTACAGCATGTTTGAATAGCTTTGGTAATATAAAGTTTATGCATAATTCAAAATACTTTTATAAAAGCAGCTGCTATACCATCAATACTCAGAGAATAATTATTTTTCATTTTCTTTAGCACTTGTCCAAGTTTCTGGTTGAATATCAAATCCCCTAGTCTGATTTGGAAGTACATTGCAATCTAGCCTGAGAAATTTTGTCATGAACATAGGATTTTTAAGTTATGTTAGTTTTGTTTTTAAAAAGTTACCAAAAATTGTTTTTAACTGTGGCCAGAATTTGCTTCTGATAAGTTAGAATAGCACCCTTGTTTGCAATTTTCTACTTCTCTGTAAACTGCTTACGTTCAAGCTTACAGAAATAGGATGTGGGTTTCTCACCCGCATTCAGCCATTGCATCCTAGATGAGTCATAAAGCCTTTAATTTTAAAATTTCTAATATTTTCAAGCTCATTTTGTATCTTTAAGCACAGACAGATTTGTACTGCTAGCACTGCTCTCCAAGTGACAGATATCTGCTAATAGGGCCTTTTCTTGTTGGGTTTCAGTCACTTTTAAATGTGTAGCAAATCGAATTGTTTCACCGCGAAATCTCATAAACAGCATTTATAAAAAGGTATCGTTGTCAATACAAGATTGAATTTTATTACAGTTTTCCTTTATATAGTTCAAAGAATATATACATGGAGAATATCTGAGTTTCTCATCTTCTATCATAGCATTGATCATATTCAGGAAGTTTGGGTTTTTCAGAAGGCTATTTTTAAGTTTCCAGATGCCATGACCAGTAACAATATTGCTGATGGATATGGTCAGCTTTAATATAGATTAAACAGATCCATAACTAGGTTGAATTGAGTATGAACCACTTAAATCAGTCATTGATCTAGATGTCAAAAATAATCAAGCCTTGCTTGCTTGTTGGACTTTCTCCACCATGTAAACCTCCTTTTTCAGAATTGAGTTCAAAGAATGTGTCAACTAAATCAAGTTCAGACATAATTTGTAAGACTTTTGTCCTAACATGAGGATTGTTAAAATTTGAATATTTGTAACAATCCTTGTTGGAGTCTAAGACCAAGTTGAAACAGAAACTGAACAAATTAACACACTTTACTGTCAAAATTTTACTATGTCATTTTTTGTCACAAGGTCAAGCTCAGCTCATTGATGCAACAATTTATTTATTAGGGGTTTTACATCACTTTCAACACTCTACAGGTCATATCAGGACGGGTTGTTAGAAGAGCAGAGGAAACTAGTACATACAGTTGGTCAAGGTTCTGTACTGTAAAGTGCCGACCAACGGTAAACAGCTTTCCCACTTGAGGTAGAGCCATGAACCAAATCCTGGCCTCAGAGGTGGGAGGTGAGAGTGTTACCACAAAATGAAACAAATGCAACAATAAATTCCCTAGTCGGTTTTAAAAACCATAAAAAACATATTAGAACACAAGGTCTAGCCCTACTTCATTTCAAATAGTAGCCAAGTCAACTGGGTTAAAAGTATTTAACTTGTAACTTTAACTGGTATTGAACTATTTATCAGAGCTTATACAAACATTTATTAACTATATAATTGTTCACCAAATCATGTTGAAGACACAAATAACTGACTTTGGTACAAAAACAAAATAAGCAAGAGCTGAATCATGTTGAAGAGAAAAAAATGAGTATAAAATAATATCTACACATTGTCTAATCAATTAGTTTGTATAAATATGGTTAAGCCTCATTTGAAGCATTTATTAATTATATGTATAATAGTTCTCCAAATCATGTTGAAAGCACAAATTACTGACTTTGATACCAAATAAAATCAGCTAGGATTGAATCATGTTGAAGAGAAAACTTGACTTTAAAATAATATCTACACATTATCTGTTTTGTACGCAGCTTGGACAACTGGAGCAAACACTCTTTGTCTCAGCTGGATTTCAGGAGGAAAATCTTCCATAACTCTGACACCTACTTCTCTAAACTTTTGATTTTCCATCCAGATTAATTATCTGTCTATAAAGTGCAGAAGCTTAGCAATAATGGGTCTACCAGAGATTTCAGATGGTCCTCTATGAGTCCTTTTGATGTCTCTTAGACGGATCCTTAACCCAATTTGTGAACACACATTCAAAATCATATTTTTACAGTTTTCTTTGTGTTTTCTACTAAATATTTCGTGGGTCAGAAGTTTTTCATGCCTTAACTCACACCTAGCCTCAGCAGACGACAGCTGCCTGGAGACATGTGTTCATGTTTCTTCTCCAGATTTTCCACTTTTGCGTGCAGACGTGACATTTCATCCAATTTGCTTGAAGTAAACTCAACTCAAACTCAACTCCATCTATTTCCAGTGTAAGTGCTTCCAATGCTTCTTTGTGTAGGATTTTAATATTCAACAATGTGACCTGGTTTTCAAGACTGGCTGGACAAACTTTTGCAATCAATCTTTTTAAGGCAGATGTGGAGTCAACAGTTGTTTTTGGCTCCAGTTTTTCCACCTACAGTAGCTATCTTGCTTTAAATTTCCAGACATTTTTTTTTCTGTTTGAATTTAAATTTGGTATTCAATGCAATCTCAAAGTTTTTTTTGGTTTTATTTACACTGGTCCAATTTGGTCACTAACAGATAGTTCCTTCTGTTAACAGAGCTATTACCAAAATAACCCCAAGTGCATTTATTTTATTTATAACAATATTTATTATATAAAACATCAAACACTAAAAATTTGTTTAAAATGCACAACTTTTAAATGACGATTTCTCCATGAATATTTCGTTTATTTTCATTCTGTAAAAAGTATATTGATAAGGAATTCATCTATGGCCTAGCTCTTTATATTTGCATTTAAAACACACATTATATAAATTCAGCTACTTCGCATTTTTTCCAAAGATCAATGTTCTAATAATCCTTCAAGCAAAGGTAATTTTGTAAAGAATAGCAGAAAGAACATTGGTACTTTTAGGTGTGCAATTTAATTTAAGTCAATATAATGCCTACTTTTTTCTAATTATTTAAAAAAAACATCTCTCCCCATTTGTTTCCCCATTTATTTCACACAGATATCTTAATTCAAGCCTTATGCTTTGCAACTCAAATCATAATACATAACATTGTGACATAACATGTAAAAGGTCAACACAGTAATTGTCTAAGTGTCACAAAACGAAGTATTTCAACTGTCAATCTCTAACGTTTAGTCATAATTTTGATTATGATATATCTGGATAAGGTACCTGTTTTGATCTGTATGAATCTTTCTGAGCTGTAAATGTTCCTTTCTCCAACATGGCGTCTCACTCTGATGGTGTAGTTAGTGCCAGGTTGAAGATTCAGATACTTAGTGCAGCTGTACGGGCAGTATTGAAAGTTAGGGTCAAAATCGCAGCAATCTGTGCCTTCTTCATTGAACTCCACTCTGTAGCTATCACTCCATTGCCAATTGAGGCCAAAAGTTTCAGTATTTAATGTGATCTTTACTTTGAAAGCAAACACATGTAGGCTAACTGCATCATCTAGAATAGCTTCTTCTGAAATAAAAAAATAAACAGCCGGTTAAATTTACTGTAATTTGAATGTCTTCAATGAAAATATCTACATAATCCTAGAAATAATTATTGTTACTATCAATGCCTATTAGTATTATTACCATGGATCATATTCAATGAAGCATTTGTATAAAGATGACATTGTTCTGTTCTGGCCTTACAAACTACATACAACAGCAAAAAACTTAACTTGTTGAGGCTTATTCCTGACTTGATGCATTTTGTGGGTTTGGTAGTATCCATAAGATTTTACAAGTTGGTGTTGCTTGACATTTGCTATCCCAGTGAATAAAGTTCCTCAAAATAGACCACCAATAGTTCGATTTAAGTATTTTATCCACTGAAAAACCTCCTTTTAAATGATGCAACTGTTGCCCTTACATCATAAGCAATGACCAAATTGACCTGCTGATCACATGTATTATTCCTATATCATTTTTGCATAGATTGTTTTATCCATTAAAATCTGGTTGTCGTACAGATTTCCCTTGAGTATTCCTCCCTAAAACAAATGAACAGCAATACCTGAGATTTTCTGCATGATTTAGTCATTTTAGAAATGTCCTTTATGCAAATAAAACACAAAAAGGTTCCTCCAAACACTTTAAAATTGGCTTCCAAAAATATAGTCTGCTCAAAGTGGCCAGGAAGAGAAAATGCACTAATCAAATAGGGCCAGGAAAATTATTGTTCCATCACAATCTGCCCATATGTTTTAAATTCACCTCAATATCAGATGTTTGGTGTTTTGTGTTCAGATAAAGGATATAAAACCTATGTTGAAAATATAATTATTAAGCCTAAGTTAAATGGGAAGTGTCCGACACGAGAAAATATATATTTCCAACTTATGTTTAATTCATAGATTATATTTAATTATGGATTCCACTAAAATTCAGCACTTATTCTACCTTTTTTATCTGTTCTACGTATTTGCAATGAGATCATTATTGGAAGTTAAAATATCTTGTTTCTTTTAACTTAATTTTGTAAACATTAAATTTATTTCATGATTATAGGACAGCCCAAACCCCCCAATTTTTTCATGCACAGTTAGAATATTAAAAACTTGTCAATAATACCATCTGATTAAGGCTATAATCTCAAAACAATTTGTGTGAAAACCGAAATTGAACACAATTAAACTTTCTTTATTTAGAAAAACCAAAAAAAGTGCATTGACTTCCTGTTGAACAGCTCACAGTGTTAAGACAGTCACACTTGCTTACAAGTTTCTTCGCACAGTTTTTCCTAGCTGTTTTGCTCCAAATCTTTCTTCCTACAGCAGTACTTGTAGTATCAGGTGCAGCCAAAGTGGTGGCAATTTCCTTATCATTCCAAAGTTCTACCCTTCTGTTCATAAAACAGTTTGGTTTTGATGCTGCCACTGTTTAGAATGCTCTTCCAGATGAGATTCGTGCCACTCTCTCCTTGGCCTCCTTAAGAAAGCGCTTAAATCCTACCTGTACACTAAAGCATATGGACCTTAGCCTGGATCATCCCCTGGTGTTCTCTGAGGTGCATGATCCCTCTTCTGTCTCTGAATACTGAAATTGGTTGACTGCTTTTTTGGTTTTATTGCGCCTTAGAGTTCTCTTTGTGTAGGGAGATTACGCGCTATAAAAGTCCAATTAGAAGGAGAACAATATTAACAATGTTGCCTCAATGTACAGCATTAAAAGTTCGCATTATCATAATAAACAGAAATCATGTACAATTACTTACAATTCTTATCCCTCAAATAGTGGCATCAAGGGATTCATTTTTCTTAGATCTAACAGTTATAGTTTTCTCAAATTTACATACATGATGTACAAAATTTGTGATAAAACAAACACTTAAACTCTGACCTTTACATATGACAACCTAAATGTATTTTTAGCAAATGATTAATGGGTGATTTAATAGCTTTTCATTGTTTTGAAATCTCTTACCCAGCATAATTGTTTTCAGACTTGAAAGTTTATAGATTGGTTAAACAAAATAATAATTCTAACTACAAATTCTTGGATGATAGTCCATTCCCAGAGCAATTGTTCAGTGCTTTTGATTTCCCCCTTATAACAAAAAAGTGTTCATTTAATATTTTACACATGTTTAAGAACTTATTTTGCTGTTAAAGTTCTTTATAAAATATGAAATATTGTCAGTTTACTGTCCTTGCAAGCTTAAAAATTTATACAATAAAAATCAGTCGATTTTACAATTTTAATAGCCTCATTTAAACAATGTGACCATTTATTTGTATAGTCTCACTTTATCGTTGTTATGTTCATCAAAATAAAATAAGATTCTACAAAATTTTTTCATGATTACCAGTGTCGCATAGACGTGTTGTATTATTTCTCCTCTCAATTCCTTTGTTAATTTTTCCACTCAAAATTATTTTGTATGACTTTGGTATTAAATTTATTAATGCATGATATTCTACAAAGCACATTTTTATGTCAAATGTTCCTTTGAAGGTATCATACCCCATAAGATTGCCTGTATTATCTAAAATATCACAAAATAAAGCAAGGCCTTTCTCTTCAAATTCGCGTTTGTGGAATAGCAAGTTATTATTACTCAAAAAGTTCGAAATCCAAATTGGGTAAGTTCTTATATCAATATCTCCAAGATATATCTCAAAAATTTAAGCCATTCACTTATGACATCCTTCCAGAAAAAGTTTTTAGTTATTGTCGTCTAGGTATACTCCCCAGATAGCAAGACTCTGTAGGGCCACCACTGGCCCACTGGCGGCATAGCTGTCGGTCCGACATTGGCTGTAGGTGGTGGCCAGCCATTGGCGTGACCGGCTGATAGGCAGTGGTCCACCATTGGTAACCGACAATAAGGTTTTCTGGTGGTCCTTCAGTGGCCCACTGTCGGCAGCCAATGAAAAGCTATTCTATTGGTCCACCAGTGGCCCACCTTCAGTAGCCGACAAGGTTGACTGGTGGCCCACCAGTGGCCCACTGATGGGTGCCATCAACTTTTTATGGTGGTTCTGTGGTGGCATGACCAGCCGATAGACAGTGGTCCACTGTTGGCAGCCAAAAATAAGGTTTACTGGTGGTCCATCTATGGCCCACTGTTGGCAGCCAATGATAAGCTTTTCTATTGGCCCACCAGTGGATCACCTTCATCAGCCAACAACCCAGATAGCATGCAGACGTTGGCCCAAGATTGGCATATCCGTCGGTCCGACGGTGGCAGAAACTGTTGGCCCAATGGCTTTTTGGCTGGCGGATGCTATGTTGGTCTGACAGTGGCAAGCCACTGGTAAAATTTTACTACCACTATAGTATACCATAAGCCAATCAGATTGCAGCATGAAGTTATGTGGCCATTGTTTAATAGAAAGCAAATAATTGACAGCTTGTGGGTGGATTTTAGTTGAGGGAATCCCTGATAAGTCATATGACCAAAAATAAACAATGGTGGAACAGTATCTTAGGATGATATAATCCATAATCGAATAATAAAATTATAATGTTCAGAAACAACTTTTCTTACTCTGAATTTATAATGAGAATGTTATTTTTATGTCTAAAATTGTAAAATAGTTAGTTAAAAATTGTGGGCTCACTGAAATATGATTTTTAGACATACCGTAATGAATCATTTTTTACTAAGTGTCTTAAAATCCCCTATTATTGCTCACCGCCATCTTGAATAAAAAGCCACCATTGGCCCACCGTTGGCCCAACCTTGCCAGCCTGAGTTTTGGTTGGCAAGCCTTCATTGGGCCAATGTTGGCATGGGTAATTCAGCCACTGATAGGAATATATTTCAAGGGTAATTCAGCCACTGATTGGAATATGTTTCAAGTGTAATTATTCCTTTCAATTTAAGACACTTTATATTTTATCGGACACATACATGCAGCAGCTAGTGGACCAAGGGTAGTCCAGTGGTGGCTACATCTCAACCCCAGTTGTTTTGATTTAATATATTTTTTTCCTGTACATGTTTTATGGTTTGTTTACAGGGGAAACTTTCACTTCTGTTAACTTTTCTGTGTAATTCTCAGATGATTTTATTGATTCGATCTAAAATCCGGATGAAAATTAGAAAATTCCCATCAGTGGCTCATCGATCATAGCTTATATACCACTGATATAGTTGGTGGGCTGCCACTGGTAAACCTTGGAAGAGATTTGTGGCACAAGAGTGGGAAAAAAGAAATATATATTAATGCAGAGATGTGACATCTG
The DNA here is from genome assembly GCA_964017235.1 of Sabellastarte sp. h YS-2021. NCBI lineage: Eukaryota > Metazoa > Annelida > Polychaeta > Sabellida > Sabellidae > Sabellastarte > Sabellastarte sp. h YS-2021. The sequence continues at coordinate 114,306,123 of OZ024933.1, forward strand.
TTATTTAAAAATGTCGGTGTCTCAGTGATATACACACACATACATAAAGAAAGTATCCATTTACTTTGCCGTCTGTGGGCCACCAGTGGACCAACAGTATGTGTATCATTCAGGCAGAAGGTGGACCACTGATGGATCACCAGAGGCAAATCTTACAATTGTTTTGTGTAATAAAATTCAGAACAACTATTTTTGGAAAATAATTCACTTAAAACAAGTGAATTTAAGCCTAGACAGTTTCTTTTCAAGATCTGTCAAAACAAATGCTGTTCAGCAGAGCTTGAGATGTAGCCACCAGAGGACCACCATTGATCCACCAACTAAGTCCCAGATAGCGAGACTCTGTAGGGCCACCACTGGCCCACCAGCGGCATAGTAGTCAGTCTGATATTGGCTGTAGCTGGTGGCTAGCCATTGGCGTGACCAGCTGGTAGACAGTGGTCCACCATTGGCAGCCGACAATAAGGTGTACTGGTGGTCCATCAGTGGCCCACTGTCGGCACCCAATGATAAGCTTTTCTATTGGTCCACCGGTGGACCACCTTCAGTAACCAACAATGTTGACTGGTGGCCCACTAGTGGCGAACTGTTGGGTGCCTTTTATGGTGGTTCTGCGGTGGCGTGACCAGCTGATAGACAGTGGCCCACTGTTGGCAGCCAATAATAAGCTTTTCTATTGGTCCCCCGGTGGATCACCTTCATTAGCCAACAACCCAGAGAGCATACAGACGTTATCCTAACACTGGTATATCTGTTGGTCCGACATTGGCAGCCACCGTTGGCCCAATGACTTTTTTGCCGTGGGTATGACATTGGCAAGCCAATGATAAAGCTAACTGACTTTGGTAGTTGGTGGGCCAAGAGTGGGCCATGCAATATATTTATATTTTGAAATAATGTGTTTTTAACATTGAGTATTGTTAAATAATATGGCAGAAAACAATAGATGAGGTTGCTCATGAAAAGGTTTATAATGCTTTAAAAAATTTTTCAAAATGCAGTCAGTGGTCCAGCAGTGGCTCAGTGGTGGCCCACTAGCTATATTTTGCCATTCATAACCAATGGTGGTCATGCAAATACATAAAGTATCCAATACTTTGACATTGGTGGGCCACCGTTGGACCAACAGTATGTGTACCATTCAGGCAGAAAGTGGACCGCTGATGGACCACCAGTGGCAAATATTGGAATTTTTTTGTGAAATAAAATTCAAAACAACAATTTTTGGAAAGTAATTCACTTAAACCAAATGTATTTAAGCCAAGACAGTCTCTTTTCAAGATCTGTCAAAACAAATACTGTTCAGCAGAGCTTGAGATATAGCCACCAGAGGACCACCATTGGTCAATCAACTACACATAGCTCTTACAGATCATAGTTGCATGTGTCAGACAAAAAAAAATCTGCGATAGTTTTAGGTTCATCAAAAAACAAAATTATATCACATCCAAAAAATGAAGATATCTTTCTTTAACCTTCACTAAAAGTAAAATATTTGCCACCAGTGGCCCACTGGATGCCCATCATAGATCCTGTACTACCTATGTAGTGGGTGGGCCATTGATGGACCACCTGTGGCAAATATATAAGCAAGCAATATATAAAGTAATATAGTGGAGGAAAAACTGAATGACCAAAATGAAGGAGTACAGAATAAGTTTGTTATATAAATGACATTAACTTATGTTTGGTGAAAGAAAATGCACATTTTATTTAATTTTTCCTGGAATTTTACAACAGTGGGCATAGGCTGGTTCCTGAGCTAAAACCGCTGACTTTGGTAGTTGGTGGGCCAACAGTGGGCCACGCAATATATTTATATTTTGAAATAATGTGTTTTTAACATTGAATATTGTTAAATAATACTAGGTAAACTGCTTCCTACACTATGTAAGACTGGGGCACAATAAAGTTTTTAAATGCCTGATATAATTCAGCACATATGCTTCATTGTATTTCGACTGTTTATGATTATTATCAGTCTCTTCAGAGGCTATGGTATTACTTTGGGCAAAATAGGGTCCCTGAAGTACATTTTGGGAGCCTGTGCTTAAGCCCCGGTTTCAACCGGCTGTGAACCGGTTGAGGAATCGGCTCACTAAATAATGAGCCTGTGACAAGGGGTTGTTGGTTTTATGTACCTGTTTAAAAGCCCAATGACTTATTAAGACTATTTGAAGGTCTTATTGCGATATTAAGAGCTATGTTAAGTCTGGAGATTAAATCTGCTATTATTTTATAAAATTTATATTTAATTTGTTAGGTTTTATAAGAAACCAATACAAATTTGTTCTTTATAAGTAGAACATTAATATGGTAAACATAAATTAAATGTTACTATTAGTTATAATATTTGTTGTAATGGTTATAATAATGTTACTTAGTTTTTTTATAATTTATAAACTAAGCACATTAAATAAAACATTTCACATTCAGGTATGTGTATTCTTTTATTCTATTATAATTAATATTTGTAATCATCCCATTATTTGCATAGGATGGATGTATTCAATTGTATATTTATTACTATAGTATTGAATTGTGATACTGACATTTTATTTATAATGTTCATATACTATGGATAGAATAAAGTTATAATTAAAAATAAAGTTAGTTTTATTACTATTATTTTTAATATTAATCAGTCTGGTAGTTTCAGAATTTCAGAATGGTGAGGTGTTGACTTCCTGGTCACATCTGTTAGTGTTCCTATGGGTGCCCTTGAATTGGTTGGTTCATCCTCATCACTAAGGGCAAGATCACCCCTTAATTTAGTTTCCCAATCAGTTTTACCAGTTAGAGCATCAGTTGTGGCTGTGATTGAGTGTTGGTTTGTTCCTGGCTGCTTGTGCACATGCTCAGGGGGTGGGGTGTAGGAAATATTATCCTTTGATTGCTTAACAATCAAAGGCTGGTGGAATTTGCTCCTATGTGCAATAAAATACACTTTTCTGATGTATTCTTTCTGGCAAATTGAGCAAATATATCTCCTGTTATTGTGTGCACTGTTGATATGTTTTTTAAGGCTTGATTTATGCGCATATCCACTATTGCACTGCCCACACAAATATTTAATTTTATCCATATTGGAATAATGCTTTTTTATGCACTGTTCATGAAAACTGATAACTTAGTGACTTAAATTGTGATGTCACAGTGTTGCTAATACGTAATTTGTGTATGACGTAATTGCATATTATGCGCAATTCGTAACACTATGCGTGATGTCATAAATTTGGCAATTGAAGTGTATGAAAAAATTATAATTAATTATTTTCATATTTATGGATTTATGTAATTTTTAAGCCTCTGGGTTAGAATTTTTGCTTTATTTGAATGAATAAGTAACGTTAATTAACATTTTAAGTGTTACTTTTAACTTATTCTACTTTTTGTGTTTTCAGGTAAATTGAACTCTGATGAGTTTTATGGCCATATAAGACATAAAAGAGGGATAGGTGACTGCTGAGTGCATTACAGCCAGGATAATAGCCATAAAATCTCACACAAATTGGTTGATGCCAATTGGGGCTAGAGAGTGCAATTTGAATATCCAACACAACTCAATACGCTTTCTTTTGGAAGTGTTGTCTGAATCAAATTTTGGTGTGCACCACTCCAGCACACTGAACTTCATATGTTTCTGGCTGTGTCCATCACTGGAAAAGTGACGTGAGACTGGTGTTGGTTTTTTACCATCCTTAGAGACTGAATATATATGTTCATACATTCTCATTCTAAATGCTCTACATGTTTCCCCGACATAGTGTTTGTTGCATTTATTGCATGAAATCAGGTATATGATATCCGACAATTCACAAGTTATGTGTTTTGGTAAGTCAATAGTGTGGAATGACTTTTTGGTGAAGTTACATATTACTGGATCCACTTTTTTGATTAGTGGGCAGTATTTGCATCTACCCAAGCGTGTGCGCACAGGTGTATGTGTCTTTTTAGTATCTTGTGTTACTGGTGGGTATTGGATGACTGAAGAACTCCATCAGTTCTAGTCTTCTGTGGAATTCTTTAAAGTCTAACCAAATTTGAGATTTATCAGGGGGTCCTGGGGTGGGACAAAATGGACATTAGTTATGTCTAGCATTGAGTCTCCAAACTTCTTGGATACCCTCAGAAATGAGGCCAAAAGCGCACCACCTGGTATCTTACCACAGAATACCAACTTTGAAAGTTACATAGGACATACTGTCATTAACATCTCCAACATCACCTTCGATCAATACCAAATTAGAGCCCTAGAAAAGGGGCTCACATTTTGTCCCACCCCAGGTGTATTTCCTAACTTATGATCTATGTTTTAGTGTAATCTAAGCAAAAGTCGTGATGTAACATAAAAATCGTGAATAAACAAAGAGTTCCACAGCTTTAAAATAAAATTTCTTACACATTTTGGAGTTTTATAACCTGATAATACAAAATAAGTCAGTGATACAAAACAAGTTGTCTACAGAACAGCTTATTTTATATTATTGACTTATTTTGTATCACACTGAAATCTTGTCGAAATTCTGTGTGAAATGAGTCCGTCAAGTAATACAAAATAAGGCAATTTTAAAACAAAAGTCGGTAATACGAAATAAGTCAGGTAATACAAAATAAGTCGTTGATACAAAATAAGTTCTTACAAGCATAAATTCAGAATGCTGAGTAAAATATCCAGTGTAATTGAATTTTAAAATGTTCAATTACAATAACAATTACAGTGTAAATTTTACAAATACAATTACACATATAATCAATTACACCTACAAGTAGAATTACACAAAATTGTAATTAATTACTGATTTACGCAATTTCTTGTGTAATTGACCCCTAACCTGGAAACTGGCTTGCATCAGACCTGGCTTTAGTCTGTCAGGTAAGATATTAACATAAAAATTTAATTTATATCATTTTTACCCCACAGCCCTTAAGGGCTGTCGGGGTATTGTTTTCACCCATGGTGTTCGGATGGGTGGGTGGGTGGGCGGGCGGTGGGAAATAGTTTGTCCGGGCTGTATCTCAGAAATCGTAAGGTGTAGGAAGTTGATACTTGGTAGGGACATTGGTTAGGGGGTGTAGGTGTGCAACGTCATAGTCTGACCTTGATTTGACCTTTGACCTTGCCGTAGTGACCTTGAGTTTGAAAATCTTGTCCGGGCTATATCTCGGAAACCGTAATGTGTAGGAAGTTGATACTTGGTAGGGACATTGGTTAGGGGGTGTAGTTGTGCAACGTCATGGTCTGACCTTGATTTGACCTTTGACCTTGGCGTAGTGACCTTGACCTATAAAATCTTGTCCGGGCTATATCTCTGAAACCGTAAGGTGTAGGAAGTTGATACTTGGTAGGGACATTGGTTAGGGGGTGTAGGTGTGCAACGTCATGGTGTGACCTTGATTTGACCTTTGACCTTGCTGTAGTGACCTTGACCTATAAAATCTTGTCCAGGCTATATCTCGGAAACTGTAATGTGTAGGAAGTTGATATTTGGCAGGGACATTGGTTAGGAAGTGTAGGTGTGCAACGTCATGGTGTGACCTTGATTTGACCTTTGACCTTGCCGTAGTGACCTTGACCTATAAAATCTTGTCCGGGCTATATCTCAGAAACCGTAAGGTGTAGGAAGTTGATACTTGGTAGGGATATTGGTTAGGGGGTGTAGGTCTGCAACGTCATGGTCTGACCTTGATTTGACCTTTGACCTTGCCGTAGTGACCTTGACCTATAAAATCTTGTCCGGGCTATATCTCGGAAACTGTAAGGTGCAGGAAGTTGGTACTTTGTAGGGACATTGGTTAGAATGTGTAGGTGTGCAACGTCATGGTATGACCAGGATTTGACCTTTGACCTTGCCGTAGTGACCTTGAGTTCAAAAATCTTGTCCCGGCTATATCTCGGAAACCGTAAGGTGTAGGAAGTTGATACTTGGTAGGGACATTGGTTAGGGGATGTAGTTGTGCAACATCATGATCTGACCTTGATTTGACCTTTGACCTTGGCGTAGTGACCTTGACCTATAAAATCTTGTCTGGGCTATATCTTGGAAACCGTAAGGTTGAGGAAGTTGATACTTGCTAGGGACATTGGTTAGGGGCTATAGGTGTGTATTATCATGGTGTCACCTTAATTTGACCTTTGACCTTGTCGTAGTGGCCTTGACCTATAAAATCTTGTTGCACCTTTGGGTCTCTCTTTTGATGCAGATTAAGCACTATTAAAGTCATATTAGAATTTATTAATTATAAATTAATTTATTTTAATTATAAATTAATTTATTTTTATTTTATAAATTAATTTATTTTACTTTCATAACTTCCCATTGTAAGAGATCGAATTTCATCAAGTGAGCCACAAATTTTGCTCCAACACCACACATAAGCATTCATTAAATGTATTACCACTTCTGCATGTATGGTAATATTCAAACCATCTAAACCATAATTTGGGCCTTGCAGATGTAGATAAAGAGGGTTGAATTTTAGTTTGCTGATTAATGCTGTCATCTTGTTATTGATTTATCTTGTTTTAATACTTCATCTTTATATGCATGATCTTTCTTTTAAACATTATTTCTCCATTTAAACATTGTTTGGACCTTTATATAACTGACAGTGCTCTGAAAGTATCCTGAAGTTTGTACTGATACAGTACTTCTGTATCTCATGGTGTTGAAAATATTTCCCTAGGCTGTGGGGTACGGGCATCTCTGATGCTATTTTCTAATTTGATCTTGGACAGCTGGTTCAGGGTTCAGTTGGCTCATCACATTGGAAAGGCCTTTTATCTGGTGTACAAACATTCACCCTTTGGACCTTTAGCCACAGACCTATGCCCACAGGACCTTTGCCCACAGGGACTTTAGCCCACAGCAAATTTTACGAGGAGGGACGTTTGCCCACAATACTGATAAAACAATGTCTAATAGTTTTTTTAATATATTATATAAATATACAACATTTAGATCAACTTTTAGTTAGTATAATGACCAATCAAAAGTTTCAAAACAACCTGTAACTTTTTAGCAATAACTCTGAAGCACAATCATTAACTTTTAAACAAAATCTCTTAAGCACTTTGATTTACTGCATTTTATTAGTGTTTTAGTTAAGTTTTAGTTGAAGCACAATCAGTAATTTTAAACAATACTTCTTAAGCACCTTAGTCTACTGCATTTAATAAGTATTTTAGTTAAGTCTGATAATATTACCAGCCTACTTCAAAAACTCTATCAGGGTTTTGTCTGTTCCAGTGTAGTCTAAACACAGTTGTTTCAGTCTCTTTCAAAGAATTTCAGTTGCCATTCTCTCCTGTGATGGCATAACTTGTGCTGTCGGAAGCAAAGCTGTGGATACCAAAACTTGATCCTTCTGAATGGCTCCAGTAGCCACCCAAACTGATGGATGATCATGACCAAGCATTTCATGTAACCCATGGTTCCATGATTCACAGCTGTCATTGGTACGGTGATGATTTTCAGTAGTGATTGGACATTCCAAATATATAGGGCAAACATTGGTGGCACTCTTCTTAATCTCAGTGGTGGGTGTTCCTCTTCAATGTTCCCTGGATTCTGAATGGTGCAAAAGCTTCCCAATAAATAGGTAGAGTTGAAGTGAGCTACCAAGTTTTCATCAAGATGGACAGACTGCAAATAACTCATTCCATCTTTAACATCTTCACAAGGCAGAAATGCTAAAGTGTCAGTCATGCCACAGAAGAGTTTAATATCTTTGCCATTTTTATACAGTTTTGAAAGGCCTAATTCCTGCATCTTTCTCCACCTGTTCTGAGTGAGATGGTAAAAACAGCCTTGAATGTGGACATCTCACCAAAGATGGATCAGACTGCTTTAATCACAGCAAGTTCAAACTCCATTTTGATGTGCTCTGAATCCCAGTTAAATCCCAACTTTTCACACTTTTCATTAACTGCAATAAAGAGTTCTTCATACACATTTTGTGATTTTCCATTCAAGAAAGCATACACACATGCTACAGAAGTTTCCTCAAGAGGAGCAGGGATAATATACAATTAAGAGAAAAGTTTTGGTGCTGAAGCAAATGTTCCTTCCATGAACCACTGACTGCTCCTAGCAAAGTGCTGTTTTAACTCTATATATCTGAAGAAGTTCTATGAACTTTTTTTAAATGTTACAAATGAAACATCAAAGGCTAAAGAGATGGCTTTTGTAAAGTGCATTTTATAGTTTTATAAAAACTGAAAACTTCTAAAGCAGTTTTGGACAGTAATTGTACTAAAATAACTTATTTTTGTACGAGACAAAGTTTATACATTCACAAAAATATTCATTACAATTGTGGGCAAACATTCTACCCAGTAAAATTTGCTGTGGGCAAAGGTCTCTGTGGGCATTGGTCTGTATGGGCAAACATTCCAGTGTCCTTTTATCTCCCTCATTATTGCTCTTTGGGCTTTGAACCTTCTTTTGTAGTCAGACTTTTCCCATTTTTACTTAATACCAGGCAGGAAATAAACACCACGGTGGTGGTCTTGTTTCTCCTTAATTTACATTAGTGTTTTACTTATTACACACACAAGGTTACAGCACAGAAGACTACACACAAAAGACAAGGGAGGTGTGTAGCAGAGTCATTAAGTGTAAATAAAGAATTGAGAAGACAAGATCATTATCAAATATCTGCCACTGTGGTCTTGTGGGTAACACACTTGTCTGGGAACTCAGAATACATGGGTCCAAACTCAGGTACAGGCAGATACATAGTGGCTCGGATGACCACTTAAAATGGCGGTCCTCTGTCATTGTGTCCCATCACCAGTGGCTGGCTAAAGAATCTCATGGACCTTGATAAATGGTCATCCTCAAGCCTCTATCTTCCAGTTAGGGGAATGTCAGTTACTTGTGAGTAGGTGCTGTACATCTGCAGTAAGATGGGTTAATTAGCTTTGAGTCCTGTAGTATATGGAGATATTCCGCTGAGTATAAATACACAATACAATCATTGTCACAGTGGCACCATTTTTTGTGGTTAGATTAATTTAAATTTGTGCTTTTTTGCAATAACTAGCCTGATGAGAGTTTTGTCTCTGATGTTGTTTGTTGCATGTAAATTGGATCTTGTATTTTCCATTTGCTCTGTGACTGATTATAAGTGGTAAAAAACACTGGCTCACTTTGGAAAAAGTATCATATTATTACCATAGTGCATAGAACAGGTTCACATTCATAAGTTGTCAGAAGAATTGTTTAGGATGCTAGTTTCTCTATTTTACATGAATTAATATACAATGATTTTGTGTCTTATATTTTCAGAATCTAAATTGAAAGATTAAAAGTGATGATCAAGAATAAACCATCTCAATGCAAACATTTTCGTGATTGTCTCTAAATGATAAAAATAAATGCTAAAAATAAAGAATATTTATTTAGAAACTCGCACAGAATCTCTATGGCTGGAGTATTTGCGCTTAATAATGTAGGAAAGAGTAATATCATCCTAAAGTTACAGAAATGTCCTTCAAGTGGAAATGTTTAAGCTCTCCCTATTTTGTTTTGCAAAACTGAGATAAACAATGAAGTGACTGATGTTACTGGTATGGAAGTAAATTCTGTGCCTAATTTTAAAAGAGATGATCCAGTTTTCCAAACAACAGTGTTCTAGAGTTACAGAACTGACAGAATGTGACACAAAGAGTGACATGTCCATGGGAGAACTGAGTCAATCATGAAACTATGCCTTCATCACAATTGTTGGTTCCTGATGCAGAACAAACAGAACAAACAGACATTACAGAATTCTATATCAAACAAGAATGATACTATATCACCCAAAAGTATACAAATGCATCAAGTGTGACAAATATTTTGACAGATTAATAGATTTAATAAAGCACACGTTGCTCTCATATGCTGATATTAAAGCACTTTAGTTGTTTATTGTTTTGCAATACTGGAGAAAACAGCTGCACACAGTGTGACAAATCTTAAGAAGTCTTTTTAGCCTGAGGGACACCTGTTGATCACAAGTTGATTCATGCCAGAGAAAGACCCCATAAATGTATAGAATGTGACAAATTATTCAGGAGTTTAAGCCACCTAAAGCGTCACATGTCAGTTCACACTGGGGTTAAACTGCAGAGCTGCACAAAATGTGACAAGTCTTTTAGGCAATTGTACAACATTAAGGTTCACACAGTGATTCATACTAGAGGAAAACCATACAGCTACACAGAATGTGACAAATGTTTTTGGCAGTTGTCCAACCTTAAGGTTCACATGTTGAATCATACTGAAGAAATAACAGACATTTGTACAGAATGTGAAATATCTTTTGCGCAGTTGTCCAAACTTAAAGACCACAGTGCATGAAATTTTTTTTTTGCATCCCTGTGCAGATTATGTATGTAACAACACACCTGCCAAGTCCCATCTTCTAACTCCCACTAGAAAGCACATTAAAACAAACAGATCCCTCTCTGAAACTGTGCCACGTCACACAAGGTGATTTAGAACTCTGCACTCAATGTTTGCAATACAAAACAGTGTAAAATGAAGTGAAATTAGTGTTTTATAAACTGTTGTGGAAAGGGTCAGCTTCAGCCCCCCCCCCCAAAAAAAAAAAAATTTTTTTTTTCTTACACTTAGTGCAAAGATTCTTTTATCAAATGAACTTGAAAAATATTCTGATCACACACAAATAATAGTCTTATAATTAATAATTAACACTACAATTTGACTGTAACTTGTGTCCAAAATAGTGAACAAGTGTGTAGTGTTATAGTGTAACAATGCAGCTTCTGATAGTGTGTCAGTTTTTAAATGTATTGATAAGCATGTTCTTCACACAGTTCTTTTCCACATTTTGTCAAAGTGGGATCAATTTTATGGCAGTCATGATTATCCAAACTCCTTATTATCAGAACAGCAAAAGTTAGCCCAAGGTTCAAAAGTACATGTTACATTGTATTATTTTTGAATGAACAGATCAATATTCATTACTAACTCTAGTTAACCATTAAGAACTAACAGTGACAATTTATAAAAACATCTGGTCATTATATTGGGCTACACAACTGCCAATATTGAAAGTAAGCAGTCTGAAATGGTTCAGTACCAGGATGTAGAGTTTAAGATTTACATGCAACTCATGAACACAGCGTCTCATGACCAACAACTCGTACCCACAACTCGTACACAATAAATAGAAACACTGCTTGAAGAGTGAGTATTTTATGTAAGAACATCTGTTCAGTTACATATCAAATACTTTAAATTCTCGTACTTCCGTGGGGGTTGCCTAGCAATATTATGAAATAAAATATGCAAATTAGAAAAAAAAACATTAGCAGACAGACGACAGTGGATTTTCCTGCAATATTTTAAAATAAATTATGCAAATTAAAAAAAAACACGTGGGGAGACAGAAGTCTGTGGAGTTTACTTCAATATTTTTAAATAAAATATGCAAAATTGAAAAAAAAACGTTAGCAAACATAAGTCGGATGGGTTTCTTGCTATATTTAAAAAAAATCTTGGGAATGAGTTGTGGGTACGAGTTCTTACCCACGAGCTGCCGTGGTTACGAGATGCTCGTATGCCGAGTTTAGTACACAGGAGATCGGAACAGCATTCTAACATTTTATTGACAACAGTGTGTCTTTCATACATCTTCTTCTAATAACTGTAGGCATCAGATTGTACTGATCATGTAAATTTGCACCTGAAAGTTTGGATTTATAAATGTATAAAATTCTTGTAGTCATAGAGAAGAGTAGCGCACTTTGCTGATTATAAAACATTTTAATGTAATTTGTTGGAATTGTATACAAGAAATAACCAAGTTAAAGACTATACTTGAAGGTTTCATAAATAGTTTTTCAACCCAAGCCAAAAGGAAAAAAAATAACAATTTACTAACAATGATTGATACACATTCATATATGTATGACTATAACCAAACCATCTCCTAGAATCACATTCTTTATGGTTAATATTTGAAATGTTATCTCTACAGAATCCTTACTCTCACACACTCTCTATACCTCTCTGTCACTGACAATTTTAGATGGAGTCTGATTGGCAGCTTCCATATTAAAGAATAAATTCTATTGATTATGTTGAACTATAAAAACTTTTTAAACAAAGCTATCCTTAATCATTTAAAGGTAAACTTCAAAAAAAATATCACTTCAAATACAATTTAATAAGCTACATATTCAATTACATCCAATCCTTCCCAATACATTTATAACAGAAACCATTCCAAATGTGCAGTTGTGTACCTTTTATTTCATCACAACACCTCCACACATGTTTTCAGGAATGTTATTCTATATGGCACTTTGAGAGGCTGTATCTCAGTGGGGGATGCTCTGATCGATGTCTGGTTTTCTTTACTGGGATTGTGTTACTCTCTGGCACACATGTACAAAGTTTTAAAGAAACTTTTTTTTTCATGCATTGTGGACTTTAAGGTTCACATGTTGAATAACATTGAAGGAAAAAAAAGACACTGCTGCACAAGTTGTGAAAATCATTTAGCTATTTGTCCATACTAAAGAGACACATGTGGAGACACACTAAAATATTCAGCTGCTAAAATTGTGACAATCCATCTATGACTTTGTCAACTTATGGAAGCACCTGTTAACTCCCACCTAAGAAAAAATCACACAACTGCAAACAATAAAATATGTTTTCAGTGGTTGTACACAGAGAGATATGTCAGTGTATAATGGTGAAAAAAAACACAGCTGTACAAGATGTGAGAAATCTTTTAGGGATTGGTGTAGCCTTAAGCAGCACACGCTAATTCACACTGAAAAAAAACCACACAGCTGCTCAAATTGTGAGAAATATTTATTAACTTGAAACATCTTGGTTCACACTGGGAAAGAAACAGACAGCTGCAGAAACCATTTTTTTCAGATTTAACTGCTTTAAACAAGCATATGCTATATCAAGGAGATGAAAATCTTGTTCAGCGCTATGCTACAAAGCCATAACTAAGAACTTGTAGCGTCACAATGTGTGTGTCACACCTTCCAGATGTGAAAGAGATCAGTATGTTTATTTTCCATGATATCTGAAAACCTCTCGTAAAGTGCATGTCCCCCACCAAGGCAACCAAGTATGCATAATTTAATCCAGATATTTCTGAAACCTAGTAATAAATTGCCCTACCTTCAACAGCTGTTGCCACAAGAAAAGAAAAATGTATTAAACTGAAACCACTTGGAAAGTACAGACTACTGCCAAACAGGTTGTTTCTGCCTCTTTTTCCCATTCTTGATCATGGTTTCTGGAATTTGGCATGGATTGAGATAAAAAGAGATAAACATATTGGAGGGGGGCCTGTTTCTTTTTGCCATTTGATCTAATAATTATCTATGGAAGTGTATAAACATATCTTAAAAACACATTGAAAAAGTTTGCTAAAAAATTCTTACTCCTGACAATGACTGATCTGTTCCATCTGTATGACATATTAAATGAAGATGGTATTGTAGAAATAAAGTGCGAGGGTGAGTACTTTATGACCTCTATTATTTCGAATCTTTTAGAACTTCTTTTTCAATTTCTCTAATGCAAATAATTTTGGAAAGTCAGCTTCGACTGACTTTTAAAAATATTAATCATATGTAAAGCAGCACATATTGATGCATAGTGAAGAAAATGGTTTATTTAAAGGTTAACTTGTTAACCTTAGTAGTTGGAACCCATAAACAAGATGGCAATCTTTAACTGCTAAGCTACTACAAGAGATATATGTGTTTAATTTAAAGTTCCATTGGAGCGTAATGAATACCAAATGTACCATAATATCTACACATAGTGTCTTTTTTGCAATAGTTTTCTCTTATATTTTGTTTTAATATTATTCTATTAGCTAAAAAGTTTCTTTTAATATTATAGATGGGACAATTTTTCTGTTAGCATAGCTTCCTTGTAACACACAAAAATATAATAATAAAAATAATAATAAATACCAAATGCCTTAAAATAATCGTCCCCTGTGTTGTCCGGCTTTTAAGATTTTAGGGTCTTAGACTTTGTGGTGTCCGTCAGCCTAAACCTAGGGATGAATAGGTTTTTGAGTTTATATGTTTTTTCGATTTTTATGTCTTGGCCTTTGTGGGAATAACAGAGCCAATCAGCTTTTAGAGTGTACATGACAACAGCTGTTGCTATGGCAATTCCTTTAATTTAATTTAGTTTTGGGTCTTATAATTTGTGGTTGTTTCTCAGCTCATCTTGGTTTTCCACCAAATTTTAGGAAAGGTTTAAGCCAAGAGGACCTACAGCTGATTTGATTTTAGAGAGTACATCATAACAGCTGTAGCCATGATATCACCTTAACGATTTTTAGCTAAAATCATTCATGGATTTTTAACAGATTTTCAGAAGATATTTAACCCACAGGACCAAAACCTGTTAGGTTTAAGGGGATATCTGACAACAATTGTTGCCATGGCAACACATTTAAAGGTTTTCTGTCTTAAACTTCTTACATAAGAAAGCTGAAAGGGGTTTTGGTTTGCTACCATGAACCGTGAACCCATTATAGACACGAGTAGAGCACTAAGGTGGTCAGAGATTCAAGTACAAACATAGTCTATTGCTGCTTAACTTCAGTGAAGAGATGGTGCTCAAGTTCAGTATACTAATTTCATTTTTAATTGTTCCTTAGATTTTTTTTCCAAATCTCAATGTTGTTTCCCATTTAGTTGATAGTGTATGCTGGGGTTCCTGCCAGCCAGGGCTGGCTATTTTAATGCCAACTGTGCTGGGTGTTCAGCTGGATTCAAAACCCCAACTGTGACCTTTAAAACCTTCTGTGTCAAAATAGCATTGCAATATACTATAGAAATAACACTGTAAACGGAATTCAGACACGACTGACAACTATTTTTTATTTTGAAAATCTAGTTGCTAAAGTGTCTCTTTTTAATACATTTGTACGAATAATATCTTATGAAGGCATTAAGAAGATCCTGTAATTTTAAAATGAAATAACTAGGCTATCACAGCTAACATTCCCATTGAACAGACCGTCATCGACTAGAAATGTTCCCGCCTGGCTGTGGCCATCATTGTTTCCATGGATTCTACTATGCAGGTAAGTATCAAGAATGAAATCTTTCCTTCAATGGGGAGAAACCCCAGGATGACCACTGGTGTTTATAATTGATCTTTCATACAATTAAATCAATCAAATCACTAAATTCAAGGGTCCACTTGTGTTTCTTCGTTATTACCACTGCGGTTGAACTGTTGGATTTCAAAGAATATGAGGCTTCTGCTATTTTTAAAGACCAGACAGGATGCTCCAAAGAATAAATATAATTAGTCCCCCAGTCAGACGTTTCTAGTGGGAGTTGGATATTATATTGCTTATGACAGAAGCTTGGTTCGATCAAAGGGTTGATGATAGATATGTTCTGTACAAGTTGTGTAAGATTTTGTGTAAGTTGCAACTCATACAAAAAGCCTGTACAAGTTCTAAGTTATATAAGCAGCTTGTACAAGTTGCATCTTGTACAAGACATGCTGTACAGATTTAACTAGCACCATCAAACATACCAATTAGTACAGTGTTTTTGTTGAATGAAAAGATATAGTTAAAGATTTTACTGAAAACATATCGTATTTTATGCATATAAATGTCAAAAGTATTGAGTGTTACAGTTCTATATATAATTTCCCCATCAACATTTAACACTTTGTAAAGAGAAAACCTCAGAAATTCTCACAAAACATTTGAAACACGAATGAAATATTTACAGTGTTAAATATTAAGTTCTTATTTTATATTTCAATTACTCAGTTTAACTTGTACTGGGGTATGGGGGCCATTCCTTTTTTTATGGTTGTAAGACTCCAAGCCATCGGACAATGGACTGGGTCTTTATCTCTTTTCTAAAATCTTATTGTAGGAAATTTAAGTAAGAAATAGTGTGGCCTCTGTGGCTCAGGGATATGCTGTGATATACCTCACAGCAATAAATTACGATCACAAGTGCTTGAGGTAAGGCATCAAAAGACAGATGACTGTATTTTCATAATTCCTATTGATAAAAGTCTTTTCTTTAAACTCCAAGCCATGGACAAGAACTACATTATTTTAAAATTTAGCTGATATTTTGTTATCTTAAAGAAACCAAGCTTTTTTAATGATTTTGTGGAATAAAGTGATTTCAGACAGATGGAAAGACAACCTTTGCAAACATAGTTTTTAAAAATAGTTAAATTCAGAAAAGTGAAGGTCTTAGTTTTCATGAAAGTGAGCCAGTGCTCACTGATACTTTGAGATTCCAGCTAAAGCCTTTTACCCTTTTGCATACTTTTAACTCTTCTTAAAAATTTTTGAAATAGAAAAATATAAATATGATAATGTAGCCTCAAAGATTAAAGTTAAAAAAATAAGAATTACTACTTCAAAAAGCCTTGTAAATATAAGCAATTGTCTTTGCGTGGCTTTCTACAATATCAAAGATATTTTGTCATTTACCTGAAGGATTGTAAGTGGTGGTGTTTTGATAGAAATAAAAAATTGGAAACCTGGTACCAAAAACAGGAATCTGACTGGATTTGTTCAAATTAGTATGCACAAGACTTTTAAATCTTCTACGCATGTACATGAAACACAAAAACAACTAAAATGTTCTTTATTTGTGAATTTATATAATGTTTCGATATTAAATCACTGTATATTGACTAAATATCATTCAAGTGCAGATAACTTATTTTTTGTGCAATATTTTAAACTTTTGTTGTGATATCTGTTGCTTTATGGGATCCAGTTTTTTGATCCTGTAAGCAGATTTCCTTTACATTTATATGAATAGAATAGAAACCTGTTATCTGGTGTGCTGGCTTTATCACTAATAAGTACTTAGGTAAAAACGTCAAAGGACAGATGACTGTGTATAATTGCAATTGATATATACCTTTTATTAATAAAATGCTACATCAATTGCATAGTCTTGCAACTCAAATCTAGTTTTATCATCATAGAATAGAAATATTTAGAATAGAAACATTTATATAGCGCAAAATTGATGTAACATCCTCTAATGGCTTGAGGTCAAAAAGGGAAAGTCCAGGGACGTATCAGGTCGAGATCCAAAATTATCGCCTGCCAGGGAGATGTACTATGGTGGAGGATATGCCAGTCTAAACAAATAGGTCTTTAGCTGGCTACGGGAACCTGTTATGGTCTGCTGTGATCGTACTGATTGTGGGAGTCTGTTCCATTCTGTGGGGGAAGCCATTGCAAAACCTCGCCTACCGATGGCCTTTTTGTGAGAGACTGAGGAAAGAGAAAGATGATTTCCATGTGTTAAACAACGGGTTTTGATCAAGGATGATAGGTATATGGGTTGAGAGAATTTGATAGCCTTGAATGTAATTAGATTGTACTTAAACAAGATGCAGTATGTGATAGGGAGACAGTGTAGTTTTTGCAGATACGGAGTAACATGGCAAGTTCTATCAAGTCTAAAGACAATTCTGCAAAGGGCATTTTGAATCTTTTGGCATTTAACTACATTGTAATTACTTACGCCATATAGTAGGGAATCGCAGTAGTCAAGTCGACTGCTGATCACTGAGTTTGCAAGCAAGACTGCAGTCTCCACACTGAGGAATTTACGGATATGTCTTAGGTCCTTAAGGTGGTAGTAACAAGCATGACACACATTGGTTATGTGGTTGGTAAAGGTATTTCTGAGGTCAAAAGTAACACCTAGCTTCTTGACTGTGTCTGGCTTGTCTGTCACCAATGATAATAAATTCAGTTTTCGGGGTTGAGTTTAAGTTTCACACCAGCCATCCAGTTTTGGATGCATGTAAGACACTCAGTAAGCTCAGCAAAACTGGAATCAAAGTTCCTATGGTCTAGCGCTAGATATCTTTGGGTGTCATCAGCATATAAATGGTGGGTGACATTGAAATTGGATATGATATTACTGAGAGGAGTAGTATAGAGGGTAAAAAGGAGGTAGTGAAAAAGTATCTGAAAAGCTATTCAGATTCAAGAATTCAGAAAGATTCAGAAAGATAGGATTTGATCCACCTCAACACAGTGCCATCAACCCCAAACCAATCCCTGAGTGAATTAAAAGGGATGTCATGGTTGATAGTGTCGACAGATGTTGGTAGTTGCTTACCGTTGGTCGGCAGTTTACAGTACACAACCCTAGCGAACTCTATGTACTGGTTTCCTCTGCCCTTCCAACTACCCGTCGTGATATGACCTGTACAGTGTTGAAAGTGACATAAAACTCCAAATAAATAAAACAAATAAGATAGTGTCGAATGCCGCTGAGAGGTCCAGCAATGTGAGTGCAACAGCCTTACCAGACTCCATTGAAGCAGCAATGTCATTCTGGATTTTCAGGAGTGCTGATTCTGTGGAATGGAGTCTCTTATAGGCAGATTAGTTTACATTGGAGAGCCCCTCACTATCGATATAATTATTTAGCTGTGTAGCCACTACTTTTTCGATCAGTTTGGATATAAAGCTGAGGTTGGATACCAGTCTGTAGTTTTTTAGGATATTTCTGTCTAAACTAGGTTTCTTGAGAAGAGGAGTGACATATGCAGTTTGGGAATCTCCCTTCTCTGAGTTAGTAGTTTATAATATTGGTTATTGGAGTGACCAAAATGTCCGCGCACTCTTTGACTAGTGCGGTTGGTATGGGATCCAGGTCGCATGATTTGGTGGTCGATGATTTTAGGATTTTGAGGATGTTGCCCTCGGATACAGGCTCAAAAGAGGACAGGGCGGTGCTGTTACTATTCGGTCTTGTGAGGGAGACAGGCACTGATGACTTTAGTGCAACTCTGATTTTTGCAATTTTATCACTAAAAATGACCAAAAGTGTTAGCTAAGTCGATAGGACTAATATTATCAGGTAGGATGATAATTGAGGATTTGTGCAAAATTTTCTTGAAAGTGTTCCACAGAGCGTTGGGATTCCCATTATTTTCAGCAATAACTGTAGAATAGTGCCTGCGTCTTGACTGTTAGAGTAGAAAATTGTAGCGATTGACAGCAACACGATATCTACTCCGGTTAACTGCAGAATTGTTACTGTGCCATGCTCGCTCACACTTCTGCTTCAGACACTTTGCTGAGAGGATGTCCAAATTCACAAAGCCTTTGTCAAGTGCAATGGAGCCATTTTCCTCTTGATTAGGGCTTGCTTGTCTAGAAAGTTGCACAAGGTGTTGAAATATTGGTGACTGAGCAAACTGGCTGTTGTGTGAGGATGTTTGATCAGATCGGTATTTAGGATGTCCTCTATGAAGTCAGTGATGTTTATCTTGTGAATTTTCCGAGTATTAACTTGCCTAAATTTGCAAGGAGCCTTGATAGGTAAATTGACCGAGAGAGTAATGGCAAGATGGTCAGACAGCCCAGCTGTAACCGTTGCGCAAACCGCCTTTGAGAAGGTGTCCCTCACACATACGACATCTAATATATGGCCGTGAACGTGCATTGGGGAATCTATAATTTGGGTGAAATTGTATTGACAGAGGGAGTCATTAAATTTCTGCGACCAAACATCCTGTTTGTCTGGGTTAAGATTTAAATCACCCAATATTATATTTTCACAACATGATAAAGCAGCACCTTCAACAAAGCAACTGAAATCCTCAATGAAATAGGCTTTGGAAACATTAGGGGGCCTATACACAGTATGAAAAACAATGTCCTGGCCACCACCTCTCCCCTCCGGACGTGAAACATGAGTACATTTGTAACCCGGAGGAGTGACACTTGCTTTGAAGCTGTCTGTGTCATCTGGTTGAAGCCAGGTCTCAGTGACCGCAATAATATCAGACTTGTGGCTATTTATGAAGTCTGCAAGAGCAACAGACTTGTTTCTGATGGATCTGATGTTTATCAGACTCCCGGTTAGGCTAGTGTTAGGGCCAGGATTAATACTGACATCCCCTGAGAGGATCAACAAGAGGGACACCCATGGGCTAACATGTTTGTAGGAATGTGTTACCCTACACAAATGTCCTTGTATAGCCAGAAAGGCATAGTTAACCCTGTTGAGACATGGGTGAATGCCAGACTCAAAATGTATGGTGGAAAAAGTAGGGAAAGAAAAATGCAAACTTGAGGCAATACGAATTGGTGTTGTGGAAGGGTAGTCAGTGTTGATGTTGGTTGCCTGAGTAACCAGCAAAATGTAAAAACAGAGCCAGAAAGTGCAATGCATGTCCAAAAAGGAATACCAAAATAAGGAAACTAGAAAAAGATGGACCTACCTTTCCTATGTACTAACCTGTCTAAACAGCAAACCATAGATGAGTAAGTATAAGAACACTAAAAGATTGGTGCAAGATTAGTATGGACAAGGTATGATATTGTTAGGTTGAAATTATACAGTATTTCAGATTACCTGAAACATTTATGTGATTTGTTAAATTGTTAGGTTAAATAGATACAGTAAGTGAGAGTATCAAACAATTTGTATGATTCGTTTAATGTAATTAGGTTGATTAAAATTATTGTGTGAAATCAATACAGTATGTGAAATCCGGTGAGTGATAATTCCCGACAGAGCCACTATTTACAATTCTGACAAGTTCAAAGAGGTAGTATGTACAGATAATGAATATTGCTAAACTAAAATTGTATAAAAAGGCAATAAAACAGATACAGACCAACAAGCTGTGTAAAATCGAGAATATTTAACTATCGGTCCGTTGTGAAATATAAAACACGTCTCGCCTGGCGAACAGTAAACCACCACATCATAGGAGAATCAGCTATATTTAGCCCTTTATCATGGAATAAATCAATTTAGTAGAATTCTTAACAGTACATATGATGAAAAATTACAAGAATATTTCACACTTAAATACCTGGTTTTTATTAAAGTTCACACCATCAACATTGCCTTAAGTCATTGATTTGGCTTCACTTAAGCAACTGTGACTCAAGCTTTTAAAAACATATAAAAATCTACATATAAAAATAGAGTGAATTTGTTGGAAAAACATGAAAATATGAACGTCAAAAGTTTGTTTTTTATCCAAGAAGTATTATTTACATGAAATTGGCATTTTCAAAGATTACTTATGTTGATTTAATAAATTTGAAAGCCAGTTGATATTTTTCCTAAGGTGTTAAATTTCGACCTGGTTTTTCCTTGCATCTACTTTTAGGTAGGCATCAGCAATCAACAATGAATTATTATGATTCAGGTAAGCCTTGTAATTAAATTTGGGACCCGGCAGGTAGTATGTGAGTTTTGTTCTGAATGTCTTACAGCTTCTAATGTAATAAATATGTAGAGATCTAACATTGTGATGTAAAAGTAGCTGAAAAGTAGCTAAATAGTACATAGCAACAGCTGTTTCTAAGGTGTCTGAACAGATTTATGTACCACAATACTTACTACAGTACTAGAAATGAGTAGAACAACCTATTCTTTGAAAAACCCTTAATTTCTTGTATTTTCCAAACCTTAAGACAATTTCTGATTCAAACCGTCTTGTTTACTGGTAACTAGAAAGCTTACACATGAAGAAAATACTCTACACCGAAAATGATACAGCTATATAAGTTATTTGATTTAAATTGTGAATAATTCAAAGCTTCTCAGTTGTAAGTAAAACTCTAAAGAAGAATAGAATTAACTAAACTTAAAGTTATTAGAATCGAAAGATTGGTCCGGGTAAGTGTCTCTTCTCAGAATGTTGGTAGAACAAATGAGGAATGTTTGTGATACAGCAAAGCTTAAGTGATTGTCCCTTAGCACTAACACTAACACAGCCCTTGCTGCAGAACAACATAGCTCATGGTGTTTAGATGAGACTTAGCATACCCGGGTGCTATTAATAATGAAACTTCTTATGTTCTATTGTCCCCCAGTCTATTTCAGCTAATGGAGTTTTGTCCAATTGAGATCATGTCCCAATGGGAATTTTTCCATAACCATAAAGAAACAATGAAATACCAATCATAATGAATAAAATCAAAGGAATAAATTCTGAAAACTGTTTTAAATGGTTGCCTTAGATGCACTTTAATCCAGTTAGCATTTGAAGTTGATGGCAAAAGAATCCATCAAGCAGTGTTAGAATAAATGTGCATAAAAGAAAATACAAAACACAAAAGAGGTAGCTTGTGGTTTTCCACATACCAGGCATTTTACCAGATTACCTCTGAATAATACAATATTAAGCAAATTCACTCAAATATCACAAAATATATATTTTATAATCTGCTAGGCATTTTAGCAGATTACACATGAATATTGCAATATCATACAAATTCACTACAAATATCTTTGATTTTTGTTCAAAGTGTCAAGCAAATTAAAGCATGTGCAAGTTTTGCAACATTCTTCAACAGGCACCCCAGTTGCAGGATCTGCTAAAATGTATCTATCACATCTGGAAATAAATAAAATTAATTTTATTCCAAGATTTGTGTAAAGTTGAGGCACTGATATCAAGAAGAAATAAAATACCTCCTCTTAAAATCATTCTAAAAGGCTTATTGTTTTAATCTATTTAGAAAAACTACATTTAAAGGTTGTGCTCGAGTCATACATTAGTTTAAAAAATCCACATAATTACAGATAAAAAAACAAAGAAAATTTGGTGGTCAAATTGTGCCAAGGTAAGAGAAGTATGTTCTTTGTGTTGAAGTATATCCAGGATATTAAATGTTAAAAAAAATAAATAAAATTGCTGCCCTTATTGCTGTTTTTTATATATATTATCAAAAATTTTTCATATTTTTATATGTAAAATACATTTTTATATAGAAAAATTTATATACCTACCATACAAAAACACTTGGGTTAAGCTTGGCTTGATGTCCACTGACCGACATGTATATCATACAGAGAATTTAAAATATAAGGAGAGACCCTCTTTAAACCTATGTACTTGCTAACTTTTGACCCCTGGTGATTCACTAATTCACTCTGCCATGCACAGTAATACAGAAATAGTTCTTTCTTTAGTGAATAAACATTAATGCTGGAAAAAGGTCTTTTAAAAAGCGGAGCAGGCGGGAGGGTGATTTGCTGTTTTCATATGGTAGGTATATACATTTTTCTTCATAAAAATGTATCCCTGGCTGTTGAACGGGACGTAAAACCCCAACTTTGACCTTTGATCATAAAAATGTATTTTACATTTAAAAATATGAAATTTTATTTCATAAAAATGTAATATACCCCACCATAGGAAAACACTTGGGTTGAATGCCCACATGGAATGAAAGACAGTCTGAGGAAAACCCCCCTACGGTTAAATTGCATAAGGAGGATACTTCCTGGTGCAATTGAACCCAAAACCTCTGTGCTGAAGAAATAACTCTACCGAGTTATGTGAGTAGAATTAACCACTGCAAGAATTTCAGCACTGCTGTCTACACCCTATAAGGTCACCTCAAAGGAGAGGGCATAAATATGCCACTCTTCTCAGAATAGGAAAATGCCAGAAGCACTAAGAAACACGGTTCTGGAAATGGAGATGAAGAAAAGATTCCCTAAAAGGGAAATGCCACCTCCCTTTTTCTGAGACTAAAAAGTCTCACAATGATTTAAAGTGAGGAATTTAAGTGGAAGCGAGAATTGGCTGAGTGGAAACAAAATTCCACTACATTTAAGAAATCAAAAACTTTCTTCAGTATAACATCTCTAAAGAAAAAAATGAGTGAAGTGCTAGAATTTCGAGAGGAATCTATCATGATGTGAAGAAGTCGAAAGCACCTAAAAGACCAGAATGAAACATGGGTAACATCATGGGCCTTCACATGTGTAACAGAGTTTGAGAGAATAAAGGATAAAATGTTATCCAAAAAGATATTGTCCGAGTAGCAATATCACCCTCTTTGGATTTCAGAAGAAAGACCGAGAAGAAATTCTCCTAGGAAAGTCAGAATAGCTAGATAGAAAGTATCTAAGGAATCTGACAGTAAGAAAGGAAAAGTCCTCTAAGTCATCCTGACCAAAACAAAAGTCAAAGCAGGAAGAGCTTCTGAAGATAATTGGCTTAAGTCAGGAAAGTAAGATCTGACTTAAGGATGATCTAGGCCATCCCTAGAGAGTGAGAGGAAACCTTTTAAATAAAGGAATCAAAATCCCTCCCTCTCCTTCCCAAAAGGAAGTAAGAAAGACTATCTAATATGTGAAAAACTTGGCTCAGCAAGTACAAAAGGGTTCAAGGGGAGCCTTGGTAAGAGCCTGCAGAACCACGGTTTAAGTATCAAGTGGAAGGTGACGACTACTCTTATTCTGGACTTAAAGAAACTCTAAATGAGACTTCTAAGTTCCTTACAAGAACCCAACTCCAAGTAGTACACGGAGAGAGCTGACCTGTATCCCTATTATCTGAGAAAATAGTTCCTTAAAAGGAGCAAACAGCAACAAATGGAACAGGTGAAACATGTTTCTTACAAGTTGTTGAAGCAGTTCCACATTGCTTCATAGACAGTTATAGAGGATAAATATCCTTCAGGACCCCTCCTTTGAACATTCTTTTGTAAGGAGACTTCAGCCACAAGTCTTGAAGAAAGGAACTACAAACAATTTAATAACCAACCTCTAGATGAGGTTGTTGTGGAAGAATAAGAGGAAGAACCACTGGCTTTCTTAAAAGAGATATTGAGGCTAAACCTTGGCCATTGCCCAGGAAGGCTACAAGAAGCATGGTACAGCTGTGAAAGTTGATTAACTTCTTGGCCATAATGGACATAGAGCTGAAAGAAGGAAGTACCCCAGACAAAAAAAATTCAGGGCATCTGTTGCCAGAGTCTAATGATCTAGCACAGGAGGCACATGTAAGAGCAGCTTGTAATTGAATCACATGACAAAGCGATCTAAATCAGATGTGAAATCTAAGCCATCTGAAGACCCAAGAATTGAGAGACTACTTCAAATGAAGGGTCAGATAAGACCTCAGAGATATGGTCTGCCAGGGATTCATGGCCCTGTAGCATAAGTAGGTGGAAGAACAGACTTGTTCTAGTAAGAATAATTACAAAAGGGTGCCAAAATAGTGACACATGTCCCAAGAGAGGAAGCACTCTTGTTAACAAGAAAGCAAGAGACAACAGTGTTGATTGAGACTATCTGAAGTGTACTTTGAATAAAGGACAAGTGAACAAATGTCTTGAAAACAAGACATTTGTATTGTCTGAGGCTGTAAGGATGATCCTTTGATGAAAGGATAAAAGAGGGACAAATGTCTGAACAAAAAGGACAGCTATAAGCTCTAGACCTGATGAGCAGATTGTACCAAAGATGGACCTTAGGTGGTCAAAAGAGCACAAAAAGCTCCTTAACCCTAAAGTGAAACATCCACTAAGTAAATGTAAATAGTAGGGAAGTAAAGGGGAGGAATACAATGACATAGTTCTCAAGAAAGTACCATCTTAAATGAACCTTTACAGAATGATCAAAGAACGGACAATCCAAAGCAACTTTGAGAAGAAAAAATCAAAGTGTTCTTACATAACACTGAAGAAGTGTCTGCAGACCTTAAAGAAGTGGCTTCCAAGTGGAAGCCAGGAGAATAAAAGGTGCGTAGTTGGAGAGGGAATTTAAAAGTGTTCTAAGGTAGAGGAAGGATGAGCCTAAATAAACAGAACCTTGCCCCTGTCAGGAACAACTTTAGACAGATTGATTACCTGGCCTAGGAATGAGACCTATTGTAGTAATTTGTTATTCTTAAGAGTTAACTCTAAGAGAGTTGCCAAACGAGCCTCTGACAACAATTGGCTCTAATGAGCTAATTGGTAGTCGCATCTGCACTGAGATGCCCAACCTCAAAGCAAACTTTCTTACTTCCTTGACTAAGGAAGTAAATCCTGAAAGGCTAGAGGCTAAGCCCAAAGGCATTGCCACTAACTAGTACGCCCTTTACAAGAGCATAACTCTGAGCAAGAGTGAACCAAAGGAGCCAAAGGAAAGAAAGGAGGGATATAGAGGAAGAGAAGTGGTCCACTGGCCAATTAGAAGGGAGAAAATGATCAACTGAAAAGTTTCCATCCTGATAGTTTGGAAAACCAGAAAAAGATCTAAATCTATGAAAAGATCTAAATCTAATCCAGTCTTCTATCTCTTTGTCAAGAAAAAAAGGCCGCTTGACAAAGAACATACTTCTGAAGAGAAGAAAAAAAGCTGAATAAGATAAAATCAGGAAAGTGGAATCTCAGAGACCACTAGAAGATGAAAAGCAAGTTCCAGATTCCTGGAAAGTGAAAGGCTGTCACCCAAACATTTCAAATGAAATGGAAGAAATCAGTTGACCTCCCACTGACAAGTGGAGGGATCTGGAAGTAAGAGTGAAAGTTTGAATGAAACAAACCAATCTTAACTCCTGAAGGACACCATTATAGAGGTGGAGGCCGAACCTCTGCTTCTGGAAGGCCTTCCATCATCAGAATGTTGGAACGTCGAAAGGCGCCACATCTCTTAAGCACTAAGTTAGAGAGAAGACTACCTAGTTTGGAAGAGAAAGGCTTTCATTGGTCTGCCTCAAGAGGCTAAAGCAGAAAGCTTAAAAGAGGCACCTTTAGTAAGGGTAGCATGAAAAGCTTTTACTTATACTGTTACATGTGAGAAAAAGAAGTCTGTTAAGAGAGACACCAAAAAAAAAACCAGTGTAAGACTAAAAAGGGTCCAATTTGCGATACAAAGTGACAAGGCACATGTGAGGTAAATAGATAAAGAAATTTCTCTCCAAACAAAGATAACTAATGGATGGCAAAGGCAGAAATGGAACTGATAGATCCATCAAAAAGATGTCCAAAGCATGGTGGATAAAAAAGATGACTGAGAACAACTGTCTGGTCAATCAACTTGACTAAGTGATCATCCAAACATGACTCAAGGAAAAATCCCTGAGTCTTAAGGACTATTAGGTCCATCCCAGATCTCTCGTTATGTCAGATAACATCTGCCTAGGAAAAAGAAGGTCTTGAAAAAACCCACCAGACTAGATCCCAGGTCCGGAAACCTGAGTAAATCAACTCTAAGTTTTAGAAGGTAAATTTGGGTATTTATCCAACTTATAAAACTTAGAATGAGAAGATCCCAAATTTAACTAGTGACAGAAAATAAAAATCTGACCTCACGAAGGAACTTCTTAGATTTGAAAAAGTGGTTGACTTTAAGAGAATTAAACTGATCAAAAGGAAAGAGCAGTCAAAAGGAAAGAGCAGTCAAATGTTATCACCTAACTCTGTTGGACAGGAGGCCTTGAAAATCTTCTGAGGAGAAGACTGAAGGACAAAGTCTGAAGCATCTATATAGTTCAACAGACTGGCACAAAAATTTTAGCATAAGGTCCCTGTAGTCTGCCTGAAGGTTAACTAAAGACAGAGGGACTCCATTATACCCAAAAGGGAGATGTGCCAATGGTAATCAGATCTAAAAAAACTGGTAAAAATGCAATGAAAAGCTGTTGAATAACAGTAGATTTTCACCAAGTCCCAAACAAGGGGCCCTGAACAAAAAATGGTCTTAAGAAGGTAATTACAGCACCAAAAAGCAGCCTGATTAGGCTGAGTCTTATGCACAAAAGAGGCCAAAGGAGTAAAAATGGAGTGAGAAACAAAATGACCAAATTTACATGAAATTGGAATGTAGGAAACCGGTAACAGTGAGATGGATCTCCAAAGGTGGAAGACCAAGTCAACCCCAAGAGCCGTTTACCACCATCCCCCAGATTTGAAGGTGGGGAAAGGACGAAAATGGAGACCCTAGGTTCAGAATTGAACTCAAAACACTAAAACCAGGATCCATATCCCAGAAATGTCAAATGAAAGGGCTTATACAAGCAATGAACTGTGAATGGTAGGTACTAAATACCGTAATGTTACGCTATTAAATATGTGTTAACAATGGGAATTATTGCACATTATGCTCTGACAGAATAATACTCAAAGAATTATCAAAAATGAATGTTTTCTAACAACCAATTGATTGAACTCCATTTTGGATGTGACGTCATTGTCAGGTGACCTTGTTAATGTTCGTAAAAAGCCCAAAAATGCGGTCAAAATATGTGTTGAACCGCAGAATTTTGTGTTAAGAATGATGGAAAACCGTAAATTGGCAATTATAATACCAGTAGAAGTGAATAAATGAATTAATTCACCGCGGAATTGATTATTTCCAAAGGAAATCCCACATTCTGACACCACGTGACCAGATGAAAAATACATAAAAATATTGCACAAAGAAGACAATAAATTCACCAGAAATTGAAGTAAAAGGTAAATATAGAAAGAGTGGATAAAACAGCTAAAGAGTGCTTACTGAGCAAAAAAAACGTGTAAATGCAGGTCTTAATGAGGTAGCAAATATGCCTATTTAGACACTGCCACAAAAAGAATGAATTGTTTCTGTATTACTGTGCATGGCAGAGTGAATTAGGTCACCAGGGGTCAAAAGGTAGTAAGTACATAGGTTTAAAGAGGGTCTCACGTTATATTTTAAATTTTATGTATGGTGTATGTGGCGGTCACCAGACGCCAAGCCAAGCTTAACACAAGTGTTTTCATATGGTAGGGTATATTACATTTTTGTGAAATAAAAATATATATTCAAATTAATACCCAGCTTTATAGTGATAAGTGGATTAAATAAGAAAATGGAAAAAAAAAACACAAGGAGATAAACAGATCCCTATCAAATAGTTACTTTGCACACTACATTTTCTGCACTGGATTACAGTATCCAAAACCTTGCTAGTATCTAGATCCTAATTACATAGGTTATAGACACTGCTTTGGGCGTATCCTGTATCTTTTGGCCAAACAGTTTGACAATTATGTCGATATAAATGTTACAGTAAACATGTGAAATCAGTAAATTTAGTCATTGGTGATTTGGTCAGTAAATTCGTGTATTCCCTGAAAATTTCAGTAAATACGTGTATTTACTGTTTTTTGGTGTATTTACTAAAACCTTCATGAACACTTTAATAGTTATTTGCCATCTGCTATGTCTTAATAATCACAGTTATTTAAAACTTGAAATGACTTTAAATGTTATTTTCAAAGTTTGATACTTGTTCACACACTGGGATAACTATTTTACATCACTTTGTAATTCAAAAGCAGTTGTATATGACATTTGCTACAAACTAGTAATAGTTTTTGGGGCATTTAAAATAAATTAGAATATAAACCAATAAGTTTATAAATATAAGTATCCAAATATATCAAATTATGATACTTTATGGGATAAAGAACAACAAGAAAAGTGATAAGATATATTTCTTGGTCAAGAAGTGAATTTTCCTGTAGTTTTAACAATTTAGTTGACAATGTATTTCTTTTCCAAAGGTCACCAGTAAAATTTAGATCTATATTGGGGCTAACTAAAAACTGCCTTGAATGTTGTCTCTTTAATAGAGGAAGCCACACCATAACAACATACCTTAAAA
Source organism: Sabellastarte sp. h YS-2021 (assembly GCA_964017235.1). Classification (NCBI taxonomy): domain Eukaryota; kingdom Metazoa; phylum Annelida; class Polychaeta; order Sabellida; family Sabellidae; genus Sabellastarte; species Sabellastarte sp. h YS-2021. Next base: position 114,335,543 of record OZ024933.1, read on the forward strand.
GGGTTTAATTCCCTCTGAAAGACTATAATGAAATCCAGTTACTGGCAAACTGGCCTTTTCATTGTTTCTAACAACAATTCTTTTCATTGTTTCTAACAACATTTCTTTGATCAAGTAAACAGTACGTACATTAAAGTCATATATCTACCAGAAAATGGTAAAATATTAAGCCTTGATTGGAACAAAATAAAGAAACCACTAATTGATAATCTCTGGGTAATAATAGATTCTTAAAAGTACATGGGGGTTTGTTTTATCCTAAATGATAAAATAAAATTTGTATTGAATGAAAGTATAGTTAAAATATGTTAAAATTCTGAAACTCAAATTTAAATTAATTTCTAAAACGTTTTATTTATTTTTATAAGAAACACTTTTAAGTATGAGTCACATAAAAATGGTGAAAACTTAAATGATATTTAACCATTTGTAGGGATGTCTTAGGTTCTTAATAGCTGTGGGATTAAAAGTAATATAAGATTATATGAAGTAAGTGAATTATTGATTTTCTGTGTTTTGTGTTGTGGTGTTTATTGATCTATTTATAGACTGGAGGGAATCCCTCTAGGCTAACCTCAGTAGTTATGTTAATAGATTGGGGGAAACCCAACTACCAGTAGTTTCTAGAACCTCCTCATAGACTCTGATGACTGCATTTGTTTTCATGTTAGTTATATGAGACTGTAGATGCTTCTGTAAACATATGTAAGGACTGTACACCTGACCACAACTGAACATTGTATTCGCTGGCTATAAGGAAGGCTATTTGTGTCTTAAACTGATATTCAAGTGGATAAAATTACTTGTGTTGTGAACGTTTGCTGGAGTGAACTTTCAACAGTGTCTCGATAGATTTACTGTACTTCAGATATTTTTGGATCTTGTACATTCCTATAACAGAGAGTGGATTTACTGCATTTTGGACATTGTCCATATCTTGGAACAGAGAGTACAGTTGTGCAAACTCTCTGAATATCTCTAGACAGACATTCTGTATGATTGGATATAAAAATGATAGCAGAATAAGGACATTTCATCTTATTGAACATTTAACAGATCACAGGATACTGATAGCTGTGTGTGAGTGAACATTGGACAGATCACAGGACAGACCACAGGACAGATTAAAGGACAGATTGCTAGATGCGGCAGATAAACTTAACTGTGGTGGTCAGATCAGATAGGTTTCATTATTGTATCAATGTGTGTATGGTTAAGAGCATATGAATTGACTGTTATTATTATTTTTAGTTGTTAAATAAATTTTTTGAGTTAAACTTTTTGTCTTTTCCTGTTGTAACTTAGAAGCAATCGGTAATTGCTTCCATGCTTGTCCCATGACCGTAACAACATATTTACTGGAAGCCAAACCAGTCAATTTGTGAAATAACACAGGTCATAAATCGTATTTACTGAAAATTTTGGGGAATATGCCTATTTACTGACCAAATCAGTAAATATGCGTATTAACTGAAAATTTCAGTAAATACGTGTATTTATTGATTTCATATATTTACTGTAACACGATTCTTTAAAAATTCCTGGATCACAATAGTGACCTGCATCATCTGGTCAGTGTGTTATTTTCAACATTTTCATCAAAAGTTGTCTGAAGTTTTTTAGCTATTTGGCAAACAGACATACAAATTCTGCCTAAAACATATTTTTCTGTCAGTGGTAGTGGAAACTGCTGATCATGTAGCATTATAATAAATATTCTACTTCCTGTAAACTTTATAGTTAAAATGGTTATAAAATGAAGAGCAAATTACATTACCTATATATGTTTCATTTCGACTATCGACGCCATCTTTAAATGGTGTTATGTCTTTCATCTCTACAACACATTACACATCATGTTATTTGTCTTAAATGAGCATCTAAAGGCCCCTTCACACTATGCTGACTGAGTCTGACTTGTTCAGATACAAATCATCTGCAAACTGGGAGAAAGTGGTGGACATATTTAGAAATTGATAAAAGTTAGATAATTCCTCGAAATACATATTATTCATTGGCAACCTGTATCTTATCATTTTTCTGTTCATAGACAAGTTATCTGAAAACAGATCTAATTAAATATATTATATATTAACCATATATATCATTAAAGAACACAGAGGACGTGGGTTCAAACCCAGGTACAGTCAGATACATAGTGGCTCGGATGATCACTTAAAATAGCAGTCCAATGTCATTGGGTTCTGTCCCTAGTTGCAGGTTAAATAACCTCAAGGACATTGATAAATGGTCATCCTTGAGCCTCTCTCTCTTATAGGTAGTGGAATATCAGTAACTTGAGAGTTGAGCTCTACTTGTGCAGTTGGATGGGTCATAGTGTGCTTTGAGTCCTGTAGTACATGGAGATATTGCGCTGAGTATAAATACAGTACAAAATAGAGACTTCAATTCCCACCTTGCAGTTTCTTCTTACCCTAAACCCAAAAAGTAAATGCAGATTTTAGCAAAGTAAGACATGAGTGGGTCTCATCTTCTATAACTATACAATAGGAAAACTTTCTGAATGCTATATGCAAAACAATATATGATGATATGTAAATAAATATCATACAAGTACATTGTTAATCTTCATGAGGGATATTTTCTATATATATGTTGAATGAAGGATGTTTCACTTTTATATTCCACCATTTTGTAAGAATAATAAGCAAAATAATTCCGTATTTAATAAAGAATACCAAAGAAACCTATCATATATAGAGGCAAGAGTAAATATTAAAATTCCAATTTTTTACTAGTGATTTCTCCATCTTTTTTTTCATTTTTTTCATGGATTTTAATATACCACAGATGACTAGAAAGAAAAATAGTTACCAAATGATGTGGATAACATGGTCTCATAAATATTAAAGTGGTTGTGAGCAGCATTTGACCCAATCATAACACAATGGATGTGATTTATTGCATTTAAAAATCTTACATAACATTAGCTTTAGTCTGTTGCCAGCCAGCCCTGCAAAACACCAGCAAAGGCATCCTGAGCTATCCTGTGGCCATATCCCAATGACTTACCAGAAGACACTCTCCACACTCAACCAATACCGATGCAGAAGATAGTCACATGGTTTCATCTCTTTGATTAATGCCTTACACTTACTAGTGTCTCTACTTTCTGGTTTAATTTTAAATATAGTACTTAGTTACTGTGTTTTTCCTGGCATCTGTTGGGAAAAATGCAGATCTTGGGAATATTTAAAGGCCATGTTTGATCCCCTTAAAAATGTACAATTTATAGAGAGAAGGGGATTGGTATGGATCCGTGTGTAACTAGACAGATATGTGAGTTGTGAAGTTTGTTATTCCTACAAACAACTGAGCAGGCTTGCTGCCCCTACCTTTAAGATTAAGAATGAAAAGTGTCTGTCTGATAAAATGCTAGTTGCTAGTTGACCCTTCTTCAGTGACTGTATTACACGTTGTTGAGTCTTCTGATATGTCCGATATGTCTGCCCCTCCAGACACAGTGATATATTTGCTAGATCAGCTACAGCTCCAGTTTCTTCCAATCTACCTTCTTTTACTGAGACTTTGGATGTGCAGAAATGAATGGATAATTTATAGAAAGAATGGGCTACCAGGTTGCCATGCATCAGACCCTGTATGAAGTCAGTCTTCTCTCCAGTTAAAGTTCAAATTCCTCACCAATCAGTTTCTGTGTCTGTCTCCAAATTTCATTCTTTGATTCTGGTTCTGCTACTTCTAGTCTGACCACAGTATCCTAGGACCAGGATGGCCCAGTTCTTGCAGTTTGTGAGCCTACTCTTGAATTGAAGTCTCCAGAAGCAGATTTGTTCAACTTATCTGACCCTGTTCCAGTGTCTTTGAGATCAATCTCCAGGATCTATCTCAAGCTCATACTTCTCCAGTTCACCCAGCTCTGGATCAAAATGAAGAAGATGGGAACTTATTGGTTTCGAACCGTAACTCCCATCGGAAACTGAGCCCAGTGTGTCAGAAGACCATTCCTACAGGGAAAGCATGTGATAATAAGATCTTGTATGGACTACACTTGTATCTGATTTAGAAATCACTGGAGCTACTGTTCTTAGTCAAAAAGGAAATGTGTTTTTTTAAGTAAGCATATTAAAGGCAATCCCTTCACATAGCCAGGTCGCAACCTGTAGAAAAGGTATCAGTTTAGTTGACAACAGATGAATGGTTCTGCTATAACTGAGAAACCACAATCCAAACTGGTTATCAAACTCTTAATTCAGATCTGTAGGCTTCCATACAATTCGATTCCTCTGCCCTTCAAAATCCCAGCTACGTTGGAGAGAATGTCAGAATGTCAACCTTGCTCTTACTTGAGCCGCCAGACAAGTTTCTGCATCCACTGTCTCTGGAAGTATGTAAGGCAGTGATGTAGCTCTAGTTCTTATGTATGTTAACAGGCAGCAGGTTTCACCAGATGTATGATAAAACTCTAGGAAGACATTCAAGATATAGCTCTGATACTAGAAGGGATGGGCAAGGGCAAGCCCTCACAAAAGTGCAAGAAGGAATTAGATGAACTTAATGACTAAACCTCTTATAACTAGAATGTTACCTACTCTATGGGCGAAGCTATTCAACGCCTGGCTGCCGTTATGTTTTACACCGGTGGCCAGTTTCATGCTGATAAAAAGGGACTGTTTGTTTTATCATCTCAAGCACGGTGTTACTCAAGATAACTAGTCCTCTCTTAAGTATACCCTTCTTTTTCTACAAGCTTTGTTTCCGGATGATGACCTTGTGAGGACACAATATGGTTTCCAGAAATTTTGAACTTTATCTCGTATCACCCAACCCATATCAGGTTCCAGGGGACTTGGCAACAGGCGTGACAACAGATTCCACTCTTCCTCTACACTGAATACTTGGAGACATAGTCAGGATAATAAAGGTAAACAAAATCAACAGCATTCTTTTGGGAGCAGGGGCTTTGGCCGACCTTTTAGAAGATGAGTTAAAGGTGCCTCGTGTGATTCAAAGTGGAGCTGAATTTCTAGGTCATTTTAATGCGAATTACTATTTAAGTGAGAACCATATGGACTGTTATGTGAGGAAGACTTTTGTACCACATGTAAAGAATTACTATGATGTTCAGTTTCTAAGACTTGTTATAAAACTTGGTGTACACTCAAGTTCTGTTGGAACCCGTGTGTATTCTGTATTTACAAAAGGTTAGCTGCAAAATAATAGCTTAAGACACTGTTAGTCTCAGAACAGAATAGCACATGCAGAAATACTTTCCTTTTAATCATATATCTGTCCAATCTGTTCTAGATGTGCATCTTCTTGTTCACAATCAACCTGTTGATCGTCAATTTTAGCTATTCCTCTCATTCTTAGTGGTAATGTAACCCCCTGGAACAACTACCTACAGGAGGCATTGTATACACTCATGGACAGACAATGGAGAAGGTCAAGGTTCAACCTGCCCTGGGGTTTTATAAGAGACTTTTCCTGCCCCTGTATTCACTACTGCCTACCGTCGCATTACGGGCCTAACGACGGTAAAAACGGAAGGCAGCACACAAACCACAGCATTAGCGGTCACTTTCTTTATAAAAACAGTTGAATTAATCCATCCCATAATTTATAAAGTCCGTTTTACAGCCTCGAAATAGATATTAGCTGAGTAAAATAGCAAAGATATGCAATTATCGCTCACATCTCCAAATATCACCCGTGCATAATATGGGTCTATTACCACTTTATTAGCCATAGATAATAAGGCACAAGATGGTATAGATAGTTATTTATATAATTTACATTAATTCCACTCCAAATGCGATATTTCTGTGCAGTTTAAAACCATAAAAAGCCAAGAAGTTTCTGTATGCTGTTTATTAGTTCAGTTGTGAAATTACGTAACTGCAGAAAATAAGTCGAAAATAAATAAACAACATTTTGTCTCCACCATCCAGATTTGGAAACCAGGTTTGGTTGTTGTAATAAGTTGTAAATGTTGAAGCTGTTGAATTTATGTTATTTTATTGGATATTTGTGTTACTTATAATGCCAGAGTTAATTTTGAAATAAATGTTCATATTAATCTTAGGAATTATCACTGGTATATGATCTTGTACATTAATGCAAGTATATTTGTGCTTGATAAGGTCATAAATGGTGAAAACATAATTTATTATCATTTCTTATATGTATATTAATTAATTCTATCCATGATAAATATAATTTCATCAAATTATTACATAACAGAAGATACACATGTCAATATACTGGCACACACCCAGGTGCATTGGTGCTCATCCTGTGGGAACCTTAACTTTTTGGGCTGTGGGTGTTAACAAGGAAACCATGCCTTTTGTAAACTGCATCTTTATTGGTTGCCTCCATATCGAGGCTAAGCCTTTGCATGCACTGTGTCATTTGCATTCAAGACTTGGAAGGGATAACATCTGACAAATGAAATTTCATTTTGTCCTGAACACTAGTGTACTATGCTTAATTATTACCAGGTTAATCATTTTTTATATTTCAGATGCACCTGGACAGCCTTCCCTGAGCCTGGATGGGATACAAACCGCATATGACCCTTTGTTTACATCCTTTGGCAAATAGACACCACAGCTTACTTTAATACCATACTCCATAGTTTTCATATGTTCTATTTGTGGGTCACTTCTTGAATGCTTATATTATTTAATTTAATTACTTTTAAATGCTTATATTAATTAATTAAATGACATTGTACTTTTATCGCAGCAAATTTTTTTGGTAAATCCTATTGTACAAATAAATCAATAATTTGGTATCATGTACATACTATCATTATTTACTATTGATGTACTGTATTACCGACACTGTTCATAAAGGGCTTGTTGTGTTTTATTATCTGACCTGGCTTACATGGTTGACTGTACTATCAGTATTTCTATCCACTTGGCCAGCTCATCTGGTGCTATCTTATGGCCACTTACAATCTGAGCTGTAACAATCTGTTACGTATAATATAACTACTGCCACTGCATGTCTTGCTGCCTCTGCAAAGGGTTACAAGGTGTACAGATTCCCTCCAGGGATGTTTGTTCATGTACATCTTACTGGCTACTTTCATGTTGCATTTCTTTTATTTCAACCAAATTCAAAGCAACATCACTTGTGTCCTCTCTGCCAGCTGAATTGTAAAGTCTCTGAGGCTGTCAGATTCGATATAGCCCCTATGGGATACTCTGTCCGCCTGCGTTGCCAGGTCGATAGGTTATTGTAATTTATAGTATTATAATCTCCTTATATTCCTATCCCATAACCTCAGCTGTATAGCCTATCTTTACTGATTATGCATTGGATTTAGGTTGCACAGCATCTCATTCGTTCTTATATATCATAGTATGCTTTATATTCATTCCAATGCTGCAATTTGAAAGAAATTCCAAAGACAATTTCTTTTTCTGCCTTCTGTGGCAGATGATGTGATTGTTTATCAGTGGTGGTAATGGTTGCCTGAACAAGCCACAGAAAGTAAAGAAAGGACCAGAAAGTGCAATGCATAACCAAAGGAAGAGCAAAAAATAGATTTCATATACTAATAAGAGTGCTGGAAGCCCAGGGAAAACTCGTACATATAGTTACTCAAGGTTATGAACTTTAAACAGCAACCTATACCAAACAACTACCACCTTACCAATGTGCATATATAGGTGAAAACATTTTGAAACACAAATTTACATCACTGTGGCATAAAACTCCATATGAGAACTTATAAATTCAGTAAAAGTAAGTACTTGCGACAGTTATATGTTGCAGTTGTAAATAAAGCGTTGATCTGTAATCTATAATACAAGAAGTATACAAGGGGGCTCGGTGCTGTAGTGCTCTGAGGCCGCCGGTTCGAAGCTCGGGCCAGGTGCTTCATGTAGGAAATTTGGTACTTACTTACCGATGCCCAGTGGTTTACAGTGCAGTATGTACTGGTTTCCTCCACCTGTGAAGGACCTGCATCAATATGACCGTGGCTGTTGAACACAACGTAAAGCAACAAATAAACAAAATGGAGTCCCACAAGTTGCAATGTTGAGGACTTGCCGTAATATGACCCTGCATGTTCATTTGGACATTAAAGCAGCAATGTGGTCGTAGTATGGATGCATTATGAGAACACTAGTTTCTGGCCTGTGTAAGGCATAAATAGTCTGTGTTTATTGATGAACTTTTATTTCATAATTGATAGGTACAAATTACAATGTAAAACTGCAACAGGCAAAGCTTGCCTCCGTATCCTTCTCATAAGAAACACAAACACAGTGAAACCATTTGTTGCACATGTCGCATTGGACCCAATCTACCAGGCCACTACCACCACTTGGCTCTGGCATACCACATCATTGACAATTGTCATTGTCAATATGTTCCTGTGACAGGAAATTTACATGAAGTGTTAACTTTATGTAACATTACTTAACGTATTATTAAACATGTATGGGTGTAGGTAACTTCAATGTACATATAAAAATTTACAATACATGTCGTGTGGAAAGAAGTTGTGTGTATATGTTTTAATGCCATATTGGTAAAGCATAACAAGTTTACCTGGGAGGTAAAAACAGGCAAGGGTGATAATTCTCTTGTTAACCTCCGCTTCATCCTCCTCCTGTTCTGTCAAAAAGAACATTATTTACAATCAACATCGTATAACTTTTCATAGTAGCGTACTGAGATGATTTCACACATCCACTGGCATGACAGCAGTATTCAAATCCCCTCTAGTTCCTGCACAAAATGAGGACCAATTTACCACATTCAATGCATAAGAGACTTACTTTTGCAGGTGTTCTTGCTTCAAAGCTTTGGTCTTCCTCTGGCAGAGTTTGGTCTTCTGTAGTCTTACACTTCTTCCTCTGTATTACATTCAAAAAAGTATACATTAACAGAGCAGTTAAAGGTCCTTGGTATTATGAAGGAAAGTAATGTATATGTAAATATGATTGTGTCAGTATGAGTGTTTATATGTCAATGCTACATGCTTATACAGAAATTCACCTGTAATCTTACTGATGTTCTGACACCAGAAGGCTCATTGCACTTGCCACCGGCATCTGTGGAGGTCAAGCACCCCGGAACTGTTGAATCCTTAACATTATCAGTCATAGGTTCCTGTCCAGGTGGTGCACCAAGTGCTGCTGGAAGGTCTTTTCTGTTCTAAAATATATAAACATTGTAAACATATGCAATAAAGTGCCTGTTCCCAAAGATAACAATAATGCAAAAAGATATGCTCAATATGTAATACATTTCTTACAAATTAAGGTGCAAGAAAAGGGTCAAACTTTCCATATATGCTTAATATTTTGTTCATCCAGGGGAGCCAAGGATATAATATTTTAAGCCATACAAATCACTGTTTTTACATCACAAATATACTTGTATATGTTGCAGGGTGTCCTATACTTCCAATTCATTGACAAAGTGTATAGTGGACGATGCATTTCCAAGTTACAGTTTTCTACAGAGTGAAACCATTTAAGCACAATTAGGCAATTGTTATTGTTAGGTGAACACTTGATTGTTCACATACAAAATTTTTAACCTTTTTCGTGATCACTTTTTGATCTCGTTCCTCCTTTTCCTTCAATTGTTGGACAAGGTCTTCAGTGGTGATGATACGGGCATCCATACAAACCCGTCTCCTTTTAGGCTGTTCTGGAGGTACTGCATGTCTGTTCAGTACAGGAAATTCAGCCTGTAATTCAGGTGGCAGATCTCTTATTGCACAGACAGGATGTGGGTAAAGTCCACATTTTTCACAAGGTTGTTCCACTTGGATTACATCCCCTGTCACAGCCTCCACCACCACAGGGTTTGCTTCATTGAGGGGGTGGATAGTTTCAAGTGTGGGTGCGGTAGTAGTTGCTGCCACCCTACAGTTAATAAGTCATGATGTTGTATCTTTTGATCAGGTTTTCATTTCACTTACAGTAGGACATATTCAAAAACAATGGATAAATGGATTTGTAATTTGTGTGCTGTGGAGGCGAAAATACAGAAAATACATGACAGTTAAGGTTCTATCACTTCCCACCATCTATCTATTCTATCAATTTCCTCACAACTATTTGGTATTTCATTTCCATTAATGGACAGAATAATATAGACACACGACATAATGATAACATGTAAATTGTATAACCTAAACATTTGAATACTAACTTTCTTTTCCTGAGTTTGCTATCATCAATTGCAGTGGGGTTGAATGGATACAAACCGGATCGCTTAAAGGCACTCTGTATCACCTCAACAGTGGCTGCTTTGCAAGCAAGGTTCCACGCGGTAGGAAAGTGCTGTTTGGTTATTCGTGCTCTGGCAGAACGAGCTCCTGTAGCTATGCATAAGCTATTATATTTTCTTTTTATGTGTAAGAAAATGCCCACGTCCAAGGGTTGTAGGACATGTGTTGTGTGTGCAGGCAGTCCGAGGAGAATAACCTGGTTACAAATAAATATAGCATTTACTGATACACAAATTGTGTTGCTGTAAAGCTCAGAATACTGGGATATGTTTGGGGACTCTTTCAGTTTCGTGAAAGTAACACTTCTCAGGTATTTAGTGCTGTTGGAATGCAAAGTATCAACCATAAACAATTGTGTAAGAAATATGGTGTGCTTATGTTCAAGACATGCATATTCCTGCAGAAAGTGCATCCATATTTAATGGCTGTAGTAAACTTAAGAGTTTTCACGTAATGTTACAGGATATTGCAAAGTCATTGCTTTGCCAAAAGCATGGCAGGAGTGTGCATTAGGTATATGAAATACTTTTGCATGCTAGGTTTACTATTTACCCTTTCTTCCATGGCCTTTTGTAAAACTTCCAGGGAAAAATGCGAGTCGTGATTATCCATCACGAGCACAATTGGCCGTTGTGTTCCACAATGTTTTAAAAACAGGTTCATGAACCAGTCCCTGAAAAGTGCTTTATCCATATATCCTGAAAGTAAATGTGGCATTAAACACACATTTGTTGTTATTTACATGATTGCTGCACAACAAAGTTAATCAGTAGAAATTACAAACATTTTATCTGAATCGCACAAATTGGGTTGCCTGGAGATGATATACCTTAATTTCTACGTTAAAGGTCATACAACCTTCCTCTCTTTGGTACATTCTCTTGGTGGTCAATTCAGGGAATAACAAATAATTACTTTCCTTACATAATACATATTGGTTAGTTGGCGAATGTTTAGAGTATGGTCATTATTGTTTACTGTTAGTTGAAGATATCTTTATGGACTTCAACAAATATGTAGTTACCCACCATTTGGGGATGTTCCATACAGCCAATCAGCTGGGAGGTTGCTGTATGTGGAAAATGTGGGCATGCACTTTGCATAAATCAAAAAGCTCGGCAGCAGTTTACCATCTGCACTGGCACATGACATACATGTGATATGGTCTACAGTGGCAATCTAAGAAACAAATGATGTCTAGTGAGTTTGAATTTCCTGATTCATTTCAGTTCTACGGTTTCATTGTACAACAATGAATGTGTTGAATGAGGAAGAATGCTCTGTTTTATACATTTTCTGGATACAGCATCTATCTCCTCAGAGCATACAGGAAATACAATTTATATTTGTGGAGCAATTCATTTGGTGTTTGATGTTAGATGTTACATGCACAAGGACACATACATAATGTATGGGAGAACCTGACAGGATTTTTACCTTCTCCTGGTAACAGGCCTCTCCAGCTATGCTGTAGCTTTTTTCACGGGTTTGTACATGGCTATTGATGCCACTCTCGTCGCAGTTGAAGATACACTGCGGCTTGTGCATCAGGTCATTCTTCATGAGCACTGTTTCTGTTTAATAAAGAGATCCATATTACATATTACAGCTGTTGCATGAAATGGTAATAATGAGCAAGACATGCCTGAAGCATAATTGGCATGTCCACAGTAAGAGATGTTTGATGGTGCCCGGTTGCTGCAGTGGACGAAGAGGCATGTCCTCCCTCTTGCATCACTGGTCCCGCCTTGGTATGACTACATGTTTGAAAGCTGGTTCTTACTGGCCGTTGGTAGACATTATACACTAAACAAACTTCAGTTACCTTATGCATTGGGTTAGTGTTACCTGTTTCCATCATAATGTCACTAACACAAAGGTCCGATGGAAGAGTCAAAGGTGACATGAAAGAAAAGGTCATAAAGGATGAACATTACACAAACACATATTTCTGACACGTTAAACTTTGGTAACAAATTTCTTGTCTTTGTATTTACCAAGTAAATTGAAGTACTTCATGACAATATATTCATCAGTTTGAGCCACCCTCCTTGCATCTATAGTTTGTGGAACATTCCACCTCAAGTTGGGATGTCTTTCTTTAAATCCTCTAAACCACTTGTCGCTTGGCCCAGTGTCAAAGCGAAAGTTTTTGTGGCTGGTCCCCCCTGACCTTCTCTTCACTAAGCCCTGATTACAAAGAAATAAGTATTTCAGTTCTTTATCACATATGGACAGAAACTTCAGGCATGCTGATCAGGGTTTTGTGCCCCTCTAAACCGCATGCAGATAACATGTAGGTGCAATGCAGGTTGATAACAAGTCATATTTGAAGTACCGCTCAGGCTTCTTTGAATGTACACAAATGTTTTTAAAATTGGTCATATTATTCATTTATTATTTCTTGAGTAATTGTGTAACTTCAAATCATGCACATTCCTACACTCACCAATACAACAGATCTAATGTCTTGCCTCTTCAGAGGGAAATTATGTTGAGCATTGTATGAAATATATTGCACAAGTGCTGCCTCCTCCTCCTTGGTCAGTAAATTTGCTCTGCCTGGTCTGTTGTAATCCTGTACTTGACCCTGAACATGGCGTCTAATGGTTTCTTTGGGAATCCCATGTACTTTGCTTGCCTTGTACATAGTCAATTTTTTGGTCCTGACTGCCTCCACAGCCTCAATAAGTCTTTCCCTCCCATACCTGCATCTTAGAACTGGAAGCATTTAACACAGATTGGTCATATTATCATCCCCCCCAAAATATTACTGAGCTGTTACACGGTGTAATATGTTTATACTTTAGATTAACTGTTGTATCAGTTCATTGGAATAATAAAAAAGTATGAGGTTATAATAAATCCATTATTTTTATTTACGTTTCTTTAGATATACTACCTAAATCACCACAGAATAGCAATATGTACTCACAACTCATCTATATGTACTGTCAAACTAATTAATAAGTGCATGGTAACTCACTTAGAAAAGTTTCACCTTTCGTATTTTTACTACTAATTATAATTGAGTTTTAGTGAGAACCCAAAACACATTTCCTGTTTCCTGTTTACATGTGTCTGATGAGTAGCTCAATGGATTTATTTTGCAAAATAAATTGTGAATATTTAATTACACAGAAAGTATTGTACAAAACCACTACTGGTAAACAAAAGATAGACAATTTATTGATAATTTGCACCTTTTTTGGGTGGTAAGTCCGTGCTATTTTTGTCAGATTTTTCCATTCTGTCTTCTCAGCAATTGTCAACAATGCCAATAAAACGGATGTTTTGACTGCAATGGCGGACATGTTTGTTGAATATTTGAAGGTTTGTGGTTATTTAATCTAGTACCAAAGGGATGCCCATGTTGTGGTTATAATATATTAAAGGGTATTCACAGTTTTAACTATTCATGGTGACTGCTTTCCGTGCAATATTTTGTGTTTACACGGCTGTTTTGGAAATTAGACCCATATTGCGACTAGACCCGTAATGCGACGGAAGGCAGTAAACCTCCTTTATTCCAAGGAACCCTTAAAAAGTAATGATTTCCTTTATTTTTTCATAATTTTTGGGATATTCAGTTGATATGTCGTCAAACCCAATGAAAATGTATTTGATGTGTGTGTCATAATTCTTCTGTGAAAAGTGGCTATTACCACAACAGGAAAACTTCCCAAAAGACATACAGAAAAAATATATCACAAACAAAGATTACAATGTTATACCACTGTGTAGCACAAGTATTATATTGTTTATCTTCATGTTGATGAGGAATATATGAGGGGGAATATATTTTATTTATATATCATTAGAAAGGTTGTTTTTAGCACTTCTCCTATTCATATTATGTAACGCATAAATTGTACAAAATGGTGGATAATAAAGTAAAACATCCCTCATCCTACATTTATGGAAAAAAATATATCAGTCATGAAGATAAATAATATAATACTCAAACTATGCACTGGTATAATATTGTTATCTTCATTTGGGATATATTTTTCTGTAGATGTCATTCAAGAAGTTTTCATATTATGGTAATAGCCCCTTTTCACAGAGATACTGTGACACACACATGAAATACATTTTCCTTGGGTTTGATGACATATCAACTGAATATCCCAAAAATTTCAAAGAAATACATATGGTGATATAAAGGATATAGTATGGACAAAAAGGTGCAAATGTTATAACATTTCACCAATTACCTCAATTTTTACTTAAAAAGTCAAAACACCAAAACTAAAATTGATTATCACCAAAACTCCCCTTCATCATAAAGGAAGTTACACATTTACCTTGAAAATTAATGAAAAAATCCAAGGAAGGTTAGTGAATATTAAAATTTAAGTTTCCCTTGAAAGTTAAGGATTTAATAGATTTTTAAGGTTTCCTTGAATTTCAAGAAAAGAAAGTCAGGCTCCTTTGTGTAGTCAAAGTTTAATGAATGCAAAAACAAAGGAAGGTGCAAAAAATAAAGGAATAAATAAATCCTTACTTTTTAGGGTTCCTTGGAATAAAGGAGGTATAGTGAATACGGACCCTTGTCATAGGCACAGGGACTGGGGGTAAACTACATATGTATTATATATAACTTTTATATGTATGACTTCTATTTGTGTGTGACAAATTTGAAGTCTTTAGTTTCAATTTTTGAAGTCATTTTGAGGTCTCTAAAATGCCCACAGAGAACCAATTTATGAACTTTTAGCCACTTGTAAGCCCTATAGCTGTTATACTGTGTAAATGATAGAATTGAAATCTCAAGTGGGAATACAATAATATGTTCCTTTTACATATGCCAAAATCCAAGGCTTTAAGTAGACTCTTAACCTATATATATGAGACCCATGAACAATCCACCCAGAGGACTTTTTAAAACTTGACCAAAAGATGAAAAAAAAATGGTTTGACCTAAAAATAAATAAAAACCACAAATAATTTATACTAATTGTTAATCGCAGAAAATGTGTGCCTAAAATACCTGGTGTATGCTTGTGGTGTGACAGATGGCCTGTCTAGGGATATGTGAACATCGAGTCGGTGCAATCCAGTTTGTGTTGTCCTCACCTCCCGGATCAAAAATTGCTTTCTACTTGTGAGATGAACTGACTTCATAATACTTACTTTTCTTCATCTTATACAAGATGACAAGAGCGACTATCAAAGCTGTAGTCACCAGGAACAACATTGCTGCCAGAAGAATTACCGCTATCAGCAGTTGGTTGGTGTTCTCAGCTTCAGTGGTTGTGGAGGCAGCGTCTGATTCAGAAAAAATGTAAGCAGTTTTGACATTTAATTCATTTTGTCTGAAAACTGCTGATCTGTATTTCATAAAATAAACATATGATCTCAGTTAAAGGCTTCATCTTGCTTCAAACAACACCTACATTTAGAATTTGTATGGCTCTCCGCCATAACGCTGTTTGAATTTGTTTAATTGTAGTTATGCGGATTTCTTTAGTTTACAATATTCATTGATACAATGGCCAATTATGCTTATATTTTACAAACATAAAACAAGTACAATAGGAAAACTTCCCGAATGACATATGCAGAAAAAAATATATCACGAATGAAGATAACAATATTATACGAGTGCGTAGCACGAGTATTATATTGTTAATCTTCATAAGCTGGGTTGTTTTACTTTTATTATCCACCATTTTGTATGATTTATGGGTTAAATAACATGAATCTTTAATGAGAGCATGTGAAAAACTGTCAAAGACCAGTAGCAACAGTGAATATAAAAACTTCAATCTTTAACTTGCAAAATCTCAATTATTTCTGCATGGATTTTTATGTAATTCACACGAGCACCTTTCTAATGATATATTATACATGTTTGTAAGTTACATACTTTTCAAGATATGGTTAAAAACCGAAGGTTATTCCCACTCATTATCCATAGTACCTGGGCGCCGGTGTATACAAAAAAAATACATCCCGGTCTGTATTTCCCCGTATTTAGGGCAATTACGGTGTGTGGTGGATAATAAAACAAACCTTTCAGAAATGTTTTAAATGTGCAAATTATATAATTACTACAAGAAATCTGTACCCCCAACTTTGCACAATTTGCATTTGGAATTCTATGAAAATATTTAATTAATTATGGTCGACAACTTTCTCAAGTTGTAATGTGGATTTATTATCTCCTGACGGCCAAAGGCTGGTGTCAGAAGGTAATGGAATACCTCATATATGTGGGCGCATGCATGTGTGTGTCTTTTGGTCACATTTTTCATCCTACACGTAAGTGTGCTACAAATATTGTTACAAAATATGAGCATGGCCTGGTAGTGGGTCAGTAGAGATTTGCATGTGCAAACAAGGTGAATTCTCCCAAGGATCTCCAACTAAAGTGGTCATAGTGGCAAAATCGTAACATCTGCTCAAAACGGAGGTGTGCACTCTTCCACATCCAAGTGGCAAATGAGGCGTGAGCTGATGTGCCTCAAACTATTGGTTTTAGTGTTCGCCAGGCGAGATGTGTTTTTTTCCCTCTTATTTTTCTTGTAAGATGATGCTTATGGCTACATCAATAGGATACATGTCCGACTTGAGATTTTCCCATTCATCTACCTTCATGGCTACACCCTTTTTGTGGCATACATTTTACCAGATAGTGCATCGATGACGTAATCCCTCACATGTATCAGAACCATCCCCCTTTACTTGGACATGGCTGCAAAATGGCCAGGACTTAAGGTAAACATTTATCCCCAGTTACAACTTGGTCAGATCTGACACTTACACGACTCAACAGGTCTCCTCCACTTCCTGATGAGATTGCTGCCTGGACAGTGCTGGTCTGCTGACCTTGATGAGGTGCAGGGGTCATCTGACCTTGTGGAGAAGGGGTCATCAGCTGACCTTGAGGGACACGGGTCATTGGAGGTGGGTTGTACACAGGTACAGCTGCAGGTGTGGTGCTAGACACAGTAGGATCTCCAACTAAAGTGGTCATAGTGGCAAAATCGTAACATCTGCTCAAAACTGAGGTGTGCACTCTTCCACATCCAAGTGGCAAATGAGGTGTGAGCTGCTGTGCCTCAAACTATTGGTTTTAGTGTTCACCAGGCGAGATGTGTTTTTTATTTCACAATGGACCGGTAGTTAAATATTCTCGATTTTACACAGCTTGCTGATCTGTATCTGTTTTTACTGCCTTTTTATACAATTTTAGTTTAGCAATATTATCTGCACATACTACCTCTTTGAACTTGTCAGAATTAAAAATAGTGGCTCTGTCAGGTATTTCACCGGACATTTACCGCATATTTCACATACTGTTTTAACATTCTCACATACTGTAGTAATATCAACTAATAATTTTAAACAACCTAATTACATTAAACACATCATACAAATTGTTTTGATATTCTCACTTACTGTATCTATTTAATCCAATAATTTAAGAAATCACATAAATGTTTCAGGTAATCTGAAATACTGTAAAATTTCAAACTAACAATATCATACCTCGTCCATACTAATCTTGCACCAATCTTTTACTGTGCTTAAACTTACTCATCTATGGTTTGCTGTTTAGACAGTTTAGTACACAGGAAAGGTAGGTCCATCTTTTTCTAGTTTCCTTATTTTGGTATTCCTTTTTGGACATGCATTGTACTTTCTGGCTCTGTCTTTACTTTTTGCTGGTTACTCGGGCAAACAACATCACCACTGATGACCCTTCCACAACACAAATTCCTGTTGCCTCAAGTTTGCATTTTTCTTTCCCCACCTTTTCCACCATACATTTCGAGTCTGGCATTCACCTATGTCTCAACAGGGTTAACTATGCCTTTTTGGCTATACAATGACATATGTGTAGGGTAACACATTCTTACAAATATGTTAGCTCATGGGTGTCCCTCTTGTTGATCCTCTCAGGGGATGTCGGTATTAATCCTGGCCCTAACACTAGCCTTCTAACCAGGAGTCTGATAAACATCCATCAGAAACAAGTCTGTTGCTCTTGCAGACTTCATTAATATCAACAAGTCTGATATTATTGCGGTCACTGAGACCTGGCTTCGACCAGATGACACAGACAGCTTCATAGCAAGTGTCACTCCTCCGGGTTACAAATGTACTCATATTCCACGCCAGAGGGGAGAGATGGTGGTTTGGGTTCTTCATCCGTGATGACAGTGATTTTAAGGTCCTGCCTCAACCATGTTTCAATACTTTTGAGTCCATATCTGTTCACTTATCAACGGGCAATGCCCAGGACATTGTTTTTCATACTGTTTATGGGGGGCTCGGTGGTGTAGCGGGTAGAGTTCTTGCCTCCAACCTGTGGCCGCTGGTTAGAATCTTCGGCCTGGCGCTTCATGTTGGAAAGTTGGTAGTTACTTACCGATGCCCGGTGGTTTACAGTGCAGTATTCACTGGTTTCCTCCACCAATAAACTATGCGTCGCAATATGACCCTGGCTGTTGAACGTGACGTAAAACAACAAATAAATCTAAATCTAAATTTATACTGTTTATAGGCCCCCCAATGTTTCAAAGCCAATTTAATTGAGGATTTCAGTTTCTTTGTTGAAGGTGCTGCTTTATCATGTTGTAAAAATATAATATTGGGCGATTGAAATCTTCCCCTGGATAAACAGGATGGTTGGTTGCAGAAATTCAATGACTCCCTCTGTCAATACAATTTCACCCAAATTATTGATTCCCCAACGCATGTTCACGGCCATATATTAGATGTTGTATGTGTGAGGGACACTTTCTCAAAGGAGGTTTGTGACATGGTTACAGCTGGACTGTCTGACCATCTTGCCATCACTTTTTCGGTCAATATACCTGTCAAGGCTCCTTGCAAAATTAGTCAAGTTAATACTCAGAAAATTCACAAGATAAACATTACTGACTTTAGAGAGGACATCCTGAATTCCGATCCAATCAAACATCCTCACAGAACAGCCAGTTTGCTCAGTCACCAATATTTCAACACCTTGCGCAACTTTCTAGACAAGCATGCCCCAATTAAGAAGAAAATGGCTGCATTGCACCCTGACAAAGGCTTTGTGAATTTGGACATACTCTCAGCAAAGCGTCTGAAGTGCAAGTGTGAGCAAGTATGGTGCAGTAACAATTCTGCAGTTAACCGGAGTAGATATCAAGCTGCTGTCAATCGCTACAATTTCCTACTGGAGCTGTCAAGATGCAGGCAATATTCTACAGTGATTGCTGAAAACAATGGGAACCTCAAAGCTCTGTAGAACACTTTCAAGAAAATCTTGCAGAAATCCTCAACTATCATCCCACCTGATAATATTAGTCCTATCAACTTAGCTAACACTTTTGGTCATTTTCTTAGACACAAAATTGCGAAATTCAGAGTTGCCCCAAAGTCATCAGTGCCTGTTTCCCTCACAAGACCGAATAGTAACAGCACTGCCCTGTCCTCTTTTGAGCCTGTATCCAAGGGTGACATCCTCAAAATCCTTAAATCATCGACCACCAAATCAGGCGACCTGGACCCCATACCAACTGCACTAGTCAAAGAGTGCGCGGACATTTTGCATTTTGGTCACTCCAATAACCAATATTATAAACTACTCACTCAGAGAAGGGAGCTTCCCAAACTGTTTCAAAACTGCATATGTCACTCCTCTTCTCAAGAAACCTAGTTTAGACAGAAATCTCCTAAAAAATACAGACCGGTATCCAACCTCAGCTTTATATCCAAACTGATCGAAAAAGTAGTGGCTAAACAGCTAAATAATTATATCCATAGTGAGGGGCTCTCCAATGTCAACCAATTCACCTATAGGAGACTCCATTCCACAGAATCAGCACTCCAAAAATCCAGAATGACATTGCTGCTTCAATGGACTCTGGTAAGGCTGTTGCACTCACATTGCTGGACCTCTCAGCAGCATTCGACACTATCGACCATGACATTCTTTTTAATTCACTCAGGGATTGGTTTGGGGTTGATGGCACTGGGTTGAAGTGGATCAAACCCTATCTTTCAAACCAAAAACAGAAGGTTTAACCAGGTAATAGCTTTTCAGATGCTTTTTCACTCCCATATGGTGTGCCCCAGGGCTCTGTCTAGGGCCCCTCCTTTTTATCCTCTGTGCTACCCCTCTCAATAATATCATTTCCAATTCAATGTCACCCACCATCTATATGCTGATGACACCCAAATATATCTAGCACTAGACCATAGGAACTTTGATTCCAGTTTTGCTGAGCTTACTGAGTGTCTCACTTACAGAACTGGATGGCTGGTGTGAAACTTAAACTCAACCCCAAGAAAACTGAATTTATTATCATTGGTGACAGACAAGCCAGAGAATGTCTCATCAACAAATTTCCTACTCAACTTCTTGGAAATTCTATCTCCCCTACTGACACAGTCAAGAAGCTAGGTGTTACTTTTGACTCCTGAAACACCTTTACCAACCACATAACCAATATGTGTCGTGCTTGTTACCACCACCTTAAGGACCTAAGACGAATCCGTAAATTCCTCAGTGTGGAGACTGCAGCCTTGCTTGAATACTCAATGATCAGCAGTCGACTTGACTACTGCAATTCCCTAATATATGGTGTAAGTAAATACAATGCAGTTAAACTCCAAAAGATTCAAAATGCCCTTTGTAGAATTGTCTTTAGACTTGATAGAACTTGCCATGTTACTCCCTTTCTTCAAAAAATACACTGGCTCCCTATCACATACTGCATCTTGTTTAAGTACAATCTAATTACATTCAAGGCTATCAAATTCTCTCAACCCATATACCTATCATCCTTGATCAAAACCCATTGTTTAACACATAGAAATCATCTTTCTCTTTCCTCAGTCTCTCACAAAAAGGCCATTGGTAGGGGAGGTTTTGCAATGGCTTCCACCACAGAATGGAACAGACTCCCACAATCAGTACGATCACAGCAGACTGTAACAGGCCTCCTTAGCCAGCTAAAGACCTATTTGTTTAGACTGGCATATCCTCCACCATAGTACATCTCCCTGGCGGGTGCTAATTTTGGATCTCGACCTGATACGTCCCTGGACTTTCCCTTTTTGACCTCAAACGCATTAGAGGATGTTACATCAATTTTGCGCTATATAAATGTTTCTATTCTATTCTGTTCTATTCTTATATAGTGCTCATGACGTCATTTCCTCTCTTCTGATTGGTCCATTTGGCCTGTGATGTCATTGTGACATTATCTGCTATGGTTACTGGGATTCCATAGCAACACTTTTTTCAAGGTGAAAAGTCCCAATTCATACTTTTTTCAACCCCAAAAAGTCCTAAAACCAAATCTACGCAACAGATCACCTGACCACTACCTGTCAATCACCCGTCACATGACTGATGATGTCACTAAGCTCTCCGCCCGCTGCCTGTTACATGACCAAATACTCCAATATGATTGGCTACGTACTATAGTATGTGGTTATTCTTCTCCCAAGTAATGCAAATGTAAATGAAAAATGTATTGCTTTTCAGATGTTCAGATGTAATGCATTACATTATCCATCAAATTAATTTTAAAAAAGCATAGCGTTACACATTACATTACATGTAAAATAGCATCAGAGATGCCTGTACCCCACAGCCTGGGGAAATAGATTTTAGCACCATGAGATATAGAAGTAGTCAACAGTACAAAGATCTGGATACTTCCAGAGCAGTATCAGTAGAGAAATTAATGTGTAAAAGAAAAGACCTACAGCGTACAGAGCCCGGGCATGATGTTAAAACCTATCAACATAGGTCAAAGGACAAATCAAGGTCACACCATGATGTTGAACAGCAACACCCCAACCAATGTCCCTAGCAAGTATCAACTTCCTACACATTACGGGTTCTAAGAAACAACCCAGACAAAACTTTATAGGTCAATGTCATTTCAGCAAGGTCAATGCCATGACATTGTACACATAGAACCCCTAACCAATGTCTCCACCCAGTATCAACTTCGTACAGGTCAAGTCAAGGTCACACCATGACATTGCACACCAACCACTCCCAATAAATGTCCTTTCTAAGTATCAACTGCCTACACCTTATGCTTTTCTGAGATACAACCCAGACAAACTGTTTGCCCCACCCACATTCCTGCCAGCCAACCATGGGTCAAAACAATACCCTGACAGCCCATAAGGACTCTGTACAATGCATTGCACATTAATATTACCTCATATTTAGTAATCTGGAAATCACATTAACACTAGATGTGTATGACATGCTTTTTGATAATTTGGAAGCCTTTGCATTACACTATATAAGTAAAGGGGGGGGGGGCTTCCTTATGTTTTCTCACACCTATCTATTTTGTTATAAATGCATGATAAAAATAAACATATGACATCTGTGGGTAATCTGTGCAGTACATTTTTTGGCAAAATTTGAGTGAAAGGTACTACTCTATAGATATGTGACAAGCCTGTTTGCAAACATGCTTGTTTATGTAGTTCAAAAATTACATTGACAGTAAATTCTTCCTCTCTTCAACTCTTCTGTATTATAGAAACAGCACTTCAGATGTAACATACATTTTATGGAAATTATGTTATATTATATGCCTTTCTTATGCACTAAACCAAACCTCTACCAATCTTTTTTCAAACTGATTGATGTGCTATTCAGCAAACAATGTTTAGCCTTGACCAACTGTATGTACTGGTTTCCTCTGCCCTTCCAACTACCTGTCGGGATATGACATGTACAGTGTTGAAAGTGATGTAAAACCCCAAATAAATAAACAAAGCAAGCCAGGTTTAGGGATATAACCACAGAAGCAGCTAGAAAGTAAAGGGCAGACAAATTCATTGGGAAAACTAATATGGTAAATTGCTTTGATTATTCAAGTAGCTTCAGAAGAATCTGCTTGACACATATAAAGGTGCATCCCAACACACTCAAACACTTGGACACTCAGAGGATGTTACTGCCATGTGAGATGTTAAATTAAAATGGAGAAAATGTTGGTTGAAACACACAAGTATTGAGATTAAGCACGATGAAAATGATTGAATTTCCACCCACTCCACTCATCCCACTAGGGTCCTCCTCACCTCTTTCACAAATAAAACACAATGGAGTGTCACAGCTGGTGCTCACCCATTTCCAACCAGGATTCATCAATGTGCATTCACTAGTGTCTTCTCCTGCTTTGAAGTTTCTGAAACTCTCTGTTTTACCTGAGGCCCAAATGTTGTTCCTCAGTCCAATCAGACAGCTTACTCTGTTGTAACAAAGCATAATGAAATAATAGGTGGGCCTACCTTCATGGCTATATTTATATTTGTGAACTATGTAAACTCCAAAATATGTATATTTCTTGAAAGATAATTCAATTTACGCAAAAGTTGCAGGGTTTTGGGTGAGACGAATTTGATCAGCTATTTGTGAAACTGATTGGAGTTAAAAACTCAAAAAAGACAAAAACTCAGTTTTAAGTCTGCCATTCAGCCTGAGACTGGGCAGAATCTGAAACTTCCCATAAACTCATTTTGTTTTTCAAGTGTGTTTCCTCTGTTGTCTCCATAAATCTTAATGTCACAAAAATAAGCAGAACTCATCTTGTTGATGACATGAGTGATTTTATTTGTTGTTTACACAAGTAACAAAATATATTTAAAAATCGGCACTTCTTTAAACATTTATAATTAAAATTATCCATGGTGATAGCCATTAATGGAATTCAAAAGAAATATCATCAGGCTTGTATGAGCCTGTATTTAGGTCAGACATATCATGATGGGAATAAGAAAAATCATGTCCCATTCACGCAACAGGAATCACCTCCCAGGATGCCTTAAATCTTTCAAGATTCAGAATCCCTTTCACGCTACAGGCTACGGCCACTGATGGGATACCAATTGTAACTATCTATATAACAGTACAATGATAGCACTACAAATGTTGGTCATTGGAAGACAACCTCCATTAAAATCAACTCACTGACGAACATATGGTAACAAAATGAAACCAGATCACAACCTTATGTAAAGTGTGGCAGTTACAATATAATTTTTAAAACTAACGAGGGATGCTCAAGGATTGGACAGGGCCACAATCTAGCAAGTTTGCAAACGGATAGATTGTTATTGTTATTGTTATGTATTTATACTCAGCGCAATATCTCCATATACTACAGGACTCAAAGCGCTATTTAACCAATCCAACTGTACAGGTACAGCCCCAACTCATAGTAACTGACATTCCCCTAACTGGGAGATAGAGGCTCAAGGATGACCATTCATCAACGTCCTTGAGGTTCTTTAACCTGCCACTGGGGATAGGACCCAATGACAGAGGACCGCCATTTTAAGTGGTCATCCGAGCCACTATGTATCTGCCTGTACCTGGGATTGAACCCACGTCCTCTGAGTTCCTAGACAAGTGTGTTACCCGCTAGGCCACAGTGGCAGATACATAGATGTTAGGTGATAATCCAAAGACAGCGACATTTACCAAACACATACTATTGGGATACTGCCTGTGGTGTGAATTGGGTATAAGGAGGTAGAATTGACTGCTTGGAATAAAATGCTCAGATTATAAAGATTGACAAAAATGTGTGTGATGTATCACTATCAATCTTGCATTCATCATGCAAATAGACTGAACAGAATATTACATACGTCAAACCATTAACAACAAGGAACTGGTTGATGTCTTCACCAGATACAGTAATTAAATTCCCTCCTTCTCTTTCACAAAAGCCCTGGGCATCTTCAAAATTCTTTTCCTTCTCTTGGTCGATTCCCTCTTGTGCTGAAGAGATCATGTACTCTGTGGATTCAAACTGGTGCCATGCTAAAAACAAACAAACAAACAAAAACAAATAAACAATAATACTGGGGTGACTAAAGAACTCAAGTCTGAGACTTAAGTCCCTGGATGAACTTATATAAAGGCTTTTGTCACGGGTAAGCTTGTACTTGAGTTGGAATTCCTGAAAACTGCTGAACTATTGGTTAATATGACAAAGATAAAGACACACCTTCAGTTTTGAGTGATGACGATTCAGATAGTGACACTGTTGATACCTCGACTAATATTGGCAGATGAGGCCTTATCTCAATAGATTTCTGACAAAAAGAAAAGATATGCTAATCAGCTTACATCTGGTGAAAGGGAAGATAATTTAATTAATTGGATACGTGAAACACCTTGCCTCTACCAGAAAGGGCTCCACGAGTACAGAGTATACTCAGGCACGAAGTCACTTGTGGGAAGAAAAGACAGCAGCTTGAAATGACTGGTCAGTTTAAACTTGCCCCTACTACATATCTTTAGTAAAATAATAATAAATTTGTGTAGATGTAGTGTATGTACAATTGTATTAGATATGTACTGAATATTGTGACAGTAACCCTAGTTACAGGTAAAATTACTCAATGTGTGTGTTCTTTCGCTGGTACAGAGGAAGACCTGCTGGGTGTGGTGAAAGTGTCAGAACTTGATTTGGAAAGTTGACTAGTCACAGATCTTGGGACCAGGCAAGTGAGCTGACTGACTGAGAAAAATACACAGTTGAGAAGCAGCATTTTCATGAGCAAAACATTGCCCACATCCCCAGTGAACACACGTTTTCTGTAAGTATAAAATTTGATTTCAATGTACATATTACATTTTGAAAAGCACTTATTGGTTTGTTCAAAGTAATTGGCCAAAAAGAACAAACTGTCAACAATGTTTAAGTTAACCTTTACTTTTGCTGTGACATTGTACAGTGCTTCCCCAAAAATATTCAGGTCTAAACACATGGAAGTGTCACAACTATGTTCTTCCTGCAGGCTCTTCATGGAAAATCTGACTTGGTCCTTCTTCCTATGGTGACACATAGTTCAATGCAGGCTTTTCCTTAGTACTTCCAGTTGAAACTAGTCAGGGTGCACTGGCACTTGGAGGCATCTGAGAAGGAAATCCACCTGTCTTTGTGGAGGCCCTCCCAGGACCAAGTCTTACTAGTTGATCACTCAGTTCATTCACCAGTCTGCAGTTCTCAAGCAGATTGTAGATGGGAAGTTTTCCTCAAGCTGGTTCCACATCTCAGGTGTCACAGCAGTCCACTGTTGCTAGGTTGACATCCCCTACACTATCTGCTGTTACTGGGATTCAGATTGGTCACCATCATGACAAAAAACGTACCAGTTTGTCTCAGAACTCGTAGACAGACTTAGGGAATGTTTCCTTCGACCTTTCTGTAAGTGTTGCTGCTCTGTCTGTAACCCTAACTTTTGATTCTAACTTATCTCATTTATTGCACTTTATTTCTTGCTGATAAGCCTTGCTAAAAATTTCCTTGATTTTCTGTATCAACACTGGACATCATTTCAACCAATTGGCTTTCACCAAATACAATGAAAACAAAGTAAACGTGTTTGAAACGAATGAATGTATTTTGAGATTTTTTAGCTTAGTACTTTTAAAGGTTTGTATTTTTAACCTTATGAATGATTTAAGCCTTAGGATCTCAAAAAAATTTATTTGTTTTTCAAATGCTTCTTGGGCTAATTTTGCTGTCATTACATTTGGTGGTGATTTTTTGCGGTCTGAGTGGCCTTTTCTGTAACTGAATGAAGACAACAAATATATACATGGTTTTTCATTGGTTGTTACAGTTAAACAGCTTTCAGATGTTGTTCCAATTCACCAATTAACATTTAGACAATACTGAGGTGCACTGTAGGTTGACCTTTGGTAGGCATAACTTGATTTTTCTAGAACACCCTTGGATCAGAAGAGTGATTGCACAGAGTTTGAGTGTTATCTGAAGTTGTTGTCTCTTATTAGGTGTGACATTTGGATTAACTTAGGTTGGATTAACCTATGCACTGTTATGTGTTCTTATGTAGAATAGTGACAAAATAGCCAAAAAAGCTTTGATTAAGTCAACAAATTACTTAAATTTTTTTCAAGAATCAACAGATTGGCACTAAAAAATCCTATACAGTTAACAGCAGCAAACAGTTCACCAATGCAGTTCATTCAAGTCCATAAACTATATGGTGTCATTCTGCCAAGAAACAGCACCAGCAGGGTTATTGTAATAATATTTAAATTAAAGCCTTGTCAAATAATGTCAGTGAAACATTATTCCCCTGTCTGCATCACCAAGGTCAGCCAGAACTTGTCCTTACCTCTAGGCACCTGGGAATGTGTGAGATTGTTGTCATCCTTGTCTGTGAGTCCTTAGTGATCTGTATTGTAACGTGTCCGTATAATGTTGTGCAAAATCACAGAAGCCAGAACAACAGATGTGACATTGTCTGGGTTTTGTACCATTGTGGTCAGAAGTCATCCGAAATGATTGGCCAGGATCCTGAAAGCATTCTCCACAACCAATTTTGCTTCGCAGTCTGTAATTGAAGAAAGGCTTCATTAACTAGATCTTAATGCAAAGGCATCAGCAGCACAATGAAATATGGTGTGTCCCTGTCATCCCCTGGCAATGGATCTGCATCTTAAAATTCTAGGGTCCCATCATCATGTCCTTCACCTCACACTCATAAAGAGTCTTCCTCGATGGGCCAAATCAACAGGAACAGTAACATTTTGCAAAAGTCTGTTATTCTGAAGTTAGTGAATCCCACCAAGCAGCTAGATTAACATGCATAGTGATCTTTCTAAGTAGAACTCACAAGAAGTAATAGTGATAGTCTACTGTGATGCACGGTTTTAAAGTTATTTGAGCACTGTACTGCAGTCAAGACATGACTGTCAGTAAACATAGTAGGATAGTTATACAATAGTGGAAATATGATGGAAAAATGTATAAATTACCCATCAAGTTATAAATACTAGCACTAGTTTGTGCACTGATTCCAATGAACTATTTGAAATATTATTTTCAGATAATATAACTGATTTTACTGTAATCGTTTTTTCACAAGATGATTATTACTTTTGCTAATAGCTTAAAATGTTGGCCAAAGACACACATAATCAATAAGGGGGTTATATAATTGCTTTTTATACATATAGCTAAATTAACAGAAATTATAACTCCCATCAATTATGTCCTGACAGTCTATTGTTTTCAGTGTTAATGGCTATCACATGTATTAATTCATATTACCAAACAAATACCCCTACCCCCTTAAAAATATTTAGGTTTACAAAATAAATCCCTTGTTTTAGCAGTAAAATGACTTAAGATGAACATTTTGCTGAGCATTCACTCCAGTTTCTTGTTTTGTTTTGCTATAAAAGGGCCAAAATGGAAAAATTAGAAATTTAACCTATTTAACTCCCACTCTTTTAGACTATCTTAAGTTTAAGTTACGTTTTGATTCCCCAGTTCCATGTGTGCTTGAAACAGACTTAAAAAGCAATATAAAAAAGACTGTCTTTGACATGCCCCACAAAAAAGACTTACCCAATGACAGTGCCTCAGTCTGTACAATTCTTTCAGAGCTGATGCCTTCCCAACATTCACCACTATATCGCAGCACTCTCATCCGGTAGTTTAAGCCAGGTTCAAGATTATTGAGACATTTTACAAAGAGATTTCCATCTGATTCAAATAATCCTTCTGATGTCCATTGTAAATCTTTTTCTTTTCTGTACTCTGCACGAAACTCATTATTGTCCCAACCAGGTAAACTGCTAGAAAAGTCCAGTGTAATGTTGGACTGATACTGTGAAGTCCATATGGTCATTGCCTCATCCAGAATAACTGTTTCTGCAAAAAGAGTAATACCAGTAACAAATGGATTCTTGTATTTAGTAACTTCCAAACTCAGAGAATGTACTAAAGATTTGTAATTTGGATGATCTTATACCACATGCGTGATACAATCTGAGTAGCTTGAGTATCTCTTGTATACATTACATTTCATAACACAATGCTATATTGATTACATCACTTCAAGTGTTAAAATCTGTTACCAGTTAATATGTATGTGTAATAAAGTTAGTGCAAGGTTTATTAATACTTTGACACTTACACTCTAAACTTTAATAACAACAAACTAACAGTTTCATGTTATTGATTCTTTTGTGGATGGTTGGGCAGTCATTTTTACAGACGGGTATCTGCATATCCAAGTGTTTTTCTGGCATTTGAAATTGAAATATCAGGACTTACTTAATGACTGGGACTTGGTAGTCTCAAATAGTCTTAAACAAGTACATTATCAAATCAGGTATCAGGTATCCATGTGCTTAATCTCTGAAACACGCGGATTCTAAGGCACACCATCCAGTCATAATGTAAGAATCATATATCGTAAGCCATAGCATGGTTGTCACCAGGGGATCATCGGTGTTCGGTAGCAAGAACAAGGCCAAAAGTTGTTTTGGTCACCTAGCGCGAGCGCAAAGCCATCAGAGATATGAGTAGTGCAGTAGAATTTACGAATGTCTGGTTACACAAAGACATTCCAACTAAAAGACATCCCACAGCAAGAGAGGTAAATTCAGAATTCACAGGTCTTGTAAAGGTCATCAAACTCCGGAGAGAAAAGGACATATGTATGGGGAAAAGCTGAAAGGACATGTGTCCTTTTAACTACTGCAGTGTTATCATGAAAGTGTGGAGACAGGACATATGTATATGAAGAAATCAAAAGGAAATGCGTTCTTGTAGCTACTGGAGAGCAAAAGGGGTAAATTCAGAGTACAGAGGTAACTTTGATCAAAGTCCGGAGACAAAAAAAAAAGTGATCTGTAGAAGCGCCTACAGAGGCAAACTATTATCAATACTGATAAAAAATAAGAGAGTTATAGCATGAACACATCCTTTATTATTGGGCAAGAAAAGTAGTAAATAATAATTTTTAAGCTCATTTTGGTTAGCTAACTCAACAGCTCTGTGTGGATTTTGAATGAAATTTTCAGGAAATCTTGACAATGACACACGGAACTGATTATTAAATTCTGGTGGTGATTCAGATCACAGTCACGACCCAGAAATTTATTTTCTTAAGGAATCTTTATCATTGCACTCACAAGCAATACTACAGGTGTTAGGCCTTTGTGGAGGTTGGTGCTCTCAGAGTCTTGTTCTAGTTAAAAAATATAATCGTAATTCAGATCAGTCAATTAAATCAATGTCGGTCTGATGCCACATTCTTTAGACTGCTGTGTAATTTAGTACATCCAACCTAACCCACTTAGCACTACGAATTACTGACGTCATAAGATTAGTTGAAGGGATGGAGGAACACTATGCATATTTTTTGGTCAGGATTCTGTACTGAAAACTACTGGGGACTGGCAAGGCTCTACCAAGTTTATCACTTCAAGCCAATCTAGAAATGAATCCAGTTCTTTAATGTGCCTGTTACATATATGGGCATTGTGCCTGTGCATTATTTAATCTAAGCTATAGATGTATATGTTAACATTTATAGCAAGTAACTTACTGATTATTGTGTTATGATGTTTATTGATCTATTTATAGACTGGAAATCCCTCCCTCAGGGATTATATTAATAGATTTGGGGAAACCCAACTACCAGTAGTTTTAGAACCTCCTCATAAACTCTGGTGACTGCATTTGTTTTCATGTTGGTTCTATAAGATTCTAGATGCTCCTGTTAACATATATAAGGACTGTACACCTGACCACAAGTGAACTTAGTATTCACTGGCTATAAGGAAGGCTATTGTGTCTTGGAATATAATATTCAAATGGATATACATATGAAGTGCTTATGGTGCTGTGAACTTTTACTGGGGTGAACTGGACACATTGTCTGAATATATTTACTGCACTTTAGATATTTTTGGATATTGTACGTTCATATAACAGAGAGTGGATTTACTGCATTTTGGACATTGTCCATATCTTGGAGAGGACAGTACAGTTGTGCAAACTTTCTGAATATCTCTAGATAGACATTCTGTGTGATTGGATATAAAAAGGATAGCAGGACGAGGACATTTTGTATTATTGAACATTGAACAGATCACAGGATACAGATATCTGTGTGGTAGTGAACATTGGACAGATCACAAGACAGACCACACTACAGATTAGAGGACAGATTGCTGGATACGGCAGATAACGTTAACTGTCAGTCACAGTGGTCAGGTCAGATAGGTTTCATTATTGGATCTTTTCCTGTTGCAACTTAAAAGAATCCGGTAATTGCTACCATGCTTGCCCGTGACTGTAACAGTGCCATTGTTTAAAATTTAGTTTTTCGAAATTTATAGACACACCTTTTAAATGTTGATTTCTCATTGTATGTTTGTCCATTTTCATTCTCTAAAACTTATATTGATATGATGAAAATCACTCTTTTGGTAGAATGAAAATAAGGAATTCTACTATGGATTAACAGTTCTTGTCTGTTTTTAAAACACAAACGACATAAATATGGCTATTTTGATTTTTTTTCTGAAAGTTCATTGTTCTATATCTCAACAATCCTCTATGTTAATGTACAGTGCTTGAACTTTTAGGTGTAAAATTTTGAAGTCAATATAAAGCCTATTTCTTTTCAAATTAATTTGTGAAATAAGACATCTGTCCTAATCTGTTTCCCCGTTTATTTTAGCATTGCACAACAAAGTATTTCAACTGTTAATCTCTAAAATTTAGTCATAAAGTTAATTATTATATATCTGGATAAGGTACCTGTTTTGATCTGTATGAATGTTTCTGTAGTGTAAATGTTCCTGCCTCTAACATGGCGTCTCACTCTAATGGTGTAGTTAGTGCCAGGTTGAAGGCTCAGATACTTTGTGCAATTGTATGGGCAACATTGAAAGTTCGGGTCCAAGTCCCAGGACTCTCTGCCTTCTTCTTTGTATTCCACTCTGTAGCCATCACTCCCTTGCCAATTGAGGCCAAAACTTTGAGTATTTAATGTAAGCTTTACTTTGAAAGCAAACACATATAGGCCAACTGCATCATCTAGAAGAGCTTCTTCTGAAATAAAAGAATAAACAGCCGACAAAATAACATTATTGTAATTTGAATGTCTTCCCATCTGGCACACGCTTTGAAATGTTGTTGATTTGAAAACAGGTCCTGATGTTAAAATATGCATTATCAACTACTAAACCTAAGTTAGTTTTCTGACATGAAAAAGTAATGATATTTTGACCAGAAATCATAGTGATTTTTTGATGAAAATTGACACTGACACAATTTCAACACTGTATCAAAGCTGGATTTCTGACTGAAAAAAAGCAGTTTCCTAGTTCAAGGTTAAGTCGAAAGGTCAGGTGAAGGTCATGTTCTAACTGAAGGGGGTTGAGCATAATGGTCAGGAAAAGTGGGTGAAGTTCCAGTTGAGGAATTTATTTACATGTTAGTAGATTTATAAAGTAAAAGTTTTAAAAGGTTTCAAAAGTTTTGAAAGATTTTAAAAACACCATACCTAAAATACTGAATAACAAACAACTCGTGTAAAGACATAAGACAATAAAACATAAGTAGACAACTCGTGTCCGTTAAGCATTACATAGTCATAATTCAACATATAAATGGCTCCTGATAAAATATATTAGTCAGGAGCTAAGAGAGGGGGCTACCAGGGAATTGCCTGGCCCTACCTTGGACTACAATAACTGTGCATTGTTTTAATTGTCAAAATGGAGAGGGGGTCATCCAGGGTCAGCCTGGAGCCGCCTAAGGTCAAACCCGACTGTATGTCACAACTATAATGGTGTACCAGGGTAGGGGGGTGGGTATGAATTTCTTGAATACACTTGTATCACCTTCAAATCTAAAAATCAATATGGCTCCACAAAGACATGTGTTTCAAAGCTTGAACCCCAATTGATATCTGATTGGTTGTTATGTAATGGCAATTCCAACGAAATATAACCCAAGAATTTAAGGTATAAAGTAAATTGATGTAGCAGGCCCCTGACAGGCCGTGCTACCCACAGTTTCCTAGTTCAAGGTTAAGTTGAAAGGTCAGGTGAAGGTCATGTTCTAACTGAAGGGGGTTGAGCATAATGGTCAGGAAAAGTGGGTGAAGTTCCAGTTGAGGAATTTATTTACATGTTAGTAGATTTATAAAGTAAAAGTTTTAAAAGGTTTCAAAAGTTTTGAAAGATCTAAAATACTGAATAACAAACAACTCATGTAAAGACATAAGACAATAAAACATAAGTAGACAAATCGTGTCCGTTAAGCATTACATAGTCATAATTCAACATATAAATGGCTCCTGATAAAATATGTTAGTCAGGAGCTAAGAGAGGGGGCTACCAGGGAATTGCCTGGCCCTACCTTGGACTACAATAACTGTGCATTGTTTTAATTGTCAAAATCGAGAGGGGGTCATCCAGGGTCAGCCTGGAGCCGCCTAAGGTCAAACCCGACCGTATGTCACAACTATAATGGTGTACCAGGGTAGAGGGGTGAGTATGAATTTCTTGAATACACTTGTATCACCTTCAAATCTAAAAATCAATATGGCTCCACAAAGACATGTGTTTCAAAGCTTGAACCCCAATTGATATCTGATTGGTTGTTATGTAATGGTAATTCCAACGAAATATAACCCAAGAATTTAAGGTATAAAGTAAATTGATGTAGCAGGCCCCTGACAGGCCGTGCTACCCACAGTTTCCTAGTTCAAGGTTAAGTCGAAAGGTCAGGTGAAGGTCATGTTCTAACTGAAGGGGGTTGAGCATAATGGTCAGGAAAAGTGGGTGAAGTTCCAGTTGAGGAATTTATTTACATGTTAGTAGATTTATAAAGTAAAAGTTTTAAAAGATTTCAAATTTTTTGAAAGATTTTAAAAACACCAAGCCCAACTAAATAGAATGGGGAATTATTGCCGCAAAAGTAGTGGGAATAATTGAGGGAGCCAAAGAGGCGTTCTGGAGGTAGGTCCAAACCGCAGCACTTCTCCACAAACCGTGAGGCATGATGTGCTAGAGTTGAATGTTATTGTCATAGGCTAAGGTAGCCCCAGAACGCCTGAAGGTATGAAAACCATGCCCCAACAAGCGGATGCTAAGGTGTGTGAGGACTTTCCTCAAACTATCTCTAATGGTAGTGTCAATCACTAGGTGGTAAGGCATGGTTTTATGAGAAAACAAAGGATAAGATCCAGACAATTGTCTAGAAGCTAAAAGTTCACGAATAGCTGAAACTGGGCACAAAATCTTATTCCTAAGGACTGGTACCTGGACAAAATGATGAGCAGACTTATCCTGCAAGGTCTTGGTCCACTTGATCAAGATATGTGCCCCAGGGGGCTGAAAGATGACGTCCTGCCTAAGAATATGCCTAAGTGGGTCAAATTTGAACCTAGAATGTGGAGCCACATTCGAGATCCTGAGAAAAGCAAATAAAGCCACTAAGAAGGCAGCTCTAAAAAGCTCAGGGTCATCAAGTATGCTACAAGCTCTGGATATAGCAGCTAATGTAGAGAGGTCAAAAATGCCCCTAGGAGTAGAAGGAAGTGTGGAGTTAATTGAAATGCTTCTAAGATAAGAAGTGACCAAATGATGTGAAAAGGGGGAAGTAGGCCAATGAAAGCATTTAGCAGCTAATTTAATGGATGAAATATAGTATGAATCACTTTGTACGACAAAGAGTTGGCATACAAAAATTCCATTAAAGCCAGAATTGAATGAACCGAAGGGGAATGAGGAAGAGACATAAATATAGTAAAAGATAAATAAGTTCTCAAATGTGTGTTGTGTGCACTCAACGTAGATGGTCTGAATGCAGTCTTGGTTCTATCTAGGGCAGATCTCACCAGTGAAGATGAAGGAAGGTTCGAATCTGAAATCACAAATGGGTGTTAAGATCAAAATAACTTGCAAAAACCTTCTCCCATTTGTAATTCTGTTGTAAATCAAGCAAAATGTTATAGTTAACAGGTCTATCAGAATAAATCCTGGAGAGGGTGTCAGCTGTCACATTATTGACCCCAAGGATATGATTCACGTTAAGGTCAATGTCGTATGAAGATGTAAGAAGCCATATATTTCTTATGCAAAGAGCAAGAAAGGAATCTCTGGTTTTACCGGTCTTGACCACCTGAACCACCCCAAGGTTGTCACAGTTGACAGAAATGGAGCCATGTTGCCAAAATTGGCCCCAGATCCGAAGGGCAATTACAATGTTCAACATCTCTAGATGAACTATGGTGAATTTAAGGTCGCCACAGTTATGTATGGGGGTAGCATATACCCTGTCACGCCAGACTGCTCCCATACCCGTAAGGCAAGCATCTAAGTATAATGACTGAACCTCATCAACATCAAATTTGATTATATAAGATATGCCATTGTAAGTAGGCAAAAAGGTCAAAAACCATTGCAAGTCCTTATGAAATTCAGAATTCAGATATATCTTCCTACAATGGTGATTCTTTCTGAAGAGTTCAAGAATTCTATTAACGAAAATTCTGGAGGGTTTCACACATTTGTGGATATAAATGAGTTTACCCAATAAAGACTAAGAAGCTTGCCTGGAAAGGTATGTCTTGTTACTGGCCTGTACACAAGCCTCGTAAATGTCCTGCAATTTCTCTTGAGCAATGCTCATGGTATTGGTATTTATATCAATATCTATGCCCAGACACGCAAGTTTCTTAGTAGGAGGGGTGACCTTGTCTTGATTCAAAGGTAAACCCAAATCTTTCAATAAATCGCACAAAAGTGTGAACTGGGCAGCAGCCTTAGATACTGAATAACAAACAACTCGTGTAAAGACATAAGACAATAAAACATAAGTAGACAACTCGTGTCCGTTAAGCATTACATAGTCATAATTCAACATATAAATGGCTCCTGATAAAATATATTAGTCAGGAGCTAAGAGAGGGGGCTACCAGGGAATTGCCTGGCCCTACCTTGGACTACAATAACTGTGCATTGTTTTAATTGTCAAAATGGAGAGGGGGTCATCCAGGGTCAGCCTGGAGCCGCCTAAGGTCAAACCCGACTGTATGTCACAACTATAATGGTGTACCAGGGTAGGGGGGTGGGTATGAATTTCTTGAATACACTTGTATCACCTTCAAATCTAAAAATCAATATGGCTCCACAAAGACATGTGTTTCAAAGCTTGAACCCCAATTGATATCTGATTGGTTGTTATGTAATGGCAATTCCAACGAAATATAACCCAAGAATTTAAGGTATAAAGTAAATTGATGTAGCAGGCCCCTGACAGGCCGTGCTACCCACAGTTTCCTAGTTCAAGGTTAAGTTGAAAGGTCAGGTGAAGGTCATGTTCTAACTGAAGGGGGTTGAGCATAATGGTCAGGAAAAGTGGGTGAAGTTCCAGTTGAGGAATTTATTTACATGTTAGTAGATTTATAAAGTAAAAGTTTTAAAAGGTTTCAAAAGTTTTGAAAGATCTAAAATACTGAATAACAAACAACTCATGTAAAGACATAAGACAATAAAACATAAGTAGACAAATCGTGTCCGTTAAGCATTACATAGTCATAATTCAACATATAAATGGCTCCTGATAAAATATGTTAGTCAGGAGCTAAGAGAGGGGGCTACCAGGGAATTGCCTGGCCCTACCTTGGACTACAATAACTGTGCATTGTTTTAATTGTCAAAATCGAGAGGGGGTCATCCAGGGTCAGCCTGGAGCCGCCTAAGGTCAAACCCGACCGTATGTCACAACTATAATGGTGTACCAGGGTAGAGGGGTGAGTATGAATTTCTTGAATACACTTGTATCACCTTCAAATCTAAAAATCAATATGGCTCCACAAAGACATGTGTTTCAAAGCTTGAACCCCAATTGATATCTGATTGGTTGTTATGTAATGGTAATTCCAACGAAATATAACCCAAGAATTTAAGGTATAAAGTAAATTGATGTAGCAGGCCCCTGACAGGCCGTGCTACCCACAGTTTCCTAGTTCAAGGTTAAGTCGAAAGGTCAGGTGAAGGTCATGTTCTAACTGAAGGGGGTTGAGCATAATGGTCAGGAAAAGTGGGTGAAGTTCCAGTTGAGGAATTTATTTACATGTTAGTAGATTTATAAAGTAAAAGTTTTAAAAGATTTCAAATTTTTTGAAAGATTTTAAAAACACCAAGCCCAACTAAATAGAATGGGGAATTATTGCCGCAAAAGTAGTGGGAATAATTGAGGGAGCCAAAGAGGCGTTCTGGAGGTAGGTCCAAACCGCAGCACTTCTCCACAAACCGTGAGGCATGATGTGCTAGAGTTGAATGTTATTGTCATAGGCTAAGGTAGCCCCAGAACGCCTGAAGGTATGAAAACCATGCCCCAACAAGCGGATGCTAAGGTGTGTGAGGACTTTCCTCAAACTATCTCTAATGGTAGTGTCAATCACTAGGTGGTAAGGCATGGTTTTTTTTTATGAGAAAACAAAGGATAAGATCCAGACAATTGTCTAGAAGCTAAAAGTTCACGAATAGCTGAAACTGGGCACAAAATCTTATTCCTAAGGACTGGTACCTGGACAAAATGATGAGCAGACTTATCCTGCAAGGTCTTGGTCCACTTGATCAAGATATGTGCCCCAGGGGGCTGAAAGATGACGTCCTGCCTAAGAATATGCCTAAGTGGGTCAAATTTGAACCTAGAATGTGGAGCCACATTCGAGATCCTGAGAAAAGCAAATAAAGCCACTAAGAAGGCAGCTCTAAAAAGCTCAGGGTCATCAAGTATGCTACAAGCTCTGGATATAGCAGCTAATGTAGAGAGGTCAAAAATGCCCCTAGGAGTAGAAGGAAGTGTGGAGTTAATTGAAATGCTTCTAAGATAAGAAGTGACCAAATGATGTGAAAAGGGGGAAGTAGGCCAATGAAAGCATTTAGCAGCTAATTTAATGGATGAAATATAGTATGAATCACTTTGTACGACAAAGAGTTGGCATACAAAAATTCCATTAAAGCCAGAATTGAATGAACCGAAGGGGAATGAGGAAGAGACATAAATATAGTAAAAGATAAATAAGTTCTCAAATGTGTGTTGTGTGCACTCAACGTAGATGGTCTGAATGCAGTCTTGGTTCTATCTAGGGCAGATCTCACCAGTGAAGATGAAGGAAGGTTCGAATCTGAAATCACAAATGGGTGTTAAGATCAAAATAACTTGCAAAAACCTTCTCCCATTTGTAATTCTGTTGTAAATCAAGCAAAATGTTATAGTTAACAGGTCTATCAGAATAAATCCTGGAGAGGGTGTCAGCTGTCACATTATTGACCCCAAGGATATGATTCACGTTAAGGTCAATGTCGTATGAAGATGTAAGAAGCCATATATTTCTTATGCAAAGAGCAAGAAAGGAATCTCTGGTTTTACCGGTCTTGACCACCTGAACCACCCCAAGGTTGTCACAGTTGACAGAAATGGAGCCATGTTGCCAAAATTGGCCCCAGATCCGAAGGGCAATTACAATGTTCAACATCTCTAGATGAACTATGGTGAATTTAAGGTCGCCACAGTTATGTATGGGGGTAGCATATACCCTGTCACGCCAGACTGCTCCCATACCCGTAAGGCAAGCATCTAAGTATAATGACTGAACCTCATCAACATCAAATTTGATTATATAAGATATGCCATTGTAAGTAGGCAAAAAGGTCAAAAACCATTGCAAGTCCTTATGAAATTCAGAATTCAGATATATCTTCCTACAATGGTGATTCTTTCTGAAGAGTTCAAGAATTCTATTAACGAAAATTCTGGAGGGTTTCACACATTTGTGGATATAAATGAGTTTACCCAATAAAGACTAAGAAGCTTGCCTGGAAAGGTATGTCTTGTTACTGGCCTGTACACAAGCCTCGTAAATGTCCTGCAATTTCTCTTGAGCAATGCTCATGGTATTGGTATTTATATCAATATCTATGCCCAGACACGCAAGTTTCTTAGTAGGAGGGGTGACCTTGTCTTGATTCAAAGGTAAACCCAAATCTTTCAATAAATCGCACAAAAGTGTGAACTGGGCAGCAGCCTTAGATACTGAATAACAAACAACTCGTGTAAAGACATAAGACAATAAAACATAAGTAGACAACTCGTGTCCGTTAAGCATTACATAGTCATAATTCAACATATAAATGGCTCCTGATAAAATATATTAGTCAGGAGCTAAGAGAGGGGGCTACCAGGGAATTGCCTGGCCCTACCTTGGACTACAATAACTGTGCATTGTTTTAATTGTCAAAATGGAGAGGGGGTCATCCAGGGTCAGCCTGGAGCCGCCTAAGGTCAAACCCGACTGTATGTCACAACTATAATGGTGTACCAGGGTAGGGGGGTGGGTATGAATTTCTTGAATACACTTGTATCACCTTCAAATCTAAAAATCAATATGGCTCCACAAAGACATGTGTTTCAAAGCTTGAACCCCAATTGATATCTGATTGGTTGTTATGTAATGGCAATTCCAACGAAATATAACCCAAGAATTTAAGGTATAAAGTAAATTGATGTAGCAGGCCCCTGACAGGCCGTGCTACCCACAGTTTCCTAGTTCAAGGTTAAGTTGAAAGGTCAGGTGAAGGTCATGTTCTAACTGAAGGGGGTTGAGCATAATGGTCAGGAAAAGTGGGTGAAGTTCCAGTTGAGGAATTTATTTACATGTTAGTAGATTTATAAAGTAAAAGTTTTAAAAGGTTTCAAAAGTTTTGAAAGATCTAAAATACTGAATAACAAACAACTCATGTAAAGACATAAGACAATAAAACATAAGTAGACAAATCGTGTCCGTTAAGCATTACATAGTCATAATTCAACATATAAATGGCTCCTGATAAAATATGTTAGTCAGGAGCTAAGAGAGGGGGCTACCAGGGAATTGCCTGGCCCTACCTTGGACTACAATAACTGTGCATTGTTTTAATTGTCAAAATCGAGAGGGGGTCATCCAGGGTCAGCCTGGAGCCGCCTAAGGTCAAACCCGACCGTATGTCACAACTATAATGGTGTACCAGGGTAGAGGGGTGAGTATGAATTTCTTGAATACACTTGTATCACCTTCAAATCTAAAAATCAATATGGCTCCACAAAGACATGTGTTTCAAAGCTTGAACCCCAATTGATATCTGATTGGTTGTTATGTAATGGTAATTCCAACGAAATATAACCCAAGAATTTAAGGTATAAAGTAAATTGATGTAGCAGGCCCCTGACAGGCCGTGCTACCCACAGTTTCCTAGTTCAAGGTTAAGTCGAAAGGTCAGGTGAAGGTCATGTTCTAACTGAAGGGGGTTGAGCATAATGGTCAGGAAAAGTGGGTGAAGTTCCAGTTGAGGAATTTATTTACATGTTAGTAGATTTATAAAGTAAAAGTTTTAAAAGATTTCAAATTTTTTGAAAGATTTTAAAAACACCAAGCCCAACTAAATAGAATGGGGAATTATTGCCGCAAAAGTAGTGGGAATAATTGAGGGAGCCAAAGAGGCGTTCTGGAGGTAGGTCCAAACCGCAGCACTTCTCCACAAACCGTGAGGCATGATGTGCTAGAGTTGAATGTTATTGTCATAGGCTAAGGTAGCCCCAGAACGCCTGAAGGTATGAAAACCATGCCCCAACAAGCGGATGCTAAGGTGTGTGAGGACTTTCCTCAAACTATCTCTAATGGTAGTGTCAATCACTAGGTGGTAAGGCATGGTTTTTTTTATGAGAAAACAAAGGATAAGATCCAGACAATTGTCTAGAAGCTAAAAGTTCACGAATAGCTGAAACTGGGCACAAAATCTTATTCCTAAGGACTGGTACCTGGACAAAATGATGAGCAGACTTATCCTGCAAGGTCTTGGTCCACTTGATCAAGATATGTGCCCCAGGGGGCTGAAAGATGACGTCCTGCCTAAGAATATGCCTAAGTGGGTCAAATTTGAACCTAGAATGTGGAGCCACATTCGAGATCCTGAGAAAAGCAAATAAAGCCACTAAGAAGGCAGCTCTAAAAAGCTCAGGGTCATCAAGTATGCTACAAGCTCTGGATATAGCAGCTAATGTAGAGAGGTCAAAAATGCCCCTAGGAGTAGAAGGAAGTGTGGAGTTAATTGAAATGCTTCTAAGATAAGAAGTGACCAAATGATGTGAAAAGGGGGAAGTAGGCCAATGAAAGCATTTAGCAGCTAATTTAATGGATGAAATATAGTATGAATCACTTTGTACGACAAAGAGTTGGCATACAAAAATTCCATTAAAGCCAGAATTGAATGAACTGAAGGGGAATGAGGAAGAGACATAAATATAGTAAAAGATAAATAAGTTCTCAAATGTGTGTTGTGTGCACTCAACGTAGATGGTCTGAATGCAGTCTTGGTTCTATCTAGGGCAGATCTCACCAGTGAAGATGAAGGAAGGTTCGAATCTGAAATCACAAATGGGTGTTAAGATCAAAATAACTTGCAAAAACCTTCTCCCATTTGTAATTCTGTTGTAAATCAAGCAAAATGTTATAGTTAACAGGTCTATCAGAATAAATCCTGGAGAGGGTGTCAGCTGTCACATTATTGACCCCAAGGATATGATTCACGTTAAGGTCAATGTCGTATGAAGATGTAAGAAGCTATATATTTCTTATGCAAAGAGCAAGAAAGGAATCTCTGGTTTTACCGGTCTTGACCACCTGAACCACCCCAAGGTTGTCACAGTTGACAGAAATGGAGCCATGTTGCCAAAATTGGCCCCAGATCCGAAGGGCAATTACAATGTTCAACATCTCTAGATGAACTATGGTGAATTTAAGGTCGCCACAGTTATGTATGGGGGTAGCATATACCCTGTCACGCCAGACTGCTCCCATACCCGTAAGGCAAGCATCTAAGTATAATGACTGAACCTCATCAACATCAAATTTGATTATATAAGATATGCCATTGTAAGTAGGCAAAAAGGTCAAAAACCATTGCAAGTCCTTATGAAATTCAGAATTCAGATATATCTTCCTACAATGGTGATTCTTTCTGAAGAGTTCAAGAATTCTATTAACGAAAATTCTGGAGGGTTTCACACATTTGTGGATATAAATGAGTTTACCCAATAAAGACTAAGAAGCTTGCCTGGAAAGGTATGTCTTGTTACTGGCCTGTACACAAGCCTCGTAAATGTCCTGCAATTTCTCTTGAGCAATGCTCATGGTATTGGTATTTATATCAATATCTATGCCCAGACACGCAAGTTTCTTAGTAGGAGGGGTGACCTTGTCTTGATTCAAAGGTAAACCCAAATCTTTCAATAAATCGCACAAAAGTGTGAACTGGGCAGCAGCCTTAGATTTAGAAGCAACCACAATGCAATCGTCTATGTAGCAATGCAACTTTACACCGTGTTTAGCCATGATATAAGCAATGGCATCGGATAAAATCTGGAACGATCCGGATCCGTGCGTCCAGCCGAACGCAATCGCAAGATCCACATAGAATGCGCCATTCCAATAAATACCCAGTTTAAGGGCATCAGCCGGATCAACCCGAAGGTTGCAAAATGCCCGAGCCACATCCACCTTGAACAGTACTGTGTTGCCTTCAGCGTTCTTAATGTCCCGGACAATATCGTCAATAGTTCGGAACTTCAATATAAAGGGGGTGGAGTTGTACTTCTCTTTGTGCACGTGGTCATTAACTGACTGGCCATAAGGGTAAGACAGGTTCAATATTACTCGCCTCTTGTCCGTGTCTTTAGGCCTAGTAAGGAGTGAGGAACAATGATAGTGGTTGTGGTTAATATTGTCAACAGGACCTAATTAAGCACCTAATTTACTTTCTTTGTCAATATAATCTTGCACTTGACTAGGATATTGACGGGCAGAAAAATGATTAGTGATTTCTTTGTTACATAATTTCTGTGGATTATTCAAAGACAATGGATAACCGAACCTAATATATTGGGTGACGCGTTTGTCTGCATAATCACGAAGATGATGTTCCCATGCTTCCACATTGAGACCGGATCTAATTGGTATTCTAGCCATGCGATAGTTAGGAACGCCTGTACTCAAAATAACGTCAGCGATTTCCAAAAGCTTATCCACGGAAGCAATCTCAACAGGGGCCCTATCTGGACCTGTAAATGAAAAATCAGTAGCAGCCTGGTTCAAATAACCTACTGTTTTATCTGGATAGTTAAAATCGACTGGCATCACTTTATTTAGACAGGGTGTGGTGCCGGGATCTCCACAATCGCTAACAGGTATGCTACCAGAAGAACGAATCTTGTCGTAAGTAGTGGTCGTATTAATGTCGAAAGAAACCTTGTCCGGTTTGCTTATTGAGCAAGTGTCATAATCAGGATTAATATCTGTCAACATTGAGTCAATAATATTCAACATATAATCTTCATACGTGCAACCATAATACTTGTGAGTCCTAATGTCCTCACAATAATTGTCATACGCCAATTTAGGATTGTTGTATTCCTCCTCTTGGCCTGTTACATGTTGGTCATATAACAGCATACTCAGCTTAACCTTGTGTGTAATTTGTAAGAAATCTTCTATAGGGCTTGCATAAGGTATAAGACTGCAATATTCCCCCCATGAGAATCCACATATAAATAATAACCCCTTTCAGGATTTGAACCCTCATGAAGGTAGACTAAGCTAGCCCATTTGCCCTTGAACCACCTACCATGGTTAGTAACACTCATGGTGACTTGGTCATATTTAATATTGAACATATTACTTAACTGTCTCTGAAGATCCGGATTTTGATACATGGTGAAATCTACCTGGCTAATTGCAATATGGAAATGATTGCCTGTATTATTATAAATCCGGATCACAGGTGTATTCAAGTTAATGTAATTTCCGGTATTGTAGATTTGCATAACATGGTCAGTAGGCATATGGTCATACATTTGATCTCTATGACTGTGAAAACCATGGTGGGGATAATTTTCATACCCATCATCCCGATTATCTACTAAACCACTGTATCCACACACGTCAAAACATAATTAGTGCCCTGGGAATAATATTCACACCTGTGGCCAGCTGTAAAATCATGATAACCAATGAAAATATCATTATAGTAAGAACCCTCGCCCTGGGGATAATGTTCATACCCAGAGCCATGGTGAGTCATAAGATCGATAACTATATCTACATCACCACCATCACAACAATGTTCTGGGTGTATAGAATAATTTAAACAGTCATTGTCCACATGATCATATATATAAGCATCATCCTTATGTATTATGTTAAGAAATTCAGAATTTTTACTGATGTTACAAACGTCATTGTCAAAAACTATTTCACTACTATCTGTCTTTACAGGAAATAACTTCGGATCCACACAGCTCCAAGGTGATCCAGAGGTCGACCAAGTTCCTATTTTGCTGCAGATGACCTTTGGTCCTGGTTACCATTCGCATTGCGACTAAAACATCTGGTTT
Source organism: Sabellastarte sp. h YS-2021 (assembly GCA_964017235.1). Classification (NCBI taxonomy): domain Eukaryota; kingdom Metazoa; phylum Annelida; class Polychaeta; order Sabellida; family Sabellidae; genus Sabellastarte; species Sabellastarte sp. h YS-2021. The sequence goes on from OZ024933.1 coordinate 114,380,072, forward strand.
TTGGGTGACCCAAAGAACGTCCAAGCTTAAAACAATGAGCACAGAAGTGCTTGTAAGTCCCGTGATGCCCTTCACTATTGCAAGTACCCTCGTTGAAGAAACGACAGATCCTGACTTTGTTGCCCGATGATGCTACGGTTTGAACATTATGCATCGCTAATTGAGAACTGCTGATCCTCTTAATGGACCATTGCGTGGAATCAGCCCATCCAAGTCGACCCTCCTCAATGTCAGTCATGGACACTGCCCAAGCTGACCGCACGGCAGCCCACAGAAGCGATACGGCATCCTTCATAGAAGCAGCCATCTGGATTAAAACATTTCTTGCCAAAACATGATCTTTAATTTGCAGAATGTTTGCTAGCTGTCCTGAAACCCATTGGGCCAAGCTCAAGTTGTCATATGCCGGCTTCTTCAAATGTGAAGCCGTAACCAACCCCTCATTGGGCCAGCGAAACTGAGGACTCATGGATGTTGTCTCGGTGGTGCGACCTGATTTCTTCCGCAGAACCGTGGCCTTACCTTGCAGTACCTCCCTGTCAGACTGTTGCTCGTAACTAGCCAATAACTGAGATACTGCTGTGGATATACTTGGAATAGACCTCAACGCATCCACCTTGGGTGCCACCGCGTCTCTGCCATCATTGGAAGAAGTTGGGGGTCGTCTACTTTCCGTAGTAATGCCGTGACTATCTGTGCCTACAACCGCCGGCTTAACAGGAATATTCTGCTGAAGTGGATGTGTGGGAGCCGTATGGTGTGAGGTGGCGACCCTCGGTCCATGATTGACTGGTTGAATGGTGGGTGAGGTCAAAGGTGTTGAACTAATGCTACCATTCCGTTCAAATCTGTCCATCCTCCTAGAGAGTTCCTGGTTAGATGCATCTAACTTGTTAAGCATATCAAGAATGGCCTGACCAGTAGAAGCTGATAGCAGTGGTTGTGTTGAAGAAACAGCAGTACTTACTGGTGGCTGTTGAGCAGACGACTGTAGATAAGAACCATCGTTAAATGACGCGGACTTCTGCTTCTTACTTTTCCTGGGCATCGATCTTGCTTTATCAGAAGCCCTTGTTTTCCTCTTTCCCTCTGTCGCAGGGGATTTCTTACGATTCCCAGGCATTATTAAAAGAAATAAAAACCCTAAAAGTGTGACAATATGAATTTCTTGAATACACTTGTATCACCTTCAAATCTAAAAATCAATATGGCTCCACAAAGACATGGGTTTCAAAGCTTGAACCACAATTGATATCTGATTGGTTGTTATGTAATGGCAATTCCAACGAAATATAACCCAAGAATTTAAGGTATAAAGTAGACTGATGCAGCAGGCCCCTGACAGGCCGTGCTACCCATAGTGATACTTCACAGAAAAATCAACACCAAATCAAGTTAGGTTTCCAACATGAAATCTGAATGTTATTGAACAGGAAACAGGTTGAATGTTGGAAAAGAAATGACTAGTGATCGACTAAAAATTCTTTTTTCTAGAGGGAGATATTGTGATTATGTCTAACCTTTTGAAAAAAAACTATTATTGCAATAGTTTTTGAATTTATAGGTATTTGTAAAGCAAAGACTAATTTTGAGACTTAAGATTATAAAGATAATAAAGATTATGTGTGCATGTACTTGTACATTTTTATCTATTCTCCTTATTAATATATAGCAACAACAAAACTGATACATCCAAATATAATTTTTATAATTTATAATTATATTTTAATTAATGCAATTCCTGATAATTAGAAAAAAAATTTTGAAGTCAAGCTTATCTTAAATGAAAACGATAAATTCAAACTTATTCTTCAAAAGACTCAAAACTTAGTCATTTGAATTTGTTTCTCAAATGCTCCCATGCTGAAATAACTAGTTTTCAGTTTGCAAGTTTACACTGAAAACTCCTCTATACAGAAAACTTCAGCTATAACATTTTATCACACAGCAGTGAGGTCATGGGGGTTCCTGGTTTTTCTTATCTGTACCCTGCTACACAGAACATTAGGCCTGTGACTAAAAGTAATTAGATAACATATCAGGAGTGGAGGTGGGGGTTTACCCTTGTTCAATTGCGTGCTTATTTCTTAAGGCCTGTTTCTTGTGGGCAGAACTGACAACTAATTAAGGTGGGGAATAATGAGTGGAGTTCTACAGATGTGGCTATTCTTATGTTTTTTCAGTTTATATGACAAAGTTGTATGAGACACAAGCATCTGAACTGGGCATTGTGGCTTTGCTACATGATTATAGCTTCTTTATTATTACAACATAGTTATAGCCAACCTAATAAAACACTTAAAAGATAGTCATTGGATAAAATTCTTAAGATATACAAAATGTCACAATTGTTTGTTTTACAAAGAAAAAAGTATAAATTTATTTTAAAATTTCACAAAAGAATTTCAATTGAAGACATTGAAAAATACTGATCCTATTAATGACTAGTTATTATGAATGCAAAATTATAGTCATTACAATGTCATCAGGAATAGAATATCGAATATATAATGATTGATGAAAACATAATCTTGGAAAGAATTAATTTGAAGTTGAATCCAAATTGTAAAATATGTATATGTATAGTTATTGTATAATTTTATTAAGAAGTGTAAACAACCTGATTTCACCCATTAAATACAATCCTATTTCATACATTGGATTCAACCAAAAACAGTTTTCAACATCTACACATATTTTAACCAGATTTTACCCATTGAATTCAACCGGATTACAACATTGGTTTCAACATGATTTCACTGGTTGGATCCAAAAAAAAATGGTTTGCAAAATCTACACGTATTTCAACCAGATTTTACCCATTGAATTCAACATGATTTCTACGTTGGTTTCAATAAGATTTCACTGTCTGGATCCAACCAAAAATGGTTTACAAAATCTACACATATTTGAACCAGATTTCACCCATTGAATTCAACCTGATTTCAACGTTGGTTTCAACATGATTTCACCAGTTGGATCGAGCTAAAAACGGTTTGCAAAATCTACATGTATTTCAACCAGATCTACATTGGATTCAACCAGATTTCAAAGTTGTGTGGGTTCAATGAAAACATCTACATAATCCTAGAAATAGTTATTGTAACTATCAACGTGTATTAGTATCATTACCATGGATCATATTCAATGAAGTATTTGCATAAATATGACACTGTTCTGTGTTTTCCTCAGAAACTACATACAACAGCAAAATACTTAACTTGTTGAGTCTTATTCCTGACTTCATGCATTTTGTGTTTTGGTAGTATCCATCAGTTTTTATAAACCCGTGTCATTTGACAATTGTTCCTCAAAATTTAAGCTTAACCACAGCTATAAATTATTCTTATATTTTGAATCAGGGGGCATTCTGTTAATTTGATATCCTATATATAAATAGAAAAAGGCCATAAGTGAAATTACGTAAGTGAAAAACAAAATGTAAGAAATGGGATACTATTCGAGAAAAAAATGTACAAATTCCCTTTATAGTTGTGACACATAACCAAATTATTATTGCATTTCATCTCATTTTTCTTCAATTAGGTCTAGTCAACATATATTAGGAAAAACAAAAACTGTATATTATTTTCATTTTCCTTTTGGGAACAACTTAATATCTTGTGGTAACGACTTACTATCTTGTGGTAATGACTTGCTAACTTGTTGGAACCATTTTCTAACTTGAGGTAATAACTTAATATCTTGTGGTAACGAGATAAAAAATGACAGGAAAACCGTTCTATGTCCCTTCCCGGGCTCCGTAGATTCTTATATGGGCTCTATCTCATGAAATTTTAACATAAAGGACATACAACTTGTACAAACCACTCTTCACAAAACACCAGCTGAAGTAATATTTATTTGCCTTTATATGATTATGTTGGAGCCAAACTTGAGATCTCGCCAATCTTAAGATTGTTGGTAGTCCATCTTAGGATCCTAAGTTTGACTGCCAATTTCAAGATTGTCTGTCCGGGCTCATCTTAAGATTGGCTGGCCAATCTTAATATTTGACGTTTTATCAGCACATTGAATTAAATTTTATGGAAGAGAACTATATGAGAAGGTTTATAGTAAATCTATAAATGTAATGACACTTTCGAATGCATGGATTATATAAATATCATGTTTTTTTAAAAAGAAATGCAGGCGAACTTGTGTTAAATATTTGTATAAATGTATTGCAATATTGTAAATGTATTTGAGTTATGATGTGAATGTACTTTTATGAATGTGCTACTTTTAATAAAGTTTTCAGAAACTCAGTTTTATTTTATATATTACATTCCAAACTCTGACATCAAAAAGAAAAGACCCCATATCAAAGACAATCACTACAGTTGACAACAGGAATAATTCTATAGACAGATGATTAGTTAATAAGATTTACCAAGGCCTTATGTCCCATATTTATAGGAAGCCATTCCCAATATGTTGATCAGCTACTCGTCAGCTATTATCTAGAATTATGATTAGTTAATTAGATTTACCCAGGCCTTATTTTCTATGGTAATAGGAAGCCATTCCTTTCATGCTGATCAGTTACTGATGATAAATTGATTGCATTTAACCACAACTACTCCAATATGATTTCAGTTTCATAATTAAAACTATTTAACACAAAATTTACATCTAGTTCCTCATAGTTGATAATGATTGAGAATTTACCCATCTTATGATAGGCTAGCGAGTATCTTAAGATTGGCGAGATTTCAAGTTTAAGATATTGATTTACTCGTAAATAGGAAACCTTAAAGTCAATATGACAATATCATTGTTCAGAGATTAAGGCCACCTTAAAGTGTATAACTGCATAGGGCCAAGTAATACCCAATCTCCAGTTCATAGCTGATATTTACAAAGTAAGCTTTTCTGTCTTATTTGGCCTGTAAGTGGTAACCTTAAAGCTGGTATGATACTTGTTAATTATTAGGAGTTTAAGGTTACCAGAAAAATTCTTCAAATGCCTTCAGACATTCACCTGCCAATTATGAATTAAACTGGTCAAGCAGTTTTGGAATTATTTTTTATTTTGGCCATATAAAAATTGTTGATCCCAAACTACAATGCCAATCCGGCATTGTGACATCACTAACATGTGTGATGTCACTGGCCTTTGAAGTGGCAAGGAAGGGGGTGTGGCTTATTGGTGAACTTTTTGGCACCCAGAAGCCCCGCCCACAGTAACAGAAAGTCACCAATCATAGGGAGTCATTAATTGGTATAAGTTTCAAGGTTTTCATTCACGCATTTTAAACTTAAAGTATAGAATTTGGATATTTTACATTATTTTTACATTTTTTGCATTTTTATATTCTAAAATTAAACTTGTGAAAGCAAAGTTGAAATGTTTTTCGTTATTATATCTAAAAAACAAACAAACGAGAAAAATATACAAAGACTTTAACAAAACAGAAAATGAAGCTTTACATTTATTTCATTGCTACAAAAACTTAAACTGAGATAGCACAGAAAACCAATTTCCAGAAGATAACCATAAAGAACGGAATGAGAAACACCAGTTTTTCCCTTTTTCCTTTTAAATGTTTGCAAAACACAAAAAGGAAAACAGTCATCAAATTAACGGAATGCCCCCTGATTATTTTGTTCGTGTTAACTGATTATTTTAGAATCATGATATAGAAATATCAATAACATACAAAAATGTGTTGAACATTATGTCAAATGTTGGGATTTCCGCCTTATAATATAACCAAATTTTTAGCATGCACGATAGCGTAAAAATGGGCAATACGACAAATGTCTATTTATTTATTTGGGGTTTTACGTCGCTTTCAACACTGTACAGGTCATATCACGACGGGTAGTTGGAAGGGCAGAGGAAACCAGTAGATAGAGTTCGTTAGGGTTCTGTAATGTAAACTGCCGACCAACGGCAAGCAACTACCAGCTTTCCCACTTGAGGCTGTGACGGGGATCGAACCCCGGCCTCAGAGGTGGGAGGCAAGGGTGTTACCACTCTGCCACCTTGGCCCCCTACGACAAATGTCAAGGGCACAAATTTTAAGGAACAAAGGAATTTGTATCTAGGTTGGAGGATATGCTTGACATGAGAGCTGTACTAAATTATACAGGCAGGAGGGGTGCAGGAGGTGTGTAGAATTGCTGTATGATTTTGCTACATGCACCAACCACATTATGAGAGGCCACCAATAGTACGATTTAAGTATTTTATCCACTGAAAAACCTCCTTTAAATGATGCAAACTGTTGCCCTTACTTTGTAGGCAATGATCAGATTGACCTGCTGACCGCATGAATCAGTCCTATATCATTATTGCATAGATTGTTTTGTTCATTAACATCTGGTTATCGTACAGATTTTCTTTGAGTATTCCTCCCTAAAACAAAGGAATAGCAATGCCTTAGATTTTCTGAATGATTTTATCATTTTAGAAATATCCTTTATGTCTCTCCAAACATTATAATATTAGCTCCCAAAATATTGTCTGGTCAAATTGGCCAGGAAGAGAAAATGCAGTAATCAAATAGGCTGGGAAAATTATTGTTCCTTCACAATCGGCCCATATGTGTCAAATTCATATTAATGTCGGATGATTTGTGTTGTGTGTATAGATAAAGGGTATAAACCTATGTTAAAAATATTATTAATAAGCCCAAGTTAAAGGGGAAGTGTCTGACACAAAACAACATATATTTCCAACTTATGATTTATTCATAAATTATATTTAATTATGGACTCCAATAATCTTCAGCACTTATTCAACGGTTAATTTTTATCTGTTATACATTTTTGCAATCATTATTGGAAGTTAAAAAATACTGAACAAAGTATCTTGTTTGTGTTAACTTTTAATTTTGTAAGAATTAAATTCATTTCATGGTAGTAAACAGCCCACCCCCCATTAAGGTTTCACAATATTTTCATGCACAGTATGAACATTAAACACTTGTCAATAATTTCATCTGATAAAGGCTATAATCGAAAAACTATTTGTGTGAAAACCAAAAGTAAGCACAATTAAACTTGCTTTGTTTTTTTTAAATAAAAACAAAAGAAATTACATTGACTTCCTGCTGAACAACGCACAGTGTTAAGACAGCCACACTTGTTTACAAGTTTCTTCACACAGGTTTTCCCAGGTATTTTGCTCTGCATTTTGCTCCATTCTGTTCATAAATCTGTCAAACAAGTAATAGTTTTGCTTGTGATGCTCCCACTGTTTAGAATACTCTTCCAGATGAGATTCGTGTCTCTCCCTCCCTGGCCTCCTCCAGAAAGCAGTTTAAAACCTACCTGACTCCAAAGCATACCAACCTTAGCCTGGATCATCCCTTGGCATTCTCCGTGAAATTGGACGACTGCTTTTTTGGTTTTGTTGTGCCCAAGAGTCCTCATTGTATGGGGAGATTGAGCCATAAAAGTCCAATTGGAATTAGAAAAGAAACATAAAAATGTTGCCTCAATGTACAGAATTAAAAGTTTCCATTGTAATAATAAACAAAAATCTTGAAAAAAAAACGCTTGAAAGTTTATAAATTGGTTAAACAAAATAATAATTCCACCTACAAATTCTTTGATGATAATACACTCCCAGAGTAAATGTTCTATGCTTTAGATTTCTCTCTTACAATTCCTTTTTACCAAAACATATCATACATTTTCTAATGTCAGCTATTTGGTTGAAATTCAATGTAGAATACTGTAAAAATTTCCTTCATTTCAACAAGCGTTCAATGATGGTTTAAATAGGAATGTAAAAACAGTCTGCATACGGGCAGCACAATTTACCATTGTACCACCAAAAATATGCCTTCATGACTGGATTATACTTTTATATGCAATAAAATATAATTCTATTATGTACAGAAAACAATGGATCAATTGACGGACCAAATTTGTTTCTTCTGTTTCAAATATCTTATAAAAAGGGAAGAACTGTACTGAAATTTGCACACTCTACCAGAGTTATGTTTCATACTTGTATTTTGTTCCACTCAAAAATAATACAAACATTGGAAATATTGTGGTCATTAACTGCAAATTTTCACTGAATTAAATGACCTTTCCAAGTTATGTAGCTGTCTTAACTGTTATAACCCTGCTATAGCTGTACCGATGAAAGCAATCAGAACATAGCCAGTTAGATTGACAAAATCAGCTCTGAGATATTAATTAGTCTTTAGGGACACATTTGTTTGTTAAACTGGATGAAATCAAATTACACACCTTAAAATGGGACTTAATTTGAATATTTGTATTATATATATGTAATATCGTTTCACTTTAAAGGGTCTAGAGAAGCAATGATGTGAAACCCTTATAACCAAACCATGTAAACACAGGAAACACATATTATGCTATAAGTATAGTTTATTACTATATGACTGGGAATAATGGAAAGACCATATGTTTGGACATACAAAGCAATGGTTCAATAAATTCTTTGAACATTAAAAATATTGAATTGGATACGTCAGTATAACAAATATAATATAATGTGGTTATATTTGAATTTACCCAAAAGCAGATCTCCATGCAGATTACTCTTATGAGTGAATATTTCATTGTTACATGTCATTGCATAATGAAGGTAATGTTATATCTGGACATAATACCTGTTTTTATCTGTACAATTCTTTCTGAACATTCAATGCTGCTGTTTCCAACATGGCGGAGCACTCTGATGCTGTACTTTGTGCCAGGCTGAAGGCCATTAAGATACTTATGGCAGATGTCCGGACAGTCTACAAAGTTATAGTCGGTTACCCAGTTCTGTTCCCCTTCCTCTCTGTACTGTATCTCGTACTTGTCACTTGATTGCCAATTGAGGCCACTCGCTTTGGTGTTCAATGTAAGTTTAATTTTGTCACCAAAAATGTCTGTGCTCAGTGCATCATCTAGGATGGATACTTCTAAAAAAATACAATACCAAGACATAAAGTCTAGCCCATAGCAGTATCTTTACTTTGGATGAATAAAATCACGAAATTACGTTTTTATCTTCATAATTACTGTTTCTTATTATATACTGTTTGGAGCTATTCTAACCAGTGAATCAGTACAAAACACATTTAGATAATTTTAAAATTTAAACTCATACTTTGTTGCAGTAAACAAAGCACAATATGTTTAGGAAGGTTCTCTGTTGACTTGAAGATATGGATGATAGCATATTGATTGTCACTTTTAATGAGATAAACCTGTAATGTTAATATGTATGTGCACCTTTCGCAACATTTGTCAAGAATTTTGAAGCCTGTGATTTAGTAAAGCCTTAATTTTTACAGTTTTATAGTTCACTGAACAATATAATATATGACCATTAGAAAGCCAATCACTTAATGTCATTACTGAATAACATGCACTGATAATCAGCTGTGTTATCCACTTCAGATCAATGCTTGATCAATAATAAACTAATCGATAAAATGTGATCGCTTACTAATTTTGCAATTTGGATCAATACAGGTTTGTTATTCACAACACTAAAAAGGCATATTGCAATAGGGATCGCTTCAACATTCTGTGGATTGTTTTTAGAAGAATTATAATCTATCAATATCTTATGCCTTGGTTTTTATTTGTGAATATCTGTAAATAGTAAATTCTTTTATGTTCATCACTAATACTTCATTATTCTTCCATTGTCTCCAACCCTATTTATCTCTTCACCCATCATGGTGACAACCACCTGATATTCAAAACTATTCGTTGTTTTTGGAATTCACCACCTGAATTTGTAACAGATGGCCCCCATTGTTTTAAAATCATAATTCCTTGACCATCCTGTTTCACGCTAATTCTCCTATTATCTCTGCCAGTTGCCTTTAACCTCTTTGGCAGCCATAGATGCTGCTGAGAACAATAGAAAGTAAACTATAGAGTTTATGCAAAGAAGCCACATAATGAACGCGAACAATACTGATGAGGGTTTGACTAATCCTCCACAAATCTAGCTTGAGGAATAAGAAGGAAACAAGATCACCTGCAAAGGACGTAAGTGGTGAACCTCAGAGTACATAGAAGGGCCTGGCTGCAAGGCCCCTGTCATAATTTGCAAATTTCTTCATCTTGGATTAACTTAACATTTCTACATTTCAGAAATTATTCTTAGAAACCTTTTTTTTCAAAGTTGCACAATTCCTTGATGCGGCATGACAAAGAAGCAGCCTGAATATGTGTCTGAGCCCACCCAGGAAATAGATGAGATCTGTAAGACAGGACAAAGACATAGTCTGATACCAAAGAAGAAAAAGAGGATGTGAACTCAGGAGATCTTTCCAAGGCAGAACAGGCAGCTTGTACTGCTTTCACAATAGCAGGGAGACATCATGGCTGAATGGCTCATGAACACCATACTCTACAACAGGAAGAGAGACAAGATGTCGAGAAGAATGCTCAATTGGCTGCAATAGGGGAAAATTGGATTCACATTTTGATGCATTTTCTTGCATTATTTTCCTAATTTTTTATGAACTTTTTCCTTATAAATTTATGAAAAATATGAATTGCATTTAAAACTGTGTAAAATTGATTGTGTGGACTATAGTTGTGTGAAAAAATGCTATTTTGAAAGCATATGAGAAGCATATTGAAAGGCATATTGTCAAAAATTCAGGATTTATCATAAACTAGAAAGTCAAATCCATGTTAAGTTTGCCCTCGAGAAAGAAGTGTATTTTGACAGATGGTGTAATTCTAGGGAAGTTCATAGAGTCTTTGAAAAGCTTAGTCATTTTGAAGCCTGTGATTTTGATTAAAGAGTTCAAAAGGTGTATTCATGATGACAATAAAACCTATATAGATGAAGAGAAAGTTAAAACTTTGTCAAAGCAGTAGCTTATGCTGATGTCTATACACTGACTGACAAGTCAGCTTTTAACAACAATATATCCTCTGGTTCCACTAAGAAGTCTTTTACTTAAGTAGGAAAGAAACCTGAAAATCTAGCTACAGAAAAGAGTGCAGGTAAGGGTCAAACCTCAAAACAAACTTTGAGTAAAGATAGGAACCCCAGATCCTTTGATCCTGTGTACCATTATTGTGAAAAAACATGAGCATATTGTTTCTGACTGTTGGCTCTTAAAGAAAAGAGAAAAAGGCAACACACAACGTCTTTGTTTCTTTGTTTCTGAGTCATTACTTTTACAAGGTCTATTGTCATTGAGTTTAAGCACTTCTACTGGTGAGAGTGATATTGCTGAAGGTTTTGAGGCTTTGTGAATATTCCCTTACATAAGGTCACTTTAGTGTCAGACTTGGATACTGGTTCTGTTGTGGTAGGTACTAGGAACTCTTTACCCATTAAAGGGGTATCTTTGTTATTGGGGAATGATCTAAGTACAAAGCTGGTTGCTGATCCTAAGGTTACGTCTAAACACATCACTTTGGTTAGCACTGAGAAATTAGGAGAGGTTATTCTATGAAGTTTTCCCTCCTGTGCTGTGACTCGAGCTTTAGCTAAGAAAGAACCAAAAGGTTGTAAACAATCTACAGATGTCTTTGTTAGATACATTCCTTGAACAACTATGACCATGATGTGCAGACTCATAGTGATACTGACCCTAAGGGTAGGAAACATTTGAGAAACAAGACATAATAGATGATCTAGATTTATCACTTTCAAAATCAAAATTGACTGCAGAGTAGGAAAATGGCCCTGAATCAGCTCCTCTATAGAAATGTATGATTCTGCCAGTAGAGCTAGATAAGGATACAATGGACTATTATGTTAGAAATAGAAATGGTCCACAATTTCTGAAAACTTCATCAAAATCTGTCTGAAACATTATGTAAACAGACAACATACAAATGCTGCCAAAATATAACCTCCTTAATAGAGTTTATCATGATTTTGTCTCTAATATTTTGCAAGCTATGGTGGGGAGCAATAAGAAATGTTCTACCTGTTATATATATTTAAGTGACTCCAATCTAATTTGAGTTTGGCACTGCCACATACAAGAACCTATCTTGCATTGTCTGGCAAGAATCAGTTGGCTAATGTAACATATGAAGTGAGTAAAGTTCTCCCAGGGATACAATTTTTATGTTTTCACAAATGTCTGAGACATTTAGTCAACCTTTGTCATCAAAGGATTCCCAATGATAATACTAAGCTGCATATTCCACCCTCTTTTGAAAAAATTTATTCAGTGCAGCAACAAGAATGGATTTTCATTACTTATTGTTTGACTGAATAAATTTATTAATAAATAAAAATAGGAGGCACCTGAGTGACCCTGACTTCTACTGCAAAGTGGATCATGACCCCACTCCTAAAATAAAGAAGAAAATTGATCAAACCTTAACCCACATGAGGGCAAAGGGATTAATCACTGATGACAATTATGACCACCTTAGCATAGACAATTGTAGTGGAGGAAGATTTTATCTTCTTCCCAAAATTCACATAAAGGGTATCCCAGAAAGACCCATCTGTAGTTCTGTTAACCACCCTATGAACAGAATCAGTAAATTTGTTGATGAACACATAAAATGATATGTACCACATACTAATTCATACATTAGAGACACACAAGATTTTATCACCAAGTTAAAATCATTAGGACAAATCCCTGAGGGTGCCATATTGTGCACCCTAGATGTATCCTCACTGTACATCAACATTCCTAATCAAGAAGGAATATTGGCTGTGGCAGAAAAACTGAGATCTGATCCTAGTAAAACACCAGTTACTAAATTTATCTTGGATTTACTAACACTAGTCCTTCATAATATGAACTTTGAGTTCAATGGGGAACACTACCTCCAAACTGGTGGCACAGCCATGGGTACCTCTGTGGCTCCAAATTACGCCAACATATTTATGGACAGGTTTAAAACAAAAGCCCTAGAAGGCTACCACCTTAAACCACTAACCTGGGGCCTGTAAATCGAAGCATTCGTTAAATGGCAAACTAACCAATACTTAACGACAATATAATGACATATTAACGAAAGAATTCAGTGGGTAAATAGAAAGCACTCTTTATGTTTTCGTTACATTATGCTTTCGTTTGGTAACAAAAGAGTAAATGTGTGGCTGTGTTGGGTTACTTGCATGGTTGTGTGTAACAATGATCAATACCATAGTGCCTTATTAGGCAGATAGAGAGGGGGAGAGGGGTTTTACATGTTTTATTCCATAACATATTGATATAGATCTAAAATATTTTTTACATACTGGTATAATGAGAGATTAGGAGCACCTCAATAAAAGTATATAGTTTAACATTTCACATACTCTACACTGAGCAGACTGAGATATATTTCCAATAAGCTAACATAGCAACATAGATTAGGTTAATGTGGCCATACCGTAGCTTGATCCCATTAGTTTTGTTAGGCTTTGCAACTAGTAGAGACGATGACATTAAGGTTAAAACTTAAAGTGAAGTTAATTTTAGAGGACTTTTACTTTTGCAAAAATAATTTTTGATTTTCTGGTGGGCTAAGGTGTAAAATGCTGTGGAAAAAGATCAATAAGTACCCCCATTACTGTGTTGCTTACAGCAGGGCAGATTAAACGTGACAAGTATTTATATATATGTATGAAAGTAAATGAAATGGTAAAAGGTGTAAACATAAAATATGAGTAAAAATGTAATCACTAAAAAAGCCTAAGCATCTCAAACCTGTGAGATACTATCTGGGAAAAATTGATCAAATATTTTAAGAAAATGTGATATTTATCTTACATTGTTTAGGCATCTCATGAATAGATATTAGTGGAGATCCTCTTCAATTTATAAATGTTTATGGAAATGCATCACTCACTCAACAAACTTCAATGTAAATTACCATTTTTATTCACATTACCTTTAAGTACAATATTCAGTAATTTTGTCTTACACCGCCATGTTAACTTTATATTTATTTGGAATTAAAGAACAGACATTTTAAATCAACTAACAGTTAACAAGAGGGTCTGAGTTCTCGTTAAATTTGAGGGTTTTTTACGAAAAAGTAACCAAGAGTTAACTAACTAAGGTTTTGATTTACACAAGAGTTTGCTAACTTAGGGTTAACCAATTAGTTAGCAGAACGAAGGCTTCGATTTACAGGCCCCTGGTTGAGATTCATTGACGATATCTTCATATGGACACATGGAGAAGATTCACTCAAAGAATTTATCACCTATTTAAATTCACTACACCAGTCTATTAAATTCACCAATGAATTTAGTAAAACCTCCATTAATTTCTTGGACACCTCTGTGAAACTCAATGAGAATAGGGAATTAATTACCACCCTATATACAATAAACCAACAGATACTTATATCTTCACTACACTAGTGCTCACCAGGTGAGTATTCTCACCAAAGGACCATATAGCCAATACCTTCGAATGATGCACTCTGGATGAAGACTTCAAAAGCAACGCCAGGAATTTGACTGGATACTAACTTAAGCGAGGGTATCCCCTCAAATCTCTGAAGAAACACTTTCAGAGAGCTAACTCCTTAACCCAGGATCAACTGTTAGAGGTCAAAACCAAAACAGACTCTACAAGACGTGTAATGGTTACTAACTTTAGTCCCAAGAATCCCAATGTCACAAAACTGATTCGGGATAACTGGAACATTATCCTAAATACAGAGGAATTACACATAATGGGGTTCAGAAGACTCCCCAATTTAAGGGACAAACTCACATCAGCAAGGATAAGATTCCCTCTCATAGACAAACTCCTCAAACCAAGAGTTTTTACCCCAGTTTATACTAGACTGGGCAAGTGCACATACTGTCCATAAATTAAAAAAATGGACTTGATCACCAGTTTCTCCAACAAAACTTTCCAGTGCAAAAATCTCCCACCAAAAAATCAAATTACATGTGAACTAAGTAATTTGGTTTATCTCATTAACTGTTCTAAATGTGGCCTCCAATCCATAGGGGAGACCAAAAGACCACTGAGACAAAGAATGTATGAACATTTCAGGGGTGTTCAGAGCATTAAACTTCAAAGTTCAACATCTGTGGCTAGACATTTCTCTACCCAAGGTCACTCTGCCAAAAACATGGAGATCTCAGTGCTTCATAGGATGGGGAGTGATAGTGACCCAAATGACACTGTAGGTCGCAGAGACCAAGAATTATTTTACATTTGGGCATTCCCCACCCTCCACCCAGCAGGCATTAATATATTTGTGTGAGCTCCCTAACCCAGGTGCCTCTTATTTTTATTTTTCCATATTTGACCACTCACACAAGAAGCCCAAGACCACACCTGGTCAAGTATGACGAAAATTACATCATGATGATGTCATATCAAATCTATGACGTTATATGGGGTCACTGAGTATGATGTCATCCTGTATCTAACTGACCCATCTTGGTCTCCTAGATACCACTCCTACTTCACTGAGAGGCATTTTTCAATTTTTAAATTGTTGAAACAGTGACCAGTCCAGAACTGTTACATTCAATTTATTAGCAAGAACGTGGTTTTTAAGTTCAACTTGCCATAGCTCCTTCACTAAGAGAGCTAATTTAAGAAGACATATAAAAAGTGTCCACCTGAATGTCAGATTCATTTGTGATATCTGTAAAAGTGAATATAAAAGAAAGGAGTATCTAACCAGACACATGAGGTCAGCACACCCAACTCCTGGTGATAGGATTCAACTAGAACTTCAAGAAAACTGTACTCCCACTACCAGCCACTGGGATCCCACAACAGATTTCAACCTGGATAGTTTCACTATTCCACCCACAGTGGAATCCGCTCACTATGTTCCATCTGAGCAACAAAGAGTGTATACCACTGACATTTGCTAAAAGAAAACAGCCAGCTGTCAAACTGAAAGGAGAAAACTGCCCAAGAGACTGTCTGTTAAACACCAACACAGCGGCACTTCACCAGTTCTGTTCAAAGATAGAGCGGTTCAGGAGAAACCAACCATGGTCTCCACAGGCACATCTCCTCATGCAGGATTATTATGTGATTCCCTTGGATGAGTCCCCTGTGACCCACTCGCCAGGCACTCCTCTTTTGACACCAAGTGAGAGCAGGACTGTACTATTTGAAGGACTTTCGCCAATTCAGTGTTATTACACTTCTGAATTTAGAAAGTCATTCCTAGAGCAAAGTGGAGGTATTGAACCACCAGAAACCTGCCCTGTATGGACCCCAGAGGACCCTCTTCCACCCCCAGTGCAGAACATTGGGACCAATGGTGAATGTTTTCATTTTCACAGATTTTCTTGTGCATACACAGAACATTGGGATACTAATTAAGGTTAATTTTCTGTTTTTTTTTTACTTTTAATGGATCCTGTTATTTTACTATATAATGTAAAAAACAGTGTCACTTTAGTTAATTATAAAATTGACAAGACAATTTCCTACAAATCACAGCCAGTGTTTTTGATTTTTATTGAGGTATTTTGTCACCAGACAAAAAACCTGTTTTTTCCCCAACTAAAAAATTGGGTAAATTTTCGCTCATATTTCGTACAATATTTATGTGCATGAATTTTCAATGTTATTTATTCCATGTTTCTGAATATTAAACATTATATCATAACAAAATATGTTATTTTATTATGTTTATAAATGTTTTGGTTGGAATCTATATAAGATTTCACAATAGCCCTTAGATGAGTGTTTTTAGTACTGTCCAACTTCTGTTTAACACAACAACAGTAAGCTATTCCGATACATATGTGGAATTCTCTGTATAGTTGTGTAGAACCTACATATCTGAATATACTATTTCAGTGCCTTTTTGGACAAGTGTGGGACTACAATACACTCCTACACCATTCTTACACATGCCTATTTCCAGTAGAATCTAGTAACCACACTGTATTCAAACCTTCACACCCATATTGTGGACTTTTGCATTCATACCTATTGATGGAAATATAGATGTATACCACCCCTTTGAGCAAAGTAATCTCTAAACATCCAGATGTCAAATTTCACTTTTATGCAGACGACACCCAGCTGTTTATTCACCTGACACATTAATATGCAAAAACTGCCTTCGATCGGCTAGGAAAGTGTCTCGAAGATGTCAAACTGTGGTTGTGTGCAAATAAACTAAAGCTGAATGCAGACAAGACCGACTTCATTATATTTGGCTCCAAGTGTCAACAAGAAAAGTTAAACCCATTCTTTCCAGTAAACATATTAGGTGAATCACTGACACCTTCAGATGCCGTTAAGAATTTGGGTGTCTGGTTTGACTCAGACTTTTCCTTCACCAAACATGTTAAAAGTGTATGTAAACTTTGTTTCATCCAGATGAGGGATCTTAGACAAATTCGACAGTACTTGACTCGTGATGCTGCTCTTATGGCTGCAAATGCACTTGTGGGGAGTAGACTTGACTACTGTAACTCCTTGTTTAGGGGTCTATCTGTTTCTAACCTACGCAAGCTACAATGCATTCAAAACAGTCTGGCCAGAATTGTTTGTCGAACCACATGTCTTTCCCATACCACTCTACTAAGAAAAGCCCTTCACTGGCTACCCATAAGGCACCGTTGCATTTTCAAGACTGCCTTGCTGGTATACAAATACCTACATACCAACTGTCCAAAATATTTCAGTCCATTTCTCAAAGTTAGACAATGTGCCTATAATACTCGGTTGAGTCAATCTGATGGTATAACTCTACATGTTCTTCAATACCAACCATCTATTTACAAATCCACTAAGCAGTTTGGGCTAAGCTTTGCATATGACGCTCCCAAAATATGGAATGAACTCCCGGATGATGTACGATCTGCCACTTCTATTGCCTCCTTCAGAAAAAAACTCAAGGCATACCTTTTCTGCCAAGCTTATCCTCCTTAGTATTTTCCACCTCATATGGCGTTCTCCGTGGTGTCGACCATTGCTATGGATAAGGACAATGATTTTTGTGACTATGCTTATGAAGTTGAGCCTTAGAGTCTGTCACTTTGGCAGAGATTAAGCGCTATAAAAGTTGAATTGGAATTGGAATGGAAAGCTCCATAATGCACTCAATCAATACACTATGACCTACATTGTTGACCTACATTGTTGTCCCTGTAATAAAACACCTTTTATTTAATCTTTGTTTACTTTATTAAATACAATAAATTCTTATGTGGTGGATATAAGATTTCATCACATTTTTCAACAACATTACAACCCATTTAGCTATTATTCACTTGGCTTGTAACTGAATTGGACTTCTCCTCACTCAGGTAGGCTCCTGATAAGGAAAATTCTGAGTAAAATGTATTACTTGATCCATACTACTATATTATCATCTAGGTGCTATCTCCAACCTTCAACAATTGAGAAGATTTGGTACCAGAAAAAAATCTTAAAAATTCCCTAAATATTCCTTTGCTCGCAGGAGCACAGGAGAGACTCCCCAGCCTGACGGAGCTGTTTTTTCACCTTATAGGGGAAAATTGGCCCACCCACTTATTGCCTCTGATGAGAATACTTAACCTTAGAGATTCGAAATAATCAATCATACAGAGATATTATAAAGCTAAGAGTCTATAATTCACTTACACATTGACTTATTTGAATAAATTTATTCATTGCAAACCTAGAAAACCCAGTTACAACACCAAGTTGCAGATTTTTAATCCTTTCTTTAGCACTGCAAAAGTATGGTTTCTCACATAGTTCTATTACTAAGAACATATCTATTCTCTACAAACCAAGGAGTCAAAGCTAGAACACCTAATTGATTGAAAAAAATTATTCAGCTCTGCAATGAGACTTAGTATGATTGTCACATCTTACTGTTTGGGGGGTTTAATTAGAAGCTTTAGGGCTCTCTAATCTAATTGAGTACTGTCTGAACTCTTTCAAAATTGCATGGAATGTTACAAGGTGAAGAGTGGAGAGCTTAATGACTATAAGTGCTAGTTGAATGAAATACATGCCAAACTATATTTAAGATACTAAAAGGTTAATATAATTCCTTTCTGTGTTTACATATTTTGAAAAGTTTTAACTTAAATTTATAACTTTTGATTAAATTGAATTTTACAATTTTGTGTATGACCAGAAAATAGGAATATTTTCTTATGTCACCCTTTCATAAGTATGCTGATTGGCAAAATTACGAATGGGTGAGTATAATAGGAAATTTCTATTGAGGTAGAATGATGAAGTAAAAAAACTGTTATAGGCTAGCTATGCATCAAATAATTTTTATCATGATATTCTATTTGCAAATTTGTTTTAAATTTATCTGCTATGTAATTAATTATGGAATAAAATTTATTTATAATACATTCATTTATAAAAGATAAAACATGTTTATCAACACCATGAGCTTATCAGCCAAAAAAGAGATTTGTACCTCTTACCATGAATTAATCCAACAGCCGTATTTCCATTGTATTATTCTTATAACTGTTGCTTGTTGATATCCCTACATAAAATATTATCAATTATTGACCCTTAATTGATACACTGTTATTTTTTTGAAAGATTAGACAAACCTTAAAAAACTAAACTTAATAAACTAACAAAAAGTTACTGTGTTCAGTTTCTTCACAATCTGTCGGAATTTACATGTAGCAAAGAATCTTGTAACACATTAAAGATAGCTTTTCTCAAAAAGAATGTTGTTTAATTAAATAGGACATGTCAGACCCCTTAAACTCGCTACAGAACAGAATAATATCAGAAAAGCTAAGAAATTTCTTCAGTCCAAGCTCTAATGATCATAATTTTGAATTTAAGATTTGAACTTCTAGAATTCTGCTATAAACAGGATTTCAACATTGTGCAAGAAATAGTGTAGCAGAAAACCTGTTTCTATTCATTTGTACCCCACAACCTTAAAAGGCTTTGGGGTATTGTTTTCACCCATGGTGTCTGGCTGGGTAGGTGGTTAGGGGTTCGGGCAGCGGGAAAAATCTTGTATGGGCCATATCTCAAAAACCATAAGGTGTAGGTTGTTCATATTTGGCATGGACATTGGTTAGGAGGTGTAAGTGTGCAACATTATAGTGAGACCTGATTTGACCTTTGACCTTGCTGTATGGACCTTGACCTTTAAAATCTTGTACCTGCCATATCTCTGAAACTGTAATGTGTAGGATGTTCACACTTGGTATGGACATTGGTTAGGGGATGTAGATGTACAATGACATAGTGTGACCATAGCTTTCACCCTGTGATATTAAAATTATTATCACAACCATGTAAATATTTTTTGAGATAATGAATTGTATAATCTCACATCTGATCTCAAGGTGTTTATTGATGTTTCCCAAGGCTGTGGGGTCTGGGCATCTCTGATGCTATTTTTAAGAATTTAAGTACCACATACACACATACATAAACAAAATAATGAATGAGGGTACACACTGGACATAAATTTAGTAAAGTATTTTGTTGTGTAATCACCTCCGTCACATAAGTGATGTTTAGCATACATTCAGGATAAATTTTCACATATTTTCTTAATATTACTCATGTTGAGTAAAATTCTGAATTAACAAATAAGTGAAGTACTATCTTGTAAAGTTTTGATTCTGTAAGCAGCATTATTGCAACAATAGAAGCTAAATTAAATTAAACAAGGATACATATTAACATTATTAAATAAAAAAAGATATTATAAAAATGTGGTCTGTGGTGTTGTAAAATAATAATTGGGGAAACTTGAATGTTTGGCTACTTTTATATCATGCAACAAAATCCTGAATAAATTTTGCATCAACTTGACAAATTAACAAGTTAATCTGATAAATATGATCAATATGCTATTATCAGCCTTGTGCCAGGCTGGATATTTTCAGTTAAATAAGGTGTTATATGGAGCATTCATGGAAATTTCACCCATCACTTTTATACATTAGGGGTGAACTAACAGTTTGATCTTCAAGCATACACTTTGTTATAGATAGATACTAATTTATAATGATTACAGTATCACATGTATCAGAAAAATAAACAAGATAAAATATTGAAAGAAAAAATAATTATTGTGGAATACAAGCCAACCCAACAAAAGACCAGAAAAAATGTTTTCACTCTAGTGACACTGGTTTTATTATTAGAGGAATGTAAAAGAAACGTATACTTATACTTGCTGATGTCTCCCTTACTTATAAGTGACAATAGCTTCCTTATACTAGCTAGAGGAATGTCACATTATAGCATCTTTTTCATTCCTCTAAATTGGGGATGGCTCGCTGAGAACCTCTTGTCTATTGGGTAAGGCATCAACTAGTAAAAATTCAATATACTGTTTAATTTATTCCAGGAAGAGATTGTGGCATGAAAGATGAAGGAAACAAATCAAATTGGACACATTTTATGGGACTTAATGGTTTTGCTGGTGAAATATATTGATAGTTTGAGGTTTTTGTTTTTAACCCGAGCTCATATAGACCAGGTTTATTGTCATCACCCACACTGTCTAGGCGTTGGCAGCAGGCATAAAGCTTGTGGGTTTTCACTAAATTTTCAGAATATTTGGATTAGTTTTTTCTAGAATCTGGCAACAAGTGTTGCTGTGGCAACACTTTTAAGATTTTTGGGACTTATATGTGTTGTGTCTTATGCTGGCTAAACCCATGCATGGATTTTCACCAAATTTTCAGGATATGTTAAATCCATGAGGATCTAGAGCTGATTAGGTTTTTGCTGGAATCTAGCAAAAATTTCAAAATACTTAAAAATGAAAATGTATATATTTTTCAAGAAATATATACATAGATGTCATATTCATGTTTAACATCACAGGTTGAAAGGTATAGGGTTAATTGATGTCAGGCTATAACATAGTACAAAACATTAGTGCTTCCACGAGTCATGTTTAAATGACTTAAGTATCATGCATCTTCCACAACTCGACTTGAGTGTGACTTGAGTCAATATTGCAGTTATATGTTTTAACACCAACCATATAGTCATTTGTAGACCCATTTTCCTTATAGAAATTACTTTTCAACCATTTTTTTATGAAAAACATTTTTTGTTTACTTATATCTCAAAGGAAGCTGGCACATAAATTGAAAGTGTAAGACACATTCTGATTGGTTTATATTCATAGGAAGTAAACTAAGAGAAAACTCCTATGCAAGTTTGATAAAATAAATTTTTGTATGTATATATGTAGGTTAGTGTTTCGTGTAACATTAACCTTATTTATGCGATTAAAATATTGAGCTCAAGTTTTTTGCTAATTGCTTCAACTCGCATTCACAAGTTCACCAGAAACAATGTGAAGCTCAAGTTGGCGAGTTACTGTGAGAGCACTACAACACATGTATCCCCTAACCATTGTCCATATGAAGTATAAACTTTCTCATAATTTTAAATGTCAGTATTGCAATGACAATATCAAAAGTCAAGCCCATGTGACTGTACATTACAAAGCTATACTCTTTCAAATAACAACATTTTACATTTTTAGGTTTCCAACATATAGTCTACATGAGATCTCAAAGTTTAATGTCACTACAGCAACATCAAAGGTCAACCAGATGTTACATCATAAGCTTGTGCATCTACACACCCTAACCAATGTGCCTACCATATATTAACATGCTACATCTTATGGTTCTAAAGATATGGTCCAGACAGGATTTAAAAGGTCAAAATCACCATGATAAGCTAAGATCAAGGTCAGACCATGACATTGCACAATGATACCCCTTAATCAAACTGTATATTAAATATGAACTTTCAATAGTTTACGGATTCAAACATTTAGCACGGATAAGATTTTCAAATTCATGGCCACTATGTCAAGGTGAAAGGTCAAATCAAGGTTGCACTGTGATATTTTACACCTACACCCCCTAACCAATGGCTTTAGCAAATCTGAACTTCTTACTCCTTATAGTTTCTGAGATAGAGGCTGAATATCATGTTTTTCAGCCACCTGACCAACTGCCTTGTCACACAAAAGAAGTTTTTTTTTTTCATTTTTGGAGTTATTATAATATTCTGTATCTGATAATTGTCATATCCAGTTATATAGCAAAGAATTAAAATTTTGTGTTACAGTTACGTTCTTGAAAATTTGTTCGTATTTTCATTTATTAAAAGCAATATCCAATTCAAATGGAATTGTTAACCGTCATTCTCTATGGCAAACCAAAAGTTTTTTAAAGTAAAATTTCTCCAAAAGTCCTTCAAAACTACCCCATACTTGATGACCACTCAGTGTCCATTAACTAGTGAATTGTACTCAGTGTTTATGACCTTTTAGTTGGACATAACGGTGAGGCAAATTTTAGGGACAGACTTTTCTTTTTTGCGGGGATACGTGAATGTTAGCTAGGGTTTTCAACAGAAAAACTCTTTGGAACTTTACAGTACCAGAAAATATTGAAAACCTTGTCCCGAACAGGCCATGGTCTCCTATATTTTCTGGTACTGTAGAGTTCAATAGAGTTTAGCTGTATTAGTATATGATATTAATCATTTTAAAATATACCTGGTATATGTATTGTATTTAAATTAGCATGGGATGGTTGTTTCCCAAATGTTGTGTCTATGATATTTAAAAAAAACATAGAATAATACATTCATTGTATTGCATGACTTTTGTAAAAATTAGAATTTTCTAAAAAGAATTAATTGTAACATGTCACAAGATACTTTATTCCACATATAGGTAAACAGTAAACTGTTTCTGTCATTTCTATTTTGTTTTGCCATGGTGCACTTCAGAGTGCAGATGTACAATGAGCTAAAAGCATTTGTTTTTTCGGTGACATGTATTAACAATGAAAGTTAAATTAGACCTACGCATCAGAGAACCCATGTGAAACTGTATCCACTGGAAAGACAATTGAACAAAGCCAGTGAACCATCGTTTGACCTTGAAGGAGGGGCCCAAGGTCAAATCTGAACACATCAAAAGATTCCCAGCCTATGATTTCCAATAGGTTGGTTTCACATTGCAAAACTCTAGGACCAATAATAAGCAAGTTATAAGCACTTTTAAGTGTGGCTGTCCCCAACTGACCTTGAAGGAGGGGTTCAAGGTCAAATGTGACCACATCAGAAGATTCCCAGCCCATAATTTCTTATAAGTTAGTTTCACATTGCAAGCCTCTAGGACCAATAATCAGTGACATATAAGCAATTTTAAGTTTAAATATCCTTCTTTGACCTAGAATGAGGGGTCCATGGTCAAATCTGAGTACATCAAAGGATTCACAGCCCATGATTTCCAATAAGCCAATAAGTTGGTTT
This sequence comes from Sabellastarte sp. h YS-2021, assembly GCA_964017235.1. Taxonomy (NCBI): domain Eukaryota; kingdom Metazoa; phylum Annelida; class Polychaeta; order Sabellida; family Sabellidae; genus Sabellastarte; species Sabellastarte sp. h YS-2021. The sequence goes on from OZ024933.1 coordinate 114,404,233, forward strand.
CACATTGCAAACCTCTAGGACCAATAATAAGTTAGTTATAAGTATTTTTAAGTTTGACTGCCCTAGTTTTACCTTGAGGGAGGGGTCCAAGGTCAAATCTGACCACATAAGAAGATACCTAGCCCGTGATTCCTACAAGTTAGTTTTTCACACTGTAAACCTCTAGGACCAAAAATAAGCAAGTTACAACCACTTTTAAGTTTGGCTGTCCTCATTTGACCTTGAAGGAGAGGTCAAAGGTCAAATGACACCTCATTAAAAGATTCCCAGCCCATGATTTCCTATAAGTTGGTTTCACATTTCAAACCTTTAGGACCTAAGAAAGCAAGTTATAAGCATTTGCAAGTTTTGCTATCCTCATTTGACCTTGAAGGAGGGGTGAAAGGTCAAATCTCACCACATCAAAAGATACCTAGCCCATGATTTCCTATAGGTTGGTTTGATATTGCAAACCTCTAGGACCAATAATAAGCGAGATATAGGCACTTTTAAAGCCCTCTATGTAGGGTACTTTTGGCACTCCGTGGATGACCTTGAGCTAAAAGCTTCAAGGTCAAATGTTTGCAAGGTTGTACAGGACATGTATATATGTTATACATATCACCTATGAAAAGATTCAACCTTTACCTGAGAACCAGCCAGTAGAAAAAGGTAGATAATTTTCAAAGAAATCCATCTTGTTTTTCAGAATGAGGCTAATTTCAGTCCCAGAGAAGCTTACCCCCACATGAAGATATCCTGTAAATTTGGTGAACCTAGCTGGTGTAGTTTTCCTCTGAGCGTTAATGTCGAAAATCTCTCTACTCACGGTGGCGTAGTGAATGCCAAACCAAAGTATCCACTGGATGCCTTCAGTGGATACAAATATTAACTTCCCATATGCCCCTGTTCCACCAAAAGATTAAGCCCCGATCCTGTCGGCGACCCTTAATCGTGCACAGTCGGTTGAAAAAAGACAAAAATGGGCGGGAATACTGGGTCGGTACTGAAGTCTGGGATTAAGAACAGATTGTCCCCAGGACGCCTCAGGACACCTCAGGACACCTCAGGCGGCCGCAGACAGTCCCCGACTGGTCTGGGACTAAGAACCGACTAAGCCAGTTTTCGGGTTGGTTTCAACCACGATCCTGTCGGACACAAACCGACTGGGTCCCAGGACGCCTCAGGCCTCCTGGGACTAAGAGCCGACTAACACACGATTAACTACCGGCGTCCTCAGGCCTCCTCAGGCCTCCCCAGACCACGATCCCTGATTATTGTTTTGCAAAGTTGCTGGATTTTCTGGGTATATATATATAAAATTTGCGATCTAATCATCATTGCTTTTCTAGGAACACACCAGGATGCCACCTTTTAATGGAAGACAGATTCAACAACAACTTAGGGCTTTTTTTTTTTTTTTTTTTTCTTTTTTTTATATTTTTATTTCTTTTTGGTATCTGCCTTTTCCAAATGAAATGAAGATTACCCGGCAGATAGGATCCTCATTTTACACTTTGTAATCAATAGAAGCATTAATGACCTTTCAAAGAAACAAAGTAGTTTACATAATTTACAACTTTCAGTGATAGTGTTGTTATCAGACGTGTGCAAAGAATTATATATTTTCTTTTTAACCAAAACACTAATTAATATATGCATTTCAAAGGAATAATATATAACTACAGATTTATTCAAGTTCCAATCATTTGAAAACATTTACCAGTTCCATTGCAAAGTTCTTGTGTACTTGACAAGTGGACAATGCCGAAATGATGTCCATGGTACATACATTTTATAAACAATATCAAAGTACTTGACACTTCAATTCTACTGTACATGTCAGACCTGTATTTAACAATTACATAATGATAAACCAAATACCTGACAAGAAATAACTATAAAGTAGGACTAAACTGTTACCAAAGTTAAAATACTAATCGAATAAAAGCCTCTAAGTCTCCCATTGATGATTAAATTTTGCAATCCTATTGTTCAATTTTGCTAAAGTTTCCTCCTCAAAAAGACAATTTTTTAAAAAAGATTGCAATAAGTAAAAATTTAAATTATGATTCTTTCTTGCACACCAAAATATATACCTTCTAGTATTTAACAGGACAAAATTCAATGGTGTGAAGTTTCTGTCATATATGTAATATCCCAGTATTTTTTCTACATTGCCCAATTTTAATTCAATGCCCAGCTTGTTTTTAATCCAATTGTAAATGTTTAACCATAACTCATTGGTTTTGAGGCAGTCCACCATTAAGTGTGTTATGGTTTCATTATGATTATTACATAATCTACAAAGCCCTTGGTTAGATAATCCCACTTTACAAAGATAATGTCTCGTTCCTAGTATCTGGTAAAGAATTCTATACTGGAACCATTTAGTATAATTATCAGTTACAATGTGGAAACAAGCCTGGTATATATTGAACCAATGTGTTTTACTTAAAGATACAGATAGACTTCTATTCCATTTATCCTGACTCAAAGGGTCAGTTTTATATAAATCCTTAATATACTGTTGGTAAAAGACTCGGCTGGCTTTTACATGATTAAATAATATTCTAACATGTGCTGGAATATATGGTCTATGGAAATGGATAGGCTTTTCAAATTTTACTTTCTTTTTAAACTTCTGTATAAGAGACTTCACTCTGTAGTAGTCAAAATCCAACAAATCAATATTAAATAATTTTTGTAATTGGTCCTTGGTAAAGATTTCACCATCCTTGTCCAACACATCACCAACAACTTGTATACCATTTTTATGCCATTTTGGTAGAAATAGAAGCTCTTTCGATATTTGATTGTTATACCATATTGGAGAATAACCACATCTGATACTTTTTCAGGGGTATTTTTTCACCAAAAATGGATCCAGGATTGAAAAACAGTATTCCAAAACGGGTTGGTAATTTTTCGTAATTTCAAATCCAACCATTCTGGTCCCAACACAGTTAAATTTTCTAAGTTGCCTATATCTGTGGTCAATAGTGTAAACCAAGGTGAAGGATTACTTGTGGTCTCATTGATTATCTTTTTAAACCAGCTCAGTTTAAGTGATTTTTAGGGCTTTTTGGTTTTTATTCAGTTACAAATAATCATGTATTTCCATTTTTTACGTCAAGCACAGCAACCACCACCACCACCACCAGCACCACCAGCACCCATACAGAGACCTAGAAGAAGGCACAACATGTGGGTCAGGCCATGGCTACTGCAGAGAGAGGAGAGGGGGGCCTACCACAACATTATGGCTGATCTGTATGCCACAGACATTCCAGGATTCACCAACTACATGAGGATGACCCCAGAATTCTTTGAAATGATGAAGACCAGACTGGAACCACGTCTAGCCAGGCAGGCCACCAACTACAGAGCTCCTATCAGTGTTGGGGAGAAGTTAGCCCTCACCATCAGATATCTGGCCACTGGAGAGTCATACACATCATTATCCTGTCAGTTCAGGGTTGGCAGATCCACCATTTCCAAGTTTCTACCAGAGGTCTGCAGGGCCATCCAGGATGAGTTCACCAGAGAGTACCTCAAATGTCCTACAACTCCAGATGAGTGGAAAGAACTGGAAAGGGAATTCAGGATCAGGTGGAATGTTCCACATGCCCTGGGAGCCCTGGATGGAAAGCATGTGGCCCTGAAGAAACCCAAGAACTCTGGAGCCCTCTACCACAACTACAAGGGGTTCTTTTCCATTGTCATGTTGGCCTTGGCAGTACAAATTCAGATGGGTGGATGTGGGTACAGAAGGGTCTTGCTCAGATGCCCAGATATTTAATGCCTCTCAGCTGAAGAGGAGGATTGAAGATGGCAGGATAGGCTTCCCTGACCCAGCTCCTATAACACAGGGTGGTAGAGATGTCCCCTACTTCATTTTGGCAGATGATGCCTTTGCCCTGAAGACCTGGCTCATGAAACCCTATGGCAGAAGGCTGTTAACAAGGGAGGAAAGGATTGCCAACTACAGAATATCAAGGGGCAGGAGAGTTGTGGAGAACGCTTTTGGCATCCTTGTGTCAAGATTTAGAGTCATGAGGACCACCATTGAACTACCCCCAGAAACAGTTAGAGAAGTGGTCATGACCTGTGTGGTTCTGCACAATATACTCAGAAGCCAGTATCAAGGTCAACCTGCTGGTCAGCAGCCTGGGGGGGATGATGATGATGATAATGTGCCTGGTGATTGTGGATTGATTGGTGGTGCTGCTGGTGGTGGCCAAGACAGAAACCCTGCTAGAGAGGCCAAAAGACAGAGGGATTACCTGAAGGACTACTTCAATAATGAGGGAGCAGTGGCCTGGCAAGATGGCAGAATATAAGTCCTGTTGCAGTAAACAGTCCTTTTCAGGACTAACTATAACAGTCCTTTTCAGGACTACCAAATATTCCAAAAACAATTAATCAGCTATGTGGACAAACAGACAAATCCCATGCCAAGCATAACTTGTTGAGACGGACAAACAGACAAACCCCATGCCAAACATAACTTGTTGAGACGGACAAACAGACAAACCCCATGCCAAACATAACCTGTCGAGACGGACAAACAGACAAACCCCATGCCAAACATAACTTGTCGAGACGGACAAACAGACAAACCCCATGCCAAACATAACTTGTCGAGACGGACAAACAGACAAACCCCATGCCAAACATAACTTGTTCAGACAGACAAACAGACAAACCCCATGCCAAACATAACTTGTTCAGACAGACAAACAGACAAACACAACTTACTCACCCAACAAACAGACAAACCCACTGTTAAACAAAAGCGAAACACAAAGTGACACATAATATCCTAAATTGAATAATTATTTTATATATTTTCAAATCCACATCATAATTTAAACATTTTTCTTTTTTCATGGCTGGGAAACTTATTTGTAGCAGAAATTTTTTTATGGAAATATTCAATTTTAAATATTCATTTCTAATCACAAAAATTTGGAAAATATAACCATGGAACTAGTTTTGCTTTCAATAATGGGGGATTGTGTTTGCTAAATAGTTTGTCAGTTCGTTGGCATGGGTTCTATTTACTTTTGGGTTTGGGTGTTTGTTGGTTGGTGGTTACTGGGGTTGGGTTTTTTTGGGGTAGTTGGGTATTAGGTTTGGTACTGGGTTTGTTATTTGGGGGTTATGTTTGGTATTGGGTTTGTCTGTTTGTGGGTTGGTAAGTATGTAATTATGCCTTTTAACTCTAGGGAAGGTGCAAGTGTTGGACTTTTCAATTACAGATTTTAAACTATCCCATGGATTTTAATCTAAAAATGGGCTGATTAATGGCCATATTGGGAGTTACTTTTAATATTTTTTTTATGTGGCCTTTTTGGTTATGTGTAGTACCATGGGTTATTTGCTTCATGTTTGGGGTGGTGTAAGTGTTGGACTTTAATTTTTTTTTTCTTGTGATAAGTATTTGTACTGAACTTTTTTGTTTTGGGAGGGGAATTGGAAGAACACGTAGCTGAATAATTGTTTTTGGAAGATTTGGTGGCCCTGAAAAGGGCCTGGCAGGTCAAAGACCTGCCCTGACTGGATGGCTACTGAGGAGGCTGCTGCTGCTGTTGAGGCGGTGCTGAAGTGGTGATAGTAAAGAGCTGCTGCTGCGGTTGTTGCTGCTGCTGCTGCTGAGGCTGCTCGACGATCTGTGTTGATGTCAGATCTGGTAGCTGGCTTAAGATTCCACTCAGATTGTGTCTGCTCCCTTCGTCCTGTACAGTTAGGACAGATGTAGGGTTGCTGAAGCCAATGGGGCTTGGTGTATAGTACACAAAACTGCTGCTAGCTGCTGCTTGAGTGGAACTTGATGCCTGTGGAGTGGTTGTTGGCAGTAGGCCGACCCTCTGGGACTTCGTGGTAACAGTGGCTGATCTTCTGGGCAATGGCTGACGTCTGCGGTTACTCTTAATATTTTCGATATCTCTGAATATCTTGCCCTTTAATTCTTCAAATTCTTCTTGAGTCATCTTTTCGGCCTCTGATGCCACGTAGTCAAAGAAGGGCTGCCTGTCTGACTTCTGATGCAGAAAACCTGAGATAAGTGTCCTCATCTGCTCAAAGTGTTCGAGAATCTTGGAGTCTGTAGTTGAAACGGGTGTTGATGTAATGATAGACTGACTCCTCTCCCTCAGGACACTGGACTCGAGGTGTTCTGTGTCAGTAGTTGACCCACGTGATTCGTCCTGCTTGCTGGTATTTGGACTGGCCTCAAAACCTGAACTTCTATTGGCCCCCTTTCTTCTGATGTGGGTTTTAAGAAAACCCATCTGTTGGTAGACCCAGGACTGTCTCTTGGTCATCTCCCTCGGGGCTTGGCCAGATTGGAGCTTAGACAGCTTTCCATAACGGGTTCGCTGGGACTCAAACCACCTTCTCACATCAAAGGGCTGGAGCTTAAGTTCTGCAGATATTTCTGCCCAGAGAGCCTCTCTTCTGTTCCTGTCGTGGAAACGTGAATGTTCCTTGTCATACAGTTCAGGGTGCAGCTTGACGAATTCTACAATGGAAACTTCATCACTGTCTGTAAAAGTGGCACACACCCTGGCTCTCTTGGCTGAAGAATGGCACTCCGGATCTTCCTCACACCTCTCTTCTTCTTCTGCCACAGCTTCCCCAATAGCTGGATCTTCCTGAATCTCCTCCTCCTCTCTCCTCTCACTTCCTTCTTCTGTAATAACTTCACTCCTCTCCTCTACTTGACTTTCCTTCTCCCTCTCATCCATCTTTTTCCTTCCTCTCTTCCCTCCTTTCTCTTTTCTCATGATCCAGTCGACAAAATAATAAAAAAATAGTAAAATGTGTCTCCTAACTGTGAAATTTGCCTTAAGCTCAAGTATATAAAATGTAAAATAAAAATTGAAAACCCCTACAAATCAGTGACACACGTCTCTCAGTAGCCAAACAGTCAGTAACAATGACAAAGTGTGCGCGGTCGCTTATATAGTCCCAGACCTGCTCATTGCCTCGTTTTAATTTCCAACGCGCGGAAAACAGTCGGTTCTTAATCGGTTGTTAGTCCCAGGCCGCCTGGGGCGTCCTCAGGACGCCGCAGACTGAAAATGCGTGGTCCCAGGCGTCCTGGGGAGGCCGGTTTGGATCGGTTAGGGTCGGTTACCCTTAGTCGGTTCTTAGTCCCAGACCTTGATTTTTGGGTCGCAGGACACCGCAGACGGTCTGAGGCTTCCGGGGACTAATGAAACCGACTCACTTTCAGACGCATGAAATTCATACGCATCATATTTGAGTCTGGGATTAAGAACCGGCCGCCTGGGACTAAGCTACGGAGGTCTGGGACTAAGGGTCGCAGGACGCCTGGGACAACAACCGACTCTGTAAATTTGGGTCTGAGGAGGCCTGAGGACGCCTGGGACTGGACATTTTGTTGACGGCGGGAAATAGGAATCGGTTGTAGTCGTGTGAAATATCAAACATGTTTGATTTTTCACACGGCCTCAACCGACCACAACCGATCCTTACAGGAAGCCTGGGACTAAGCAAATATTTCAAACCGACCCCCCAAAACCCTTAATCGGGAGCCTTAGTCGTGTGGTGGAACACCCACATTACCAAAATAATCAGCACTGCCAAACACGTTTCTTTTCAGTGCATGTGTACTTTCATTCTCCTTTAAAATCTATGTATTTGCAATTGTTTTTGAATTTATCTGACAAAAAGAAAAATCTAAGGGACTTCTAACAAATCACAGATAGCCTTCAAACAATTTCACTTAAGTAAGTGCCTAAATACCCTCAATAATTTGACAATACTACAATAATTTGGTTAAGCATGATAATAGCCTAAAAGAATGTGTGAGCAAATGTAACATTTCTTCCACAACCTTAGTGTTAATAATCTCAATAATCCTATTTCTTTATCAAGAAGAGGGGTTTTTAAAAATAAAGTAACTGGGTTAATAGCATCCAGATTGTAGCCTTCATGAACAAAGATGCAAAAGAAGCCTATATAAATTATTTCAGCAAATATATTTTGACAGTGTGTATTCAAGCTATCAAAAATTAAAGAGATTGTTTTTTATTTTATAAATTTATAAATTTATTATTAAGCCTCTAAAATCCCCTTGTTAAAATTTCAATGATATTATAAAAAATTCAGATGTCTACAGTAAATCTAATTGTAATTGCCCTTATTCTGATCAATATCTTATATTTCTCCCCCTTTGTTATCTATAAAGTAAATTTAAGTCTTATTGCACAGTTAGTGTTTAGATATATATATGTACATATGTGAATTCTTATATGAGTAGCAAATTTAGACAATATGTCATTTGAATCGTTATTTTTTTCGGATCTTTATCTCTCCAAATATAGAAAGTGAATAATAAGCACTCAAGGTGATGTGATGAACCTGTATACACTTTTTAAAATGTTCCCATCAAATCACCATAAAATCACAGAAACAAAGTTTCTATCTATGTATGTTACACATGTATATCAAAACTAAAAACTCTGGAATATTTGCTAGTTTGTCTGTGCTGTATCTCAGAAACCGTAAGGTGGAGGAAGTTCATACTTGGCAGGGACATTGGGTGGGGGTTTGTAGGTGTGCAACCTCATGGTTTGACATTTATTAGATCTTTTACCTTGCTGCAGTGACCTTGAGTTTGAAATTCTTGTCCAAGCTATACCTCGGCAACTGTAAGGTATAGTAAGTTAATATGTGGTAGGGACATTGGTTGGGGGTTGTAGGTGTGCAATGTCATGGTCTAACCTTGATTGGCCTTTGACCTTGCCGCAGTGACCTTGACCTTTAAAATCTTGTCTGGGCTATGTATTGGAAACTGTAAGGTGTAGGAAGTTGATACTTGGTAGGGACATTGGTTAAGGAGTGTAGGTGTGCAATGTCATGGTCTGACCGTGATGTGATCTTTGACCTTGCTGTAGTGACCTTGACCTATGAAATTTGTCCATGCTATATCTCGGTAACTGTAAGTTGTAGGAAGTTTGGTAGGGACATTGGTTGGGCGTTGTAGGTGTGCAACATCATGGTCTAACCTTGATTTAACCTTTAACCTTGCCGTAGTGACTTTGACCTATAAAATCTTGTCCAGGCTATATCTCGGAAATTGTAAGGTGTAGGAAGTTGATACTTGGAAAGGACATTAGTTGGGGGTTGTAGGTGTGCAACGTCATGGTGTGAACTTGATTTGACCTTTGACCTTGCTGTAGTGACCTTGACCTATAAAATCTTGTCCAGGCTATATCTCAGAAACTCTAAGGTGTAGGAAGTTGATACTTGGTAGGAATATTGACTGGGGGCTGTAGGTGAGTATCATCATGGTGCAATCTTGAATTGACCTATGACCTAGTCTTAGTAACCTTGTGTTTGAAAATCTTGTTTGGGCTATTTATTGGATTCAGTACGGTGTAGAAGGTTGACACTTAGTAGGGACATTGGTTAACAGGTGTCGGTCTACATCATGGTGTGACCTTTAATCTTGGCTCTGCCAAAGTGTATTCACCTGCAAGATTTGAGACATGTTCTCCTTTGACAAAGATATTTTGATTGCTGCAACTGATTAGTTTATATACTCTTGTATAATTATTCTATTTCAATCGACAGCTATACTCCAATTAATAAAATTTGTAATTTTTAATTTACTGATTAATGCTGTCATCTTGCCTTTGAAATGTCTTCATTTAATACTCTATCTTTACATACATTTTCTTTCTTTTAGATGTTATTTTCTCCACTTAAACATTATTTGAAGCTTTATATAACTGACACTGCTCTGAAAGTATCCAGACCTTTGTAGACCAGACCCTTTCTTACGACTTCTATATTTCATGGTGTTGAAAATTATTTCCCCAGGCTGTAGGGTACGGGCATGTCTGATGCTATTTTGTCAAATATGGGATTAATCTTAATGATTGTGTGCAATGCATGTACATGTATAAGGAAGATAAATTTGCTCAAGCCTTTCAGCTATAAACATTTATAGATTAATTTCATTTTAATTTATAATCATGCTCAGTATTTGGCAGAACACTACTGTCAAATTTCTAGTTGAAAAAGACTGGAAACGCATTGCTGTAGGTAAAATGTGAAAAGTATATGTGAAACAAGGTTTTATTATCTCCTGCCTGCAGCCAAAGACCGTGGTCAGGCGATTATAAAACCCCCTCCATACCTGTGTGTGTCCGTCCATCCGTTGGTAATGTTTTTGCATAAACCTTATTATCTCATTTATTTATAAATATATCTTCATCAAATTAGCAAGGAATGTTTATGGCTATAAAAACCAGTCTCTGCAAAATTTTAGCCATATTTTGAAAAACAAAATGGCCGCCATATCTAATTGTTTGAAAATCATAAAGGTGTTTTTGAATCTTGAAGTATTCCAGCTAGCTTCATCAAATTGGCACAAAAGCTATATGGCTAGAAAAGCTAGCCTGATAGTAATTTTGGCCTAGTTCCAAAAACAAAATGGCCGCCATATCACCTTTAATGTCAAACGGGGTTATACTATTAAAAAGGCATTACATCTGCCCAAATATTAGTCCTAGAAGTTTGGAATGTGAAAACAACTTGTAGGAAGTCCTTTGACCCCTGCTTCAAGGTTAATTGGAGTCTTCACACTAAAACATCCTTATTTCTCCCTTATTATTGGTGCTATGGCTTCAGAATATAAAGACAGACCACCAAAAGTCCTGGCCTTTAAATGCTTTGCCTGAGAAAAATTTTGGCCTTATTTTGAAAAACAAATGGCCGCCATAGCCAATTATTTAAAAATCATTAAGGTGCTCTAAAACTTGAAAAATTGTAACTAGATTCAGCAAATATGCGCAAAATATATATGGCTAGGAAAGTTAGACTTATTGTAATTTGGCCTTGTTTCGGAAACAAAATTGTTGCCATATCACATGTTAAATGTTAAATGGCATTATCCTATTAAAAAGGCCTTATATCTCCCTTATCATTGCTACTAGAGGTTCCAAATGTGAAAACAACCTAAAGATAGTAAAGGCCTGAGACTATTTTCCAATTGCTGACTTTCACCTTTGACCCCTTCTTTAAAGTCAAGTTGGGTTAGCTTACTACAAAGACCTTATATCTCCTTTAGTTCTCCATTATTACCGATTCTAAGGTGGGAGATAACTGTTGCGGCAGTGGCCTTGTTTTATTTTGAGAGCTCATATCTTTTGACTGATCAAATTGATTTAGCACCTATTTGAAAAGGGAATTTTATTTGATTAGGACTGAATGTTTGCATTAAGTTTCCTTAGCCATTTAAATTAAATGAGCAACAAACATAAATTTCATCTTTTAATATATGGGGGTATTTTATGAAGGCTAACTGTTTGGTACAAAATTTAAAAAATATGGTATATATTTGAGCAATAATCAATGCTAGATTGAAGTATTAGCTGTATTATTTTCATGAAAGTATATCTGTTTTCAAATTAAAAATTAAATGTATTCAAGGTTATTACTATGAGATAATTTAGTAGCTCAGTTGGTAGATCATTTACCCACTAATTAGTTGGCCCTGATTCCAGTGTGGGTTTTACTCCCTAGTTGTAGAAGCCACTCTGCTTCCTTAAGCATGAAAATAAACTCAGAGTGCTTATGATGGGCTGAAGAGTTCCACCAATATATCTTAACTGATATATGTGGGTTGGTACCTAACCAACTCTTCGGCATGAGTTAACTCAGAGTACTCCAATGTCCTCCTATCAGGCAAATGGACAATGGATTATGATATTGAACATGGCAAGCAATAAGTATAGCTTTTACCAGTGTTGAATCATTTTTTTCAGTGGTTTCTCCAACTTGTAACCTGGTGTGTGATATAGAATCTCTGAGCTTCCAATGAAAAAAATTTATTCAAAATCAGCATGTTCTATAAACACTAATTAAACTTCTAACAGCTGTGTTGAATAATTTTTTCAGTGGTCTCTCCACTTTGTAACTTGGTGTGTTATGTAGGATCTGTGGTTAACCAATGAAAAAATTTATTCAAAACTAGCTTGTTCTGAAAACATTGATCAAACTTCTACAAGCCATGTTGAAAAAACTTTTTCAGTGGTCTCTCCAGTTTGTAACCTTGTGTGTGTTCTCAAAACACTGATCATATTTCTACCAACCAACATTATTAAGTTAAGCTATCAAAGTTTGACTAAATAACTATCTCAGATATTAAAAATGTTGCATCCACTAAATATTTAAAAAAAATTTTCACAACAGAGTTACAACACAGAATAATGCAAGTACATTCATTCTATGAGTGGGAATGAAACAGTGTGAAAATCATTCAAAATTTGAGACTTATTTCTAAATAACACACATCATCAAAATAAAGAGATAAATTAACTTAAAACTTAATTATACTCACCTGATGCCAAACATGACAAACCCATGCATACAAATAGGACACAAATTCTAATCCCAAACATTTTCAATGTTACAGAAAACTTAAATTATCAGTAGTACATCAAGCTAGCTAAACTATTACCATATATTTACTGGAGATATAACAAAATAGGAAGACTATATTCTGAGTTCAACAGTGCTTAAAATATATCAGTAAATGCAAAAATATGGAATATATATTTAGATTTTACCCAATTAACTTCCTTGTGTGTATTTATTGGTCCACTTCCAGCAGAAGAGCTATAATATAAAAAATCAATATGTTAAGTAAACTTAATTCAAAGTGTCAATGTTTGAGCTTGTACATAATGTAACTTTAAAAACTGGAAAGAAAATCTGAATAATGTGAGTCATATTTCACAAGCAAATAGTCTTTACAATGTCGAAATAAAACACTTCACTAAAGAAAGAGGGTGAAATATGATTAATATTTAAAACAAAATTATTACTTATACTTAGGTGTTGCTCAATGATCTAAGTATACATTTATATACTTCAATAATACATAACTTCCTTACTTAGTTAACTAACACCAAACTTTGCCAAAAGCTCAATGTTTGAGATTCTAAGTTGTAAATTTAACTGGAAAAATCTTAATAATCTCATTTCACCAGCAAATGAACTTGTAAACTTTTAACAGTTCATGAAACACTAACATAAAATGCAATACTAAAATATAAAATTCCTACTTAAATATAATACAATAGTTCAGGTTGGGTGTAATGTCATTTCATGTCTACGTTTCTAAGAAAGCAAATAGACAGCAAATAAATTAAACATGTCAGAAGTGGCAGATCTAGGGGGGGGGGGGGCGTGGAGGACGCACGGCCCCCCCTTTCAGAGTTTGAAACTTTAGTCATGGGCTTTTTGTCTATGTCAACACCCCCCTCCAATCCCCGACCCCAAGATCTGTCATATGTTTATTTATTCAGTTGACAGATCAAGAGGAACATGTCAGTTTATTGGCATAATGCTTCCACAACTTAAAAATACAATTTACTCATTCATATATATGTTGCAGTATATTCCTGAATGTATTCCTGGATGTGTTTGGGATTTCATGATATTACCAATTTGGTCAGTAAATTCTTGAACTTCCAAAAATATTTAACATTTTCATGAAATTCCTGTTACTGTTTTATGTTGTATATAATCAGGAATTTCGTGAAATTACTGAAATATAAATGATAATTTATTTGATCTCTTGTGTGAAACTCCCTCAACTTTGAAGACCCTGCAAAGTGGATACTGTAAATAAATAAATTTATATGGGTTTTATTAGCTTAATTTGACAACATGTAGAATTGTGGGGTGCATTTGGTGTTTTCTATTTTGGCTTGAAACTTCAGGATGTTCAGGTACAGTATACTACATATACTTTAAATTTTACGTTTTTGCTTTATCTCGTGTTCAATAGCCAGGGTCATATTGTAACAGGTAGTTTATGGGTGGAGGAACCAGTGGATACTAGTTGGTCAAGATTCTGCTCTGTGAACCAATGGCCATCAGCAACTAACTACCAACTTTCCAACAAAAGTTCCTGGACCGAGATTCAAACCAGTGATCTCAGAGGTTGAAGGTGAGAACCCTAACCACTACACCACTGAGCCCGCCTACACATCCTTTAAATGAGCTACTTGTTTTCGTTCCTCTCATACAAATCTCCCAAAAATCAGGGGCCGTATTCACAAAAGGGATCAAGCTCAACTTAAGCTGATTTTTGGCTCAAGTTAAGCTAAAAACTGGATCAGGATAAAGTTAGTATTCACAAAGAATTTGAGCTGATTTTTGGCTTAAATTTTGGCTTAACTTTGATTCAGCTAGGTTGGTGGATTAAGTTTTGGATCAAAGTTTGTAGCTTTATAATTAACTTAAATAGCAAACATATGAGAAATAAATCATTGGTTAATAATCTTCAATCCTTTATATTGTTAAATAATTAATTTTAATACTTTTTTCCTGTTTTAAGTGTGCTTATGTTGGTGTGTAAAATAGGTCATATTGTGCTGTTTTTTTCTGGATCAAAAGTGGTCGGAGCCTAAATTTTTGGATTAAATGTCAAATATTTAAAAATTCTTCATTGAAAAATATAATGAACCAAATTTGTATTAATGTATATTTTGTGGAAATTCAGGCATACAAAGGCTGTTTACAATGTATAAAAGTAATTAACTTGTGTGTTGCTATGTAAATTTTTTCAAAATTTTTGGCTCAGCTGATCTTTCCTTTGTGAATACAGATTTGAGCCAAAAATTAGTTGAGCCATTTTCCTTGATCCTGATCTGATCTTGAGCTGATTTTTCGCTCAGCTTGATCCATGTTTGTGAATACGGGCCCTGATCTCTATGAAATCAGACTTATCTTTCTTCGAGTTTCAGGGTTCAATATCTGATCAATGCTTATCAATATTAACACTATAAATTTCAGTTTATATACAAAGAGCCATCAAAATCAGTCTAGGAATAAAAATAAAATGTGTCAACTACTTATAATGAGTATGTATATGTAAATGGAACTATAGTGAATAAAACAAATTAAGTCTAATTAAGGGCTATCTCCATACTCATGGCACTGCTATAGTAAATGAGTGATATGGAAACGTCTATATTTAATTTAACATGAAATATAAGAGGTGTTTTTATGTATATGACATCCAGTGCAGCTATAATATGGAATATGGCGTCCGGCAAGGGTTTCAGTCCTTGGAGTGATTTCTTCCTCATTCCGTATACAAAAATCAATAAATCACGTCACTCTAGAGTAGAAACTGAGACAGCATTAGACGTTGGCTGGTGGTCGGCAGATTTTGCCGACGTTGGGCCGACTCTGGGCCAACATTGGCTTACTAACCACTACTCAGGTTAGATGTCTATGTTTTGCCGACGTTGGGCCAACAATGGGCCAACAGCGGATTTTATTCAAGATGGCAGCGAGCAATAATAAGGAATTTGGGGAAAAAATTATTTATTATGGTATGTTTAAAAATCATATTTCAGTGAGCCCACATATTTTTTCTGACCATTTAGCAATTTTACACATAGAAATTATATTCTCATTATAATTTCAAACTAAAAAAGTTGTTGGTGAACATTATCTGATTTGCTGATGCTATGCATAGAAAATAATGTTTACTGGTGACTTGCCGACGTTGACCCAACGTTCGCCCAACATTCAAAAAGCTGTTGGCCCAATGTCGGCAGCAAACATCGGACTGACAGATGTGCTGACATTGGGCCAATATCGGTCCATCAGCAGAATGCTATCTGGGAAGAATCTACATTGGCAATACCTCAACATTTAATCAGAAACTACACAAAATAATTGAGTGCAAATGATTAATTGGAAAAATAAAACTCAAATATTTTGTGATTTCTATATATATGTTGGTAAATCACTCTTGAAGTAAAATGGGCTTTTGTTGAGACCCTCTAAATCTGTTGGGGATTTTGCTGAAAATTGATATACACTTCATTATTTATAATAAATTTCCACTGTTTCGGAATAGCATCCTGCAATGAGTGTATACAGTCAAACCTGTACATGTGACCACTCTCGAAGAGAGACCACTTGCTAGTTGAGACCGCTTTTATTTCCCCAAAGGAACTTTAGATATAAAATATACCCTGAATAGAGACCACTCCCTAGTTGTGACCAGAGACCGCTAAAATCATTCCCAATGACCCACAAAAACCTCTATACAAGAAACCACACAATGGATACTGAAGACTAACATGGGCACTGACAATCAGTGGATGGGCCATATATGAATTGTTCCCATTGTCCATTTCCACATACATGTTCAATTAAAGCATCCATCTGTAATAATAAACACAGATATAAAATCTCTGCCTATTTTCTTTGATCATGAAAAAGAGGATTTCTATAATCCTTTCAAAGACAGTGTGACATATGAATAGCTGGGAAGGAAAAGGTGTGTGTGTAGATCAGTAAATTGTGGATGAATGGAAACTGAACTGGTTGATATTTACAATGTAGTCTGTGTAAAACAAGACAAGCAATCAGCTTTTAGTGGGTATTAAAATAAGAAAGTTAAGTATAATTAGTAATGGACTATTTTTTAATCCAAAATGTCTGTTGTTACATGTACTTATGCACATTTTACATTTTGTTAAATAATAATTTTAAACCAATTATCAGGATTCCACAAATAGCAAGTTTTACCACTATACTCTCATTTGCTTCATTGTGACTGATCTCTAACATGTCAAATACATTGTGGATTGCAAAGCTTAATGAATGGAGTGAGAAATTTAGTGGAAAAAGGAATTTATACAAAATTAGTGAAAACAGGAATTTATACAAAACCATCATATAAAGACCGACCCCTACGAAAGACCGTTTTTAGCATTTCCCTTGGGCGGTCTTTATACACAGGTTTGACTGTATTTATAATATTAATACTCCATTCCAGTCTTACAATTAACTCCTCAGCTGTGGTAATTTTTTCTCTTTATTTAAAAGGTCTACTATCTTTAGATTAAGTAAATCATTACCTAATCCTAAATCTTTAGGGTGAATTTATGAATCATTTATATTTACTTGACTGTTTCAGAAGATATATTCAGTCAAAATGTTTTGTAAGTCTTCAGGGGGATTTTTTTAAACTTTGAACCATGCCTGTAAAGCCTGGGGATGGACCTTGGAAATTGTGTAATTATTCAATACACTGTTAGATAGATTATGAATCAGGGGGCATTCCGTTAATTTGGTATCCTATATATAAATAGAAAAAGGTCATAAGTGAAAAGCATGCATTTCTGTTTTCCTATTTGCTATTTTTCTCCTTATCGACTGTACTTAAGTAATTTCTTAAAATGATAAAAACATGCAAACTAAAAATAAGATATGGGATAATATTCAAGAAAAAATGTACAAATTCCCTTTATTGTTTGCCACACATAACCAAAAACATTATTGAATTTCAGCTCATTCTTATTCAATTAGATCTAGGCAACTATATTAGGAAGATGGAAACTAGACATTATTTCCTTTTTCCTTTGTTTGCAAGAAATAAAAATAGGATTCACAGGGAACTAAATCAATAAGACACCTAAGGATTTGATTGGATGATTGAGGTGTCAATCAAATTAGGGAAGCCACAGATGGAGTGGGATGTTACTGGGGGGAAGGGGGAGGCTTCCACCTGGTGGTCAGTATTGGCACTTCAAAGACCTCTGACGTCATACTTTTTGATGATGTCACAATACAGTGTACTTTGAATTATGCTTTGACATTTGTACTCCTGTTTTCAACATGATTATGTCTAAAAAAAACAATTATATTCTAGTGAATATTAAATAAAATTTTATCTAACTCTAAGTAATGATAGTTCATGTTTTAATATGTGCATATTTATCAGCTATTGCAGTAAAGTTTCCTTTATTTTTGCATTTGGAGCTGCTTCACCGACAATTCTTGGTTTTGTGGACACTGTTTTACATTTTACCTCTGGGCCTCGGCTCTTTATCTTGACCTCTGAGCCCTTTGTGAGGTCACTAGGACTTTCCCCTTGTTTGGGTACTGGAAAATTATAAATACCAAGCCTCAATACCAATTCTTTGTATTATCAATAGCATATATGACGTCACAGGCCTTTGAAGTGGCAGGGGAGGGGAGGGAGTGTGGCTTGTTGGTGAACTTTTTGGCACCCAGATGCCCTGCCCACAGAGGCAAAGAAAGTCACCAATCAAAGGAAGTCTTTAATTGGCAAAAGTTTCAAGGTTTTCAGTCATGCACTTTAAACTTAAAGTACAGAAAGTGGGTACCTTACACTTATGTTTGTATTTTAAAAAATAAATCAGTAAAAGCAAAACTGAAATGTTTTTCATTATTATATTTAAAAACAAACAAATGAGAAAAATATACAAAGGCTTTTAAGAAAACAGAAAATGAAGCTTTACACTTATTTCATTGGTACTAAAACTTAAACAGAAAACCACAGAAAACCAGTTTCCAGAAGATAACCATAAAGATCAATAATGAGAAACACCTGTTATTTCCTTTTTCCTTTGGAAAGTTTGCAAAACACAAAAAGGAAAACGGTACAGTCAATAAGGAGAAAAATAGCAAATAGGAAAACAGAAATGCATGCTTTTCACTTATGACCTTTTTCTATGTATATATAGGATACCAAATTAACGGAATGCCCCCTGATTCTAAGATTTGGTCAGGCGTGTCTATCAATATACCTTCAGAGTTAATCACTGATTTCATATGTTTATTATCATAGTTTCGTTTTTTAAAATTCAGGAAATATTTTGACTTTTTTCCCCTTCTTCGGCAAAGTACACTTTTGATCTTAATATTGCACCATTAGTTTTTTTCTAATTGGATGGTCTCTTTTTACAATTCTCATATTCTGTAAACATGGTTTGGTTATTGGCTAGGTTGCATTTCTCTTCTAATTGTAAGAGCTTGTTCCATATTTCTTTCTCTCTTATTTCTGAATTTTGCTTTACGACTACATAAAAGCATAGTAAATCATAGTTGTTGTTCTAATTTTACATTTAATAAATTTGGAACAGTGAATAACTTTAATGTTGAAGTTATCCATACCATTTTGAAGGAAAATTATGTTATAATGGCCATTCAAGTTTTAAAAATCTTGGCTTTACCAGAAATTAGGTTTGAAAAATAATGACATTTTGGCAATGACAATACCTGTAGGTAAAATTTGGTATCTAAACATTGAAGTGATAAATATTATATTTGTGTCATTATGAAAGGACTTTATTGTAGTTTTTACTACTTTTATTCTTCTTTGAGAAAGTTTGGTTGTTCATTTTGCGAAACAAATCTGATAAGTTGTTGCGTATACCAGACGAAAGTAAAATGATAAATATAAAGCTAAATTTATCAATTTAAATATTTTTCTCTTATTTCTGGATAGATTTTAATGAAATAAAACCAGCATAAACATTGTTCAAACACCTTTCTGATGATGTTTGTGAGGGTTATTTTGTGTATAGGTAAACAAGTTTTGTAAATATTTTAAAAAGATGAACATGTGCTGATGCTCTCCATCTTATTGGAATTTGGTTGAAAATTGAAAATATTCAGCTAAGTAGCAATTTATGTCAGTACATATAAAAACACACTAACTGGATGCCTGATACTGAACCCGAATGCTGTATCCCAATGCTACATGTATGGAAATGGCCCTTTAAGCTTCTTTTAAAATGATAGAGATACTTACTGAAATCCATAATTCCGCAATCTGGCATGTAGCAACTTATCTGGAGCTGGTATTAATGACTTATTTTGTATTACCTGACTTATTTTGTATCAATTTTTGACTTATTTTATATTACTGACTTATTTTGTAGTAAAAGTGCTTTATTTTGTATTACTTGGCCAACTTATTTCATTTCAACAGAAAACAATTTTGACAAGATTTTTGGGTGATACAAAATAATTGATTATTGAAATGATGGGAGTAATGAGAATGTCAAGATAATCAAGGACAAGAAAAGTGAGCCAAGGAGGCATGAATTGGACCAAGAAAGGAACCCCTGGGGACCTCAAACAGGATGTGAGAGAGTGGTACCTACCTTGACAGAGTGTGTCCTTCCTGACAGGTAAGAATTCAACCAGCCAAATGCTAGTTCACTGATTCCATAGTAGGTATTGAGCCTGTCAAGGAGGATGGTGTGGTCAATGTTATTGAAAACGGTGGAGAGATCCAAGGGGGTAAGGGCTGTGACAGACCCTTTAGCCATGTTGAGAAGAAGATCTTTCTGAATATTTAAGGAGGGCACTTCGAGTAGAATGATGTTTTTCTATAAGGTGATTGGAAGGCAGTCACATAAGGCCAGCTTCATGAAGGTGAGTTTGGAGCTGGACTGCTAGTACCCTTTCAAGTATAAAATTAAGATTAGAAAGGGGCCTGTAAATTTTGAAAACTTTTTCCTCTGAGGATGATTTTTTTGAGGATTGGGGTAACATCAGCCCGGTTGAAGAGGTTAGGACACTTACTTTTTTCGAGTGAGGCATTGATTATTGAAGTGATGGGAGTGGTGAGAATGTCCAGATAATCAAGGACAATAAAAGTGGGCCAAGGGTTATGGTAGTATGATTTACTTGGAGAGTTCATAATGATTTTGGCAACTTGATCCTCAGTAACAGTGAACAAGATGAAAAAAATATGGAGGGAGGAGAGTCTGGGGTGATATGTTGTGAATTTGTGGAACTAGGAAAGGTAGAGCAGAGTTTTTCAATTTTTTCTGTGAAGAAATCCACAGATCTGTCAGCCAGAAGCTGAGGGGGATTTATTGTTGGGAGCAACTTGGCTGGTAGTCTATGTAACACATCGCCATAATTTTTGTGGGTTGTGATGATTTTTCCAAATTTTTGTTTAAAGGAATCCAGATTTGGCCTGCGTGCAGACTCTATTGTACTGATGAGCCTTCAACATGTATTGAAATCTATTGAAGGTAGATTTTTTCTGTGTAAGTAAGCAAACAAATGAAACTTTTAATTATTTTGATTATCAAATTTTTACCTATATACTGGCTTACTTTAAAATTTTAGCATACTTAACATGTGATCATAGATAATACTTATATTATAGTTTTTATTATTTAGTCAATGAACAAAAAAACAGATCTGGTAACAAAATAATTATACAAGTTAAGGAAAATGTTGACAAATCTTGATTACAATACATCATCTACCACTGTGGCCTAGTGGGTAAGACACATGGCTAGGAATACAGAGGACCTGGGTTTTCATTCCAGCTACAGGCAGAGACATAGTCTCTCATAAATCTTTTTATTGCGTCTTATCTCCAGAGATGTTGCTAAATGGATATCCCTGAAATACTATTTGTGTTAGAGGATTGTCAGTCATGAGAAAGTTTGTGTTGTACTGGCACAGTTGGCATGGGTCAAGGTGCACTTTGAGTCCTGTAGGCAATGAGATATTGTACTGATTATAAATATACAATACACCTGAGGTAAACCATATAATTAAAGAAATAAAGAGTGGAAACATACAGTACAAAACACAGTTGTAAGTTCAAAACATACTTTCATAAGGACTAAACATTAGCAATCATTTCACCTGCAAGTTAGCAAGGTTTCAAAAAATAGTCATTCTAAAGACAACATAAATACTTCACAGCAACATTAGAACGTGTTTATTACACCTTTTGGTTACCTAATTAGATATTACTTAAAGTTTTGATTTTCTTAAATGGTAGTGCCTGATAAAGTTTGTTTGACTTAGTCTTTTTTCTTTCAAGAGGAGTGACATAGAATTGCCTTATCCAACTTTAATGTGGACATTGGACAACAGGATCAGCATCTACTTCAAGGAAACTCAGTTGTGACACAAAAACAAAAAAAAATCTTTATTGTCCTTTACCCATTTTGTAGCTGAAGAAGTGCTTGTCACACATTTATATTTCACACATATTATATAATTATTCTTTTTATAAATCATTTTCTTAGGTACTTAAAATATTCTAGCTTTTGCTTTAATTAAACATTCATTCAAAGTGCAAATTACACTATGATGGTAATTTAGAATTAATGTTCAATTGATTTGATTCCATGTTTGAGAAAGTTTTTAATTTGGAAAAGTAAATATGTATCTGTATATTAAATATATGTTTTAATTTAGAATCAAAAATATAAGTTTTTGAGATAAATTTTGATAATCTTCAGCTCAAGCTGTCTTAATGTCATAAAGTGAAATTGTAGAGAGCAGGAGAAACTCTAGTGCTGAAAAATCATATTGCATGACATCAAAAAATATTAACTTTCTCACAGGTCAGGGACTTCTTGGTCCACACTTTGACCAAAGTGATTCAATAGACTGGCTTGCAGGTTGCCATCTCCAAAATATCAATTTCAGTTGCAGTCATTTGGAACAGGTTCCCAGGTTAATCACATAGTTTCTTATCTAACCAACAGGGTTGGGATGCAGTTTAGTTTCCTCCACCTCCTTTTCTGGCGAATCTCGGCACTGTGCGACTCCAACTTTTGGCAATTTTAAAGTCCCTGCCTCTCTTCCAACAGTCATTAAATATGGAAGCAGGCTGTAGGAGAACAATTCTTACCTCAAACATTTGTGCAATAAATAAATTTAACACTTATATCCATAATTTTATTCTCAACAATATATTTATTCCAAGTTCTGTAGTGTTCAATTTCCTTCATATAAATGCATATGTTACAACAAATATGCAAAGTCAGTAATTTTCAGTAAATACGCATGTTTACTGATGTGGTCAGTAAATATGCATATTCCCTGAAAATGTCAGTAAATACGGTTATTTTCTGATTTTGTGTCCAGTGAATGTGCATATTTACTAAAATCATCATGAATACTTAATATCTTAACTGGTTAAGTGTTATCTTCTATGTCTTCATATTTACAGTAATTTAAAACTTTAAATGGCTTTGTCATATTCAAAGTTTGATACTTGTTTACAATCCAGCACTGAGATAACTATTTTAATTAACATCACTTTGTAATTTCAAAAGCATTTGCATGTGATATGCTATAAAAACCTTACTATTTTTTCATTTAAAATAAATTGCAATGTAAATAGACAAGTTTATAAATTTAAATATCCAAATATTTATCATATTATGATGCTTTATGTCTAAGGAACAACAAGCAAGGTAATAAGATATATTTCTTGTTCAAGAACTGAATTTCACTGTAGTTTTAACAATGTATTTTAACAATGTATTTCACTTCCAAAGGTCACCAATAAAATTTAGATCTATAATTAGGGTTGAATAAAACTTCCCTTTAATGTTGTCCCTTCAATAGAGGAAGCCACACCATAACCATATTGCCATAAAAGAGATTAAGTCCCTCTGAAAGACTATGATGAAATGCATTTAGGGGCTAGCTGGCCTTTTCATTGTTTCTAACAACAATTCTTTGCCCAAGTAGCCAGTACCTACATTAAAGTCATAAATCTAACAAAAAATGGCAAAATATTAAGCATTGATTGAAATAAAATAAAGAAACCACTTACTAATAATCTCTGTTTAACAATAGATTCTTCAAGAACACATGCAGGCTTGTTTGGTGTAAATCATGTTGTCTTAAATGATAATGTAAAATTTCTGCTAAATAAAAGTACAGTGAAAATATGTTAAATTTATAAATTTAAATTAATTTCTTAAACTTTTATTTATTTCCAATAAAAATGCTTTTTATTTATAACTCACACATAAAATAGTGAAAAGTTAAATGATCTTTAATCATTTCTGGGGATGACATAGGTCCTTAGTAGCTGTGGGATTGAAAATAATAAAAGCTTAAATGAAATATCTACAGAAAGCATATATTTAAAGTTTTTGAAAATAAATACTTAAAAACCCAGTGCTATTTTACATATTACTCTAAAATGAAGTATGCTTGGTATGTTCTAATAATCATCATAATAGATTAAAATGTTCCAATATAATTCAAAGTTTGGTTTACCATTTAATATTATTTAGAGTAAAATGTTCCAATATAATGTACAGTTTGTTTTACCATTTAAGATTATATAGTTGCAACCAGTGAACAAGTTTCAGTTTACATATTTAGTGAAAATCAAACCAGTAAAAGTGAAACAACACCGGTCATAAATCAGTAAATATGCATATTTACTGAAAATTTTAGGGAATATGTGTATTTACTGACCAAATCAGTAAATAAGCATATTTACTGAAAATCTCAGCATATACACCTATTTACTGATTTTACATATTTACTGTGACATATATATTTAGATAATATTTCAATTGTTTCCTTCCATGTGTTATTGCATGTCTTAGTTACCACCAATACTTGGGGACCTGGCCCAACATGACCCTGGATGTTGAACAAGACGTAAAAAAAACTGCCAATATAACAGACACAATAACAATAAAACTAAGGTTGGTTAAACTTAAGTCCAAATCTCATTATTTAATTGCCTCTCAAAGAAATGTTGGATCAGTAATATACTCTGTATTTTGGTTTTAATATTTGTGGTAACACTATAATTTCTGATATTGAAGTAAAACTGCCACTTACCCTGCTTTATAACAGGACTTCTTATTTCACAACCAGTAGTTGTGTAGATGCTCTCTAAATACCTGGACTGTGTTATAAAACACAGCCCAGCCGCTCTTCAGTTGAATATTTGTGACAATTATCTGTGATAGATGTTGTCCGTTCACTTTCAAACCAAAGAGTGCCTACTTCCGGCACTTGCGTCTTTAAGCTGGTCCCCGATCTTCGGTGACTGCTAAACCCCGGATCCCAACCCCGGATCACCACATTCTCCTCTGTGGTGTTTTTTGGTTATCCTTTAGACGCTAAGGTTAGGCAATTATGAACTACTGTAGCCACCTCGATGGCTACTTAATAAAACATTTAAAGTTACCACAACTACTATAAGGAATTACTTTGGTTAAATATATCTAAGACTTTTTGGTTAAAACTATTTTCTACTGTTGTTATTTGCACATTTACATGTTCAAGGTTACATTCAATAGTCCATTAAATTTACTTTAATTAAAAATACTTTTTTTCCAAATTATTACTTTGTTACAGACATTTTTCTTTTTTGTTTATAATCTTGTGAATTTAATTTTACACATTTTGCCTTTACCTTTTGGTATGTCAGCTTGACATACCCTGAGAGCATTGGGTAGCTCTCCCCACACCTGAGTGCTAAGGAATGTCGGCGTAACGACAAACCCAGCAACTCTCCCCCTCCCCCTTCAATGTGAGAGGTTGTAGAATCGCCTGGCATTGTCCGAGGTGGCCTTGATGACATCTTCCACCTGCAGACCCTTCAAGTCGGCGATTCGCTGAGCAACACACAGAATGCCAAAGGGTGTGTTGAAGTCACAGATAGCATGCTCTGGTGCTGTTAGGTGTGGTGCGTCTGTTTCTAACAGAATTCTATCCAATGGCAGTTTCTTGATGACATCACTGACTTCGCGATGACGTTCCGGCCTTAGGATTAAAGCAGTAAAGCCGAACATTATACTTGGGAAACTCTGATGCCATTTTTCCATTTCCTTCACTGGTCCATTGAAACAATGCCTGTGTATTTTACATCTTTTCAGGTCGCAGCCTCGCAACTTGTTTTCCATTGTTTTTAAACACAGGTCACTCGCATCAGGAGAGTTGTTATAATCCCTGCAATGGATAACCAGAACTTTTGACCACAGTTTTGACGAACGAGAGAATATCCTCTAGAACGAGAGAATATCCTCTAGAAGTTTGGTCTGATACTCTATTAGGGTGCTGTGGCCGGAAGTACGCTCAATACCAATTTCTCCAATTGCTACGCATCTGGCTTCTTTTAGTATCTTGTCCTTGATGGCTCCCACACGGTGTTGATTGACATACTTCGCGTGTTTCGGATGTACGCCAAAGGCAAAACTGAGACGATGATCTCGTTTCAACATACGTAATTTGTCCCAGGTTGGAACCTCATCACAGAACACAGCGACGGCGGCTTCCAACTGAGAGGGTATATGAGGCATAGGGCCACGTATCATGATAGGATCCAAACGATCAAGCCCTGTTTTCCTCTGCAGCCTGTCCATATGGAAATGTGTGTCTATAAATGAAATTTTTTGGTGAGACCTCAGGTAAGCTAATTTATCGGCTCTGCGGTCTGCCTCCTTTTCATCATACGCGACACCAATCCTGTTTTGATTCAGGTTCATCTCCGTACTTATCTCACGAGCCCGTAATAGGACTGCTTTAAAGTCCATTTTCTTTCCTTGCCCTGTACTGGCACCAGTATCTGATGTTTTTTGACTGGGCTCACTTGAAGGTTTTGTTGATATCGGGGCGACATCACTAGCTGCAATATCCTTTTTACTGGGACGAGTTGGTGATTTAGTGGAGCTACTTGTGGGCTTTGCTGATGATTTCGAGACGATTTCATCAGTGTCCATTGGTTCCTCACCAGCAACACTAGAAGGTCCTGCTTCTTTGGTTGATGTTGTAGCCAAACTTTCATCTATTGAAGCCAATAGAGTGTCGTCATCTGGTACAACTATCACTTTTTCTGCCTCCTTAGTGCTAGAGTCCTCCTTCTGTGTCACTTTTCTACAGACTTTAGAAGTTTTCTCCGGCTCTTCAACTACATCGGTTGTCGTTGTCTCGGATGTTTGTTCAGTCTGTATACTGACTTGTAGAGTCGGCCTTGTAACCTCAAAATGTTCCTCACCAATGACATTGATGAGGCAAGCAGCAATCCTCCAGTGAAGTAAGGACTCAATGACATTAGGTGGATCTATATTTGGTGTTTTCCCAACTGATTCAGGGTGTCTCCACTGATGGAAATCCTGCATCATTTTGCGATCCTCCTCGGATTCATGAATGGTCATTCCCCTGGTATCCGGGTAGATATGATCCTTCAGAACCTTGTTCATTAATTCTCCATTATCACGGCATTTAAGTTGATCCCTCGCGACTTGAAGAAATTGTTCTAATGAGGCCATTCTTTGTGCTAGATCCATGTCTGTGCCTGCAAATCCTGCTGGCAAATGTGCTTGTATGACATGGCGTCTCATATGTGATTGTTCTTCTCTGCACGTCTTGATAGGACATTGCGGACGATGCTTCCTTTTCGGTGCAGGCTTTGGTGTTTCAGACGGATTTGGTCTCTTTTGAGCCTTTTTAACTTCGTCTTTCTGAACATTCGATTTATTCGAGTCCTTTTCATGTTTATGAGACGGTTTACTCGATGGTTTTGAGTATTGTTGATGTTTTTGGGCCTGTTTCCATCTATTAGACCTTTTCTTTGACCTGACTGTCTGCCAGGCATATTGATCTTTTTTGTGTTGTTCCTGACGTCTAGGAGGTGATACTGCCCTAGTTTGAGCAGGCCTGGTGGTACGTCTCAATTCAGCTTCCTCCTCTCTTACTCCATACACACTTTTTGCAGATGATGCTGTTGTAGGTTTAACAGGTTGGCTCACCATCTGAGCACTGGACGGAGTTATAGTAGCTCTGGTCACAGTTGATGTGCGCGCTGGGGGTGACAGGTGCGACACCCGCGGTACAACAAAACTGGCCGTCGTGTAACTTGTTGCTACAGAGCTAGAGCTTTGCGTCTGAGATTCAAACTCATCGCCAGGATTCCTTGGGAAGAGATTTCTTATGTCCCTAAGACACCTTTCCAATAGCAATGGCTGATCAAAGGGTTCTCTTCTGTTGTGTGACATGAAGACACGTTCACGAACCTGATCCGGTCGTAGCATGGGGTACATTTGCACCAATATCGACACTACTTGTTCGTCTTCAGTTGTAGATGTCGTGCGTGGTCGCTGAGGTGGCTGTGGCACCTGCGAGGAATACTCAGGCACACTTGACCTCACCGGAGATCCTGAAGTATGTCCGGTGTGCTGTGGACTCTGCCTGGTGCGATTTCCTTGCCACCTACCACTGGAACCCTGATTTCTGGATTCATGTCTGGTTCCCCATGGTCTGTCACGCTCTCTGTCATCATATCTGCGACGTCGAGGCCTTTCATGGTATCCATCATCATCCCTGTGACGTGGACGGTCAGTGTGAGGGCGGTCAAAGTCGTCACGACGCTGTCCCCCTCCTCTACGTCTGCCCCTCACATAGGCAGATCTGTCATATGGCATCTGAAATAACGACACAATTTTTTAATTCGAGAACATATTTATGAATAATACCCTTTATTTGATTCAAACATGCAGACATCTTAAATAGAATAATCAGCTAGATGTCTGGGTCTCTTCCTCTCACGGCCTGATCTGGTAGCCGGAAGAGCATCTGCTGAAGAAGAAACATTCTTATCTATGGATGCATTCTGATTAGTTGAACAGGGTAATAAACAAGTTTTAGTTTTGTTCTCTAATGCGTCGTTATCTTGACTAAAAGTTTGGTTAGACAAATTATTATTATTTTCATGACCAAATAATTGATCTAAATATAATGAATCAGATTCTGGATTTGTCTCACCCAATACAGCAGTACCCTCTGGATCACCTTGGTCCAAGAGTCGGCTTCTCTTTCGTCTCAGCCACAAAGGTATGTCCCTGTCTTCACATGGCTTCAACCTGTCATGGTGTAAAACATAACTTTTCTTTCTATCACATACCCTAAACAATACTGGAGATAAAACCTTTGTAACTAAGAACGGACCCTTCCACACTTGCTGTAGCTTAGGACTTTGACCAACCTTTTTAGCAGAATCCAACTTGTAAACTAGATCACCCACTTCGTATGTTTTCACCTTCAATCTGAGATCATAATCTTTCTTCTGTCGTAACTGGGAAGATAACAGGTTATCTCTGGCCAATTGATGAACTTGTTGCAAAATGTTCTTCAATCTGACAACATATTCAGAAGATGAAAGATTAGATGTTTCAATAGTTCCAATCATCAGATCAATGGGTAAAGTAATCTCGCGACCTAGCATCATCAAATTTGGTGTAAAACCGGTATTCCTGTTCACCGTTGAGCGAATAGCCCCAGCCAACTGCTGCAAATGTTCATCCCAGTTTTGCTGGTTCCCTTTCAGAAAACATCTGATAAGTTGTAATAAAGTTCTGTTGTATCGCTCAACTTGACCATTGGAACAGGGTCGGTATGGTGTGGTTCTGGTCTTGGCAATCTGAAGTAGCTCACAGACGGAAGCAAATAACTTCCCATCAAAGTTCTTGCCCTGGTCTGTATGTATCTCTATTGGACATCCAAATCTTGAAATAAATCCATCAACCATACATTTCGCTACTTCTTCAGCATTTTGGAGTGGTAAAGGATAACATTCTAGCCACTTGGTGAATTGATCAACCATCATAAGCACGTACTGGTTACCCCTGGTACTAGGAGTGAATGGACCAAGTATGTCAATGTGAACTCTTTCCAATGGCGACCCGACATGATATTGTCCTAAAGGTGCTTTTGGCTTCACAGACGCCCTCTTGTTCTTGTTGCAGGTGCTGCAAGATTTAACAAAAAGTTCAACATCCCTTGACAATCCGTACCAAATAAAAGATTTCTTGATACGTGCTACTGTCTTTGCAATCCCCATATGTCCAGTTAAAGGAAGATTGTGGTTCATGGACATCACTTCCTCTTTGAGACTTTCTGGCACTACAAACAACAGTTTATCACCAAGATCATCACTCCATCTGTAATACAAGAGTTCATTTTCATATACCAACTGGCTTCTGTGTAGATATAAGTATTTCACAGTTTGACTACTCAATGCAAGCTCTCTTTGTTCTGGCTCGACCTCTGTAGCAATCCAATTGATAATTTTCTGTAGACATCCATCTGAATCCTGTGCTTGATGCAACTGTTTTTTAGAATAACCTTCTAACCATACACTATTGGAACTAGATTCAGTTACTGTCTTCACAGCAAGTGGTACGACATAGTCTACATCCTCTTCAAACCGTGACCATTGATTGTGAGCTCTTGTACAGTACTTGCATCCTCCACATGGAAGTGTTTCCGGTTCTGATCCGGCTTTATAACAATCGCAAAACTGAACATCATCAGGAATTCTGGACATTCCGTCAGCATTCCCATGTTTAACTCCAGACCTATGCACAACCGTCATGTCAAATTGACTGAGTTCTTCTAACCATCTAGCCAATTGACCTTCCAGGTACTTGAAACGCAAAAGCCATGTTAGGCTGTTGTGATCTGTTCGGAGTAAGAACTTGCGACCTAACAAGTAATGTCGGAACTGTCTTGTGAACCTTACAACGGCTAAGAGTTCCTTTCGAGTGACGCAATACCGTCTCTGTTCAGGTGTAAGAACATAACTTCCATAACACACAACTCGTTCAACATCATCCTGTACTTGAGATAGGATGGCTCCAATGGCATGATTTGAGGCATCAGTGTCTAACACAAACATATCCGAAGCATTAGGATAACTAAGTATAGGAGCTGTGACCATTTCCTGTTTCAAAGTCTCGAACGCATCTTGATGTCTGGATTCCCAGGTAAAAGTTGCTCGACCTCCTGTCAGTTCATAAAGCACAGACGTCAGTTTGGTATAATCCTTAATATGCTCCCTGTGATAATTTATAAATCCGAGAAACTTCTCAACATCCTTCACGGATTTTGGAACTGGCCACTTGGTCACTTTCTCCACATTTTCTGGATTAATGGACACACCCTCTTCACTGACTATTCTTCCAAGGAATAAAGTCTTGCTATGAAACAAACTACACTTCTTGGGTTTGAGCTTGAGGTTATATTTCTTGAACCTAGCAAATGTGGTTCTCAGGTTTGACAGATGATCTTCAAAGTCTCTTCCTAAGATTATGACATCATCTAAAAATGCTAGTAACTTATCCCAAGTTAACCCACGTAACACAAATTGTATTACACGTTGAAATGTAGCTGGCGCATTGCATAACCCAAAAGCCATCCGTTTATGTTCAAATAAACCATGTTTGGTTATAAATGCAGTTTTATGCCTGTCTTTCTCATCAATTTCAATTTGCCAATAACCACTGGCCATGTCCAAGGTTGAGAAATACTTGTTTCCAGAAAGCTGATCGATACACTGAGAAATGGAAGGTAATGGGAACAGATCCTTTACGGTTCTGTCATTCAATTTTCTGAAATCGACACAATAACGGAGAGTTCCATCTTTCTTCCTGACCAAAACGGGTGCTGACGCCCAGTCCGAGGATGATTCCGTTATAATTCCTGTGTTTAACATCAACTCCAAGTTTTCCTCCTCTTCTTTCTCAAAACCTAAAGGGGTTCGACGCATAGCCTCCTTCACGGGACGTTCGTCACCTGTATTTATGGTGTGTTTGATTTCTGAAAAACATCCTAAATCATGGCTCCCTTTAGAGAAAGTATCTTGATATTCTAGTAACAAAGTTCTCAGTTTTCCAGCTTCCTGCGGTGTCAAAGACTTTATAGATCTCTGATAAAGACCTAGTAAGTGTTCTGGTAACTCATCTGAAGATACAGAATTCACGTCCCTGACAGTTGGCCAATCACTTTCACAATCATCCATGATGACATCACAAGTAACAGCATAGCCTAATACATGACCTTGACGTAAGACTATTTGACTGTCAGTATCATTCACAAGTTGAATCGGCACGGTAACATCAGAATTCACAAGAGTGTTTGGTAACAATAGTCCCTTGTTGTTCCCACTTGACACAATGACCATTTCCCCGATACTGGGAATTGAAGTGAAAGCTGTAGTCCTTAGTATACTCATAGGCGGCACACTAATTTTCTTAGCAAGTTTTACTTTGCATTTTTCAAAATGAACACCGTCTTCATTCCTCATTTCAGTAATTTCTGTGGACACTTTGTTAAGTCCAAAAATATTTTTATCAAAGTCCAAAATGGCACCAAAATGACATAAAAAGTCTATTCCAATAATTAATGGATCTTTAATTGATGCCACTAAAACGTTCCATTTCTGGCTTTGACTTCCAAAACAAATGTTAACTCCCTTTAACATCCATGCGTTCATGTTCATGTTTTTGGCAACACCAGTCAACTTGTATTTTTCTGACAAAGGTGGCTTTTCTTGCAATTTCCCATACACATCAAAACTCAATAAGCTAACTTCTGCGCCTGTATCTAGCAATGCCTTGGTTGGATATCCGTTCACTGAACATGGTATAATTGCGCTTAAATTCTGCTTATTAGCCTCACACATCTGTTGGCAAATGTGAATTGAACTGTCTTTGTGTTTATGAGAAACAGCGTTGATATGTAAGAGGGATGGATCGCTGTCGCCGCCACCCCCCCTTATCAGTTTAAAGGGGTCATCTTGGATTTATCAGAGTAACCACGAGGTGGTGTACTCTTGACATCTCTGAAACTACGACTGGGAGATTGTCCAGGTGAACTTGACCTATAGCTTCTTGATTGTTCATTTGACCTTGACCTCCAATTGGGATCGTCACTTCTACCAGTGTAATTATTCCTGCCTGGACTAAAATTACCTCTCCCTGGGCTGTTAGATCTATTTGGACTATAACCATATCTTGGTGGTTCTCTGCCATGTCCTTCTGGATCATCATATCGGTAATAATCACTTCGGTTATACTGTCCATCATGATTCCAATATCTGGAACCATTAGATCTAGGACTTCCCTGTGAATACCTCCTCCTTGGGCAATCACGTGAAAAATGTCCTCTCTCCCCACACTCATAACAAGCCATTTGATTAATACTGGGTTGTTGAGTCCTGTTTGGTGAACGATTCAGTCCACGAACCAAGTCACTCAATGTCTTTTCCAGTCGGTCTATCTTGTTCTCCATAGACTGTTGGTCAGCAAACTGAACCTTTGGCTTAACATCAGTACTTCTGGCTTGAGTTAACTGTCTAACTTTGGCACTTTCCGCAACACTTTCTTCAGAACTGTCTGAACTATCATGTAGCTGTTGCACCATCTTAGCAGACACTTTCTTGCCATATATTGCTCGCCTCATGTGCTGTTCCTGTTTGACGTACTTGAACGCCTCTTCTAGTGTTTTAGGAGACTTTGTACCAGCTGCTAAAGCGGAATGCTTATCACGGCAACCTTTCAGGAAAGCTTCAATGAACATAGCACAATTTAGTTCCTGCTGAGCTGTATCAGGATACGCGCTGATGATCATCTTCTGTAGGCGTGTCAAAAACCTTTCCAAGGGTTCATCTTCCCTTTGCTCCACCGCCAGAAGTTCCCATCTGATTGTACTTGGGACATCAGTTTTCTCAAAGTGAGCTTCAAACTTAGTCTTGATTTCATCAAAACTGCTTCTGACTTGTGCGGATAAGATGCTAAAGTACTCGGAAGCTTCTTTTCTCAAACACATGGAAAAAGCATCTATTTTGTTCGCTTCAGTCCACGGCATGTTTCTGGCATATGTTTCAAACTGTCCAATGAAACCTCTCCAGTATTCTCCTGTAAATGTTAGTTTAGGGACATCTAAGCTTCCTTGGCTTCGCACATTTCTAATTCTGGCTGCACTCATACTTCGGGAAGTAACTGCAGGTTCGTCAATAGCACTACTATCTGAACTAGGAGCACCATCACTACTCTCAAAACCAAAAGTTACATTGGTAGTTGTGATTGGACGCGATGTCCTCCTGTATGTTCTGTTCATAGCAGGTGGTTGATACAACTCCCTGTCACCTCTTATATATCTGGAATCGACTGTCTTTTCAGCAAACACTTTGTCATAGGCTGGGTCAATTCTTGGCATTGATGACATGTTGCTTTGCATCACTTTGGGATGAGGTGTTGTGTTTGGCTTTGCCTGAGTCACTGAGACTAGAGGTAACTCATATCCGGTCCACTCTAAGTCCTTCTGCCATCCCGATGGTAAGGTAAATTCCACCCCATGTTTATGCTTCATCTCAGCAACACCACCGGTAATATGATTGCAGACCTGTTTGACCTGTTCACGAAGTATATCTTCTTCAACTGTATGTTTTTGATCAATGGCCTGAGTCATTTTTGCAACCATTTCAGATCGGTTTCCCTGCATCTGTTGTACACGCTTTATCTGGATTTCCTTCTCCTGCAGATAACGCTCTACAACGGAGTCACGTTCAGCCTTCAGGTTAGACAACTCCTGTAAGGATTTGTTTAGATCATCTTGAAGAGACCTATAATCGGGATCCTGAAGTTCTTGTGCTTCGACACCTGATGGTCTGGTGTTTACTTGAGCTTTAAGGTGATCAACATCCAGTTTCAGAACACCAACATCTTGCTTGAGGTACACCAGATCTTTATTTATAGGTTGTTGTTGGACTTCCATTTTACGATTAAGGTCCACCACCTTCTGGTCCGTTGATTGAATGCGCAATGTCATGTCACTCAATTCATCTTGGAGTCCTGTGATCTGCTTGGTTTTGTTTTGCACATCACCTTTAACCTTTTCAATGTCGGAGGTTAATTCTGTTTGCACTCCTCGAATGCTATCACCCAGATCGTGAACTTCAGTTTGAGTTGATGTGATATGTTGATGAAGTTCCAAGTTAAAAAGATTGACTTTCTCATCAGTCATCTGAATACTCTTCTTAACCTCACCCAAGTTCTGCTGCATGGAAACTTGGTTTGAGTCACATTTGGACCTGACCCGTTTGACTTCATCATCAGTGGATTTTATGGATGACGAAACGACACCCACATCTTTCTTCATAGTGGACATCTTTTGTGTGACATCCTGACTCACACCCTTGACTTCACCATCAAGTTTCCCAACATCCACTTGTACACATGACAGACTGTCTTCTACCTTCTGAACACGCAAAGTCACATCACTCATGTTCTGCTCTTCAGCATTCATTTTACTTTCTAGCTGACAGACTTGCTCTTTAGTGGAATCAATTCTACTCTGGACTTCCTCTTGATTCTTATCAACTTTCTGTTCCAATTCCACTACCATACTTTCCACCACATCACATTTTTCTGCAACTGGCTTTATGGCTTCATCACACTTGGTTTGTAATCCGCCAAGTATTTTGTTCATGAAATCGGACATCTTGTTGTCCAGGAAATCTGTCATTCTGTCATCAATGGATTTTGTCGTTGTTTTCATTTCATCCAATGACTTCACTGTATTGTCCAGTCTGTGTGACATCTGATCCAAACGAGATTCAACAGTCAGTGGCAACGCAACTTCCTGTTGTGGATCAACTTCCACCTTTGGCGAAAACTTTGACATCTGGACTTGACCATCACATGGCGCGACATCTTGTCCTGAGCTGACATCACCATCACTGAACTTGATGATCCCTGTGGAAACAATGTCCTGCTTGACACTATCAGGAATCTCGACTTCCGCAAACTGGTCGGCTGTCATAACACCCCCGCATCTTGATCGGGCGGATAAAATAGCTTCTGCTCTGACGTCACCAATTCCATGGATCGTCTTCAGCACTTCAGCTGTAACAGTTTCGATGTGGAACTGCTTTGCTTCAGCCATCTTGTTTTTTATTATTTCATATCTTTCCCCAAATTTTGAACAAAGACAAAAAATATTTTTTTTATTTCTGTTTTATTTCATCTGATTTATTTATTACATACAATGCAACATAATAAGATGAATTTCATTTTACTGACAATAAATTTTCTTATTACACAAATGCAACTTGATAAAATAAGTCAGTTATTTTTCAAAACTTAATTTTCAAATTCAGTTACAAAATTATAACTTTATTCAAAAAATGATAATTAAGCAATAATAATTACATCTGACTGCAACCAAAATGCCTAAAAATTTTATAGTCAAGATTAAGTAAACAAAATTGTAATAATGCAACTTGTATACTTAACTAGTCATTGATCAGCTGACTGCTTATCCCTGCCTGCGAACTGGGACCTGTAAACTTGTCAACCGCCACCACATGCAACTTGACTATTTAATCAGAATTTTTTATTTTCACAAGATTTGATGCACGAATAAGCTGATTTCAATTTTTCATGCAAATCAATTTCTAAATTCACTCAGCAATAAACACTGATTGATCTTACTTATATATTAGTATGTACTGAATCACAGTACGATTTTATGCAATATGCAAAATATTCAATAATAATAATTTTCAATATAGTTTCAATACAAAATCTATACCGTTCAAAATAAATTCAATATCGACAGCTCAGAAATTACACAATAGTAATGTAATTGAACTATGACCAATCTGTCGTCACAGTTACTATTTATTTTAATGTTACTTTTCAATAAAATACTGTCGACCAATTACTGTACTAGTTACTGACAGTATCGAAAATATTTAAATGAACTAGAAATGTCACAGTCGACAAACTAGCTGCAAAAAATTAATTCAAGAAATGAACCAAATTACTGATTCACTTTAATTCAATAATTCACACACACGGTATGAATAAAAAATTAATTCACACAGTAGCTATATGTGTGACAGTGAGAAATGTCAAAATCGACACTAATTCTATTTTTTTTTTTTTCAAAGGACCCGAACTACCAATAACAGTAATTCAGAATAAATTCAATTACAAATAGTTCACACTATATCAGCATGAATATGAATTACAATAACAACAGTAAGTATTCCAATATCACTCACTGTAAATATTTTTTTCAATTATTTTCCAAAAAATTCACACCAAAGTATGAATAAAATAATCAGTAAGTATGAATTTAAATAATAACTCACTGTATTTCCATCAAATATCACACATATAATAAATATCTGCTACTGACAGAGTTGATGAACAGAGTTTTACCACTATTTAAAACTACCAAATCACGGTAATTTAATGTGTGAATTTACCGCAAATCACGGTAATTTAATATGTGGAAATAACGCTAAATAAATCAGTTAAATATATTTCCAACTACTATCAACTCTGTTACATAATATTTTGACAAGTGACACTATGGCTACCAGTGTAAATAGGTCACAAATCCGCGCCAATTTACTTCTGGTACCAATGAAGTAAAACTGCCACTTACCCTGCTTTATAACAGGACTTCTTATTTCACAACCAGTAGTTGTGTAGATGCTCTCTAAATACCTGGACTGTGTTATAAAACACAGCCCAGCCGCTCTTCAGTTGAATATTTGTGACAATTATCTGTGATAGATGTTGTCCGTTCACTTTCAAACCAAAGAGTGCCTACTTCCGGCACTCGCGTCTTTAAGCTGGTCCCCGATCTTCGGTGACTGCTAAACCCCGGATCCCAACCCCGGATCACCACAATATTTAGATTAAAGGTGATATACTGTAGTATAGTTACAATGTAGTAAAATTAATATATGGACATAAGCAAGAAAACACATTGGAAAAAATAGATTATTAGTCGGTCCATCTAATTCCCTACATTTCAAGAAAGTTTCAAAGTATCACACAAAAATTATTGTAAATTATGAAAATGATCATCATAATATATGAATATATTCATCTTTATTGGATACTGCATTATTTAATAAATCAAATATATTTTATAATCGATCATAGTTGATTCATGGAAAATGAGAAAAACAATCGAAAATTCTAATTTCTGTTTATGAACTGTTTAATAAATTCTGGTTTGAAATAGTAGAAATTTTAATGTGACATTAATTTCAAGCATTTTAAGAGATAAATATGAATGATAAAAATTTGAAGTTTTTTGTTGCTATGTCAAGAAAAATGACAGTGAAATAGTAATTCTAAAATTTACTTTAACATCATAAAAGAGCTGACCACTGGTGAAAATCAAGTCCTGCTGAAACTTGAATTGATCAAAGGACTGATCAAGAAATGAAACACATTTAAAGTTTCGATTACTTAAAAATATCTACTAGTGCATAAATATACCAAATTGATAAGAGTTTGATTTTAAGGTATAACACTTTTGAATATGTAGATTTTACTGGATGTAACCTATTTTTTGCTTGATTCTGTACTCAACATGAGCACTAATGCCCCTGTTCCACCATACGACTAAGGCGTCCCATTAAGGTATTTTTGGAATCAGTTTCCTAAAAGTGTTGAGTCCTAGACAGTCTGATTGGATCTGTTGAAAAACATGATTTTCATGACTGTAAAGCCCCCTTCTCATGTACCATTGGTGAGGCATATCATTCATGTGATGCATTTTATCTAAGGATAAGTGCTGTTTTGAAATGAAAAAAAAACTTTGTTACCACAAATAAACATCCCAAAGACTACTTTTGTGAGGTGTTCTGTCCAATTATACTTAATTTACAGTCATTTCAAATTCTCAAGTGGAGAAAAGTTTATGACGGCCATATTTAAGTCCTCTTTACAATTTTTTTTTGCCCACTACCTACAAGATTTACAGTTAATTCTACTGAAATAGCTGCTTTGAGAAATCTGCTAATTCTAAGATCAAAGACTTCTGTTGACAAAAATTAAGACCAAAGTCTTAAAATAAAATCTAAGTCTGGGCTTAAGCCCCTTTGTGAAATTTGCCAAAGAGTTTAGACTGGGTCTCTTTGAACCTAAAATTGCTCAGGAAAAAGTAATGGTGCAATGGATCATCACTAGATCCAGAATAGAATATTGAATTGACAACTCATTGTCATCCTGGGGTGCGGCCTCTCTTGTACTGGCTGCAGCTGAGACCACAAACTGGAACCAAAGTTGGAATAATGGTTTTCAAACCCGAAATATTAATTGATTGATTCGTTTGACATTGCTTTAAAAACTATTGTGTGCATCATATTGTTATGGTCACTGGGCAAGCACGGTAGCAGTTACTGGTAGCTTATAAGTTGTAACAGGAAAAGACAAAAATTTTAACTTAATAAATTTATTTAACAATTAAAAATAATGATTACAGTCAACTGGTATGCTCTCAACAGTGCACACAATGATACAATAATGAAAACCAATCTGACCTGACCACTGTAACTGTAAGTTTGTCCACTGTATCCAGCAATCTGTCCTGTGATCTGTCCTGTGGTCTGTCCTATGATCTGTCCAATGTTCACTAACACACAGATATCTGTATCCTGTGATCTGTTCAATGTTTAATAACACAAAATGTCCTTATCCTGTTATCCTTTTGATATCCAATCACACAAAATGTCTGTTTTTGATAAATGTGAGAGAGAGTGACATTCAAATAGTCAGCACAACTGTACTGTCTGCTCCAAGATATGGACAATGTCGAAAATGCAGTAAATCCACTCTCTGGTAGAATCATACACTGTATATACAATAAGTATTATCCAAAGTACAGCAAATCTATCAAGATACTGTAGAAAGTTCACCCCAGCAAAAGTTCAGCAGCAGTTAATATTTGACTTGAATATCAATTCTAAGACACAATACCCTTCCCTGTAGCCAGCAAATACTAAGTTCATGTGTGGTCAGATGTACAGTCCTTATATAAATTACAGATTTATACAGCAATTATATTCCTTACAAAATTCTAGAACATAACAGCTGTCACCAGAGGCAGTGAGGAAGTTCTAGAACCTACAAGTAGTTTATATGGATTCCCCAAATCTATTAATAGCATCAATGGGGTTAGCCTAGAGGGATACCCCCAGTCTATAAATAGATCTATAAACAAATAAGCTAAATATTTTAGTTTTTTATTGTTTCAATCCTGACTCTATCTTTATTTATTCATGAATGGTTCATGAGCTAAATGTACCAAAGTATTTGCTTCATTGTGTCACTAGGATCTTCGTTCACCATGGTTGGTGTCATCATTTTCAGAATCACACACCTAGGAACAGTATTGCAAAAGCACTACAATTAGTTCAAGATTCTTAGAAATATGCGTCTTATTTTAAGGTGACTTTGAACTCTAAGCAATGACAAAACATATTGAATTCAATGTATTTTTTACTTTTAAGTAGCATCAATATTTTGAAAGACACAATTCAAATTTATCATGTGACTATCTCTGGTACAAAAATTGTCTTATTTTATAGTGATCTTAAACTTAACATAAAAGAAAAAAACAATGAATTTAAGTTTTTTTATGCTTTCCATAGAGTATATCAATAATAGCTTGTTATATTTCATTCAAATATTCACCTTTGGAGAAGTGTGTATGATTAAGGTGACCGTAAACTCCCAGTAATAACAAAATTATACTCATTTATGTTTTCAATTTTTTGGACAGTATCCCAAATGGATTGCAATTGATTACAAGCATAGCAACTTCTGGACAAAAGAATCCCCTGACGAGAAATTAGATGACAACATGACCTAAAATATAAGTTTGCAAACATTGACTTAAGGGTTCAGGGAAATTCTTATGTGTTTTGATGATATTTAAGTGAGAGTTTTTATTGAAATTAAAGGATGGTTAAACATGTGATTTAATGTTACAACATTTTAATGATTATGTTCACTGCATTGGCTGTTGGACATAATTTGATGTCCAATGTACTGTGTTTGCTTGTATCTGATTAATATTGGGAATATTTGACAACTACTGTTACCCTGGCAATACTACTTTTCTAACTGGTAACTTTACGGTTGCTCTGCATTCCAAAAATCTGCACAAATTTTAAAATTACAGACTATGTTTATCCCAAGTGGATCTGGAGTTTAGAGCAACATGTGGAAAGAAGTGTTTCCTCTTTTTTATAAACTTACAATTTTTGGGTGACCAAAACCCCTGCACACTAATCAAAAACAATCTTCAGGATATTTTTAGGGCAATTGTGCCAACAGAAGCACTTTTCATATTTTGGGATTTGTAATGTTTTGTGTACTTCACATTTTCAGGATATGTGTTGTCAGCAGTTGACATGGGAACACGCTTCCTATTTTAACTTGGAATTTTGACCCTATAGTCTAACCCCTTGTATGGATATTTACCAAATTATCAGAATATCACTCACTGAATCTGAATTGGAGTCAACATTTTGCAACCCGCCCCCAAAGTCAAATGAAGGCAGCCAATTCACAACTTAATTCTTTATTGTTGGTCCCATGGGTTTGGGATGTGAAACCAACCTACATAAAATAATTGGATTGGAATCTTTTGATGTTGTCAGATTTGACCCTTGGCTCCCTCCTGCAGAGTCCAATTAGTGTAGCCTACCTTAAAAGTATTTATAATTCCATTATTTGGGGTCCTAGAGGCTGTGAAAACAACCTGTATTACATCATAAGCTTGAAATGATTTGAAACTGCCTGATTTGAATTTTAACCCCTTTTTCAAGGTTAAATTATGGTAGCCAATTTTATAAATGATCATGACTCCTTTGTATTGGTTCTAGATGCCTGGGATGTTTAATCAATCTATAAGAAATCTTGTGTTGGGAATCTTTTGATATGTTCAGATTTGACGACCTCAACCCTTACGCAACCTCAAACAAATATGGCCTTTTATTGGCCCTACAGTTTTGTGATGTTAATCAACCTATACACAAAAAACTGGGGAAACCATCAAGTCCTTCAATGTAATACAAAGATAACCAGCATTGAAAGTGATTATAAGTCCTTTTATATTGGTCCTACAAGCATCGGACTGTATATGCATACTGGGACTGTGATGTCCATCAACAAGCAATTGGCACGTTATAGTCTAAATTAGAATGGGGGTGTAAATGCTCATAAAGGTGTGCTCTAATTTAATGTGGCCTAAAGGTCACACTAGTAATAAAATTTTAATGGACTTGATCTGTTTCCATTCTAAACAAGTACACAAAAACTATTTGCTTGATTGTTTTTGGATGCGGATATCACTTGTCTTAAACAAATGTTCCATATTAATATGAAATGAAAATCTCAGATTTATACTGAATTTTAAGGGGTTTAGTTTCTAGGGTGTAATGTATGTACCAAATTCTATGTACTGGTTTATTCTGTCCTTCCAAATACCTGCCATAATATAACTGAAAAGATACTTATCGTGATGGAAAAAAACACGTAATGAAAAAATAGTTTCCAGAAGGTGTTTCCACAAAAGCTCCACTACAAATTTGCAATGTGCTTGTAAAGGTGTGCTCTATATTAATGTGATCCTATGATCCTCTTTTTAACAGAATTATAAAATCTTCTCAGATATCATTTCACAGGCGGCTCAAGAGCATATGGTAGATTTTGCTGTCATTAAATTGAGAAACCATTTGCCCATCAGTGGCTGTTAGTCACATGTTCGGCAAATATTTACATTAGGAACCCCTATGGTGAGCAATAATAGGGGATTTGGGGAAACATATCTGGGAAATTTTTAACAGAGTGTATCTGATAATGAGATATCAATTTTTAACTCACTATTTATTTAGACATAAACATAATATATTTTCAATGTAAATATACACCAGAAAAGTTGCTATTGAACATTCTATAATTTTATCAGTGTAATGTATATTATCGTCTATTTTTATGAATATTGGGTTTGTGGATGCAGCTGATCATAAGGATGGGCCCTAGTTTGAGGTGAACTTAAACACCAGTGATAATATCTGTTTATTTCCATTGGCATTTATTGACATTATGTCAAATAATGTGTGGTGGATTCTCCATGTTTTTATAAATGTGTGACATCCTGGAGAGGACCTTCAAGGTTTGTAACCTTAATTTCCACATTATTAGAGAATAAATTTAATTGCAGGTTTGCTGGCCCACAAAAGGGAGACAATGGAGAACTCTCATTTCCCAAATAAATTGAGGAGGTACACAAGACCACGAGGAACCATCTTGCATATAATATACCTTATATAGACATATAGCAAGCATCTTAATACTAGGTAACAATAATGATGCATAACAATATTGCTGA
Organism: Sabellastarte sp. h YS-2021; assembly: GCA_964017235.1. NCBI lineage: Eukaryota > Metazoa > Annelida > Polychaeta > Sabellida > Sabellidae > Sabellastarte > Sabellastarte sp. h YS-2021. Next base: position 114,446,827 of record OZ024933.1, read on the forward strand.
CATACAACAATAGCTTGATAAGTAAAATATTAATTACCATCTCCCACATACGGAAGACCAAAGTCAAAGCTTCCCATTCAACAGCCAGGGTCATTGGGACAGGCTATCAGCATTGGCACTTGTATGAGTCGAACCCACACAGAGGTGACTACTTGTGATTAGATGCCAAACTTGATAACCACTAGGCCACTGAGGACCCAAATAGTGAAAGGGCAATGGTATTGAAATTAACGGCCGACGATAGGAGCTGTCATAAGTTTGACTCCTTCCTTCTGTCTGTAGACATAACATCTATTATGTTTAAATTTTGTGGCCCAGTGTTACACACCCATTCCTTCAAATAAATTATGATATTTAGAATGGTATCATTATAGCGCTTCTGCTAAATTTTATATATTTATTCCATGCATAAATGATAGAGAAATTTAAGTTAAATAATAAATTTTTTTTTATTTTCACATTCAGCATATGCCATTATTGCATCATACATAGAGAGCTATAGCAGTATAGCTCTGCATATAGGGTGTTGGACTTGTAATCCCAAAGTGTACAATTGTGAGTCTGCCTCCAGTCCAGACGCATGTGCTTTTTGTAATTATTTTTTCATTAATTTTTTTCCATGTGAACCAAAGGGGGAAATTTTAAATCACAGCACGTTATATTATTTCTCTCTGAAAACTTGAACTAAAACGGGTTCTCCATCATGACAGTGCAATAACTGCCCACCCCAGTTCAAACCCAGGTAATTCGCTAGAGTTTTTTATTTTACCTATTATTATTATTAGTAGGAGTATTATTCTGGTGCTATTGCAACAGCTTTTTGTTTGTCCTTCACCAAATAACTTTTGTTTCTGTAAAAACTGCAGCAAACACAAAAGTTTGTTCACATCAAGTGAGACATTTGCCATTGGGTGCATCTTGTATATGTTTCTTTTTCTGACTGTACTTGTGCATAATTTGAAAACTGTAAATGTAAAAATTAACACTGTAAATGTAAAAATTAAGAACTTAACCATAAAAACCACTGCAAAACTTAGAAAGTAAAATGGCTTAGGCTTATACAATAGAAAGAGAGTAAAATTATATTATGTGTTTTCATTGCATCAATAGATCTGAAAGATTATATTGCTCTTCTTTTCACTTTTGAGCTTCGAGCTCTTCTTTTCTTTGCTGAGCCTTGAGTCTTTAAATCTTAACTCTCTTTCAATTTCTAATTGCCTGATCTCATATTGCCCAGAAGGGTCCCTTTTTAGAGACTTATACACTTGTAAACAACTATCAGGTAAAACGTCTTCATCAACTAACTGTTCAACAATGAGCCTTTTAAATTCATATTTACGTGTTGACCTTTTCACCCCCAACTCTAGCTCTTGTGCTATTTTCATTAACATATCTTTTTAAAGGTTTCTAGAACCTCCATAGATGGTGACTGTAAAATTCTTTAGCACTAGCCATTCTGAGAACTTTTGACTGTAACAAATTGTTAAATAAGATGAATTTTGAAACTATTAACTGAATGGTTGAATTAAATGGTTGGATTCCGAATGAACCCCCAATTTTCCTGTTACTGTCACGGGCTAGTGCGGTAGCAATTACCAGTTACCTTTAAGTTGTGACAGGAAAAGACAAAAGTTCAGCTTAAGTTTATTTAACAATTAAAAATAATGAATATTGTCAACTCTCTCAATAGTACATACAATGATACAACAATAAAACCAATCTGACCTACCTACAATCCGCCAATGTAACTAACAGTTAAGTTCGTCCACTGTATCCAGCAGTCTGTCCTGTGATCTGTCCGGTGTCCACTAATACAGATATCTGTATCCTGTGATCCGTTAAATATCCGATAACATGAAACATTCTGATCCTGTGTTCCTTTCAATGTGTAATCACACAAAATATCTGTTTTCAGATATTCAGAGAGTTCAAACAACTATGCTGTCCACTCCAAAATATGGACAATGTCCGGAATGCAGTAAATCCACTCTCTGGTAGATACACACACTATATTTAGAGGTAATAATGTCCAGATACAGCGAATCCACTCTCTGGTATATCAATGCACAATATCCAAAGTACAGCAAATTTATCCAGACACTGCAGCCTGTTCACTCCAGCAAGAATTCACAACATAGCGCTTATAAGATATTTAAAATTTTTAGTGCAAAAACACTAATGTGTCATACTGCACTATAAAAAGATTAACTACTATAAATAAATTAACTAACATTCACAAACATATATATGCAAATAATTAAAAACTGGCAAAAATACCAAACAAAAACAAGATTATACAAAATGACTAGAATAAACAATGTAAAAAACCCACAATCAACAATACATAAACAACAAACAAAATAAAGTGTAAAAAACAAAGCATAGATCAATATCACAGAACAACATTACCCAAGACTAGATTTTACAGAATAAATTAATATGAAGGACAAAACACAAAATAATTTAATTAAAACTTTTTAAATAATTTATAATATTACAGGCATTTTCAATGAATAACTTTTTCATTGTATCTATATTTCTATGACATTTCATTATAGTGTCACGCAGATCGATACAGTCTAATAAAATATGTTTGACTGTATCAGGACAATGGCATGGAATGCATCAGGGTTATCTCTTTACCTTTTACATAGGGCTTATAAGACACAAATAACTTTCCTCAAAGCAAGCCAGATAAAAAATAATCTATGGTCATGCTTACAATGTTTATATATACCTTAAGAAATGGCTAGAATCTTGTAGAATTTAATATTAAAACAAATGTGTCACCAAATCTCTAGAAACTACTGGTAGTTGTGTTTCCACAGATCTATTAATAGAATCACTGAGGTTAGCCTAGAGGGATTCCCGTCAGCCTGTAAATAGATCAGTAATATGAATAATAATAAACATTAATACCACATAATGTAAAAATTTAGTAACTCAGTTACCTTATATGGTAATATATAGATAAGGCTTAGATTAAGCAATTCACTAGGACAGTGCCCATATATGTAACATCCTCTGCCTGCCATACCAGACCAACTTTCTGATCCAGCAATTCAACAGGAGCCTTCATAGAGACCTTCTCCATAATCTCTATGGTTGGCTCCTCAAGCCTCAACCAACAGAGTCCCGGGCTTCTCTGGTCAAGTGACAGGATGAATTGAGGCTCATCAAGACGCTCAACCACAGCAGGCTGTAAAGCAAAGTGGTCCATTTTTGTACGATGGTGCAAATCGAAGTGGACTTTAAGGTGTCATCTATAAAACAAATAGCTGGTTTCATTCTCTAACTGTTCCAGGAAAGGAAACTTCAGCCATCCAGCATAGATGGTTACAGAACTGCCATAGCTGATAGTGTTGGCAATTCCACAATTGAAATAAGTAAGGGTGAGAACTTTATTTGGCTATTGGACTCCCGTTGTATTGGTCCTAGATATTCCAGGTATTCTCACTTATGCCAAGTAGAAGGGTACCCTTCTCCATGCTTCTCCATTAAATTTTATAAGTTAATTTCTTATCTGACAGATGGGGGGAGTTCCACTCTCCGACCCAGCAAATCTACCTTTCTGGGGTTCATAAGGGGACACTGGCCAAGTGGCAAGTGTGGGAGGCACCAGCCCATAGTGATTGTCCGGAACACGAAGGACAGTTCTGTCGGAGGACACAGAGGGGACAGAAGGGTTTGGGTCAGTTACTTTGATCAATTACAATTACTTCTTTAGTTATCAGTGAGCAATTACAAATACAATTACAATTACTATAGATTGAGAAAAATCAATTACAAATGCAACTAGACCTACACATCAGAAAACCGATGCAAATTTGTATCCACCAGACACACAACTCAATAAAGTCAGTGAACCATTGTTTGACCTTGAAGGAGGATAACAAGGTCAAATCTATCAGAAGATTCCCAGCACATGATTTCCTACAGGTTGGTTTCACTTTGTAAACCTCTAGGGCCAATAATAAGCAAGTTATAAGCGCTTCTAAGTTTGACTGTCCTCGTTTGACCTTGAATGAGGGTCCCAAGGTCAATCAGATCACATCAGAAGATTCCCAGCTCATGATATACTATAAGTTGGCTTCACATTGCAAGCCTCACGGACCAATAATAAGCGAGTTATAAGCACTTTTAAGTTTGGCTATCCTTATTTGACCTTGAGGGAGTGGTCCAGGGTCAAATCTGACCACATCAGAAGATTCCCAGTCCATGATTCCCTATAAGTTTGTTTGACATTGCAAGCCTCCGTGACCAATAATAAGAGAGTTATAAGCATTTTAAGTTTGGCTGTCCTCGTTTGACCTTGAAGGAGGGGTCTAAGGTCAAATGTGACCAGATCAGAAGATTCACAGCCCATGATTTCCTACAATATTTTCAGAAAGAGGCTAATTTCAGTCCCAGAGAAGCTTGGCCCCCAATGAAGATATCCTGCAGATTTGGTGAATTTGGAAAAATCTCTCTGCGCGTGGCGGCGGCATAGCGAATGCTAATCCAAAGTAACCAGTGGATACAACTACTTTCAGTCAACTACAACTATAATTACAAGAAGGTGAAAAGTTCAGCTAAACTTTAATTAAAAAAAGTGTATCAGATATATGTTATTGTGGTTAACATAAGTAAGATAGTAAAACATTTAAAAAAAACTTTTAGTTTTATGTGGCTTTCTGATATTCTTTTATTTATGTATTTTCTTAGTGACTGTACCTTATGTAAACTTAGATTTTTCGTTAATTTGTGAAAAAAAATAAAACAAAAAACTATCAATATATGTATGTATTAATTTTAAATCTGGTTATTGTTAGGTAAGTCAATTAAATGTACACAGTGTAATGAAGTGGCCTGTCTGGTCCGTCAGGGGTGCTTTTTGTTTCCATCTAGGTTTGACTGATCACCGATGCTGCCGTCATGGTCTCCCTTGAATAACTTCTTGGGCTTTCTAATTTTTCTTTCTTTCCAATCTTTCTTTAAAACTATAGGGGCGGGATATTTTGGGGATATTTTGAGGAGACTCTAAACTTAATTAATGTAACCTTAAGCATTTTTCAAAAACACCCTGTCATTGTGTTTCTGAAAAACCTACACATACCAGTGGTATGAAATTTATCGGGTACATTCTAGCCCTAAATCTGCATGTTGGAAAGCATTTTATGATCAATCGAACCATAGATGCCTGAATGGTCAATTTCATTAATAATCTGTCCTTTGTATCTATACACAGTCAGGATTTCAGCGTTTTGTTGGAATAGCTTTTTCAGCTTCTTTTTGATAATATTTCATAGGTAGTATAGCCATGGCCATCTTGAAGTTAAAATGAGGATTTTCAGGACCCAACTGAGCTTAAGGAATATTTTTATGACATATTCACTTACAGTTCCTGCTTTTAAGAGACTTTGGCCATCTTAACAAATTAAATACATAGTTTTTGGTCCCACCTCATTTATTTTAAGACTTTTCCAAAACCCCACCTGGCACATATATACTTAAAACAAGATTTATGTTATCTGGCAAAGCTATCCTCCTAGTGTTTATGAAGTTATGGCATCTGAAAAGAAAAAAATGAGGTATTTAGAATGCACCAATGTGGTTATTAACATATTGCAGCTGATCAGTGTTCATATAACATAAATTCTTAATTTTAAGCACATGAAAACAATCCCACATTCTTCTGATTCCATTCTTGTGGAATTGTGGGGATATAAGTTTTCCTATTTGGAAAAAAAGCTTTAATTAATTTATCATTTTGTTTTGCAGAAGGAGTTGTTGATCTAGCTACTTATTCACATAGATTATGTAAAATGTTCAAATGTATAGACTTGACTTCTTTCTGAATCTAAGATGATTAAGCCTTGTGTAAAAACCTTGATGTTTCATGATATTCACATATAGAGTCATGCGTGAATGAAAAATTTTAACAGTAGCATCTGAAAGCATGACTGTGTATTCTTTTTACAATGGAACAATAAAGGATTTTAAAAGGAATTTTAAGCATATTTATCTTATAAAACATAAACTAGCAATGAATTTTCACAGGCATAAAATGTTTCAAAGATATACAACATATAAATGTCCCTATCTATAATCAATTAGAGTTTACTACAGTATATCATTTTAAAATCTAGGATTAAATATCTCCTAGAAAAAATTTACGTTCTTAAATTTACAGCTATGATTTCTCTTCAGCTGACCTATAGCAAAAATGATATACTCTTTTCGAAAAATATACTACTTTACAAAATAACATTAAACATATTCTGCTTAGAGTCTCATACCGCAACTACTTAGTCTCATACCACAACTACTACAGCTTTAATAACAAGGTTTCCATCCAGACTACTTCATTTTTGTTAACATAAACTTTTTTTTAGTTTCATATACACATTATTTCAAATCTATGTTAGTTGGGATCTGCAATATATAAATAGATGCATATTTTACAGACACTAACTTTGAAATATGCAGGTACTGTTAACTTGATATTGGATTTGCATGAGTGTCAAATGACAACCCCATGATGAGGGTGAAACCCCCATTAAATGTTTCCTTTGTTTCTGATAGATACACCGATCACCACATAACTGACCAAGGCCCAACTTTGCAGTGACACTAATTTCCCCACGATCCCTAATGACATAAGTGACACTAATCCCATAACAATTCCCCATGTATAATGGATTATATCTATATTATGTCCATGAAGATACACATATATACTAAGTTCACATACTCAAAGCAGTCCTTCTTGTTTACATTTGCTAATAAGACTTGATATAAGTATTAAATATGAATGTTGAGATGACTTTACATCACAGTTATATAGGTTAAATGATGAAGGAAAAATAAAATGATTTACACTGCTGAATAAAGAAGCTTAAATTCAGAATGCTGAGTAAAATATCCATGTAATTGAATTTTAAAATGTTCTAAGGCAATACTAATTGTAATGATAAAAATGGAAAGCATTTTGGTGAAAAGTAATTACCGCAGTTTTAAATCTAAAACAAACATCAAAGGCTAAAGAGATGCCTTTTGTAAAGTGCATTTTATACTTTTATAAATACAGAAAACTTCTAAAGCAGTTTTGGACAGTAATTGTACTAAAATAACTTATTTTTTGTACAAGACAAAGTTTATACATTCACAAAAGTATTCATTACAATTGTGGGCAAACATTCTACCCCGTAAAATTTGCTGTGAGCAAAGGTCTCTTTGGACATTGGTCTGTGTGGGCAAAGGTCCTGTGGGCAAACATCCCAGATTCCTTTTATCTCCCTCATTATTGCTCTTTGGGCTTTAAACCTTCTTTTGTAGTCAGACTTTTTCTTCAGGTCTTGTTTCTCCTTAGTTTAGTGTTTTACTTATTGCACACACAAGGCTACAGCACAGAAGACTACATACAAAAGACAAGGGAGGTGTGTAGCAGAGTCATTAAGTATAAATAAAAAATTGAGAAGACAAGATCATTATCAAATATCTGCCACTGTGACCTAGCGGGTAACACACTTATCTGGGAACTCAGAGTACATGGGTTCAAACCCAGGTACAGGCAGATACATAGTGGCTCAGATGACCACTTAAAATGGTGGTCCTCTGTCATTGTGTCCTATTCGCAGTGGCTGGCTAAAGAATCTCAGGGCCTTGATAAATGGTCATCCTTAAGCCTTTATCTTCCAGTTAGGGCAATGTCAGTTACTTGTGAGTAGGGGCTGTACATGTGCAGTCAGATGGGTTAATTAGCTTTGAGTACTGTAGTATATGGAGATATTGCGCTGAGTATAAATACACAATACAATCATTGTCACAGTGGCACCATTTTTTGTGGTTAGATTCATTTAAATTTGTGCTTTTTTGCACTAACTAGCCTGATGAGAGTTTTGTCTCTGATGCTGTTTGTTGCATGTAAATTGGATCTTGTATTTTGTTTACTCTGTGACTGATTATAAGTGGTAAAAAACACTGGCTTACTTTGGAAAAAGCACCATATTATTATCATAGTGATAATAGTTCCCATTCATAAGTTGTCAAAAAAATTGTTCAACGAATGCAAACATTTTCGTGATTGTCTCTAAATGATAAAGATAAATGCTGAAAGATAAAGAGTATTTATGTAGAAACTCGCACAGAATCTCTTGGGCTGGAGTGTTTGCTTAATATTGTAGGAAAAAGTAACATCACCCTAAAGTTACAGAAATGTTCTTCAAGTGGAAATGTGTAAACTCTTCCTATCTTGTTCCGAAAACTGAGATAAACAATGAAGCGACTGATGTTACTGTTATGGAAGGACAGTCTGTGTCTAATTTTAAAAGAGATGATCTAGTCTTCCAAGAACAACAGTGTTCTTGAGTTACAGACCTGACAGAATATGACAGAAAGAGTGGCATCTCCATGGGAGAACTGAGTGGATACACTATCAGTCATGAAACTTATGATACTATGCCTTCATCACAATTGTTGCCTCCTGATGCAGAACAAACAAGAGCACTCAGAGAGCGCAGACCTCCGCTAAGGCAGCTTAGTCCCCAATGCTGTGTAGTAGTGGGTGCTCCGAATCACTCCCAGAATTTAATCACTAGTTCCTGTACCAATTTCTCACATATCCTGAAAAATTCATCGAAATCCCTCCAGTTTTCGAGCTATCTTTCTTTGAAAATTAAAGTGCTTGGATCCAGAAGATCCAGACAGTGATCTGAATCACTCCCGAAATCTAATCACTTCTTCCTTTTACCATTTCGGACATATCCTGAAAATTTTATCAAAATCCATCCATAAGTTTTTGAGTTATCTTGTTTAAAAACAGACAGACAGACGGACAGATAGTGAAGGTAACAATACAGAATTCTATATCAAAGAAGAACGAGACTGCATCACCCAAAAGTAAACAAATACATCAAGTGTGACAAATATTTTAACACATTAATAGATTTACAAAGCAGACGATGGTCTCACAAGCTGATATAAAGCACTTTACTTGTTTATTGTGTGGTAATACTGGGCAAAACAGCTTCACACAGTGTGACAAAACCCTTTATGAAGTCTTTTAAGCCTGAGGGACACCCGTTGATTCACAAAGTTGATAACATACAGCTGCTCAAAATATGACAAATCATTTCTAAATCTTTCTGACCTATTGCATCACAAGTTGATTCATTCCAGAGAAAGACCTCATAAATGTACAGAATGTGACAAATCATTCAGGAGTTTAAGCCACCTAAAGCATCACACGTCAGTTCACACTGGGGATAAACTGCACAACTGCTCAAAATGTGACAAGTCTTTGAGGCAGTTGTACAACATTAAGGTTCACACAATGATTCATACTGGAGAAAAACTATACAGCTGCACAGAATGTGACATATGTTTTGGGCAGTTTCACATGTTGAATCACATTGAAGGAAAAAGAAGACACAGCTGCTCAAGTTGTGAAAATTATTCAGCTATTTGTCCAGACTAAAGAGACATATGTGGAGTCACACTAAAACATTCAGCTGCTGAAATTGTGAGAAACCATTTGTGACTTTGTCGACCTATGGAAGCACCTGTTAACTCACACTTCAGAAAAAAACACATAGCTGCAAAGAATAGAACATTTTCAGCAGTTGTATACAGAGAGATATGTCAGTCCCAAGGGTGGTGAATGGAGAAGGTAGTAGGCCAATCTGAGGTCAAGTATGCATTGAAAACTCCGCATTGCGGAAATAAATTTTTTATTTAAACAATTTACATTAGTATGTTAATACTGTTAATGTACATCAAATACTACACCTACATAACCAAGTGTGCTGGACTAAGATGCTTTATAAATAAAATTACTTGTATGATACTATTAAAATGTAAAACTTACACATCTAGTCATAGGACACTATACATTGACATTAAAAGTATTTTAACTTTGCATGAGCACATAATAACAATCTTTACAGAGTACATAATCTATGCTGTACAACTGCACCCATTCATAATATATTAACATGAATAAGAGCCATATATTTGATAAAATCTAAACTTTAAACTACTAACTTGTGAACTAAGTATGCTGTCAAACAGACCGTATCATATTACTGTAAAAGTTACTATGACTAAAACAACAATTTAATAATTGACCATGACATCATTAAGATGGAGAAGGTGAATGTTGCACACCATTAACCTTTAGTTACCAACCAGTGGAGCAATTCAGTACAACAGACTGGTAAACCACTTGCATTTTTCATTGTAACACTGCAATATGTGACAACAAAGTGGAGCAATTCAGTACAAAAGACTGGTAAACCACATGAAACTAATACTGGTAAAACCACTTACATGTGATAACAAAAGTGGAGCAATACAGTACAAAAGACTGGTAAACCACTTGAAACTACTATAATTACAAGTTGCTTTTAAAGAACTACCTACTGATTTAATAAAGTGGAGTAAACCATTGTACAATGTTGGTAAACCACAAGGAGATGATGACATAAAATGAAAATACCACCAAATACCAAGTAAGTAGTGTAGTAGTCTAGGAAAATAGACGTTGAAAAGAGGATGCAACTGAAGCTGTATGCAATGGATCAGCTACTATGTAAGCGTTTACTGCATCACTGGTCCACGTGCCATGTCTCTTGATAGCCTGAAGATCCACATTATTGTTAAAAGCCAATGTAGCCCCAGATCTTCTGAATGTGTGAAATGAGAAGTGATGTGAATTTAAATTGGTTAAAGTTAAGATTTTGTTGAGATGAGATCTAATCTGGGGTTGAACTATAGGCCCTGATGGGCCTAGAAATAGAGGGGAATTGTGTTTAGCCGGAAACTGAAGTAGCATGGCACGAAGAGCTGCAATTGGACATAATCTGGAGCCAGGCAACTCTGGCAATATAACATAAGTCCCTTGTTTAGAGGATTGCAGGGTTTTTGACCATTTTACCATGACAATTAAAATTTTTTTGTGAAATAAGATATCGCCTCTGCAGAGATGTTTGGTGATCTTAAACTCTAATTTGGAAGATGGAGCTAAGTTTGAGATTCTGAAGAACCCAAAAAGGCGAACAAATATATGGTTTTAAAAATGGAAGACAGAGGCATAACTTCACAAGCTAATATGATCTTTTCCAACATGCTAACATCAAAAATACTTTTCTGAATTGCAGGTCGTCTGACAGACACCTCAACTGCTCTGAGCATATGCTTGAGTCTAGGGTGATCAAAAACTGCTACATTGAGATTGAACCACTTAAATAAAGTCTTGATTGCTGATATATAATTGTTAACAAAAGCTGGCTTCAGTCCACTAAACACCAGAAATTCGACAAAGGTGAGCCAAATAGAGATGTCAGGAGCCAGGAAATCCACAGCTATGAATTCACAAAAGGCTAAATAGGTGAGGAACATGGATATGTAGGCAGACCAAGTTTTCGGTCTGAAGGCCTCCTGCAGCCTGATGTTCACTTTCTGAGCTAAAATCCCCCTGACAGAAGAGGTGTCTGTAAAGACATTAGGTACACTTAAGGATAATACAATGCTACACCGACATGATACTTATATATATGGGTTCAAGTAAAATTCTTGTTCAGTCACTTTATGCCATTGAGGTTTTTCAATATACATGCTTAATTTTCCTTTCTGGGAGAGGGTGCCCTCCCATCTCGACAAAAGATCTGCTATTGTGTTTTTCTTGCCTGCGATATGAACCACCTTGAGACATATGTCATGTACCGATGTGAGAAGCCATATGTTACGTATCATACTGGCCATGGCCTGATCTCTGGTGTAACCGGAATTGCATATGTTTACTACTGCCATATTATCTGTTTTCAGAATAACTTTTTGATGTGACCAGTCAAAACCCCATAGTCTGAGAGCAACAATGATATTTATCATTTCGAAGTGAGTAATTGGCCAGTCGACATTATTTTTTAACCCTGAGGGAAGGGTGGCTGCATAGATGTGATTTTTCCAGACCCCCCAACCCCTTGCAAACATGCATCTATGGCCAATGTCTCTGCATTGTCTAAGTCAGTGTGGACATATTTGGCCGTACCATTGAACTTGGGGAGAAAGGTATTAAACCAATTGAGATCTCTTCTTATGGAATCAGTGACTGGTATTTGATTTTCATTGTTAGCCTTTCTGAAGCCTTCAAGTAGCATGTTAACGAAAAAACTGATGGGTTTTACACACTTTGCAGTGAACATAAGAGAACCAATAATGGACTGTAATTCTCTTTTATTCAGATAATTTTTCTTGTAAGCAGAGTTACACTTGCCCAGGGTTTCTGTAAGTTTTTTGTCAGGTACTGCCACAGTGCATGCGATGGTATCTACAATGACTCCAACGCAATTTCCCCTTGTGCTGGGAGGTTCTAATTTTGAATTGCTAATGGGGAATCCCAACTTTTGAAGTAAGTTAAGGAGAAAGGAGTAAGCCTTGTGAACTGTACTAACTGGGCCAATTCTCATCAGATCGTCCACATAGTTAAAGATAGTAAAATCTTGTTGTTTCATAACATGTCTGAAGTAATCGGATAGGCGAGTACAGGCCATACTTCCGGCTCTGTGACCAAAAGGACAGAAAACGACCGAATAATAGGAGTCCCCCCATTTTAGACAAAGTAAATTGTAATCCATTGGATCTATCCGCAGTTGGCGAAATGCTCGAGATAAATCTATTTTATATAGATATGCACCTTGTCCCAGGCTAGCTAGAGCTTCTGTTATGTTGTCAATGGTGGTGTATTGCAGCTTATATACTGTATTTAAGTATACATTGGGAGGTGTGAAATTGTTTATGGAAGCCCCTTTGGGCCAGCTCAAATCAATAATTATTCATCTAGTCTCACTATCTGCTTTCTCTCTGGACATAAATGGTGAAACATGGGTTTCATTACCATATGGTGGATGTTTATATGGACCATAGATAGCCTGATGGTTTTTTTCTGTTTCTATATATGTGGTAACATGGTCGGGGAATTTTACTGCTGAATTATGATTCTCACCTGTATATGTAACTTGTGTTCAAGATCATGAGGGAAATCTAGAGGGAATCCAAATTTTATAAAGTATGGAAGTTGGTAATCCCAATGACCTTTACACAATTCTTCAAAAAGTGTGAAGTTTATTTTTGAGGGGAGTTGTATCTTTGCTCCCTCAAAGTTAGGTTTCCCTGTGGCACGTACAGTGTTGTGCACTGTTACTGGGTCAAATTCTTCATATGACAAGATCTTATTTGGTTTCAAACTTTGACCAATTTTTAGGCGTCTTAAATTGGTAATTGGAAGAAAACCAAAAACATTTTCTTGTTGAACACAAGTCTTAAGATCTGCACACTTGTCATTCAGGTCGTGTATATTAACTTTGTTCATTACAGTCTTACCTTTGCCTTCAAGTACTGCCCTAACTATGCTGACTGTGTCTCTGACATTAGTGCTACTACATGAGCTGTTGTTACTACATTCATTTGTATTTACGCCTACTACCAGGCTACTTTCTGCAATTTCAATATCAGTTTTTATATTGTCTCGAACCTTGTTACATGTGTTATCTACCATGACACCACCATTCAAGGGTTCATTATCTTTATTGACATCTTGTAGAGGTGCGAATCTGTTGCTTAGTGACAACCAATTTGCTTTGATTTTGTTATAGTTGGCAGTCGCACTGCCCCGACTGCATTTTTTTGGGTCTTTATTGCGTGCTTTTACAGAGTTGTGAATCTTATTTCTGTGAAAGACGCGAGTTCGAACCCATACATTCTTGGGTGAATATTTTTTTCTGTCGAAAGTGAGAGGATTTGCTTTGTATCCTGTGCGAGCGCATAGAAGATGACAAATTTTTTCTTTGCCAAATTTTTTGATATTTGAATGATAGAAAATGCGTGATACAATTCTGGTTTGTTTGACAGCGTTTAGATGTTTTTTGAAGCATCTTTGCTTGCTTTCCAGCAAACTTTTTTGGCGTGAGTCTCAATTTTGTTGTTTTGACTAAAGCAAAATTGACACATATGTTTCAGTAACATATTTTTGTATTCATGTTCCCCATTCCTGTTACAAGAACCTTTGTTGAATTGAATACATGGAACCATTTTTAGACTCTTACTCTTGTCAGGCACACTACTGGCTGAGGTTGTCTGAGCATATTGTGTCCTAATTTTTTGGACTTCTTTGATGTTTGACCAATGTACAACCCCATCCCCCATTCTGTGCAGTAAAACTGAGTGAGCTCCTTTAGCTGCCGCCCAGGAGTAGTCACAGGCATCCTGTGCTAACTCCGTTAAGCACTCAATCATATTTTCCCTGATGAGAGGATCTTGCTCCTCTTGCCTTATTCTTAAGAAGCCCAGAAGCCATTGGGTGATACTGAGTTGATCAAACGTCGGCCTGCGCCTAAGTGTGCCTACAAAAGCTAGATCTTGTGGCCATTTTACTTTAGCTTTTTGACTTTTTTGCACTCTTTGACTGAGACTTTGTAACAACCAATCTAAACTACCTTGCTCCAACTGAGCCGTGTCCTCCAGTTCCTGGTACCTTTGAGTCACCTTCTTGTTGATTTCTGCTGAGTTCCTCAGGGCTTGTAGGGAAGGGATGACCGTGTCTGTTGAATCTTGGCTGGCTGCCCCTGAACCTTGTCCTCCTAGTCCTGTGCCATGACCGTCTCCTGCACCTGCAGCCTGAGTTCCTTGAGCCATGACCCCTTGGGATGCTGGAAAATAAACATTATCAGCAGTACCATTGAACTGACCCCCGACCCCTGGGTACTGTATACGGGGAAGTGTGACACCTTGCTTTAGCAGATTGTTGTGCTTGTTGACAAATTCTGTGTGTGACTGGATCTGAGGCATCTGTAAATCTTGAGAAAATAAAACATTTGACATTTCGGGTCTGACATCTCCCTGAGTTGCCGTCTTCTGACTGCTGTTGACATCTGTGACACCCTGTGAACTTGGAACATGCATTCTTGAATTCGTATTTTACACAGGTGAATACATTTCATTAAAGGGCTGAATAGATGTGACATGTGGTACTGGCAACCCAGTGATTTTACTTCGGACCCCAGAATGCCCAAAACCCTCACTTTGGTCGGTTAAAGCAATTCCTAGATGATAACCTCCCTGACTAGTAGCGACACTGTCTTTGTTAACCGAACTGACTGCACTTAGGGTTTTGGGTTTGGGTGATGTGAAAGTCACTGACCTTTTTGTGGCTTCCTGATTGACATTTGCTCTTTCACTGTTGACAACTGTGTTACTGGCCTGAGCACTGACTTGTTTTACTAGCCCTGATAACACTTGACGATCCTTACTGGTTTGCTCCTCTAACTGACCAAATCGTTGAGAAATTTTTTGCAGTTCTGCTAGTATGAGAGCTTGGCTATCTACTGAAGCACCTGTACTGGTGTTTGACGAGGAATTAAAGCAAGGTGTCTGTACCTGATTGACTGCTAGCCGCGCCTGATCCTCGTTAATAATGTTAGCAGAGAGTGAAGATGTACTCGCCTGAGAACTCGTCTCCATCGTTATGATTTCGTCAGTGTCTCCCTGTTGTTGCTGGGCCAGTCCACATTTCCTTCCTACAGGTCCTTCATGAGACATCTGGCAGTGACTGCAGTGTCTTGCACTCCCCATATTGCTATAACATTGATCACAACAAGTATTGAGAAGTCCAGTAAAAATGTGAAGTTAAAACAGCTAAGAACAGTTAAGAACAATGTAAGAAATTGGAGATAAAAATCGACAAAGTAAAATCAGTTCTCCATGTTGAAAATTCTTGGCATTGGCAATTGTTACAAGTGAAGACCCGCCAACAGGGACTGGACTTATATAGTGGAAGCCAAAAGGCGTAATCTTTAAGAAATAGTACCAGGAAATTCTTAAATGATAGACAGAAGGTAGAGGGGGGATACTATCAAGATTACATAACAGAGGGGGGTCACCACCCTTTAGACTGAGTTACATTTCTGTTACCCGAAACTTTATCACAGTTTATAATGGAGATAAGGAGCACAGCTGTAAGAAATCTTTTAGGGATTGTTGTAGCCTTAAGCAACACACATTAATTCACACTGGAGAAAAAAACACACACAGCTGCTGAAATTGTGAGAAATATTTTGTGACTTGACACATCTTGGTTCACACTGGGGAAGAAACACACAGCTGCAGAAACCAATTCTTTTCAGATTTGACTGCTTTAAACAAGCATATGCTATATCAAGGCGATGGAAGTCTTGTTCAGCACAAATGTTAGAAAGTTTGGGTGGTCTCATATGCTACAAAGCCATAACTAAGAACTTATAGCATCACAAAGTGTGTCAAAACTTCCAGATGTGAAGGATATCAGTATGCTTATTTACCGTGATATCTGAAAACCTCTCGTAGAGTGCAGATCCCGCCCCCGCCAAGGCAACCAAGTATGCATAATTTAATCCAGATATTTCTGAAACCTAGTAATAAATTGCCCTGCCTTCAACAGCAGTTGCCACAAGAAAGGAAAAATGTACCAAACTGAAAGCACTTGGAAAGTGCAGACTTTTGAGTTATTTCGAAGTGGACAAGCACAAAACCAACACTGCCAAAATTCTAATCCTATTTTACGGTGGTCATTAGGACCATTGTAAGATACTTGGGAGTATGACCAGGTCAGTAATTATTTTTAAAATGCTAAGTTTGAAGATGTTCTAATGGGGTAACCAGGTATATGAAGCTCCAGTGGTGAAATCAATCAACTTACAAGAATGTGACAAATATTTTGCGAAGCCATCTTCAGTTAAGTTATACATACCTTATTGGAGAAGTTACTCTGTATCATTCTTGAAGCCACATGAACATCATATTATGAAGAAGTGAACAGACTGAGAAAGCGGGAAATATCCTCAGATGTATTTGAATACACTTTTTGAAAGATTTGTGAAATAGCTTTGCCAATATATAAATCTTATGAACCCTATCACATTGAAGTGAAGGTTTTAAGTATAATAAATTAAATGAAGATGGTATTAAAGTATGATGCATGGATATTTGAAAGTCAAAAGAGAGGGACGGAGGACATAGGGGACAAATTAAAAGATAAACATACAGCATTTATGAAAAACTGGTGAAGCATTCAATTATCTGGTACTTTTCATTTGAAATTTGCAGCATAACATTACATCAGTAGATAAACTTTTTACTACAGTGTCTGGAACTTTTCATGTGTGTATAATGTAATATATTCCATCTTTACCAGTTTTGTGAATATAAGCCTTCAGTTTTCTTGTCTCATTCCTACATTATCAAATGTTAAACAATATCTGGTCCCTTTTCTAAGGTTTTTAATTCTGTTGTACCATTGGAGTGGTTTTGTGTTAAAAAGATGACTAACATTGATAAATATAGAAAAGTCTTCACCCAGTCATGTGCAGTTTATGGTTTACTGCTCCTTGCTGCAACTTTGACCACTGGGTCAGAAAATTGTTATATTTACTTGTTTCGAGTGCACTTATGTGGATTTTTAAATTAAAATCTACATTGGCCCAAGCATAAATTATAAAAAATTTTACTGACATAAAATCAAAACAATAAACCTATTAGAATGAGTTTTAAGGAACAATATTCTTATTTCTGCTAGCAATCAGTGCCCCAATTTTGCAGAATTTGCACATGGAAATCTCTGATGATATTTCATTTATTTTTGTCATGACGTTACTTCCTTATTTGGTTAGCAAAAGTGCACCAGTTTTACAAACATTAATACATATTTGATCTGCTGCTTTGTGCAAAGTTGACGTTTGTGCAAAGATGTGGAGTGCTGCAGCAAAAAATGTAAAACTCAGATTTAATAAGCTAAGCTCTGCCATTAAATCTATAGGGAAGTAGATGCTATTTCTAAAAAAATCCAGATGCAAATACTTGTCAATTGAAATTACAAATAATTGCTACCTCAGGGAACTGAAGGTAACCATAGGCTTCAAACACATAAAAAAGTCAGTTCTGTTTATTTTTATTCTTTCAAAACTTTTATTCAATTTTTCTAATGGAAATAATTTTGGAAAGTATTTAAATGCCCTAAATGCAATTGCATTTGACGCCATGTCTGGAAGTAACAAATGTAGCAAGTTTAACAAATTCTGTGTCAGATTGTAGTATCACTCTGACGACAATTGGTATAGCTAAGTGTCTCCAAAAAGGGCGCTTATTTGTTTTCACTTCAGTTTCCTAGTTCCTGCCACCGCCGCAGCGGCATTATGGTCTGCCTTGAATATCTCCCTTATCATTAGAAGCTTTTTAACCATATTTTGTTTTTAATTTTTTTTTCAAAAAGTATCATATACAAACTTCAATAATACACTGACAATGAGAGAAGGACAAAAAGAGAATACATCCATTTTCAAATAGGACAATACAATAAGGAAAACTATACAAAACATTATTATTACAGTAGCAAAAAGTGCACAAGTGGAATCTAAATTTATCTGCTTTTCTTTACAAGTATTTTTTTTCTTTTTTTATCACACAGAACTGAGAAAAAAAACCCAGCTAAAACCATTTTAATCGTATTGGGTTAGGTTAATAATAGATCTTCTAAAGTGAAACAGGTTCAAAAAGTTTCTTGAAACCTAACCAATTTTTCTTAAATTCTTCTTCTTTGCTTATATTAGTGCTAAGTAGAAGTTGCTCATCATAGCATATTTTTAATTTTGTACAAAGCTCCTTAAAGTTTGGTATTTTTGCATTCACTGCACATATAAAAATGTAATATTTGGTAACCAATATTAGAGAATTGACAGGAAGGAAGTTATTGTCATTATTCAAATGGCCCAGTAGGATTTCAAGAGGTGCTAAAACTAAATGTTTATTTAATACAGGATCCAACCAATGATTTAAATCTTTCCACAGTTGCATCACAACTTTACATGACACAAATAAATGGACAATAGATTCAGTTGCTGATTTACATATCCGGCATGCATTTTCTTGAGACTTGCCAATCTGGTGAAGCAGTTTGTTTGTTCCTAGTATCCGGTAGATTAGTTTGTACTGGAACCAAATGAGTTTGTTATCTAGTATAGTATTAAAACATATAAAGAATATTCTCTTCCAATTTATGTTATCTATAATTGTATTCAATTCATGGTTCCATTGGTCCCTGTACTTATTATCCCTGCTCTTACTATTTAAAATATTGTATATATTTTTGCAGCCTTTCTTTTGCTTAATCAAGAAAGATAAGTGATTGGGGATCCATGGTCTTTCTGGGAATTCTCTTTGGAGCTCAGTGTCACCCATTAATTTTTTAATGGCACCTCTTACCTCGTAATAGTCAAGGAAGTTTTTTATTTTGAAATTATAAACGTCTTCAATTTCAGTCTTAGATTTCATTTTCAAAGTGTTGCAGTTAACCAAGTCACCAACCATAGTAATGCCATTCTTGTACCACTGGTCTTTAAGTAACCCTCTTTTCACTTTCGAGTTGCACCATAACGGAGATAGTAGTTTATTCTGAGTTTTTATTGACAGAGCATTATAAATATGGTCCCATATTTCGAAAACTTCTTTCCAGAACTGATTTCTGGACTGAGATACTATTGTACGCACCCCATGAGGGCCATAATCAATGAGCGTACTAATTGGACAACATATCTTTTCAAAAAGTGTAGCCCATTGAGTATTCTGTGACTGCAAAAGTCTCCTCATCCATGTACATTTCATTGCTCTCACAAAATATTCTAAATTTATCATTTTTAATCCTCCATTTTGGTAGCTTTGTGTTACATTAATACGTTTAACCTTGTCTGGTTTATTGCCCCATAGAAAGGCATATAATTTATATTCAAGATGTTTTATGTATTCAGACCGCCCAACAGGACAGGTCATTATTATATGGTTCAATTTTGAAACTGCTAAAGTTTTAATAACAGTTATCTTACCAATTGGAGTCAAGCACCTCTTGTTCCACCCCTTCAATAGTTTGTCTATCTTGCTTAAAACATTTGGAAAATTTATTTCTGGAATTTTATTCAACTCAACATTGAATTCAATGCCTAAAAAGGAGAAGTCAGTGGCACCCCATTCTAGTTTACAGTTTGTATTGATCTTTTCCTTTGAAAATTTTTTCCTTCCTATCCAAATTAATTTAGTTTTACTGGTATTCATTTTTAGGCCTGATGCTGTTCCAAATATTTCAATAGTGTTAAATGCTGATAATAAAGATCTCTCTGAGCCATCTAGAATTATAGTAGTGTCATCGGCAAATTGTGTAATTTTGTATTCTTCCGAGCCTACTTGGACGCCCTTGATGGCTTTATTTTTATTAATTAAGGTACATAGGATCTGTGCACAAATTATAAACAAATATGGTGCTATCGGATCTCCTTGTTTACATCCTCTCTCAATGTTTATAAATTCTGACAGGAACCCTGCTTGCAGTACTGTTGCCTTTATGTTGCTATTGAATAATTCAATCCACCTTATAAAGTCAGGGCCAAAGCCAAAGTTTTTTAAAACCTGATACAAAAACTTCCAGGAGATGGAATCAAAAGCCTTCTCGAAATCTATAAGCATTAAAAGTCCGTCAATGTTTTTTTGTTCTGTGTAGTTCATTAAATCATAAATTAACCGTGTCCCCTCCCCTATGTAACGTCCCTTAATAAAGCCTGTTTGTGTATTATCGATTAAGTTTGCAAGCAAAGGTTTTAGTCTTGATGCAACTCTTGAGGATGCTATTTTATACAAAACGCTTAATAGTGATATTGGTCTCCAGTTCTTTAATAAGTCACGTTGCTTATTACCTTTTGGGAGACAACTAATAATTGTCTGTCTTAGACTTAGTGGTAGGGTTTTAGACTTAGTGGTAGGGTTTTTAACCATATTTGGCAGTTATATACCTTACATGTGGGAAAATTTTCCCATATGTGGGAAAATTTTTCTTAGACTTAGTGGTAGGGTTTTAGACTTAGTGGTAGGGTTTTTAACCATATTTGGCAGTTATATACCTTACATGTGGGAAAATTTTTCCATATGCTTAAATTTGACCTTTGATCTTTATCAAGGTCACATGATCAAACAATATTTTTTGGGGGGTACACCCACCCGTCATCGCTGCTCAGCAAAATCTACTGACAGCAGAGGCTTGTAATTTTACACACATGTTCACACTATCAAAAAACTTGAGCTGATTAGATTTTGGGAGTGATCCCATGAAAATTGACTAATTTATGAGCGATACCAACCAGAAAGCTTGAAATTCATGTGAACCCCCTATTATCTTCTTAAGTATTGCATTTAGACCCATAAAATGTATTGGGAGGTACTAGAGTCTAGAAAGCAAGTCAAATTTTCCCCCGACCCCTGTGTAGGGGTCAAACTGGGGTCATAAAGTAGCCGATTTTGACATATTGCCTTATATCTCGTTTATTCTTGCTTTTAGATCTTTAGAATGTATTAAGAGGTATTGGGAAATCATATGTGAATAGTCTAGATAGCCGGTCCCCCTGTCCCTCTCTTATGGGTCAAACTGGGATCATAATGGAGCAGATTTTGTGTTTTTTATTTTCAAAAACCTTTTTCTACTTTATATTATATTGCATTAAACCTTTGGAGACACTTTGTTTTTGTTAGAAAAACATTTTTCTAGTTTTAATGGTGTTGTAATGCTCATGACAGCTTTGACTGATTATTTTTAAAAACATTGGTCAGATGTAAAGCAGCACATGTTGACGCATAGTGAAGAAAATGGTTTATTTAAATGCTAACTTGTTAACCTTAGTACTTGGGACCCATAAACAGAAGATGACAATCATTAACTGCTAAACTGCTACAAGAGATAAATGTCTTTAATGAAGTTCTGTTGCAGAAAAAAATATTAAATGTACCATAATGTCCACACATAGTGCCTTTTTCAAGTTTTTGGAAAAATTTTCTCCTATATTTTGGTTTATAATTATTCTATTAGTTGAAGAGCTTCTTTTAATGTTATAGGTGGGAAAGTATTTCTGTTAGCATAGCTGCATCATAACACACCAAAACATAATAATAAAAAATAATACCAAATGTCTTAAAATCATCACCTTTGTTGTCCGGCTTTTAAGATTATAGGGTTTTAGGCTTAGTGGGTGTTTGTCAGCCTAAACCTGTGCATGGATTTTCAGCAACTTTTTACGATATATTTACTATAAGAGGACCTACAGGTGGTTAGGCTTTTGTATGGCAATGACTATTACCATGTCAACACCTTTTCAATTTTTAGGACTTGAGCTTTGTGGGAATTCCACAGCCAAGAACCATATTTTAATTTTCACCAGATTTTCAGCATATGTTTAACCCAGACGACCTAGAGCTGATTTTAGGTTGTACATGGCAATGATTGTTGCTATGGCAATGCCTTTAAGACTTTTAGGTCTTATAATTTGCTGTTGTTCATCAGCTTAAACCTTTGCTTGGATTTTATGATATGTTTAAACCAAGATGACCTACAGCTGATTTGGTTTTAGAGAGTACATCATAATAGTTGTAGCCATGCCATCACCGTTACAATTGCCAAGGCTTAAACTGTGTGGGTATTCCACAGCCTAAATCATACATGGAATTTCATCAGATTTTCAGGATATGTTTAACCCAGAGGAAAATGAAGGGTTTGAGGGAAAATCTGACAAAGGCTGTTGTCATGACAACACTTTTAAAGTTTTTCTGTCTTAAATTTCTTAAATTACAAGGCTGAAATATGTTTTGGTCTACTAGCCAGAGTCGCGAAGCCATCATAGACAGAAGTAGTGAACTGAGGCGGTCACCCATTCAAGAACTAACATAGCCCATTGCTGCTTAACTTCAGTGAAGAGATTGTACTCATCATGCTATACCACAAATAATGAAAGTCCATTGACAAAAAACATGAAAACAGTCCCAGAAAAAATGACCGGATGGACTCCTTGGGTATGACTTGGAACATGTCTAATGTCGTGATGACTTATGCCTTATGAACTGGATGGTGTGACTTAGAATCCGTAGATACGGAGATTAAGCACTTGGACAACTGATTGATTGATTGATCTCTAGTAGCATGAGCCTCACTATAGCTTGGACTTAAAAAGAGGCACTATTAAACTTATGGTACTAGATTTGCATTTTTAGATGTGTATCAATGGTAGAGAAACTGTCGTTTAATAATAAGCTGCCATCTAGAGAGACAGATGCCTTCCTGTCATAAAAATTCTCGGAGAATGAGCAAATAAAATCCCCATCCTTCAATGACATGAAACTTATTACTTCCGATAACTGCTCGTAGGTTCTCTATACTTCTTACACTGTAAGTTGTTCCTTAGGTTATCCCCAAATCTCAATGTTCTTTCCCATTTAGTTGATACTGCTTGCTGGAGTTCCTGCTAGTAAACGCTGGCTATTCTAATGAAAGCTGTGCAGACTGGTCATCTTGATTCAAAAAACCCTAAATTTGACCTTTAAAACCTGCTGTGTCAAAGTAACATTGCATAATATTATAGAAATCATGCTGTAAACAAAATTCTTTGGTTCTAGTAGACAACTGATTATCATTGTGAAACTCTGGTTGTTAAAGTGAATGCTTAACAAATTTATATGATGAATATATTATCAAGGTATCAAGAAAGTCCTGTAATTTTAAAATGTAATACCTGTAAACTTCACCACAGCATCTATTTGTTGGTTATTCATTTACTTGGGGTTTTACATAGCTTTCAAAAGATTGTCATGTGATAAAAATTTTAATTCTAAAGGTTCTAAAACAACTTTGAAAAAGCATGAATGTCACCAGTCATGTTTATTTATTTATTTGGGGTTTTACGTCGCTTTCAACACTGTACAGGTCATATAATGATGGGTAGTTGGAAGGGCAGAGGAAACCGGTACATACAGTTCGTTAGGGTTCTGTACTGTAAACTGCCGACCAACGGCAAGCAACTACCAGCTTTCCCACTTGAGGCCGTGCTGGGAATCGAACCCCGGCCTCAGAGGTGGGAGGCGAGAGTGTTACCACTCTGCCACCGTGGTTCCAATAGCTATTTGTTGGAGCCATCCAACTCAGTCCTCAACCACTCTCTCAGTTGAAATAACTATGCTATCACAGCTGACATAACCATCAAAACAGACTGCCATCGAGAAGTAATATTCCCCTCTGGCCATGGCCATCATGGTTTCCATGGATGCTACTATGCAGGTAAGCTTCAATAAAGAGATCTTTCCTTCCATGGGGGAATCCCCGGGATGATGCCATCCACTGGTGTTGGCAATTGATCTTTCATATCACTAAAAGATCAAGGGCTGATTTTTCCAATGACAGGAATATGATTCTTCTGAGTAAGTTAGTTTATTTATTTGGGGTTTGACATTGCTTTCAACACTGTACCGGTCATACACGACAGGGATGGAAAACCAGTACATACAGTTGGTCAAGGTTCTATACTGTAAATCAACCATCACTAAGAAACTACCAACCAACCCCTAAAGGACCTCAGAGGTGGGAGATGAGTGTGTTACCACTGCGCCACAGTGACCCCTGTCCAGAAGTTTGGCAACTTGTTCCTTCTTATTTCAACACTACTCATTACTAAGAAACATTGGGATATTGGCATTACTGACAATGACACTTGAGTGTATCGTCTGTCTTTTCTTAGGTGTCAAAGAAGTACTAGGTTTAACATTAAATCAATCAAGTGCCGAAAGTCAAGAAGTCTACTCGTGTTTCATTGGTTTCACCACTGGGGTTTAACTGTGGGACTTCAAAGAATATGAGGCTTTTGATATTGTAAAAAATCAGGCAGGATGCTATAAAGAATAAATAATCAAGAAAGAATCCGCTAGCCAGACATTTCTAATGGGAGCTGGTAATCACAATGCTGACGGCAAAAGTTTGGTTCGACCCATAGGCTGATGACAGATATGTTCTGTACAAGTTTGAGATTTTATACAAGTTGCAACTCGCACAAGAAGTGTGTACCAGTTGCAACTTGTACAAGTATTAGGTTTAACTTCCACTATTAAATACACCCAATTTGTGCTGCTTTACAAGTTGGATAAAAAAGAAATTTTAAAAAATTTTATTGAAAATGTATACTATTTTATGAATATAAAAATAAAAATTATCGTGTGAGTGCTATATATATAAATAATTTCTACACCAAGAAGTATTTACAGTGATAAATATTATGTTATTACATCATTACTGGAAAAATAAATTGTTTACATTGCCCATCATGCAGGAAAAAGTGAAGCTTTTATTTCAGTTACTTAGTATGTACTGGGGTATGTCAGCTGCGGGTTATTGATGCTTGTAAGACTCGAGGTTATGGTACTATGAACTTGGTCTTTATGTTTTTTTAAATATGCAAGCAGAAAATTTAAATATTAAAAAAAGTTAAATACTTATTATGTGGCCTCAAGATTAAAGATCAAAAATAAGAATTCTGCTTCAAAAAGCCTTGTAAATACAATCAACTGTCTTTGTGTGACTTTATATGGTATCGGAGATATTTTGTCATTTACCTGAATGATCTTGAGTAGCGCTACGGTTTGGAAACCAGGTCTCGAAAACAGAAATCCGACTTGATTTGTTTGAATTAGTATACACCAGACTATTAAATCTTCTATGCATGTACATAAAATACAAAAACAACTAAAATGACCATTATTTGTGAATTTACATAATGTTTTGGATATTAAATCACTGTATATCATTGACGTGCAGATTATTAAGTGTTTCTTTGCAATATTTTAAAATTTTATTGTGAAATCTGTTGCTTTACCAGATCTAGTTTTTGGATGCCTGTAAACAGCTTTCTTTTACATTTATATGAATTAAATAGAAACCAACTATCCTGTTTGCTGTCTTTATCACTAATAAGTACTAACGTACAAAAGGGACAGAGGACTGCGTATAAATGCAATTGATATATACCTTTATTTATAAAACCCTACACTAACTGCGTAGTCGTGAAAATCAGATCTAGTTTTATCATCATAAGAGAATCAAATAAATTTAGCCCTTTATCGTGGGATAAATAAATTGGCATTTTCAAAGATGGATTTATCCACTTTGGGGTAGACACATACAATATGAACGTCCCTGATGCTGGTAAGCCTTGGAATTAAACTCGGAACCTGACAGGTAGTGCACCATGCTACATGGCTTACAATTTCTAATGTAATAAAAAAGTAGAGATCTGAAATTGTGATGTAAAAGTAGCTGAAAAAGTAGCGAAATAATATAACAACTGTTCCTAATGTGTCAATAGAGTATCACAGTACTTAATAACTACCGAGCCTGATATCACAAACATCATGTTCTATCTTAGAAATGAGCAGAACAAACTATTCTTTGAAAAAGAACCCCTTAATTTCTTGTATTTACCAATCCTTCCCAGTGGGCAAACTTACGTCATTTAGACATCTAAACGACAACAGACATGATGCCAATAAACTTTCTTTTTTATTTGGTTTGAAAGTTCCAATGACATCATTTTCACAACATCAAACTGACATGATTATCATGACATCGAAAGGACATTATTTTCAAGATATCCATGTGATGTCCTTTTTGGGAAATCTAAATGACATCATATATTATAACAAAATTACATTTTTATGACATCCAAACCAGAAGTGATTCAAAGTTTCAAATCCACTAAAAAGATAGTATAAGTTCTTATGACACCAGTTTCCTTACAGTAGCAAAACTTCCTGAATGACATATACAGAAAAAAATATATCATGAGTGAAAAAAACAACATTATATTGTTAATCTTCTTGATCGATATATATTTTGAAATCTCTGATGATGGATGTTTTTACTTTTATTAGCCACCATTTTGTATGATTTATGGGTTCAATGGTGTGAATATTTAATAAGAGAATGTGAAAAAGGATGCCAAAAAGCATGGGTACCTGTGAATTTAACAACTGCAATCTTTAACCTGCAATATCTCAGTCATTTCTGCATGGATTTTTATGTAACAGACATGTGTAGAAGCACTGTAAGAAGACCTTTCAAATGATGTATAATACATATTTGTATGTAACACAGTTTCTGAGATATTGGTGAAAAACCAGAAGTGATTGAAGCTTATTATCCATGGTACGGAGGCGCCGTTGTATACAAATAAAATATATCCTGCTCCGTATATCCCCCTATATTGGTCAAATACAATATGCGGTGGATAATAAATTAAATTATGTTCAAATAACATAAAACTAAATTATTAAATAAGGTATTGTGTACATTAAAGAATTGACATCACAGTCTGCTAGTGGTACCTACAGAGAGTGATAAACAGGAATGTGAATAAAACTTTATTGGTACTTTTAGTACACTTCATACAGAGCAGTTACACAACAAAACATCAGTGCCACTACATCTCAAATTCAAAAAAGTTGACAAACAATCTCAGGTCAATCAACCTAATACTTGAATGACTGTAAACAAGAAAATGACCCAAACAGTCTATTATTGCCTGTAATTGCCACCAACAAATAAAAATTTTAATTACCTGGAGTATATATCTGGTCTATTATTGCACTATTCAAATATTTTACTTTAATAAATCATATTTTGAACATAAGTTGATGGTTATTTGCTTTTAAAAGTGAAATAAATAAATAAAAGCGAAGTTTGTATCTTGTAACACTAATCTCATAAAGTTCATTATGTATACAGTCTATGTTTGATCATTTTAGGGTCCCTTAAATAGTAATTTTCTATGGGTGACCCATGACCTTCCTTTGGAATGTTTGCATATGACAAAGTTACTTCAAGGGTTATCAGCAGACTGTCATATGGTAATGCTGGTATTAATTACAGTTGTTTCAAAAAGTTGGTAGTGTTTTTGATGTAAGGGGGTGCTTCTGCAATATACTTTTTTATATTTACTTATTCACAAAGTGGGGTGGTTTGTAGTGCTGCAAATTTGTCTGCCACAGATGTTCTTTTTATGAATTTTTGGTAGTAGGTAAAATCTGCCCTCCGTGAAAATCTTGATTATGGAAGTGGTCAAAATTCTTTTCAGTGATTAGCGATTAATCAGTTGGGATTGACTGACAATTGAGATTGTTGTTACACGTAAGTATACAATTCAGATTGTTTGTTAAATATCAGAAATAATAATGATATCAAAATGATGTGTCAAGAAATAAAAAAATAAAAACCATCGATGAAATTCATGATGTAGCAGTGACTTTATTAAGCCAAAGATAAAAAATATAGGGGGAGTCTGAAGAAGTCAAAAAGAAGTCACAAAAACTGCCAACTTACCGAGTACATTAATCTCTCCTCTGATGGCAGAATAACATCAATATGATGTGGAGAGAAAAACATCAGATTTTATGTGATTAAATGATGTCAAAATGACATCATATGTAATGACCAACAGGTCTGTTTCCGTCAAATAATGTCTAGATATCATTATGCTGTCAAAATGACATCAGGTCCCAGTTTAGACCAATCATTGATATCGAAATGACGTCTTGTACCTGGTGGGTTAAGACAAGTTGTAATTCAGCCCATCTCTCTTACTTAAATCTAAAAATACTCCACACAAAAGATGGTATAGCTGAATGATTTATTTGATTAAAGTAGTGAATTATCCATTTCACAGTTGTAAGCAAAACCCTAAGGAAGAATGTACTAATGTTAAAGTTATTAGAATTGAAATATGGTTCAAGGTCAACCTAAAGCAAGTGTCTCCCTCAGAGTGTAGGACAACTGAGGAATAAAAATGAAACAACTCAAGTAAAATTTAACTGACTTCCTCTTGAAGTTTTGACATCAACAGAGTTATCTCCAAACTGTCCTCGGTGCAGAACAATATAACTCATATGGTGTTTAGATGAGACCTAGCATGCCTGGGTACTATTAATAATGAAATTTCTATCTTCTATTGTCCCCTACTCTTTTTCAGCTAATGGAGTTTTGTCCAAGTGACATCATATCCTGATGGAAACTTCTCCATGACCCCCACCCCACCCCCCGAAAAAAAAAACAAATAAAGATAAATGAAATAACAAGCATTATGAATGAAATTAAAGGAATAAATTCTGAAAACAGCTTTTTAAGTGGTTGCCTTGGATCCACTCTAATGCAGTTAACATTTGGCATTGATGGCAATGGAGTCCATCAAGCACTGTTGTAATAATTGTTTTTAAAGGAAAACATGCCTCACACAAAAGAGGTATTTTGTAATCTTCCACCTGACAGGCATTTTATCAGATTACATATGAAAAATACAACATTAGCCGAAATTCACTGAAAATATCACAAAAGATGTATTTTATAATCTTCCACCTGACATTTTTGACCAGGCATTTTTACAGATTACATATGAGTATTGCAATATCATACAAATTCACTGCAAATTATCATTGATGAAGTGTCAAGCGAATTAAAACATGTGCAAGTGTCACAACCTTCTTCACCAAGCACGCCAGGATCTTCTAAAATTTATCTGCCAAATCTGAAGATACAAAAAAATATAAATTTTACTGTTTTGGGAAATTCCGAGATTAGTGAGTTGAGGCACTGATATCAAGTGGAAATTATAATACCAATCCTTAAAAACAACTCTATAAGGCTTATTGTTTTGATTCTATACGGACAAAATACATTTAAAAGTTTTGCTTGTGTCAAGTCACACAGGAAATCCACACAATTACAGATAAAAAGGTCAAAATAAGATTTGGTGGCCAAGGTGAGACAAGTATACTCTTTGTGTTGAAGCACGTCCAGGAAATTGAAGGTTAAAAAGAAATAAAATACAAACTGCTGACAGTATTGTTGTTTTATTTTTAAGAATATATATTCAATTAATACTTATAATAATTAAGTTTATCATGAAAAGTGTATTAAATGAGGAAATTAAAAAAAAACCACTAGGAATGCCTAGACCTCCATCAAATAGTTCATTTTCGCCCCTAGTTTTTCCGGATTATAGTATCCGGAACCTTGCTAGTATCTGGATCCAAATTACATAGATTTTATAGACACTGATGTGGGCTTGTCCTGTATATTTTAGCCAAGCGGTCTGACAATTATGACGGTATCCACACATATGCTGTAAATGTCCATCTTTTGTAATGATACCTGATTCTTTAAAAAAAAATCCTGAATCCCAACAATGACCTGGATCGCCTCCAAAAATCAAATCAAATGCCATTTTC
This sequence comes from Sabellastarte sp. h YS-2021, assembly GCA_964017235.1. Classification (NCBI taxonomy): domain Eukaryota; kingdom Metazoa; phylum Annelida; class Polychaeta; order Sabellida; family Sabellidae; genus Sabellastarte; species Sabellastarte sp. h YS-2021. The sequence goes on from OZ024933.1 coordinate 114,476,956, forward strand.
AACATTTTCTGAAATTTTCATCCAACGACGCGTGAAGTTTTTGAGTTATTTTGCAAACAAACATACAACCTTTGCCATAAACATATTCTTCTGTCAGTGAAAATTGCTGTGCTGATCATAGCATAATAAATAAAATATACCACATCCTGTAAACTTTATAGTTAACATGGTTATAAAATGAAGAGCAATAGCATTACCTATATGTGTTCCATTTCGTCTATAGGCGCCATCTTTACCTGGTGTGATGCCTCTCATCTCTACAACAGATTACACATCTTGTTATTTGTGTTAAAAGACATTCTAAAGCTAATAAAAAACGTTCTGAATGGTATATAAACATTTATACGACAATATGAAAATGACAATATTATACAAGTATGTGGTTAATATGCATGATGGATTTTTTTATATTTGTTTAATGAAGGATGCTTCAACTTTATTTTCCACCATTTTGTAAGAATAATAAGCATATTTATAAGCATATAACTCCATATTTGATAAAAGACTACAAAATAAAGCTATCATATATAGAGGTAACAGTGAATATAAAAATTCCAATTTTTCACTGGTGATTTCTCCACCTTTTTCGCCATGGATTTTAATACACCACAGATGACTAGAAACTATGTAAAAATTGTTAGCTAATGATGTAGATAAAATATTTGTGGCTTACATGGTCTTTCAAATATTAAAGTGGTTGTGAACAGCATTTGACCCAATCGTAACACAATGGATGCGATTAGTCTTTTTATTGCATTTCAATATCATTATATCTAGTCTGTTGCCAGTGAGCCCAGCAAAACCTCAGGAAAAGAAATCCCTGGTCATATCCCAATAACTTGCCAGAAGGCAGCACTCCCCACAATCCATCAATACCGATGCAGAAGTGAGTCACATGGCTTCATCTTTTCGATTAGCGCCTTACACTTACTAGTGTCTCCACTTTCTTGTTTAGTTTTGGGTGAATATAGTACTTAGTTCCTGTGTTTTTCGGCTCACTAACTATCATGGCATCTGTTGGGGAAAAAAACGCAGATCTTGGGAACAAAGGCCATGTTTGATTCTCTTCAAAAATGTACAATTTGTAGAGAGAAGGATATTGGTATGGATCCATGTGTAACTAGACAGACCTGTGAGTTGGGAAGTTTGTTATCCCCACAAACAACTGAGTAGACTTGCTGCCCCTACCTTTTAAGATTAAGAATGAAAAATGTCTGTCTGATAAAGGGCTAGTTGACCCTTCCTCAGTGACTGTATTACACGCTGTTGTGTCTTCTGATATATCCAATATGTCTGCCCCTCCAGACATAGTGATATATTTGCTAGACCAGCTACGGCTCAGTTTCTTCTAATCTACCTTCTTTTACTGAGACTTTTGATGTGCAGAAATGAATGGATAATTTGCAGGAATAATAGGCTACAAGGTCGCCATGCATCAGACCCTCTAAGAAGTCAGTCTTCTATCCAGTTAAAGTTCAAATTCCTCACTAATCAGTTTCTGTGTCTGTTTGATTCTGGTCCTGCTACTTTAAGTCTGACCACATTAGCCCAGGACCAGGATGGACTAGTTCTGGCAGTTTGTGAGCCTACTCTGGAATTGAAGTTTCCAGAAGCAGATTTTTTCAACTTACCTCACCCTGTTCCAGTGACCAGGAACTGGTCTTTAAGACCAATCCCCAGGAACTATCTCAAGCTCATACTTCTCCAGTTCAGCCAGCTCTGGAGCAAAGCGAAAAAGATGGGAACTTACTTGTTTTGAACTGGAACTCCCATTGGAAACTGAGCCCAGTGTGTCAGAGAAAGCATATTCTAAAATGGACACCTGCGCAGTCGACGAAAATGCATCTCTGCGCACTTCGTGACAGTACTTTATAGAGAAACTAATGTATGCTGTTCCAATGTACGAACATGGTTGTAGAATATAATCTCAAAAATAAATTTTAAAAGGCTAAAATAACCAATAAACAGAAAGCTTTGTGAAAAGGCCTAACAGACGTTTTATAATAGAAATAAATTACCTTTGCTTGGACTTTATCAGAGATTTTCGACCTTCTTCCTTTATTTAAGGCTATTTTTGTGATTGAATCATTGATAAAGTCCGCCCATAAGTAATTTATTTCTACATTGGAATTAGATTTTTTATGGACTACATTTTTGTACCTCCTGTAGCAACCACTGGAGCTACTATTCTTAGCCAAGAAAGAAAGACAAGATATATGGTAATTTATTCTTTATAAAACTTTACTTGTTGAGTAAGTATGCTAAAGACAATCTGTTCAATGAATCAGGTCGCAACCTATATGAAAGGTATCAGTTCAGTTACCAGCAGATGATTGGTTCTGCAGTAAGTGGGAAGCCATAATCCAGACTAGTTATCAGACACTTATTTCAGACCTTGAGGCTTCCCCTGTGTCCTTCAAAATCCGGGTTGGTATGTAGTTCAGTCTATCAATTTTTCTAGTGTGGCCAAAGCCTCTGGTTCTGATACTTACCCACTACATGTCATTCACTCTCTCAGGAAACAGTACGTAAGTGAGAGAAGACAACGAAGGAGAGTTATTATGCATGTAACCATGTGGTAGGTTTCACCAGATTTATGATAAGGCTCCAGGAAGAGATTCAATATATAGCTCTGATACCACAAGGGATGAACAAGGGTAAGTCCTTATAAAAGTGGAAAAAGGCATTAGATGGCCTTAATGACTTAACGGCCGTATGGGCAAAGCTATACAATACCTGGCTGATGTTATGTTTAAACAGATGGCCAATTTCACACTGATGAAAAGGGAACTCATTTGTGGTTCATCTCAAATAGGGTGTTAAGCAAGATAACTGGTTATATCCCTCTTCATCTTCAAGATTTGTTTCTGGATGATGCCCTTATTAGGGCAGAAGATGATATTCTGAAATTTGAAACTTAATCTCATACCACCCAACCCATGTCGGGTTCCAGGGGATTTGGCAACAGATTCCAACCATACTAAACACCAAATGCTTGGAGGCAGAGTCAGGGCAATAGAGGTCAACAAAACTAACAGCTTTCTTTTGGTAGCAGGGGCTCTGGAAGACCATTCAGATGACAAGGTCCAGCTTGGGTTCAGGATCAATTCAACAACAATTACTATTTTAGTATGAATGAAGTGGACTGTAATGTGAGGAAGACTTATGTATCACATGTAAAGATTTGTCAAAATGTTCAGTGTGTAAGACTTGTAAAACCTGTTGTAAAAGATGGTGTAAATTAACTCAACTTCTGCTAGAACCCGTGTGCATTCTGTATTTATAAAAAGTGTAGCTGAAAAGAGTGGCTGAATACCCACAGAATACCAACAGAATAAAACATGCAAAGTATGCTTTTTCATAAATCAGTATCTCTTCTAAATCTGTTTCAGATTTCCCTCTCGTTGTTCACAAGCCACCTGTGGGGGGTCGACTTTATCAATTTTGGTAAACGTGGACTGGTCGAGGTTCCAGCCCATGAATAGTATATATCCTGATGGAGGGCAAACTACTCCCCTCAATGTCAAACCAACTCTAGCCAGACATCCTCTCATTCTTAGTGGTTTTGCAAATCCACTCAGGAACAGCTACCTGCAGGAGGAGGTATTTATACACGTACAGACAACAGAAATTGTCATGGTTTAATTCTCTGTCTGGTTTTATAACAGACTTTTCTTGGTTCCAAAACCAAACAAGAGTTGAAGATCGATACTAGATCTGAGCACCATTAAACACACATAAACAAATCTGAATCTTTATGTTTGGTTCCTGGCAAATATCTGTAAACAGAGGTTTTCTGACCAAGTGACAGAAAGAATTAAGGCTCTTCAATGAAGCCCACGTCTATGAGGCAAATTGAGCCCTTTTGTCAGATGGTATACCTTTAATACGGTGACTTCAACTCACCTGCTACAAAGCGGATTGCAGAATTCCTCCTGCACCTACCTTTGTCAGGAAATAAATTTACAACCTAGAACCATCGATGGTTACAGGTCTGTCATTGCAGATAAAATAGGTAATGTCAATCTTAACATCAATTGGAATAAAATTAATCACTGTCTTATGCACAGTTCCCATTGGGATAGGCCTAAAGGACGCACAGGGTTCCTCAGAAACTTGTTTCTACATCAATTGACCAACCCTCCTTTTGAACCGCTCAAAAGAGCTTTATTGAAACATCTGAAATTTAAACTGATTTTTGTTAGCTTTAGGCTTCGGAATGAAATTCATGCTTAGCTTAACAAGAACATCAGACATCAAACATCAAGATTGGTCTAAGGTGTCTGCACTCCTTCTCCTAGCCTCTTGTTTAAAATTCAGCTGGTGAGTTATGGACCATTATTATTCCAGTCTTGGCCCAACTCTAGATAAATCCTCAAAGAAGACAGATCTCTCCACCCAGTGCGAGGTCTTCGGAATTATAGCTAGTTTTTGTCTCCTTCAAACATGTTTTCAACAAGAATATTTCCCCTTCCAGTATTTCTTCTTGGATAAAAAACAGTGATCTTATGTTATCAACACTCTGATGAGAAGTTTTTCAGGCCTTTGCTGCTTCCCAGGCATTCCAAGCAGGAATTTCCATGGAACAGATCCTTTTAGCCTGTAATTGGAAATTTACACAACACCTTCACACAGTTCCACTTGGAGGATGTGGTTTGGGCTGATTCTAAGCTGTACAGTTTGGGACTAGTGGTGGCTGCCCAGCAGATCCATCAGATCCATCATTAGTCCATATAATTCTATGTGCTTGTCTAAAATGCATCATAGTGGTTTTATGCATTTCTTTCTTAGATTTTAGGTTTACTATGCTAAGACCCTTCATCTTTCTGTTTTGGAACTTTTTACCCACCTAACAATGGTAGACGGCTTCCGGTTCACTCATCCAAAACTCACTCATCACTCATATTTTCATCACCTGGGACTGCTTCCTTTTTCTCTCTTCTTTCTCCCCAGAGGAGGAAAAAGAAGGGGGCCATCAGGTCTGGTAACTGGTTAACTGTTTTATAACAAAGGGCTATTGGAGTTTGTGATTTTCTATTTAATTTAAGTGAGTTCCCTATCAAGCTACCATCAATACATTAGGTAGTTCTGTGTCCTGATTTGTGGAGTGTGGAGAGTGCTGCCATCTGGCGAGTCTTGGGATCTGGCCAAACTGACCGGAGCATAGATTAGGATATCTTTTTCTGACGTTTGGCAGGGCTGGTTAGGGCTGGATTATAGCTTATGTCTGTAAGGTGAGATATTAGCTTGTAAAAGTGGGATTTGCAATTAAAAGATTCTATTTTACTCATTTGTTACTCAGTTACTCATCTGAAATTGTTGGGTATAATGTTATTTTATAATGACTGCCAGTCATTACAGACTTCTTGAAGAAAATGGCTTAGCCACGTAAATACCCAATGGTATCTTATTTTAGCTTTTGTTGCATTTTTCTCCAATGGTTTAAATGATTCACTGTTCAAGCCTCTCTTTTATATGTGAAATCTATAACTCAGATGGCAGTTTCGAAAAAGAAAGTATTAGTGCTATGAATATATTTGGATCAGCTCTCTCAGTCTTTGTCCTGAAAAAGAACATTTTCAAAACCTGTATAATCTGGTTATATATTTAATATTACCAACTTGGCAGAACATATGCTACTATTGGTCAACTATAAAATCATTCCAACTGTGGGAGCATTAAAAGCACAGCTGTGCCTGAGATGTTGTTAGGATTTATGTACAGATGGCTTGAATTGAGGGATCTACAAAAAATATTTACCTTCATGATTATATATTGTGTCATCTCTACCAGAAGGAATAGACAAAAGAAAACCCAAAGTAAGTGATATGACCACTGTGAAGAAATTTATAAACCAAAGTAGCCATTTTGAAAATGCAGCGAAATTCAACTGGTAGCCAATGGAGTGTTTTAAGAATAGGAGATGCCAAAAGCCAGAAAGGTGTTCTTGTGAGAACAAACAGCTGGGTGACATTGGCATAAAAATCAAATTTTATATCAGAGTGCCTTCCGATAACCTTACCCAAAAGAGTGGTGTATAGTGAGAACAGTAAGGGGCCAAGGACTGAGCTTTGTGGAAAACCAACCACGGGTTCACAAAATTGAAAGAGGTTTAACACAATGTTGATTACTTGAAATTGATGTCTAGGTCAACCAATTCAAGGCCAAGCTACACATAGCAGAAATGACATTGATACATCTTAGGTACATGTGTTGGGCAAAAATAATCAAGGTAGAAAAATACTGTAAATCAGTAAGTGCTTTTAAGTATACTAGTAAGCAATCCAATCTGGTTGAAAACTGATGAAGCATTGTTACATATTGACTGTGAAATGTAAATGTAGTCATTACAGATGCTGCACTTTGTTTCTAGGTCACAAGGTTCTGGTGAAGCTGGCACAAGGGGCAAGGGCTACATCACAGACAGCCTTCAGACCAAAGATGAGAAAATGCTATCAAATGCTGTTCCGAAATTCTGTGGTTTTTTGTTATAATGCAAAAATTGCATGGTTGGACATTCAGGTGCGTCATATTATGGCTTATCAGCAATTTTTAGTTGAGAACAATGTTTCAGTGCACATGGTTGCAAATCACATTTCTGCTCTTAAAGTAAATTTCATTATCTATGGTTTGGATCACTCATTACCGAGTGACCCCAGAGTGCCATATTTCTTGAAATCACTAAAGATAAACAGGCCTTTGGCTATTCGTCCAAAGAATATTATCACATTATCAGTCCCAAAGCGCATGGTGAGTCTCTGTGATCACATATACTGTGGTAAGGTTTTCAAGGCTCTATTTCTGCTCTCATTTTTTTGCATTTTTGAGAATCTCAAACATAGCACCACATTCATACTGTAGTTTTGATCACACAAGGAATCTTACTCCCGAAAATATAAAAATTACGAAAAAATTTATGCACATCACTCTCACATGGTCAAAAATCATACAAACCAGGGATAGAACCCATGTCATTGTGGTTCCATGCCTTCCACATTCTCCCTTGTATCCTGTTGCTGCTCTGCAGCAAGCTGTAGCACTATACAGTCCAAAGTCGCATGATCCACTCTTTCAAATTGAATATAAAACTGGTTGGAAAGTTCTCATTGATTCCAGAATAAGGAAAGTATTATCAAAATTAAATTTAAGAATGGGTTTCACCAAAAATCATTTCACATTCCATGCTTTCCGGCGTTCAGGGGCCACCCTTGCATATGGTTCTCATGTCCCCATCAGAAGTATCAAACATCATGGCTCCTGGACGTCGGATTGCATCTGGACCTATTTCCAGAGTAGTCAAAACTCCACTAGAGATATTGCTGCTTCCTTTGCTCGCCTAATAAATAATGCTTAACTACGGCTATTTGGGCTTTTCAGGGTCATTTACTATGTGTATGCATGTGCATCATTCATATAAATATCATAATATTTATATCTGTTTGTATAACATCTTGTTAAGGTCATCTTAAAGTGTTAAAATATAACTGTCGTATTAAATGTTATGGTGACCATAAATTTGTTACTTAGATTGTACCTTTTAATTCACTATTTATCGCTTGTACATTACTCATGGTTAAGGTCACCTTAAGTGAACCTTAATGTTTGAATATAAGTTATGGATGGAAGAACTCTTATACTAAGTGGTTTTGTAACACTAAATGGTTTTGTATGTGTATGCTCAAAAAATCCTCAATGAACTGTAAATAGTATTAGTAGTCTTACATAGTAATTGTAACATCATTGTAATAATTAACATGGATGTATTACAAATAAAATTAATTTTCCTCAGATATGTGTTCAACTTCCTTTGGTGGGGGACTGTAAAGAACAGAGCCCCCAGATCCAAACTAAGTCCGAAGACAACTGAGAAGAGAGGATTGTTTAATGGTGACAAAGGCAGCAGATAGATCGATCAGTCCCAAGGCAATAGATTCACCTCTTGACTAGGATAGGTGAGCTTCATTTATATGGAGAGAGGCGTGTCGAATGACCTGTTTTATAAGCAGACTGGTGTAAGTTGCCTAAGACATGGACATAGATATGTTCTAATAACTGCTTAGCAACGACACATTCAAGCAGTTTTGATACAGAACAAGAATGACCATCGTTTTTAGTGTTTTAGTGTCAGAAGAAACAAAACTATCCCTGATCTTGATTTTTATCTGAAGATAAGATTTATGGACAACACTATGATATGATTTAACACAGATTCAAGATGTTGTTTAGATTGCTATATTTTAGTTGTTTTTTAGTTTGAAACAGTGTTTAGATGACCCAACTGGATTGAAGCTTGCTTGTCTGCAGAAATACCAAGACATGAAGTCCAAAATTTATACAGACATCAGAGGCGCCAGAAACTCTTTCACTGAAAAAAATACAGTGCCTACAGGCCTTTGTACACCCAACCACAGCTGTATTTAATACTTTTACTTGCATATATTGCACAATAAATAAACTTTATGTAAAACATTATGTATGCATTCCATTTATTTACAGAAATACGTGACCAAAAGACAAGAATATGAAACTTTACGCCTTTGTAACCCCATGACATGAACTGACTGGCTTTATGGTACTTACTTTTCTTCATCTTATACAAGATGACAAGAGTGACTATAAAAGCTGTAGCCACCAGGAACAACATCACTGCAAGAACAATTACTGCTGTCAGCAGTTGGTTGGTGTTCTCAGCTTCAGTGGTTGTGGAGGCAGCGTCTGATTCAGAAAAATAAATATAAGCAGGTTTGACATTCAATTCATTTTGCCTGAAAATTTGCTTATATGTATTTCATAATCTAACATATGATCAGGAGATTATGGAATGCCTTCCATATGTATGGATGCATGCATGTGTGCCTTTTTTGTCACATTTTTTTCAAGAAACCTTAAAGGTTCGCTTACTTCTCATCATATGTGTATACACACGTAAGAGTGACACAAATATGGTTGAAAAATATGAGTGTATACCCTGGTAGTGGGGAAGCAGGGATTTGCACGTGCAAACAAGGTGAATTCTCCAAACAACATCGTCACTTCTTGAAATCAGAGAACAGTCTGCAACTAGCTACAGGATGCACAGTGGGTTAATATACATACAAGGTACACTGAGTGTATTATACGGCATGTGCAAGCCCTGTAAGTAAATGGGTAGCACCTGGATCAGTAGCAAGGAGAACACACATGCCCAAGCCTCTTGTAAATTACCCTTGATACATGGATGCATTTGTAGACATACTGTGTGCACGTCGAGAATAATGTGCATACCAATTTTCATTGTGGGGTCTCAGGACCTTGATATTCTGTTCTAAAATCACACGTGTAGCTTTAGTGTCCCTTGCAAACTAGCCGATTTTTCTGGGATGTAAGAGAGGCTTCATATCTCTTCCACTTATGAAGATATGCACGCCAAATTTGCACAGAATATTTATGGCCATGAAAACACGTCAATGCATCTTTTAGGATTTCCAAGATGAATATGATTTCTGATTTTCCCCCACAATTAAAAATGGTGACCAAGGTGGTAAAGTTAAACATATTTCAAAAATTTCGTATGTAATACATTTGTACCCTACGGATGTAAAATGCAACATTCAGGATGGTGAGTCAAATTTGCCAATTTTTCTGTGGCTCCAAAATTGGTGGAGCCAAAGTGGTTAAGCCAACTGTGAGATTGTCCCATTAGGGTTTACTGACTTATGTATTAAACTAGCTTAGTATTTGTCTTATTACAGCTCATGACAAAGTTGATGATGAACAGTTTTGAAAGAAGTTATGTAAGTGCAATATTTTGGAAAATGTAGGATACTTAATCATTTTGCTGACTGCTGAAAAGTAAGAAAATGATAAAGCTATAACTCATTTTTTTTTTTTTTTTTTTTTTTTGGTGGACTGTAAAAGTATCGGAAATTTTGTAGCACAAAATGAAAGTAGCTGTTTAAACATAATACTCTGCCTACGATCCCTTTCTAGTTATTAAAGAGGTTTAGTACAAAGCATGAAATCTGCAAATATTTATATTGGTTCCTTCTTTGCTGCCAGAAAAGAGATTTAGATATGACTTAACATTTCAAGGAGCCAAGTGAGTATTTCTGTATTATTTAACAACTAACATGTAATAAAGAATGTGTTTATACTTAAAGGTTGACATTAAATTTCTTTTAAACAAGTCCAAGTAATGCAAGTGTAAATGAAAAATTCATTGCTTTTCAGATGTTCAGATGTAATACATTGCATTATTACATTATCCATCACATTAATTTAAACAAGACATTGCCTTACACATTACATTACTTGGTGAAATAGCATCAGAAATACCTGTACCCCACAGCCTGTGAAAATAGTTTTCAACACCATGAGATATAGAAGTAGTGAAGCAGTACAAAGACGGGATACATTCAGAGTAGTGTCAGTTATATGAAGGTTCAAATAATGTTTAAGTAGAGAAAATAATGTGTAAGAGAAAAGATGAAGTATTAAAACAAGACAATTCAATTATCAAGATGACAACATTAACAAACAACATCAGTAAACTAAAAATTATGATGCTGTAAAATTTATTAGCTGGAGAATATATGTCAATGCAAATATGACAATTATTTAAAAGTACACATAATAATCAGTTGCAACAACCCATATATCTTTGTCATAAGAGAAAAATGTCTCACATATGGCAGGTGAGCAAACTTTGGCAGAGCAAGAGCCACGCCATGATGCACACATACACTCCCTAACTAATGTCCATACCAAGGTGTCAACATTCTACACCTTACAGAGCCCTGACCAGATTTTAAAGCTTATCGTCAATACAACTAGGTCAAAGGTCAAATCAAGGTCACACCATGACATTGCACACCTACAACTCCCTACAAATGTCCTTGCCAAGTATCAATTTGCTATACTTTACGCTTTCTGAGATACAACCCGGGCAAACTTTACCCCACAACCACTCTCCCCACCAGCCCACCATGGGTGAAAATAATACCCCGACAGCCCTTAAGGGCTTTGGGGTGAATATGTAATGCATTACAGTGGATTGCACATTACCACTACCCAATATTTGGTAATCTGATAATCTGGTAATCACATTAGCACTTTTTGATATTTTGGAAGCCTTTGCATTACACTATATACGTAAAGGGGGGGCTTCCTTATGTTTTCTCACCCCTATCTATTTTATTATAAATACATGATAAAAATAAACATATTGCATCTGTGGGTAAATCTGTGCAATACATTTTTGCAAAATTTGAGTGAAAGGTACTACTTCATAGTTTTGCAACAGGCCTGTTTGCAAACATGCTAGTTTATGTAGTTCAAAAATGACATTGACAATAAGTTCTTCCTGGCAACTCTTCTGCAATATTGCAAATAACCGTTCATGTGTAACATACCTTTTACGGAAATCATGTTAAGTTATATGCCTTTCTTATACACTACCAAACCCCTTAACTATTTTCAAATTGGCTGAACGTGCTATTCGGCTAGCAAGGTTTAGAGGTAAAACCACAGAAACAGCTAGAAAGTAAAGGGCATACAAATTCATTGGGGAAACTAATTTGGTAAATTGCTTTGATTATTCAAGTAGTTTCAGAGGAATCTGCTTGACACATATAAAGGTGCATCCCCAACACACTCAAACACATGGACACCCAGAGGATCTTACTGCCATGTGAGATGTTATATTAAAATGGAGGAAATGTGGGTTGCAACACACAAATATTGAGATTAAACACGGTTAAAATGATTGAATTTCCGCCCACCCAACTGGAGTCTCACCTCTTTCACAAATAAAACAAGATTCAGTCTCGCAGCTGGTACTGAGCCATTTCCAACCAGGATTCATCAATGCGCATTCACTAGTGTCTTCTCCTGCTTTGAAGTTTCTGAAACTCTCTGCTTTACCGGAGGCCCAAATGTTGTCCCTCAGTCCAATCAGACAGCTTCCTCTGATGTAACAAAGCATAGTGAAATAATAAGTGTGGCTATATTTATAATTGTGAACTATGTAAACTCCAAAACATGTATATTTCTTGAAAGGTAACTGAATTTACGCAAAAGCTGCAGGGTTTTGGCTGAGATGAATTTGATCAGCTATTTGTGAAATTGATTTGAGTTTAAAACTCAGAAAAGACAAAAACTCAGTTTTAAGTCTGTCACTCAGACTGAGACTGGGCAGAATCTGAGATTTCCCATGAAATCATTTTGTTTTTCAAGTGTGGTTTCTCTGTTGTTTTCATAAATTTTAATAAAATAAGAAGAACTCTTCTTGTTGATGACATAAGTGATACACTAGTAGCTCACATAATTAACAACATATTCATAAAAAATTGACACTTCTTTAAACATTTATAATTGAAATTATCCATGGTAACTATCTATAACAGTACATCGATATTACTAGAAATGTTGGTCACCGAAAGACAACCTCCATTAAAATCAACTCACCGACAAACACATGGTATCAAAATGAAACCAGATGACAACCTTATGTAAACTGCGGATGTCGCCTTCAGTTACTATATGAAAAAGTTATCAAGGTCACTGAAATAGATGGACAGACAGGGATATAGGGATGGTTGTAGTACTGAAAAAGGATGGTGACGGGTGCCGTGGAGATCAGAGGCAGCAGTTATATAAATTTTTACAGCTTCCGAGGGATGCTCAAGGATTGGAAAAGCCCACAGTCTCACAAGTTTGCAAATGGATAGATGTTAGGTGATAATACAAGGACAGGGACATTTTACCAAATACATACTATTGCGTGGGATACCGCCTGTGGTCTGAATTGGGTATGAGGAGGTAGAATTGACTACTTGCAATAAAATGTTCAGACTATAAAACATTGACAAAAAATACGTGTGATGTATCATTATCAATGTTACATTTTTCATGCAAATAGACTGATCAAAAGGATTACATACTCCAAACCATTATCAACAAGGAACTCGTTGATGTCTCCACCAGATACAGTAATTAAATTTCCTCCTTCTCTTTCACAAAAGCCCTGGGCATCTTCAAAATTCTTTTCCTTCTCTTCGTCGCTTAACTCTTGTGCTGAAGAGATCATGTACTCTGTAGATTCATATTGGTGCCACACTGAAAATAAATAAAAAAATAAGAATACTGGCGATAGACTGACTAAAGAACTCAAGTCTGAGACCCAAGTCTCCTGGCTGAACCTACATAAAGGCATTTGTCACTGATAAGCTTGCACTTGAGTTGGGATTCCTGAAAACAAAAACATATGCCAACACTTAGGTAAGATGTTTGTCTCGGCTAAGTCGTAAATAATCAATTTTAAAATTTCAATAAAGAGATTGAAATAATTGAAAATAGAAACAAATATAGCATGGGAGATGCCTGTACCTCACCACCAAGAGAAATGGTAAGGAACACCTAGAGAAGAATATGTACAATAGGTTTTGTGCCACGTACAGAGAACACAGTGAAAGTTATCCAAAGGTATGAAGGAGAAACCTACAGTAAGAAACAATTTATTTCAATGTAATGTCTGAAAACAACACAATTAGGTGATAAAACATATTATACTAATCAAGAAACAATAAACTTGTATTATTTATTACAGTGATTATACAGGGATTATGCTCGTAGCTTAATTCCTGGAGTCAGGATCCAGAGTTGGGATCGAAACAAAACTATGTAGACCCATTCTGGCTGTCATAAAACATCATTTGTCACTGTAAAAATGCCAGCTATACATCTGAGAGACTTCCTACAGAAGCTTTGGGTACAATTTGGTTTTATTGAGATTAATATTTTGATTTTCATCATGATTTGCAGACAGAGAAGGACATATATGAACCAAGGACCATCACCTGCCCTACAGCCAGCACCACCACCACAGCCCCAGCCAGCCACTAGTAGAAGAAAATAACCACCAAACCCCTGGGTTATGCCCTAGATTCTTCAAAGACAAGAACAAGGATGGTACATCAATCTCCTGGCCAACTGGCATCAAGGATAACATAATTTTGTCAGGATGCCACCTGTCTTTTCGACCTCATCGAATAATGCATTTACCACCACATCAAGAAGTCAGTCACCAATTGCAGGAAGCCATTAGAAGTGGGATTGGAACTGGCAATAACACTGAGACACCTGCCAATCACTGGCTGGTTGGCCTAACCACCATCTACAAATTCGCCCCCCAGGTCTGCCGAGCCATCATTGCTGAATTCCAACATGCATATTTATGCAGAACTAATAGTCATGAGTAGTGGAAAAGGGTGGAGGAGAAGTTAAGAACCAGGTGGAATGTTTTGCATGCTGCAGGGGCACTAGACGGAAAACGACTACAAGGTTTCTTTTCACTGGTGCTGCTAGTCCTGGTTGATACAGAATACAGATTCCTGTCAATAGACAGTAGGTCAAGTGGATCTTCATCAGATGCACAGATTTTCAACAAAAATGACTGGACAGAGAAGATCGAGGATCGCAGCTTGGGGCTTCTGGCACCTGAATCACGGGGGAGGGAGGACCAGATTCACACTACTTCTTGCTGGCTGATGACGCCTTTGCCTTGATGCCATGGATAGCAAAACCCTACAGCAGAAAGAAACCCACAAGATAAGGAAGAATAGCCAACTACAGAATCTCCAGAAGTGAAGGGGGGGGGGGGGGGTTCAAAACGCCTTTGGAATCTTAGTCAGTTCTACTGGGCACCATGGAGCAAAAGCCAAGAGTTGTCAGAGACATGTGTTTACATGTGTGGTTTTGCTCAACATGATGAGGACACACCTACGAGGAGCAGACTGGGCACCAACCCCAGCAAATGATGCAGCAGCAGTTATTAAGTTATTATTCAAAAAAAATTTTTTACAAGTTTAAAATGTCTTTAAGTTTAGTTTTGAAAAATTTGACTTTTTGAACTTCAAATTTTTCTTCAATCACACAATCATTCATTAATTCTTTTTTTGTGTGTTTGGGGCCAAAGTGTTTTGTGTGGGGCAGTGTAATGCTTCTTGTTTGGGGAATTCTTTAAACAACAGCTTTTAATTGTGTTTGGAAGATCCAGGTGGTCTTGTAAAGGACCTTTTAATGTCTTCAGTGGTCCTGTAAAGGATCGATCGGAGGCAAGTGAAGTGGTTCTACTGCTGCTGCTGTTACAGAAGGCTGTATGTGTTGCCGCCTGCTTTTGCCCAAGGAATGATGACAACATGGTTCTCATCTGTGTGACCTGGTCCATGGCTGATCTCCATATTGTATGTGCCAGTTGAAGCTCTGGAGATATTGTGTGCTGAAGCATAGGAAGCACTTTATCCTCAGGCATGGGACTTGAAGCCTGACAATATGCAGTCCCTTGCATCTGATGTGTGACTTCAGGAAGCCAAATTTATCCTGTATCCACTTCTGATATTCCATCATCTCTTTCAGGGACTGTCCAGACTTGGATTGCGTGAGCTTGCCATAACATGTCCTTTGCGACTGAAGGTCTTGCACACCTTAAAAGACAGGTTGCGCCTGTGAGCAAACCTCTCCTAGAAACACTCATTCCTTGCTTTGTCCTTGAAATGATTATTTGTATTGATGTTTAACTCCTTGTGGTCCTTCACAAAGGCCACAACAGCCTCCTCATCCGAGTCCATCAGTGTATGTGGGTCATTTGCTCCTTCTTGTGTCATGAGTGTGATGACTGTGATGTCCCCGCCTCTCCTCCAGTCTCTGTTTCTGTGTCACTTTTGTCTGTCATTACCTGCTTGTCTGCCACTCCCTAATCTGGAGAGTGTGTAGATTCCTCCCTAATGGCCTCCTCCCTCTGCTTCTGTGCCTGTTCCTTCTTTTTTTGCTTGCCTCCCTCTCCTCTCTTCCCCTCTGTATATCTGCTGCTGTGTTTCACAGCTCAATTTCAGGAACACTGTCTCACTGTTCTGCCCTTCTTAGGGCCCATTTTCTTTGTTAAATAAGCAGTGTTTTGTAAAAAAAAATCCTAAAATATAAAGTCAGCCAGCTTCAACTGAACACTGACCTATACAATTTGAAAAAAAAACCTATTGTCCTATTCTTCAAATACTGCCAGATGTAACCCATCAGATGCCAGATTCCAATTTATGTATTGCGAAAGTTGACTCAACTTATATCAACAGCTTGTCTGTTGCTGCAGCTGCCTTTTCGGTATGTATTTATGGCTTGTCATGATGTCGGTCCTTATGGTTGAAGACTGGGAGACTTCCTGTCTTGATGAGAAGTGTAAAAGTCAGGTCCTTTATATTTATGACATCCCTGTTTGCTTTCGGGTAGGGCTGGTTTGTGTTGATGGCCTGTTGTGAGGTTACAGTGCAGGACAAGATGGGAAGTGTAACAGGCAAGCTGGAAACAGTTTCCAGGAAAGCAGAGCCAAGGTCCGGATACAGAGTCATGGAGGGTTGGGGAAATATCGAACATGTTTGATATTTTGCCATTCCATCGCGAAAAATTGGGAAACTACAACCAACTCAAATTGACTCCAGTGGAACACCCCCATTAAAGTTGTCAAGATCCGCACATTTTATGACTATGAATTTCCAGAAAGTGAAGGAAAAATGGAACACATGGAATGACAAAAACTGTAATAACGTTGGGTGAACATCATTTAAGCATGACCTGAGGTAGAACCATGCCACACAAAGTGTATATCGTGGTGTTTACACAACCCAATGGCTTACAGAACATTCCAGCCAACTTTGAACTTCTTCAAACTTACGGTTAACAAAATGTAGCATGGACAAGATTTTCAAGTTCAAGGTCACTGGGTCAAGGTGAAGGGTCAAAGTGTAACATTTATATTGTAACTTCATTAGAGAAACACTGGTCTCAGCTAACAAGCACTTTATTCTAGCTTTTCAGATTGACAACTGATCAGTCTCAGTGTTTACAAGAAACTATGTGTTATTTACACTAGGCACCATAATATTGTTACATGCCCCCTTTTAAGATAATTAATTAATGTTAATTGATTAATTATGAGATTACTTTAAACAGAGGTAATATACTTAGGAAATCAATGTCCAAACCCGTATGAGTGCATTATGCATTTCATCAGACTATACAATTTTTTTTTTCAATTTGATATATAATTATGAACTCTGGTGCACTTTACAACAACTTGAAAAACAATATTCAATCTTTGCCTGAATCATATTTATGGACTTGAATGATATGGGCCTACTTTCTTGCAAGGTATTAAATACAATTTTACAGGTACATTTAGATAAAGTACATGTAACCAATAACCAGGATACATATAGTACAGAGTGATAAATCTCTGGTTTACCTACACACATGTACAAACTTTTAATATGTATCACAAAGCACATTTCAGTGAGTTTTTATGTGGGTGTTATTATCTCAACATTTGTAAATTTATGGATATGAACTAAAAAGAATGATTTCTTGGAACTGAACTACTTAACACATCCTACTGTATATACATTGTTTGCCACAATAACTGCTACTCTTCTTGTGCTGATTTCACACTAGTAAATGATTAAATTACTGTTTTCTGTCCTGCATAGAAAATATACACTATGAAACAAAGTTATATGACTGGCTTTTCAGAAGATATATTTTGTTTTAGTTGTGTTAACTTTTAACTTTTGATTTTTTTCTATGATGATGTCCTTTCTATTTCTATTGAAAAACATTACTTTTTCAGTGTATAAAATCTTTTCCCAACCTAACATTATTAATCTACAATATACACATAATCTAATTCTTCAGTAACATGCATAAAGGTAACTGTCACATTTAAGTGAATTATCATCAGATCTATGTTAAAACATACACTGAAAACTGTAAAAAAAAAGTCAACTAGTTCACTCATGTAACTTGTAAACTGAAACAATACTGGAAGATTGCACATTTCATATTTCCATTAAAAGAGAGTTTGATGTTTATATGAAGTTATGTTCCACTAATCACTGATATCTCTGAACTGGTTTAATTTCCCTGCCATATCTGGTAATGTAGGGTTTATCCACGGATGTTGATGCTGTTTTCTCTGTAGCATATGGTATATTTACTGTGTTGTTTTTGCTTAGTGATGCTGTTGTGTCAGTGTTCACACTGTCCTTGCTTTGAGTTACTTCTTCACCAGACTTTAGAATGTGAGATCTATTGCGCCTGTAGACACCTCCAGTTGGTGTTTCCACTTCATAAGATCGAGGAGAAGTGAGTTTTTCTGTAACAACGGCTGGTTCCCATTTGTTTTGTTGTAATATCCTGACATTTTCACCACTATGAACTGGTTTTAGTTGCTTTGTCTGCCTATCATAGTAATGTTTTTGCCTTTCTTGTTTACTCAGTAGGGCAGATTTGACCATTTTGTGCTTTTTGATTTTCGGTCTCAAGCTCTGCCTTGTTGGTGGTAGGACAGACCTTAGTTTTCTGCGCATCAGAAGTTCTGCTGGTGATTCAATATTGTCAATGGGAGTGTTCCTGTACTCAAGGAAAGCTAACAAAGGATCAAGTTGACTTGCTTTTGATTTCTTGAGTATGTTTTTGACAGTCTGAACATATCTTTCAGCCAAACCATTACTCCTTGGATAATAAGGTGAAGATGTTTGGTGTTCAAATCCCCACATCTTGGCGAAATCTTCAAATTCAGATGAGCTGTATTGAGGTCCCTGGTCTGACATGACTTTCATAGGAATTCCATGTCTGGCAAACATGGACTTCATCTGATTTATTATTGTGGTTGCTTTAGTGTTTTTTTTTTTTTTTTTTTTATTTCTTTTTAAGTAACATATGTACAAACAAAATGGCATACAAGAATTGCAAAACTAGCACATATATTGGTCACACATACAAGTACAAAGCAAAGCATACTGAATAATACTCAAATATTCTTCAGTCTGTGAAAAACAGACCAACTTGCCTGAAATTTTTCAGTGTTACAATTAATTTTAGCAATATATTCCTGGTCACTAAATATTCCTTTAAAGTAGGCTCTAAATCTATTCAAATTCAGTACTTTAGAATTTTTTGCACTGTCAAAAATAAATTTTTTAGCAGTCAAAATAATGCAATTTTTGGGGAAAAAATCTAAATCATTTTCCAGAATGCCAAATATAATCAACTGCGGATCTAGTTCAAGGTACAGACCGAAAGTTTGCTGGAGCCAAGTTTTTAAGCTATTCCAAAATTCTGTTACAACCGGACATGAAGTAAAAAGATGGAGAAGTGTCTCTTCAGACAAGTTGCAAAAATTACAGGATGAAGTGGCACATATATTTAGTTTTTTCAGATATGCTTTAGTTCCGAGTAATCTGTGAATAATCCTGTATTGAAACCAAATTAAATCGTTTCTTTGCAAAGTTTTGAAGCAGATTTTGAATATATTAGTCCAATCATTTTTACTTATATCAATGTTTAAAATGTTACACCATTTATTTCTGAGAGTGTGATTGTCAAAGTCTTCCAGCAAAATTTTGTAGAATTGCTGACAGCCTTTATTGCGATATAAAAGCAGCTTTATGTAGAGAGGCAGAAAAGGTCTTTCAAGATCGAGCTCACTGAGATCATAGTTATTTAAGAACCGTTTCAAAGATCTCTGAATTCTCAAATACTCTAAAAAATTTGATTTAACTCCATATTGAAGTCTGATTTCCTCTAAGGTTTTTAGGTTACCATCACTGTTAAGTAAATCGAGAGGTGTTAGAATACCAGCCTTGTACCAATGGGGGTAGAAGAGTGGCTCTGTTGAAATCTTGGAATTGTACCAGATTGGACAAGATAGCAATTCAAATTTAGCAGGCTCCCTCTTATCAAGCAAGGAGCCCCATGCCATGAAAACTTCCTTCCAGAAGTCATTTGAAATATTACTAGCTGTGATTTGGGTCCAAAGAGGGCCCAATAAATAGAACTTTTCAGCACAGATTAAACTTGAAAAGAGTTTAGCCCAAGGCACATCAGGTGATTGAATCAATCTCCTCATCCAAGTGAGTTTTTGACATTTTATAAAAACATCAATATCAACCATTTTTAGGCCCCCATGAAAGTATGAGTTTGTTATCTGTTTTCTATTTATTTTATCAGGTTTATTGTCCCATATAAAAGAGTATACAAGATTATTTAATTTCTTGATCAGAAAAGTACTTGGGGCTGGAAGAGAAGTAAAAATATGGTTAAAACTTGATAATATGAATGTTTTTATAATTGTAATTTTACCCAGTGGAGACAATTTTCGTCTTTTCCATTGGTTTATGATTTTCTGGCATTTGTTTAAAATTGGGAGGTAATTCAGAGTAGTAATATTTTCTAGGTCAACAGAAAAATGAAGTCCCAGCAAATCAAATTCAGTTGCACCCCAAACCAAATTCTCACAAGTATCATACATGTCTGTTGAGCGTTTCTTTTTCCCCAACCAAATAAGTTTTGTTTTATCCTTATTAACAACTAGACCTGAAAGCGAGCCAAAAATTTCTAAAGTATTGAGTGCTGCCTTAAGAGAGTCACTAGTGCCATCGAGAAACAATGTAGTGTCGTCAGCAAACTGTGAAATTTTGTATTGATTATTATTAATGGTAATACCATTGATTTTACAGTTATAAAATACCATAAGATACAGAATTTGTGCAGAAAGTAGAAATAAATATGAAGCGATAGGGTCACCTTGACGACATCCTCTATGTATGGCAAAAAAATAGGATAAGTGACCAGACTGAAGAATTGAAGCTTGAATATTTTTATTCAAAACATTTATCCAGTGACAAAAATCCCTTCCGAAGTTATAAAACTTGAGCACATTATTCAGGAATATCCAAGAAACAGAGTCAAAAGCCTTTTGGAAGTCAACCAACATTAGCAGGCCAGGTAACTTGTTCTTTTCTAGGTAGTGCATGATATCATACACAAGACGTGTATTTTCTCCAATGAATCTCCCACTTATGAAACCGGACTGTGTATCAGATATTAGTTTAATAAGGACGGTTTTTAATCTATTGGCAATTGCGGTGGAAGCTATCTTATACAGGACAGATAAGAGTGAGATGGGCCGCCAGTTCTTTAAAAATTTTCGTGGTTTATCACCTTTTGGTAGGCAGCTTATTACACATGTTCTAAGGGAGACAGATAATTCTCCTGTATCAAAGGCAAAATTTAAGGCGCGCAAAACAAAGTATTTCAGTTTATCCCAGAAAGTTTTGAAAAATTCTGCCGGAAATCCATCGACACCAGGACACTTATTGTTTTTCATTTGTTTTAAAGCATTACTAATTTCTTCTAGTTTTAGCTTACCTTCAAGTTTCATAGATTCTGTAGGTGTTAGTTTGTATATGTTCTTTCCTTCAAATAGTTTATGTAAATTTTGATCTGAGGGAGAATGATCATTTTGTGCAAAAAGAGTAGAGTAAAATTTTGCTATTTCATCAAGAATACTTTTTTGATCAGTTAATGTTTCACCATTATCTAGTTGAATACATTTAATTGTTTTCTCAATATAATTATACTTTTCAAGAGAACAAAAATACTTGGTAGGTTTCTCCCCTTCGTTTATCCACTCTGCGCGTGATCTTATCACACTACCAATTATGGCTTTTTGTCTTAATGCTTCCAATTCTGTTTTTTTGTCTTCCAAAATTTTGAAAGATACTGGATTAAAACTATTTTCAAGATGTTGAATCTCATTTTTTAGCCTGTTTTCATGCTCATGCTCTTGTTTTTTACAATATGAGGAGTATTTTACGGTTTCGCCTCGAATTCTTAGTAGCAGCATTTCCAGAAAATTTCCATCATTTATGGTAAACACAATATCTTCACTAGACATTATGTTTAAATAGTTTAAATTGTATACCGGGATAGCATATTTTAGTTTTTCTTCTTGTATAAGTTTATTAACAAGACTTATGTATTTATCATCTTTTAGAAGGCTGCAGTTTAACTTCCAGAGCCCCCTACCACGGTCGAACTTACTAAGCAATATTTTTATCTGAAGACTTGAATGGTCACTTCTATAACCTGGATTAATCGAACAGTTGGTTATGATATCATGCATTGGATGGGAAACCAAAAAATAGTCAAGTCGTGCTTGACGTAGGGGAGTTTTTCTTCTCCACGTATATCTCCTAAGGAAGGGGTGCATAAGTCTAAATGTATCCTTTAAATCAAAGGTATTCATTAGTTCGATAACAGTATCACGAGATTTAGGATTGTTGACATGCTTGTACTGGTCACAGTCAAGCTGCGGATTCAGTACTAAATTAAGATCTCCACAAATTATAGTATACATTTGATTGCTTGTTTCAATAATTGCCTTAATCTTGCCAAAGAAGTCAGGAGAATCTCTATTTGGCCCATATATATTTATTAGTGTTATTGAAATCTCTCCAATATTAATATCTACACTTAACATATTGCCCTCAGTGTCTTTATGTACTGATAGAATTTTATATTCAAAATTTGTATTAAACAGTATGGCGACACCTCTAGAATTGGAGGAACAACCATTAAGGATACAATCTCCTTTCCAGATGGTCCTCACATTCGATTCATCACTGGGTGTCCAGTGTGTGTCCTGTAAACAAATTATGGCTGCCTTAGTTTTTTGAAAATAATCAATTACATCCATCCGTTTATTTTTATTTTGAAGACCTTGACAGTTTGCTGACAACACTACTAGCTCCTCACCAATGGTCATTCAATATTGCATAGGACTCTCTCGGCAACTTAGGAAATCTAGCTTTAGCCCAGGAATATAGAGACATTTTTGTTGGAATATTTAAAAGAATTAAAAAACAGTGTGTAACTATTAATGTCTTGAAAACATAGAAAAACCATGTATGCTCACCTAATTGAAAAAAACATAAACAATTCATGTATGTAAATAAAAACAAAGTAAGACTTGATATAAAGTGCTCGACTTGCTCAATAACCAAGTATAATGAGCAAGTGCTGAGAGAAGAAAGCATTATTGTGTTATGTTGCAGGCAAATATTCTACAAAACAAGTTCCTATAAAAAACATCAATAATTAAACGACTCAAACCAAAGCAATATATAGTTACATTACTATATAGTAATGACATCACGTCTGATAAGGTAGTCTAGATATTGATCAGAGTAATCAATTTTAAAATTTTTTAGGTTCATAAAAAATATACGGCAAAACTCACTTAACCTTAAGGAAGTTTTAGACTGCATGCTAGGTCAGAATAATTTGGATTATTCTGATGGTTCAATATTGTTTACAGGCAAGTCGATTATCTACTTATCTCATGAACACCTTGCAATGGAAAAAAAAACATTCCTGACAGAACAAAAATCATGAAGTATAAGGAAATAATATGTTACTTTACAGCTTCAGTTGTTTTACAAGTGTGTACAAATATTTTACTAATTTAATATGACTAGCTCCCATGAGTTTGCATAGTACTGCTTTACATAACCACAACCCTGAACAAGGGATTACTAATCGATAATTGAGCTATTATTGAAAATCATAACCTATATTGTTAATCTCACTAAATGGATCTCAGAGGAAAATAAAATAATTTTTATTCTAATAAAAATTCAAGATTGACAGGATTTAATGTACACAGATTTAAATACACAATATATATATTTCAAATCAAAATTAGGGTTCTGTGTACTCAACAGTCATGGTTTAATCTAAATTGTTAAACCAAAAATTTTAAATTTGTGAAACACTCAATCAAGTTCAGATTGTTACAAACAAGTTATAATACTCACTTTAGTGTTATGTAACTGTGCAACCTCAAAGTATCTGCTGTAGTAGTCAACTACCAGAACATAGTTTTGATCATTCCACTGGAAGAGATCTGTGGCTACATTTTGCCATGGTCCATCTGGAACGTCATGAGGCATCAGTGGTTCCCGCTGTTGGTTAGGATGCCTGTGTTTGAGGCAGACTTCACACTTTAGGATCATGTCTTTAATCTGTGAGTCTATACCAGGCCAGTAAATAGAATCTTGGGCTCTGCTAACTGTTTTGTTGACACCAAAGTGACCTACATGAAGCAGTTTCAGCATGGTTGAACGAAGTTCCTGTGGGATTACAATCCTTTCTCCCGTTAGAATCAAACCGTCAGCTACAGATAGCTCATCTCTGCAAATCCAGTATGGATGTAGCTCTGTTGGTACCATGGATTTGTTGTCAGGCCACCCATTGAGAATTATGTCTTGTAGCCGACAAAAACCCTTGTCATTTGCAGTAGCAAACTTAATATCTTGAACTCTGTTTCCAGCTACCGGGATATTGTTCACCACCGTGTTTACATGTTTCATGACATCTTCCTCGGTTGAGCTGTTTGTATCGGATGTACATGCTCTTGATAGCATATCAGCAACAATGAGTTCCTTTCCTGGCTTGTACTTCAGTGTGAAGTTGTACCTTTATAGTCTCAGTAACATGCGCTGTAATCTGGGAGGTGCTGAGCACAGTTTCTTCTTTACTATTTGCTCCAATGGGCGATGGTCATTTTCTACCAGGATGTGCTGCCCATATGTGAACTGATGAAACCTCTCCAGAGCAAATACTACTGAGAGTAGTTCTTTCTCTATCTGAGCATACCGAGTTTCTGCCTCTGTCATTGATCTTGATGCAAAGGATACAGGTTTGTCATCTTGAGTTAAAACAGCCCCTAATCCAAATTTTGATGCATCACAATGAACTGTTATAGGCTTTTTGACATCAAAAAATTTGAGCACTGGTTGCTGACTTAGAACATCTTTGATCTTGTTGAAGGATTTCTCTTGTGGGTTGGACCACATGAACTTGACATCTTTTCTCAGTAGACTTCTTATTGGCTGTATTACTGCAGACATATTTGGTACAAACTTGGCTAGGTAATTCACAGTCCCCAAGAGTCTTTCTACACCTTTGCGGTCAGCTGGTGGTGGCATATCCATTATAGCTCTGACCTTTTCAGGGTCTGGCTTCACACCAGTAGCTGTAATCACATTTCCAAGGTACTTCACACTTTCAACCTGAAAAGTACACTTTTCCTTGTTGAGCGTCACATTAAGCTCAGCGCATTTCATTAGGACCTGTTCTAGCCTCTTGTTGTGTTCAGCCTCTGTTGTGCCCCAAATAAGAATATCATTTATATCTGTTTCCACTCCAGGAATGTTCTCAAAATGTTGAGATATTCGTTTCTGGAATACCTCTTGTGCACACTTTACACCAAATGGGAGTCTTTTGTAGCAGTAGTGACCAAAGGGTGTGTTGAAAGTAGTTAGTAACTGACTTTCTTCATCAAGCTTTTGTTGCCAATAGCCATGATTAAGGTCAATTTTTGAAAAGACCTTCGCCCCCGCCATACGTGCTGTAATTTTCTCTACTGTGGGTAATTCAAAATTTTCCCGTTGTATGGCCACATTGAGATCCTTAGGATCCAGACAAATCCTCAGCTTGTTAGAATTTGGTTTTTCAACTGTGACCATGGAGTTGACCCATTCTGTAGGCTCATCAACTTTTCTGATGACTTCCATTTTTTCCATCTCATCCAAGGTTGCTTTTACCCTGTCTCTCAGCGCTGCTGGAATCCTTCTTGGTGGATGTATCACTGGGTTGACACTCTTGTCAATTTTAATTCGATATGGCTCTTTCAGACAGCCAAGGCCTTTGAATACACCATTGTACTGCTGTAGAATTCTGTCTGCTTCACTACTTGTTGACAGTGACATTACCAGTTTGATGAGACCTAGATCAACGCATGTCTGAAGCCCTAGAACT
This sequence comes from Sabellastarte sp. h YS-2021, assembly GCA_964017235.1. NCBI lineage: Eukaryota > Metazoa > Annelida > Polychaeta > Sabellida > Sabellidae > Sabellastarte > Sabellastarte sp. h YS-2021. The sequence goes on from OZ024933.1 coordinate 114,502,642, forward strand.
GCTCGTGAATCTGTGTCTACGATGTAGAAACTTGCAACACATCTTGAATCCTTGTACCTGCACTGCACATCACACTTGCCTTTAACTTTTAACCTCATTCCACCATATCCCGTGAGCTTTGTATTGGTGGGGTTAAAGTTAGTCTCTTTTATGTTCATTTGTCTGAACTTTTTTAGGGGAATTACATTCACTTGTGACCCAGTGTCCAACTTGAATTTTATTTCACAGTTCTGTTTACCTAAGACCAGTGTGGCAAATGCTTCATCTTTAGTGTTACTGCTGCATACAGATCCAATGAAGTGAGCACCTACAGTTTCTGTCTCACTGCTGTCACTTTCACTAGAGTTATCCATGGCATGTACTATCTTTCGGCTCCTGCACATTACAGCAAAATGGTTTCGCTTCTGACATTTTAAGCACTTTTTGCCATAAGCAGGGCACTGACCTTGTGTGTGTTTTCTTCCACATTTTGTACATTCTTTTGAGTTGTCAGCTTGCTTCAGCTTGTGTTGTTGCTTCGCTACCGGTTTCTTCTGTGTTTTGCGTCGCACTTCATTTAGAGAATGTTCACTACCTATAGTTTTGACATGTTGCTTGGACCCCTCTATTGCTTTTATTATCTCTGTAGCTTTTTGTAGTGTTAAGTCTGGTTGTTGTAAAAGTTTTTCTTTCACCTCTTCTGAATAAACACCAACCACCAGCCTGTCACAAATCATCTCCTCCCGAAGCTCTCCATATTGACAGTCCATTGACAAAAGTTTGAGGTCAGTGATGAACTGATCTGCTGTCTCCGATACTCCTTGAACACGACTATTAAATTTGTGCTGGATAACTGTCAGATTCCTTCTGGGCTTACAATATTCCTCAAACTTCTTGAATAGAATATCTGTTTTGTCCCGTTCATCTGCTGTCAAGGTCCAAGTATTGTATACATCCCTGGCCTCTTGACCGATGAAGAGAAGGAAGAAGCTGCATTTCACATCCTCTGATTTAGAATCCAGTGGTTCAGATAAAACTAATTTCATTGTCTGTGACCATCTTCTCCAGCTTTCAGATAGGTTTGAACTGCTAAGATCCAAAGCTTCAGGTTTAACACTATCCATTTTTGAAATATCCAACCTAATTAGCTAATTAATTAATTAAGTTTTTTAACACCTGACACCATGTAACATTTATATTGTAACTTCATTAGAGAAACACTGGTCTCAGCTAACAAGCACTTTATTCTAGCTTTTCAGATTGACAACTGATCAGTCTCAGTGTTTACAAGAAACTCTGTGTTATTTACACTAGGCACCATAATATTGTTACACAAAGAAAATCATTTTTCTGATCTACTTTTTACTTGGTGCTTTATGTCATGCCTAGAACCTTTGCATCAGTTATAGTCCTACTAGAAAATCACTCAGAGCATGCAAACCTATTACTGATGTGTGCAATAATAAAAATCCTTAGCAAATTCCTGGATTCAGATAGCGATTGGGATCATCATTAAAATCTAATCCTATGTTCCTGGGAATGTCACCATTCGCCCATATATTTTCCAGTTATTCTGCAGACAAAGAAAACACTGACCATTACATTATCTTCTTGATACAGGCACAAAGTGGAAGATTTGTAAAGTGGCAGACTGATGTGGCTATCCCGTGAAATGGTGATGCCTGAAAAGGTAGTGTCGATTGTACAGGCAAATTTCGTCAGCAGTAAAGAGAACATCAACCAGGGGAAGGCTAGTGCAGGGAGGAGGAGGGGCAAATATGATATTTATACCATTTTGGAGGCATATTATTTTGGTTTCAGAGACTTTTAGTTTAAAGAAATACATTTTGATAATCTCATTATCACTTGCTGGGATTGAATGTAAAAAAATCAGTCTTTGAAAATTTGTAACTACACTGATATAGCATTAACAACAAAATGAAACAATTTTGGATGGAATTGTTTAAAGTGTACATTTCCTCCATGTTATAAAAACCTTTTTTTACAGAAGTTACTGGATCAATTACACATTACACACTAATGAATGACTGATTCTATCCCTTTGGCTCTACAGAAGGTTATACCCCATGCTTGTAGTTGTTAGCAAAATGCCCCTGTGCTTCAACTAGCGCCTTACGTCCATATGCAAACTTGTGACTCAGTGGCTCACCATCCCATTCCTTGAAAGCATCCCATGGAATCCCCTGAATGCATATATATATGTATACAAATTACCAATCAAAGAATACATAGTATTGCAGCAGCACTAGTTTGTGCACTGATTCCACTGAAATAGTTTTAAATCATGTTTTCGCATAATAAGTAGTTTTAATGTAATCCTTTTGTCACAAAATGTTTATTACTTTAACTAATGGATTAAAATGTTGACCACAGACACACATAATCAATAAGGGGTTATATAATTGCCTTTTATACACAAGCCAAACTTACAATATTTTTAAGCACATCAATTATGTCCTGACAGCACTTTTTTTCATAGTTAATGAATATCACATACATTTATCCAAATAACAAAACAAATACCCCACCTCCTTAAAATCTTTAGGTTTACAAAATAAATCCCTTATTTGAGCAGTGGAATGAAACACAATGAAAATTCTGTTAAGCATTCCCTGCATTTTCTTGTCTTTTTGGCCACAAAAAGGGCCTACGTTAATGGAAAAATTAAAATTTAACCTATTTAAGTCCCACTCTATTAAACCATTCTGAAATTTAGGTTATGTTTCCATTCCCATTCCATGAGTGTTTGAAACAGCCTTAAAAAGCAGAATTAAATAAGACTTTGACATACCCCACAAAAATCAAAAGACTCACCCAATGACAGGGCCTCAGTCTGTACAATTCTCTCAGAGCTGATGTCCTCCCAAGATGCACCACTATATCGCCGCACCCTCATCCGGTAGTTTGAGCCAGGTTCAAGATTATTGACATCTTTTACAAAGAGATTTCCATCTGATTCAAATAATCCCTCTTCAGTCCATTGTAAGTCTTCTTCTTTTCTGTACTCTGCACGAAACCAATTATTGCCCCAATCAGGCAAACTACTAGAAAAGTCCAGGGTAATTTTGAACTGATACTGCAAGGCCTGTATGGTCATTGCCTCATCAAGAATAGCTGTTTCTGCAAAAAAAAATATATAATACCGGTAAGAAATGGAATTTTGAATTCAGGGAGTTTCAAAAACCAGAAAATGTACCATAGTACAGGGATTTGTAATTTTGACATTGTTATACTAGATGCATTGTACAAACTTACTACACCCAAGTCACTAATGTTAGACAGTATTAATCCCCGTCATGGCCGTAAGTGGGAAAGCTGGTAGTTGCTTACCGTTGGTCGGCAGTTTACAGTACACAACCCTAGCGCACTCTATGTACTGGTTTCCTCTGCCTTTCCAACTACCCGTCGTGATATGACCTGTACAGTGTTGAAAGCAACGTAAAAGCCCAAATAAATAGACAGTATTAATTTTAGACAGTGATACACAACAGGAAGACAAACTCATATTATGTCACACATACACATAGATACATGTAAACCCAGGGTTCACTTATTGCATTTCTTAATAATTAAAGAAAATTATATAAACTCTGACACATTAGTGACACAGATATACATTGATTATCCTTTGTTTACATAACATGTTATAATAGAATCCTAGATTGATAACGACAACTGTTGAAAGAGAAACAGGTCAAGCCTGCCCACCAGGCATAAGACGTCATTTCGATATCAATGATTGGTCCAAACTGGGACCTGATGTCATTTTGATAGCATAATGATATCTAGACATTATTTGATGGAAACAGACCTGTTGGTCATTACATGTGATGTCAGTTTGACATCATTTAATAGCGCAAAATTTGATGTTTTTCTCTCCACATCATATTTATGTCACTGTGCCATCAGAGGATAGATTAATGTACCCCATAAGTTGGTAATTTTTGTGACTTCTTTTTGACTTCTTCAAACTTCCCCTATATTTTTTCTCTATGGCTCAATAATGTCACTGTTACATCATGAAGTTCATAGATGTTTTTTTTTACTTTAACATTTCTTCACACATCATTTTAATGTCATTATTAACACTTATTTCTCATATTTAACATACAGTCTGTTTGAGTTATATATTTATCTGTAACATCAATCCCAATTGTCAGGCAATCCCAATTGATTAATCACTAATCACTGAAAAGAATTTTGATCACTTCCATAATTAAGATTTCACTGAGAGCAGATTTTACTTTCTACCAAAAATTTAAAAAAAAGGACATCAGTGGCAGACAAATTTGCAGTACTACAAACAACCCCACTTTTTGAATAAGTAAATATAAAAAAGTACATGGCACGCCCTTAGATCAAGGACACTACTGACTTTTTGAAACAACTGTAACTAATACCAGCATTACCATATGACAGTCTGCTGGTCATCCTTGATGTAACTTTGTTATATATGCAAACAATCAAAAGGAATAGGCCTTAGGGAAGAAAATTTCAAATTAAGGGACCCTAAAATGATCAAACATAGACTGTATATATAATGAAGCTTATGAGATTAGTACAGATTTGTATTACAAAATACAAACTTCACTTTTATTTATTTATTTCACTTTTAAAAGCAAATAACCATCATTTTCTGTTTAAAATATGTTTTATTAAAGTAACATACTTGAAATACTGCAGCAATAGACCAGATATATACTCCAGTCTCCAGTGTTACGGTCACGGGCAAGCGCGGTAGCAATTACCGGTTGTCTTTAAGTTGTAACAGAAAAAGCAAAAAGTTAAACTTAACAAATTTATTTAATAGTCAACAATAATGATTACAGTCAACTGGTATGCCCTTAACTAAGCACACTAATACAATAACAAGATCTAGCTGACCTGACCACTGAGATTATGAGTTAAGTTTATCCGCCGTATCCAGCAATTTGTTCCGTAATCCGTCCTGTAGTATATTCTGTGGTCTATCTAATATCCTGTGGTCTGTCCTGTGATCTGTCCAATGTTCACTCACACACAGATATCTATATCCTGTGACCTGTCCCACACTCAACAACACAAAAGGTTCTTGTCCTGCTATTCTTTATATATCCAGTCACACAGAATATCTGTCTAGAGATATTTAGAGAGTTAACACAACTGTACTGTCTGCTCCAAGATGTGGACAATGTCCAAAATGCAGTAAATTCACTCTCTGTTATATGAATGTACAATATCCAAAATATCCAAAGTACAATAAATCTGTCCAGATGATGTATCCAGTTCACTCCAGTAAAAGTTCACAGTGATATAAGCATATATTATACTCCAAAACACAATAGCTCTCCTTATAGCAAGCGAATACAAAGTTTTTTTTGTGGTCAGATGTACATTCCTTATATACATTCACAGATTCCTTCTGGAATTGTACAGAACCAACTCAAAAGAAGATTGAACCATCTAGGCCAAATGAGGAAGTTCTAGAAACTACTGGCAATTGGGTTTCCCCAAATCTAACATAACCACTGAGGGGGGGGGGGATTTCCCCCAGTCTGTGAACAAATCAATAAACACTAAAACACAAAAATCAATAACTCCCTTACTTTAAATGTTAACACACAAAAAGAACCAACAACACAATTATCTTTTATGACAATGTATAAACATAAAGCTTAAATTAAACAATGCACTAATATAGTGCCTAATATATGTAATATACAATATACTAATATAGTGTCCAATATATGTAACACTTCCCCCCTTAAAGAAAAATTTTGGAAACCAAGGGGTTACAAAATTTTACAAGAGATTTTCACCAGGTATATACACACAGGTAATAACTTTTTACAAAACATATTTATCTAAATACAAAAGTAAAATTGATACCATGTATAACTTTTATAAACTTACTAATTACAGGTATATAAATCACACATTAAATACAGCTTCTGGACAGGGCGTATCCATGCGGACGCCATATGTTACTTTTTCAAACTCCTGTTTATACACTGAATTCCTATCTTTAACAGTGTTTCTATTAATAGCCATCATAAGCTATGTTATACCTCTTTCGAAGTGTGGCTCTACCATTGTCATTTCATACATTTGTTTTAATTGTCTGTCATCACAGTTTTTAATTGTCCTTTGGAGAGTTTCTACTCTCCTTGCTACTGGGTATGACCCTAGATCTCTGGCCTGTAGTTTGTTCAATTGGCCAGGTGATGACACTGAAATCTTGCCTCCAGGATCGAAGACACAATTCTGTAATTCCTTATCAAAAAGCATCTTCATTTTTGACGAAGAACTTTTCAAATTTTGTTGCGCCAGCTCACAAGCCTTCTTTAACTTATCTCTGAACTTCGAGACATAATCTAACAGATTTAGGCTCTCGGTGTTCTCAGATAACCAATTTTCCTTCAACAGCTTGAGAGGACCACGGACTGAATGGCCAAAGACCAACTCAAAGGGACTAAAGCCTAAAGACTCTTGAACAGATTCTCTAACTGCAAACAATAATAAGCTGATGCCTTCATCCCAGTCTTTTTCATTGTCTAAACAATATGTCCTAATCATATTCTTCAAAGTGGAATGGAACCTTTCAAGTGCACCTTGGGATTCTGGGTGATAAGCACTAGATTTGATCTGTTTGGCACCTAACTGAAATACAACCTGTTGAAATAGTCCTGACATGAAATTTGACCCTTGATCTGACTGGATCTCTTTTGGTAAGCCAACTAGAGTAAAGAAATTAACCAGAGCTTTTGAGATTTTGGGAGCTGTTATGTTGGTCAATGGTATGACTTTGGGAAATCTGGTTGAGGCGCACATAATGGTCAAAAGATATTGGTTTCTGGATTTAGTTTTTGGTAAGGGACCTACACAGTCAATTATCACTTTGCTAAATGGTTCCTCAAATGCTGGAATGGGTTTGAGAGGAGCTACAGGAATTTTTTGGTTTGGCTTTCCTACCATTTGACAAATGTGACAAGTCTTGCAAAATTCTGCCACACAGTGCCGAATTTGAGACCAATAGAAATGTTTGGTTATCTTGTTGTAAGTTTTGTTGATGCCTAAATGGCCACCCATTGGAGATTCATGAGCCAATTTTAATATCTCACTTTGGTACACTTTTGGCACAACAATCTGGTGTACTACTAACCATTCTTCAGATGCAGGGACATTTGGTGGCCTCCACTTTCGCATAAGTACACCATTTCTGACATAATAGCCTACAGGGACCTTATCTAGCTCTACTGGTGGCAAGACCAACTTGAATAAAGGAGCTAATTCAGGGTCATTTTCCTGCTCTGAAATCAATTTTGATTTTGAAAGCAATACATCTTGGCAGTCAATTGAGTCTTGTTTTTCAGAATCTACCCTGGCCTTGGGATTTGTATCACTAAAATCCTCCACATCATGGTCATAGTTGTTCAAGAATGTATCTGACAAATCAACTAAGACATCTGTAGATTGTTTACAATCTTTTGGTTCTTCTTGGGCCTTTTTGGCCATAGCTCGAGTCACAGCACAGGAGGGAAAAATACCAGGAATAACCTCTTCTAATTTCTCAGTGCTAACCAAAGTGATCGGCTTAGAAGTAACCTTAGGGTCAGCAACTACCTTTCCACCTGCAAGATCATTTCCCAACAACAAAGATACCCCTTTAATGGGTAAAGTGGGCCTGGTACCCACAACAACAGAACCAGTAACTAAGTCTGATACTAACTTGACCTTATGCAAGGGAACGTTCACACAGCCTCCTTCAATACCTTGAGCAATGACACTCTCACCAGTAGATGTGCTTACACTCAATGGCAATACACCTTCTAAAAGTAAGGACTGAGTAGCTCCAGTGTCTCTTAATATCTTAATGGGGACCTGACTGGAACTACTTTCCAAGGATACAAAACCCTCAGACACAAAAGGTTTGAACTCTTCCCTAATAATCTCAGACTTGTCTAAACCAATACTAGACTCTGCTCTATTGGGATTTGAACGCCAGTTAGACTTGCTAGACACAAAGGCGTTGGGCGTTGCCTCCTTTTCTCTTCTCTTCTTTAAGAGCCAACAGTCAGACATAACATGCCCAGGTTTCTTACAATAGTGGCAAACAGGAGCAAAGGATCTGGGTTTCCTATCCTTACTCATAGTCTGATTTGAGGTTTGACCCTTATCTGAACTCTTACATTTTCAGATTTCTTTCCTATTTCTGGATACGACTTTTTAGCAGGACCAAAGGACTTATTCTTGTTGAAAGTGGACTTGTGAGTTAGCGCATAATCATCAGCATAAGCTGCTGCTTTTGCCAAATTTTCAACTTTCTGTTCATCTAGATAGGTTTTAATGTCATCGCGAACACACCTTTTGAACTCTTCAATCAAAATAACTTGCCTAAGTTTTTCAAAGTCTGTACCTACTTCCCTAGAATTACACCATCTGTCAAAGTACACTTCTTTCTCATGGGCAAATTCAACATGAGTTTGACTTTCTTGTTTACGATAATTTCTGAATTTTTGACGATATGCTTCTGGTACCAACTCATATGCTTTCAAAATAGCATTTTTGACAGAGTTATAGTCCACACATTCAGAAATTGGCAAAGCCGTGTATGCCTCCTGGGCCTTTCCCCTCAAAACACTTTGCAGCAATAAAGGCCACTGGTCTATAGGCCATTTCAAATTTTGAGCTACTCTTTCAAAGTGTTGAAAGTACTTATTGACCTCCGACTCATTAAAAGGTGGTACCAGTCGCACATTTTTACCCAAATCAAATTTGGTAGCAATGGACTCTTCATGGGCAATTCTACGGGCATTGAGTTCTAAAGCTCTCATTTCTCTTTCATGTTTAAGCGCTCGCTCTTCCTTTTGAGCTTGAGCTTCAAGCTCTTCTTTTCGCTGTTGAGCTTCAAGCTCTTCTTTTCGTTCTTGAACTTCAAGCTCTTCTTTTCATTGTTGAGCTTGAGTTTCAAGCTCTTCTTTTCGTTGTTGAGCTTCAAGCTCTTCTTTTCGTTGTTGAGCTTCAAGCTCTTTAAGTCTTAACTCTCTTTCAATTTCTAATCGCCTGATCTCATATTGCCCAGAAGGTTCCATTGGTAGAGGCTTATACACTTCTAAACAACTATCAGGTAAAACATCTTCATCAACTAACTGTTCAACAATAAGCCTTTTAAGTTCATGTTTACGTGTTGACCTTTTCACCTCTAACTGTAACTCATGTGCTATCTGCATTAACATATCTTTTTTAAAAGTTTCTAGAACTTCCATAGATGGTGACTGTACAAACTCTTTAGCACTAGCCATTTTGAGCACTGTTGACTGTAACCAATTACTAAATCAAATGGATTTTCAAAATGTTAATTGAACGGTTGATCAAATAGTTGTAATCAAATGGTTGGATCCCGGACGAGCCCCCAATTTTCCTGTTACGGTCACGGGCAAGCGCGGTAGCAATTACCGGTTGTCTTTAAGTTGTAACAGAAAAAGCAAAAAGTTAAACTTAACAAATTTATTTAATAGTCAACAATAATGATTACAGTCAACTGGTATGCCCTTAACTAAGCACACTAATACAATAACAAGATCTAGCTGACCTGACCACTGAGATTATGAGTTAAGTTTATCCGCCGTATCCAGCAATTTGTTCCGTAATCCGTCCTGTAGTATATTCTGTGGTCTATCCAATGTCCTGTGGTCTGTCCTGTGATCTGTCCAATGTTCACTCACACACAGATATCTATATCCTGTGACCTGTCCCACACTCAACAACACAAAAGGTTCTTGTCCTGCTATTCTTTATATATCCAGTCACACAGAATATCTGTCTAGAGATATTTAGAGAGTTAACACAACTGTACTGTCTGCTCCAAGATGTGGACAATGTCCAAAATGCAGTAAATTCACTCTCTGTTATATGAATGTACAATATCCAAAATATCCAAAGTACAATAAATCTGTCCAGATGATGTATCCAGTTCACTCCAGTAAAAGTTCACAGTGATATAAGCATATATTATACTCCAAAACACAATAGCTCTCCTTATAGCAAGCGAATACAAAGTTTTTTTTGTGGTCAGATGTACATTCCTTATATACATTCACAGATTCCTTCTGGAATTGTACAGAACCAACTCAAAAGAAGATTGAACCATCTAGGCCAAATGAGGAAGTTCTAGAAACTACTGGCAATTGGGTTTCCCCAAATCTAACATAACCACTGAGGGGGGGATTTCCCCCAGTCTATGAACAAATCAATAAACACTAAAACACAAAAATCAATAACTCCCTTACTTTAAATGTTAACACACAAAAAGAACCAACAACACAATTATCTTTTATGACAATGTATAAACATAAAGCTTAAATTAAACAATGCACTAATATAGAAAGAAAAGAATGTGTCAACTAAATCAAGTTCAGACATAATTTGTAAGACTTTTGTCCTAACATGAGGATTGTTAAAATTTGAATATTTGTAACAATCCTTGTTGGAGTCTAAGACCAAGTTGAAACAGAAACTGAACAAATTAACACACTTTACTGTCAAAATTTTACTATGTCATTTTTTGTCACAAGGTCAAGCTCAGCTCATTGATGCAACAATTTATTTATTAGGGGTTTTACATCACTTTCAACACTCTACAGGTCATATCAGGACGGGTTGTTAGAAGAGCAGAGGAAACTAGTACATACAGTTGGTCAAGGTTCTGTACTGTAAAGTGCCGACCAACGGTAAACAGCTTTCCCACTTGAGGTAGAGCCATGAACCAAATCCTGGCCTCAGAGGTGGGAGGTGAGAGTGTTACCACAAAATGAAACAAATGCAACAATAAATTCCCTAGTCGGTTTTAAAAACCATAAAAAACATATTAGAACACAAGGTCTAGCCCTACTTCATTTCAAATAGTAGCCAAGTCAACTGGGTTAAAAGTATTTAACTTGTAACTTTAACTGGTATTGAACTATTTATCAGAGCTTATACAAACATTTATTAACTATATAATTGTTCACCAAATCATGTTGAAAACACAAATAACTGACTTTGGTACAAAAACAAAATAAGCAAGAGCTGAATCATGTTGAAGAGAAAAAAATGAGTATAAAATAATATCTACACATTGTCTAATCAATTAGTTTGTATAAATATGGTTAAGCCTCATTTGAAGCATTTATTAATTATATGTATAATAGTTCTCCAAATCATGTTGAAAGCACAAATTACTGACTTTGATACCAAATAAAATCAGCTAGGACTGAATCATGTTGAAGAGAAAACTTGAGTTTAAAATAATATCTACACTTTATCTGTTTTGTACGCAGCTTGGACAACTGGAGCAAACACTCTTTGTCTCAGCTGGATTTCAGGAGGAAAATCTTCCATAACTCTGACACCTACTTCTCTAAACCTGATTTTCCATCCAGATATAATTATCTGTCTATAAAGTGCAGAAGCTTAGCAATAATGGGTCTACCAGAGATTTCAGATGGTCCTCTATGAGCCCTTTTGATGTCTCTTAGACGGATCCTTAACCCAATTTGTGAACACACATTCAAAATCATATTTTTACAGTTTTCTTTGTGTTTTCTACTAAATATTTCGTGGGTCAGAAGTTTTTCATGCCTTAACTCACACCTAGCCTCAGCAGACGACAGCTGCCTAGAGACATGTGTTCATGTTTCTTCTCCAGATTTTCCACTTTTGCGTGCAGACGTGACATTTCATCCAATTTGCTTGAAGTAAACTCAACTCAAACTCAACTCCATCTATTTCCAGTGTAAGTGCTTCCAATGCTTCTTTGTGTAGGATTTTAATATTCAACAATGTGACCTGGTTTTCAAGACTGGCTGGACAAACTTTTGCAATCAATCTTTTTAAGGCAGATGTGGAGTCAACAGTTGTTTTTCGCTCCAGTTTTTCCACCCACAGTAGCTATCTTGCTTTAAATTTCCAGACATTTTTTTTCTGTTTGAATTTAAATTTGGTATTCAATGCAATCTCAAAGTTTTTTTTGGTTTTATTTACACTGGTCCAATTTGGTCACTAACAGATAGTTCCTTCTGTTAACAGAGCTATTACCAAAATAACCCCAAGTGCATTTATTTTATTTATAACAATATTTATTATATAAAACATGAAACACTAAAAATATGTTTAAAATGCACAACTTTTAGATGACGATTTCTCCATGAATATTCCGTTTATTTTCATTCTGTAAAAAGTATATTGATAAGGAATTCATCTATGGCCTAGCTCTTTATATTTGCATTTAAAACACACATTATATAAATTCAGCTACTTCGCATTTTTCCCAAAGATCAATGTTCTAAAAATCCTTCAAGCAAAGGTAATTTTGTAAAGAATAGCAGAAAGAACATTGGTACTTTTAGGTGTGCAATTTAATTTAAGTCAATATAATGCCTACTTTTTTCTAATTATTTTTAAAAAAAAACATCTCTCCCCATTTGTTTCCCCGTTTATTTCACACAGATATCTTAATTCAAGCCTTATGCTTTGCAACTCAAATCATAATACATAACATTGTGACATAACATGTAAAAGGTCAACACAGTAATTGTCTAAGTGTCACAAAACGAAGTATTTCAACTGTCAATCTCTAACGTTTAGTCATAATTTTGATTATGATATATCTGGATAAGGTACCTGTTTTGATCTGTATGAATCTTTCTGAGCTGTAAATGTGCCTGTCTCCAACATGGCGTCTCACTCTGATGGTGTAGTTAGTGCCAGGTTGAAGGTTCAGATACTTAGTGCAGCTGTACGGGCAGTATTGAAAGTTCGGGTCAAAGTCCCAATCTGTGCCTTCTTCATTGAACTCCACTCTGTAGCTATCACTCCATTGCCAATTGAGGCCAAAAGTTTCAGTATTTAATGTGATCTTTACTTTGAAAGCAAACACATGTAGGCTAACTGCATCATCTAGAATAGCTTCTTCTGAAAGAAAAAAATAAACAGCCGGTTAAATTTACTGTAATTTGAATGTCTTCAATGAAAATATCTACATAATCCTAGAAATAATTATTGTTACTATCAATGTTTATTAGTATTATTACCATGGATCATATTCAATGAAGCATTTGTATAAAGATGACACTGTTCTGGCCTTACAAACTACATACAACAGCAAAAAACTTAACTTGTTGAGGCTTATTCCTGACTTGATGCATTTTGTGGGTTTGGTAGTATCCATAAGATTTTACAAGTTGGTGTTGCTTGACATTTGCTATCCCAGTGAATAAAGTTCCTCAAAATAGACCACCAATAGTTCGATTTAAGTATTTTATCCACTGAAAAACCTCCTTTTAAATGATGCAACTGTTGCCCTTACATCATAAGCAATGACCAAATTGACCTGCTGATCACATGTATTATTCCTATATCATTTTTGCATAGATTGTTTTATCCATTAAAATCTGGTTGTCGTACAGATTTCCCTTGAGTATTCCTCCCTAAAACAAATGAACAGCAATACCTGAGATTTTCTGCATGATTTAGTCATTTTAGAAATGTCCTTTATGCAAATAAAACACAAAAAGGTTCCTCCAAACACTTTAAAATTGGCTTCCAAAAATATAGTCTGCTCAAAGTGGCCAGGAAGAGAAAATGCACTAATCAAATAGGGCCAGGAAAATTATTGTTCCATCACAATCTGCCCATATGTTTTAAATTCACCTCAATATCAGATGTTTGGTGTTTTGTGTTCAGATAAAGGATATAAAACCTACGTTGAAAATATAATTATTAAGCCTAAGTTAAATGGGAAGTGTCCGACACGAGAAAATATATATTTCCAACTTATGTTTAATTCATAGATTATATTTAATTATGGATTCCACTAAAATTCAGCACTTATTCTACCTTTTTTATCTGTTCTACGTATTTGCAATGAGATCATTATTGGAAGTTAAAATATCTTGTTTCTTTTAACTTAATTTTGTAAACATTAAATTTATTTCATGATTATAGGACAGCCCAAACCCCCCAATTTTTTCATGCACAGTTAGAATATTAAAAACTTGTCAATAATACCATCTGATTAAGGCTATAATCTCAAAACAATTTGTGTGAAAACCGAAATTGAACACAATTAAACTTTCTTTATTTAGAAAAACCAAAAAAAGTGCATTGACTTCCTGTTGAACAGCTCACAGTGTTAAGACAGTCACACTTGCTTACAAGTTTCTTCGCACAGTTTTTCCTAGCTGTTTTGCTCCAAATCTTTCTTCCTACAGCAGTATCAGGTGCAGCCAAAGTGGTGGCAATTTCCTTATCATTCCAAAGTTCTACCCTTCTGTTCATAAAACAGTTTGGTTTTGATGCTGCCACTGTTTAGAATGCTCTTCCAGATGAGATTCATGCCACTCTCTCCTTGGCCTCCTTAAGAAAGCGCTTAAATCCTACCTGTACACTAAAGCATATGGACCTTAGCCTGGATCATCCCCTGGTGTTCTTTGAGGTGCATGATCCCTCTTCTGTCTCTGAATACTGAAATTGGTTGACTGCTTTTTTGGTTTTATTGCGCCTTAGAGTTCTCTTTGTGTAGGGAGATTAAGCGCTATAAAAGTCCAATTAGAAGGAGAACAATATTAACGATGTTGCCTCAATGTACAGCATTAAAAGTTCGCATTATCATAATAAACAGAAATCATGTACAATTACTTACAATTCTTATCCCTCAAATAGTGGCATCAAGGGATTCGTTTTTCTTAGATCTAACAGTTATAGTTTTCTCAAATTTATATACATGATGTACAAAATTTGTGATAAAACAAACACTTAAACTCTGACCTTTACATATGACAACCTAAATGTATTTTTAGCAAATGATTAATGGGTGATTTAATAGCTTTTCATTGTTTTGAAATCTCTTACCCAGCATAATTGTTTTCAGACTTGAAAGTTTATAGATTGGTTAAACAAAATAATAATTCTAACTACAAATTCTTGGATGATAGTCCATTCCCAGAGCAATTGTTCAGTGCTTTTGATTTCCCCCTTATAACAAAAAAGTGTTCATTTAATATTTTACACATGTTTAAGAACTTATTTTGCTGTCAAAGTTCTTTATAAAATATGAAATATTGTCAGTTTACTGTCCTTGCAAGCTTAAAAATTTATACAATAAAAATCAGTCGCTTTTACAATTTTAATAGCCTCATTTAAACAATGTGACCATTTATTTGTATAGTCTCACTTTATCGTTGTTATGTTCATCAAAATACAATAAGATTCTACAAAAATTTTTCATGATTACCAGTGTCGCATAGACATGTTGTATTATTTCTCCTCTCAATTCCTTTTTTAATTTTTCCACTCAAAATTATTTTCTATGACTTTGGTATTAAATTTATTAATGCATGATATTCTACAAAGCACATTTTTATGTCAAATGTTCTTTTGAAGGTATCATACCCTATAAGATTGCCTGTATTATCTAAAATATCACAAAATAAAGCAAGGCCTTTCTCTTCAAATTCGCGTTTGTGGAATAGCAAGTTATTATTACTCAAAAAGTTCGAAATCCAAATTGGGTAAGTTCTTATATCAATATCTCCAAGATATATCTCAAAAATTTAAGCCATTCACTTATGACATCCTTCCAGAAAAAGTTTTTAGTTATTGTCGTCTAGGTATAAGATGGTAAATCTAAGCTCAATATTTCTTCTTTCTTAATTTGCTTGCCACTTCATATCAACTTTGCCAATCACCATTTTGGAATACAGCAATGGAATGCATGACAACTTTAGGCTAAATCTAAAACAGTTATTTGGATCAATTTCAAACAGTATTTCATTCCTATAATTTTGTGATTTGTTTCGAGTTTGACACCGAGTAAAGTAAATATGTTACACACTTTAGTTGTAACTCTTTACATGTTGTACGCTTCTGGGACCTTTGGTTTCCTAAGCAGACAATATTTGTCTTGTCGTATTTTAATTTAACACTTGAAATTAGATAAAATGCATCAAATAGTTTGAAACTCTTTCTCATTGCAACTTCAAAAGGTTCAATCATTAAAATGTATCATCTGCATATTGTCCTAACTTGAACTCTTTTCCTTGAACTTGAATTCACTGTCTATAGCAATCATTCTAGATCAAAGATTCAATAGCCAAGATAAAGATATAGGGACTTGGGTATAACCCTGTACACACACTCATTCTAGCTTGAATTATTCAGTAAAATTATTTATGGAACAGCTTTTAGCTCCCGTACAAAGCAGGTTGAACTAAGAGATGAAGTCCTTGCCATAATTATATGCTGGCAGAATATTTTTAATATATGCTCACTCCAAAGAAATAAAAGCTTTCTCAAACTCCAATAATATAATTAGGACTTTGGAAACAGAACTTTTTAAAGTAGACATTATATCATAGACCAAACGAAGGTTTTCCCTATATATCTATCTTTACTTTTTGAGTATTTCTAATCACATAGGGCAAAAGTCTCTTCATCCTCAGTGTCATAACTCCAGATAAGATCAAAAAGTCAACATTTGAAAGTGAAATAGGCTTAGAAATTTTTTGGTTAATACCTTTTGGCAAAGAGGGAATGATACCTAGTTTTCATTAAGATTCATTAAAGCTATGAATCAAAAATGTTAAATTATTTCCATATGTGCCTAGGCTTTTGTTATTTTGCATATTTTGTATGACTAGCTACTTTTTGTTCTGTAAAAAATACCTCACCGTCATAATTAGCTTGATTATACTTTTGTGTTACAAAAAATTGTTTGCTTCTTTTGATTTCATAACTTAGATTCATAGATTTTACTACAGTAATTTTTGAATGCAACTAGGATTTTGTTTTGTGAGTAATTATTTTACCATCTATATTGAGTCTACTTATCACTTAATTGATGTATTTTCTTTTCTCCGGATTGAAGAAAAAAATTGTTTCATTCGAGACAAGTTTCATTTGCTCTAAGAGCATTAGCCTTCTGCGTTGAGTAAGGAGTGGTAAGTCCTCTCACACTTGATTTTATCATTTACAACAGAGAGCTAAAGGCAATAGAAAAATCTTCCCTATTATCACCAAAAACTTTGTATTGATTTATGGTTTTAGTTATTTCTTGCCTTATCAAAGTGATATGGGATTCAGTAATACATGTGTATCATAAGGACGAGATGTGTTAAATTCCAAAATCCTTTCCTTCTACATGCTTCATAAAGATCCAAATCTAAATTTAGGGTCAACTGGTCTGTACGATAGCCACATACCATTTTAGTTTCTTAAAGCTTTGAAGATATGTTAGAAATTATTAATAAAAATTTCTAACCAGGCCGTTTGATTTCGACATTTATCGCAAAGCCATGTATACCTTTATAAAGCTGGGTTATTCACTTTCCTCTGGCTCCAATGCATGTAACATTTATTGAACTTTTGGTTTAGCATCAGTTTTATTTTCCCTGATAAATCCATGTGTGTTAACATGCCAAGTTTTGTACTAAATTCCAGTCCCCGCAAAGGATTGCAGGATGTTCTCGTTTGTTGTTAACTTGTCTTCAATATTTTCATTAAATCCTGGTTCATCCGTATTCATATATACCACCATTATGCTCTGACACAAAGTTTAAGAAGCAAAAACATTGCCATAATCATCCTGATCAATATCAAGAATTTCCACTCTGCTTTGAGAAGAGGGAGAGCTAAAAACACTCATAACTCCAATCATAAGTAAAGGTTAGGTGATTTTCTGGACTTATGTGGATATCAACTAAACAGTAAATGTCATTTTCTTTCCTGTCAGCCAGTGTACTTACATTCTGCCTCTGATGGCCTTATCTGCTAATTCAAATCAGTCCCTACCCCCCAAGTCGGTGAAACACACGAATGCGGGTACCAAGTTTATTACAAAATATAAAGTTACTGCTAAAAATTTATGTACAAATCATGTAAAAATATAAAAAGTTGTATAATAAATGTAAATATATAAATATGTAGAGCAATGCATTAACTTTTGTCATCAGAGTCTATTGTCCATCTCCAAGACTGCATTGCTTACTAGTTACTGTTGAAGATTTATTTACTACAAAACATTCATTTACTGTTAGTTTACTCTTAACATTTACTGTGAATAAGTTACAAGAAATGAGACATTGACCCCAGTGGCGGCCTGTGACCCCGGCAGAAGGGAAGATCAGGGCAAGGTCATGTTGAAGGACAAATCAAACTACTAATGTGATATTGCTTTGATACAATAGTGGCTTTGAATCCCAAATGACATGTTTTATGTTTTTTTATTGCTTTCTCATTGATGACAATGCAATACAAGAGTTAACAAGACCACAATGAATACCCAGAACATACAGTACACCTTAACAGTAAACATATAAAACCCAAACAATTTGCAAGTGCTGTGAAGTGTCCTAACCAAAACGTACACATAAGCATATTTACAAGAAGAAAAAAAATAATTAACGATTAAAACAAGTGTTTACAACAAAGAGCATATCCAAAAGGAAAAACAGTATCCACCATACTCTATTTTAAGTGCACATATATGAATTTACAAGGTTATACACGACTTCGCTGTATTATAAGTAAACATTTAAAATCATTGAAAATGCCCAAGAATTTACAAGATTATACCACTACTCATGTGTCACCTCTTCATCATAAACCTTTTTGTTCATACATGACATCCCATTTAACCATGGGAATAACAGTATTATCTGTATCTATATTCTTTTATCTGAGATATTCTAGAATTCACATTCTTGACTTAGCTTAAAGATAAAAAGGTGTAACATATATTGCTGAAACAGAGGACATTTTTAATGTAATTATTCTTGTGAATGTGATTACCCTACACTATGTGGATGCCTTTTTCTAACCCTTGAAAACAGGAAATAGGACAAATGTAAAGTTATGATGCCTTCCATAATAGTCATTTTTAAGAAGCTGTGAAGGTCTAATCAACACTACACATAGGAAATAGGAAGGCAGTAATAGTAGTATGACTTCCATAAATATGAATAGATTTTAAGAACTATTAAAAACCTTATATACAATTGAGTAGACAGTATGAGCAGTATAAAATTTAAAAAAAGCATTTTCAGGTGTTCCTTAAGTTCCTTAGTTGTTGGTTAATTGTAATAACTTTTTTAAAGCATAACAAACAGAACACTAGACAGAATTATGAATGTAGTAATATACATGAAGTAATATCAACACTCATGTTTAACATTTTGTTACCAAAAAATTTTAATTAAGATTAGGTCACTTACAGATACTTAAACCTGTGAAACCTTTTTACCTTTATTATGGGCATCACTCAGAGTTTATATCAGAGTTTGTATCGCATGATCCTCCTCCAAATAGAGTAAAAGTTTATTTTGGCCACTCCCATTTAGCACATTCTTACCAAACAAAGAGCACCCATTACCCCATAATGTGTGTAATATATTCCACTGAACAATATTTTTGGAACACCAGTCTCTTTTTAAAAAGTTGCTAATTTAGTATTCCGGTTATCACAAGCACCTTTTTCATCTCCTTCTGTGGTTATTTTTCTGGCTAGCAAACTTTCCTAAAGAGTCTCTTCCCACCAGGCACAAGACGTCATTTCGATATCAATGATTGGTCTAAACTGGGACCTGATGTCATTTTGATAGCATAATGATATCTAGACATTATTTGATGGAAACAGACCTGTTGGTCATTACACATGATGTCAGTTTGACATCATTTAATTGCACAAAATCTGATGTTATTCTCTCCACATCATATTGATGTCATTGTGCCATCAGATTAATGTACCCCATAAGTTGGTAATTCTTTTTGACTAATTCAAACTTCCCCTATATTTTTTCTCTTTGTCTAAGTAATGTCACTGTTACATCATGAAGTTCATAAATGTTTTTTTTTTACTTTAACATTTCTTGACACATCATTTTGATGTCATTATTAACACTTATTTCTCATATTTAACATACAGTCTGTTTGAGTTATATATTTATGTGTAACATCAATCCCAATTGTCAGTCAATCCCAATTGATTAATCACTAATCACTGAAAAGAATTTTGATCACTTCCAGATTTTACCTACTACCAAAAATTTACAAAAAGGACATCAGTGGCAGACAAATTTGCAGTACTACAAACCACCCCCACTTTTTGAATAAGTAAATATAAAAAAGTATATGGCAGGAGCACCCCCTTAGATCAAGGACACTACTGACTTTTTGTAACAACTGTAACTAATACCAGCATTACCATAGCATTGCTGGTAACCCTTGATGCAACTTTATCATATGCAAACATTCAAAAGGAAGAAGGCCTTAGGGTAGAAAATTACCAATGAAGGGACCCTAAAATGATCAAACATAGACTGTGTACATAATGAAGCTTATGAGATTAGTATTACAAAATACAAACTTCACTTTTATTTATCTATTTCACTTTTAAAAGCAAATAACCATCAATTTGTGTTTAAAATATGTTAAATTGAAGTTAAATACTTGAAATACTGCAACAATAGACCGGATATATACTCCAGTCTCCAGGTAATTAAAATTTCTAGTTATTGGTGGCAATTACAGGCTATAATAGACAGGTTGGGTCATTTTCTTGTTTACAGTCATTCAAGTATTAGGTTGATCTACCTGTGATTGTTAACTTTTCTTACATGCATGATAAAGTGCATTTGAGATGTAGTGGCACTGATGTTTTGTTGTGTAATTGCTGTGTATGAAGTGTACTAAAAGTACCAATAAATTTTTATTCACATTCCTGTTTATCACTCTCTGTAGATACCACTGGGAAACTGATGCCAATTCTTTATTATACACAATTCCTTATTTAATAATTTAATTTTATGTTATTTGAATAAAATTTAATTAATTTAAAATTTAATTTATTATCCACCACACATTGTATTTGACCAGTATAGAGGGTTATACTGACTGGGATATATTTCATTTGTATACAACGGCACCTCAATCACTTCCAGTTTTTCACCAATATCTCAGAAACTGTGTTACCTACAAATATGTATTATATATCATGATAAAGGTCTTCTTACAGTGCTTCTACTCATGTATGGTACATAAAAATTCATGTAGAAATGACTGAGATATTGCAGGTTAAAGATTGCAGTTGTTATATTCACTGGTACCTATGATGCTTTCTGACATCCTTTTTAAAATTCTCTCATCAAATATTCAAACTATTGAACCCATAAATCGTACAGAATAGTGGATAATAAAAGTAAAAAACCATCCCTCATCAGACATACCAAAATATATCAATCAAGAAGATTAACAATATAATACTGTTTTCTTCATTGTGATATATTTTTTATGTATATGTCATTGGGGAAGTTTTCCTATTGTGATGAAACTGTTCCCAAAAGGACATATATAATTTTGGGTGGATTTGAAACTTTAAATTACTTACAGTTTGGATGTCATAAAAATTTAATTTTGATATAATGTATGATGTCATTTAGAGGTCCCAAAAAAGATGTCATTTTGATGTCTTGAAAATAATGGTCCTTTGATGTTATGATAATGATGTCATTTTGATGTCATGAAAATGATGTCATTAGAACTTTCAAACCAAATAAAAAAAAGACAGTTTATTGACACCGGGCCCGTTGTCATTTTGATGTCAAAATGATGTAACTTTGCCCACTGGGTTACCTTTTTGTATCTACTGGATCTATTGCATGCATCACTTGATAGGCTGTTCACCATGCTCCAAAGAAACTTGGCTTCTTATATTGGAAGTACTACTCTACGCAACTGAATGTTTTCCCTCCATATTAATGCTGTATGGCAAAAAAACCTACTGACTGGACAAAACCTTCCATGAAACAGTTTTTGTCTGTTTTCTGACCTAGCCCAATAGGTTCTATGCTGAAGTCCTTTATCTCGTAACAGTTCATGAGAGTGTAAGATGTTATTTTAAACAACAACTTATCCTTGATAAAGTGTGATGCAGGATCTGTACCTTTTGCCAACTTCCCATACATACCATATCTGCCTTCTAGTTGTAGCAATTTCATCTATAAAAGCCTCTGGTAATGTACCTTGTACTGTCCTTTGGTTTCTTCTCCTTGAAACTGGTTAGGCCAGTGTCAGTTAACATTATTTTTTGAAAGAAAAAGTTTTGCAAATTATGGCACTTGTTAATTATGGCAATTCAGTGCAAACTGAACAATGATTTGCCTGTGCATACCTGTTATTCTAAATCCAACTGTGTGGGCCCTATTAAATTGTATCCTACATACGGCATCCTGTATACCAAGCTTTTTCTTGAGAATAAATTTAATGGTTTGATTACATATTTCATCCTGTTTTTCTGGGATACCGTAAAAGCAAGATTAGAACGATAGAAGTATTCCTCCATCTTGATAAGCAGTTTTCCCTAATCTATATTTTCTTTCACATGAGCTGTTTGTAGGACATTAAGCTGTTCAGCAGTAATACACATATTCTATTGAACATTCATTTCTCCATCATTTGCTTTGTTTTGTCTCCATTAAAGTTCAAACTATCCTTTATAGGAATAATGTAACTTGCATTCTCTGATACCTATTTTCTTTACAGTCTTGCAAGTGCAAGTCTTGCATTAAAGTATCAAGTTTAACACTCATCTTTTCAATTGCTTCTACAGTTTTTAGGATTTTAGCCAAAATAAGTTGCATGTCTTAAATCAACAGTACACCCTGATGTAGAAAATCAGACACATTCTGCACAATAAAAGCTTGCTGTCATGTTTCTTTTTTTCACCCAAATATTCTTTTACCCTATTAAGTCATACTATTATAGTATAAACTATGCAGCCCCAAAATCTGTGACAGACCCAAGCATGGTGCTTTTAGAAATGCCTCTGCTCTATATGACAAAAATTCGACTTTTCATAAATTAAAATTTTTAGCTATATTTATTTTTATGATAATTACATATCCCATTGTTTTCCTTGACTATATCAAATATCCTGTACTCCAAACATATTTTTTCTGAAAACTTTTAGAGTCCTCTTTCTTTTTACTCTACATTTTCTGACTGGCTATTGAACATTACACAAACCCCAATTTTAACCTTTCTGCATTTTCTACCAGCTGAGTACTGACCATGATTAGGCCTTTGACCAAAACATATACATTTTCTAACGTCGGCTGTTTTGTTGAAATTCAATCTAGAATACTGTAAAATTTCCATCATTTATTTCAACAAGCACTCCATGGTGGTCAAAATAAGAATGACAAAGCAGTCTGTAAACGAGCTGTACATCATGAACATTTGTTAGATTATGTAAGTTCATTTTATGCAATAAAATATAAAACTCGCTTTTACAGAAAACAATGGATCAATTTACTGATAAACTTTGCTCTTTTTCTGTTTCAAATATTAAGTAATTGATAGTAACTGTGGTGATAAAACATGAGTGAAAAAATCTGATTTTCTATTTTGGCAAATTTCTGTTTCATACTTGTATACATTTCAATCCGCTCAGACTTAAATATACTACAAACATTGTAAATATTGTGGACAAATTAACCACAAAATTTACACTAAACATCTGCCTGTACCTGGCATTGAACCCACGTGCTCTGTGTTCTTAGGAGAGTGTTTTGCACACTAGGCCACAGTGGGAGTTTTATGGCTCTCTGAACTGTTATAAATGTATTAATAAAAGTGATCAGAACATAGCCAGTCAGATTGACAAAATCAGTTCTGAGACATAAATCACATTTTTAGACTTTAGGGGTCAATATTATGAGTTAATATTTCAAGGCTACAAATGAGTCAGTATTTTAACAGTCAACATAATGAAGGTAATTTACATAATGAAGATAACATTATATCTGGACACAATACCTGTTTTTGTCCGTACAGTTCTTTCTGAACTGTAAATGCTGATGTCCTCAACACGGCGGAGCACTCTGATGTTGTAGATTGTGCCAGGCTGAAGGTCATTAAGATACTTGTGGCAGATGTCCGGACAGTATAGAAAGTTGTTGTTAGATGTCCAGTTCTGTCCCCCTTCCACTTTGTACTGTATGTCATAACTATCATTTGAATCCCAATTGAGGCCGCTAGCTCTGGTGTTCAGTGTAAGTTTAATTTTGTAACCAAAAACATATATGCTTACTGCGTCATCTAGGATGGATGCTTCTGAAAAAATACCAAATCAAGACATAGAAATGTATAAAGTCTATCTAATAGCAGTGTTTATACATTGCAAAAAGAAAACTATTATGTTTTTATCTTCATAATAATTACTATTTTTTTAAATTCTGTTTTGAGCTGTTCTAACCAGGGAATCAGTGAAAACATTTCAATAATTGTAAAATCTAAACTCATACTTTGTTGTAATAAACAGAGCACAATATGTTTAGGAAGGTTCTTTGTTGACTTGCAGATATGGATGATAACTTATGGATTGTCACTATTAATGAGATAAACCTGTAATGTTGGTATGTATATACACCTTTGTCAACATTTGTCAAGACTTTTGAAGCCTATGATTTTGCAAAGCCTTTATTTGTAGTTATATACTTCACTGAACAATGTAATATGTGACCGTTAGAAAACCTATCACTTAATATCAATACTGAAATAACACGCAAATTAACTGTGATATCCACTTCAGATCAATGCTTGACAAATAATTAAACTAATCGGTACAAAGTGATTGCTTATTGATACTCCAATTTGGATCAATACAGGTTCCTTATTTACAACACTAAAACGACCAATTACAATAGGAAGCCCTGCAACTTAATCTGTGATATTTTCAGAAGAGTCATAAAATGTATCATTATCTTATGCCCTGGTCAGACAATGGCGATTTTTAATTGTGAATATATGTGAATAGTAAAATATTTGATATTCATCAACTAATTCTTCATTATTCTTCCATTGTCCCCAACCTTGTTCGTCTCTTCACCCATGCACCACCTAAATTCACAACAAATGGTTCCCCATTCTTCAATATCATAATTACTTCACCATCTTGTTTATCTCTAATTCTTCCATTGTCTCTGTTAATTGCCATTTTCCTCTTTGAAAGCCATATTCGCTTGCAGAGAACATTGGAGAGTAAACTACAGAGTTTATGCAAAGAAGCCACAGAATAATTTCGAACACTAGTGATGAGGGTGCGACCAAACCTCCACCAATAAAGCTTCAGGAATAAGATAAAAGCAATATGACTTGCCAAAGGATCTATGGAGTCAATGACCTAAGCTGAATTAGTGGTGAACCCCCATTGTGCATACACGGGCCTGGCTGCAAGTCTCTGTCATAATTTGCAATTTTTTCGTCTTGGATTAACTTCTGTATTTCTACATTTTTTTTAGATTACTCTTGCAAAACTTATATTTTTAAAAGTTACAGAATGCCTAGATTGAGAACCAGAGAGGCCATCTAAGCCCACCCATCAAATAGATGAGATCCCTCAGACCGACAGACAAAATAGGCAGAGTCTGATAAAAAAGAAAAGAAAGAGAGTGTGGATTCAGATCTTCTTTAGGAGCTCTCCCAGTCCAAGGGAAGAAGGGGAAGCTTGGACTGCTCACATTATAGCAGGGAGACATCATGGCTGGGTGGCTAATGAAAACACCATACTCTACAACAGGAAGAAAGATTATCAATATGTCAAGAAGAAGAATGCTCAATTGGCTGCACAAGGGGCAATCCCCGGATTCACAGTTCGATGCATTTTCTTGCATTATTGACCTAATTGTTAATGAACATGTTCTTTATAAATTTGTGAAAAATATGAATTGCTATTTTGAAAGCATATGAGATGGAATGACAAGCATACCATCAAAAATTCAGAAATTATCATAAACAAGAAAGTCAAAACTCATGTTAAATTTGCGGCCATATGTCCCTGCTTGTATTTGTCAAAACAGTTTTCTTTTGTAAAGTAAGTGACTTATAAGCCCTGGTGCCTCCCACCTTTAAAAAATTCAGAGATATCCAGGCTGGACCACCTTAAATAATTAAATTATCTGTTCCATGTACCATTGTC
Organism: Sabellastarte sp. h YS-2021; assembly: GCA_964017235.1. Classification (NCBI taxonomy): domain Eukaryota; kingdom Metazoa; phylum Annelida; class Polychaeta; order Sabellida; family Sabellidae; genus Sabellastarte; species Sabellastarte sp. h YS-2021. The sequence goes on from OZ024933.1 coordinate 114,528,629, forward strand.
CACATTTTCTGAAAACTTCATCAAAATCTGTCTGAAACATTTTGTAAACAGACAAACATACAAATGCTGCCAAAACATGACTCCCTTGGTAGAATTGATCAGATTGTTGTCTCTGATATTTTCAAAGTTTTCGTGGGGAGCAGTAAATGACATGGTGTTATATTTATTATTTGCCTGTTTTAAATAATTCATGAATAACACACCTCACTGAAATAAAGACATGAATTAACTTAGAGCTTAATTACACTCACCTGATGCTAAACATGACAAACCCATGCATACAAACAGGATACAAACTCTAATCCCAAACATTTCAATGTTACAGACAACTACAATTATCAGTAGTACATCAAACTAGCTAAGATATTGCCACAAATTTACTGGAAATATAACAAAATAGCAACACTTTATTCTTAGTTCTGCAGTGCTTAAGAATCTATCAGTAAATGCATATATATAGAATATATAGTTCGATAATAACCAAGTAACTTCCTTATATGTATTTGTTGGTCCACTCCCAGCAAAAGAGAGAAAATAACAACAATATGTTAGGTAAACTTATGGTGAAGTGTCAATATTTGAGCCAAAAAATCTGAATAATGTGAATCGTATTTCACTAGTAAATAGTATTTACAAATGTCTACATAAACCACCTTATAAAAGAAAGCAGATGAAATTTTTTTAATATTTAAAAACAAAGTTATTAGTTATACTTAAATATATTCAGTGATCTGCTTATACAATTATATAGTTAGATAATACATAATTTACTTCCTTGTAGGTATTAGTTCAACGAGCACCAACCCTTTTCCAAAATCTTAATATTTGATATTCTAAGTCATGAACTTAGCTAGAAAAGATCATAGTTATCACATTAAACAAGCCAATTCTTTGGGTAACATAAAATGTTGCAACAATTTAAACATTTAAACAATTCATGGAACTATTAAAAATACAAAACAAAAATATGAAATTCCTGCTTAAATTTGGCACAATAGTTCAATATAAGCATAATATCATTCCATGTTTATAGTTCTGTGAGAGCAAATGCACCAAATTACTACAGCAAAGAAACAAAATCTGTCAGTGTCAAGAAAATACGAGGAGTTTGTGTACACTAGACTAGATCTGTAGACCTACAATGATATCTATATTTTTTCCCAGCTTTTAATTTATGCAGTTTACCGATCAAGAGGAATATCTGGCTTATTGGCATAATAGGTTGATAAATTAAACATAATACACACGTATATATATCAATGAAAAAACTGTCAATAAAAATTCGCCCAATGAACCTTCTCCACGGATTGGTAAATAAAGATATTTACTGAAATGCAAAACTCTGTAATGTGGCTAAATAATACGTGGCTTTATACCAAATCATAATAGGAAAACTTCCAGAATAACATATACAGAAAAAAATATATCACGAATGAAGATCACAATAACACAAGTACTATACTGTTAATCTTCAAAAGTGATATATCTGTATATGTCTGGTGAGGGATGTTTTTCTTTTATTAACCACCATTTTGTAATATTTATGATTTAAACATATTCATATTTAAAGAGAAAATGTGAACACGACTGTGACCCAGACAGGAGCACCCGTGAATATAAAACCTAAATCTTTAACCTCCGATTTCTTACCCAAATCTGTATGGATTTTTATGTAGCAAAAACCAGCAGAAATGCTGTAAAAAGACCTTTCTAATGGTATATAATACATATTTACAGGTTTCATGGTTTCTAAGATGCTAGTGGAAAATCAGAAGTAATTGACACTTTTTATCCATGGTACTATAAATGTTTCCCACTCTGTATATCCCCTATAAATACAGCTTAGAAAATAAAATGCAAAACTGCTTTAAGTCCTTAGAAGGCAACGGGTCAGAATGTAATGTCAATCAAATATATTGCTTAACATAACTCCAGTGGATTCAATAATTGATTTAATTACATTACATTACACATGATTTTTATATAGCGCTTATCACTTAGTATGTCTCTAAGCGCTTTAATCTAATTAGTACCCATTCTTCACCTTTACTCCTGCAATGGGAGTGAAAATGTGTCACAACACAGGTGCAATTTGCCAATACAAGTACATTTCAAAAAGTATTTCAGGGAGTTGTACTATTAAAGGGTGGTAATTACTGTGTGACGCCCAACAATAAGTGACACAAATACTGACTTTATACGCTTGAATTATTTTTCTTTGTCTATGTTTACTGAACTAGTATGACAATAAATCTATTTGCTTTGTGAAAAGGCTCCAATATATATCAATAATACACAGCTGTTGCTCTCAATCATTATGACCAAAAATGGAAGTTTTTTCTCACATTTCCCCCCAAACCTCCACCTTCATTTTAACTAACCCCCCTCCCCCTTCCCCCAATACATTTTCCACAAGTAGAGAAATAAATAAGTACTAGTGCTAAACATCACCTTTAAATTTAGAAATCATGGAAGTAATAAAGAATAAAATAGGTAAATAGTGTCCAATATTTGAAACTAATGAACTGACTCATTCCCTTCAGGACCTCATAAACAATAAATTATTTGGAAATATTGGACATTTATTTGGAGTTTACATTGGGTTTCCACATTAAATTTTACTGTTTTTTATATGAGACTGGTTTAAACATTTGTTTTAATGATTTTATAATTTAACCTGCAATCATAGATAATGTTTTTATCTGTGTAACAGTTTTTTACTATTCAATCAGTGCCAAATAGAATAGACTTGATAACAAAATAGCTGTATAAGTTATGCAAAATGTTGACAAAGCCTGAAGATATTACATTAGGGTTATTCGATTCATGATCACTTGGTAATATGGATCATGATCTAAGTGATCAGTCTCTCTTGTAGGATCACTTGGTGTAATGATTTTAGTTGCACAAGAGGCCCCAATCAAATAGAAAAAATCACTTCGGATCACTAAAATAACTTAAATTCTCATGAATTGAATAAGCCTATTGTCGGCTACTGTGGCCTTGTGGGTAAAACGTATGCCTAGTAATACAAAGGACTGGGATTCAATCCCAAGTTACAGTTTCATGTGATCACTTAAAACGGTGGTCATCTATCATTGCACCATATCCCCAGGCACATTGTTAAAAGGACATTGCTCAGAACTTTGTCTCTGAGGTAAGTAAATATCAGTCACTAGTGAACGTGAGTTGTACTAGGGTGAGTCAAATGACACTTCTAGTCTTGTGGTAAAGGTCATATGGCACTCATTATAAACATACAATGCCATACAACAGAAAATATAACTCCTAAATTGGACTGGTCAAAGACGAAACAGTAATAATAACTTCACAAGAAAACTTTTCAAGTCTGCATAAAATACTTACCATAATGCCTTACACATGCACAGTTATTACTTCAACTTATTGAACTTAAATATTGGCAGAGTTTTCCCGAGATTATCCCATATAAGGGATCTCAACTTGCAAGTTAAAAAAACAAAGAAAAGAAAGAGAATAAAACCCCTCAAAAACAATAAAAAAACACGAGAACCTAAATATACCACATGACAAAATACACCACATGTCAAAATACACCACATGACAAAATACACATGACAAAATACACTACATGACAAAACTGTGTACAAAGTAAGATGGCTGTTCAGTATTCTTTGGACTGACTCGTGCTGAATTTAAATTCAGGACCAAAACTTCAGCAATTGTAGAAATGATAATTTAATATAATTTAATACTTTGTATGTTTAATATTCTTCCTTTTTCCATAGGTCTGGATCTTCGGAGCAACCTATCTTAATATCAAAAAGTCACATTGCAGAGATCAGGTGAAACTCCGTTGCTGTAACATGATATATTGTATTGCATCAAATCATTTTGAATTTGCATAGGTCGGTGATTTCCTGTTCTGCACTTTGACTAAAATGATTCCATGGAGTAGCCTTAATCCCCAAAACATCAATGTTATTGCCCATAGCTTTGAAAAAGCTGGGATGTGAGCCCATCACTGGTAACTACAAATTCAGTTTGAATCTGTTGGGACAGGTTCCAAGATTAACCGGTGGTTTCTAATCCAATCCCCAGGGTGGGGATGCATTTTAATCCCCCTCCATTTCTGGCAATATTTCTGCACTCTACTGCTCCAACTTTTTCAATTTTAAAGTTATATTTCTCTCTTCCAAACAGTCATTACACATGGAATCAGGCCTCAGGAGAACCATTCTGACCTAAAACATTTTCAATGTGAAGTAAACAAATTTAACAGTGGAATGTTAAACTAGCTAAAACTTATAACCATAACTTTATTCTCAGATAAACAACATTTCTATTCCATGTTATGCTGTGTTCAATGGCCTAGATATAATTATATATAATTAGATAACATTTTAACTTATTTCCTTGTATGTGTTGTTGTATGTCATAATCCCTCCCCCCGCCCCCCACAGGACACTGTGCTGGTGACTTGTCCCAATATAACTCTAGCTATTGAACCGGACGTAAACTCCAACTTTGACGGCCACTAAAACAGACATAACAACAGTATGACTAAGGTTGTGTAAACCTAAGTCCAAATCTCATTATTTAATTGCCTCTCAAACAAACTGCCGGATCAATACACTCTGTGTTTTGGTTCTAACATTTGTGTTAACATTATATGGGTTCGAACAGGAGCTGACTTTAATGGCACTTAATTTCTGATATTTAGATTAAAGGTGATACACACTCATTCTCAGTTAAATGGGACAATTAGAGACCAAATTATGGCACAGCAGTGATGGTGATAAAATTCATTCTTATTGTCTCTATTTGGTAACAGAGCATGTCGAGCATCTTGCCACAAAATTATTCCTTGATATCTGTTACAGATTTTTTTTGGCGCCATTTTGTATACATGCTGCCAAATTATTAAATACTTGCATTGTGAATTACATTACTTCATACTGGCTTTATGATTGCTGCAGTAAAAAATTGTATAAATGAAATAATAGCTTGCATTTAATTCTGAACCGTAGTAAACTTAAAGGTCATAGGAAACATTTTCAGATCATTCATCAATAATTACATATACATATGAAAGTTCAACTTCTGTAAAAATAAGATGTGACTGGACAAGGTTACATGGTATCATCATTCACTTTCTGGCTGTTTTTTCAAGATTTTCACAACTGTCGCCATTATTTTTCACTCGACAACTCCCGTAAAAAGTACTAGCCCTGACGTCACAGTTTTATGACAATGTAAACAAACTATCATTTTTGTAAGTCTTTTAATACATACATATATATTTAAAAGATTACATTATCTGTTTTTATGAAGTTTATTTGTTTATAAGATATCATTCTGCCACAGTAAGTTTCTGAAATAGCCTGGAGAACATCTTTTATATTTGTTTCAGATAGAAAATATTTAGAGAGGTATTAAGCAAGTTGGATAAAAATCACAAAACAATGCATTCAACCAGGTTCAACTCTGAGATGAGTTTTGATAGTTATTTTTTTAATCTTGAAAACTAATGATTGCTAGGAGATGAAATAAATACAACATAAATGTCTTTGGAACTGGGCCTCAAGCAAGGATAATCATATATGTTCCCCAAATTAGTTCAGAAATTTCCCACCAAAACTGTAAACAATGCTGCTTTTATAGTATACATAATGCATCTAGCTATGTGCAGTGTATACTGCTGATCCTCCAAACACAATTCCTTTTTCTTGGTCTCAACAAAGGCCTAAAAGGAGACAAAAATGTTACCAACTAATTTCCAAAGCTTAAAATTACCCAAACATAAGATCAAGAAGTACTGAACTACTATATATATATAAGGAAAACCCATTATATACTGAATTATTTCATGAACTGATAATATAAACGTTAGAACTTTAAGGATTCTTTCAGAATAAATTTAATAAATTTGACTACAACAGCATGCTTTTATAAATGATTTATGCAAATGAAAACAAATTGCATATTTTGATTTCACTTTACATCATACTTTATCTTGATAGAAGTACCAGTGATAAAAGGCAAAAAACAGTATTCAGTACATTTTAATGACAACTTTTGAATTTATCAACAGATAGTTTTGTGTAAATATTTAACTAGTGAAAGGCTACTTTCCCATCACAGTTTAAAAACCTTGAAAAAGGAGGCAATATCACATACAAATGTTTACGATTTATGCATTCCAAGACAGGCCTACTTATAGTATATCTGTGTTTGTTAGAACTGTTAGTGGTTAAAAATTAGGTAAAACCTGAGAAAAAAAACAGCATCTGGAAAAAATAAAGGCTAGTGGGCTTTTTTCTGGCAAAGAAATATGTTTTCTTCCTTCAGTTTGTAAATATATACATTATATCTCCAACTAAACAGAACTTGGTTATGAACCTGTGATGTCATCAATCATCTTCTACGAGAAAAACAATATGTCGGCTTTTTACTCCACTTCGTGATATTTATTTTTTTTAATGCTATTTATGCCTCTTATACCATATATTTCTTAAAATAAACCACATTTTCATTCTTATAGGGTGTTTGTCTACTGAATTAAGTTAACTTCACAATTTTTGTGAAAAACGTTTCCTGTGACCTTTAATGATAAAACATAGTAAAGCAAATAAAAGGTCACTGATCTGATTTAAATATATTTTTCTTAAAGAGATACTGTATGGCTAAAAAATATCCATACAACACAATGCTAGTTACAAAAGTAACTTCTTGTCAATGTTTATTACAATGTGAATGCTTCAATTGTTGTCTTAAAAGTTATATACAAATAGAATATAGACATCAACAGATTTTTTAAAACATATTGGACAAGAAACCAAGAGTGATAATACCTTTCTATTTCAATGATATATGATTTCTATGTTCGTTAACGTAATTCACATGGAGTAAGGAAGCAAGTAGAGCAAGGTAAAGACAGGTAAGTATGAAATTCTGAAACTATCACTAAATTTTTAAAGTGTTAATGAACTGTGTGTAAACTCTTTTAAAGCTATAAATGCATATTTTGGTGAATTATCTTCAAGAATGGGCATCTTAACTGGATAAAATGAACATGAATACCAAATAAAAATGCTTAATTATCAGACTTTTGCAGTAATTACAACAATGTTGGTTAATTTAACTTGTCTAATGGGTTATTTTCAAAACATAATATCACACATGACATTGTTTAACTTTGGTGTAGATTACATTTAATCTGAAGCTGTTATAAACAACAACCAGATGTCCATTATGGTAACATAATGCACTTACTTTGTTTGCAAATGCCAGCACTTTTGTCAAATTGTGTTTTTAGATAATTAAAACAGTGTCTTATTATTCTATGGTGGTGTAGAACACAATCAGTACACATGTACCCATGAAAAAAGCTAATACCAATATCTGTATATGTATTACTAAACTTGTAAAGTCAATGTGCATAGTTAAGACTTTGGAGGGTGACTAACTTTACTTAATGTGGCCTTACCCTCTACCCAAATTCCATCCCAATTTCTTGCCCATTTGAATGAACATCCACTCTTTGAACTGACATTTTGCAAACTACTAACTTTTGTGAAATTTCCAACGCTGATAAATTTGATAAATTAATGTTTTACAAGTTGTTGTTTTGAGTTGCTACAAAATCAATTTCTGAGACTGGTAGGTGAAATCGATTTTGACTAGTCTTTATTGCACTTACCATTACTTTATAAGTTATGTATTCTATAAGATATCACAAGTTGTCTTAAAATGTCCACCATCAAAACACTGACTGCAAATGATGGATGTATTTTCTGACACCATCATAGCCAGGTTCTGTTGGAACAACAGCATGAAGTTTTCACATTCCCGGCGCACCCTTTATTGGTCATAGAGGCAATCAGACAACAAAACTGGGTCTTCTTCAAATTCTGGTTTCAATGCAAAATCATATCACAGTGAACATTTAACCTTTTTAGTGAAGCACCCTATTCCTAGTCCTTTATAAGTATACAGTATTCTTTGGCCTTTTCCACTTCTTTTGTCCCACACTCCAGCATTGTTTTTGGCCCGTGCATCAGTAGTGTTACTACTTGCTTCTATTTGAGCTAATTTCATTATTAATAAGCCCTTTGAAGTTTTACTCTGCTATCTCTTATTTTATATGTATAAGAAAAATGTATTCATAAGGTTCAAGCAAAACTAGAGATGAACTACAAATTATAGAAGTAAATACCCTCCATCTCTCACCCCTTCACAAGTTGATTCCATGCTGCAACAATTGACTGTAGTCAATGAGAGCAGAAATGTCACAGAGCAAATTGTTGTCAATAATAAAGTACTGAATCATTAACTAATCAATTCTAGAAAATTTCATGTTAATTATAAGAACTTGTAAACATCAGATCGGGCTATATTTGAAGTCAAGTAGATGTAAATGATACAAATGAATTACATTACTACTTTGTGAATTACGTTACATCATGTTAGATGCAATATTTAAAAAGTGTTCACTGCACACTAATCTTTAATACTACTCTGGTTGAAAGGTCTATATTTACTCTAATGCTCATATACTTCTGCCATATACTGTGACAAGGTACATAAAAATAATCTATGGCATAACAACCTAGCACCTGATAGGTATTTGTAACAAACAATGTCCCAGATAGCAAGACTCTGTAGGGCCACCTCTGGCCCACTGGCGGCATAGCTGTCGGACCGACATTGGCTGCAGGCGGTGGCTAGCCGTTGGCGTGACCGGCTGATAGGCAGTGGTCCACCGTTGGTAGCCAACAATAAGGTTTTCTGATGGTCCTTCAGTGGCCCACTGTCGGCAGCCAATGATAAGCTTTTCTATTGGCCCACCAGTGGCCCACCTTCAGTAGCCGACAAGGTTGACTGGTGGTCCACCAGTGGCCCACTGTTGGGTGCCATCAAAGGTGGTTCTCTGGTGGCGTGACCAGCTGATAGACAGTGGCCCACTGTTGGCAGCCAAAAATAAGGTTTACTGGTGGCCCATCAGTGGCCCACTGTTGAGTGCCATCAGTGGTGGTTCTCTGGTGGCATGACCAGCTGATAGACAGTGGTCCACTGTTGGCAGCCAACAATAAGGTTTACTAGTGGCCCATCAGTGGCCCACTGGCTTTTAGGCCGGTGGATGTGTCGGTCTGACATTGGCAAGCCACTGGTAAAATTTTATTACCACTATAATATAGCATCAGCCAATCAGATTGCAGCATGAAGTTATGTGGCCATTGTTTAACAGAAAGCAAATAATTGACAGATTGTGGGTGGATTTTAGTTAAGGGAATCCCTAATAAGTCACATGACCAAACATAAACAATGGTGGAACAGTATCTTAGGATAACATGTTCCATAGTCAAACAATAAAATTATAATGTTCAGAAACAACTTTTCTTACTGTGAATTTCTAATTTTTATGTCTAAAATTGTTAAATAGTTAGTTAAAAATTGTGGGCCCACTGAAATATGATTTTTAGACATACCATAATAAATAATTTTTTACTAAGTGTCTCAATATCCCCTATTATTGCTCGCCGCCATCTTGAATAAAAAGCCACCATTGGCCCACCGTTGGCCCAACCTTGGTAGTCTGAGTTTTGGTTGGCAAGCCTTCACTGGGCCAGCGTTGGCATGGGTAATTCGGCCACTGATTGGAATATATTTCATGGGTAATTATTCCTTTCAACTTAAGAAACTTTATATTTTATCGGACACATACATATTGCAGCTAGTGGACCAAGGGTCGTCCAGTGGTGGCTACACCTCAACCCCAATTAATAGGGTTTTGATTTAATATATTTTTCTCCTGTACATGTTTTATGGTTTGTTGACAGGGGAAACTTTCACTTCCGTTAACTTTTCTGTGTAATTATCAGATGATTTTATTGATTAGATCTAAAATCCGGGTGGAAATTAGAAAATTCCCATCAGTGGCCCATCAATCATAGCTTATATACCACTGATATAGTTGGTGGGCTGCCAGTGGTAAATCTTGGAAGAAATTTGTGGCCCAAGAATGGGAAGAAAAGAAATATATATTAAGGCAGAGATGTGACATCTGTTATTTAAAAATGTTGGTGTCTTGGTGATATACACACACATACATAAAGTATCCAATTACTTTGCTGTCTGTGGGCCACCGGTGGGCCAACAGTATGTGTACCATGCAGGCAGAAGGTGGACCACTGATGGACCACCAGTGGCAAATCTTACAATTTTTTTATGTAATAAAATTCAGAACAGCTACTTTTGGAAAGTAATTCACTTGAAACAAATGAATTTAAGCCAAGACAGCCTCTCTTCAAGATCTGTCAAAACAAATGCCGTTCAGCAGAGCTTGAGGTGTAGCCACCAGAGGACCACCATTGGTCCACCAACTAAGTATAGCTCTTACAGATGATAGTTGCATGTGTCAGACAAAAACAAATTCTGCGATAGTTTTAGGTTGCATCAAAAAAACAAATTTATATCAAAAGGAAAAAAAATGAAAATATCTTTCTTTAACCTTCACTAAAAATATATATATATATGTGCCACCAGTGGCCCACTGGCTGCCCATCATGGGTCATGTACTACTTATGTAGTGGGTGGACCATTGATGGACCACCCGTAGCAAATATATAAGCAAGTAATATATAAAGTAATAAAGTGGAGAAACGACTGACTGAGCAAAATGAAGGAATACAGAATAAGTTTGTTAAAAAATGACATTAACTTATGTTAAGGGAAAGAAAACACACATTTTATCTAATTTTTCCCAGGATTTTACACCAGTGGGTGTAGGCTGGTACCTGAGCTACAGCCACTGACTCTGGTAGTTGGTGGGCCAACAGTGGGCCACGCAATGTATTTATATTTTGAAATAATGTGTTTTTAACATTGAATATTGTTAAATAATATGTCAGAAAACAGTATTTGAGGTTGCTTTTGAAGTTGTTTATAATGCTTTAAAATTTTGAAAAAAAATGCAGTCAGTGGGCCACCAGTGGCTCAGTGGTGGCCCACAAGCTATATTTTGCCACCCATAGCCAACGGTGGCCCACTAGCGTCTTGCTATCTGGGGTGTGCAACAGAATATAAAATAATATTATGCTTAAACTCTGTCATTTCTTCCATGTGGTCTTTGTGGTGTTAGAAATGCTTAAACATGCTGCAGTCAACTGCTTGTGGAAAAATTACCCATTTTTGTCCGTTTAGGGTAACATAATTCATAGTAACATAATTCACTGAATTATACTAAATCAAATATAAAATTCAGAGCTTTGTGTTGATATTGTTATAATTCTAATATATAACAAGGACCAGCATATGCTTATCATACATAGTCCTCTTGTCACCCTCACATCTTAAGGAAATTAAAAATGACTGGTAACGTAATTCACATGAAAAAATACAGAATTCCACTTTTTGGTACTTTCTTAAGAATTGCTTGTATTTGTAGTCTTCTGCTGAAATATTACTTTCACATTCTGATAATCCACTTATTCAGGAATTGTTTGCACTATTTTAAAAGAACTTTCCATATTTGCATGGTGGAGATTGGAAGCTAAGTTGTATTGACTTAACCCGAGTTAACCACATCAAAGACAAAATATGTTATTGGAATTTGTTTTGGGGCCATTTTCATACTTTAATGGTAAATTTCAATAATAAAAGTACATCAAAACCATAAAAACCATATATCACCAGATTCGTCTTTGCTTCAACTACATAAATAGATGCAAAAAAATTAGAATAAGTTAACTGACAGCCAGATATGTGTCTGAAACACCTTATTTTCATAATTGTTCCATTTAACTGAGAATGAGTGTGCCGCTTAACTTGAGTGAGCAGACAAATACTCATCATGCTTCTCCACAATTCATGAAAGTCTGGAGACAAAAAAAAATTAAAAAATGATCTCTAGGAGTGCGAGCTCTATCAACGCTTGTGCTTAAAAACCATATTATCTTTTGTATATAATAACACATTTGCATCATGATTTAGCACGTGGTTGAAATTAGTATAATGGTCTTTAATCATATATAATAATGTTAAACCTTGACCAATCAGGACTGTTGATACAAAAATTATGATTGGTAACAAGAATCCAGATTTTAGACTGGGTCTCTTTGAACTTAAAATTGCTCATGAAACATTAATGGTGCCATGGATCTTTACTAGATCCAGAATAGATTATTCGATTGACGAACGCATTGTCATCCTGGGGTGCGGACTCTCTTATACTGGCTGCAGCTGACACCAAAAACTGGAGCCAAAGTTGTAGTAATGGTTTTCAAACCCCAAATATTAAATTATTCATTTGTTCGACATTGCTTTAAAACTATTGTGTGGATCATACCATGATGACTTAAATGAGCGAAACGAAAAAAGCAATGATGGTCAAGAGTAAACAGTAAAAATCTTCAGGGAAGGGCCAGCAACTTCCAATTTTCCTGCTACAGGTTGGGCCAGGAACTGAAGCCAGAAGCAGCGAGTTCTGCGGAGAAAATATGGTACCCAGCAAAGCCTCAGAACGACAGTAGATTTTCATAAGGACATTTATGGTAAAAGCTATGACTTCCCTCATTTTAAAAACATTCATTGGAAAATACTAATATGTATGTGTGAATTGATACTTGTGGTTTCATGTGAACTAAAATTGTGTGTTGGGATGTAAACCAGATTCATTCGGGAGTTGACCAGAGGTTATTGCTAATCTGATGAATGGATAAATACATTTTGCTGTCAAACTGGCTGGCTCTAATGATGCCTCACTGACATTATATCAAAATCTCGCTGACATACCACAGAGGTCCTGTTATGCACGAGACATGTTATTTGAATTCATGATAAACAATGACTACTGACTCAGTTGGATAATTCAGCACCTTCCCTAAGTTGGTACTAACATGAAGTACATATTAAATGTATATTTGAACTAATAGGAATCACTGGAACAAAGGGGATTTTGATGTGCGAATTTATTAGACTAATTTCATGTAAGTAATATATTTTAGCCACTTCAAAAGTCACCAAGATTAATTAGTTTGTAAATGCTTTATTCCCGAGCATCTGTATAACTTCTACTTGTGTCATTGGGCCATGTAGTCGAGGAATTCCTGTACATAAAACAATCATAAGTGATGATTTTTTGTTAAGTTGTGCATAATTGTGCAAAATTTAAAAAAAAAGATTAATTGATTTGCCAAATTATGACACTCAACAGCTACATGTATACAATACTGACTGCTTGGGTTGGTAATCTTGCACATGCCTAAATTTGCCATTTAACCAATGTAAACAATAAATGTAAACAATATACTCAACACATGACCAATAGGTCAAACCTCAAAGTTCTGGTGTTTCATTCCCAAAGAGACCACAATATGAAAACCCCAGTAGTTTGGATATATATTCTCTATCCAAAACAGAGGTTGATTGGAATGACCATGTGAACTCACCACCGATTCTTTGAGTGCTTGAATTGGGCAAAGCCTAGAATGACATAAGGATGGCAATGGAATATAACATATGTCCTGGCTATTTTGTTGGGTATTATATCATCAGACTGGACTTTCTACCAGTAGAAACTCCAATTGGACTGTATATTGATAGAAACTCCAATTAGACATTCTACCAGATTGGACTTTCTGTCATGATATATACATTTTAAAATAATAAGCTCCACATGCGACAGTTGTCAAAACACCAAGGGCCCGTATTCACAAAGTGGATTAAGTTAAGCGAAAAATTAGCTCAACTGTCATAAAAAATGGCTTAGCTAATCTTTTCATTAAATCGGTATTCACAAAGTTAAGCTAATTTTTAGATTAAGTGCAGCGGTTTATGTTATAATTAATCCAAAAGTTAATCCATTTTCTTGGGTTGATTAAAGTTAGTCCAAAAATTAGCTTAGCTTCTCTGTGAATATGAATCGTAATCTAATTTTTTTGGATTAACTTAAGCTAATTTTTCTCTGATCTTTCGCTAAATCCCTTCTGTGAATACGACCCCTGAACTAAATGCACACATCAACAGACTCTTATGGTCATGTATAAAGGAAGTGCCAGATTTCGCAGTTGTCTTTTTGATTAAAGCTATATAATGCCTTGATTTACAACAATATTTTTGTTTTCAATTTATCATTGTGTTAATATGGGCTTCTTAGCAACATGATTTGACAAACCACAAGGAGTCTTGTGTATATGTGAGAAATGTATGACTTGCTCACAAGTCTTTATTACTTTTGGGCTTTTTTAGACAATGAATGGGTGCATTTTATAACAGTCTGGATTTTTCACTCTAGTTTCTACAGAAACATGCATGGTCTCAGAGAATCATAGTGCACTAAGGAAGTGCCTTGCACAAAGTCAGGAGAAATGTATGATTTGCCTGATGAGGTCCATTCTGCCCCAACCTCGCCTGATTCAGAAAAAGGTTAAAATGGTATATCTTCAAAAAGGCTTTTCCAACTTAGCATACACTCTATCCGGTGTCTCTCTGGTACTGTACTTTGCAACGGCTATGGATAGATGATTTTTTTATTTTTATTTTGGTGTTGCACCCTAGAGTCTGGCTGGCAGAGATTAAGCGTCATAAAAATACAGAATAGAACAGAACAGAACAAGTTCCATGTGTGTCCTTGAACACCTCCAAATGAGGTATGTTGATTCTTGCTGCGTGGGAGGGGGAGACTTAGTCCAGACTCAGAATAATTAAAGTTAAGACTTTTGTTTTAAAGTAAGACTGATTCTGTGGTCTTAGAAAAAAATACACAGTAACATCGGCTTTACCTATTTGTACTATCTACAGCTGTGGCACCTCACCACTGAAATTAGAATTTACTTCAAAGTTTAAACACACATCTCATAAAAATATATATCTCTATTTTTCACACAGAACTTATATTCTTGTTACGTACATTTCCCTCAGAATACAAGACGCATTTTCCCCTTTTTCTATCATTTTATTCGCTGTTGGGCCTACTGGCGAAAATGGAAAATCTACTTTTGATAATATAATGAAGTTCAAATAAATTTCATTTCCCATAATTTACACGTGTATATATTGATGACCCCAAAAATAAAAAAAATACATGAAAAAAATTTAAACATTTTCTTATATTTTAAAAGTTGTGTGAAATGGCTTAATTGCCATGTGCTTTCTGTCTCTGAAGTGTATTAGTTGTTCCTTAACTACATAAACCTAATTTGTTGATCAAGTTTTATTTAACAGAAAAGTTTTTTCTGCAAATCTCTATTTTAAAAGCAAGAGACAAGGCAACAACGCCTATTTAAAACAATGCACGAGTCCATTATGGATGCGAATTAAACTTTCCCGGAAAACCATGGTTTCTACTTGTAATCTACTTATTGCCAAAGAGTTCTTTGAGGAGAATCACAAATGATATAAACACACATTTTTGCACAATCATAACATATACAAAATTGTATTGTGACATGTGCCTATGACGTCACTAATAATGTTTTCCCTCCCCAGTCAGAAATGACCCTGCATGTCCGGTTCGTGTTCTGTGTACAATAAATAACTTTCTTATATTGTAATAACTATCAATAACATGACTTTAGTAATAAAAGAGAAGTATCAAAATATGTTTCTTTTAGATGTCAAAATTCCATTCTGTATGTAGCTAAAGAAAATATTAACAATAAAATATAAATAGAAATTCAAAGCAAATATAATACATACATGGTATTATGGTATTATATAAAATATGTCACGTGTTTGTAATTTGCTAATTTATTCATTTAATTGTACTTATTTACTTAATCTACAATGCGCTCATGTGGTAGAATTTCTACGTACTGCGTGTTAAACCTGTCTCAGTCTAAAGTACAAATGCACCTGAAACACTAATTTAAAACTCTTGCACTGTGTGCATTTTGTATATTAAAGTGTACTGTATATTAATCAAACAATTGAATATTAATCAATTACCGGAGCCTCACGGCATTTAAGCTTTTTAAATTGTTACCGAAACAAAAAACAGGACTTTGAGAAATGAAATATACGGTAGGTGTACATTATTATGGTTATTTAAAGCAAAGAAAAACTTGTGGTTTTGGTTGTAATGTTAAATATTTGTTCTCGCTTTTTATAAACCATTAGTAAAATTTGCAAGAATACTGTATCAATTTAATGATGAAAGTCAAGGCCTATAGATTCAAATGTCACAGAACTGAGCAAAACCACGTGACGTCTACCTGTGACACAATGTTAAATAAACCCAATAAAATGCTTATTCATGTATAACGTCTATTCCACATTGAAACTGTATTGAAACACCATATTGAACTTTTAAACGTGAGGGATATGCATATGGAATATAGATATGGCGGAGTGTGGTCAGTGTTTCCAAATGCTAATTTGTGAAAACTGGAAGTTTGCAGCAATACTGTACAGTTGAAGTATATAACAAATGTATAAAAGGTTTACTAATAGCCATTTTATCATGGATTTGCTTTTTTTTTCATTATACTTTTTAGCTCATTTTTTGCTAATCCCTTTTGTGAATACCAACCCAGGGCCGGGATTCACAAAGATTTCTAAGTAAGAATTCTTAAGTACAACATTTGTGGTTATATTTAACCACAAAAGTTAATCACAAATGTTGTACTTAAGTAAGAATTCTTACTTAAGAATCTTTGTGAATCCCGGCCCTGCAGTTTACAGTACAGTACAGAGCCTTGACAAACTGTAGTGGTGGTGGACCAACTCACGCCCGGGTACCAATTCACGCCCACCCTCAATTTTCTTGAAGATTTATAATTTTTCATAGAGAAGGTGTTTTCCACATCATAGATAATCATCAAATTGATCATATACATTTGTGATTTATTGTTTAACTCTGATTGTTTTGGATAAATTTAGGGGTGGGCGTGAATTGGTACCCGGGCGTGAATTGGTCCACCACCACTACTGCTTTCCTCTACTGGTCGGCCAGTGAATTTCGTCACCCCAGTGAAGTTCGTCACCTGCCGTAAAAACGCCCAAGGACAGTCAATATTTACGTTTAAATAAATGGAATAGCTTCTTCCAATGGCAAGGTATACATGTATGCCGTAACTGGACAGTAAAAACTCTTTAAAATACAGGTGACGAACTTCACTGGGGTGACGAACTTCACTGGCTGAGCAGTACAGTACCTTTCCAACTACCCTTCACAACTATACATCGAACAGATGTCGCCTGTACTATTGTCGGCAGTTTTGCCACTGTTGGGCAAACAGTGGCTTCCTAACCACTGTTTAGGCTGCATACATCCAGTTTTTGCCAAGGTTGGGCCAACAGTGGATTTTTGTTCATGATCATGGTGATCCATAATAGCTGATTCTGGGAAACTTATTTATGGTAGTATGTCTAATAATCTAGTTTCAATGAGATCACAATTTTTAACTCACAATTTTTACATTTTTAGACCTCTAAATAATATTCTCATTATTTATATTTATTTTTTTGGGGTGTTACGTCACTTTCAAAACTGTACAGGTCATATCACGACAGGTAGTTGGAAGGGCAGAGGAAACCAGTACATACAGTTGGTCAAGGTTCTTCTGTACTGTAAACTGCCGACCAATGGCAAGCAACTACCAGCTTTCCACTTGAGGTCGGGCTGGTAAGTGAACTCCGATCTCAGAGGTGGGAGGCGAGAGTGTTACCACTCTGCCACCGTGGCCCCTATTCTCATTATAAGTTGATACTAAAAATGGTTTTCACACATAATTTTTAAGGGCTGTGTAGGTATTGTTTTCACCCATGGTGTTCGGATTGTTGGGTCCTGGGAAAAAGCTTGTCTGGGCTATATCTCATAAAGGTGTAGGAGTTAATACTGGGGAGGGACATTGGTTGGGGGTGTAAGGGTGCACCGTCATGGTGTGACCTTAATTTGACCTCTGACCTTGACCTTGAGTTTGAAAGTCTTATCCTGGCTATATCTCAGAAACTCTCAGCAGTAGGAAGTTGATACTTGGTAGCAACATTGGATACTGTTTGTAGATGGGCCTCGTCTTCGTGTGATCTTGATATGACATTGATCTTGGTATAGGGACATTGAGTTTGGAAATCAGAAACTGTCAGGTGTAGATAGTTGATACTTGGTATGGGCATTTGTTGGCAGTTGTAGGCGTGAATCGTCATGGTGTGATCTTGATTTGACCTTTTGACTTTGGCAAAGCGACCTTTGCCATTAAAATTTTCGTACTATTTTGAAGTAAAGCCGCCGGGTAGTTTCGAATGGAAGTCCGTTCGCCTACCGTTTGTGTTTTGTGTTTGGGTTGTAATTTAGTGTTTTGGAATTCACCTATCGGCAATTCTTAGCGTGAATTATCGGCAATTCTTAGTGTGAATTTTTGTTTTTGTAGTGTGACAATCGGCGATCTTAGCGTGATTTCTGGTCAAACTTCAATGTAGTATTCGCTATTTTGCATCATATTTGTAGGTATTTTGTTCTAAACTAATGTCACAAATATATGTGTACGGTTTCGGTACATTGATGTTGTAAAACTCATATTTGTGTGTGTGTGTGGCAGTGTAAATTTTGTTTTTCTGCTGCTCTTTATTGCGATTTGGTAGTTAGTTGTTTGTTACAACTCTGTGAGTATGTCGATCGATTGGGTACTTTTTGTTTGCAAATAATTGGTCGGTCGTCGGCACCGTTATTTGTAAAAATAAAATACCTGTATTGTTCAACTCAACTAAACTGTAATTTTTCAAAGAAAAATAGTGTTACTAGTGCTGTGTATATGGTACATTTTTTCTAGTGTATTTATAGTAGTTATTTCGAGGAAATTCTAGGTAAATATAGTATTTTTGACAGTAATTATAGTAAAATATTTATCTTTCTAGTAAATTAGTAGTAAATTTGCAAGTAATTTAATTTTCTATTGGTAGTATTTTGAAGTAAATTTTGAATAGTATTTTGAATATTGCCCCTACTAACAGTAATTAAGACCCATTATTTTTCATTTATTTGCATGATTATATGTATTAGTTAAAAGTTGTAATAAAAGATGCGAAGATTTTTCAATAGGGAAAAAAACCTTTTTTATTGCTTTACTATAAAGTAATTTTTTATTGCGTAAAAAATTTTTTATCGTGTTTAAAATTTATTGAGTTTCAATAACAAAATTAATTCTGAATTATTTGTAGTGTAAATTGTATATTATTTATTTTTGGAATAAAAAAAATTTCCACTAGTGGATTTTCTGTAAATATGAAAATTTTTGAACATTATTTCAAATTTTCTTCATTTCATTTGTCAATATTTTGAAATTGTGATTTTTGCTAAATAACTTTTGCTTTGTCTTGCAAGTTATTTATTGTACTTTGCCCTATATCTTTGCATTGTTGTGCAGATTGGGTTTGATTAAATTCGGTTTAACTTTGCTCCGCTTGCAAGTTAGATTATCGGATTTGTGTGTTATTTGTGTACAATTTCATTAATTGACTTGGCATTGTTTTGCTAGTTGGTTATTGAATTTACAGTGTTTGTCAGTTGTTGGTAGAATTGAGTAAATTCACTTAAAAAAAAATGAAAATGGCTACCGGTGGAAAGAAACCAGTCCACATTGAAGATGCAACCAAGGCTGATTTATTGTCAATAAAAAGCATTGGTGAAGCAGACAGGATATTGAACCTGAGGGAAGAAAATGGTGGTACGCTGACCTTGCATGACCTTCAGAAGTCAAAAGTTGTCAGCAATTCGGTGATCAAAAAACTTCAACACTTAGGTTTCATAATATTCAGTGGAAAAAATGTGTCAGCTGAAAGTAAGGTTTGCTCCAGTCAGGAACACCTAATAATTCAAGCTGGCACGGAAGATTTCCATGAGGTGGAGGAGGACGATGAATATTCGGACGACCAGTGTGCTTTCCCTGACAAAGAATCGTTGCATTTGTTGGGATTATCACTTGAAAATCAGAATTTACAGTCGCCAAAAGTAGAATTGTCGGGCTCATCCTATCAGATTTTTCCCAGTCAGGGAACTGCTGGACTTGAACCTGAGACTTCGGACTCTATACCAATACTTGCTGGCAAAGCAGGACTTGATGATATTTGGTCTGGTCGCAATCAAGGGTAACACATCAAAAACAGAGAAGTCTGTGAAGAATTTGGAAACGGCTCCGGTTGAAACCAATAAAAAGTGACCAAGTTGTTCTGTACTGTTCAAGAATTGAACCGTACAGTTCATTTGACCAGTAAGGCTCAACTTGAACTTAAGTCTAAAGTAGATCACCTGGATCAGAGAGTGACTGATGTCGAGGAGAAACATCAAAAACTTGACAGAGTGGAAAGTGACCCCGCTTGACATATTCTCAGAAGGAAGTTATGTTCAACTGCTACAGGGATGTCTCGAACCTTTTGTCAGCAGTTACAGTCCAAGATGCAAGAAACAAAGTCTAGATTTTCAAGGCTCGATTCTCATTTGGATCGACAAGCTGAAGTGTACGACCAGCAGTAAATTGAGTTTTCTTCCTTGAAGTCCACGGTGACGCAACATCAAGTGATGTTCGACCGGGAACTGGAGTTAGTCAAAGAAACTCAGAGATCTCAAGATGAAGCAATAACTTCTCTTCTACGACTTGAAAACACTGAGAGTCTACATCAACAGGAAGTCTCTTTGCTGCATCGGGATCTAGATGGTCTAGCTCAACAGGTGCAGGATGTCAAAGAGGAAGTGCAGAATCTAAAGCATGCTCCCTGTGACCACAACCCTTCGATCAGTAAACATCGAACTAGTGTGGAGCAGGATGTAGCTTTTCAAGCTTTGCAAAAGGACTTGGAAACTTCCTTTACAGAGTTATCCAAGCTGGTGCAGAAAATGAAGCTGCATTACAGAAGCATGAACAGACCTTAGCTCAGCAGAAGCAACAACTGGAAGGTGTGGCTGATGAGAATTGTCTTGATGACATTGAAAAAGCTTTTGAGCGAAATGTTAATGTCTAGAGCAAGATATTTGAAGCCAAACGTAAGCCCACATTGGAGAAACTGAACCGCCAGCTCAGAACCATGCGAGATACATTCAATTTTGAATATGAGCTTCCGTCCAATTTACCAGGTCTTCAGTGGACTGGATTGGACTTGAGGCCAGTTTCAGAGTTGAATTACCCGGGGTCTTCAGAGGAACAAACTATTGCAAAGGTTCCACAGAAGCAGGTCAGGATGTCTCACCCATTGTATACTCCTGTTCCTAGCTATCTTAGGACAACTAGTAGATGTTCAACGCCAAGGATTGAAGACCAGGATGAGTGTATTCAGCGTGTGTCAGCTGCTATTCGTGTGAAAAGCCCAAACAGGGTTTACAACAACAAGGCGCCATGTGTCGGTGTAGTCAGTCAGGTGAATGACAATGTCCATGTCTCATCTGAGAGCCCTAAAGAAACGGACTTCGACTGGCTGAAGAAGAGGTTCCAGGATCACTGTGGGAATACGGAATCCCCTGCTGCCTTGAGATGAAAATCTTGAGAAGTACTTGGCCAGAATGCAAGGAATGATAGTTTCCCTATTCCCAGATGAGCAAAAACAAGAGGCATGTAGTCAATTTTTTGTGGATGCTTTTATGTGAAGGGATGCCATGATAAAGCAGCAGTGCTTGCAGCTGCTGATGAACATCCAACTACCCTTGAGGATGCCTATAAACTGGTGCAGGATGCTATGTGTCAAATATGTTGAGTCTGACTCGTCAAGTCCCTCAACTGATTCTGATACCACATCAGAAGAGTCTGTGGCCAAGACGTTACAAGCCCGGGGCCATACATCTCAAACAGATGGTCGTCACCACAAAAAGAAGTTTCAAAAGGTCATCTCGGGTCTACACAAAGTGTTGATAGAAAATAAGAACAGACCAGATGTACCAAAATGCTATAACTGTGGTGAACCAGGACATTTCGCACAAAATTGTCCCAGGAGGCGCTATGATGGCTACAACAGGAGACAATGGTCATCAACCAGGAGCGATCAACCCAACTGGCGAGATCATCAGGGTTATGATCTAACATGGAACTTTCCGGTTTATCAGCCAAGCGGTCCTAGACGTGATAGGTACACACCACCGGGCACTCCTGAAAGGTGTTTCCTTCATCCAGTCAAGGATATCAGAGGAATACCTATGGCAGTCCCCGTTCTGGACAGTACCATCCATCACCAAATAAAGAATACAGGAGAAGTCCACAGCGGAGTGATGATCTAAATTGGAGGACCAGCCCAAGAAGGGATAACCAGCGCTACCGCAGTCCACCACCGCCACCTAGAACTACACAGTGTTTCAAAAATAGTTGTGACTCCACTATGCGACCTAGTTCCATGGGTGAGAAGTCCAATGTGACCTTTTCTGACTCTGTAAAGTCTTTAAACTAGCAGGGAGGGGTAATTCACCCGTTGCCTTGTCCCTCAACATAAATAATTGGGTGAATCACAAGATGTGTAAGTGAGTTTGGTCTAGAAAAACACGAGAAAGTAACAAGGATAACCTTAGCGCTGTAGTAGATTGCATTGTCCAAGGTGTTAAAACCAAAGCACTACTAGATACCGGTGCTCAGATTTCCTTGATGAGTAGTAAACTGTGTGAACAAATTGAAAACAAACCTGATTTAAAGGGAATGCTCAAGTTAGAGGGAATTATTCAAGATGTGAAAATTGATGCAAAACTATTTGAGGGAGTAAAAGTCTCCTTCAGTGAGTCGCAATCATTCACATGGAAATTCTATGTTGCTAACATAGCTGAACCTTTAATTATTGGTTTAGATTTTCTTTGTAATTTTAAAGCAGTTTTGAACTTGGATAAGGGTATTCTCATGTTGAATAGGTATTCACTGAGATTGAATCAGTTCAAAACTAGCAAGGGGAATCAATACTCTTGTGTCCCAGTTATTGCCAATGAAAAAATTGAACCTACCATCCAGCAGTGTTTTAAGAACTAGTGCTCGGTTAGCAAAAACTTTGTTCGGTGAAATAGTTATTTCACCATCCGGTGAAAACAAAGGTGCTTTGCTACCTTACACAATTGTTCGAGCTGCAGAATTGGTCCCAATCCAATTAGTCAATGACACAAATGTTCTAATCCTAATTCATGTTGGTCATGTGTTAGGATATGCGATGGAATGTGATGTTGTGCAGACTGAAAATTCCAAGAAGATCAATGCTAGCAGTTTCGAAAAACATCCTAGTAATCTTGAGAAACCTCCTACCAGTCTTGATGAACTTCATACTAGTCTTCCAGATCATCTTGAAGGATAGTTTCAGCGTTCCAAGAAGTTCTTGAATGAAGAGGAAGCAGCAATCCTGAAATCTCTACTACTGAAGTATCAAGATATATTTTCCAAGGGAGTCATTATATAGGATGTTTCAAAGAAATTAAACATACCATAGACACTGGTACAGAACGACCAGTTAAACATCCTATGTGCCGAACACCAATGGGTTTTGAAGGTGAAGAAGAGGAGAACCTGAAGCAGATGTTGGAGATCGGAGTAATCTCAGAGTCTTCCTCAGACTGGGCCTCTGCACCAGTTCTTGTGAGGAAGAGAGATGGATCTGTCTGATACTGTGTGGATTACCGTTCCTTGAATACCAAAACAGTCAAAGACTTATTTCCATTACCATCCATATCACAGTGTTTGGATCAGCTATCTGGTAATAGATACTTTTCCACACTTGATATGGCGAGTGGTTATTGGCAAATAGAAATTGATGAAAAAGATCAACATAAAACAGCTTTTATTACCAAGTACGGACTATTTGAGCACAAACGGATGGCGTTTGGGCTTTGTAATGCTCCCGCCACATTCCAAAGAGTGATTCAATTTGTCCTAAGACGGTTAACATGGACCAAAACATTGGCATACATTGACAGTGTGATTGTCTTAGGCAAAGACTTCACAGATCATGTTGCTAACCTTGAGTTGACATTTCAAAGGTTTTGTCAGCACAATCTGAAACTTAAGCCCAAAAAGTGTAGTCTGTTTCATACTGAAACTACATTTTTGGGACACGTGGTTAGTTTCGAAGGTGTTGCTGTGAATCCAGACAACATTACCAAAGTAAAGAAGTGGCCAATTCCACAGTCCGTGAAGGATATCGAGAAATTCCTAGGATTTGTGAATTACCATCGTGACCATATCCAGGATTACGCAGGTCTTACTTCCATACTTTACAAACTGACGGGAAGTAAAGCAATTTTTGAATGGCAGGAGAGTCACCAAGAAGCATTTGATGCCATCTTGGCCCATCCGAATGCAACAGACATTTTTATTCTGGATATCAATGCTTCAGGAACAGCAATAGGTGCTGTGCTTTCACAACTACAAGATGTTGATGAAAAAGTGATTAGCTACGGCAGCTATATTCTGACCCCTGAACAACGCAAATATTGTGTAACTAGAAGAGAGCTCCTAGCTGTAGTCAGATTCACAAGACAGTTCCGTCACTATCTTTTAGGCCGTAAATTCTACCTGAGGACAGACCAGAATAGCCTAGCTTGGCTTCTCCGTTTTAAGTACATAGAGGGTCAACTAGCCAGATGGTTAAAAGAACTGAGTCAATTTGACATGACTGTCCAACATCGACCTGGAAACAGACATGGAAACGCTGATGGATTATCCAGAATCCCAGATGAAACCAGTTTCTGCAACTGTTACCAAGCTGGTGTTGATCTGGCAGATTTACCTTGTCAAGGTTGTAAATTCTGTACCAGGGCCCATCAGCAATGGTCTAGATTTGAATCTGATGTCGATGATGTCGTTCCTCTAGCCGTTAAAACCGTCTCTGTTTCATCAGATGAGCCAGATGTCCGTTGGATTCTCTCTTGTACAGAAGAAGAACTGTCACAACTCCAGCGGAATGATCCTTGTTTGAAAAAGCTATTTGGCTACAAACTGACATAACCCCTAGTCAAAGGGAGTTGTCTTTGTGCAGCCCAACAGTTAAGTATTTCTACCTCAATAGAAGCCGTTTAAGTTACCGAATAACTTATTGTGGTACTCCTGGAAGGATGTCATTGGAGAGAAACAACTACTAGTGGTTCCAGAATGCCTAAAACAAGAAGTTTTATCCCTTAATCATGATATACCATTAACTGGACACATGGGTATCGCAAAGATGCTTCTGCATATCCGAAAGTCTTTTATTTGGTATAAGATGTCCAGGGATGTTGAACTTTTCTGGAAATCCTGTCAGGTGTGCAACAGGAGTAAAAAAGCCAACACCAAAGTAAAAGCAGGACTCGGACAGTACCACGTAGGCTCTCCATTAGAACGTGTGCATGTGGATATCTTGGGTCCATTTACTCCAAGTACCAAAGGAAACCAATACATCTTGATGATTGTGGATCAGTTCACTAAGTGGCTTGAATGTTTTCCATTACCTCATCAGAATGCAGAAGAAACCGCCAGATGCATGGTTGATGGATTCATTTCACGTTTAGGATGCCCAGTGGAGATGCACACTGACCAAGGGAAAAATTTCGATGGTAAACTGTTTGCAACTGTCTGTGATTTGCTCCAGATTACCAAAACTAGGACTACACCCTATAGACCATGCTCCAATGGTCAGGTAGAGCGTTATAATCGCACCTTACTGCAGCTGATTCGGTGTTTCCTGAAAAGCAATCAGAAGTCATGGGATGAACACCTACAGCAATTAGCAGGTGCTATTCGCTCAACCGTCAACAGACATACTGGATTTACTCCTAATATGATGATGCTTGGCAGAGAAGTCAGCCAGTAGACCTGATGTTTGCTTCTCTCAGTGAAGAAGAAACAACTTCTGCGGAATATGTCACAAAGCTACAACAAATTCTTCGTCAAGTCCATACCCTTGCAAGGGAGTCCTTGCAGTCCAGTCAACAGAGGCAGAAAAGGGACTATGACCTTAAGTTGAAGGTGTCTGAGAGATTGAGATTGGTGATTTTGTGTATGTCCTTGATTCAGCTAGAAAGATTAGCACAAGTCCTAAATTGCAACCGGTATGGAAGGGCCCATATGTTATTTTCAAGGTTAGTTCACCTATTCTTTTTGAAGTAACTGACAAGAGGAAGTCATTTGTCCTACATCATGACAGGTTAAAGCCTTGTGAAGATCATTCCATTCCTTTGTGGCTTCGCAGGAAACGAAGTAAATTCTTGAACAACCTTGACCAAGAGGATCCTGAAAATGAAGATGATTTCTGCTTGGAATGGCTATTCGACAATGAGCCAGATAATACAGATGCCAGTCTGCCAGAATACTATCAGGAGGAAGTACAGTCATTTTCAGATGATCAAGTTTTGCCAGAATCTACACTTGGAGCTGTACAACAGCTTGATTCTGGAGATCAGCTATCTGAATTACAGCCCAGCAGAAGTGGTCGTGAAAGGAGGAGGCCACGTCATTTGCAGGCCTATATTTAAGTAGTTAAGACTTAGATAAGATGGTTTCTTGAAATTTCCTAGTCAAGTGCATGAGGGTTTCATGTTAGCATGACTAGTCAAGTCCCCTAACATCAGTTTCTCTCATTTTTGTTGGGAAGTCACAAATATTAATTATATGCTCTTCTTGCTACAGGTATTATTATGGAAAAATCAAGAAACAAAAGTCACAGCTCACATTCTCCAACTGAAAAGTCCAGACAAACCAGTGCGTCACACCAACGAGGATCACGTTCAAGATCTCGTCCCTCAGAATCATGTAGATCAACATCTCGTCATAGATCACGTTCAAGATCTCGTCATTCAAGAGGATCTCACGGGTAAGATTGTGATAGGCCTCATTATACCAGTGCCTACGGCACTCGCACCTACACCTCACGAGCACGTGAACATTCTCCGAGAAGATATTCTTCCCGCAGATCTCAAAATGAGCAGATTTCAAACATGTTGAAGGAGCTCTACCCGTTTGTGGATTTCAACCGTATCCGAGATATTGTTGACTGTACTGCATAGGAAATGGAATCCTACAATCAGGGTCTGCTGATGGAAACCAGTAGCAGAAAAGTCAGAGAGATGTTGGCAGAAGCATCAGGTTTTCCGAGTTTTTCCTCGAGCTCAGCGTCAGAGGTCACTCCAAAAACCAGCATATCTTTATCTGTCAGTTTCCACACACCCATTGCTACTGTATCTTCGGTTGTTTCCAAACCAACTGTGTCCAACACCACTGTGTCTTCGGTTGTTTCCAAACCAATTGTGTGTTCAAGACCACTGTGTCTTTGGTTGTCTCTAAGCCAACCACGTCCAAGACCACTGTGTCTTCAGTTGTATCTAAATCAACCTCGTCCAAGACCAGGAAAGTGAAGGTAAAGGACTCTAACAATAACGACACTTCATCAAAAAAGGCCATCATCTGAATCCTTGGAGGTAGTGGTTACAAAGAAGAAAGCAAGGAGGCCAGTTTGTTACATGGTGAACTGCGGCCAGGCTATACCCAACCTTAAGAAGCATGTAGTGGGCAAGCATCTATCTTTAGCTTTTGCTACTTGGAAAAGCATGCCATGTGACAAGCGTTTCACTAGTTACAGTGATTCCTTGGCAGCTGTTGAAAAGGTCCTTAGATTAACAACTCACGATGAATTGCTCAGCACAGTTCTTGAAAAGAAGTGGTATCCCGTGGGCACAAGGTTTACCCCAGGTGAGGAGGATGTCCAAATCATCAAGGAGTATCACCAGTGGTTGTCTGGGGAAGCTTTGGTATCTGTACCATCCATCGATCCGCCCAATTGTGTGGCTGTGTTGACTCACTGGAGAGTGTTTTCAACTGTTATCAATTGTGTCGGGGAGAAGGTGTCACTGCCAGGAACTACTGATGTCAGTGCTGAGGGAAAGGTCTCATCGCCAATAGACAGCAGTGTCAAACAGCAGGAGGAGGAAATGGAGGTGGATCCGAGTAATCAGTCTGAATCTGGGAAGTTAGCAAGTAGTCTTGCTCTCTCAGAGGAAGCTGCATCATCTGTTCCCTGTAGTCAGTCGGAATCTGGGAAGTTAGCAAGTAGTCTTGCTCTCTCAGAGGAAGCTGCACTACTGGATTCACCTAATGAGGAAGCCAGAAGCGTGGGATCGTCCATTTTGGGGAGTCCACCAAAGGAGGAGGCAGTCCAGGATGTCGGCTTACCATATGATTATCCGACCTGGAGGAAGAGGAAAGAAGTTTTCTTAAAGGCCAAGAGTTCAGACAGAGTTAATTTCATCGACTCTGACATGCACTTGGACAAGCTTCAAAGGGCTAGCAGATGTCAGGACATCGATGATATCCTTGACAGGGGGCCAATGCCAGTGACTCCAGTGTATTTACAGGCCGTTGTCGCCAACTTATGTCATGAGTTGCCTGACAAGAAACTTTGCTGAATGTGGAAGAGGGATTCCAGGATATTTCATTCCCACGGAATTCACCCAAAGTTTGCTCACACAGCTTCTGCCCGGGATTTTACTGATGTGCGGGATGCCATCATCAAAGATCCACGTTGTGTTGGTATTGCTGAGTTTGGTTTTGACTACTCCGCACATTTCAGTTCCTGCAAGACACTGCAAATTACATTGTGCAGGAAGTTCCTACAGCTGTTTGTCAAGGAGGAATTATTCAGCAAGGTCTTGGTCATCCATTGCCAGGACAAGAAGGGGAGCACTGAAGCCTCAGAAACCTGTCTAAAAGTCTTTGGTGAGGAGTTGCCAACCTTTGACAGAGATGTGATGAAGATCCACCATCACTGTTTTAACGGGGGAATGACTCAACTGCATAATTGACTGGCATGTTTTCCAAGGATGATGTTTGGGTTCACTGCCATCTTGCTGCGTCAGGACTGTCACCCTGAATTGGAGAAGGTCGTACAGCACCTGGAGTTGGACCAGATCCTCTTGGAAACGGATTCGCCTTATATTACAGCCCCTGTTCACAGTAAGTGCAATTATAACACCCCTTATGGTCTAGAAGAGGTGGCTTGCCGGGTGGCGCAATTGAAGGACATCACCGTGAAGGAAGTGCTACAGGTGGCCAGCAAGAACGCCAAGGACCTGTACGGTCTCAAGTAAGCTGCATTACCTGTCCAAGAGGGTACACCTGAATAGAAGAGGATACGTAAACTTTGTTCCACATTGCAAGTGAACTGTTGTGCGTTTTCAAAATAAAGAATCTGCTAACATTGTTCTATGTCATGAACTCTTATGGAGGAATCATTAACATTGTTCTAAGCGTTGAACTGTTACGTATCTTTCAAAACAGAGAGATGATTAACATTGTTCTACATATCCAAGAACTGTGGTCACCTAAAAATGAGAATGTTCACGTGCTCAAACTTCTCAAAGCAGAGGGACTACCAACATTGTTCTACACATTAAAGAACTGTTGTGAAACGGTGTCTAAACAAATCAGATGAATTCTCAACATTGTTCTACAAGTTCCTGCACTAGCGAACTGTATGTACTGGTTTCCTCTGCCCTTCCAACTACCCATCGTGATATGACCTGTACAGTGTTAAAAGCGACGTAAAACCCCAAATAAATCAATAAATACAAGTTCCTGCACCGTTGAGGAGTCTAAAAAGAAACCGGATGGATTATAAACATTGTCACACATGTCAAAAACTGTTGTAAGTTCTCTGGAAAGAAACAAAAGGATAGACAACACTGTTCTATATGTCAAGGACTGTTGCAAGTGCATTGAAAACCTTGGTCTGGACTGGCTACAACCCACCTTGGCAACCTCGGATGACTGGTGGACCAGTTCTCAACAAAACAGGGAGGAATGAAGTAAAGCCGCCGGGTAGTTTCAAATGGAAGTCCGTTCGCCTACCGTTTGTGTTTTAACATCTCCCCACTGGAAGTGGAGAACAGGAAATGAACCTAAAGGCTATTCAGTTATCTGTGCATATTCAAAGATAAAAGACGTCCATAGTCAATCCAACAGCATCACTGCAGATAACTACTGGTGAGTGTGTCATTTTACAACAATATCTCGGAATCTGTTAGGTGTAGAAGGTTGATATTTGTTACAGACATTGGTTATGGGGTGTAGGTATGCAGCATTATAGCAAGGCCTTAATTTGACCTTTGACCTCGCCATAGTGAACCTGACCTTTAAACTATTGGCTGGTCTATATCTGGGAAACTGTAAGGTATAGGAAGTTGATACTTGGGTAGGGACATTAGTTAGAGGGACTAGGTGTGCACCATCATAGTGTGACCTGTTGGCCCTTGACCTTGCTGTAGTGACCTTGACATTAAAACCTTGCCTGGGCCATATTTCAGAAACTGTAAGGTATAGGAAGGTGATTGTTGGGTCATTGGTTGGGGAATATAGGTATGCTAAATCATGTAACATTTAACCTTGGCCCTGCCAAAGTGTATTCACCTGTCATACTTGAGACGCATTTCTCTAATGAAGATTTCTGGATTGCTGCAAGTGATTAATATATGTACTTGTTTCCTAAATTGTGATATTTCTGTTGGCAGCTATACTTCAATTAATAAATTTGAACCTTCATAATTTTTAGTTTGCTGATTAATGCTGTTATTCTTGCTATTAAATTGTCTTGTTTAAATACTTTACCGTTACATACATTTCTCTCTGTTAAACATTTTTTCACCAGTAGTGAAACCCACAGCAATGCACAGAAAAATTTAAGTTTGTTATCTCTAAAGATAATCTATGTAAAAGTTCATCAATTGAAGCATGCAGAGTTAGGCCCAAAGCACTGCAAGAAATAAGTTGAATGCACTTTGGTTTACTTTCTGTAAAAGGTATTTACAAAAGAACATTTTAAATATAGTAGTTGTTTGCAGCGCTAATTTAAATTACCTTAAATTAAATTACACAATTCAGAACAATTTGCAGTCAGAATCAACCTGGGCTGACCACATATGATGTTGATCTGATGAGAATGATGAAAACTCTGTATCATTGCTAAGAAAAATTTAAGAGAATGCCAAAAACCATATTATTTATAAATGAAAACCATTTTGTTTTAGTGTTATAATATTATAATATTAAAGCCACAATGTAATAAGTTAAAATATCCTGATACAACCTGCATTGTCAGTGATGCTGGGAATCCCCCCATATTTTATGTTTGATTAATTGGCAAATTTTCCAACCAGTGACCTTGACAGTCACAGTGATGAAAACCATACCAAGAAGAAGAGTGAAGCTAGTGTATGCCAACACAACAGAGACTTCATCATGATGCAGATACCATGGCTGGCAGTGTTACGAGGTCAGATGATATGATCCTGGATGTATCCTCCAGTCTGCGATGTAGGGGAATGTTGACCGAGCCTGAAGACTGGTCAGATCTGAGACGGTCTGTATCACAGTAGTGAAACAGTCCCACTTGGAGTTTTCCCACAAAACCAACCAAGAAACAGAAGCATCAACAAAACGAAGTTAAGTTGATCTTAATTATTTACAAAAATGTATATTTAAAATGCCAGAAATCTTTGTCATCAACCAATTGTGCCTTAAATGCACAAAGTATGTAAAATCAACCTATTATGCTTTAGTTGCAGTCTATGTAATAAACAAATTCAATTAGGAATGTGAGATGTCTGTGTAATCAGCATGTTACATTTAAAATGCTAAAAATTTATGTAATCCACCTATTCTTGAAATGCAATAAGCTTATTATTTGAACATGTAAACCACGTTCAATAAATACAGTTCACTTCACTGAAAAGTGCTGTTTTTTTCTGGAATAAACAGAATTAAACAAAGATAGTTTTGTTACTTATATTGTTGTGGAATGTTGTTTGTGTTCAAACTGCGCATAAATTAAACTACATATTTAAACTAAGTTTTCAGAAGATAGACAGTGTGGGGCAAACATCAGATGTAACTATTGAGACACTCAGATGTTGGAGCCTTTGATCACCTTCAAGGTTATTTCCTTACATACTTTAATGTTTTTTTGTATTTTGTTCCAGAGAGTATACCAAAATGGCTGGACAAATTTCATTCATGTTTTACATGTTTATGTAACTGGACTTAGAAAAGTACTTTACATTAAGGTAACCTTAAACTCAAAGCAAGGAAATTATATTAGTGCAGCAACTAACATTGAGTTTAAGGTTAGAAGAAATTTTATTGGTGTTTGGACGATATTTGATTTGGTATTTGAGATTTTGTCATTGAAGCTAAACATGTGCATGTATCTAGCCCTAAAAGGATCTTTTTTT
Source organism: Sabellastarte sp. h YS-2021 (assembly GCA_964017235.1). NCBI lineage: Eukaryota > Metazoa > Annelida > Polychaeta > Sabellida > Sabellidae > Sabellastarte > Sabellastarte sp. h YS-2021. The sequence goes on from OZ024933.1 coordinate 114,560,745, forward strand.
GTGAAGTGTGTAATAATTTATTTTTTCCAACTTTTTAAAGTTCGATTACACCTTTGAAATAAGTTTTCAGAATGTATATAATGCAGTCAGAGTAAGTTGGCTGAGCAGATGAAACACTTGCAAATCAGGCTATTAAGAATTTAATGTAATGCTGAAAAAGTATTGTAGAAATCAAAATACTTTCATCTCAATTTTGCAATGCTATAAGGGGCCACGGTGGCAGAGTGGTAACACTCTCGCCTCCCACCTCTGAGGCCGGGGTTCGATCCCCGTCACGGCCTGAAGTGGGAAAGCTGGTAGTTGCTTGCCGTCGGTCGGCAGTTTACAGTACAGAACCCTAACGAACTGTATGTACTGGTTTCCTCTGCCCTTCCAACTACCTGTCGTGATATGACCTGTACAGTGTTGAAAGCGACGTAAAACCCCAAATAAATAAATAAATACAATGCTATAACGTACAAACTGTAATAAAACAACATATTAAAATAAAACTTGAAGTACCTTGGGTACTTGGCAAATGGCTTTGCAGTGAAATAGTACTTATTTTTACCCCACTGCCCTTAAGGGCTGTCGGGGTATTGTTTTCACCCATGGTGTCAGGATGGGTGGGCGGGCAGCAGGGTTTGTCCGGGCTGTATCTCAGAAACTGTAAGGTGTAGGAAGTTGATACTTGGTAGGGACATTGGTTAGGGGGTGTAGGTGTGAAACCTCATGGTGTGACCTTGATTTGACCTTTGACCTTGCCGTACTAACCTTGAGTTTGAAAATCTTGTCCGGGCTATATCTTGGAAACCGTAAGGTGTAGGATGTTGATATTTGGTAGGGACATTGGTTAGGGGTTATAGGTGTGCATTATCATGGTGTGACCTGAATTGGACCTTTGATCTTGTCGTAGTGACCTTGACTTTTAAAATCTTGTTGCACCTTTGGGTCTGTCTTTTGATGCAGATTAAGCACTGTTAAAGTCATATTAGAATTTATTAAGAATTTTACTTTTATAACTTCCCATTGTAACAGATGGAATTTCATCAAGTGAGCCACAGATTTTGCTCCAACACCACACATAAGCATTCATTGAATGTATTACCACTTCTGTATGCATGGTAATATCCAAACCATCTAAACCATAATTTGGCCATGCAGATGTAGATAAAGAGTGTTGTAATTTTAGTTTAATGATTAATGCTGTCATATTGTTATTGAATTATCTGGTTTTAATACTTCATCTTTACATGCGTTATCTCTTAGACATTATTTTCTCCATTTAAACATTGTTTGGATCTTTATATAACTGACAGTGCTCTGAAAGTATCCTGAACTTTGTACTGATACAGTACTTCTATATCTCATGGTGTTAAAAATATTTCCCTAGGCTATGGGATACGGGCATCTCTGATGCTATTTTTTTGGTTAAGTTTGTCTGCTTAAAAATAATACATGACCTGTTAAATGAGAGTTTGATACTGTAGTCTGAGGGTATGCCTTGTTTGGAAATATAGTGTACAACAACACTGTCATTAGACATTTAATTTCTTTGCTTCTCTGGGTTTAAATCCAATTTGTGGCATTTGTGTATAATTAACTGACGGTCAGTCCCTATTAGCTGTCCTGAGTGGCCTAGTAGGTTAGAAAGTTTGGCATCTCATCACAGGTTGTCACCTCAGTATGGGTTTAATGCCCTAAAATGACAATGCTGTGAACCTTGGTGTGGGACTGATTGATATACTGATTTAACTTATAGCATCCATAAATTGAATTATGTTGGTCCTTTCATGATGGGCTGTTAAGGAGACAAAGACCAGCAGTACTGGGTTACTGGGTTAAGACCTCTGTCTGGCTTTCGACTGTCCCCTTGTGGGATTCCAGCTTACTAGAGAATCTTGTTCCATTTGGCACTATATAAATGTATCTTTCATTACATATTTGTACAATTTCCCACTTCAGGTGAGTGTGGGAGTGGAACCTAGTAACTGAGTTGTGAGAGGCCAGTGTATCACACACTACACCTCAGTGCAACCCCAAAACCTCAAAAGGAATATGTTGCTGTCACATAAATGGAAAACTAGCCAAGATGAAAAGTCATTGTAACATTTTGCACACAGATTGAAGACTTGGCTACTTCTGTGTGATGGAGATGACATGGTCGGTGGTGAAGCCAGATCAAGTGAGTTTTGTGATGATTCTACAGACACTCAGAAGTCAGGGGTGTTGATGTGCCCAAAAGTGTGTGATGTCATACACATGATGGTAATCACACTTGATGTTCAACGGCCAGCATTGAAGAGGTCTACAAAATCAACAGAAGCAGACATATTCACAAATGCAGTTAAGTTTATTTTACATATTAAGACATATTAAAAATATTTTTCCATCACAAATGTTGTATATATATAAGTGACATTTAAAATACAACTAAAGATATATGTCATAAAATAGGAAAACGTCCCGAATGACATATACAGAAAAAATATATCACAAATGAAGATAATATTATACGAGTGCGTAGCACGAGTATTATATTATTAATCTTCATGAGTGATATATTTTTTCTGTATATGTCTGATGAGGGATGTTTTACTTTTATTATCCACCATTTTGTGCGATTTTTGGGTCAAATAGTATGAATATTTAATGAGAAAACGTGAAACAGACTGTCAAAAAGGATGAGCAACACTGAATATAAAAATTCAATCTTTACCTTGCAATATCTCAGTCATTTCTGCATGGATATTTATGCAACATACATGAGCAGAAGCGCTAGAATAACACCTTTCTAATGATATATTATACATATTTTTAAGTTACATACTTTCCGAGATATTGTTGAAAAACCGGAAGTTAATCACACTCAATATCCATAGTACCGGGGCGCCGGTGTATACAAAAAAAATACATCCCGGTCTGTATTTCCCCGTATTTAGGGCAAATACGTCGCGTGGTGGATAATAAAAATTATGTTTAATTGACAAGAAATGATCTACAAGTTACGGTGGAAATGCAAGAACGTATCTGTGTAATTGGTAACAAAAATAAAATTTACGTTTTGGGTTATCTTATGTCCAAGTCACATCAATGCAACCAAGTAGTATGCTTCAGTTGACTATTTCAAAAACACAATTTATCTGAAAGTAACAGAACTGACTAAATATATTTTGTTCCCATCCTTTTGTGAAGTCATTTGCATTCAAATGTCAAGTTCTAAATTACATGTTTCGACTGAGTTTTCAGATTGAATACATGATATGGGCTAAACTTCATCATTCACCATGGAAACACTCAGACATCAGTGTAAAGAGCCAACTTAAAGGTGAGTGCATGACAGACAAAACTCTAATATTTGTATTCATATTTTGTCTAAGTTATGGCAAAGTGATGCTAGTAAAATAGCCTAATGTCAGTTGATGGTATTTCCTGTAAATTTAACACCACTCTCAAGAAATAATTTTGTACTTTGGGTTGAACCCCATACATTATTTGTCAACCAATTACACAGATAGTATATTTATATTATTATTGATGACACTTTCATAAGCTTTGTCTATGACTTTTAAAACGAAAAATAGAGTGGTTACATATTTCCATCTCCTGACCCAGTTTTATTGCTGACAAATCAGGAGGGTCGGAATATGAACCCAGCAAGTGGTATAATTCATCTAGTTATATTGAGAAGTATTAAAGTTCTATAGTTCAGGCCCAAAGGTCCTGGTGACTCTCCACTAAGATTGGCATTGGTTGGGATTGGTTCCCACACAAATCAACCAGTTCCTTGTGTGATCCCCGTGTTGGGATACTTTTGAATTTTTGGGGAAATTTAGCCAATCTTGAAAGTTGGGGTCCCTGTCCAGTCATGGAATATGGAACAGTGTAATAGTACTTTTATCTCTATCTCAAAGACAGACTCTAGTGCGGAATACAGCAAAGCAGAGATGCATAGTCATATAACTAGAGACATCGCAGGGTCAGTACCATGGAGAAAGACCATGAAAAAAACAGAAACTAGGGTGGGTATGCTTTTGCAAAGAGACAGGTTTTGGGAGAGAGAACTGGGTGAACATACATTGCTAAGCAGAGCATTCCAAATCTTTAGAGCAATGTATGTAAAGCTGAGGCCAAAGTGCTTATTAGATTTATATACTGGTGAGACAAAGTGTGGGACCTCAAGCACCACATCATCAGCATGACTTCTGCAAGTGTTGTACACACTATGTCTGCGTTTAAGAAATAGTTTGAAATATGTAGGATAGCCACCTTGTAGGAACTTGTACATTAGTAAGGCAGTCTTGAATATAGAGTGATGTTCAACAGAGAGAGTCTTTCTGACAGAAGTGATATGCAATTACTTCGTGGTATTGGTAACAAGGCCTTTATTACATGGATATAAGGTAAGACCTATTCCATGTGTGTCAGTCTAACCAGCCAGATGTCCCGTACAGATTTCAGCTGGCCTTTGAACCAGAGGTCAAACCCCAGCTTTGACCTTTGTACAAATTTCAGTGTTACAGCATTATTTAAGAATGATTCACTTGTTCTTAACTATGTACAGCTACAAGGTTTTGTTATGGTGTAAGGGGTCAAATAGGTGCACCCAGGATGTTTAAGTTAGAGATTCAAAATTCATGTCATGACATTGTATAAGGATTCATTGAGTGAATATCCTGATAACAACTTAACTAATGAAAGTGATGTAAAACCATAAATTTGTCCTTTCGCCAGGGTTTCACACTCATTCATAAAGTGAGCTGATACTGACTTCCTGATGTTTTGTGCTTTTCAAATACAGAAGGAATACTTGCCCACCACATTGATCAAGACTCAGCTAAGATAGACGGTCAATTTGATGGTTGCAAACAGTGGTATAGTGTACCACGACATGAGGGAGACATTGACTGGCGGTGTGATGAGGTCAGATGAAGTACAAGATCTGTGGTGTGAGGTAGTATTGACATAGCCTGAAGTCTGGCTGAATTTGACGGGGTCATCAACATGCCAATCCAGTAGTCCCCATTGAAATTCATCCACCAAACCCAACGGAGCCAGAACACTCCACAAAATGAAGTTAAGTTACTCTTGAATATAAAATATATGAAAAACAAGAAATCTGTGTAAAAATATATGAAACACAAGAAGTCTATGTAATCAACAAATTATATTTGAAATTCAAGAAGTTTAGATAATCAGCAAATCATGCCTGAAGTGTAAAAAGTCTGTAATCAAATATTTTGATTGTATTTTTGAGTAACAGAGATAGTAATGGATCTGACTAAATGAGATTCTTGTTGCCTACATCCTTGTTTAATGTCCTGTCATTCAAACCTCACTGAATGACATGTTTCAACTGAGTTTTCAGAAAGAATACACAATGTGGATCAGATATCAGTTATAGCTGTTGAGATCCTCTGATGTCACTGTTGGAAGTTTTGGATCAAGTCTAAGGTTAGTTCCTAACTGGCAATGCTGTTTTGATGTTCATTCACATTTGATTTGCATATGTACCTGATAGTGAAGTGAATGGTAAACCATCAGTAGAGAATATGTAAGAACCATGATACTCGACGAAGTGTGTAGTCGATCAAATATATTCACCATCTCGTCTATCATTCTCACTCCTAGATTAAAATATTAAAAAAAACATTTTTTTGGTGATAAATTTAAAATGTGGGGTTTTTGACTGACTTCATGGCCATGTGGGGCTACTTTTAGACCAATTTTGTTGTGCAGGTTTTAATAATATACATGGCCAATATTTCATGAAAGCAATAAAAATGTGCGAGTTTGGTCAGATATTTCATATGTTGACTTTTACAATGAGATATATAACTTCAGACTGTATTGCAAAACATTTCCCATTAAATTGGGGTTCATGTATGCTCGTGTTTAAATTCTTTACATTAATCAGTTTATGCTACTTAATGTTACACAAACACCTGCTAGCAGTGTCCCTGAGGCCATAGTAACCTTAATGTAAATATTTAGTTAAACCGTTTTCATCTGTCGCAAGGGGAGGATCTCTGTGGCCTGATGGTAAGCAAGTTTGGCATCTAATCACAGGTTGTCACCTCTGTGTGGGTTCAATTCCCACAAGTGGCCAGGCTGAGGGTCTTTCTCAATTTGATCATGGCTGTTCAATGGGACATAAAACCCTATTTTTGTCTTTAATCAATAGCAGTTAACACCAATACATTTCATCATATATTGAATATCTGGTCACATAGGATTTTTTATCCCCATCAATGAAAGTTTGAGGATGTAGGAATAGTCTGCCTGTCTGTCCATACATCTGAAATCAATGTCATCACAAATCCAAAATACTGACAGATTCTTCTTAATTTTCACAATGGTGTGTATAACTGTGTAAATTTTTTCACAAATATTTTTATCAAGATTTGGCAAAAATGTTAACATGGTAACCATTTTTTTTTCTTTGGAACTTTTAACAATCTTTAGACTCTATAAAACATCTAACCTGGACCATTTTGCACTAGATTGGGTGTAAATTGTTGCCATGACATCTGTTTCCTTGGCAATTTTAACTGTTTTCAGGAGTTGAAAGCTTATGGATGCTGCTGACATCAGAACTGAAGCTTTATTGCAGAATGTGTTCACCATGACAGGTCAGCCTCTTGTAGTTTTAATGAAATAGGGTCTCATGTGGCTCATTTGGTAGGCTGTTGGACTCATAATCCAAGGGTCATGGGTTCGATCCCCACTGGTGCCAACTGTTTCATGTGGGATAACATCCTTGGGCAAGATATTAACATGGACTGTGCCTCTCTCCATGCAGGGGAAAATATGGGTACCCAGCTTTAAGGGATACTGGCTTCAGCATCTTACATGGCAGCAATAGGTGAGGTTACCAAGGCTAATAATAGAAAAAGTGCTATATAAGAGCCCAGTATTATTTTTATTGTATCCCCAAAAATCGGGGATACTATGGATTATGCACGGTCATCATCCGTGCCTGCGTCCCCAGAGATTTTCTTGTGTTCAACCTACAAGCCACATTTCTTTTGAGATTTCTTGTAAACTTTGCATGTGGCTTGCTATGGCAGAGGTCTGGCCACCCTATTATTTTGGAGTCAAAATTATGCTCTGGGGAGTCAAAAACGTCAAAAATTTTGACTAATTTTGACTATTGCTTGTGTTCAAGCTGTAGGGCACAGTTTCTGTCAGATTTATTTTATATTTAGTGCGTGAATTAGTGGGTATGACGTCTAACCACCCTATCTTTTTTGTAGGCCTGGGGTCAAAATCCAGCGAGTAATAGCTATTTTAAGGCTACGAGTCAAAATTATGCTCTGGGGAGTCAAAAACCTAAAAAAATTGACTTGAAACTTAAAAACTATTGCATTTAGAGAATTTTCTTTTGATATGTTATTCAGCTACTTTTGGGTCAGCTATAATATAGTAAAATTGCAGACCTGTAGGTTATTGTATAGCGGAGTAATAGCTACTTTGATGTTCTCACTCTTGAGTAAATAAGTTGTAACTTGAAAACTATTGCAAAAGTGCTTATAACTAGCTTATTATTGTTCCTAGTGGTTTGCAATGTGAAACCAAGTTATAAGAAATCATGGGCTGGGAATCTTCTAATGTTGTCAAATTTGACCTCTGGCCCCGCCTTCAAGGTCAAACGAGGATAGCCAAATTTAAAAGTGCTTATAACTCGCTTATTATTGGTCCTAGAGGTTTGCAATGAAACCAACCTATAGGAAATCATGGGCTAGGAATCTTCCGATCTGGTCAGATTTGAGCTTGGGCCCCTTCTTCCGGGTGAAACGACGATAGCCAAAGCTTAAAGTGCTTATAACTCACTTATCTTTGTTCCTAGAGGTTTGCAATGTGAAACCAACTCATAGGAAATCATGGGCTGGGAATCTTCTGATGTGGTCAGATTTGACCTTAAGCCCCTCCTACAAGGTCAAACAAGGACAGCCAAATTTAAAAGGGCTAATAACTCCTTCAGTATTGATCCAAGAGGTTTGCAATGTGAAACCAACATATAGGAAATCATGGGTTGGGAATCTTTTGATGTGGTCACATTTGACCTTGAACCCCTCCTTCAAGGTCAAATGATTGCCGTTGGTCGGCAGTTTACAGTACAGAACCCTATCGAACTATATGTACTGGTTTCCTCTGCCCTTCCAACTACCTGTCGTGATATGACCTGTACAGTGTCGAAAGCGACGTAAAACCCCAAATAAATAAATCAAGGTCAAATGACAGCCAAACTTAAAAATGCTTATAACTTCAGGAATCTTAAGCCACTACGTCTTTTATTATTGCTTCTACATGTTTGCTATGTTCGGGGTTACACCGCCTTCTCGCAATAAAGCGAGCGGCATACGTCTAGCTATTAAATCCTGACAAAAGTTGTTGCCATGGTAACTGGTTCACTCTAAAACATTTTTTTGGCTGGACTAACAACCTTATGCTTATCCTGACACCAAAAATAAAGTTTCATTCAGATTTTTCAATTCCAATCAGTGTTACAAATAGTTTTATCGTTTATAATGCTTATAGAAATATAAAACTCCAAATATTTTACAGCTAAAGCAAAAATTGAATACTGTTTTAGAACAAGAACATTGAGCATACAGGGATACAAATATGGAACACATTATGTTTCAAATATTGGGAGACAATGTAGTAAAAATTTTATTGACAACCGAGTGCAGGGGGGACAGCAAACGTGACAAAATATTACACATTTTTTGGACTTAATGAGATTCAGATTCGGGGTTATGTGCCAATTTGAGGCGCTTGATATCCAGTAGAAACTTGTATTGTTGTCCATTAAACAGTACTCAAAAATATTAATTGATTTGAATATTTGACTTTGTTTGCATTAAGGGGACACCGTGGCTCCAGGGTGTTTGTGCATCTTTAGTTAGGTCAGTTTAGGAAATCGAGTTTAGTGGCTCAAAAAAATAAATGCATTGAATATGGCTTGAGCGTGGCCCAAAATACTATTTTACTTGAAACCAGAAACCACTACTGAGTGCAGACCTCAGACTAGGCAACCAAGTATCCCCATACTGTAATTAAACCCAAATACTCGTGCAAAATGGAACGGTTGAATATTTTGGATTCTTTTGTATTCAGAGTATGATTTGGAACTTTACCAAAACTTAAATCACTTGTTTGGTCAGGCCCTACCCAAATAAAAACATTCTCAAAGAAGACTTATCATGAAGAAAATAAAAGCATAATAAAAACAAGAAAAAATTTAAACTCCTTGGCAGAAGTAATAATTTGTTCAACATTTAAAAAGGTGCTTACATATGTCCCAGTGATGTACTAGTACAAATGGCTGCAAGTATACCTGTTGTTATAGTTATTGGAATTCTTTTAAATTTCTTTTGCGTAGAAAATTGGAGACTGTTTGGAAACAGACAATGGTAAAGGTGCAAGTTACATTTTGAAAACTTTATCTCATTTAGATTAAATGAGGCCATTATTTGAGTATATCAAATTATTAATAGATTTTGCCAGATCTGTTTTCGCTGTATACAAGGTTTTAATTTTGCATTTGAAATCCTTAACCCCAACAAAACTACCACTTATTTTTGAAGATTTGTCAAAGTCATTCGAAATATTTTGGAAAAAGAAATATTGACAAGCTTCATGAATGAGAAATAATTTATAGAAAGGAACTTGGGAAAACAATAGTGTTATTGTTAAATCAGCTTTGTAAAAAAGATTGAAATTGCATGTGTACAGGTCGCAACATGGGTTTCCCTCGTAGATGTAATTCTGAAGTCATTTCTTTTATCACAAGTGCCACAAAACTAATGTCCTGGCCAAATTCCAGCGTAACATCTCAATATTTGACTTAGATACAGAGGAAAACAGGCGCTTCGGGTACTTTGCCATATCACGACATGAGTTTCCCACCAAGATGTAAGTCTGAAATCATTGCTATAATCACTCTTGCCACAAAACTAATGTCCTTACCAAATTCCAGCATTACATCTCCATATTTGACTTAGCTACAGAGGAAAACCGACGCTCCTGGTACTTGGGCGATGGGCGACGGACAGGTCGTAACATGGGTTTCCTTAATAGATGTAGTTCTGAAATCATTTCAATTATAACATGTACCATGAAACCAATATCCTGCCCAAATTCTAGCATTACATCTCAATATTTGACTTCGTTACAGAGGAAAGAAGGCGCTCTTGGTACTTGGGCGATGGACGATGGACAGGTCGCAACATGGGTTTCCCACCAAGATGTAAGTCTGAAGTCATTTCTTTTATCACAAGTGCCACAAAACTAATGTCCTGGCCAAATTCCAGCATTACATCTCCATATTTGACTTAGTTACAGAGGAAAACGGGCGCTTTGGGTACTTTGCCATATCACGACATGAGTTTCCCACCAAGATGTAAGTCTGAAATCATTGCTATAATCACTAGTGCCACAAAACTAATGTGCTGCCCAAATTCCAGCGTTACATCTCAATATTTGACTTAGTTATGGAGGAAAAAAGGTTCTCCCAGTACTTGGGCGATGGGCGATGGACATGTCGCAACATGGGTTTCCCTCGTAGATGTAATTCTGAAATCATTTCTATTATCACAAGTGCCACAAAACTAATGTCCTGGCCAACTTCCAGCATTACATCTCAATATTTGACTTAGTTACAGAGGAAAACAGGCGCTCCCAGTACTTGGGCGATGGGCGATGGACATGTCGCAGCATGGGTTTCTCTCGTAGATGTAATTCTAAAATCATTGCTATAATCACTATTGCCACAAAACTAATGTCCTGGCCAAATTCCAGCGTTACATCTCAATATTTGACTTAATTATGGAGGAAAAAAGGCGCTCCCAGTACTTGGGCGATGGGCGATGGACATGTCGCAGCATGGGTTTCTCTCGTAGATGTAATTCTAAAATCATTGCTATAATCACTATTGCCACAAAACTAATGTCCTGGCCAAATTCCAGCGCTACATCTCAATATTTGACTTAATTATGCAGGAAAAAAGGCGCTCCCAGTACTTGGGCGATGGGCGATGGACATGTCGCAGCATGGGTTTCCCTCGTAGATGTAATTCTGAAATCATTTCTATTATCACAAGTGCCACGAAACTAATGTCCTGGCCAAATTCCAGCATTATATCTCAATATTTGACTTAGTTACAGAGAAAAATGGCGCTCCTGGTACTTGGGCGATGGGCGACGGACAGCTCGTAACATGGGTTTCCTTCATAGATGTAATTCTGAAATCAATTCTATAATAACATGTGCCACGAAACCAATGTCATGCCCAAATTCTAGCGTTACATCTCAATATTTGACCTCATTACAGAGGAAAGAAGGCGCTCTCGGTACTTGGGCGATGGACGATGGACAGGTCGCAACATGGGTTTCCCACCAAGATGCAAGTCTGAAGTCATTTCTTTTATCACAAGTGCCACAAAACTAATGTCCTGGCCAAATTCCAGCACTACATCTCAATATTTGACTTAGTTACAGAGGAAAACAGGCGCTTTGGGTACTTTGCCATATCACGACATGAGTTTCCCACCAAGATGTAAGTCTGAAATCATTGCTATAATCACTAGTGCCACAAAACTAATGTGCTGCCCAAATTCCAGCGTTACATCTCAATATTTGACTTAGTTATGGAGGAAAAAAGGTGCTCCCAGTACTTGGGCGATGGGCGATGGACGTGTCGCAACATGGGTTTCCCTCGTAGATGTAATTCTGAAATCATTTCTATTATCACAAGTGCCACAAAACTAATGTCCTGGGGCCGTATTCACAAACGGTCTTAGCCAAGTCTTAAGCTTAACTTTTGTATAAAAATATAGCCAACTTAAGCCTAAGACTTGGCTAAGATCTTTCGTGAATACAGCCCCAGGCCAAATTCCAGCATTACATCTCAATATTTGACTTAGTTACAGAGGAAAACAGGCGCTCCTAGTACTTGGGCGATGGGCGATGGACATGTCGCAGCATGGGTTTCTCTCGTAGATGTAATTCTAAAATCATTGCTATAATCACTATTGCCACAAAACTAATGTCCTGGCCAAATTCCAGCGTTACATCTCAATATTTGACTTAATTATGGAGGAAAAAAGGCGCTCCCAGTACTTGGGCGATGGACATGTCGCAGCATGGGTTTCCCTCGTAGATGTAATTCTGAAATCATTTCTATTATCTCAAGTGCCACAAAACTAATGTCCTGGCCAAATTCCAGCGTTACATCTCAATATTTGACTTAATTATGGAGGAAAAAAGGCGCTCCCAGTACTTGGGCGATGGACATGTCGCAGCATGGGTTTCCCTCGTAGATGTAATTCTGAAATCATTTCTATTATCACAAGTGCCACAAAACTAATGTTCTGGCCAAATTCCAGCATTACATCTCAATATTTGACTTAGTTACAGAGAAAAATGGCGCTCCTGGTACTTGGGCGATGGGCGACGGACAGCTCGTAACATGGGTTTCCTTCATAGATGTAATTCTGAAATCAATTCTATAATAACATGTGCCACGAAACCAATGTCATGCCCAAATTCTAGCGTTACATCTCAATATTTGACCTTGTTACAGAGGAAAGAAGGCGCTCTCGGTACTTGGGCGATGGACGATGGACAGGTCGCAACATGGGTTTCCCACCAAGATGTAAGTCTGAAGTCATTTCTTTTATCTCAAGTGCCACAAAACTAATGTCCTGGCCAAATTCCAGCATTACATCTCCATATTTGACTTAGTTACAGAGAAAAATGGCGCTCCTGGTACTTGGGCGATGGGCGACGGACAGGTCGCAACATGGGTTTCCCACCAAGATGTAAGTCTGAAGTCATTTCTTTTATCACAAGTGCCACAAAACTAATGTCCTGGCCAAATTCCAGCATTACATCTCCATATTTGACTTAGTTACAGAGGAAAACGGGCGCTTTGGGTACTTTGCCATATCACGACATGAGTTTCCCACCAAGATGTAAGTCTGAAATCATTGCTATAATCACTAGTGCCACAAAACTAATGTGCTGCCCAAATTCCAGCGTTACATCTCAATATTTGAATTAGTTATGGAGGAACAAAGGTGCTCCCAGTACTTGGGCGATGGGCGATGGACATGTCGCAGCATGGGTTTCTCTCGTAGATGTAATTCTAAAATCATTGCTATAATCACTATTGCCACAAAACTAATGTGCTGCCCAAATTCCAGCGTTACATCTCAATATTTGACTTAATTATGGAGGAGAAAAGGCGCTCCCAGTACTTGGGCGATGGGCGATGGACATGTCGCAGCATGGGTTTCCCTCGTAGATGTAATTCTGAAATCATTTCTATTATCACAAGTGCCACAAAACTAATGTCCTGGCCAAATTCCAGCATTACATCTCAATATTTGACTTAATTATGGAGGAAAAAAGGCGCTCCCAGTACTTGGGCGATGGACATGTCGCAGCATGGGTTTCCCTTGTAGATGTAATTCTAAAATCATTGCTATAATCACAAGTGCCACAAAACTAATGTCCTGGCCAAATTCCAACATTACATCTCAATATTTGACTTAGTTACAGAGAAAAATGGCGCTCCTGGTACTTGGGCGATGGGCGACGGACAGCTCGTAACATGGGTTTCCTTCATAGATGTAATTCTGAAATCAATTCTATAATAACATGTGCCACGAAACCAATGTCATGCCCAAATTCTAGCGTTACATCTCAATATTTGACCTCGTTACAGAGGAAAGAAGGCGCTCTCGGTACTTGGGCGATGGACGATGGACAGGTCGCAACATGGGTTTCCCACCAAGATGTAAGTCTGAAGTCATTTCTTTTATCACAAGTGCCACAAAACTAATGTCCTGGCCAAATTCCAGCATTACATCTCAATATTTGACTTAGTTACAGAGGAAAACAGGCGCTTTGGGTACTTTGCCATATCACGACATGAGTTTCCCACCAAGATGTAAGTCTGAAATCATTGCTATAATCACTAGTGCCACAAAACTAATGTGCTGCCCAAATTCCAGCGTTACATCTCAATATTTGACTTAGTTATGGAGGAAAAAAGGTGCTCCCAGTACTTGGGCGATGGGCGATGGACGTGTCGCAACATGGGTTTCCCTCGTAGATGTAATTCTGAAATCATTTCTATTATCACAAGTGCCACAAAACTAATGTCCTGGGGCCATATTCACAAACGGTCTTAGCCAAGTCTTAAGCTTAACTTTTGTATAAAAATATAGCCAACTTAAGCCTAAGACTTGGCTAAGATCTTTCGTGAATACAGCCCCAGGCCAAATTCCAGCATTACATCTCAATATTTGACTTAGTTACAGAGGAAAACAGGCGCTCCTAGTACTTGGGCGATGGGCGATGGACATGTCGCAGCATGGGTTTCTCTCGTAGATGTAATTCTAAAATCATTGCTATAATCACTATTGCCACAAAACTAATGTCCTGGCCAAATTCCAGCGTTACATCTCAATATTTGACTTAATTATGGAGGAGAAAAGGCGCTCCCAGTACTTGGGCGATGGACATGTCGCAGCATGGGTTTCCCTCGTAGATGTAATTCTGAAATCATTTCTATTATGTCAAGTGCCACAAAACTAATGTCCTGGCCAAATTCCAGCGTTACATCTCAATATTTGACTTAATTATGGAGGAAAAAAGGCGCTCCCAGTACTTGGGCGATGGACATGTCGCAGCATGGGTTTCCCTCGTAGATGTAATTCTGAAATCATTTCTATTATCACAAGTGCCACAAAACTAATGTTCTGGCCAAATTCCAGCATTACATCTCAATATTTGACTTAGTTACAGAGAAAAATGGCGCTCCTGGTACTTGGGCGATGGGCGACGGACAGCTCGTAACATGGGTTTCCTTCATAGATGTAATTCTGAAATCAATTCTATAATAACATGTGCCACGAAACCAATGTCATGCCCAAATTCTAGCGTTACATCTCAATATTTGACCTCGTTACAGAGGAAAGAAGGCGCTCTCGGTACTTGGGCGATGGACGATGGACAGGTCGCAACATGGGTTTCCCACCAAGATGTAAGTCTGAAGTCATTTCTTTTATCACAAGTGCCACAAAACTAATGTCCTGGCCAAATTCCAGCATTACATCTCCATATTTGACTTAGTTACAGAGGAAAATGGGCACTTTGGGTACTTTGCCATATCACGACATGAGTTTCCCACCAAGATGTAAGTCTGAAATCATTGCTATAATCACTAGTGCCACAAAACTAATGTGCTGCCCAAATTCCAGCGTTACATCTCAATATTTGACTTAGTTATGGAGGAAAAAAGGTGCTCCCAGTACTTGGGCGATGGGCGATGGACATGTCGCAACATGGGTTTCCCTTGTAGATGTAATTCTGAAATCATTTCTGTTATCACAAGTGCCACAAAACTAATGTCCTGGCCAAATTCCAGCATTACATCTCAATATTTGACTTAGTTACAGAGGAAAACAGGCGCTCCCAGTACTTGGGCGATGGGCGATGGACATGTCGCAGCATGGGTTTCTCTCGTATATGTAATTCTAAAATCATTGCTATAATCACTATTGCCACAAAACTAATGTCCTGGCCAAATTCCAGCGTTACATCTCAATATTTGACTTAATTATGGAGGAAAAAAGGCGCTCCCAGTACTTGGGCGATGGACATGTCGCAGCATGGGTTTCCCTCGTAGATGTAATTCTGAAATCATTTCTATTATCACAAGTGCCACAAAACTAATGTTCTGGCCAAATTCCAGCATTACATCTCAATATTTGACTTAGTTACAGAGAAAAATGGCGCTCCTGGTACTTGGGCGATGGGCGACGGACAGCTCGTAACATGGGTTTCCTTCATAGATGTAATTCTGAAATCAATTCTATAATAACATGTGCCACGAAACCAATGTCATGCCCAAATTCTAGCGTTACATCTCAATATTTGACCTCGTTACAGAGGAAAGAAGGCGCTCTCGGTACTTGGGCGATGGACGATGGACAGGTCGCAACATGGGTTTCCCACCAAGATGTAAGTCTGAAGTCATTTCTTTTATCACAAGTGCCACAAAACTAATGTCCTGGCCAAATTCCAGCATTACATCTCCATATTTGACTTAGTTACAGAGGAAAACGGGCGCTTTGGGTACTTTGCCATATCACGACATGAGTTTCCCACCAAGATGTAAGTCTGAAATCATTGCTATAATCACTAGTGCCACAAAACTAATGTGCTGCCCAAATTCCAGCGTTACATCTCAATATTTGAATTAGTTATGGAGGAACAAAGGTGCTCCCAGTACTTGGGCGATGGGCGATGGACATGTCGCAGCATGGGTTTCTATCGTAGATGTAATTCTAAAATCATTGCTATAATCACTATTGCCACAAAACTAATGTGCTGCCCAAATTCCAGCGTTACATCTCAATATTTGACTTAATTATGGAGGAGAAAAGGCGCTCCCAGTACTTGGGCGATGGGCGATGGACATGTCGCAGCATGGGTTTCCCTCGTAGATGTAATTCTGAAATCATTTCTATTATCACAAGTGCCACAAAACTAATGTCCTGGCCAAATTCCAGCATTACATCTCAATATTTGACTTAATTATGGAGGAAAAAAGGCGCTCCCAGTACTTGGGCGATGGGCGATGGACATGTCGCAGCATGGGTTTCCCTTGTAGATGTAATTCTAAAATCATTGCTATAATCACAAGTGCCACAAAACTAATGTCCTGGCCAAATTCCAACATTACATCTCAATATTTGACTTAGTTACAGAGAAAAATGGCGCTCCTGGTACTTGGGCGATGGGCGACGGACAGCTCGTAACATGGGTTTCCTTCATAGATGTAATTCTGAAATCAATTCTATAATAACATGTGCCACGAAACCAATGTCATGCCCAAATTCTAGCGTTACATCTCAATATTTGACCTCGTTACAGAGGAAAGAAGGCGCTCTCGGTACTTGGGCGATGGACGATGGACAGGTCACAACATGGGTTTCCCACCAAGATGTAAGTCTGAAGTCATTTCTTTTATCACAAGTGCCACAAAACTAATGTCCTGGCCAAATTCCAGCATTACATCTCAATATTTGACTTAGTTACAGAGGAAAACAGGCGCTTTGGGTACTTTGCCATATCACGACATGAGTTTCCCACCAAGATGTAAGTCTGAAATCATTGCTATAATCACTAGTGCCACAAAACTAATGTGCTGCCCAAATTCCAGCGTTACATCTCAATATTTGACTTAGTTATGGAGGAAAAAAGGTGCTCCCAGTACTTGGGCGATGGGCGATGGACGTGTCGCAACATGGGTTTCCCTCGTAGATGTAATTCTGAAATCATTTCTATTATCACAAGTGCCACAAAACTAATGTCCTGGGGCCGTATTCACAAACGGTCTTAGCCAAGTCTTAAGCTTAACTTTTGTATAAAAATATAGCCAACTTAAGCCTAAGACTTGGCTAAGATCTTTCGTGAATACAGCCCCAGGCCAAATTCCAGCATTACATCTCAATATTTGACTTAGTTACAGAGGAAAACAGGCGCTCCTAGTACTTGGGCGATGGGCGATGGACATGTCGCAGCATGGGTTTCTCTCATAGATGTAATTCTAAAATCATTGCTATAATCACTATTGCCACAAAACTAATGTCCTGGCCAAATTCCAGCGTTACATCTCAATATTTGACTTAATTATGGAGGAAAAAAGGCGCTCCCAGTACTTGGGCGATGGACATGTCGCAGCATGGGTTTCCCTCGTAGATGTAATTCTGAAATCATTTCTATTATCACAAGTGCCACAAAACTAATGTTCTGGCCAAATTCCAGCATTACATCTCAATATTTGACTTAGTTACAGAGAAAAATGGCGCTCCTGGTACTTGGGCGATGGGCGACGGACAGCTCGTAACATGGGTTTCCTTCATAGATGTAATTCTGAAATCAATTCTATAATAACATGTGCCACGAAACCAATGTCATGCCCAAATTCTAGCGTTACATCTCAATATTTGACCTCGTTACAGAGGAAAGAAGGCGCTCTCGGTACTTGGGCGATGGACAGGTCGCAACATGGGTTTCCCACCAAGATGTAAGTCTGAAGTCATTTCTTTTATCACAAGTGCCACAAAACTAATGTCCTGGCCAAATTCCAGCATTACATCTCCATATTTGACTTAGTTACAGAGGAAAATGGGCACTTTGGGTACTTTGCCATATCACGACATGAGTTTCCCACCAAGATGTAAGTCTGAAATCATTGCTATAATCACTAGTGCCACAAAACTAATGTGCTGCCCAAATTCCAGCGTTACATCTCAATATTTGACTTAGTTATGGAGGAAAAAAGGTGCTCCCAGTACTTGGGCGATGGGCGATGGACATGTCGCAACATGGGTTTCCCTTGTAGATGTAATTCTGAAATCATTTCTGTTATCACAAGTGCCACAAAACTAATGTCCTGGCCAAATTCCAGCATTACATCTCAATATTTGACTTAGTTACAGAGGAAAACAGGCGCTCCCAGTACTTGGGCGATGGGCGATGGACATGTCGCAGCATGGGTTTCTCTCGTATATGTAATTCTAAAATCATTGCTATAATCACTATTGCCACAAAACTAATGTCCTGGCCAAATTCCAGCGTTACATCTCAATATTTGACTTAATTATGGAGGAAAAAAGGCGCTCCCAGTACTTGGGCGATGGACATGTCGCAGCATGGGTTTCCCTCGTAGATGTAATTCTGAAATCATTTCTATTATCACAAGTGCCACAAAACTAATGTTCTGGCCAAATTCCAGCATTACATCTCAATATTTGACTTAGTTACAGAGAAAAATGGCGCTCCTGGTACTTGGGCGATGGGCGACGGACAGCTCGTAACATGGGTTTCCTTCATAGATGTAATTCTGAAATCAATTCTATAATAACATGTGCCACGAAACCAATGTCATGCCCAAATTCTAGCGTTACATCTCAATATTTGACCTCGTTACAGAGGAAAGAAGGCGCTCTCGGTACTTGGGCGATGGACGATGGACAGGTCGCAACATGGGTTTCCCACCAAGATGTAAGTCTGAAGTCATTTCTTTTATCACAAGTGCCACAAAACTAATGTCCTGGCCAAATTCCAGCATTACATCTCCATATTTGACTTAGTTACAGAGGAAAACGGGCGCTTTGGGTACTTTGCCATATCACGACATGAGTTTCCCACCAAGATGTAAGTCTGAAATCATTGCTATAATCACTAGTGCCACAAAACTAATGTGCTGCCCAAATTCCAGCGTTACATCTCAATATTTGAATTAGTTATGGAGGAACAAAGGTGCTCCCAGTACTTGGGCGATGGGCGATGGACATGTCGCAGCATGGGTTTCTATCGTAGATGTAATTCTAAAATCATTGCTATAATCACTATTGCCACAAAACTAATGTGCTGCCCAAATTCCAGCGTTACATCTCAATATTTGACTTAATTATGGAGGAGAAAAGGCGCTCCCAGTACTTGGGCGATGGGCGATGGACATGTCGCAGCATGGGTTTCCCTCGTAGATGTAATTCTGAAATCATTTCTATTATCACAAGTGCCACAAAACTAATGTCCTGGCCAAATTCCAGCATTACATCTCAATATTTGACTTAATTATGGAGGAAAAAAGGCGCTCCCAGTACTTGGGCGATGGGCGATGGACATGTCGCAGCATGGGTTTCCCTTGTAGATGTAATTCTAAAATCATTGCTATAATCACAAGTGCCACAAAACTAATGTCCTGGCCAAATTCCAACATTACATCTCAATATTTGACTTAGTTACAGAGAAAAATGGCGCTCCTGGTACTTGGGCGATGGGCGACGGACAGCTCGTAACATGGGTTTCCTTCATAGATGTAATTCTGAAATCAATTCTATAATAACATGTGCCACGAAACCAATGTCATGCCCAAATTCTAGCGTTACATCTCAATATTTGACCTCGTTACAGAGGAAAGAAGGCGCTCTCGGTACTTGGGCGATGGACGATGGACAGGTCACAACATGGGTTTCCCACCAAGATGTAAGTCTGAAGTCATTTCTTTTATCACAAGTGCCACAAAACTAATGTCCTGGCCAAATTCCAGCATTACATCTCAATATTTGACTTAGTTACAGAGGAAAACAGGCGCTTTGGGTACTTTGCCATATCACGACATGAGTTTCCCACCAAGATGTAAGTCTGAAATCATTGCTATAATCACTAGTGCCACAAAACTAATGTGCTGCCCAAATTCCAGCGTTACATCTCAATATTTGACTTAGTTATGGAGGAAAAAAGGTGCTCCCAGTACTTGGGCGATGGGCGATGGACGTGTCGCAACATGGGTTTCCCTCGTAGATGTAATTCTGAAATCATTTCTATTATCACAAGTGCCACAAAACTAATGTCCTGGGGCCGTATTCACAAACGGTCTTAGCCAAGTCTTAAGCTTAACTTTTGTATAAAAATATAGCCAACTTAAGCCTAAGACTTGGCTAAGATCTTTCGTGAATACAGCCCCAGGCCAAATTCCAGCATTACATCTCAATATTTGACTTAGTTACAGAGGAAAACAGGCGCTCCTAGTACTTGGGCGATGGGCGATGGACATGTCGCAGCATGGGTTTCTCTCATAGATGTAATTCTAAAATCATTGCTATAATCACTATTGCCACAAAACTAATGTCCTGGCCAAATTCCAGCGTTACATCTCAATATTTGACTTAATTATGGAGGAAAAAAGGCGCTCCCAGTACTTGGGCGATGGACATGTCGCAGCATGGGTTTCCCTCGTAGATGTAATTCTGAAATCATTTCTATTATCACAAGTGCCACAAAACTAATGTTCTGGCCAAATTCCAGCATTACATCTCAATATTTGACTTAGTTACAGAGAAAAATGGCGCTCCTGGTACTTGGGCGATGGGCGACGGACAGCTCGTAACATGGGTTTCCTTCATAGATGTAATTCTGAAATCAATTCTATAATAACATGTGCCACGAAACCAATGTCATGCCCAAATTCTAGCGTTACATCTCAATATTTGACCTCGTTACAGAGGAAAGAAGGCGCTCTCGGTACTTGGACGATGGACAGGTCGCAACATGGGTTTCCCACCAAGATGTAAGTCTGAAGTCATTTCTTTTATCACAAGTGCCACAAAACTAATGTCCTGGCCAAATTCCAGCATTACATCTCCATATTTGACTTAGTTACAGAGGAAAACGGGCGCTTTGGGTACTTTGCCATATCACGACATGAGTTTCCCACCAAGATGTAAGTCTGAAATCATTGCTATAATCACTAGTGCCACAAAACTAATGTGCTGCCCAAATTCCAGCGTTACATCTCAATATTTGAATTAGTTATGGAGGAACAAAGGTGCTCCCAGTACTTGGGCGATGGGCGATGGACATGTCGCAGCATGGGTTTCTCTCGTAGATGTAATTCTAAAATCATTGCTATAATCACTATTGCCACAAAACTAATGTGCTGCCCAAATTCCAGCATTACATCTCAATATTTGACTTAATTATGGAGGAGAAAAGGCGCTCCCAGTACTTGGGCGATGGGCGATGGACATGTCGCAGCATGGGTTTCCCTCGTAGATGTAATTCTGAAATCATTTCTATTATCACAAGTGCCACAAAACTAATGTCCTGGCCAAATTCCAGCATTACATCTCAATATTTGACTTAATTATGGAGGAAAAAAGGCGCTCCCAGTACTTGGGCGATGGGCGATGGACATGTCGCAGCATGGGTTTCCCTTGTAGATGTAATTCTAAAATCATTGCTATAATCACAAGTGCCACAAAACTAATGTCCTGGCCAAATTCCAACATTACATCTCAATATTTGACTTAGTTACAGAGAAAAATGGCGCTCCTGGTACTTGGGCGATGGGCGACGGACAGCTCGTAACATGGGTTTCCTTCATAGATGTAATTCTGAAATCAATTCTATAATAACATGTGCCACGAAACCAATGTCATGCCCAAATTCTAGCGTTACATCTCAATATTTGACCTCGTTACAGAGGAAAGAAGGCGCTCTCGGTACTTGGGCGATGGACGATGGACAGGTCGCAACATGGGTTTCCCACCAAGATGTAAGTCTGAAGTCATTTCTTTTATCACAAGTGCCACAAAACTAATGTCCTGGCCAAATTCCAGCATTACATCTCAATATTTGACTTAGTTACAGAGGAAAACAGGCGCTTTGGGTACTTTGCCATATCACGACATGAGTTTCCCACCAAGATGTAAGTCTGAAATCATTGCTATAATCACTAGTGCCACAAAACTAATGTGCTGCCCAAATTCCAGCGTTACATCTCAATATTTGACTTAGTTATGGAGGAAAAAAGGTGCTCCCAGTACTTGGGCGATGGGCGATGGACGTGTCGCAACATGGGTTTCCCTCGTAGATGTAATTCTGAAATCATTTCTATTATCACAAGTGCCACAAAACTAATGTCCTGGGGCCGTATTCACAAACGGTCTTAGCCAAGTCTTAAGCTTAACTTTTGTATAAAAATATAGCCAACTTAAGCCTAAGACTTGGCTAAGATCTTTCGTGAATACAGCCCCAGGCCAAATTCCAGCATTACATCTCAATATTTGACTTAGTTACAGAGGAAAACAGGCGCTCCTAGTACTTGGGCGATGGGCGATGGACATGTCGCAGCATGGGTTTCTCTCGTAGATGTAATTCTAAAATCATTGCTATAATCACTATTGCCACAAAACTAATGTCCTGGCCAAATTCCAGCGTTACATCTCAATATTTGACTTAATTATGGAGGAAAAAAGGCGCTCCCAGTACTTGGGCGATGGACATGTCGCAGCATGGGTTTCCCTCGTAGATGTAATTCTAAAATCATTTCTATTATCTCAAGTGCCACAAAACTAATGTCCTGGCCAAATTCCAGCGTTACATCTCAATATTTGACTTAATTATGGAGGAAAAAAGGCGCTCCCAGTACTTGGGCGATGGACATGTCGCAGCATGGGTTTCCCTCGTAGATGTAATTCTGAAATCATTTCTATTATCACAAGTGCCACAAAACTAATGTTCTGGCCAAATTCCAGCATTACATCTCAATATTTGACTTAGTTACAGAGAAAAATGGCGCTCCTGGTACTTGGGCGATGGGCGACGGACAGCTCGTAACATGGGTTTCCTTCATAGATGTAATTCTGAAATCAATTCTATAATAACATGTGCCACGAAACCAATGTCATGCCCAAATTCTAGCGTTACATCTCAATATTTGACCTCGTTACAGAGGAAAGAAGGCGCTCTCGGTACTTGGACGATGGACAGGTCGCAACATGGGTTTCCCACCAAGATGTAAGTCTGAAGTCATTTCTTTTATCACAAGTGCCACAAAACTAATGTCCTGGCCAAATTCCAGCATTACATCTCCATATTTGACTTAGTTACAGAGGAAAACGGGTGCTTTGGGTACTTTGCCATATCACGACATGAGTTTCCCACCAAGATGTAAGTCTGAAATCATTGCTATAATCACTAGTGCCACAAAACTAATGTGCTGCCCAAATTCCAGCGTTACATCTCAATATTTGAATTAGTTATGGAGGAACAAAGGTGCTCCCAGTACTTGGGCGATGGGCGATGGACATGTCGCAGCATGGGTTTCTCTCGTAGATTTAATTCTAAAATCATTGCTATAATTACTATTGCCACAAAACTAATGTGCTGCCCAAATTCCAGCGTTACATCTCAATATTTGACTTAATTATGGAGGAAAAAAGGGGCTCCCAGTACTTGGGCGATGGACATGTCGCAGCATGGGTTTCCCTCGTAGATGTAATTCTGAAATCATTTCTATTATCTCAAGTGCCACAAAACTAATGTCCTGGCCAAATTCCAGTGTTACATCTCAATATTTGACTTAATTATGGAGGAAAAAAGGCGCTCCCAGTACTTGGGCGATGGACATGTCGCAGCATGGGTTTCCCTCGTAGATGTAATTCTGAAATCATTTCTATTATCACAAGTGCCACAAAACTAATGTTCTGGCCAAATTCCAGCATTACATCTCAATATTTGACTTAGTTACAGAGAAAAATGGCGCTCCTGGTACTTGGGCGATGGGCGACGGACAGCTCGTAACATGGGTTTCCTTCATAGATGTAATTCTGAAATCAATTCTATAATAACATGTGCCACGAAACCAATGTCATGCCCAAATTCTAGCGTTACATCTCAATATTTGACCTCGTTACAGAGGAAAGAAGGCGCTCTCGGTACTTGGGCGATGGACGATGGACAGGTCGCAACATGGGTTTCCCACCAAGATGTAAGTCTGAAGTCATTTCTTTTATCACAAGTGCCACAAAACTAATGTCCTGGCCAAATTCCAGCATTACATCTCCATATTTGACTTAGTTACAGAGGAAAACGGGTGCTTTGGGTACTTTGCCATATCACGACATGAGTTTCCCACCAAGATGTAAGTCTGAAATCATTGCTATAATCACTAGTGCCACAAAACTAATGTGCTGCCCAAATTCCAGCGTTACATCTCAATATTTGAATTAGTTATGGAGGAACAAAGGTGCTCCCAGTACTTGGGCGATGGGCGATGGACATGTCGCAGCATGGGTTTCTCTCGTAGATTTAATTCTAAAATCATTGCTATAATTACTATTGCCACAAAACTAATGTGCTGCCCAAATTCCAGCGTTACATCTCAATATTTGACTTAATTATGGAGGAAAAAAGGGGCTCCCAGTACTTGGGCGATGGACATGTCGCAGCATGGGTTTCCCTCGTAGATGTAATTCTGAAATCATTTCTATTATCTCAAGTGCCACAAAACTAATGTCCTGGCCAAATTCCAGTGTTACATCTCAATATTTGACTTAATTATGGAGGAAAAAAGGCGCTCCCAGTACTTGGGCGATGGACATGTCGCAGCATGGGTTTCCCTCGTAGATGTAATTCTGAAATCATTTCTATTATCACAAGTGCCACAAAACTAATGTCCTGGGGCCGTATTCACAAACGGTCTTAGCCAAGTCTTAAGCTTAACTTTTGTATAAAAATATAGCCAACTTAAGCCTAAGACTTGGCTAAGATCTTTCGTGAATACAGCCCCAGGCCAAATTCCAGCATTACATCTCAATATTTGACTTAGTTACAGAGGAAAACAGGCGCTCCTAGTACTTGGGCGATGGGCGATGGACATGTCGCAGCATGGGTTTCTCTCGTAGATGTAATTCTAAAATCATTGCTATAATCACTATTGCCACAAAACTAATGTCCTGGCCAAATTCCAGCGTTACATCTCAATATTTGACTTAATTATGGAGGAAAAAAGGCGCTCCCAGTACTTGGGCGATGGACATGTCGCAGCATGGGTTTCCCTCGTAGATGTAATTCTGAAATCATTTCTATTATCACAAGTGCCACAAAACTAATGTTCTGGCCAAATTCCAGCATTACATCTCAATATTTGACTTAGTTACAGAGAAAAATGGCGCTCCTGGTACTTGGGCGATGGGCGACGGACAGCTCGTAACATGGGTTTCCTTCATAGATGTAATTCTGAAATCAATTCTATAATAACATGTGCCACGAAACCAATGTCATGCCCAAATTCTAGCGTTACATCTCAATATTTGACCTCGTTACAGAGGAAAGAAGGCGCTCTCGGTACTTGGACGATGGACAGGTCGCAACATGGGTTTCCCACCAAGATGTAAGTCTGAAGTCATTTCTTTTATCACAAGTGCCACAAAACTAATGTCCTGGCCAAATTCCAGCATTACATCTCCATATTTGACTTAGTTACAGAGGAAAACGGGCGCTTTGGGTACTTTGCCATATCACGACATGAGTTTCCCACCAAGATGTAAGTCTGAAATCATTGCTATAATCACTAGTGCCACAAAACTAATGTGCTGCCCAAATTCCAGCGTTACATCTCAATATTTGAATTAGTTATGGAGGAACAAAGGTGCTCCCAGTACTTGGGCGATGGGCAATGGACATGTCGCAACATGGGTTTCCCTTGTAGATGTAATTCTGAAATCATTTCTGTTATCACAAGTGCCACAAAACTAATGTCCTGGCCAAATTCCAGCATTACATCTCAATATTTGACTTAGTTACAGAGGAAAACAGGCGCTCCCAGTACTTGGGCGATGGGCGATGGACATGTCGCAGCATGGGTTTCTCTCGTATATGTAATTCTAAAATCATTGCTATAATCACTATTGCCACAAAACTAATGTCCTGGCCAAATTCCAGCGTTACATCTCAATATTTGACTTAATTATGGAGGAAAAAAGGCGCTCCCAGTACTTGGGCGATGGACATGTCGCAGCATGGGTTTCCCTCGTAGATGTAATTCTGAAATCATTTCTATTATCACAAGTGCCACAAAACTAATGTCCTGGCCAAATTCCAGCATTACATCTCAATATTTGACTTAGTTACAGAGAAAAATGGCGCTCCTGGTACTTGGGCGATGGGCGACGGACAGCTCGTAACATGGGTTTCCTTCATAGATGTAATTCTGAAATCAATTCTGTAATAACATGTGCCATGAAACCAATGTCATGCCCAAATTCTAGCGTTACATCTCAATATTTGACCTCGTTACAGAGGAAAGAAGGCGCTCTCGGTACTTGGGCGATGGACGATGGACAGGTCGCAACATGGGTTTCCCACCAAGATGTAAGTCTGAAGTCATTTCTTTTATCACAAGTGCCACAAAACTAATGTCCTGGCCAAATTCCAGCATTACATCTCAATATTTGACTTAGTTACAGAGGAAAACAGGCGCTTTGGGTACTTTGCCATATCACGACATGAGTTTCCCACCAAGATGTAAGTCTGAAATCATTGCTATAATCACTAGTGCCACAAAACTAATGTGCTGCCCAAATTCCAGCATTACATCTCAATATTTGACTTAGTTATGGAGGAAAAAAGGTGCTCCCAGTACTTGGGCGATGGGCGATGGACGTGTCGCAACATGGGTTTCCCTCGTAGATGTAATTCTGAAATCATTTCTATTATCACAAGTGCCACAAAACTAATGTCCTGGCCAAATTCCAGCATTACATCTCAATATTTGACTTAGTTACAGAGGAAAACAGGCGCTTTGGGTACTTTGCCATATCACGACATGAGTTTCCCACCAAGATGTAAGTCTGAAATCATTGCTATAATCACTAGTGCCACAAAACTAATGTGCTGCCCAAATTCCAGCGTTACATCTCAATATTTGACTTAGTTATGGAGGAAAAAAGGTGCTCCCAGTACTTGGGCGATGGGCGATGGACGTGTCGCAACATGGGTTTCCCTCGTAGATGTAATTCTGAAATCATTTCTATTATCACAAGTGCCACAAAACTAATGTCCTGGGGCCGTATTCACAAACGGTCTTAGCCAAGTCTTAAGCTTAACTTTTGTATAAAAATATAGCCAACTTAAGCCTAAGACTTGGCTAAGATCTTTCGTGAATACAGCCCCAGGCCAAATTCCAGCATTACATCTCAATATTTGACTTAGTTACAGAGGAAAACAGGCGCTCCTAGTACTTGGGCGATGGGCGATGGACATGTCGCAGCATGGGTTTCTCTCGTAGATGTAATTCTAAAATCATTGCTATAATCACTATTGCCACAAAACTAATGTCCTGGCCAAATTCCAGCGTTACATCTCAATATTTGACTTAATTATGGAGGAAAAAAGGCGCTCCCAGTACTTGGGCGATGGACATGTCGCAGCATGGGTTTCCCTCGTAGATGTAATTCTGAAATCATTTCTATTATCTCAAGTGCCACAAAACTAATGTCCTGGCCAAATTCCAGCATTACATCTCAATATTTGACTTAATTATGGAGGAAAAAAGGCGCTCCCAGTACTTGGGCGATGGACATGTCGCAGCATGGGTTTCCCTCGTAGATGTAATTCTGAAATCATTTCTATTATCACAAGTGCCACAAAACTAATGTTCTGGCCAAATTCCAGCATTACATCTCAATATTTGACTTAGTTACAGAGAAAAATGGCGCTCCTGGTACTTGGGCGATGGGCGACGGACAGCTCGTAACATGGGTTTCCTTCATAGATGTAATTCTGAAATCAATTCTATAATAACATGTGCCACGAAACCAATGTCATGCCCAAATTCTAGCGTTACATCTCAATATTTGACCTCGTTACAGAGGAAAGAAGGCGCTCTCGGTACTTGGGCGATGGACGATGGACAGGTCGCAACATGGGTTTCCCACCAAGATGTAAGTCTGAAGTCATTTCTTTTATCACAAGTGCCACAAAACTAATGTCCTGGCCAAATTCCAGCATTACATCTCCATATTTGACTTAGTTACAGAGGAAAATGGGCGCTTTGGGTACTTTGCCATATCACGACATGAGTTTCCCACCAAGATGTAAGTCTGAAATCATTGCTATAATCACTAGTGCCACAAAACTAATGTGCTGCCCAAATTCCAGCGTTACATCTCAATATTTGACTTAGTTATGGAGGAAAAAAGGTGCTCCCAGTACTTGGGCGATGGGCGATGGACATGTCGCAACATGGGTTTCCCTTGTAGATGTAATTCTGAAATCATTTCTGTTATCACAAGTGCCACAAAACTAATGTCCTGGCCAAATTCCAGCATTACATCTCAATATTTGACTTAGTTACAGAGGAAAACAGGCGCTCCCAGTACTTGGGCGATGGGCGATGGACATGTCGCAGCATGGGTTTCTCTCGTATATGTAATTCTAAAATCATTGCTATAATCACTATTGCCACAAAACTAATGTCCTGGCCAAATTCCAGCGTTACATCTCAATATTTGACTTAATTATGGAGGAAAAAAGGCGCTCCCAGTACTTGGGCGATGGACATGTCGCAGCATGGGTTTCCCTCGTAGATGTAATTCTGAAATCATTTCTATTATCACAAGTGCCACAAAACTAATGTCCTGGCCAAATTCCAGCATTACATCTCAATATTTGACTTAGTTACAGAGAAAAATGGCGCTCCTGGTACTTGGGCGATGGGCGACGGACAGCTCGTAACATGGGTTTCCTTCATAGATGTAATTCTGAAATCAATTCTGTAATAACATGTGCCACGAAACCAATGTCATGCCCAAATTCTAGCGTTACATCTCAATATTTGACCTCATTACAGAGGAAAGAAGGCGCTCTCGGTACTTGGGCGATGGACGATGGACAGGTCGCAACATGGGTTTCCCACCAAGATGCAAGTCTGAAGTCATTTCTTTTATCACAAGTGCCACAAAACTAATGTCCTGGCCAAATTCCAGCATTACATCTCAATATTTGACTTAGTTACAGAGGAAAACAGGCGCTTTGGGTACTTTGCCATATCACGACATGAGTTTCCCACCAAGATGTAAGTCTGAAATCATTGCTATAATCACTAGTGCCACAAAACTAATGTGCTGCCCAAATTCCAGCGTTACATCTCAATATTTGACTTAGTTATGGAGGAAAAAAGGTGCTCCCAGTACTTGGGCGATGGGCGATGGACGTGTCGCAACATGGGTTTCCCTCGTAGATGTAATTCTGAAATCATTTCTATTATCACAAGTGCCACAAAACTAATGTCCTGGGGCCGTATTCACAAACGGTCTTAGCCAAGTCTTAAGCTTAACTTTTGTATAAAAATATAGCCAACTTAAGCCTAAGACTTGGCTAAGATCTTTCGTGAATACAGCCCCAGGCCAAATTCCAGCATTACATCTCAATATTTGACTTAGTTACAGAGGAAAACAGGCGCTCCTAGTACTTGGGCGATGGGCGATGGACATGTCGCAGCATGGGTTTCTCTCGTAGATGTAATTCTAAAATCATTGCTATAATCACTATTGCCACAAAACTAATGTCCTGGCCAAATTCCAGCGTTACATCTCAATATTTGACTTAATTATGGAGGAAAAAAGGCGCTCCCAGTACTTGGGCGATGGACATGTCGCAGCATGGGTTTCCCTCGTAGATGTAATTCTGAAATCATTTCTATTATCACAAGTGCCACAAAACTAATGTTCTGGCCAAATTCCAGCATTACATCTCAATATTTGACTTAGTTACAGAGAAAAATGGCGCTCCTGGTACTTGGGCGATGGGCGACGGACAGCTCGTAACATGGGTTTCCTTCATAGATGTAATTCTGAAATCAATTCTATAATAACATGTGCCACGAAACCAATGTCATGCCCAAATTCTAGCGTTACATCTCAATATTTGACCTCGTTACAGAGGAAAGAAGGCGCTCTCGGTACTTGGACGATGGACAGGTCGCAACATGGGTTTCCTTCATAGATGTAATTCTGAAATCAATTCTATAATAACATGTGCCACGAAACCAATGTCATGCCCAAATTCTAGCGCTACATCTCAATATTTGACCTTGTTGCAGAGGAAAGAAGGCGCTCTCGGTACTTGGGCGATGGACGATGGATAGGTCGCAACATGGGTTTCCCACCAAAATGTAAGTCTGAAGTCATTTCTTTTATCACAAGTGCCACAAAACTAATGTCCTGGCCAAATTCCAGCATTGCATCTCCATATTTGACTTAGTTACAGAGGAAAATGGGCGCTTCGGGTACTTTGCCATATCACAACATGAGTTTCCCACCAAGATGTAAGTCTGAAATCATTGCTATAATCACTAGTGCCACAAAACTAATGTGCTGCCCAAATTCCAGCGTTACATCTCAATATTTAACTTAGTTATGGAGGAAAAAAGGTGCTCCCAGTACTTGGGCGATGGACATGTCGCAGCATGGGTTTCCCTCGTAGATGTAATTCTGAAATCATTTCTATTATCACAAGTGCCACAAAACTAATGTCCTGGCCAAATTCCAGCATTACATCTCAATATTTGACTTAGTTACAGAGGAAAACGGGCGCTCCCAGTACTTGGGCGATGGACATGTCGCAGCATGGGTTTCTCTCGTATATGTAATTCTAAAATCCTTGCTGTAATCACTATTGCCACAAAACTAATGTCCTGGCCAAATTCCAGCGTTACATCTCAATATTTGACTTAATTATGGAGGAAAAAAGGCGCTCCCAGTACTTGGGCGATGGGCGATGGACATGTCGCAGCATGGGTTTCCCTCGTAGATGTAATTCTGAAATCATTTCTATTATCACAAGTGCCACAAAACTAATGTCCTGGCCAAATTCCAGCATTACATCTCAATATTTGACTTAGTTACAGAGGAAAACGGGCGCTCCCAGTACTTGGGTGATGGGCGATGGACATGTCGCAGCATGGGTTTCTCTCGTAGATGTAATTCCAAATCCTTGCTATAATCACTATTGCCACAAAACTAATGTCCTGGCCAAATTCCAGCATTACATCTCAATATTTGACTTAGTTACAGAGAAAAATGGCGCTCCTGGTACTTGGGCGATGGGCGATGGACAGCTCGTAACATGGGTTTCCTTCATAGATGTAATTCTGAAATCAATTCTATAATAACATGTGCCACGAAACCAATGTCATGCCCAAATTCTAGCGCTACATCTCAATATTTGACCATGTTGCAGAGGAAAGAAGGCGCTCTCGGTACTTGGGCGATGGACGATGGATAGGTCGCAACATGGGTTTCCCACCAAAATGTAAGTCTGAAGTCATTTCTTTTATCACAAGTGCCACAAAACTAATGTCCTGGCCAAATTCCAGCATTGCATCTCCATATTTGACTTAGTTACAGAGGAAAATGGGCGCTTCGGGTACTTTGCCATATCACAACATGAGTTTCCCACCAAGATGTAAGTCTGAAATCATTGCTATAATCACTAGTGCCACAAAACTAATGTGCTGCCCAAATTCCAGCGTTACATCTCAATATTTAACTTAGTTATGGAGGAAAAAAGGTGCTCCCAGTACTTGGGCGATGGACATGTCGCAGCATGGGTTTCCCTCGTAGATGTAATTCTGAAATCATTTCTATTATCACAAGTGCCACAAAACTAATGTCCTGGCCAAATTCCAGCATTACATCTCAATATTTGACTTAGTTACAGAGGAAAACGGGCGCTCCCAGTACTTGGGCGATGGACATGTCGCAGCATGGGTTTCTCTCGTATATGTAATTCTAAAATCCTTGCTGTAATCACTATTGCCACAAAACTAATGTCCTGGCCAAATTCCAGCGTTACATCTCAATATTTGACTTAATTATGGAGGAAAAAAGGCGCTCCCAGTACTTGGGCGATGGGCGATGGACATGTCGCAGCATGGGTTTCCCTCGTAGATGTAATTCTGAAATCATTTCTATTATCACAAGTGCCACAAAACTAATGTCCTGGCCAAATTCCAGCATTACATCTCAATATTTGACTTAGTTACAGAGGAAAACGGGCGCTCCCAGTACTTGGGTGATGGGCGATGGACATGTCGCAGCATGGGTTTCTCTCGTAGATGTAATTCCAAATCCTTGCTATAATCACTATTGCCACAAAACTAATGTCCTGGCCAAATTCCAGCATTACATCTCAATATTTGACTTAGTTACAGAGAAAAATGGCGCTCCTGGTACTTGGGCGATGGGCGATGGACAGCTCGTAACATGGGTTTCCTTCATAGATGTAATTCTGAAATCAATTCTATAATAACATGTGCCACGAAACCAATGTCATGCCCAAATTCTAGCGCTACATCTCAATATTTGACCTTGTTGCAGAGGAAAGAAGGCGCTCTCGGTACTTGGGCGATGGACGATGGATAGGTCGCAACATGGGTTTCCCACCAAAATGTAAGTCTGAAGTCATTTCTTTTATCACAAGTGCCACAAAACTAATGTCCTGGCCAAATTCCAGCATTGCATCTCCATATTTGACTTAGTTACAGAGGAAAATGGGCGCTTCGGGTACTTTGCCATATCACAACATGAGTTTCCCACCAAGATGTAAGTCTGAAATCATTGCTATAATCACTAGTGCCACAAAACTAATGTGCTGCCCAAATTCCAGCGTTACATCTCAATATTTAACTTAGTTATGGAGGAAAAAAGGTGCTCCCAGTACTTGGGCGATGGACATGTCGCAGCATGGGTTTCCCTCGTAGATGTAATTCTGAAATCATTTCTATTATCACAAGTGCCACAAAACTAATGTCCTGGCCAAATTCCAGCATTACATCTCAATATTTGACTTAGTTACAGAGGAAAACGGGCGCTCCCAGTACTTGGGCGATGGACATGTCGCAGCATGGGTTTCTCTCGTATATGTAATTCTAAAATCCTTGCTGTAATCACTATTGCCACAAAACTAATGTCCTGGCCAAATTCCAGCGTTACATCTCAATATTTGACTTAATTATGGAGGAAAAAAGGCGCTCCCAGTACTTGGGCGATGGGCGATGGACATGTCGCAGCATGGGTTTCCCTCGTAGATGTAATTCTGAAATCATTTCTATTATCACAAGTGCCACAAAACTAATGTCCTGGCCAAATTCCAGCATTACATCTCAATATTTGACTTAGTTACAGAGGAAAACGGGCGCTCCCAGTACTTGGGTGATGGGCGATGGACATGTCGCAGCATGGGTTTCTCTCGTAGATGTAATTCCAAATCCTTGCTATAATCACTATTGCCACAAAACTAATGTCCTGGCCAAATTCCAGCATTACATCTCAATATTTGACTTAGTTACAGAGAAAAATGGCGCTCCTGGTACTTGGGCGATGGGCGATGGACAGCTCGTAACATGGGTTTCCTTTATAGATGTAATTCTGAAATCAATTCTATAATAACATGTGCCACGAAACCAATGTCATGCCCAAATTCTAGCGCTACATCTCAATATTTGACCTTGTTGCAGAGGAAAGAAGGCGCTCTCGGTACTTGGGCGATGGACGATGGATAGGTCGCAACATGGGTTTCCCACCAAAATGTAAGTCTGAAGTCATTTCTTTTATCACAAGTGCCACAAAACTAATGTCCTGGCCAAATTCCAGCATTGCATCTCCATATTTGACTTAGTTACAGAGGAAAATGGGCGCTTCGGGTACTTTGCCATATCACAACATGAGTTTCCCACCAAGATGTAAGTCTGAAATCATTGCTATAATCACTAGTGCCACAAAACTAATGTGCTGCCCAAATTCCAGCGTTACATCTCAATATTTAACTTAGTTATGGAGGAAAAAAGGTGCTCCCAGTACTTGGGCGATGGACATGTCGCAGCATGGGTTTCCCTCGTAGATGTAATTCTGAAATCATTTCTATTATCACAAGTGCCACAAAACTAATGTCCTGGCCAAATTCCAGCATTACATCTCAATATTTGACTTAGTTACAGAGGAAAACGGGCGCTCCCAGTACTTGGGCGATGGACATGTCGCAGCATGGGTTTCTCTCGTATATGTAATTCTAAAATCCTTGCTGTAATCACTATTGCCACAAAACTAATGTCCTGGCCAAATTCCAGCGTTACATCTCAATATTTGACTTAATTATGGAGGAAAAAAGGCGCTCCCAGTACTTGGGCGATGGGCGATGGACATGTCGCAGCATGGGTTTCCCTCGTAGATGTAATTCTGAAATCATTTCTATTATCACAAGTGCCACAAAACTAATGTCCTGGCCAAATTCCAGCATTACATCTCAATATTTGACTTAGTTACAGAGGAAAACGGGCGCTCCCAGTACTTGGGTGATGGGCGATGGACATGTCGCAGCATGGGTTTCTCTCGTAGATGTAATTCCAAATCCTTGCTATAATCACTATTGCCACAAAACTAATGTCCTGGCCAAATTCCAGCATTACATCTCAATATTTGACTTAGTTACAGAGAAAAATGGCGCTCCTGGTACTTGGGCGATGGGCGATGGACAGCTCGTAACATGGGTTTCCTTCATAGATGTAATTCTGAAATCAATTCTATAATAACATGTGCCACGAAACCAATGTCATGCCCAAATTCTAGCGCTACATCTCAATATTTGACCTTGTTGCAGAGGAAAGAAGGCGCTCTCGGTACTTGGGCGATGGACGATGGATAGGTCGCAACATGGGTTTCCCACCAAAATGTAAGTCTGAAGTCATTTCTTTTATCACAAGTGCCACAAAACTAATGTCCTGGCCAAATTCCAGCATTGCATCTCCATATTTGACTTAGTTACAGAGGAAAATGGGCGCTTCGGGTACTTTGCCATATCACAACATGAGTTTCCCACCAAGATGTAAGTCTGAAATCATTGCTATAATCACTAGTGCCACAAAACTAATGTGCTGCCCAAATTCCAGCGTTACATCTCAATATTTAACTTAGTTATGGAGGAAAAAAGGTGCTCCCAGTACTTGGGCGATGGACATGTCGCAGCATGGGTTTCCCTCGTAGATGTAATTCTGAAATCATTTCTATTATCACAAGTGCCACAAAACTAATGTCCTGGCCAAATTCCAGCATTACATCTCAATATTTGACTTAGTTACAGAGGAAAACGGGCGCTCCCAGTACTTGGGCGATGGACATGTCGCAGCATGGGTTTCTCTCGTATATGTAATTCTAAAATCCTTGCTGTAATCACTATTGCCACAAAACTAATGTCCTGGCCAAATTCCAGCGTTACATCTCAATATTTGACTTAATTATGGAGGAAAAAAGGCGCTCCCAGTACTTGGGCGATGGGCGATGGACATGTCGCAGCATGGGTTTCCCTCGTAGATGTAATTCTGAAATCATTTCTATTATCACAAGTGCCACAAAACTAATGTCCTGGCCAAATTCCAGCATTACATCTCAATATTTGACTTAGTTACAGAGGAAAACGGGCGCTCCCAGTACTTGGGTGATGGGCGATGGACATGTCGCAGCATGGGTTTCTCTCGTAGATGTAATTCCAAATCCTTGCTATAATCACTATTGCCACAAAACTAATGTCCTGGCCAAATTCCAGCATTACATCTCAATATTTGACTTAGTTACAGAGAAAAATGGCGCTCCTGGTACTTGGGCGATGGGCGATGGACAGCTCGTAACATGGGTTTCCTTCATAGATGTAATTCTGAAATCAATTCTATAATAACATGTGCCACGAAACCAATGTCATGCCCAAATTCTAGCGCTACATCTCAATATTTGACCTTGTTGCAGAGGAAAGAAGGCGCTCTCGGTACTTGGGCGATGGACGATGGATAGGTCGCAACATGGGTTTCCCACCAAAATGTAAGTCTGAAGTCATTTCTTTTATCACAAGTGCCACAAAACTAATGTCCTGGCCAAATTCCAGCATTGCATCTCCATATTTGACTTAGTTACAGAGGAAAATGGGCGCTTCGGGTACTTTGCCATATCACAACATGAGTTTCCCACCAAGATGTAAGTCTGAAATCATTGCTATAATCACTAGTGCCACAAAACTAATGTGCTGCCCAAATTCCAGCGTTACATCTCAATATTTAACTTAGTTATGGAGGAAAAAAGGTGCTCCCAGTACTTGGGCGATGGACATGTCGCAGCATGGGTTTCCCTCGTAGATGTAATTCTGAAATCATTTCTATTATCACAAGTGCCACAAAACTAATGTCCTGGCCAAATTCCAGCATTACATCTCAATATTTGACTTAGTTACAGAGGAAAACGGGCGCTCCCAGTACTTGGGCGATGGACATGTCGCAGCATGGGTTTCTCTCGTATATGTAATTCTAAAATCCTTGCTGTAATCACTATTGCCACAAAACTAATGTCCTGGCCAAATTCCAGCGTTACATCTCAATATTTGACTTAATTATGGAGGAAAAAAGGCGCTCCCAGTACTTGGGCGATGGGCGATGGACATGTCGCAGCATGGGTTTCCCTCGTAGATGTAATTCTGAAATCATTTCTATTATCACAAGTGCCACAAAACTAATGTCCTGGCCAAATTCCAGCATTACATCTCAATATTTGACTTAGTTACAGAGGAAAACGGGCGCTCCCAGTACTTGGGTGATGGGCGATGGACATGTCGCAGCATGGGTTTCTCTCGTAGATGTAATTCCAAATCCTTGCTATAATCACTATTGCCACAAAACTAATGTCCTGGCCAAATTCCAGCATTACATCTCAATATTTGACTTAGTTACAGAGAAAAATGGCGCTCCTGGTACTTGGGCGATGGGCGATGGACAGCTCGTAACATGGGTTTCCTTCATAGATGTAATTCTGAAATCAATTCTATAATAACATGTGCCACGAAACCAATGTCATGCCCAAATTCTAGCGCTACATCTCAATATTTGACCTTGTTGCAGAGGAAAGAAGGCGCTCTCGGTACTTGGGCGATGGACGATGGATAGGTCGCAACATGGGTTTCCCACCAAAATGTAAGTCTGAAGTCATTTCTTTTATCACAAGTGCCACAAAACTAATGTCCTGGCCAAATTCCAGCATTGCATCTCCATATTTGACTTAGTTACAGAGGAAAATGGGCGCTTCGGGTACTTTGCCATATCACAACATGAGTTTCCCACCAAGATGTAAGTCTGAAATCATTGCTATAATCACTAGTGCCACAAAACTAATGTGCTGCCCAAATTCCAGCGTTACATCTCAATATTTAACTTAGTTATGGAGGAAAAAAGGTGCTCCCAGTACTTGGGCGATGGACATGTCGCAGCATGGGTTTCCCTCGTAGATGTAATTCTGAAATCATTTCTAT
Organism: Sabellastarte sp. h YS-2021; assembly: GCA_964017235.1. Lineage (NCBI taxonomy): Eukaryota > Metazoa > Annelida > Polychaeta > Sabellida > Sabellidae > Sabellastarte > Sabellastarte sp. h YS-2021. The sequence continues at coordinate 114,598,442 of OZ024933.1, forward strand.
TATCACAAGTGCCACAAAACTAATGTCCTGGCCAAATTCCAGCATTACATCTCAATATTTGACTTAGTTACAGAGGAAAACGGGCGCTCCCAGTACTTGGGCGATGGACATGTCGCAGCATGGGTTTCTCTCGTATATGTAATTCTAAAATCCTTGCTGTAATCACTATTGCCACAAAACTAATGTCCTGGCCAAATTCCAGCGTTACATCTCAATATTTGACTTAATTATGGAGGAAAAAAGGCGCTCCCAGTACTTGGGCGATGGGCGATGGACATGTCGCAGCATGGGTTTCCCTCGTAGATGTAATTCTGAAATCATTTCTATTATCACAAGTGCCACAAAACTAATGTCCTGGCCAAATTCCAGCATTACATCTCAATATTTGACTTAGTTACAGAGGAAAACGGGCGCTCCCAGTACTTGGGTGATGGGCGATGGACATGTCGCAGCATGGGTTTCTCTCGTAGATGTAATTCCAAATCCTTGCTATAATCACTATTGCCACAAAACTAATGTCCTGGCCAAATTCCAGCATTACATCTCAATATTTGACTTAGTTACAGAGAAAAATGGCGCTCCTGGTACTTGGGCGATGGGCGATGGACAGCTCGTAACATGGGTTTCCTTTATAGATGTAATTCTGAAATCAATTCTATAATAACATGTGCCACGAAACCAATGTCATGCCCAAATTCTAGCGCTACATCTCAATATTTGACCTTGTTGCAGAGGAAAGAAGGCGCTCTCGGTACTTGGGCGATGGACGATGGATAGGTCGCAACATGGGTTTCCCACCAAAATGTAAGTCTGAAGTCATTTCTTTTATCACAAGTGCCACAAAACTAATGTCCTGGCCAAATTCCAGCATTGCATCTCCATATTTGACTTAGTTACAGAGGAAAATGGGCGCTTCGGGTACTTTGCCATATCACAACATGAGTTTCCCACCAAGATGTAAGTCTGAAATCATTGCTATAATCACTAGTGCCACAAAACTAATGTGCTGCCCAAATTCCAGCGTTACATCTCAATATTTAACTTAGTTATGGAGGAAAAAAGGTGCTCCCAGTACTTGGGCGATGGACATGTCGCAGCATGGGTTTCCCTCGTAGATGTAATTCTGAAATCATTTCTATTATCACAAGTGCCACAAAACTAATGTCCTGGCCAAATTCCAGCATTACATCTCAATATTTGACTTAGTTACAGAGGAAAACGGGCGCTCCCAGTACTTGGGCGATGGACATGTCGCAGCATGGGTTTCTCTCGTATATGTAATTCTAAAATCCTTGCTGTAATCACTATTGCCACAAAACTAATGTCCTGGCCAAATTCCAGCGTTACATCTCAATATTTGACTTAATTATGGAGGAAAAAAGGCGCTCCCAGTACTTGGGCGATGGGCGATGGACATGTCGCAGCATGGGTTTCCCTCGTAGATGTAATTCTGAAATCATTTCTATTATCACAAGTGCCACAAAACTAATGTCCTGGCCAAATTCCAGCATTACATCTCAATATTTGACTTAGTTACAGAGGAAAACGGGCGCTCCCAGTACTTGGGTGATGGGCGATGGACATGTCGCAGCATGGGTTTCTCTCGTAGATGTAATTCCAAATCCTTGCTATAATCACTATTGCCACAAAACTAATGTCCTGGCCAAATTCCAGCATTACATCTCAATATTTGACTTAGTTACAGAGAAAAATGGCGCTCCTGGTACTTGGGCGATGGGCGATGGACAGCTCGTAACATGGGTTTCCTTTATAGATGTAATTCTGAAATCAATTCTATAATAACATGTGCCACGAAACCAATGTCATGCCCAAATTCTAGCGCTACATCTCAATATTTGACCTTGTTGCAGAGGAAAGAAGGCGCTCTCGGTACTTGGGCGATGGACGATGGATAGGTCGCAACATGGGTTTCCCACCAAAATGTAAGTCTGAAGTCATTTCTTTTATCACAAGTGCCACAAAACTAATGTCCTGGCCAAATTCCAGCATTGCATCTCCATATTTGACTTAGTTACAGAGGAAAATGGGCGCTTCGGGTACTTTGCCATATCACAACATGAGTTTCCCACCAAGATGTAAGTCTGAAATCATTGCTATAATCACTAGTGCCACAAAACTAATGTGCTGCCCAAATTCCAGCGTTACATCTCAATATTTAACTTAGTTATGGAGGAAAAAAGGTGCTCCCAGTACTTGGGCGATGGACATGTCGCAGCATGGGTTTCCCTCGTAGATGTAATTCTGAAATCATTTCTATTATCACAAGTGCCACAAAACTAATGTCCTGGCCAAATTCCAGCATTACATCTCAATATTTGACTTAGTTACAGAGGAAAACGGGCGCTCCCAGTACTTGGGCGATGGACATGTCGCAGCATGGGTTTCTCTCGTATATGTAATTCTAAAATCCTTGCTGTAATCACTATTGCCACAAAACTAATGTCCTGGCCAAATTCCAGCGTTACATCTCAATATTTGACTTAATTATGGAGGAAAAAAGGCGCTCCCAGTACTTGGGCGATGGGCGATGGACATGTCGCAGCATGGGTTTCCCTCGTAGATGTAATTCTGAAATCATTTCTATTATCACAAGTGCCACAAAACTAATGTCCTGGCCAAATTCCAGCATTACATCTCAATATTTGACTTAGTTACAGAGGAAAACGGGCGCTCCCAGTACTTGGGTGATGGGCGATGGACATGTCGCAGCATGGGTTTCTCTCGTAGATGTAATTCCAAATCCTTGCTATAATCACTATTGCCACAAAACTAATGTCCTGGCCAAATTCCAGCATTACATCTCAATATTTGACTTAGTTACAGAGAAAAATGGCGCTCCTGGTACTTGGGCGATGGGCGATGGACAGCTCGTAACATGGGTTTCCTTCATAGATGTAATTCTGAAATCAATTCTATAATAACATGTGCCACGAAACCAATGTCATGCCCAAATTCTAGCGCTACATCTCAATATTTGACCTTGTTGCAGAGGAAAGAAGGCGCTCTCGGTACTTGGGCGATGGACGATGGATAGGTCGCAACATGGGTTTCCCACCAAAATGTAAGTCTGAAGTCATTTCTTTTATCACAAGTGCCACAAAACTAATGTCCTGGCCAAATTCCAGCATTGCATCTCCATATTTGACTTAGTTACAGAGGAAAATGGGCGCTTCGGGTACTTTGCCATATCACAACATGAGTTTCCCACCAAGATGTAAGTCTGAAATCATTGCTATAATCACTAGTGCCACAAAACTAATGTGCTGCCCAAATTCCAGCGTTACATCTCAATATTTAACTTAGTTATGGAGGAAAAAAGGTGCTCCCAGTACTTGGGCGATGGACATGTCGCAGCATGGGTTTCCCTCGTAGATGTAATTCTGAAATCATTTCTATTATCACAAGTGCCACAAAACTAATGTCCTGGCCAAATTCCAGCATTACATCTCAATATTTGACTTAGTTACAGAGGAAAACGGGCGCTCCCAGTACTTGGGCGATGGACATGTCGCAGCATGGGTTTCTCTCGTATATGTAATTCTAAAATCCTTGCTGTAATCACTATTGCCACAAAACTAATGTCCTGGCCAAATTCCAGCGTTACATCTCAATATTTGACTTAATTATGGAGGAAAAAAGGCGCTCCCAGTACTTGGGCGATGGGCGATGGACATGTCGCAGCATGGGTTTCCCTCGTAGATGTAATTCTGAAATCATTTCTATTATCACAAGTGCCACAAAACTAATGTCCTGGCCAAATTCCAGCATTACATCTCAATATTTGACTTAGTTACAGAGGAAAACGGGCGCTCCCAGTACTTGGGTGATGGGCGATGGACATGTCGCAGCATGGGTTTCTCTCGTAGATGTAATTCCAAATCCTTGCTATAATCACTATTGCCACAAAACTAATGTCCTGGCCAAATTCCAGCATTACATCTCAATATTTGACTTAGTTACAGAGAAAAATGGCGCTCCTGGTACTTGGGCGATGGGCGATGGACAGCTCGTAACATGGGTTTCCTTCATAGATGTAATTCTGAAATCAATTCTATAATAACATGTGCCACGAAACCAATGTCATGCCCAAATTCTAGCGCTACATCTCAATATTTGACCTTGTTGCAGAGGAAAGAAGGCGCTCTCGGTACTTGGGCGATGGACGATGGATAGGTCGCAACATGGGTTTCCCACCAAAATGTAAGTCTGAAGTCATTTCTTTTATCACAAGTGCCACAAAACTAATGTCCTGGCCAAATTCCAGCATTGCATCTCCATATTTGACTTAGTTACAGAGGAAAATGGGCGCTTCGGGTACTTTGCCATATCACAACATGAGTTTCCCACCAAGATGTAAGTCTGAAATCATTGCTATAATCACTAGTGCCACAAAACTAATGTGCTGCCCAAATTCCAGCGTTACATCTCAATATTTAACTTAGTTATGGAGGAAAAAAGGTGCTCCCAGTACTTGGGCGATGGACATGTCGCAGCATGGGTTTCCCTCGTAGATGTAATTCTGAAATCATTTCTATTATCACAAGTGCCACAAAACTAATGTCCTGGCCAAATTCCAGCATTACATCTCAATATTTGACTTAGTTACAGAGGAAAACGGGCGCTCCCAGTACTTGGGCGATGGACATGTCGCAGCATGGGTTTCTCTCGTATATGTAATTCTAAAATCCTTGCTGTAATCACTATTGCCACAAAACTAATGTCCTGGCCAAATTCCAGCGTTACATCTCAATATTTGACTTAATTATGGAGGAAAAAAGGCGCTCCCAGTACTTGGGCGATGGGCGATGGACATGTCGCAGCATGGGTTTCCCTCGTAGATGTAATTCTGAAATCATTTCTATTATCACAAGTGCCACAAAACTAATGTCCTGGCCAAATTCCAGCATTACATCTCAATATTTGACTTAGTTACAGAGGAAAACGGGCGCTCCCAGTACTTGGGTGATGGGCGATGGACATGTCGCAGCATGGGTTTCTCTCGTAGATGTAATTCCAAATCCTTGCTATAATCACTATTGCCACAAAACTAATGTCCTGGCCAAATTCCAGCATTACATCTCAATATTTGACTTAGTTACAGAGAAAAATGGCGCTCCTGGTACTTGGGCGATGGGCGATGGACAGCTCGTAACATGGGTTTCCTTCATAGATGTAATTCTGAAATCAATTCTATAATAACATGTGCCACGAAACCAATGTCATGCCCAAATTCTAGCGCTACATCTCAATATTTGACCTTGTTGCAGAGGAAAGAAGGCGCTCTCGGTACTTGGGCGATGGACGATGGATAGGTCGCAACATGGGTTTCCCACCAAAATGTAAGTCTGAAGTCATTTCTTTTATCACAAGTGCCACAAAACTAATGTCCTGGCCAAATTCCAGCATTGCATCTCCATATTTGACTTAGTTACAGAGGAAAATGGGCGCTTCGGGTACTTTGCCATATCACAACATGAGTTTCCCACCAAGATGTAAGTCTGAAATCATTGCTATAATCACTAGTGCCACAAAACTAATGTGCTGCCCAAATTCCAGCGTTACATCTCAATATTTAACTTAGTTATGGAGGAAAAAAGGTGCTCCCAGTACTTGGGCGATGGACATGTCGCAGCATGGGTTTCCCTCGTAGATGTAATTCTGAAATCATTTCTATTATCACAAGTGCCACAAAACTAATGTCCTGGCCAAATTCCAGCATTACATCTCAATATTTGACTTAGTTACAGAGGAAAACGGGCGCTCCCAGTACTTGGGCGATGGACATGTCGCAGCATGGGTTTCTCTCGTATATGTAATTCTAAAATCCTTGCTGTAATCACTATTGCCACAAAACTAATGTCCTGGCCAAATTCCAGCGTTACATCTCAATATTTGACTTAATTATGGAGGAAAAAAGGCGCTCCCAGTACTTGGGCGATGGGCGATGGACATGTCGCAGCATGGGTTTCCCTCGTAGATGTAATTCTGAAATCATTTCTATTATCACAAGTGCCACAAAACTAATGTCCTGGCCAAATTCCAGCATTACATCTCAATATTTGACTTAGTTACAGAGGAAAACGGGCGCTCCCAGTACTTGGGTGATGGGCGATGGACATGTCGCAGCATGGGTTTCTCTCGTAGATGTAATTCCAAATCCTTGCTATAATCACTATTGCCACAAAACTAATGTCCTGGCCAAATTCCAGCATTACATCTCAATATTTGACTTAGTTACAGAGAAAAATGGCGCTCCTGGTACTTGGGCGATGGGCGATGGACAGCTCGTAACATGGGTTTCCTTCATAGATGTAATTCTGAAATCAATTCTATAATAACATGTGCCACGAAACCAATGTCATGCCCAAATTCTAGCGCTACATCTCAATATTTGACCTTGTTGCAGAGGAAAGAAGGCGCTCTCGGTACTTGGGCGATGGACGATGGATAGGTCGCAACATGGGTTTCCCACCAAAATGTAAGTCTGAAGTCATTTCTTTTATCACAAGTGCCACAAAACTAATGTCCTGGCCAAATTCCAGCATTGCATCTCCATATTTGACTTAGTTACAGAGGAAAATGGGCGCTTCGGGTACTTTGCCATATCACAACATGAGTTTCCCACCAAGATGTAAGTCTGAAATCATTGCTATAATCACTAGTGCCACAAAACTAATGTGCTGCCCAAATTCCAGCGTTACATCTCAATATTTAACTTAGTTATGGAGGAAAAAAGGTGCTCCCAGTACTTGGGCGATGGACATGTCGCAGCATGGGTTTCCCTCGTAGATGTAATTCTGAAATCATTTCTATTATCACAAGTGCCACAAAACTAATGTCCTGGCCAAATTCCAGCATTACATCTCAATATTTGACTTAGTTACAGAGGAAAACGGGCGCTCCCAGTACTTGGGCGATGGACATGTCGCAGCATGGGTTTCTCTCGTATATGTAATTCTAAAATCCTTGCTGTAATCACTATTGCCACAAAACTAATGTCCTGGCCAAATTCCAGCGTTACATCTCAATATTTGACTTAATTATGGAGGAAAAAAGGCGCTCCCAGTACTTGGGCGATGGGCGATGGACATGTCGCAGCATGGGTTTCCCTCGTAGATGTAATTCTGAAATCATTTCTATTATCACAAGTGCCACAAAACTAATGTCCTGGCCAAATTCCAGCATTACATCTCAATATTTGACTTAGTTACAGAGGAAAACGGGCGCTCCCAGTACTTGGGTGATGGGCGATGGACATGTCGCAGCATGGGTTTCTCTCGTAGATGTAATTCCAAATCCTTGCTATAATCACTATTGCCACAAAACTAATGTCCTGGCCAAATTCCAGCATTACATCTCAATATTTGACTTAGTTACAGAGAAAAATGGCGCTCCTGGTACTTGGGCGATGGGCGATGGACAGCTCGTAACATGGGTTTCCTTCATAGATGTAATTCTGAAATCAATTCTATAATAACATGTGCCACGAAATCAATGTCATGCCCAAATTCTAGCGCTACATCTCAATATTTGACCTTGTTCCAGAGGAAAGAAGGCGCTCTCGGTACTTGGGCGATGGACGATGGATAGGTCGCAACATGGGTTTCCCACCAAAATGTAAGTCTGAAGTCATTTCTTTTATCACAAGTGCCACAAAACTAATGTCCTGGCCAAATTCCAGCATTGCATCTCCATATTTGACTTAGTTACAGAGGAAAATGGGCGCTTCGGGTACTTTGCCATATCACAACATGAGTTTCCCACCAAGATGTAAGTCTGAAATCATTGCTATAATCACTAGTGCCACAAAACTAATGTGCTGCCCAAATTCCAGCGTTACATCTCAATATTTAACTTACTTATGGAGGAAAAAAGGTGCTCCCAGTACTTGGGCGATGGACATGTCGCAGCATGGGTTTCCCTCGTAGATGTAATTCTGAAATCATTTCTATTATCACAAGTGCCACAAAACTAATGTCCTGGCCAAATTCCAGCATTACATCTCAATATTTGACTTAGTTACAGAGGAAAACGGGCGCTCCCAGTACTTGGGCGATGGACATGTCGCAGCATGGGTTTCTCTCGTATGTGTAATTCTAAAATCCTTGCTGTAATCACTATTGCCACAAAACTAATGTCCTGGCCAAATTCCAGCGTTACATCTCAATATTTGACTTAATTATGGAGGAAAAAAGGCGCTCCCAGTACTTGGGCGATGGACATGTCGCAGCATGGGTTTCCCTCGTAGATGTAATTCTGAAATCATTTCTATTATCACAAGTGCCACAAAACCAAATTCCAGCATTACATCTCAATATTTGACTTAGTTACAGAGGAAAACAGGCGCTCCCAGTACTTGGGCGATGGGCGATGGACATGTCGCAGCATAGGTTTCCCTCGTAGATGTAATTCTGAAATCATTTCTATTATCACAAGTGCCACAAAACTAATGTCCTGGCCAAATTCCAGCATTACATCTCAATATTTGACTTAGTTACAGAGGAAAACGGGCGCTCCCAGTACTTGGGCGATGGGCGATGGACATGTCGCAGCATGGGTTTCTCTCGTAGATGTAATTCCAAATCCTTGCTATAATCACTATTGCCACAAAACTAATGTCCTGGCCAAATTCTAGCATTACATCTCAATATTTGACTTAGTTACAGAGAAAAATGGCGCTCCTGGTACTTGGGCGATGGGCGATGGACAGCTCGTAACATGGGTTTCCTTCATAGATGTAATTCTGAAATCAATTCTATAATAACATGTGCCACGAAACCAATGTCATGCCCAAATTCTAGCGCTACATCTCAATATTTGACCTTGTTGCAGAGGAAAGAAGGCGCTCTCGGTACTTGGGCGATGGACGATGGATAGGTCGCAACATGGGTTTCCCACCAAAATGTAAGTCTGAAGTCATTTCTTTTATCACAAGTGCCACAAAACTAATGTCCTGGCCAAATTCCAGCATTGCATCTCCATATTTGACTTAGTTACAGAGGAAAATGGGCGCTTCGGGTACTTTGCCATATCACAACATGAGTTTCCCACCAAGATGTAAGTCTGAAATCATTGCTATAATCACTAGTGCCACAAAACTAATGTGCTGCCCAAATTCCAGCGTTACATCTCAATATTTAACTTAGTTATGGAGGAAAAAAGGTGCTCCCAGTACTTGGGCGATGGGCGATGGACATGTCGCAGCATGGGTTTCCCTCGTAGATGTAATTCTGAAATCATTTCTATTATCACAAGTGCCACAAAACTAATGTCCTGGCCAAATTCCAGCATTACATCTCAATATTTGACTTAGTTACAGAGGAAAACGAGCGCTCCCAGTACTTGGGCGATGGGCGATGGACATGTCGCAGCAGGGGTTTCTCTCGTATATGTAATTCTAAAATCCTTGCTGTAATCACTATTGCCACAAAACTAATGTCCTGGCCAAATTCCAGCGTTACATCTCAATATTTGACTTAATTATGGAGGAAAAAAGGCGCTCCCAGTACTTGGGCGATGGGCGATGGACATGTCGCAGCATGGGTTTCCCTCGTAGATGTAATTCTGAAATCATTTCTATTATCACAAGTGCCACAAAACTAATGTCCTGGCCAAATTCCAGCATTACATCTCAATATTTGACTTAGTTACAGAGGAAAACGGGCGCTCCCAGTACTTGGGTGATGGGCGATGGACATGTCGCAGCATGGGTTTCTCTCGTAGATGTAATTCCAAATCCTTGCTATAATCACTATTGCCACAAAACTAATGTCCTGGCCAAATTCCAGCATTACATCTCAATATTTGACTTAGTTACAGAGAAAAATGGCGCTCCTGGTACTTGGGCGATGGGCGATGGACAGCTCGTAACATGGGTTTCCTTCATAGATGTAATTCTGAAATCAATTCTATAATAACATGTGCCACGAAACCAATGTCATGCCCAAATTCTAGCGCTACATCTCAATATTTGACCTTGTTGCAGAGGAAAGAAGGCGCTCTCGGTACTTGGGCGATGGACGATGGATAGGTCGCAACATGGGTTTCCCACCAAAATGTAAGTCTGAAGTCATTTCTTTTATCACAAGTGCCACAAAACTAATGTCCTGGCCAAATTCCAGCATTGCATCTCCATATTTGACTTAGTTACAGAGGAAAATGGGCGCTTCGGGTACTTTGCCATATCACAACATGAGTTTCCCACCAAGATGTAAGTCTGAAATCATTGCTATAATCACTAGTGCCACAAAACTAATGTGCTGCCCAAATTCCAGCGTTACATCTCAATATTTAACTTAGTTATGGAGGAAAAAAGGTGCTCCCAGTACTTGGGCGATGGACATGTCGCAGCATGGGTTTCCCTCGTAGATGTAATTCTGAAATCATTTCTATTATCACAAGTGCCACAAAACTAATGTCCTGGCCAAATTCCAGCATTACATCTCAATATTTGACTTAGTTACAGAGGAAAACGGGCGCTCCCAGTACTTGGGCGATGGACATGTCGCAGCATGGGTTTCTCTCGTATATGTAATTCTAAAATCCTTGCTGTAATCACTATTGCCACAAAACTAATGTCCTGGCCAAATTCCAGCGTTACATCTCAATATTTGACTTAATTATGGAGGAAAAAAGGCGCTCCCAGTACTTGGGCGATGGGCGATGGACATGTCGCAGCATGGGTTTCCCTCGTAGATGTAATTCTGAAATCATTTCTATTATCACAAGTGCCACAAAACTAATGTCCTGGCCAAATTCCAGCATTACATCTCAATATTTGACTTAGTTACAGAGGAAAACGGGCGCTCCCAGTACTTGGGTGATGGGCGATGGACATGTCGCAGCATGGGTTTCTCTCGTAGATGTAATTCCAAATCCTTGCTATAATCACTATTGCCACAAAACTAATGTCCTGGCCAAATTCCAGCATTACATCTCAATATTTGACTTAGTTACAGAGAAAAATGGCGCTCCTGGTACTTGGGCGATGGGCGATGGACAGCTCGTAACATGGGTTTCCTTTATAGATGTAATTCTGAAATCAATTCTATAATAACATGTGCCACGAAACCAATGTCATGCCCAAATTCTAGCGCTACATCTCAATATTTGACCTTGTTGCAGAGGAAAGAAGGCGCTCTCGGTACTTGGGCGATGGACGATGGATAGGTCGCAACATGGGTTTCCCACCAAAATGTAAGTCTGAAGTCATTTCTTTTATCACAAGTGCCACAAAACTAATGTCCTGGCCAAATTCCAGCATTGCATCTCCATATTTGACTTAGTTACAGAGGAAAATGGGCGCTTCGGGTACTTTGCCATATCACAACATGAGTTTCCCACCAAGATGTAAGTCTGAAATCATTGCTATAATCACTAGTGCCACAAAACTAATGTGCTGCCCAAATTCCAGCGTTACATCTCAATATTTAACTTAGTTATGGAGGAAAAAAGGTGCTCCCAGTACTTGGGCGATGGACATGTCGCAGCATGGGTTTCCCTCGTAGATGTAATTCTGAAATCATTTCTATTATCACAAGTGCCACAAAACTAATGTCCTGGCCAAATTCCAGCATTACATCTCAATATTTGACTTAGTTACAGAGGAAAACGGGCGCTCCCAGTACTTGGGCGATGGACATGTCGCAGCATGGGTTTCTCTCGTATATGTAATTCTAAAATCCTTGCTGTAATCACTATTGCCACAAAACTAATGTCCTGGCCAAATTCCAGCGTTACATCTCAATATTTGACTTAATTATGGAGGAAAAAAGGCGCTCCCAGTACTTGGGCGATGGGCGATGGACATGTCGCAGCATGGGTTTCCCTCGTAGATGTAATTCTGAAATCATTTCTATTATCACAAGTGCCACAAAACTAATGTCCTGGCCAAATTCCAGCATTACATCTCAATATTTGACTTAGTTACAGAGGAAAACGGGCGCTCCCAGTACTTGGGTGATGGGCGATGGACATGTCGCAGCATGGGTTTCTCTCGTAGATGTAATTCCAAATCCTTGCTATAATCACTATTGCCACAAAACTAATGTCCTGGCCAAATTCCAGCATTACATCTCAATATTTGACTTAGTTACAGAGAAAAATGGCGCTCCTGGTACTTGGGCGATGGGCGATGGACAGCTCGTAACATGGGTTTCCTTCATAGATGTAATTCTGAAATCAATTCTATAATAACATGTGCCACGAAACCAATGTCATGCCCAAATTCTAGCGCTACATCTCAATATTTGACCTTGTTGCAGAGGAAAGAAGGCGCTCTCGGTACTTGGGCGATGGACGATGGATAGGTCGCAACATGGGTTTCCCACCAAAATGTAAGTCTGAAGTCATTTCTTTTATCACAAGTGCCACAAAACTAATGTCCTGGCCAAATTCCAGCATTGCATCTCCATATTTGACTTAGTTACAGAGGAAAATGGGCGCTTCGGGTACTTTGCCATATCACAACATGAGTTTCCCACCAAGATGTAAGTCTGAAATCATTGCTATAATCACTAGTGCCACAAAACTAATGTGCTGCCCAAATTCCAGCGTTACATCTCAATATTTAACTTAGTTATGGAGGAAAAAAGGTGCTCCCAGTACTTGGGCGATGGACATGTCGCAGCATGGGTTTCCCTCGTAGATGTAATTCTGAAATCATTTCTATTATCACAAGTGCCACAAAACTAATGTCCTGGCCAAATTCCAGCATTACATCTCAATATTTGACTTAGTTACAGAGGAAAACGGGCGCTCCCAGTACTTGGGCGATGGACATGTCGCAGCATGGGTTTCTCTCGTATATGTAATTCTAAAATCCTTGCTGTAATCACTATTGCCACAAAACTAATGTCCTGGCCAAATTCCAGCGTTACATCTCAATATTTGACTTAATTATGGAGGAAAAAAGGCGCTCCCAGTACTTGGGCGATGGGCGATGGACATGTCGCAGCATGGGTTTCCCTCGTAGATGTAATTCTGAAATCATTTCTATTATCACAAGTGCCACAAAACTAATGTCCTGGCCAAATTCCAGCATTACATCTCAATATTTGACTTAGTTACAGAGGAAAACGGGCGCTCCCAGTACTTGGGTGATGGGCGATGGACATGTCGCAGCATGGGTTTCTCTCGTAGATGTAATTCCAAATCCTTGCTATAATCACTATTGCCACAAAACTAATGTCCTGGCCAAATTCCAGCATTACATCTCAATATTTGACTTAGTTACAGAGAAAAATGGCGCTCCTGGTACTTGGGCGATGGGCGATGGACAGCTCGTAACATGGGTTTCCTTCATAGATGTAATTCTGAAATCAATTCTATAATAACATGTGCCACGAAACCAATGTCATGCCCAAATTCTAGCGCTACATCTCAATATTTGACCTTGTTGCAGAGGAAAGAAGGCGCTCTCGGTACTTGGGCGATGGACGATGGATAGGTCGCAACATGGGTTTCCCACCAAAATGTAAGTCTGAAGTCATTTCTTTTATCACAAGTGCCACAAAACTAATGTCCTGGCCAAATTCCAGCATTGCATCTCCATATTTGACTTAGTTACAGAGGAAAATGGGCGCTTCGGGTACTTTGCCATATCACAACATGAGTTTCCCACCAAGATGTAAGTCTGAAATCATTGCTATAATCACTAGTGCCACAAAACTAATGTGCTGCCCAAATTCCAGCGTTACATCTCAATATTTAACTTAGTTATGGAGGAAAAAAGGTGCTCCCAGTACTTGGGCGATGGACATGTCGCAGCATGGGTTTCCCTCGTAGATGTAATTCTGAAATCATTTCTATTATCACAAGTGCCACAAAACTAATGTCCTGGCCAAATTCCAGCATTACATCTCAATATTTGACTTAGTTACAGAGGAAAACGGGCGCTCCCAGTACTTGGGCGATGGACATGTCGCAGCATGGGTTTCTCTCGTATATGTAATTCTAAAATCCTTGCTGTAATCACTATTGCCACAAAACTAATGTCCTGGCCAAATTCCAGCGTTACATCTCAATATTTGACTTAATTATGGAGGAAAAAAGGCGCTCCCAGTACTTGGGCGATGGGCGATGGACATGTCGCAGCATGGGTTTCCCTCGTAGATGTAATTCTGAAATCATTTCTATTATCACAAGTGCCACAAAACTAATGTCCTGGCCAAATTCCAGCATTACATCTCAATATTTGACTTAGTTACAGAGGAAAACAGGCGCTCCCAGTACTTGGGTGATGGGCGATGGACATGTCGCAGCATGGGTTTCTCTCGTAGATGTAATTCCAAATCCTTGCTATAATCACTATTGCCACAAAACTAATGTCCTGGCCAAATTCCAGCATTACATCTCAATATTTGACTTAGTTACAGAGAAAAATGGCGCTCCTGGTACTTGGGCGATGGGCGATGGACAGCTCGTAACATGGGTTTCCTTCATAGATGTAATTCTGAAATCAATTCTATAATAACATGTGCCACGAAATCAATGTCATGCCCAAATTCTAGCGCTACATCTCAATATTTGACCTTGTTCCAGAGGAAAGAAGGCGCTCTCGGTACTTGGGCGATGGACGATGGATAGGTCGCAACATGGGTTTCCCACCAAAATGTAAGTCTGAAGTCATTTCTTTTATCACAAGTGCCACAAAACTAATGTCCTGGCCAAATTCCAGCATTGCATCTCCATATTTGACTTAGTTACAGAGGAAAATGGGCGCTTCGGGTACTTTGCCATATCACAACATGAGTTTCCCACCAAGATGTAAGTCTGAAATCATTGCTATAATCACTAGTGCCACAAAACTAATGTGCTGCCCAAATTCCAGCGTTACATCTCAATATTTAACTTACTTATGGAGGAAAAAAGGTGCTCCCAGTACTTGGGCGATGGACATGTCGCAGCATGGGTTTCCCTCGTAGATGTAATTCTGAAATCATTTCTATTATCACAAGTGCCACAAAACTAATGTCCTGGCCAAATTCCAGCATTACATCTCAATATTTGACTTAGTTACAGAGGAAAACGGGCGCTCCCAGTACTTGGGCGATGGACATGTCGCAGCATGGGTTTCTCTCGTATGTGTAATTCTAAAATCCTTGCTGTAATCACTATTGCCACAAAACTAATGTCCTGGCCAAATTCCAGCGTTACATCTCAATATTTGACTTAATTATGGAGGAAAAAAGGCGCTCCCAGTACTTGGGCGATGGACATGTCGCAGCATGGGTTTCCCTCGTAGATGTAATTCTGAAATCATTTCTATTATCACAAGTGCCACAAAACCAAATTCCAGCATTACATCTCAATATTTGACTTAGTTACAGAGGAAAACAGGCGCTCCCAGTACTTGGGCGATGGGCGATGGACATGTCGCAGCATAGGTTTCCCTCGTAGATGTAATTCTGAAATCATTTCTATTATCACAAGTGCCACAAAACTAATGTCCTGGCCAAATTCCAGCATTACATCTCAATATTTGACTTAGTTACAGAGGAAAACGGGCGCTCCCAGTACTTGGGCGATGGGCGATGGACATGTCGCAGCATGGGTTTCTCTCGTAGATGTAATTCCAAATCCTTGCTATAATCACTATTGCCACAAAACTAATGTCCTGGCCAAATTCTAGCATTACATCTCAATATTTGACTTAGTTACAGAGAAAAATGGCGCTCCTGGTACTTGGGCGATGGGCGATGGACAGCTCGTAACATGGGTTTCCTTCATAGATGTAATTCTGAAATCAATTCTATAATAACATGTGCCACGAAACCAATGTCATGCCCAAATTCTAGCGCTACATCTCAATATTTGACCTTGTTGCAGAGGAAAGAAGGCGCTCTCGGTACTTGGGCGATGGACGATGGATAGGTCGCAACATGGGTTTCCCACCAAAATGTAAGTCTGAAGTCATTTCTTTTATCACAAGTGCCACAAAACTAATGTCCTGGCCAAATTCCAGCATTGCATCTCCATATTTGACTTAGTTACAGAGGAAAATGGGCGCTTCGGGTACTTTGCCATATCACAACATGAGTTTCCCACCAAGATGTAAGTCTGAAATCATTGCTATAATCACTAGTGCCACAAAACTAATGTGCTGCCCAAATTCCAGCGTTACATCTCAATATTTAACTTAGTTATGGAGGAAAAAAGGTGCTCCCAGTACTTGGGCGATGGGCGATGGACATGTCGCAGCATGGGTTTCCCTCGTAGATGTAATTCTGAAATCATTTCTATTATCACAAGTGCCACAAAACTAATGTCCTGGCCAAATTCCAGCATTACATCTCAATATTTGACTTAGTTACAGAGGAAAACGGGCGCTCCCAGTACTTGGGCGATGGACATGTCGCAGCATGGGTTTCTCTCGTATATGTAATTCTAAAATCCTTGCTGTAATCACTATTGCCACAAAACTAATGTCCTGGCCAAATTCCAGCGTTACATCTCAATATTTGACTTAATTATGGAGGAAAAAAGGCGCTCCCAGTACTTGGGCGATGGACATGTCGCAGCATGAGTTTCCCTCGTAGATGTAATTCTGAAATCATTTCTATTATCACAAGTGCCACAAAACCAAATTCCAGCATTACATCTCAATATTTGACTTAGTTACAGAGGAAAACAGGCGCTCCCAGTACTTGGGCGATGGGCGATGGACATGTCGCAGCATGGGTTTCTCTCATATATGTAATTCTAAAATCCTTGCTATAATCACTATTGCCACAAAACTAATGTCCTGGCCAAATTCCAGCGTTACATCTCAATATTTGACTTAATTATGGAGGAAAAAAGGCGCTCCCAGTACTTGGGCGATGGACATGTCGCAGCATGGGTTTCCCTCGTAGATGTAATTCTGAAATCATTTCTATTATCACAAGTGTCACAAAACTAATGTCCTGGCCAAATTCCAGCATTACATCTCAATATTTGACTTAGTTACAGAGAAAAATGGCGCTCCTGGTACTTGGGCGATGGGCGACGGACAGCTCGTAACATGGGTTTCCTTCATAGATGTAATTCTGAAATCAATTCTATAATAACATGTGCCACGAAACCAATGTCATGCCCAAATTCTAGTGTTACATCTCAATATTTGACCTTGTTACAGAGGAAAGAAGGCGCTCTCGGTACTTGGGCGATGGACGATGGACAGGTCGCAACATGGGTTTCCCACCGAGATGTAAGTCTGAAGTCATTTCTTTTATCACAAGTGCCACAAAACTAATGTCCTGGCCAAATTCCAGCATTACATCTCCATATTTGACTTAGTTACAGAGGAAAATGGGCGCTTCGGGTACTTTGCCATATCACAACATGAGTTTCCCACCAAGATGTAAGTCTGAAATCATTGCTATAATCACTAGTGCCACAAAACTAATGTGCTGCCCAAATTCCAGCGTTACATCTCAATATTTAACTTAGTTATGGAGGAAAAAAGGTGCTCCCAGTACTTGGGCGATGGACATGTCGCAGCATGGGTTTCCCTCGTAGATGTAATTCTGAAATCATTTCTATTATCACAAGTGCCACAAAACTAATGTCCTGGCCAAATTCCAGCATTACATCTCAATATTTGACGTAGTTACAGAGGAAAACGAGCGCTCCCAGTACTTGGGCGATGGGCGATGGACATGTCGCAGCAGGGGTTTCTCTCGTATATGTAATTCTAAAATCCTTGCTGTAATCACTATTGCCACAAAACTAATGTCCTGGCCAAATTCCAGCGTTACATCTCAATATTTGACTTAATTATGGAGGAAAAAAGGCGCTCCCAGTACTTGGGCGATGGGCGATGGACATGTCGCAGCATGGGTTTCCCTCGTAGATGTAATTCTGAAATCATTTCTATTATCACAAGTGCCACAAAACTAATGTCCTGGCCAAATTCCAGCATTACATCTCAATATTTGACTTAGTTACAGAGGAAAACGGGCGCTCCCAGTACTTGGGTGATGGGCGATGGACATGTCGCAGCATGGGTTTCTCTCGTAGATGTAATTCCAAATCCTTGCTATAATCACTATTGCCACAAAACTAATGTCCTGGCCAAATTCCAGCATTACATCTCAATATTTGACTTAGTTACAGAGAAAAATGGCGCTCCTGGTACTTGGGCGATGGGCGATGGACAGCTCGTAACATGGGTTTCCTTCATAGATGTAATTCTGAAATCAATTCTATAATAACATGTGCCACGAAACCAATGTCATGCCCAAATTCTAGCGCTACATCTCAATATTTGACCTTGTTGCAGAGGAAAGAAGGCGCTCTCGGTACTTGGGCGATGGACGATGGATAGGTCGCAACATGGGTTTCCCACCAAAATGTAAGTCTGAAGTCATTTCTTTTATCACAAGTGCCACAAAACTAATGTCCTGGCCAAATTCCAGCATTGCATCTCCATATTTGACTTAGTTACAGAGGAAAATGGGCGCTTCGGGTACTTTGCCATATCACAACATGAGTTTCCCACCAAGATGTAAGTCTGAAATCATTGCTATAATCACTAGTGCCACAAAACTAATGTGCTGCCCAAATTCCAGCATTACATCTCAATATTTAACTTAGTTATGGAGGAAAAAAGGTGCTCCCAGTACTTGGGCGATGGGCGATGGACATGTCGCAGCATGGGTTTCCCTCGTAGATGTAATTCTGAAATCATTTCTATTATCACAAGTGCCACAAAACTAATGTCCTGGCCAAATTCCAGCATTACATCTCAATATTTGACTTAGTTACAGAGGAAAACGGGCGCTCCCAGTACTTGGGCGATGGACATGTCGCAGCATGGGTTTCTCTCGTATATGTAATTCTAAAATCCTTGCTGTAATCACTATTGCCACAAAACTAATGTCCTGGCCAAATTCCAGCGTTACATCTCAATATTTGACTTAATTATGGAGGAAAAAAGGCGCTCCCAGTACTTGGGCGATGGACATGTCGCAGCATGGGTTTCCCTCGTAGATGTAATTCTGAAATCATTTCTATTATCACAAGTGCCACAAAACCAAATTCCAGCATTACATCTCAATATTTGACTTAGTTACAGAGGAAAACAGGCGCTCCCAGTACTTGGGCGATGGGCGATGGACATGTCGCAGCATAGGTTTCCCTCGTAGATGTAATTCTGAAATCATTTCTATTATCACAAGTGCCACAAAACTAATGTCCTGGCCAAATTCCAGCATTACATCTCAATATTTGACTTAGTTACAGAGAAAAATGGCGCTCCTGGTACTTGGGCGATGGGCGATGGACAGCTCGTAACATGGGTTTCCTTCATAGATGTAATTCTGAAATCAATTCTATAATAACATGTGCCACGAAACCAATGTCATGCCCAAATTCTAGCGCTACATCTCAATATTTGACCTTGTTGCAGAGGAAAGAAGGCGCTCTCGGTACTTGGGCGATGGACGATGGATAGGTCGCAACATGGGTTTCCCACCAAAATGTAAGTCTGAAGTCATTTCTTTTATCACAAGTGCCACAAAACTAATGTCCTGGCCAAATTCCAGCATTGCATCTCCATATTTGACTTAGTTACAGAGGAAAATGGGCGCTTCGGGTACTTTGCCATATCACAACATGAGTTTCCCACCAAGATGTAAGTCTGAAATCATTGCTATAATCACTAGTGCCACAAAACTAATGTGCTGCCCAAATTCCAGCGTTACATCTCAATATTTAACTTAGTTATGGAGGAAAAAAGGTGCTCCCAGTACTTGGGCGATGGGCGATGGACATGTCGCAGCATGGGTTTCCCTCGTAGATGTAATTCTGAAATCATTTCTATTATCACAAGTGCCACAAAACTAATGTCCTGGCCAAATTCCAGCATTACATCTCAATATTTGACTTAGTTACAGAGGAAAACGGGCGCTCCCAGTACTTGGGCGATGGACATGTCGCAGCATGGGTTTCTCTCGTATATGTAATTCTAAAATCCTTGCTGTAATCACTATTGCCACAAAACTAATGTCCTGGCCAAATTCCAGCGTTACATCTCAATATTTGACTTAATTATGGAGGAAAAAAGGCGCTCCCAGTACTTGGGCGATGGACATGTCGCAGCATGAGTTTCCCTCGTAGATGTAATTCTGAAATCATTTCTATTATCACAAGTGCCACAAAACCAAATTCCAGCATTACATCTCAATATTTGACTTAGTTACAGAGGAAAACAGGCGCTCCCAGTACTTGGGCGATGGGCGATGGACATGTCGCAGCATGGGTTTCCCTCGTAGATGTAATTCTGAAATCATTTCTATTATCACAAGTGCCACAAAACTAATGTCCTGGCCAAATTCCAGCACTACATCTCAATATTTGACTTAGTTACAGAGGAAAACGGGCGCTCCCAGTACTTGGGCGATGGACATGTCGCAGCATGGGTTTCTCTCGTATATGTAATTCTAAAATCCTTGCTATAATCACTATTGCCACAAAACTAATGTCCTGGCCAAATTCCAGCGTTACATCTCAATATTTGACTTAATTATGGAGGAAAAAAGGCGCTCCCAGTACTTGGGCGATGGGCGATGGACATGTCGCAGCATGGGTTTCTCTCATATATGTAATTCTAAAATCCTTGCTATAATCACTATTGCCACAAAACTAATGTCCTGGCCAAATTCCAGCGTTACATCTCAATATTTGACTTAATTATGGAGGAAAAAAGGCGCTCCCAGTACTTGGGCGATGGACATGTCGCAGCATGGGTTTCCCTCGTAGATGTAATTCTGAAATCATTTCTATTATCACAAGTGTCACAAAACTAATGTCCTGGCCAAATTCCAGCATTACATCTCAATATTTGACTTAGTTACAGAGAAAAATGGCGCTCCTGGTACTTGGGCGATGGGCGACGGACAGCTCGTAACATGGGTTTCCTTCATAGATGTAATTCTGAAATCAATTCTATAATAACATGTGCCACGAAACCAATGTCATGCCCAAATTCTAGTGTTACATCTCAATATTTGACCTTGTTACAGAGGAAAGAAGGCGCTCTCGGTACTTGGGCGATGGACGATGGACAGGTCGCAACATGGGTTTCCCACCGAGATGTAAGTCTGAAGTCATTTCTTTTATCACAAGTGCCACAAAACTAATGTCCTGGCCAAATTCCAGCATTACATCTCCATATTTGACTTAGTTACAGAGGAAAATGGGCGCTTCGGGTACTTTGCCATATCACAACATGAGTTTCCCACCAAGATGTAAGTCTGAAATCATTGCTATAATCACTAGTGCCACAAAACTAATGTGCTGCCCAAATTCCAGCGTTACATCTCAATATTTAACTTAGTTATGGAGGAAAAAAGGTGCTCCCAGTACTTGGGCGATGGGCGATGGACATGTCGCAGCATGGGTTTCCCTCGTAGATGTAATTCTGAAATCATTTCTATTATCACAAGTGCCACAAAACTAATGTCCTGGCCAAATTCCAGCATTACATCTCAATATTTGACGTAGTTACAGAGGAAAACGAGCGCTCCCAGTACTTGGGCGATGGGCGATGGACATGTCGCAGCAGGGGTTTCTCTCGTATATGTAATTCTAAAATCCTTGCTGTAATCACTATTGCCACAAAACTAATGTCCTGGCCAAATTCCAGCGTTACATCTCAATATTTGACTTAATTATGGAGGAAAAAAGGCGCTCCCAGTACTTGGGCGATGGGCGATGGACATGTCGCAGCATGGGTTTCCCTCGTAGATGTAATTCTGAAATCATTTCTATTATCACAAGTGCCACAAAACTAATGTCCTGGCCAAATTCCAGCATTACATCTCAATATTTGACTTAGTTACAGAGGAAAACGGGCGCTCCCAGTACTTGGGTGATGGGCGATGGACATGTCGCAGCATGGGTTTCTCTCGTAGATGTAATTCCAAATCCTTGCTATAATCACTATTGCCACAAAACTAATGTCCTGGCCAAATTCCAGCATTACATCTCAATATTTGACTTAGTTACAGAGAAAAATGGCGCTCCTGGTACTTGGGCGATGGGCGATGGACAGCTCGTAACATGGGTTTCCTTCATAGATGTAATTCTGAAATCAATTCTATAATAACATGTGCCACGAAACCAATGTCATGCCCAAATTCTAGCGCTACATCT
Source organism: Sabellastarte sp. h YS-2021 (assembly GCA_964017235.1). Classification (NCBI taxonomy): domain Eukaryota; kingdom Metazoa; phylum Annelida; class Polychaeta; order Sabellida; family Sabellidae; genus Sabellastarte; species Sabellastarte sp. h YS-2021. Next base: position 114,620,600 of record OZ024933.1, read on the forward strand.
CAATATTTGACCTTGTTGCAGAGGAAAGAAGGCGCTCTCGGTACTTGGGCGATGGACGATGGATAGGTCGCAACATGGGTTTCCCACCAAAATGTAAGTCTGAAGTCATTTCTTTTATCACAAGTGCCACAAAACTAATGTCCTGGCCAAATTCCAGCATTGCATCTCCATATTTGACTTAGTTACAGAGGAAAATGGGCGCTTCGGGTACTTTGCCATATCACAACATGAGTTTCCCACCAAGATGTAAGTCTGAAATCATTGCTATAATCACTAGTGCCACAAAACTAATGTGCTGCCCAAATTCCAGCATTACATCTCAATATTTAACTTAGTTATGGAGGAAAAAAGGTGCTCCCAGTACTTGGGCGATGGGCGATGGACATGTCGCAGCATGGGTTTCCCTCGTAGATGTAATTCTGAAATCATTTCTATTATCACAAGTGCCACAAAACTAATGTCCTGGCCAAATTCCAGCATTACATCTCAATATTTGACTTAGTTACAGAGGAAAACGGGCGCTCCCAGTACTTGGGCGATGGACATGTCGCAGCATGGGTTTCTCTCGTATATGTAATTCTAAAATCCTTGCTGTAATCACTATTGCCACAAAACTAATGTCCTGGCCAAATTCCAGCGTTACATCTCAATATTTGACTTAATTATGGAGGAAAAAAGGCGCTCCCAGTACTTGGGCGATGGACATGTCGCAGCATGGGTTTCCCTCGTAGATGTAATTCTGAAATCATTTCTATTATCACAAGTGCCACAAAACCAAATTCCAGCATTACATCTCAATATTTGACTTAGTTACAGAGGAAAACAGGCGCTCCCAGTACTTGGGCGATGGGCGATGGACATGTCGCAGCATAGGTTTCCCTCGTAGATGTAATTCTGAAATCATTTCTATTATCACAAGTGCCACAAAACTAATGTCCTGGCCAAATTCCAGCATTACATCTCAATATTTGACTTAGTTACAGAGAAAAATGGCGCTCCTGGTACTTGGGCGATGGGCGATGGACAGCTCGTAACATGGGTTTCCTTCATAGATGTAATTCTGAAATCAATTCTATAATAACATGTGCCACGAAACCAATGTCATGCCCAAATTCTAGCGCTACATCTCAATATTTGACCTTGTTGCAGAGGAAAGAAGGCGCTCTCGGTACTTGGGCGATGGACGATGGATAGGTCGCAACATGGGTTTCCCACCAAAATGTAAGTCTGAAGTCATTTCTTTTATCACAAGTGCCACAAAACTAATGTCCTGGCCAAATTCCAGCATTGCATCTCCATATTTGACTTAGTTACAGAGGAAAATGGGCGCTTCGGGTACTTTGCCATATCACAACATGAGTTTCCCACCAAGATGTAAGTCTGAAATCATTGCTATAATCACTAGTGCCACAAAACTAATGTGCTGCCCAAATTCCAGCGTTACATCTCAATATTTAACTTAGTTATGGAGGAAAAAAGGTGCTCCCAGTACTTGGGCGATGGGCGATGGACATGTCGCAGCATGGGTTTCCCTCGTAGATGTAATTCTGAAATCATTTCTATTATCACAAGTGCCACAAAACTAATGTCCTGGCCAAATTCCAGCATTACATCTCAATATTTGACTTAGTTACAGAGGAAAACGGGCGCTCCCAGTACTTGGGCGATGGACATGTCGCAGCATGGGTTTCTCTCGTATATGTAATTCTAAAATCCTTGCTGTAATCACTATTGCCACAAAACTAATGTCCTGGCCAAATTCCAGCGTTACATCTCAATATTTGACTTAATTATGGAGGAAAAAAGGCGCTCCCAGTACTTGGGCGATGGACATGTCGCAGCATGAGTTTCCCTCGTAGATGTAATTCTGAAATCATTTCTATTATCACAAGTGCCACAAAACCAAATTCCAGCATTACATCTCAATATTTGACTTAGTTACAGAGGAAAACAGGCGCTCCCAGTACTTGGGCGATGGGCGATGGACATGTCGCAGCATGGGTTTCCCTCGTAGATGTAATTCTGAAATCATTTCTATTATCACAAGTGCCACAAAACTAATATCCTGGCCAAATTCCAGCACTACATCTCAATATTTGACTTAGTTACAGAGGAAAACGGGCGCTCCCAGTACTTGGGCGATGGACATGTCGCAGCATGGGTTTCTCTCGTATATGTAATTCTAAAATCCTTGCTATAATCACTATTGCCACAAAACTAATGTCCTGGCCAAATTCCAGCGTTACATCTCAATATTTGACTTAATTATGGAGGAAAAAAGGCGCTCCCAGTACTTGGGCGATGGGCGATGGACATGTCGCAGCATGGGTTTCTCTCATATATGTAATTCTAAAATCCTTGCTATAATCACTATTGCCACAAAACTAATGTCCTGGCCAAATTCCAGCGTTACATCTCAATATTTGACTTAATTATGGAGGAAAAAAGGCGCTCCCAGTACTTGGGCGATGGACATGTCGCAGCATGGGTTTCCCTCGTAGATGTAATTCTGAAATCATTTCTATTATCACAAGTGTCACAAAACTAATGTCCTGGCCAAATTCCAGCATTACATCTCAATATTTGACTTAGTTACAGAGAAAAATGGCGCTCCTGGTACTTGGGCGATGGGCGACGGACAGCTCGTAACATGGGTTTCCTTCATAGATGTAATTCTGAAATCAATTCTATAATAACATGTGCCACGAAACCAATGTCATGCCCAAATTCTAGTGTTACATCTCAATATTTGACCTTGTTACAGAGGAAAGAAGGCGCTCTCGGTACTTGGGCGATGGACGATGGACAGGTCGCAACATGGGTTTCCCACCGAGATGTAAGTCTGAAGTCATTTCTTTTATCACAAGTGCCACAAAACTAATGTCCTGGCCAAATTCCAGCATTACATCTCCATATTTGACTTAGTTACAGAGGAAAATGGGCGCTTCGGGTACTTTGCCATATCACAACATGAGTTTCCCACCAAGATGTAAGTCTGAAATCATTGCTATAATCACTAGTGCCACAAAACTAATGTGCTGCCCAAATTCCAGCGTTACATCTCAATATTTAACTTAGTTATGGAGGAAAAAAGGTGCTCCCAGTACTTGGGCGATGGGCGATGGACATGTCGCAGCATGGGTTTCCCTCGTAGATGTAATTCTGAAATCATTTCTATTATCACAAGTGCCACAAAACTAATGTCCTGGCCAAATTCCAGCATTACATCTCAATATTTGACTTAGTTACAGAGGAAAACGGGCGCTCCCAGTACTTGGGCGATGGAAATGTCGCAGCATGGGTTTCTCTCGTATATGTAATTCTAAAATCCTTGCTGTAATCACTATTGCCACAAAACTAATGTCCTGGCCAAATTCCAGCGTTACATCTCAATATTTGACTTAATTATGGAGGAAAAAAGGCGCTCCCAGTACTTGGGCGATGGACATGTCGCAGCATGGGTTTCCCTCGTAGATGTAATTCTGAAATCATTTCTATTATCACAAGTGCCACAAAACCAAATTCCAGCATTACATCTCAATATTTGACTTAGTTACAGAGGAAAACAGGCGCTCCCAGTACTTGGGCGATGGGCGATGGACATGTCGCAGCATAGGTTTCCCTCGTAGATGTAATTCTGAAATCATTTCTATTATCACAAGTGCCACAAAACTAATGTCCTGGCCAAATTCCAGCATTACATCTCAATATTTGACTTAGTTACAGAGGAAAACGGGCGCTCCCAGTACTTGGGCGATGGGCGATGGACATGTCGCAGCATGGGTTTCTCTCGTAGATGTAATTCCAAATCCTTGCTATAATCACTATTGCCACAAAACTAATGTCCTGGCCAAATTCTAGCATTACATCTCAATATTTGACTTAGTTACAGAGAAAAATGGCGCTCCTGGTACTTGGGCGATGGGCGATGGACAGCTCGTAACATGGGTTTCCTTCATAGATGTAATTCTGAAATCAATTCTATAATAACATGTGCCACGAAACCAATGTCATGCCCAAATTCTAGCGCTACATCTCAATATTTGACCTTGTTGCAGAGGAAAGAAGGCGCTCTCGGTACTTGGGCGATGGACGATGGATAGGTCGCAACATGGGTTTCCCACCAAAATGTAAGTCTGAAGTCATTTCTTTTATCACAAGTGCCACAAAACTAATGTCCTGGCCAAATTCCAGCATTGCATCTCCATATTTGACTTAGTTACAGAGGAAAATGGGCGCTTCGGGTACTTTGCCATATCACAACATGAGTTTCCCACCAAGATGTAAGTCTGAAATCATTGCTATAATCACTAGTGCCACAAAACTAATGTGCTGCCCAAATTCCAGCGTTACATCTCAATATTTAACTTAGTTATGGAGGAAAAAAGGTGCTCCCAGTACTTGGGCGATGGGCGATGGACATGTCGCAGCATGGGTTTCCCTCGTAGATGTAATTCTGAAATCATTTCTATTATCACAAGTGCCACAAAACTAATGTCCTGGCCAAATTCCAGCATTACATCTCAATATTTGACTTAGTTACAGAGGAAAACGGGCGCTCCCAGTACTTGGGCGATGGACATGTCGCAGCATGGGTTTCTCTCGTATATGTAATTCTAAAATCCTTGCTGTAATCACTATTGCCACAAAACTAATGTCCTGGCCAAATTCCAGCGTTACATCTCAATATTTGACTTAATTATGGAGGAAAAAAGGCGCTCCCAGTACTTGGGCGATGGACATGTCGCAGCATGGGTTTCCCTCGTAGATGTAATTCTGAAATCATTTCTATTATCACAAGTGCCACAAAACCAAATTCCAGCATTACATCTCAATATTTGACTTAGTTACAGAGGAAAACAGGCGCTCCCAGTACTTGGGCGATGGGCGATGGACATGTCGCAGCATAGGTTTCCCTCGTAGATGTAATTCTGAAATCATTTCTATTATCACAAGTGCCACAAAACTAATGTCCTGGCCAAATTCCAGCATTACATCTCAATATTTGACTTAGTTACAGAGAAAAATGGCGCTCCTGGTACTTGGGCGATGGGCGATGGACAGCTCGTAACATGGGTTTCCTTCATAGATGTAATTCTGAAATCAATTCTATAATAACATGTGCCACGAAACCAATGTCATGCCCAAATTCTAGCGCTACATCTCAATATTTGACCTTGTTGCAGAGGAAAGAAGGCGCTCTCGGTACTTGGGCGATGGACGATGGATAGGTCGCAACATGGGTTTCCCACCAAAATGTAAGTCTGAAGTCATTTCTTTTATCACAAGTGCCACAAAACTAATGTCCTGGCCAAATTCCAGCATTGCATCTCCATATTTGACTTAGTTACAGAGGAAAATGGGCGCTTCGGGTACTTTGCCATATCACAACATGAGTTTCCCACCAAGATGTAAGTCTGAAATCATTGCTATAATCACTAGTGCCACAAAACTAATGTGCTGCCCAAATTCCAGCGTTACATCTCAATATTTAACTTAGTTATGGAGGAAAAAAGGTGCTCCCAGTACTTGGGCGATGGGCGATGGACATGTCGCAGCATGGGTTTCCCTCGTAGATGTAATTCTGAAATCATTTCTATTATCACAAGTGCCACAAAACTAATGTCCTGGCCAAATTCCAGCATTACATCTCAATATTTGACTTAGTTACAGAGGAAAACGGGCGCTCCCAGTACTTGGGCGATGGACATGTCGCAGCATGGGTTTCTCTCGTATATGTAATTCTAAAATCCTTGCTGTAATCACTATTGCCACAAAACTAATGTCCTGGCCAAATTCCAGCGTTACATCTCAATATTTGACTTAATTATGGAGGAAAAAAGGCGCTCCCAGTACTTGGGCGATGGACATGTCGCAGCATGGGTTTCCCTCGTAGATGTAATTCTGAAATCATTTCTATTATCACAAGTGCCACAAAACCAAATTCCAGCATTACATCTCAATATTTGACTTAGTTACAGAGGAAAACAGGCGCTCCCAGTACTTGGGCGATGGGCGATGGACATGTCGCAGCATAGGTTTCCCTCGTAGATGTAATTCTGAAATCATTTCTATTATCACAAGTGCCACAAAACTAATGTCCTGGCCAAATTCCAGCATTACATCTCAATATTTGACTTAGTTACAGAGAAAAATGGCGCTCCTGGTACTTGGGCGATGGGCGATGGACAGCTCGTAACATGGGTTTCCTTCATAGATGTAATTCTGAAATCAATTCTATAATAACATGTGCCACGAAACCAATGTCATGCCCAAATTCTAGCGCTACATCTCAATATTTGACCTTGTTGCAGAGGAAAGAAGGCGCTCTCGGTACTTGGGCGATGGACGATGGATAGGTCGCAACATGGGTTTCCCACCAAAATGTAAGTCTGAAGTCATTTCTTTTATCACAAGTGCCACAAAACTAATGTCCTGGCCAAATTCCAGCATTGCATCTCCATATTTGACTTAGTTACAGAGGAAAATGGGCGCTTCGGGTACTTTGCCATATCACAACATGAGTTTCCCACCAAGATGTAAGTCTGAAATCATTGCTATAATCACTAGTGCCACAAAACTAATGTGCTGCCCAAATTCCAGCGTTACATCTCAATATTTAACTTAGTTATGGAGGAAAAAAGGTGCTCCCAGTACTTGGGCGATGGGCGATGGACATGTCGCAGCATGGGTTTCCCTCGTAGATGTAATTCTGAAATCATTTCTATTATCACAAGTGCCACAAAACTAATGTCCTGGCCAAATTCCAGCATTACATCTCAATATTTGACTTAGTTACAGAGGAAAACGGGCGCTCCCAGTACTTGGGCGATGGACATGTCGCAGCATGGGTTTCTCTCGTATATGTAATTCTAAAATCCTTGCTGTAATCACTATTGCCACAAAACTAATGTCCTGGCCAAATTCCAGCGTTACATCTCAATATTTGACTTAATTATGGAGGAAAAAAGGCGCTCCCAGTACTTGGGCGATGGACATGTCGCAGCATGAGTTTCCCTCGTAGATGTAATTCTGAAATCATTTCTATTATCACAAGTGCCACAAAACCAAATTCCAGCATTACATCTCAATATTTGACTTAGTTACAGAGGAAAACAGGCGCTCCCAGTACTTGGGCGATGGGCGATGGACATGTCGCAGCATGGGTTTCCCTCGTAGATGTAATTCTGAAATCATTTCTATTATCACAAGTGCCACAAAACTAATGTCCTGGCCAAATTCCAGCACTACATCTCAATATTTGACTTAGTTACAGAGGAAAACGGGCGCTCCCAGTACTTGGGCGATGGGCGATGGACATGTCGCAGCATGGGTTTCTCTCGTATATGTAATTCTAAAATCCTTGCTATAATCACTATTGCCACAAAACTAATGTCCTGGCCAAATTCCAGCGTTACATCTCAATATTTGACTTAATTATGGAGGAAAAAAGGCGCTCCCAGTACTTGGGCGATGGGCGATGGACATGTCGCAGCATGGGTTTCTCTCATATATGTAATTCTAAAATCCTTGCTATAATCACTATTGCCACAAAACTAATGTCCTGGCCAAATTCCAGCGTTACATCTCAATATTTGACTTAATTATGGAGGAAAAAAGGCGCTCCCAGTACTTGGGCGATGGACATGTCGCAGCATGGGTTTCCCTCGTAGATGTAATTCTGAAATCATTTCTATTATCACAAGTGTCACAAAACTAATGTCCTGGCCAAATTCCAGCATTACATCTCAATATTTGACTTAGTTACAGAGAAAAATGGCGCTCCTGGTACTTGGGCGATGGGCGACGGACAGCTCGTAACATGGGTTTCCTTCATAGATGTAATTCTGAAATCAATTCTATAATAACATGTGCCACGAAACCAATGTCATGCCCAAATTCTAGTGTTACATCTCAATATTTGACCTTGTTACAGAGGAAAGAAGGCGCTCTCGGTACTTGGGCGATGGACGATGGACAGGTCGCAACATGGGTTTCCCACCGAGATGTAAGTCTGAAGTCATTTCTTTTATCACAAGTGCCACAAAACTAATGTCCTGGCCAAATTCCAGCATTACATCTCCATATTTGACTTAGTTACAGAGGAAAATGGGCGCTTCGGGTACTTTGCCATATCACAACATGAGTTTCCCACCAAGATGTAAGTCTGAAATCATTGCTATAATCACTAGTGCCACAAAACTAATGTGCTGCCCAAATTCCAGCGTTACATCTCAATATTTAACTTAGTTATGGAGGAAAAAAGGTGCTCCCAGTACTTGGGCGATGGGCGATGGACATGTCGCAGCATGGGTTTCCCTCGTAGATGTAATTCTGAAATCATTTCTATTATCACAAGTGCCACAAAACTAATGTCCTGGCCAAATTCCAGCATTACATCTCAATATTTGACTTAGTTACAGAGGAAAACGGGCGCTCCCAGTACTTGGGCGATGGAAATGTCGCAGCATGGGTTTCTCTCGTATATGTAATTCTAAAATCCTTGCTGTAATCACTATTGCCACAAAACTAATGTCCTGGCCAAATTCCAGCGTTACATCTCAATATTTGACTTAATTATGGAGGAAAAAAGGCGCTCCCAGTACTTGGGCGATGGACATGTCGCAGCATGGGTTTCCCTCGTAGATGTAATTCTGAAATCATTTCTATTATCACAAGTGCCACAAAACCAAATTCCAGCATTACATCTCAATATTTGACTTAGTTACAGAGGAAAACAGGCGCTCCCAGTACTTGGGCGATGGGCGATGGACATGTCGCAGCATAGGTTTCCCTCGTAGATGTAATTCTGAAATCATTTCTATTATCACAAGTGCCACAAAACTAATGTCCTGGCCAAATTCCAGCATTACATCTCAATATTTGACTTAGTTACAGAGGAAAACGGGCGCTCCCAGTACTTGGGCGATGGGCGATGGACATGTCGCAGCATGGGTTTCTCTCGTAGATGTAATTCCAAATCCTTGCTATAATCACTATTGCCACAAAACTAATGTCCTGGCCAAATTCTAGCATTACATCTCAATATTTGACTTAGTTACAGAGAAAAATGGCGCTCCTGGTACTTGGGCGATGGGCGATGGACAGCTCGTAACATGGGTTTCCTTCATAGATGTAATTCTGAAATCAATTCTATAATAACATGTGCCACGAAACCAATGTCATGCCCAAATTCTAGCGCTACATCTCAATATTTGACCTTGTTGCAGAGGAAAGAAGGCGCTCTCGGTACTTGGGCGATGGACGATGGATAGGTCGCAACATGGGTTTCCCACCAAAATGTAAGTCTGAAGTCATTTCTTTTATCACAAGTGCCACAAAACTAATGTCCTGGCCAAATTCCAGCATTGCATCTCCATATTTGACTTAGTTACAGAGGAAAATGGGCGCTTCGGGTACTTTGCCATATCACAACATGAGTTTCCCACCAAGATGTAAGTCTGAAATCATTGCTATAATCACTAGTGCCACAAAACTAATGTGCTGCCCAAATTCCAGCGTTACATCTCAATATTTAACTTAGTTATGGAGGAAAAAAGGTGCTCCCAGTACTTGGGCGATGGGCGATGGACATGTCGCAGCATGGGTTTCCCTCGTAGATGTAATTCTGAAATCATTTCTATTATCACAAGTGCCACAAAACTAATGTCCTGGCCAAATTCCAGCATTACATCTCAATATTTGACTTAGTTACAGAGGAAAACGAGCGCTCCCAGTACTTGGGCGATGGGCGATGGACATGTCGCAGCAGGGGTTTCTCTCGTATATGTAATTCTAAAATCCTTGCTATAATCACTATTGCCACAAAACTAATGTCCTGGCCAAATTCCAGCGTTACATCTCAATATTTGACTTAATTATGGAGGAAAAAAGGCGCTCCCAGTACTTGGACGATGGGCGATGGACATGTCGCGGCATGGGTTTCCCTCGTAGATGTAATTCTGAAGTCATTTCTATTATCACAAGTGCCACAAAACTAATGTCCTGGCCAAATTCCAGCATTACATCTCAATATTTGACTTAGTTACAGAGAAAAATGGCGCTCCTGGTACTTGGGCGATGGGCGACGGACAGCTCGTAACATGGGTTTCCTTCATAGATGTAATTCTGAAATCAATTCTACAATAACATGTGCCACGAAACCAATGTCATGCCCAAATTCTAGTGTTACATCTCAATATTTGACCTTGTTACAGAGGAAAGAAGGCGCTCTCGGTACTTGGACGATGGACAGGTCGCAACATGGGTTTCCCACCAAGATGTAAGTCTGAAGTCATTTCTTTTATCACAAGTGCCACAAAACTAATGTCCTGGCCAAATTCCAGCATTACATCTCCATATTTGACTTAGTTACAGAGGAAAATGGGCGCTTCGGGTACTTTGCCATATCACAACATGAGTTTCCCACCAAGATGTAAGTCTCAAATCATTGCTATAATCACTAGTGCCACAAAACTAATGTGCTGGCCAAATTCCAGCGTTACATCTCAATATTTAACTTAGTTATGGAGGAAAAAAGGTGCTCCCAGTACTTGGGCGATGGGCGATGGACATGTCGCAGCATGGGTTTCCCTCGTAGATGTAATTCTGAAATCATTTCTATTATCACAAGTGCCACAAAACCAAATTCCAGCATTACATCTCAATATTTGACTTAGTTACAGAGGAAAACAGGCGCTCCCAGTACTTGGGCGATGGGCGATGGACATGTCGCAGCATGGGTTTCCCTCGTAGATGTAATTCTGAAATCATTTCTCTTATCACAAGTGCCACAAAACTAATGTCCTGGCCAAATTCCAGCATTACATCTCAATATTTGACTTAGTTACAGAGGAAAACGGGCGCTCCCAGTACTTGGGTGATGGGCGATGGACATATCGCAGCATGGGTTTCTCTCGTAGATGTAATTCCAAATCCTTGCTATAATCACTATTGCCACAAAACTAATGTCCTGGCCAAATTCCAGCGTTACATCTCAATATTTGACTTAATTATGGAGGAAAAAAGGCGCTCCCAGTACTTGGGCGATGGACATGTCGCAGCATGGGTTTCCCTCGTAGATGTAATTCTGAAATCATTTCTATTATCACAAGTGTCACAAAACTAATGTCCTGGCCAAATTCCAGCATTACATCTCAATATTTGACTTAGTTACAGAGAAAAATGGCGCTCCTGGTACTTGGGCGATGGGCGACGGACAGCTCGTAACATGGGTTTCCTTCATAGATGTAATTCTGAAATCAATTCTATAATAACATGTGCCACGAAACCAATGTCATGCCCAAATTCTAGTGTTACATCTCAATATTTGACCTTGTTACAGAGGAAAGAAGGCGCTCTCGGTACTTGGGCGATGGACGATGGACAGGTCGCAACATGGGTTTCCCACCGAGATGTAAGTCTGAAGTCATTTCTTTTATCACAAGTGCCACAAAACTAATGTCCTGGCCAAATTCCAGCATTACATCTCCATATTTGACTTAGTTACAGAGGAAAATGGGCGCTTCGGGTACTTTGCCATATCACAACATGAGTTTCCCACCAAGATGTAAGTCTGAAATCATTGCTATAATCACTAGTGCCACAAAACTAATGTGCTGCCCAAATTCCAGCGTTACATCTCAATATTTAACTTAGTTATGGAGGAAAAAAGGTGCTCCCAGTACTTGGGCGATGGGCGATGGACATGTCGCAGCATGGGTTTCCCTCGTAGATGTAATTCTGAAATCATTTCTATTATCACAAGTGCCACAAAACTAATGTCCTGGCCAAATTCCAGCATTACATCTCAATATTTGACTTAGTTACAGAGGAAAACGGGCGCTCCCAGTACTTGGGCGATGGACATGTCGCAGCATGGGTTTCTCTCGTATATGTAATTCTAAAATCCTTGCTGTAATCACTATTGCCACAAAACTAATGTCCTGGCCAAATTCCAGCGTTACATCTCAATATTTGACTTAATTATGGAGGAAAAAAGGCGCTCCCAGTACTTGGGCGATGGACATGTCGCAGCATGGGTTTCCCTCGTAGATGTAATTCTGAAATCATTTCTATTATCACAAGTGCCACAAAACCAAATTCCAGCATTACATCTCAATATTTGACTTAGTTACAGAGGAAAACAGGCGCTCCCAGTACTTGGGCGATGGGCGATGGACATGTCGCAGCATAGGTTTCCCTCGTAGATGTAATTCTGAAATCATTTCTATTATCACAAGTGCCACAAAACTAATGTCCTGGCCAAATTCCAGCATTACATCTCAATATTTGACTTAGTTACAGAGGAAAACGGGCGCTCCCAGTACTTGGGCGATGGACATGTCGCAGCATGGGTTTCTCTCGTAGATGTAATTCCAAATCCTTGCTATAATCACTATTGCCACAAAACTAATGTCCTGGCCAAATTCTAGCATTACATCTCAATATTTGACTTAGTTACAGAGAAAAATGGCGCTCCTGGTACTTGGGCGATGGGCGATGGACAGCTCGTAACATGGGTTTCCTTCATAGATGTAATTCTGAAATCAATTCTATAATAACATGTGCCACGAAACCAATGTCATGCCCAAATTCTAGCGCTACATCTCAATATTTGACCTTGTTGCAGAGGAAAGAAGGCGCTCTCGGTACTTGGGCGATGGACGATGGATAGGTCGCAACATGGGTTTCCCACCAAAATGTAAGTCTGAAGTCATTTCTTTTATCACAAGTGCCACAAAACTAATGTCCTGGCCAAATTCCAGCATTGCATCTCCATATTTGACTTAGTTACAGAGGAAAATGGGCGCTTCGGGTACTTTGCCATATCACAACATGAGTTTCCCACCAAGATGTAAGTCTGAAATCATTGCTATAATCACTAGTGCCACAAAACTAATGTGCTGCCCAAATTCCAGCGTTACATCTCAATATTTAACTTAGTTATGGAGGAAAAAAGGTGCTCCCAGTACTTGGGCGATGGGCGATGGACATGTCGCAGCATGGGTTTCCCTCGTAGATGTAATTCTGAAATCATTTCTATTATCACAAGTGCCACAAAACTAATGTCCTGGCCAAATTCCAGCATTACATCTCAATATTTGACTTAGTTACAGAGGAAAACGAGCGCTCCCAGTACTTGGGCGATGGGCGATGGACATGTCGCAGCAGGGGTTTCTCTCGTATATGTAATTCTAAAATCCTTGCTATAATCACTATTGCCACAAAACTAATGTCCTGGCCAAATTCCAGCGTTACATCTCAATATTTGACTTAATTATGGAGGAAAAAAGGCGCTCCCAGTACTTGGACGATGGGCGATGGACATGTCGCGGCATGGGTTTCCCTCGTAGATGTAATTCTGAAGTCATTTCTATTATCACAAGTGCCACAAAACTAATGTCCTGGCCAAATTCCAGCATTACATCTCAATATTTGACTTAGTTACAGAGAAAAATGGCGCTCCTGGTACTTGGGCGATGGGCGACGGACAGCTCGTAACATGGGTTTCCTTCATAGATGTAATTCTGAAATCAATTCTACAATAACATGTGCCACGAAACCAATGTCATGCCCAAATTCTAGTGTTACATCTCAATATTTGACCTTGTTACAGAGGAAAGAAGGCGCTCTCGGTACTTGGACGATGGACAGGTCGCAACATGGGTTTCCCACCAAGATGTAAGTCTGAAGTCATTTCTTTTATCACAAGTGCCACAAAACTAATGTCCTGGCCAAATTCCAGCATTACATCTCCATATTTGACTTAGTTACAGAGGAAAATGGGCGCTTCGGGTACTTTGCCATATCACAACATGAGTTTCCCACCAAGATGTAAGTCTCAAATCATTGCTATAATCACTAGTGCCACAAAACTAATGTGCTGGCCAAATTCCAGCGTTACATCTCAATATTTAACTTAGTTATGGAGGAAAAAAGGTGCTCCCAGTACTTGGGCGATGGGCGATGGACATGTCGCAGCATGGGTTTCCCTCGTAGATGTAATTCTGAAATCATTTCTATTATCACAAGTGCCACAAAACCAAATTCCAGCATTACATCTCAATATTTGACTTAGTTACAGAGGAAAACAGGCGCTCCCAGTACTTGGGCGATGGGCGATGGACATGTCGCAGCATGGGTTTCCCTCGTAGATGTAATTCTGAAATCATTTCTCTTATCACAAGTGCCACAAAACTAATGTCCTGGCCAAATTCCAGCATTACATCTCAATATTTGACTTAGTTACAGAGGAAAACGGGCGCTCCCAGTACTTGGGTGATGGGCGATGGACATATCGCAGCATGGGTTTCTCTCGTAGATGTAATTCCAAATCCTTGCTATAATCACTATTGCCACAAAACTAATGTCCTGGCCAAATTCCAGCGTTACATCTCAATATTTGACTTAATTATGGAGGAAAAAAGGCGCTCCCAGTACTTGGGCGATGGACATGTCGCAGCATGGGTTTCCCTCGTAGATGTAATTCTGAAATCATTTCTATTATCACAAGTGTCACAAAACTAATGTCCTGGCCAAATTCCAGCATTACATCTCAATATTTGACTTAGTTACAGAGAAAAATGGCGCTCCTGGTACTTGGGCGATGGGCGACGGACAGCTCGTAACATGGGTTTCCTTCATAGATGTAATTCTGAAATCAATTCTATAATAACATGTGCCACGAAACCAATGTCATGCCCAAATTCTAGTGTTACATCTCAATATTTGACCTTGTTACAGAGGAAAGAAGGCGCTCTCGGTACTTGGGCGATGGACGATGGACAGGTCGCAACATGGGTTTCCCACCGAGATGTAAGTCTGAAGTCATTTCTTTTATCACAAGTGCCACAAAACTAATGTCCTGGCCAAATTCCAGCATTACATCTCCATATTTGACTTAGTTACAGAGGAAAATGGGCGCTTCGGGTACTTTGCCATATCACAACATGAGTTTCCCACCAAGATGTAAGTCTGAAATCATTGCTATAATCACTAGTGCCACAAAACTAATGTGCTGCCCAAATTCCAGCGTTACATCTCAATATTTAACTTAGTTATGGAGGAAAAAAGGTGCTCCCAGTACTTGGGCGATGGGCGATGGACATGTCGCAGCATGGGTTTCCCTCGTAGATGTAATTCTGAAATCATTTCTATTATCACAAGTGCCACAAAACTAATGTCCTGGCCAAATTCCAGCATTACATCTCAATATTTGACTTAGTTACAGAGGAAAACGGGCGCTCCCAGTACTTGGGCGATGGACATGTCGCAGCATGGGTTTCTCTCGTATATGTAATTCTAAAATCCTTGCTGTAATCACTATTGCCACAAAACTAATGTCCTGGCCAAATTCCAGCGTTACATCTCAATATTTGACTTAATTATGGAGGAAAAAAGGCGCTCCCAGTACTTGGGCGATGGACATGTCGCAGCATGGGTTTCCCTCGTAGATGTAATTCTGAAATCATTTCTATTATCACAAGTGCCACAAAACCAAATTCCAGCATTACATCTCAATATTTGACTTAGTTACAGAGGAAAACAGGCGCTCCCAGTACTTGGGCGATGGGCGATGGACATGTCGCAGCATAGGTTTCCCTCGTAGATGTAATTCTGAAATCATTTCTATTATCACAAGTGCCACAAAACTAATGTCCTGGCCAAATTCCAGCATTACATCTCAATATTTGACTTAGTTACAGAGGAAAACGGGCGCTCCCAGTACTTGGGCGATGGACATGTCGCAGCATGGGTTTCTCTCGTAGATGTAATTCCAAATCCTTGCTATAATCACTATTGCCACAAAACTAATGTCCTGGCCAAATTCTAGCATTACATCTCAATATTTGACTTAGTTACAGAGAAAAATGGCGCTCCTGGTACTTGGGCGATGGGCGATGGACAGCTCGTAACATGGGTTTCCTTCATAGATGTAATTCTGAAATCAATTCTATAATAACATGTGCCACGAAACCAATGTCATGCCCAAATTCTAGCGCTACATCTCAATATTTGACCTTGTTGCAGAGGAAAGAAGGCGCTCTCGGTACTTGGGCGATGGACGATGGATAGGTCGCAACATGGGTTTCCCACCAAAATGTAAGTCTGAAGTCATTTCTTTTATCACAAGTGCCACAAAACTAATGTCCTGGCCAAATTCCAGCATTGCATCTCCATATTTGACTTAGTTACAGAGGAAAATGGGCGCTTCGGGTACTTTGCCATATCACAACATGAGTTTCCCACCAAGATGTAAGTCTGAAATCATTGCTATAATCACTAGTGCCACAAAACTAATGTGCTGCCCAAATTCCAGCGTTACATCTCAATATTTAACTTAGTTATGGAGGAAAAAAGGTGCTCCCAGTACTTGGGCGATGGGCGATGGACATGTCGCAGCATGGGTTTCCCTCGTAGATGTAATTCTGAAATCATTTCTATTATCACAAGTGCCACAAAACTAATGTCCTGGCCAAATTCCAGCATTACATCTCAATATTTGACTTAGTTACAGAGGAAAACGAGCGCTCCCAGTACTTGGGCGATGGGCGATGGACATGTCGCAGCAGGGGTTTCTCTCGTATATGTAATTCTAAAATCCTTGCTATAATCACTATTGCCACAAAACTAATGTCCTGGCCAAATTCCAGCGTTACATCTCAATATTTGACTTAATTATGGAGGAAAAAAGGCGCTCCCAGTACTTGGACGATGGGCGATGGACATGTCGCGGCATGGGTTTCCCTCGTAGATGTAATTCTGAAGTCATTTCTATTATCACAAGTGCCACAAAACTAATGTCCTGGCCAAATTCCAGCATTACATCTCAATATTTGACTTAGTTACAGAGAAAAATGGCGCTCCTGGTACTTGGGCGATGGGCGACGGACAGCTCGTAACATGGGTTTCCTTCATAGATGTAATTCTGAAATCAATTCTACAATAACATGTGCCACGAAACCAATGTCATGCCCAAATTCTAGCGTTACATCTCAATATTTGACCTTGTTACAGAGGAAAGAAGGCGCTCTCGGTACTTGGACGATGGACAGGTCGCAACATGGGTTTCCCACCAAGATGTAAGTCTGAAGTCATTTCTTTTATCACAAGTGCCACAAAACTAATGTCCTGGCCAAATTCCAGCATTACATCTCCATATTTGACTTAGTTACAGAGGAAAATGGGCGCTTCGGGTACTTTGCCATATCACAACATGAGTTTCCCACCAAGATGTAAGTCTCAAATCATTGCTATAATCACTAGTGCCACAAAACTAATGTGCTGGCCAAATTCCAGCGTTACATCTCAATATTTAACTTAGTTATGGAGGAAAAAAGGTGCTCCCAGTACTTGGGCGATGGGCGATGGACATGTCGCAGCATGGGTTTCCCTCGTAGATGTAATTCTGAAATCATTTCTATTATCACAAGTGCCACAAAACCAAATTCCAGCATTACATCTCAATATTTGACTTAGTTACAGAGGAAAACAGGCGCTCCCAGTACTTGGGTGATGGGCGATGGACATGTCGCAGCATGGGTTTCCCTCGTAGATGTAATTCTGAAATCATTTCTATTATCACAAGTGCCACAAAACTAATGTCCTGGCCAAATTCCAGCATTACATCTCAATATTTGACTTAGTTACAGAGGAAAACGGGCGCTCCCAGTACTTGGGTGATGGGCGATGGACATGTCGCAGCATGGGTTTCTCTCGTAGATGTAATTCCAAATCCTTGCTATAATCACTATTGCCACAAAACTAATGTCCTGGCCAAATTCCAGCATTACATCTCAATATTTGACTTAGTTACAGAGAAAAATGGCGCTCCTGGTACTTGGGCGATGGGCGATGGACAGCTCGTAACATGGGTTTCCTTCATAGATGTAATTCTGAAATCAATTCTATAATAACATGTGCCACGAAACCAATGTCATGCCCAAATTCTAGCGCTACATCTCAATATTTGACCTTGTTGCAGAGGAAAGAAGGCGCTCTCGGTACTTGGGCGATGGACGATGGATAGGTCGCAACATGGGTTTCCCACCAAAATGTAAGTCTGAAGTCATTTCTTTTATCACAAGTGCCACAAAACTAATGTCCTGGCCAAATTCCAGCATTGCATCTCCATATTTGACTTAGTTACAGAGGAAAATGGGCGCTTCGGGTACTTTGCCATATCACAACATGAGTTTCCCACCAAGATGTAAGTCTGAAATCATTGCTATAATCACTAGTGCCACAAAACTAATGTGCTGCCCAAATTCCAGCGTTACATCTCAATATTTAACTTAGTTATGGAGGAAAAAAGGTGCTCCCAGTACTTGGGCGATGGGCGATGGACATGTCGCAGCATGGGTTTCCCTCGTAGATGTAATTCTGAAATCATTTCTATTATCACAAGTGCCACAAAACTAATGTCCTGGCCAAATTCCAGCATTACATCTCAATATTTGACTTAGTTACAGAGGAAAACGGGCGCTCCCAGTACTTGGGCGATGGACATGTCGCAGCATGGGTTTCTCTCGTATATGTAATTCTAAAATCCTTGCTGTAATCACTATTGCCACAAAACTAATGTCCTGGCCAAATTCCAGCATTACATCTCAATATTTGACTTAATTATGGAGGAAAAAAGGCGCTCCCAGTACTTGGGCGATGGACATGTCGCAGCATAGGTTTCCCTCGTAGATGTAATTCTGAAATCATTTCTATTATCACAAGTGCCACAAAACCAAATTCCAGCATTACATCTCAATATTTGACTTAGTTACAGAGGAAAACAGGCGCTCCCAGTACTTGGGCGATGGGCGATGGACATGTCGCAGCATGGGTTTCCCTCGTAGATGTAATTCTGAAATCATTTCTATTATCACAAGTGCCACAAAACTAATGTCCTGGCCAAATTCCAGCATTACATCTCAATATTTGACTTAGTTACAGAGGAAAACGGGCGCTCCCAGTACTTGGGCGATGGGCGATGGACATGTCGCAGCATGGGTTTCTCTCGTAGATGTAATTCCAAATCCTTGCTATAATCACTATTGCCACAAAACTAATGTCCTGGCCAAATTCCAGCATTACATCTCAATATTTGACTTAGTTACAGAGAAAAATGGCGCTCCTGGTACTTGGGCGATGGGCGATGGACAGCTCGTAACATGGGTTTCCTTCATAGATGTAATTCTGAAATCAATTCTATAATAACATGTGCCACGAAACCAATGTCATGCCCAAATTCTAGCGCTACATCTCAATATTTGACCTTGTTGCAGAGGAAAGAAGGCGCTCTCGGTACTTGGGCGATGGACGATGGATAGGTCGCAACATGGGTTTCCCACCAAAATGTAAGTCTGAAGTCATTTCTTTTATCACAAGTGCCACAAAACTAATGTCCTGGCCAAATTCCAGCATTGCATCTCCATATTTGACTTAGTTACAGAGGAAAATGGGCGCTTCGGGTACTTTGCCATATCACAACATGAGTTTCCCACCAAGATGTAAGTCTGAAATCATTGCTATAATCACTAGTGCCACAAAACTAATGTGCTGCCCAAATTCCAGCGTTACATCTCAATATTTAACTTAGTTATGGAGGAAAAAAGGTGCTCCCAGTACTTGGGCGATGGGCGATGGACATGTCGCAGCATGGGTTTCCCTCGTAGATGTAATTCTGAAATCATTTCTATTATCACAAGTGCCACAAAACTAATGTCCTGGCCAAATTCCAGCATTACATCTCAATATTTGACTTAGTTACAGAGGAAAACGGGCGCTCCCAGTACTTGGGCGATGGACATGTCGCAGCATGGGTTTCTCTCGTATATGTAATTCTAAAATCCTTGCTGTAATCACTATTGCCACAAAACTAATGTCCTGGCCAAATTCCAGCGTTACATCTCAATATTTGACTTAATTATGGAGGAAAAAAGGCGCTCCCAGTACTTGGGCGATGGACATGTCGCAGCATAGGT
Organism: Sabellastarte sp. h YS-2021; assembly: GCA_964017235.1. Taxonomy (NCBI): domain Eukaryota; kingdom Metazoa; phylum Annelida; class Polychaeta; order Sabellida; family Sabellidae; genus Sabellastarte; species Sabellastarte sp. h YS-2021. The sequence continues at coordinate 114,640,579 of OZ024933.1, forward strand.
TTCCCTCGTAGATGTAATTCTGAAATCATTTCTATTATCACAAGTGCCACAAAACCAAATTCCAGCATTACATCTCAATATTTGACTTAGTTACAGAGGAAAACAGGCGCTCCCAGTACTTGGGCGATGGGCGATGGACATGTCGCAGCATGGGTTTCCCTCGTAGATGTAATTCTGAAATCATTTCTATTATCACAAGTGCCACAAAACTAATGTCCTGGCCAAATTCCAGCATTACATCTCAATATTTGACTTAGTTACAGAGGAAAACGGGCGCTCCCAGTACTTGGGCGATGGGCGATGGACATGTCGCAGCATGGGTTTCTCTCGTAGATGTAATTCCAAATCCTTGCTATAATCACTATTGCCACAAAACTAATGTCCTGGCCAAATTCCAGCATTACATCTCAATATTTGACTTAGTTACAGAGAAAAATGGCGCTCCTGGTACTTGGGCGATGGGCGATGGACAGCTCGTAACATGGGTTTCCTTCATAGATGTAATTCTGAAATCAATTCTATAATAACATGTGCCACGAAACCAATGTCATGCCCAAATTCTAGCGCTACATCTCAATATTTGACCTTGTTGCAGAGGAAAGAAGGCGCTCTCGGTACTTGGGCGATGGACGATGGATAGGTCGCAACATGGGTTTCCCACCAAAATGTAAGTCTGAAGTCATTTCTTTTATCACAAGTGCCACAAAACTAATGTCCTGGCCAAATTCCAGCATTGCATCTCCATATTTGACTTAGTTACAGAGGAAAATGGGCGCTTCGGGTACTTTGCCATATCACAACATGAGTTTCCCACCAAGATGTAAGTCTGAAATCATTGCTATAATCACTAGTGCCACAAAACTAATGTGCTGCCCAAATTCCAGCGTTACATCTCAATATTTAACTTAGTTATGGAGGAAAAAAGGTGCTCCCAGTACTTGGGCGATGGGCGATGGACATGTCGCAGCATGGGTTTCCCTCGTAGATGTAATTCTGAAATCATTTCTATTATCACAAGTGCCACAAAACTAATGTCCTGGCCAAATTCCAGCATTACATCTCAATATTTGACTTAGTTACAGAGGAAAACGGGCGCTCCCAGTACTTGGGCGATGGACATGTCGCAGCATGGGTTTCTCTCGTATATGTAATTCTAAAATCCTTGCTGTAATCACTATTGCCACAAAACTAATGTCCTGGCCAAATTCCAGCGTTACATCTCAATATTTGACTTAATTATGGAGGAAAAAAGGCGCTCCCAGTACTTGGGCGATGGACATGTCGCAGCATAGGTTTCCCTCGTAGATGTAATTCTGAAATCATTTCTATTATCACAAGTGCCACAAAACCAAATTCCAGCATTACATCTCAATATTTGACTTAGTTACAGAGGAAAACAGGCGCTCCCAGTACTTGGGCGATGGGCGATGGACATGTCGCAGCATGGGTTTCCCTCGTAGATGTAATTCTGAAATCATTTCTATTATCACAAGTGCCACAAAACTAATGTCCTGGCCAAATTCCAGCATTACATCTCAATATTTGACTTAGTTACAGAGGAAAACGGGCGCTCCCAGTACTTGGGCGATGGGCGATGGACATGTCGCAGCATGGGTTTCTCTCGTAGATGTAATTCCAAATCCTTGCTATAATCACTATTGCCACAAAACTAATGTCCTGGCCAAATTCCAGCATTACATCTCAATATTTGACTTAGTTAGAGAGAAAAATGGCGCTCCTGGTACTTGGGCGATGGGCGATGGACAGCTCGTAACATGGGTTTCCTTCATAGATGTAATTCTGAAATCAATTCTATAATAACATGTGCCACGAAACCAATGTCATGCCCAAATTCTAGCGCTACATCTCAATATTTGACCTTGTTGCAGAGGAAAGAAGGCGCTCTCGGTACTTGGGCGATGGACGATGGATAGGTCGCAACATGGGTTTCCCACCAAAATGTAAGTCTGAAGTCATTTCTTTTATCACAAGTGCCACAAAACTAATGTCCTGGCCAAATTCCAGCATTGCATCTCCATATTTGACTTAGTTACAGAGGAAAATGGGCGCTTCGGGTACTTTGCCATATCACAACACGAGTTTCCCACCAAGATGTAAGTCTGAAATCATTGCTATAATCACTAGTGCCACAAAACTAATGTGCTGCCCAAATTCCAGCGTTACATCTCAATATTTAACTTAGTTATCTAGGAAAAAAGGTGCTCCCAGTACTTGGGCGATGGGCGATGGACATGTCGCAGCATGGGTTTCCCTCGTAGATGTAATTCTGAAATCATTTCTATTATCACAAGTGCCACAAAACTAATGTCCTGGCCAAATTCCAGCATTACATCTCAATATTTGACTTAGTTACAGAGGAAAACGAGCGCTCCCAGGACTTGGGCGATGGGCGATGGACATGTCGCAGCAGGGGTTTCTCTCGTATATGTAATTCTAAAATCCTTGCTATAATCACTATTGCCACAAAACTAATGTCCTGGCCAAATTCCAGCGTTACATCTCAATATTTGACTTAATTATGGAGGAAAAAAGGCGCTCCCAGTACTTGGACGATGGGCGATGGACATGTCGCGGCATGGGTTTCCCTCGTAGATGTAATTCTGAAATCATTTCTATTATCACAAGTGCCACAAAACTAATGTCCTGGCCAAATTCCAGCATTACATCTCAATATTTGACTTAGTTACAGAGAAAAATGGCGCTCCTGGTACTTGGGCGATGGGCGACGGACAGCTCGTAACATGGGTTTCCTTCATAGATGTAATTCTGAAATCAATTCTACAATAACATGTGCCACGAAACCAATGTCATGCCCAAATTCTAGCGTTACATCTCAATATTTGACCTTGTTACAGAGGAAAGAAGGCGCTCTCGGTACTTGGACGATGGACAGGTCGCAACATGGGTTTCCCACCAAGATGTAAGTCTGAAGTCATTTCTTTTATCACAAGTGCCACAAAACTAATGTCCTGGCCAAATTCCAGCATTACATCTCCATATTTGACTTAGTTACAGAGGAAAATGGGCGCTTCGGGTACTTTGCCATATCACAACATGAGTTTCCCACCAAGATGTAAGTCTCAAATCATTGCTATAATCACTAGTGCCACAAAACTAATGTGCTGCCCAAATTCCAGCGTTACATCTCAATATTTAACTTAGTTATGGAGGAAAAAAGGTGCTCCCAGTACTTGGGCGATGGGCGATGGACATGTCGCAGCATGGGTTTCCCTCGTAGATGTAATTCTGAAATCATTTCTATTATCACAAGTGCCACAAAACCAAATTCCAGCATTACATCTCAATATTTGACTTAGTTACAGAGGAAAACAGGCGCTCCCAGTACTTGGGCGATGGGCGATGGACATGTCGCAGCATGGGTTTCCCTCGTAGATGTAATTCTGAAATCATTTCTATTATCACAAGTGCCACAAAACTAATGTCCTGGCCAAATTCCAGCATTACATCTCAATATTTGACTTAGTTACAGAGGAAAACGGGCGCTCCCAGTACTTGGGCGATGGGCGATGGACATGTCGCAGCATGGGTTTCTCTCGTAGATGTAATTCCAAATCCTTGCTATAATCACTATTGCCACAAAACTAATGTCCTGGCCAAATTCCAGCATTACATCTCAATATTTGACTTAGTTACAGAGAAAAATGGCGCTCCTGGTACTTGGGCGATGGGCGATGGACAGCTCGTAACATGGGTTTCCTTCATAGATGTAATTCTGAAATCAATTCTATAATAACATGTGCCACGAAACCAATGTCATACCCAAATTCTAGCGCTACATCTCAATATTTGACCTTGTTGCAGAGGAAAGAAGGCGCTCTCGGTACTTGGGCGATGGACGATGGATAGGTCGCAACATGGGTTTCCCACCAAAATGTAAGTCTGAAGTCATTTCTTTTATCACAAGTGCCACAAAACTAATGTCCTGGCCAAATTCCAGCATTGCATCTCCATATTTGACTTAGTTACAGAGGAAAATGGGCGCTTCGGGTACTTTGCCATATCACAACATGAGTTTCCCACCAAGATGTAAGTCTGAAATCATTGCTATAATCACTAGTGCCACAAAACTAATGTGCTGCCCAAATTCCAGCGTTACATCTCAATATTTAACTTAGTTATGGAGGAAAAAAGGTGCTCCCAGTACTTGGGCGATGGGCGATGGACATGTCGCAGCATGGGTTTCCCTCGTAGATGTAATTCTGAAATCATTTCTATTATCACAAGTGCCACAAAACTAATGTCCTGGCCAAATTCCAGCATTACATCTCAATATTTGACTTAGTTACAGAGGAAAACGGGCGCTCCCAGTACTTGGGCGATGGACATGTCGCAGCATGGGTTTCTCTCGTATATGTAATTCTAAAATCCTTGCTGTAATCACTATTGCCACAAAACTAATGTCCTGGCCAAATTCCAGCGTTACATCTCAATATTTGACTTAATTATGGAGGAAAAAAGGCGCTCCCAGTACTTGGGCGATGGACATGTCGCAGCATAGGTTTCCCTCGTAGATGTAATTCTGAAATCATTTCTATTATCACAAGTGCCACAAAACCAAATTCCAGCATTACATCTCAATATTTGACTTAGTTACAGAGGAAAACAGGCGCTCCCAGTACTTGGGCGATGGGCGATGGACATGTCGCAGCATGGGTTTCCCTCGTAGATGTAATTCTGAAATCATTTCTATTATCACAAGTGCCACAAAACTAATGTCCTGGCCAAATTCCAGCATTACATCTCAATATTTGACTTAGTTACAGAGGAAAACGGGCGCTCCCAGTACTTGGGTGATGGGCGATGGACATGTCGCAGCATGGGTTTCTCTCGTAGATGTAATTCCAAATCCTTGCTATAATCACTATTGCCACAAAACTAATGTCCTGGCCAAATTCCAGCATTACATCTCAATATTTGACTTAGTTACAGAGAAAAATGGCGCTCCTGGTACTTGGGCGATGGGCGATGGACAGCTCGTAACATGGGTTTCCTTCATAGATGTAATTCTGAAATCAATTCTATAATAACATGTGCCACGAAACCAATGTCATGCCCAAATTCTAGCGCTACATCTCAATATTTGACCTTGTTGCAGAGGAAAGAAGGCGCTCTCGGTACTTGGGCGATGGACGATGGATAGGTCGCAACATGGGTTTCCCACCAAAATGTAAGTCTGAAGTCATTTCTTTTATCACAAGTGCCACAAAACTAATGTCCTGGCCAAATTCCAGCATTGCATCTCCATATTTGACTTAGTTACAGAGGAAAATGGGCGCTTCGGGTACTTTGCCATATCACAACATGAGTTTCCCACCAAGATGTAAGTCTGAAATCATTGCTATAATCACTAGTGCCACAAAACTAATGTGCTGCCCAAATTCCAGCGTTACATCTCAATATTTAACTTAGTTATGGAGGAAAAAAGGTGCTCCCAGTACTTGGGCGATGGGCGATGGACATGTCGCAGCATGGGTTTCCCTCGTAGATGTAATTCTGAAATCATTTCTATTATCACAAGTGCCACAAAACTAATGTCCTGGCCAAATTCCAGCATTACATCTCAATATTTGACTTAGTTACAGAGGAAAACGGGCGCTCCCAGTACTTGGGCGATGGACATGTCGCAGCATGGGTTTCTCTCGTATATGTAATTCTAAAATCCTTGCTGTAATCACTATTGCCACAAAACTAATGTCCTGGCCAAATTCCAGCGTTACATCTCAATATTTGACTTAATTATGGAGGAAAAAAGGCGCTCCCAGTACTTGGGCGATGGACATGTCGCAGCATGGGTTTCCCTCGTAGATGTAATTCTGAAATCATTTCTATTATCACAAGTGCCACAAAACCAAATTCCAGCATTACATCTCAATATTTGACTTAGTTACAGAGGAAAACAGGCGCTCCCAGTACTTGGGCGATGGGCGATGGACATGTCGCAGCATGGGTTTCCCTCGTAGATGTAATTCTGAAATCATTTCTATTATCACAAGTGCCACAAAACTAATGTCCTGGCCAAATTCCAGCATTACATCTCAATATTTGACTTAGTTACAGAGGAAAACGGGCGCTCCCAGTACTTGGGCGATGGGCGATGGACATGTCGCAGCATGGGTTTCTCTCGTATATGTAATTCTAAAATCCTTGCTATAATCACTATTGCCACAAAACTAATGTCCTGGCCAAATTCCAGCGTTACATCTCAATATTTGACTTAATTATGGAGGAAAAAAGGCGCTCCCAGTACTTGGGCGATGGGCGATGGACATGTCGCAGCATGGGTTTCTCTCATATATATAATTCTAAAATCCTTGCTATAATCACTATTGCCACAAAACTAATGTCCTGGCCAAATTCCAGCGTTACATCTCAATATTTGACTTAATTATGGAGGAAAAAAGGCGCTCCCAGTACTTGGGCGATGGACATGTCGCAGCATGGGTTTCCCTCGTAGATGTAATTCTGAAATCATTTCTATTATCACAAGTGTCACAAAACTAATGTCCTGGCCAAATTCCAGCATTACATCTCAATATTTGACTTAGTTACAGAGAAAAATGGCGCTCCTGGTACTTGGGCGATGGGCGACGGACAGCTCGTAACATGGGTTTCCTTCATAGATGTAATTCTGAAATCAATTCTATAATAACATGTGCCACGAAACCAATGTCATGCCCAAATTCTAGTGTTACATCTCAATATTTGACCTTGTTACAGAGGAAAGAAGGCGCTCTCGGTACTTGGGCGATGGACGATGGACAGGTCGCAACATGGGTTTCCCACCGAGATGTAAGTCTGAAGTCATTTCTTTTATCACAAGTGCCACAAAACTAATGTCCTGGCCAAATTCCAGCATTACATCTCCATATTTGACTTAATTATGGAGGAAAAAAGGCGCTCCCAGTACTTGGGCGATGGGCGATGGACATGTCGCGGCATGGGTTTCCCTCGTAGATGTAATTCTGAAATCATTTCTATTATCACAAGTGCCACAAAACTAATGTCCTGGCCAAATTCCAGCATTACATCTCAATATTTGACTTAGTTACAGAGAAAAATGGCGCTCCTGGTACTTGGGCGATGGGCGACGGACAGCTCGTAACATGGGTTTCCTTCATAGATGTAATTCTGAAATCAATTCTATAATAACATGTGCCACGAAACCAATGTCATGCCCAAATTCTAGTGTTACATCTCAATATTTGACCTTGTTACAGAGGAAAGAAGGCGCTCTCGGTACTTGGGCGATGGACGATGGACAGGTCGCAACATGGGTTTCCCACCGAGATGTAAGTCTGAAGTCATTTCTTTTATCACAAGTGCCACAAAACTAATGTCCTGGCCAAATTCCAGCATTACATCTCCATATTTGACTTAGTTACAGAGGAAAATGGGCGCTTCGGGTACTTTGCCATATCACAACATGAGTTTCCCACCAAGATGTAAGTCTGAAATCATTGCTATAATCACTAGTGCCACAAAACTAATGTGCTGCCCAAATTCCAGCGTTACATCTCAATATTTAACTTAGTTATGGAGGAAAAAAGGTGCTCCCAGTACTTGGGCGATGGGCGATGGACATGTCGCAGCATGGGTTTCCCTCGTAGATGTAATTCTGAAATCATTTCTATTATCACAAGTGCCACAAAACTAATGTCCTGGCCAAATTCCAGCATTACATCTCAATATTTGACTTAGTTACAGAGGAAAACGGGCGCTCCCAGTACTTGGGCGATGGGCGATGGACATGTCGCAGCATGGGTTTCTCTCGTATATGTAATTCTAAAATCCTTGCTGTAATCACTATTGCCACAAAACTAATGTCCTGGCCAAATTCCAGCGTTACATCTCAATATTTGACTTAATTATGGAGGAAAAAAGGCGCTCCCAGTACTTGGGCGATGGGCGATGGACATGTCGCAGCATGGGTTTCCCTCGTAGATGTAATTCTGAAATCATTTCTATTATCACAAGTGCCACAAAACTAATGTCCTGGCCAAATTCCAGCATTACATCTCAATATTTGACTTAGTTACAGAGGAAAACGGGCGCTCCCAGTACTTGGGCGATGGGCGATGGACATGTCGCAGCATGGGTTTCTCTCGTAGATGTAATTCCAAATCCTTGCTATAATCACTATTGCCACAAAACTAATGTCCTGGCCAAATTCCAGCATTACATCTCAATATTTGACTTAGTTACAGAGAAAAATGGCGCTCCTGGTACTTGGGCGATGGGCGATGGACAGCTCGTAACATGGGTTTCCTTCATAGATGTAATTCTGAAATCAATTCTATAATAACATGTGCCACGAAACCAATGTCATGCCCAAATTCTAGCGCTACATCTCAATATTTGACCTTGTTGCAGAGGAAAGAAGGCGCTCTCGGTACTTGGGCGATGGACGATGGATAGGTCGCAACATGGGTTTCCCACCAAAATGTAAGTCTGAAGTCATTTCTTTTATCACAAGTGCCACAAAACTAATGTCCTGGCCAAATTCCAGCATTGCATCTCCATATTTGACTTAGTTACAGAGGAAAATGGGCGCTTCGGGTACTTTGCCATATCACAACATGAGTTTCCCACCAAGATGTAAGTCTGAAATCATTGCTATAATCACTAGTGCCACAAAACTAATGTGCTGCCCAAATTCCAGCGTTACATCTCAATATTTAACTTAGTTATGGAGGAAAAAAGGTGCTCCCAGTACTTGGGCGATGGGCGATGGACATGTCGCAGCATGGGTTTCCCTCGTAGATGTAATTCTGAAATCATTTCTATTATCACAAGTGCCACAAAACTAATGTCCTGGCCAAATTCCAGCATTACATCTCAATATTTGACTTAGTTACAGAGGAAAACGGGCGCTCCCAGTACTTGGGCGATGGGCGATGGACATGTCGCAGCAGGGGTTTCTCTCGTATATGTAATTCTAAAATCCTTGCTATAATCACTATTGCCACAAAACTAATGTCCTGGCCAAATTCCAGCGTTACATCTCAATATTTGACTTAATTATGGAGGAAAAAAGGCGCTCCCAGTACTTGGGCGATGGGCGATGGACATGTCGCGGCATGGGTTTCCCTCGTAGATGTAATTCTGAAATCATTTCTATTATCACAAGTGCCACAAAACTAATGTCCTGGCCAAATTCCAGCATTACATCTCAATATTTGACTTAGTTACAGAGAAAAATGGCGCTCCTGGTACTTGGGCGATGGGCGACGGACAGCTCGTAACATGGGTTTCCTTCATAGATGTAATTCTGAAATCAATTCTACAATAACATGTGCCACGAAACCAATGTCATGCCCAAATTCTAGCGTTACATCTCAATATTTGACCTTGTTACAGAGGAAAGAAGGCGCTCTCGGTACTTGGACGATGGACAGGTCGCAACATGGGTTTCCCACCAAGATGTAAGTCTGAAGTCATTTCTTTTATCACAAGTGCCACAAAACTAATGTCCTGGCCAAATTCCAGCATTACATCTCCATATTTGACTTAGTTACAGAGGAAAATGGGCGCTTCGGGTACGTTGCCATATCACAACATGAGTTTCCCACCAAGATGTAAGTCTGAAATCATTGCTATAATCACTAGTGCCACAAAACTAATGTGCTGCCCAAATTCCAGCGTTACATCTCAATATTTAACTTAGTTATGGAGGAAAAAAGGTGCTCCCAGTACTTGGGCGATGGGCGATGGACATGTCGCAGCATGGGTTTCCCTCGTAGATGTAATTCTGAAATCATTTCTATTATCACAAGTGCCACAAAACTAATGTCCTGGCCAAATTCCAGCATTACATCTCAATATTTGACTTAGTTACAGAGGAAAACGGGCGCTCCCAGTACTTGGGCGATGGGCGATGGACATGTCGCAGCATGGGTTTCTCTCGTATATGTAATTCTAAAATCCTTGCTGTAATCACTATTGCCACAAAACTAATGTCCTGGCCAAATTCCAGCGTTACATCTCAATATTTGACTTAATTATGGAGGAAAAAAGGCGCTCCCAGTACTTGGGCGATGGGCGATGGACATGTCGCAGCATGGGTTTCCCTCGTAGATGTAATTCTGAAATCATTTCTATTATCACAAGTGCCACAAAACTAATGTCCTGGCCAAATTCCAGCATTACATCTCAATATTTGACTTAGTTACAGAGGAAAACGGGCGCTCCCAGTACTTGGGCGATGGGCGATGGACATGTCGCAGCATGGGTTTCTCTCGTAGATGTAATTCCAAATCCTTGCTATAATCACTATTGCCACAAAACTAATGTCCTGGCCAAATTCCAGCATTACATCTCAATATTTGACTTAGTTACAGAGAAAAATGGCGCTCCTGGTACTTGGGCGATGGGCGATGGACAGCTCGTAACATGGGTTTCCTTCATAGATGTAATTCTGAAATCAATTCTATAATAACATGTGCCACGAAACCAATGTCATGCCCAAATTCTAGCGCTACATCTCAATATTTGACCTTGTTGCAGAGGAAAGAAGGCGCTCTCGGTACTTGGGCGATGGACGATGGATAGGTCGCAACATGGGTTTCCCACCAAAATGTAAGTCTGAAGTCATTTCTTTTATCACAAGTGCCACAAAACTAATGTCCTGGCCAAATTCCAGCATTGCATCTCCATATTTGACTTAGTTACAGAGGAAAATGGGCGCTTCGGGTACTTTGCCATATCACAACATGAGTTTCCCACCAAGATGTAAGTCTGAAATCATTGCTATAATCACTAGTGCCACAAAACTAATGTGCTGCCCAAATTCCAGCGTTACATCTCAATATTTAACTTAGTTATGGAGGAAAAAAGGTGCTCCCAGTACTTGGGCGATGGGCGATGGACATGTCGCAGCATGGGTTTCCCTCGTAGATGTAATTCTGAAATCATTTCTATTATCACAAGTGCCACAAAACTAATGTCCTGGCCAAATTCCAGCATTACATCTCAATATTTGACTTAGTTACAGAGGAAAACGGGCGCTCCCAGTACTTGGGCGATGGACATGTCGCAGCATGGGTTTCTCTCGTATATGTAATTCTAAAATCCTTGCTGTAATCACTATTGCCACAAAACTAATGTCCTGGCCAAATTCCAGCGTTACATCTCAATATTTGACTTAATTATGGAGGAAAAAAGGCGCTCCCAGTACTTGGGCGATGGGCGATGGACATGTCGCGGCATGGGTTTCCCTCGTAGATGTAATTCTGAAATCATTTCTATTATCACAAGTGCCACAAAACTAATGTCCTGGCCAAATTCCAGCATTACATCTCAATATTTGACTTAGTTACAGAGAAAAATGGCGCTCCTGGTACTTGGGCGATGGGCGACGGACAGCTCGTAACATGGGTTTCCTTCATAGATGTAATTCTGAAATCAATTCTATAATAACATGTGCCACGAAACCAATGTCATGCCCAAATTCTAGTGTTACATCTCAATATTTGACCTTGTTACAGAGGAAAGAAGGCGCTCTCGGTACTTGGGCGATGGACGATGGACAGGTCGCAACATGGGTTTCCCACCGAGATGTAAGTCTGAAGTCATTTCTTTTATCACAAGTGCCACAAAACTAATGTCCTGGCCAAATTCCAGCATTACATCTCCATATTTGACTTAGTTACAGAGGAAAATGGGCGCTTCGGGTACTTTGCCATATCACAACATGAGTTTCCCACCAAGATGTAAGTCTGAAATCATTGCTATAATCACTAGTGCCACAAAACTAATGTGCTGCCCAAATTCCAGCGTTACATCTCAATATTTAACTTAGTTATGGAGGAAAAAAGGTGCTCCCAGTACTTGGGCGATGGGCGATGGACATGTCGCAGCATGGGTTTCCCTCGTAGATGTAATTCTGAAATCATTTCTATTATCACAAGTGCCACAAAACTAATGTCCTGGCCAAATTCCAGCATTACATCTCAATATTTGACTTAGTTACAGAGGAAAACGGGCGCTCCCAGTACTTGGGCGATGGGCGATGGACATGTCGCAGCATGGGTTTCTCTCGTATATGTAATTCTAAAATCCTTGCTGTAATCACTATTGCCACAAAACTAATGTCCTGGCCAAATTCCAGCGTTACATCTCAATATTTGACTTAATTATGGAGGAAAAAAGGCGCTCCCAGTACTTGGGCGATGGGCGATGGACATGTCGCAGCATGGGTTTCCCTCGTAGATGTAATTCTGAAATCATTTCTATTATCACAAGTGCCACAAAACTAATGTCCTGGCCAAATTCCAGCATTACATCTCAATATTTGACTTAGTTACAGAGGAAAACGGGCGCTCCCAGTACTTGGGCGATGGGCGATGGACATGTCGCAGCATGGGTTTCTCTCGTAGATGTAATTCCAAATCCTTGCTATAATCACTATTGCCACAAAACTAATGTCCTGGCCAAATTCCAGCATTACATCTCAATATTTGACTTAGTTACAGAGAAAAATGGCGCTCCTGGTACTTGGGCGATGGGCGATGGACAGCTCGTAACATGGGTTTCCTTCATAGATGTAATTCTGAAATCAATTCTATAATAACATGTGCCACGAAACCAATGTCATGCCCAAATTCTAGCGCTACATCTCAATATTTGACCTTGTTGCAGAGGAAAGAAGGCGCTCTCGGTACTTGGGCGATGGACGATGGATAGGTCGCAACATGGGTTTCCCACCAAAATGTAAGTCTGAAGTCATTTCTTTTATCACAAGTGCCACAAAACTAATGTCCTGGCCAAATTCCAGCATTGCATCTCCATATTTGACTTAGTTACAGAGGAAAATGGGCGCTTCGGGTACTTTGCCATATCACAACATGAGTTTCCCACCAAGATGTAAGTCTGAAATCATTGCTATAATCACTAGTGCCACAAAACTAATGTGCTGCCCAAATTCCAGCGTTACATCTCAATATTTAACTTAGTTATGGAGGAAAAAAGGTGCTCCCAGTACTTGGGCGATGGGCGATGGACATGTCGCAGCATGGGTTTCCCTCGTAGATGTAATTCTGAAATCATTTCTATTATCACAAGTGCCACAAAACTAATGTCCTGGCCAAATTCCAGCATTACATCTCAATATTTGACTTAGTTACAGAGGAAAACGGGCGCTCCCAGTACTTGGGCGATGGGCGATGGACATGTCGCAGCAGGGGTTTCTCTCGTATATGTAATTCTAAAATCCTTGCTATAATCACTATTGCCACAAAACTAATGTCCTGGCCAAATTCCAGCGTTACATCTCAATATTTGACTTAATTATGGAGGAAAAAAGGCGCTCCCAGTACTTGGGCGATGGGCGATGGACATGTCGCGGCATGGGTTTCCCTCGTAGATGTAATTCTGAAATCATTTCTATTATCACAAGTGCCACAAAACTAATGTCCTGGCCAAATTCCAGCATTACATCTCAATATTTGACTTAGTTACAGAGAAAAATGGCGCTCCTGGTACTTGGGCGATGGGCGACGGACAGCTCGTAACATGGGTTTCCTTCATAGATGTAATTCTGAAATCAATTCTACAATAACATGTGCCACGAAACCAATGTCATGCCCAAATTCTAGCGTTACATCTCAATATTTGACCTTGTTACAGAGGAAAGAAGGCGCTCTCGGTACTTGGACGATGGACAGGTCGCAACATGGGTTTCCCACCAAGATGTAAGTCTGAAGTCATTTCTTTTATCACAAGTGCCACAAAACTAATGTCCTGGCCAAATTCCAGCATTACATCTCCATATTTGACTTAGTTACAGAGGAAAATGGGCGCTTCGGGTACGTTGCCATATCACAACATGAGTTTCCCACCAAGATGTAAGTCTGAAATCATTGCTATAATCACTAGTGCCACAAAACTAATGTGCTGCCCAAATTCCAGCGTTACATCTCAATATTTAACTTAGTTATGGAGGAAAAAAGGTGCTCCCAGTACTTGGGCGATGGGCGATGGACATGTCGCAGCATGGGTTTCCCTCGTAGATGTAATTCTGAAATCATTTCTATTATCACAAGTGCCACAAAACTAATGTCCTGGCCAAATTCCAGCATTACATCTCAATATTTGACTTAGTTACAGAGGAAAACGGGCGCTCCCAGTACTTGGGCGATGGGCGATGGACATGTCGCAGCATGGGTTTCTCTCGTATATGTAATTCTAAAATCCTTGCTGTAATCACTATTGCCACAAAACTAATGTCCTGGCCAAATTCCAGCGTTACATCTCAATATTTGACTTAATTATGGAGGAAAAAAGGCGCTCCCAGTACTTGGGCGATGGGCGATGGACATGTCGCAGCATGGGTTTCCCTCGTAGATGTAATTCTGAAATCATTTCTATTATCACAAGTGCCACAAAACTAATGTCCTGGCCAAATTCCAGCATTACATCTCAATATTTGACTTAGTTACAGAGGAAAACGGGCGCTCCCAGTACTTGGGCGATGGGCGATGGACATGTCGCAGCATGGGTTTCTCTCGTAGATGTAATTCCAAATCCTTGCTATAATCACTATTGCCACAAAACTAATGTCCTGGCCAAATTCCAGCATTACATCTCAATATTTGACTTAGTTACAGAGAAAAATGGCGCTCCTGGTACTTGGGCGATGGGCGATGGACAGCTCGTAACATGGGTTTCCTTCATAGATGTAATTCTGAAATCAATTCTATAATAACATGTGCCACGAAACCAATGTCATGCCCAAATTCTAGCGCTACATCTCAATATTTGACCTTGTTGCAGAGGAAAGAAGGCGCTCTCGGTACTTGGGCGATGGACGATGGATAGGTCGCAACATGGGTTTCCCACCAAAATGTAAGTCTGAAGTCATTTCTTTTATCACAAGTGCCACAAAACTAATGTCCTGGCCAAATTCCAGCATTGCATCTCCATATTTGACTTAGTTACAGAGGAAAATGGGCGCTTCGGGTACTTTGCCATATCACAACATGAGTTTCCCACCAAGATGTAAGTCTGAAATCATTGCTATAATCACTAGTGCCACAAAACTAATGTGCTGCCCAAATTCCAGCGTTACATCTCAATATTTAACTTAGTTATGGAGGAAAAAAGGTGCTCCCAGTACTTGGGCGATGGGCGATGGACATGTCGCAGCATGGGTTTCCCTCGTAGATGTAATTCTGAAATCATTTCTATTATCACAAGTGCCACAAAACTAATGTCCTGGCCAAATTCCAGCATTACATCTCAATATTTGACTTAGTTACAGAGGAAAACGGGCGCTCCCAGTACTTGGGCGATGGACATGTCGCAGCATGGGTTTCTCTCGTATATGTAATTCTAAAATCCTTGCTGTAATCACTATTGCCACAAAACTAATGTCCTGGCCAAATTCCAGCGTTACATCTCAATATTTGACTTAATTATGGAGGAAAAAAGGCGCTCCCAGTACTTGGGCGATGGGCGATGGACATGTCGCAGCATGGGTTTCCCTCGTAGATGTAATTCTGAAATCATTTCTATTATCACAAGTGCCACAAAACTAATGTCCTGGCCAAATTCCAGCATTACATCTCAATATTTGACTTAGTTACAGAGGAAAACGGGCGCTCCCAGTACTTGGGTGATGGGCGATGGACATGTCGCAGCATGGGTTTCTCTCGTAGATGTAATTC
The DNA here is from genome assembly GCA_964017235.1 of Sabellastarte sp. h YS-2021. Classification (NCBI taxonomy): domain Eukaryota; kingdom Metazoa; phylum Annelida; class Polychaeta; order Sabellida; family Sabellidae; genus Sabellastarte; species Sabellastarte sp. h YS-2021. Next base: position 114,656,283 of record OZ024933.1, read on the forward strand.
CAAATCCTTGCTATAATCACTATTGCCACAAAACTAATGTCCTGGCCAAATTCCAGCATTACATCTCAATATTTGACTTAGTTACAGAGAAAAATGGCGCTCCTGGTACTTGGGCGATGGGCGATGGACAGCTCGTAACATGGGTTTCCTTCATAGATGTAGTTCTGAAATCAATTCTATAATAACATGTGCCACGAAACCAATGTCATGCCCAAATTCTAGCGCTACATCTCAATATTTGACCTTGTTGCAGAGGAAAGAAGGCGCTCTCGGTACTTGGGCGATGGACGATGGATAGGTCGCAACATGGGTTTCCCACCAAAATGTAAGTCTGAAGTCATTTCTTTTATCACAAGTGCCACAAAACTAATGTCCTGGCCAAATTCCAGCATTGCATCTCCATATTTGACTTAGTTACAGAGGAAAATGGGCGCTTCGGGTACTTTGCCATATCACAACATGAGTTTCCCACCAAGATGTAAGTCTGAAATCATTGCTATAATCACTAGTGCCACAAAACTAATGTGCTGCCCAAATTCCAGCGTTACATCTCAATATTTAACTTAGTTATGGAGGAAAAAAGGTGCTCCCAGTACTTGGGCGATGGGCGATGGACATGTCGCAGCATGGGTTTCCCTCGTAGATGTAATTCTGAAATCATTTCTATTATCACAAGTGCCACAAAACTAATGCCCTGGCCAAATTCCAGCATTACATCTCAATATTTGACTTAGTTACAGAGGAAAACGGGCGCTCCCAGTACTTGGGCAATGGGCGATGGACATGTCGCAGCAGGGGTTTCTCTCGTATATGTAATTCTAAAATCCTTGCTATAATCACTATTGCCACAAAACTAATGTCCTGGCCAAATTCCAGCGTTACATCTCAATATTTGACTTAATTATGGAGGAAAAAAGGCGCTCCCAGTACTTGGGCGATGGGCGATGGACATGTCGCGGCATGGGTTTCCCTCGTAGATGTAATTCTGAAATCATTTCTATTATCACAAGTGCCACAAAACTAATGTCCTGGCCAAATTCCAGCATTACATCTCAATATTTGACTTAGTTACAGAGAAAAATGGCGCTCCTGGTACTTGGGCGATGGGCGACGGACAGCTCGTAACATGGGTTTCCTTCATAGATGTAATTCTGAAATCAATTCTACAATAACATGTGCCACGAAACCAATGTCATGCCCAAATTCTAGCGTTACATCTCAATATTTGACCTTGTTACAGAGGAAAGAAGGCGCTCTCGGTACTTGGACGATGGACAGGTCGCAACATGGGTTTCCCACCAAGATGTAAGTCTGAAGTCATTTCTTTTATCACAAGTGCCACAAAACTAATGTCCTGGCCAAATTCCAGCATTACATCTCCATATTTGACTTAGTTACAGAGGAAAATGGGCGCTTCGGGTACGTTGCCATATCACAACATGAGTTTCCCACCAAGATGTAAGTCTGAAATCATTGCTATAATCACTAGTGCCACAAAACTAATGTGCTGCCCAAATTCCAGCGTTACATCTCAATATTTAACTTAGTTATGGAGGAAAAAAGGTGCTCCCAGTACTTGGGCGATGGGTGATGGACATGTCGCAGCATGGGTTTCCCTCGTAGATGTAATTCTGAAATCATTTCTATTATCACAAGTGCCACAAAACTAATGTCCTGGCCAAATTCCAGCATTACATCTCAATATTTGACTTAGTTACAGAGGAAAACGGGCGCTCCCAGTACTTGGGCGATGGGCGATGGACATGTCGCAGCATGGGTTTCTCTCGTATATGTAATTCTAAAATCCTTGCTGTAATCACTATTGCCACAAAACTAATGTCCTGGCCAAATTCCAGCGTTACATCTCAATATTTGACTTAATTATGGAGGAAAAAAGGCGCTCCCAGTACTTGGGCGATGGGCGATGGACATGTCGCAGCATGGGTTTCCCTCGTAGATGTAATTCTGAAATCATTTCTATTATCACAAGTGCCACAAAACTAATGTCCTGGCCAAATTCCAGCATTACATCTCAATATTTGACTTAGTTACAGAGGAAAACGGGCGCTCCCAGTACTTGGGCGATGGGCGATGGACATGTCGCAGCATGGGTTTCTCTCGTAGATGTAATTCCAAATCCTTGCTATAATCACTATTGCCACAAAACTAATGTCCTGGCCAAATTCCAGCATTACATCTCAATATTTGACTTAGTTACAGAGAAAAATGGCGCTCCTGGTACTTGGGCGATGGGCGATGGACAGCTCGTAACATGGGTTTCCTTCATAGATGTAATTCTGAAATCAATTCTATAATAACATGTGCCACGAAACCAATGTCATGCCCAAATTCTAGCGCTACATCTCAATATTTGACCTTGTTGCAGAGGAAAGAAGGCGCTCTCGGTACTTGGGCGATGGACGATGGATAGGTCGCAACATGGGTTTCCCACCAAAATGTAAGTCTGAAGTCATTTCTTTTATCACAAGTGCCACAAAACTAATGTCCTGGCCAAATTCCAGCATTGCATCTCCATATTTGACTTAGTTACAGAGGAAAATGGGCGCTTCGGGTACTTTGCCATATCACAACATGAGTTTCCCACCAAGATGTAAGTCTGAAATCATTGCTATAATCACTAGTGCCACAAAACTAATGTGCTGCCCAAATTCCAGCGTTACATCTCAATATTTAACTTAGTTATGGAGGAAAAAAGGTGCTCCCAGTACTTGGGCGATGGGCGATGGACATGTCGCAGCATGGGTTTCCCTCGTAGATGTAATTCTGAAATCATTTCTATTATCACAAGTGCCACAAAACTAATGTCCTGGCCAAATTCCAGCATTACATCTCAATATTTGACTTAGTTACAGAGGAAAACGGGCGCTCCCAGTACTTGGGCGATGGACATGTCGCAGCATGGGTTTCTCTCGTATATGTAATTCTAAAATCCTTGCTGTAATCACTATTGCCACAAAACTAATGTCCTGGCCAAATTCCAGCGTTACATCTCAATATTTGACTTAATTATGGAGGAAAAAAGGCGCTCCCAGTACTTGGGCGATGGGCGATGGACATGTCGCAGCATGGGTTTCCCTCGTAGATGTAATTCTGAAATCATTTCTATTATCACAAGTGCCACAAAACTAATGTCCTGGCCAAATTCCAGCATTACATCTCAATATTTGACTTAGTTACAGAGGAAAACGGGCGCTCCCAGTACTTGGGTGATGGGCGATGGACATGTCGCAGCATGGGTTTCTCTCGTAGATGTAATTCCAAATCCTTGCTATAATCACTATTGCCACAAAACTAATGTCCTGGCCAAATTCCAGCATTACATCTCAATATTTGACTTAGTTACAGAGAAAAATGGCGCTCCTGGTACTTGGGCGATGGGCGATGGACAGCTCGTAACATGGGTTTCCTTCATAGATGTAGTTCTGAAATCAATTCTATAATAACATGTGCCACGAAACCAATGTCATGCCCAAATTCTAGCGCTACATCTCAATATTTGACCTTGTTGCAGAGGAAAGAAGGCGCTCTCGGTACTTGGGCGATGGACGATGGATAGGTCGCAACATGGGTTTCCCACCAAAATGTAAGTCTGAAGTCATTTCTTTTATCACAAGTGCCACAAAACTAATGTCCTGGCCAAATTCCAGCATTGCATCTCCATATTTGACTTAGTTACAGAGGAAAATGGGCGCTTCGGGTACTTTGCCATATCACAACATGAGTTTCCCACCAAGATGTAAGTCTGAAATCATTGCTATAATCACTAGTGCCACAAAACTAATGTGCTGCCCAAATTCCAGCGTTACATCTCAATATTTAACTTAGTTATGGAGGAAAAAAGGTGCTCCCAGTACTTGGGCGATGGACATGTCGCAGCATGGGTTTCCCTCGTAGATGTAATTCTGAAATCATTTCTATTATCACAAGTGCCACAAAACTAATGCCCTGGCCAAATTCCAGCATTACATCTCAATATTTGACTTAGTTACAGAGGAAAACGGGCGCTCCCAGTACTTGGGCGATGGGCGATGGACATGTCGCAGCAGGGGTTTCTCTCGTATATGTAATTCTAAAATCCTTGCTATAATCACTATTGCCACAAAACTAATGTCCTGGCCAAATTCCAGCGTTACATCTCAATATTTGACTTAATTATGGAGGAAAAAAGGCGCTCCCAGTACTTGGGCGATGGGCGATGGACATGTCGCGGCATGGGTTTCCCTCGTAGATGTAATTCTGAAATCATTTCTATTATCACAAGTGCCACAAAACTAATGTCCTGGCCAAATTCCAGCATTACATCTCAATATTTGACTTAGTTACAGAGAAAAATGGCGCTCCTGGTACTTGGGCGATGGGCGACGGACAGCTCGTAACATGGGTTTCCTTCATAGATGTAATTCTGAAATCAATTCTACAATAACATGTGCCACGAAACCAATGTCATGCCCAAATTCTAGCGTTACATCTCAATATTTGACCTTGTTACAGAGGAAAGAAGGCGCTCTCGGTACTTGGACGATGGACAGGTCGCAACATGGGTTTCCCACCAAGATGTAAGTCTGAAGTCATTTCTTTTATCACAAGTGCCACAAAACTAATGTCCTGGCCAAATTCCAGCATTACATCTCCATATTTGACTTAGTTACAGAGGAAAATGGGCGCTTCGGGTACTTTGCCATATCACAACATGAGTTTCCCACCAAGATGTAAGTCTGAAATCATTGCTATAATCACTAGTGCCACAAAACTAATGTGCTGCCCAAATTCCAGCGTTACATCTCAATATTTAACTTAGTTATGGAGGAAAAAAGGTGCTCCCAGTACTTGGGCGATGGGCGATGGACATGTCGCAGCATGGGTTTCCCTCGTAGATGTAATTCTGAAATCATTTCTATTATCACAAGTGCCACAAAACTAATGTCCTGGCCAAATTCCAGCATTACATCTCAATATTTGACTTAGTTACAGAGGAAAACGGGCGCTCCCAGTACTTGGGCGATGGGCGATGGACATGTCGCAGCATGGGTTTCTCTCGTATATGTAATTCTAAAATCCTTGCTGTAATCACTATTGCCACAAAACTAATGTCCTGGCCAAATTCCAGCGTTACATCTCAATATTTGACTTAATTATGGAGGAAAAAAGGCGCTCCCAGTACTTGGGCGATGGGCGATGGACATGTCGCAGCATGGGTTTCCCTCGTAGATGTAATTCTGAAATCATTTCTATTATCACAAGTGCCACAAAACTAATGTCCTGGCCAAATTCCAGCATTACATCTCAATATTTGACTTAGTTACAGAGGAAAACGGGCGCTCCCAGTACTTGGGCGATGGGCGATGGACATGTCGCAGCATGGGTTTCTCTCGTAGATGTAATTCCAAATCCTTGCTATAATCACTATTGCCACAAAACTAATGTCCTGGCCAAATTCCAGCATTACATCTCAATATTTGACTTAGTTACAGAGAAAAATGGCGCTCCTGGTACTTGGGCGATGGGCGATGGACAGCTCGTAACATGGGTTTCCTTCATAGATGTAATTCTGAAATCAATTCTATAATAACATGTGCCACGAAACCAATGTCATGCCCAAATTCTAGCGCTACATCTCAATATTTGACCTTGTTGCAGAGGAAAGAAGGCGCTCTCGGTACTTGGGCGATGGACGATGGATAGGTCGCAACATGGGTTTCCCACCAAAATGTAAGTCTGAAGTCATTTCTTTTATCACAAGTGCCACAAAACTAATGTCCTGGCCAAATTCCAGCATTGCATCTCCATATTTGACTTAGTTACAGAGGAAAATGGGCGCTTCGGGTACTTTGCCATATCACAACATGAGTTTCCCACCAAGATGTAAGTCTGAAATCATTGCTATAATCACTAGTGCCACAAAACTAATGTGCTGCCCAAATTCCAGCGTTACATCTCAATATTTAACTTAGTTATGGAGGAAAAAAGGTGCTCCCAGTACTTGGGCGATGGGCGATGGACATGTCGCAGCATGGGTTTCCCTCGTAGATGTAATTCTGAAATCATTTCTATTATCACAAGTGCCACAAAACTAATGTCCTGGCCAAATTCCAGCATTACATCTCAATATTTGACTTAGTTACAGAGGAAAACGGGCGCTCCCAGTACTTGGGCGATGGACATGTCGCAGCATGGGTTTCTCTCGTATATGTAATTCTAAAATCCTTGCTGTAATCACTATTGCCACAAAACTAATGTCCTGGCCAAATTCCAGCGTTACATCTCAATATTTGACTTAATTATGGAGGAAAAAAGGCGCTCCCAGTACTTGGGCGATGGGCGATGGACATGTCGCAGCATGGGTTTCCCTCGTAGATGTAATTCTGAAATCATTTCTATTATCACAAGTGCCACAAAACTAATGTCCTGGCCAAATTCCAGCATTACATCTCAATATTTGACTTAGTTACAGAGGAAAACGGGCGCTCCCAGTACTTGGGTGATGGGCGATGGACATGTCGCAGCATGGGTTTCTCTCGTAGATGTAATTCCAAATCCTTGCTATAATCACTATTGCCACAAAACTAATGTCCTGGCCAAATTCCAGCATTACATCTCAATATTTGACTTAGTTACAGAGAAAAATGGCGCTCCTGGTACTTGGGCGATGGGCGATGGACAGCTCGTAACATGGGTTTCCTTCATAGATGTAGTTCTGAAATCAATTCTATAATAACATGTGCCACGAAACCAATGTCATGCCCAAATTCTAGCGCTACATCTCAATATTTGACCTTGTTGCAGAGGAAAGAAGGCGCTCTCGGTACTTGGACGATGGACAGGTCGCAACATGGGTTTCCCACCAAGATGTAAGTCTGAAGTCATTTCTTTTATCACAAGTGCCACAAAACTAATGTCCTGGCCAAATTCCAGCATTACATCTCCATATTTGACTTAGTTACAGAGGAAAATGGGCGCTTCGGGTACTTTGCCATATCAGAACATGAGTTTCCCACCAAGATGTAAGTCTGAAATCATTGCTATAATCACTAGTGCCACAAAACTAATGTGCTGCCCAAATTCCAGCGTTACATCTCAATATTTAACTTAGTTATGGAGGAAAAAATGTGCTCCCAGTACTTGGGCGATGGGCGATGGACATGTCGCAGCATGGGTTTCCCTCGTAGATGTAATTCTGAAATCATTTCTATTATCACAAGTGCCACAAAACTAATGTCCTGGCCAAATTCCAGCATTACATCTCAATATTTGACTTAGTTACAGAGGAAAACGGGCGCTCCCAGTACTTGGGCGATGGGCGATGGACATGTCGCAGCATGGGTTTCTCTCGTATATGTAATTCTAAAATCCTTGCTGTAATCACTATTGCCACAAAACTAATGTCCTGGCCAAATTCCAGCGTTACATCTCAATATTTGACTTAATTATGGAGGAAAAAAGGCGCTCCCAGTACTTGGGCGATGGGCGATGGACATGTCGCAGCATGGGTTTCCCTCGTAGATGTAATTCTGAAATCATTTCTATTATCACAAGTGCCACAAAACTAATGTCCTGGCCAAATTCCAGCATTACATCTCAATATTTGACTTAGTTACAGAGGAAAACGGGCGCTCCCAGTACTTGGGCGATGGACATGTCGCAGCATGGGTTTCTCTCGTAGATGTAATTCCAAATCCTTGCTATAATCACTATTGCCACAAAACTAATGTCCTGGCCAAATTCCAGCATTACATCTCAATATTTGACTTAGTTACAGAGAAAAATGGCGCTCCTGGTACTTGGGCGATGGGCGATGGACAGCTCGTAACATGGGTTTCCTTCATAGATGTAATTCTGAAATCAATTCTATAATAACATGTGCCACGAAACCAATGTCATGCCCAAATTCTAGCGCTACATCTCAATATTTGACCTTGTTGCAGAGGAAAGAAGGCGCTCTCGGTACTTGGGCGATGGACGATGGATAGGTCGCAACATGGGTTTCCCACCAAAATGTAAGTCTGAAGTCATTTCTTTTATCACAAGTGCCACAAAACTAATGTCCTGGCCAAATTCCAGCATTGCATCTCCATATTTGACTTAGTTACAGAGGAAAATGGGCGCTTCGGGTACTTTGCCATATCACAACATGAGTTTCCCACCAAGATGTAAGTCTGAAATCATTGCTATAATCACTAGTGCCACAAAACTAATGTGCTGCCCAAATTCCAGCGTTACATCTCAATATTTAACTTAGTTATGGAGGAAAAAAGGTGCTCCCAGTACTTGGGCGATGGGCGATGGACATGTCGCAGCATGGGTTTCCCTCGTAGATGTAATTCTGAAATCATTTCTATTATCACAAGTGCCACAAAACTAATGTCCTGGCCAAATTCCAGCATTACATCTCAATATTTGACTTAGTTACAGAGAAAAATGGCGCTCCTGGTACTTGGGCGATGGGCGATGGACAGCTCGTAACATGGGTTTCCTTCATAGATGTAATTCTGAAATCAATTCTATAATAACATGTGCCACGAAACCAATGTCATGCCCAAATTCTAGCGCTACATCTCAATATTTGACCTTGTTGCAGAGGAAAGAAGGCGCTCTCGGTACTTGGGCGATGGACGATGGATAGGTCGCAACATGGGTTTCCCACCAAAATGTAAGTCTGAAGTCATTTCTTTTATCACAAGTGCCACAAAACTAATGTCCTGGTCAAATTCCAGCATTGCATCTCCATATTTGACTTAGTTACAGAGGAAAATGGGCGCTTCGGGTACTTTGCCATATCACAACATGAGTTTCCCACCAAGATGTAAGTCTGAAATCATTGCTATAATCACTAGTGCCACAAAACTAATGTGCTGCCCAAATTCCAGCGTTACATCTCAATATTTAACTTAGTTATGGAGGAAAAAAGGTGCTCCCAGTACTTGGGCGATGGGCGATGGACATGTCGCAGCATGGGTTTCCCTCGTAGATGTAATTCTGAAATCATTTCTATTATCACAAGTGCCACAAAACTAATGTCCTGGCCAAATTCCAGCATTACATCTCAATATTTGACTTAGTTACAGAGAAAAATGGCGCTCCTGGTACTTGGGCGATGGGCGATGGACAGCTCGTAACATGGGTTTCCTTCATAGATGTAATTCTGAAATCAATTCTATAATAACATGTGCCACGAAACCAATGTCATGCCCAAATTCTAGCGCTACATCTCAATATTTGACCTTGTTGCAGAGGAAAGAAGGCGCTCTCGGTACTTGGGCGATGGACGATGGATAGGTCGCAACATGGGTTTCCCACCAAAATGTAAGTCTGAAGTCATTTCTTTTATCACAAGTGCCACAAAACTAATGTCCTGGTCAAATTCCAGCATTGCATCTCCATATTTGACTTAGTTACAGAGGAAAATGGGCGCTTCGGGTACTTTGCCATATCACAACATGAGTTTCCCACCAAGATGTAAGTCTGAAATCATTGCTATAATCACTAGTGCCACAAAACTAATGTGCTGCCCAAATTCCAGCGTTACATCTCAATATTTAACTTAGTTATGGAGGAAAAAAGGTGCTCCCAGTACTTGGGCGATGGGCGATGGACATGTCGCAGCATGGGTTTCCCTCGTAGATGTAATTCTGAAATCATTTCTATTATCACAAGTGCCACAAAACTAATGTCCTGGCCAAATTCCAGCATTACATCTCAATATTTGACTTAGTTACAGAGGAAAACGGGCGCTCCCAGTACTTGGGCGATGGGCGATGGACATGTCGCAGCAGGGGTTTCTCTCGTATATGTAATTCTAAAATCCTTGCTATAATCACTATTGCCACAAAACTAATGTCCTGGCCAAATTCCAGCGTTACATCTCAATATTTGACTTAATTATGGAGGAAAAAAGGCGCTCCCAGTACTTGGGCGATGGGCGATGGACATGTCGCGGCATGGGTTTCCCTCGTAGATGTAATTCTGAAATCATTTCTATTATCACAAGTGCCACAAAACTAATGTCCTGGCCAAATTCCAGCATTACATCTCAATATTTGACTTAGTTACAGAGAAAAATGGCGCTCCTGGTACTTGGGCGATGGGCGACGGACAGCTCGTAACATGGGTTTCCTTCATAGATGTAATTCTGAAATCAATTCTACAATAACATGTGCCACGAAACCAATGTCATGCCCAAATTCTAGCGTTACATCTCAATATTTGACCTTGTTACAGAGGAAAGAAGGTGCTCTCGGTACTTGGACGATGGACAGGTCGCAACATGGGTTTCCCACCAAGATGTAAGTCTGAAGTCATTTCTTTTATCACAAGTGCCACAAAACTAATGTCCTGGCCAAATTCCAGCATTACATCTCCATATTTGACTTAGTTACAGAGGAAAATGGGCGCTTCGGGTACTTTGCCATATCACAACATGAGTTTCCCACCAAGATGTAAGTCTGAAATCATTGCCATAATCACTAGTGCCACAAAACTAATGTGCTGCCCAAATTCCAGCGTTACATCTCAATATTTAACTTAGTTATGGAGGAAAAAAGGTGCTCCCAGTACTTGGGCGATGGGCGATGGACATGTCGCAGCATGGGTTTCCCTCGTAGATGTAATTCTGAAATCATTTCTATTATCACAAGTGCCACAAAACTAATGTCCTGGCCAAATTCCAGCATTACATCTCAATATTTGACTTAGTTACAGAGGAAAACGGGCGCTCCCAGTACTTGGGCGATGGACATGTCGCAGCATGGGTTTCTCTCGTATATGTAATTCTAAAATCCTTGCTGTAATCACTATTGCCACAAAACTAATGTCCTGGCCAAATTCCAGCGTTACATCTCAATATTTGACTTAATTATGGAGGAAAAAAGGCGCTCCCAGTACTTGGGCGATGGACATGTCGCAGCATGGGTTTCCCTCGTAGATGTAATTCTGAAATCATTTCTATTATCACAAGTGTCACAAAACTAATGTCCTGGCCAAATTCCAGCATTACATCTCAATATTTGACTTAGTTACAGAGAAAAATGGCGCTCCTGGTACTTGGGGGATGGGCGACGGACAGCTCGTAACATGGGTTTCCTTCATAGATGTAATTCTGAAATCAATTCTATAATAACATGTGCCACGAAACCAATGTCATGCCCAAATTCTAGTGTTACATCTCAATATTTGACCTTGTTGCAGAGGAAAGAAGGCGCTCTCGGTACTTGGACGATGGATAGGTCGCAACATGGGTTTCCCACCAAAATGTAAGTCTGAAGTCATTTCTTTTATCACAAGTGCCACAAAACTAATGTCCTGGCCAAATTCCAGCATTGCATCTCCATATTTGACTTAGTTACAGAGGAAAATGGGCGCTTCGGGTACTTTGCCATATCACAACATGAGTTTCCCACCAAGATGTAAGTCTGAAATCATTGCTATAATCACTAGTGCCACAAAACTAATGTGCTGCCCAAATTCCAGCGTTACATCTCAATATTTAACTTAGTTATGGAGGAAAAAAGGTGCTCCCAGTACTTGGGCGATGGGCGATGGACATGTCGCAGCATGGGTTTCCCTCGTAGATGTAATTCTGAAATCATTTCTATTATCACAAGTGCCACAAAACTAATGCCCTGGCCAAATTCCAGCATTACATCTCAATATTTGACTTAGTTACAGAGGAAAACGGGCGCTCCCAGTACTTGGGCGATGGGCGATGGACATGTCGCAGCAGGGGTTTCTCTCGTATATGTAATTCTAAAATCCTTGCTATAATCACTATTGCCACAAAACTAATGTCCTGGCCAAATTCCAGCGTTACATCTCAATATTTGACTTAATTATGGAGGAAAAAAGGCGCTCCCAGTACTTGGGCGATGGGCGATGGACATGTCGCGGCATGGGTTTCCCTCGTAGATGTAATTCTGAAATCATTTCTATTATCACAAGTGCCACAAAACTAATGTCCTGGCCAAATTCCAGCATTACATCTCAATATTTGACTTAGTTACAGAGAAAAATGGCGCTCCTGGTACTTGGGCGATGGGCGACGGACAGCTCGTAACATGGGTTTCCTTCATAGATGTAATTCTGAAATCAATTCTACAATAACATGTGCCACGAAACCAATGTCATGCCCAAATTCTAGCGTTACATCTCAATATTTGACCTTGTTACAGAGGAAAGAAGGCGCTCTCGGTACTTGGACGATGGACAGGTCGCAACATGGGTTTCCCACCAAGATGTAAGTCTGAAGTCATTTCTTTTATCACAAGTGCCACAAAACTAATGTCCTGGCCAAATTCCAGCATTACATCTCCATATTTGACTTAGTTACAGAGGAAAATGGGAGCTTCGGGTACTTTGCCATATCACAACATGAGTTTCCCACCAAGATGTAAGTCTGAAATCATTGCTATAATCACTAGTGCCACAAAACTAATGTGCTGCCCAAATTCCAGCGTTACATCTCAATATTTAACTTAGTTATGGAGGAAAAAAGGTGCTCCCAGTACTTGGGCGATGGGCGATGGACATGTCGCAGCATGGGTTTCCCTCGTAGATGTAATTCTGAAATCATTTCTATTATCACAAGTGCCACAAAACTAATGTCCTGGCCAAATTCCAGCATTACATCTCAATATTTGACTTAGTTACAGAGGAAAACGGGCGCTCCCAGTACTTGGGCGATGGGCGATGGACATGTCGCAGCATGGGTTTCTCTCGTATATGTAATTCTAAAATCCTTGCTGTAATCACTATTGCCACAAAACTAATGTCCTGGCCAAATTCCAGCGTTACATCTCAATATTTGACTTAATTATGGAGGAAAAAAGGCGCTCCCAGTACTTGGGCGATGGGCGATGGACATGTCGCAGCATGGGTTTCCCTCGTAGATGTAATTCTGAAATCATTTCTATTATCACAAGTGCCACAAAACTAATGTCCTGGCCAAATTCCAGCATTACATCTCAATATTTGACTTAGTTACAGAGGAAAACGGGCGCTCCCAGTACTTGGGCGATGGGCGATGGACATGTCGCAGCATGGGTTTCTCTCGTAGATGTAATTCCAAATCCTTGCTATAATCACTATTGCCACAAAACTAATGTCCTGGCCAAATTCCAGCATTACATCTCAATATTTGACTTAGTTACAGAGAAAAATGGCGCTCCTGGTACTTGGGCGATGGGCGATGGACAGCTCGTAACATGGGTTTCCTTCATAGATGTAATTCTGAAATCAATTCTATAATAACATGTGCCACGAAACCAATGTCATGCCCAAATTCTAGCGCTACATCTCAATATTTGACCTTGTTGCAGAGGAAAGAAGGCGCTCTCGGTACTTGGGCGATGGACGATGGATAGGTCGCAACATGGGTTTCCCACCAAAATGTAAGTCTGAAGTCATTTCTTTTATCACAAGTGCCACAAAACTAATGTCCTGGCCAAATTCCAGCATTGCATCTCCATATTTGACTTAGTTACAGAGGAAAATGGGCGCTTCGGGTACTTTGCCATATCACAACATGAGTTTCCCACCAAGATGTAAGTCTGAAATCATTGCTATAATCACTAGTGCCACAAAACTAATGTGCTGCCCAAATTCCAGCGTTACATCTCAATATTTAACTTAGTTATGGAGGAAAAAAGGTGCTCCCAGTACTTGGGCGATGGGCGATGGACATGTCGCAGCATGGGTTTCCCTCGTAGATGTAATTCTGAAATCATTTCTATTATCACAAGTGCCACAAAACTAATGTCCTGGCCAAATTCCAGCATTACATCTCAATATTTGACTTAGTTACAGAGGAAAACGGGCGCTCCCAGTACTTGGGCGATGGACATGTCGCAGCATGGGTTTCTCTCGTATATGTAATTCTAAAATCCTTGCTGTAATCACTATTGCCACAAAACTAATGTCCTGGCCAAATTCCAGCGTTACATCTCAATATTTGACTTAATTATGGAGGAAAAAAGGCGCTCCCAGTACTTGGGCGATGGGCGATGGACATGTCGCAGCATGGGTTTCCCTCGTAGATGTAATTCTGAAATCATTTCTATTATCACAAGTGCCACAAAACTAATGTCCTGGCCAAATTCCAGCATTACATCTCAATATTTGACTTAGTTACAGAGGAAAACGGGCGCTCCCAGTACTTGGGTGATGGGCGATGGACATGTCGCAGCATGGGTTTCTCTCGTAGATGTAATTCCAAATCCTTGCTATAATCACTATTGCCACAAAACTAATGTCCTGGCCAAATTCCAGCATTACATCTCAATATTTGACTTAGTTACAGAGAAAAATGGCGCTCCTGGTACTTGGGCGATGGGCGATGGACAGCTCGTAACATGGGTTTCCTTCATAGATGTAGTTCTGAAATCAATTCTATAATAACATGTGCCACGAAACCAATGTCATGCCCAAATTCTAGCGCTACATCTCAATATTTGACCTTGTTGCAGAGGAAAGAAGGCGCTCTCGGTACTTGGGCGATGGACGATGGATAGGTCGCAACATGGGTTTCCCACCAAGATGTAAGTCTGAAATCATTGCTATAATCACTAGTGCCACAAAACTAATGTGCTGCCCAAATTCCAGCGTTACATCTCAATATTTAACTTAGTTATGGAGGAAAAAAGGTGCTCCCAGTACTTGGGCGATGGGCGATGGACATGTCGCAGCATGGGTTTCCCTCGTAGATGTAATTCTGAAATCATTTCTATTATCACAAGTGCCACAAAACTAATGCCCTGGCCAAATTCCAGCATTACATCTCAATATTTGACTTAGTTACAGAGGAAAACGGGCGCTCCCAGTACTTGGGCGATGGGCGATGGACATGTCGCAGCAGGGGTTTCTCTCGTATATGTAATTCTAAAATCCTTGCTATAATCACTATTGCCACAAAACTAATGTCCTGGCCAAATTCCAGCGTTACATCTCAATATTTGACTTAATTATGGAGGAAAAAAGGCGCTCCCAGTACTTGGGCGATGGGCGATGGACATGTCGCGGCATGGGTTTCCCTCGTAGATGTAATTCTGAAATCATTTCTATTATCACAAGTGCCACAAAACTAATGTCCTGGCCAAATTCCAGCATTACATCTCAATATTTGACTTAGTTACAGAGAAAAATGGCGCTCCTGGTACTTGGGCGATGGGCGACGGACAGCTCGTAACATGGGTTTCCTTCATAGATGTAATTCTGAAATCAATTCTACAATAACATGTGCCACGAAACCAATGTCATGCCCAAATTCTAGCGTTACATCTCAATATTTGACCTTGTTACAGAGGAAAGAAGGTGCTCTCGGTACTTGGACGATGGACAGGTCGCAACATGGGTTTCCCACCAAGATGTAAGTCTGAAGTCATTTCTTTTATCACAAGTGCCACAAAACTAATGTCCTGGCCAAATTCCAGCATTACATCTCCATATTTGACTTAGTTACAGAGGAAAATGGGCGCTTCGGGTACTTTGCCATATCACAACATGAGTTTCCCACCAAGATGTAAGTCTGAAATCATTGCCATAATCACTAGTGCCACAAAACTAATGTGCTGCCCAAATTCCAGCGTTACATCTCAATATTTAACTTAGTTATGGAGGAAAAAAGGTGCTCCCAGTACTTGGGCGATGGGCGATGGACATGTCGCAGCATGGGTTTCCCTCGTAGATGTAATTCTGAAATCATTTCTATTATCACAAGTGCCACAAAACTAATGTCCTGGCCAAATTCCAGCATTACATCTCAATATTTGACTTAGTTACAGAGGAAAACGGGCGCTCCCAGTACTTGGGCGATGGACATGTCGCAGCATGGGTTTCTCTCGTATATGTAATTCTAAAATCCTTGCTGTAATCACTATTGCCACAAAACTAATGTCCTGGCCAAATTCCAGCGTTACATCTCAATATTTGACTTAATTATGGAGGAAAAAAGGCGCTCCCAGTACTTGGGCGATGGACATGTCGCAGCATGGGTTTCCCTCGTAGATGTAATTCTGAAATCATTTCTATTATCACAAGTGTCACAAAACTAATGTCCTGGCCAAATTCCAGCATTACATCTCAATATTTGACTTAGTTACAGAGAAAAATGGCGCTCCTGGTACTTGGGGGATGGGCGACGGACAGCTCGTAACATGGGTTTCCTTCATAGATGTAATTCTGAAATCAATTCTATAATAACATGTGCCACGAAACCAATGTCATGCCCAAATTCTAGTGTTACATCTCAATATTTGACCTTGTTGCAGAGGAAAGAAGGCGCTCTCGGTACTTGGACGATGGATAGGTCGCAACATGGGTTTCCCACCAAAATGTAAGTCTGAAGTCATTTCTTTTATCACAAGTGCCACAAAACTAATGTCCTGGCCAAATTCCAGCATTGCATCTCCATATTTGACTTAGTTACAGAGGAAAATGGGCGCTTCGGGTACTTTGCCATATCACAACATGAGTTTCCCACCAAGATGTAAGTCTGAAATCATTGCTATAATCACTAGTGCCACAAAACTAATGTGCTGCCCAAATTCCAGCGTTACATCTCAATATTTAACTTAGTTATGGAGGAAAAAAGGTGCTCCCAGTACTTGGGCGATGGGCGATGGACATGTCGCAGCATGGGTTTCCCTCGTAGATGTAATTCTGAAATCATTTCTATTATCACAAGTGCCACAAAACTAATGCCCTGGCCAAATTCCAGCATTACATCTCAATATTTGACTTAGTTACAGAGGAAAACGGGCGCTCCCAGTACTTGGGCGATGGGCGATGGACATGTCGCAGCAGGGGTTTCTCTCGTATATGTAATTCTAAAATCCTTGCTATAATCACTATTGCCACAAAACTAATGTCCTGGCCAAATTCCAGCGTTACATCTCAATATTTGACTTAATTATGGAGGAAAAAAGGCGCTCCCAGTACTTGGGCGATGGGCGATGGACATGTCGCGGCATGGGTTTCCCTCGTAGATGTAATTCTGAAATCATTTCTATTATCACAAGTGCCACAAAACTAATGTCCTGGCCAAATTCCAGCATTACATCTCAATATTTGACTTAGTTACAGAGAAAAATGGCGCTCCTGGTACTTGGGCGATGGGCGACGGACAGCTCGTAACATGGGTTTCCTTCATAGATGTAATTCTGAAATCAATTCTACAATAACATGTGCCACGAAACCAATGTCATGCCCAAATTCTAGCGTTACATCTCAATATTTGACCTTGTTACAGAGGAAAGAAGGCGCTCTCGGTACTTGGACGATGGACAGGTCGCAACATGGGTTTCCCACCAAGATGTAAGTCTGAAGTCATTTCTTTTATCACAAGTGCCACAAAACTAATGTCCTGGCCAAATTCCAGCATTACATCTCCATATTTGACTTAGTTACAGAGGAAAATGGGAGCTTCGGGTACTTTGCCATATCACAACATGAGTTTCCCACCAAGATGTAAGTCTGAAATCATTGCTATAATCACTAGTGCCACAAAACTAATGTGCTGCCCAAATTCCAGCGTTACATCTCAATATTTAACTTAGTTATGGAGGAAAAAAGGTGCTCCCAGTACTTGGGCGATGGGCGATGGACATGTCGCAGCATGGGTTTCCCTCGTAGATGTAATTCTGAAATCATTTCTATTATCACAAGTGCCACAAAACTAATGTCCTGGCCAAATTCCAGCATTACATCTCAATATTTGACTTAGTTACAGAGGAAAACGGGCGCTCCCAGTACTTGGGCGATGGGCGATGGACATGTCGCAGCATGGGTTTCTCTCGTATATGTAATTCTAAAATCCTTGCTGTAATCACTATTGCCACAAAACTAATGTCCTGGCCAAATTCCAGCGTTACATCTCAATATTTGACTTAATTATGGAGGAAAAAAGGCGCTCCCAGTACTTGGGCGATGGGCGATGGACATGTCGCAGCATGGGTTTCCCTCGTACATGTAATTCTGAAATCATTTCTATTATCACAAGTGCCACAAAACTAATGTCCTGGCCAAATTCCAGCATTACATCTCAATATTTGACTTAGTTACAGAGGAAAACGGGCGCTCCCAGTACTTGGGTGATGGGCGATGGACATGTCGCAGCATGGGTTTCTCTCGTAGATGTAATTCCAAATCCTTGCTATAATCACTATTGCCACAAAACTAATGTCCTGGCCAAATTCCAGCATTACATCTCAATATTTGACTTAGTTACAGAGAAAAATGGCGCTCCTGGTACTTGGGCGATGGGCGATGGACAGCTCGTAACATGGGTTTCCTTCATAGATGTAGTTCTGAAATCAATTCTATAATAACATGTGCCACGAAACCAATGTCATGCCCAAATTCTAGCGCTACATCTCAATATTTGACCTTGTTGCAGAGGAAAGAAGGCGCTCTCGGTACTTGGGCGATGGACGATGGATAGGTCGCAACATGGGTTTCCCACCAAGATGTAAGTCTGAAATCATTGCTATAATCACTAGTGCCACAAAACTAATGTGCTGCCCAAATTCCAGCGTTACATCTCAATATTTAACTTAGTTATGGAGGAAAAAAGGTGCTCCCAGTACTTGGGCGATGGGCGATGGACATGTCGCAGCATGGGTTTCCCTCGTAGATGTAATTCTGAAATCATTTCTATTATCACAAGTGCCACAAAACTAATGCCCTGGCCAAATTCCAGCATTACATCTCAATATTTGACTTAGTTACAGAGGAAAACGGGCGCTCCCAGTACTTGGGCGATGGGCGATGGACATGTCGCAGCAGGGGTTTCTCTCGTATATGTAATTCTAAAATCCTTGCTATAATCACTATTGCCACAAAACTAATGTCCTGGCCAAATTCCAGCGTTACATCTCAATATTTGACTTAATTATGGAGGAAAAAAGGCGCTCCCAGTACTTGGGCGATGGGCGATGGACATGTCGCGGCATGGGTTTCCCTCGTAGATGTAATTCTGAAATCATTTCTATTATCACAAGTGCCACAAAACTAATGTCCTGGCCAAATTCCAGCATTACATCTCAATATTTGACTTAGTTACAGAGAAAAATGGCGCTCCTGGTACTTGGGCGATGGGCGACGGACAGCTCGTAACATGGGTTTCCTTCATAGATGTAATTCTGAAATCAATTCTACAATAACATGTGCCACGAAACCAATGTCATGCCCAAATTCTAGCGTTACATCTCAATATTTGACCTTGTTACAGAGGAAAGAAGGCGCTCTCGGTACTTGGACGATGGACAGGTCGCAACATGGGTTTCCCACCAAGATGTAAGTCTGAAGTCATTTCTTTTATCACAAGTGCCACAAAACTAATGTCCTGGCCAAATTCCAGCATTACATCTCCATATTTGACTTAGTTACAGAGGAAAATGGGCGCTTCGGGTACTTTGCCATATCACAACATGAGTTTCCCACCAAGATGTAAGTCTGAAATCATTGCTATAATCACTAGTGCCACAAAACTAATGTGCTGCCCAAATTCCAGCGTTACATCTCAATATTTAACTTAGTTATGGAGGAAAAAAGGTGCTCCCAGTACTTGGGCGATGGGCGATGGACATGTCGCAGCATGGGTTTCCCTCGTAGATGTAATTCTGAAATCATTTCTATTATCACAAGTGCCACAAAACTAATGTCCTGGCCAAATTCCAGCATTACATCTCAATATTTGACTTAGTTACAGAGGAAAACGGGCGCTCCCAGTACTTGGGCGATGGACATGTCGCAGCATGGGTTTCTCTCGTATATGTAATTCTAAAATCCTTGCTGTAATCACTATTGCCACAAAACTAATGTCCTGGCCAAATTCCAGCGTTACATCTCAATATTTGACTTAATTATGGAGGAAAAAAGGCGCTCCCAGTACTTGGGCGATGGACATGTCGCAGCATAGGTTTCCCTCGTAGATGTAATTCTGAAATCATTTCTATTATCACAAGTGCCACAAAACCAAATTCCAGCATTACATCTCAATATTTGACTTAGTTACAGAGGAAAACAGGCGCTCCCAGTACTTGGGCGATGGGCGATGGACATGTCGCAGCATGGGTTTCCCTCGTAGATGTAATTCTGAAATCATTTCTATTATCACAAGTGCCACAAAACTAATGTCCTGGCCAAATTCCAGCATTACATCTCAATATTTGACTTAGTTACAGAGGAAAACGGGCGCTCCCAGTACTTGGGTGATGGGCGATGGACATGTCGCAGCATGGGTTTCTCTCGTAGATGTAATTCCAAATCCTTGCTATAATCACTATTGCCACAAAACTAATGTCCTGGCCAAATTCCAGCATTACATCTCAATATTTGACTTAGTTACAGAGAAAAATGGCGCTCCTGGTACTTGGGCGATGGGCGATGGACAGCTCGTAACATGGGTTTCCTTCATAGATGTAATTCTGAAATCAATTCTATAATAACATGTGCCACGAAACCAATGTCATGCCCAAATTCTAGCGCTACATCTCAATATTTGACCTTGTTGCAGAGGAAAGAAGGCGCTCTCGGTACTTGGGCGATGGACGATGGATAGGTCGCAACATGGGTTTCCCACCAAAATGTAAGTCTGAAGTCATTTCTTTTATCACAAGTGCCACAAAACTAATGTCCTGGCCAAATTCCAGCATTGCATCTCCATATTTGACTTAGTTACAGAGGAAAATGGGCGCTTCGGGTACTTTGCCATATCACAACATGAGTTTCCCACCAAGATGTAAGTCTGAAATCATTGCTATAATCACTAGTGCCACAAAACTAATGTGCTGCCCAAATTCCAGCGTTACATCTCAATATTTAACTTAGTTATGGAGGAAAAAAGGTGCTCCCAGTACTTGGGCGATGGGCGATGGACATGTCGCAGCATGGGTTTCCCTCGTAGATGTAATTCTGAAATCATTTCTATTATCACAAGTGCCACAAAACTAATGTCCTGGCCAAATTCCAGCATTACATCTCAATATTTGACTTAGTTACAGAGGAAAACGGGCGCTCCCAGTACTTGGGCGATGGACATGTCGCAGCATGGGTTTCTCTCGTATATGTAATTCTAAAATCCTTGCTGTAATCACTATTGCCACAAAACTAATGTCCTGGCCAAATTCCAGCGTTACATCTCAATATTTGACTTAATTATGGAGGAAAAAAGGCGCTCCCAGTACTTGGGCGATGGACATGTCGCAGCATGGGTTTCCCTCGTAGATGTAATTCTGAAATCATTTCTATTATCACAAGTGCCACAAAACCAAATTCCAGCATTACATCTCAATATTTGACTTAGTTACAGAGGAAAACAGGCGCTCCCAGTACTTGGGCGATGGGCGATGGACATGTCGCAGCATGGGTTTCCCTCGTAGATGTAATTCTGAAATCATTTCTATTATCACAAGTGCCACAAAACTAATGTCCTGGCCAAATTCCAGCACTACATCTCAATATTTGACTTAGTTACAGAGGAAAACGGGCGCTCCCAGTACTTGGGCGATGGGCGATGGACATGTCACAGCATGGGTTTCTCTCGTATATGTAATTCTAAAATCCTTGCTATAATCACTATTGCCACAAAACTAATGTCCTGGCCAAATTCCAGCGTTACATCTCAATATTTGACTTAATTATGGAGGAAAAAAGGCGCTCCCAGTACTTGGGCGATGGGCGATGGACATGTCGCAGCATGGGTTTCTCTCATATATGTAATTCTAAAATCCTTGCTATAATCACTATTGCCACAAAACTAATGTCCTGGCCAAATTCCAGCGTTACATCTCAATATTTGACTTAATTATGGAGGAAAAAAGGCGCTCCCAGTACTTGGGCGATGGACATGTCGCAGCATGGGTTTCCCTCGTAGATGTAATTCTGAAATCATTTCTATTATCACAAGTGTCACAAAACTAATGTCCTGGCCAAATTCCAGCATTACATCTCAATATTTGACTTAGTTACAGAGAAAAATGGCGCTCCTGGTACTTGGGCGATGGGCGACGGACAGCTCGTAACATGGGTTTCCTTCATAGATGTAATTCTGAAATCAATTCTATAATAACATGTGCCACGAAACCAATGTCATGCCCAAATTCTAGTGTTACATCTCAATATTTGACCTTGTTACAGAGGAAAGAAGGCGCTCTCGGTACTTGGGCGATGGACGATGGACAGGTCGCAACATGGGTTTCCCACCGAGATGTAAGTCTGAAGTCATTTCTTTTATCACAAGTGCCACAAAACTAATGTCCTGGCCAAATTCCAGCATTACATCTCCATATTTGACTTAGTTACAGAGGAAAATGGGCGCTTCGGGTACTTTGCCATATCACAACATGAGTTTCCCACCAAGATGTAAGTCTGAAATCATTGCTATAATCACTAGTGCCACAAAACTAATGTGCTGCCCAAATTCCAGCGTTACATCTCAATATTTAACTTAGTTATGGAGGAAAAAAGGTGCTCCCAGTACTTGGGCGATGGGCGATGGACATGTCGCAGCATGGGTTTCCCTCGTAGATGTAATTCTGAAATCATTTCTATTATCACAAGTGCCACAAAACTAATGTCCTGGCCAAATTCCAGCATTACATCTCAATATTTGACTTAGTTACAGAGGAAAACGGGCGCTCCCAGTACTTGGGCGATGGACATGTCGCAGCATGGGTTTCTCTCGTATATGTAATTCTAAAATCCTTGCTGTAATCACTATTGCCACAAAACTAATGTCCTGGCCAAATTCCAGCGTTACATCTCAATATTTGACTTAATTATGGAGGAAAAAAGGCGCTCCCAGTACTTGGGCGATGGACATGTCGCAGCATGGGTTTCCCTCGTAGATGTAATTCTGAAATCATTTCTATTATCACAAGTGCCACAAAACCAAATTCCAGCATTACATCTCAATATTTGACTTAGTTACAGAGGAAAACAGGCGCTCCCAGTACTTGGGCGATGGGCGATGGACATGTCGCAGCATGGGTTTCCCTCGTAGATGTAATTCTGAAATCATTTCTATTATCACAAGTGCCACAAAACTAATGTCCTGGCCAAATTCCAGCACTACATCTCAATATTTGACTTAGTTACAGAGGAAAACGGGCGCTCCCAGTACTTGGGCGATGGGCGATGGACATGTCGCAGCATGGGTTTCTCTCGTATATGTAATTCTAAAATCCTTGCTATAATCACTATTGCCACAAAACTAATGTCCTGGCCAAATTCCAGCGTTACATCTCAATATTTGACTTAATTATGGAGGAAAAAAGGCGCTCCCAGTACTTGGGCGATGGGCGATGGACATGTCGCAGCATGGGTTTCTCTCATATATGTAATTCTAAAATCCTTGCTATAATCACTATTGCCACAAAACTAATGTCCTGGCCAAATTCCAGCGTTACATCTCAATATTTGACTTAATTATGGAGGAAAAAAGGCGCTCCCAGTACTTGGGCGATGGACATGTCGCAGCATGGGTTTCCCTCGTAGATGTAATTCTGAAATCATTTCTATTATCACAAGTGTCACAAAACTAATGTCCTGGCCAAATTCCAGCATTACATCTCAATATTTGACTTAGTTACAGAGAAAAATGGCGCTCCTGGTACTTGGGCGATGGGCGACGGACAGCTCGTAACATGGGTTTCCTTCATAGATGTAATTCTGAAATCAATTCTATAATAACATGTGCCACGAAACCAATGTCATGCCCAAATTCTAGTGTTACATCTCAATATTTGACCTTGTTACAGAGGAAAGAAGGCGCTCTCGGTACTTGGGCGATGGACGATGGACAGGTCGCAACATGGGTTTCCCACCGAGATGTAAGTCTGAAGTCATTTCTTTTATCACAAGTGCCACAAAACTAATGTCCTGGCCAAATTCCAGCATTACATCTCCATATTTGACTTAGTTACAGAGGAAAATGGGCGCTTCGGGTACTTTGCCATATCACAACATGAGTTTCCCACCAAGATGTAAGTCTGAAATCATTGCTATAATCACTAGTGCCACAAAACTAATGTGCTGCCCAAATTCCAGCGTTACATCTCAATATTTAACTTAGTTATGGAGGAAAAAAGGTGCTCCCAGTACTTGGGCGATGGGCGATGGACATGTCGCAGCATGGGTTTCCCTCGTAGATGTAATTCTGAAATCATTTCTATTATCACAAGTGCCACAAAACTAATGTCCTGGCCAAATTCCAGCATTACATCTCAATATTTGACTTAGTTACAGAGGAAAACGGGCGCTCCCAGTACTTGGGCGATGGGCGATGGACATGTCGCAGCATGGGTTTCTCTCGTATATGTAATTCTAAAATCCTTGCTGTAATCACTATTGCCACAAAACTAATGTCCTGGCCAAATTCCAGCGTTACATCTCAATATTTGACTTAATTATGGAGGAAAAAAGGCGCTCCCAGTACTTGGGCGATGGGCGATGGACATGTCGCAGCATGGGTTTCCCTCGTAGATGTAATTCTGAAATCATTTCTATTATCACAAGTGCCACAAAACTAATGTCCTGGCCAAATTCCAGCATTACATCTCAATATTTGACTTAGTTACAGAGGAAAACGGGCGCTCCCAGTACTTGGGCGATGGGCGATGGACATGTCGCAGCATGGGTTTCTCTCGTAGATGTAATTCCAAATCCTTGCTATAATCACTATTGCCACAAAACTAATGTCCTGGCCAAATTCCAGCATTACATCTCAATATTTGACTTAGTTACAGAGAAAAATGGCGCTCCTGGTACTTGGGCGATGGGCGATGGACAGCTCGTAACATGGGTTTCCTTCATAGATGTAATTCTGAAATCAATTCTATAATAACATGTGCCACGAAACCAATGTCATGCCCAAATTCTAGCGCTACATCTCAATATTTGACCTTGTTGCAGAGGAAAGAAGGCGCTCTCGGTACTTGGGCGATGGACGATGGATAGGTCGCAACATGGGTTTCCCACCAAAATGTAAGTCTGAAGTCATTTCTTTTATCACAAGTGCCACAAAACTAATGTCCTGGCCAAATTCCAGCATTGCATCTCCATATTTGACTTAGTTACAGAGGAAAATGGGCGCTTCGGGTACTTTGCCATATCACAACATGAGTTTCCCACCAAGATGTAAGTCTGAAATCATTGCTATAATCACTAGTGCCACAAAACTAATGTGCTGCCCAAATTCCAGCGTTACATCTCAATATTTAACTTAGTTATGGAGGAAAAAAGGTGCTCCCAGTACTTGGGCGATGGGCGATGGACATGTCGCAGCATGGGTTTCCCTCGTAGATGTAATTCTGAAATCATTTCTATTATCACAAGTGCCACAAAACTAATGTCCTGGCCAAATTCCAGCATTACATCTCAATATTTGACTTAGTTACAGAGGAAAACGGGCGCTCCCAGTACTTGGGCGATGGACATGTCGCAGCATGGGTTTCTCTCGTATATGTAATTCTAAAATCCTTGCTGTAATCACTATTGCCACAAAACTAATGTCCTGGCCAAATTCCAGCGTTACATCTCAATATTTGACTTAATTATGGAGGAAAAAAGGCGCTCCCAGTACTTGGGCGATGGACATGTCGCAGCATAGGTTTCCCTCGTAGATGTAATTCTGAAATCATTTCTATTATCACAAGTGCCACAAAACCAAATTCCAGCATTACATCTCAATATTTGACTTAGTTACAGAGGAAAACAGGCGCTCCCAGTACTTGGGCGATGGGCGATGGACATGTCGCAGCATGGGTTTCCCTCGTAGATGTAATTCTGAAATCATTTCTATTATCACAAGTGCCACAAAACTAATGTCCTGGCCAAATTCCAGCATTACATCTCAATATTTGACTTAGTTACAGAGGAAAACGGGCGCTCCCAGTACTTGGGCGATGGACATGTCGCAGCATGGGTTTCTCTCGTATATGTAATTCTAAAATCCTTGCTGTAATCACTATTGCCACAAAACTAATGTCCTGGCCAAATTCCAGCGTTACATCTCAATATTTGACTTAATTATGGAGGAAAAAAGGCGCTCCCAGTACTTGGGCGATGGGCGATGGACATGTCGCAGCATGGGTTTCCCTCGTAGATGTAATTCTGAAATCATTTCTATTATCACAAGTGCCACAAAACTAATGTCCTGGCCAAATTCCAGCATTACATCTCAATATTTGACTTAGTTACAGAGGAAAACGGGCGCTCCCAGTACTTGGGTGATGGGCGATGGACATGTCGCAGCATGGGTTTCTCTCGTAGATGTAATTCCAAATCCTTGCTATAATCACTATTGCCACAAAACTAATGTCCTGGCCAAATTCCAGCATTACATCTCAATATTTGACTTAGTTACAGAGAAAAATGGCGCTCCTGGTACTTGGGCGATGGGCGATGGACAGCTCGTAACATGGGTTTCCTTCATAGATGTAATTCTGAAATCAATTCTATAATAACATGTGCCACGAAACCAATGTCATGCCCAAATTCTAGCGCTACATCTCAATATTTGACCTTGTTGCAGAGGAAAGAAGGCGCTCTCGGTACTTGGGCGATGGACGATGGATAGGTCGCAACATGGGTTTCCCACCAAAATGTAAGTCTGAAGTCATTTCTTTTATCACAAGTGCCACAAAACTAATGTCCTGGCCAAATTCCAGCATTGCATCTCCATATTTGACTTAGTTACAGAGGAAAATGGGCGCTTCGGGTACTTTGCCATATCACAACATGAGTTTCCCACCAAGATGTAAGTCTGAAATCATTGCTATAATCACTAGTGCCACAAAACTAATGTGCTGCCCAAATTCCAGCGTTACATCTCAATATTTAACTTAGTTATGGAGGAAAAAAGGTGCTCCCAGTACTTGGGCGATGGGCGATGGACATGTCGCAGCATGGGTTTCCCTCGTAGATGTAATTCTGAAATCATTTCTATTATCACAAGTGCCACAAAACTAATGTCCTGGCCAAATTCCAGCATTACATCTCAATATTTGACTTAGTTACAGAGGAAAACGAGCGCTCCCAGTACTTGGGCGATGGGCGATGGACATGTCGCAGCAGGGGTTTCTCTCGTATATGTAATTCTAAAATCCTTGCTATAATCACTATTGCCACAAAACTAATGTCCTGGCCAAATTCCAGCGTTACATCTCAATATTTGACTTAATTATGGAGGAAAAAAGGCGCTCCCAGTACTTGGGCGATGGACATGTCGCAGCATAGGTTTCCCTCGTAGATGTAATTCTGAAATCATTTCTATTATCACAAGTGCCACAAAACCAAATTCCAGCATTACATCTCAATATTTGACTTAGTTACAGAGGAAAACAGGCGCTCCCAGTACTTGGGCGATGGGCGATGGACATGTCGCAGCATGGGTTTCCCTCGTAGATGTAATTCTGAAATCATTTCTATTATCACAAGTGCCACAAAACTAATGTCCTGGCCAAATTCCAGCATTACATCTCAATATTTGACTTAGTTACAGAGGAAAACGGGCGCTCCCAGTACTTGGGCGATGGGCGATGGACATGTCGCAGCATGGGTTTCTCTCGTATATGTAATTCTAAAATCCTTGCTGTAATCACTATTGCCACAAAACTAATGTCCTGGCCAAATTCCAGCGTTACATCTCAATATTTGACTTAATTATGGAGGAAAAAAGGCGCTCCCAGTACTTGGGCGATGGGCGATGGACATGTCGCAGCATGGGTTTCCCTCGTAGATGTAATTCTGAAATCATTTCTATTATCACAAGTGCCACAAAACTAATGTCCTGGCCAAATTCCAGCATTACATCTCAATATTTGACTTAGTTACAGAGGAAAACGGGCGCTCCCAGTACTTGGGTGATGGGCGATGGACATGTCGCAGCATGGGTTTCTCTCGTAGATGTAATTCCAAATCCTTGCTATAATCACTATTGCCACAAAACTAATGTCCTGGCCAAATTCCAGCATTACATCTCAATATTTGACTTAGTTACAGAGAAAAATGGCGCTCCTGGTACTTGGGCGATGGGCGATGGACAGCTCGTAACATGGGTTTCCTTCATAGATGTAGTTCTGAAATCAATTCTATAATAACATGTGCCACGAAACCAATGTCATGCCCAAATTCTAGCGCTACATCTCAATATTTGACCTTGTTGCAGAGGAAAGAAGGCGCTCTCGGTACTTGGGCGATGGACGATGGATAGGTCGCAACATGGGTTTCCCACCAAGATGTAAGTCTGAAATCATTGCTATAATCACTAGTGCCACAAAACTAATGTGCTGCCCAAATTCCAGCGTTACATCTCAATATTTAACTTAGTTATGGAGGAAAAAAGGTGCTCCCAGTACTTGGGCGATGGGCGATGGACATGTCGCAGCATGGGTTTCCCTCGTAGATGTAATTCTGAAATCATTTCTATTATCACAAGTGCCACAAAACTAATGCCCTGGCCAAATTCCAGCATTACATCTCAATATTTGACTTAGTTACAGAGGAAAACGGGCGCTCCCAGTACTTGGGCGATGGGCGATGGACATGTCGCAGCAGGGGTTTCTCTCGTATATGTAATTCTAAAATCCTTGCTATAATCACTATTGCCACAAAACTAATGTCCTGGCCAAATTCCAGCGTTACATCTCAATATTTGACTTAATTATGGAGGAAAAAAGGCGCTCCCAGTACTTGGGCGATGGGCGATGGACATGTCGCGGCATGGGTTTCCCTCGTAGATGTAATTCTGAAATCATTTCTATTATCACAAGTGCCACAAAACTAATGTCCTGGCCAAATTCCAGCATTACATCTCAATATTTGACTTAGTTACAGAGAAAAATGGCGCTCCTGGTACTTGGGCGATGGGCGACGGACAGCTCGTAACATGGGTTTCCTTCATAGATGTAATTCTGAAATCAATTCTACAATAACATGTGCCACGAAACCAATGTCATGCCCAAATTCTAGCGTTACATCTCAATATTTGACCTTGTTACAGAGGAAAGAAGGCGCTCTCGGTACTTGGACGATGGACAGGTCGCAACATGGGTTTCCCACCAAGATGTAAGTCTGAAGTCATTTCTTTTATCACAAGTGCCACAAAACTAATGTCCTGGCCAAATTCCAGCATTACATCTCCATATTTGACTTAGTTACAGAGGAAAATGGGCGCTTCGGGTACTTTGCCATATCACAACATGAGTTTCCCACCAAGATGTAAGTCTGAAATCATTGCTATAATCACTAGTGCCACAAAACTAATGTGCTGCCCAAATTCCAGCGTTACATCTCAATATTTAACTTAGTTATGGAGGAAAAAAGGTGCTCCCAGTACTTGGGCGATGGGCGATGGACATGTCGCAGCATGGGTTTCCCTCGTAGATGTAATTCTGAAATCATTTCTATTATCACAAGTGCCACAAAACTAATGTCCTGGCCAAATTCCAGCATTACATCTCAATATTTGACTTAGTTACAGAGGAAAACGGGCGCTCCCAGTACTTGGGCGATGGACATGTCGCAGCATGGGTTTCTCTCGTATATGTAATTCTAAAATCCTTGCTGTAATCACTATTGCCACAAAACTAATGTCCTGGCCAAATTCCAGCGTTACATCTCAATATTTGACTTAATTATGGAGGAAAAAAGGCGCTCCCAGTACTTGGGCGATGGACATGTCGCAGCATAGGTTTCCCTCGTAGATGTAATTCTGAAATCATTTCTATTATCACAAGTGCCACAAAACCAAATTCCAGCATTACATCTCAATATTTGACTTAGTTACAGAGGAAAACAGGCGCTCCCAGTACTTGGGCGATGGGCGATGGACATGTCGCAGCATGGGTTTCCCTCGTAGATGTAATTCTGAAATCATTTCTATTATCACAAGTGCCACAAAACTAATGTCCTGGCCAAATTCCAGCATTACATCTCAATATTTGACTTAGTTACAGAGGAAAACGGGCGCTCCCAGTACTTGGGTGATGGGCGATGGACATGTCGCAGCATGGGTTTCTCTCGTAGATGTAATTCCAAATCCTTGCTATAATCACTATTGCCACAAAACTAATGTCCTGGCCAAATTCCAGCATTACATCTCAATATTTGACTTAGTTACAGAGAAAAATGGCGCTCCTGGTACTTGGGCGATGGGCGATGGACAGCTCGTAACATGGGTTTCCTTCATAGATGTAATTCTGAAATCAATTCTATAATAACATGTGCCACGAAACCAATGTCATGCCCAAATTCTAGCGCTACATCTCAATATTTGACCTTGTTGCAGAGGAAAGAAGGCGCTCTCGGTACTTGGGCGATGGACGATGGATAGGTCGCAACATGGGTTTCCCACCAAAATGTAAGTCTGAAGTCATTTCTTTTATCACAAGTGCCACAAAACTAATGTCCTGGCCAAATTCCAGCATTGCATCTCCATATTTGACTTAGTTACAGAGGAAAATGGGCGCTTCGGGTACTTTGCCATATCACAACATGAGTTTCCCACCAAGATGTAAGTCTGAAATCATTGCTATAATCACTAGTGCCACAAAACTAATGTGCTGCCCAAATTCCAGCGTTACATCTCAATATTTAACTTAGTTATGGAGGAAAAAAGGTGCTCCCAGTACTTGGGCGATGGGCGATGGACATGTCGCAGCATGGGTTTCCCTCGTAGATGTAATTCTGAAATCATTTCTATTATCACAAGTGCCACAAAACTAATGTCCTGGCCAAATTCCAGCATTACATCTCAATATTTGACTTAGTTACAGAGGAAAACGGGCGCTCCCAGTACTTGGGCGATGGACATGTCGCAGCATGGGTTTCTCTCGTATATGTAATTCTAAAATCCTTGCTGTAATCACTATTGCCACAAAACTAATGTCCTGGCCAAATTCCAGCGTTACATCTCAATATTTGACTTAATTATGGAGGAAAAAAGGCGCTCCCAGTACTTGGGCGATGGACATGTCGCAGCATGGGTTTCCCTCGTAGATGTAATTCTGAAATCATTTCTATTATCACAAGTGCCACAAAACCAAATTCCAGCATTACATCTCAATATTTGACTTAGTTACAGAGGAAAACAGGCGCTCCCAGTACTTGGGCGATGGGCGATGGACATGTCGCAGCATGGGTTTCCCTCGTAGATGTAATTCTGAAATCATTTCTATTATCACAAGTGCCACAAAACTAATGTCCTGGCCAAATTCCAGCACTACATCTCAATATTTGACTTAGTTACAGAGGAAAACGGGCGCTCCCAGTACTTGGGCGATGGGCGATGGACATGTCGCAGCATGGGTTTCTCTCGTATATGTAATTCTAAAATCCTTGCTATAATCACTATTGCCACAAAACTAATGTCCTGGCCAAATTCCAGCGTTACATCTCAATATTTGACTTAATTATGGAGGAAAAAAGGCGCTCCCAGTACTTGGGCGATGGGCGATGGACATGTCGCAGCATGGGTTTCTCTCATATATGTAATTCTAAAATCCTTGCTATAATCACTATTGCCACAAAACTAATGTCCTGGCCAAATTCCAGCGTTACATCTCAATATTTGACTTAATTATGGAGGAAAAAAGGCGCTCCCAGTACTTGGGCGATGGACATGTCGCAGCATGGGTTTCCCTCGTAGATGTAATTCTGAAATCATTTCTATTATCACAAGTGTCACAAAACTAATGTCCTGGCCAAATTCCAGCATTACATCTCAATATTTGACTTAGTTACAGAGAAAAATGGCGCTCCTGGTACTTGGGCGATGGGCGACGGACAGCTCGTAACATGGGTTTCCTTCATAGATGTAATTCTGAAATCAATTCTATAATAACATGTGCCACGAAACCAATGTCATGCCCAAATTCTAGTGTTACATCTCAATATTTGACCTTGTTACAGAGGAAAGAAGGCGCTCTCGGTACTTGGGCGATGGACGATGGACAGGTCGCAACATGGGTTTCCCACCGAGATGTAAGTCTGAAGTCATTTCTTTTATCACAAGTGCCACAAAACTAATGTCCTGGCCAAATTCCAGCATTACATCTCCATATTTGACTTAGTTACAGAGGAAAATGGGCGCTTCGGGTACTTTGCCATATCACAACATGAGTTTCCCACCAAGATGTAAGTCTGAAATCATTGCTATAATCACTAGTGCCACAAAACTAATGTGCTGCCCAAATTCCAGCGTTACATCTCAATATTTAACTTAGTTATGGAGGAAAAAAGGTGCTCCCAGTACTTGGGCGATGGGCGATGGACATGTCGCAGCATGGGTTTCCCTCGTAGATGTAATTCTGAAATCATTTCTATTATCACAAGTGCCACAAAACTAATGTCCTGGCCAAATTCCAGCATTACATCTCAATATTTGACTTAGTTACAGAGGAAAACGGGCGCTCCCAGTACTTGGGCGATGGGCGATGGACATGTCGCAGCATGGGTTTCTCTCGTATATGTAATTCTAAAATCCTTGCTGTAATCACTATTGCCACAAAACTAATGTCCTGGCCAAATTCCAGCGTTACATCTCAATATTTGACTTAATTATGGAGGAAAAAAGGCGCTCCCAGTACTTGGGCGATGGGCGATGGACATGTCGCAGCATGGGTTTCTCTCGTAGATGTAATTCCAAATCCTTGCTATAATCACTATTGCCACAAAACTAATGTCCTGGCCAAATTCCAGCATTACATCTCAATATTTGACTTAGTTACAGAGAAAAATGGCGCTCCTGGTACTTGGGCGATGGGCGATGGACAGCTCGTAACATGGGTTTCCTTCATAGATGTAATTCTGAAATCAATTCTATAATAACATGTGCCACGAAACCAATGTCATGCCCAAATTCTAGCGCTACATCTCAATATTTGACCTTGTTGCAGAGGAAAGAAGGCGCTCTCGGTACTTGGGCGATGGACGATGGATAGGTCGCAACATGGGTTTCCCACCAAAATGTAAGTCTGAAGTCATTTCTTTTATCACAAGTGCCACAAAACTAATGTCCTGGCCAAATTCCAGCATTGCATCTCCATATTTGACTTAGTTACAGAGGAAAATGGGCGCTTCGGGTACTTTGCCATATCACAACATGAGTTTCCCACCAAGATGTAAGTCTGAAATCATTGCTATAATCACTAGTGCCACAAAACTAATGTGCTGCCCAAATTCCAGCGTTACATCTCAATATTTAACTTAGTTATGGAGGAAAAAAGGTGCTCCCAGTACTTGGGCGATGGGCGATGGACATGTCGCAGCATGGGTTTCCCTCGTAGATGTAATTCTGAAATCATTTCTATTATCACAAGTGCCACAAAACTAATGTCCTGGCCAAATTCCAGCATTACATCTCAATATTTGACTTAGTTACAGAGGAAAACGGGCGCTCCCAGTACTTGGGCGATGGACATGTCGCAGCATGGGTTTCTCTCGTATATGTAATTCTAAAATCCTTGCTGTAATCACTATTGCCACAAAACTAATGTCCTGGCCAAATTCCAGCGTTACATCTCAATATTTGACTTAATTATGGAGGAAAAAAGGCGCTCCCAGTACTTGGGCGATGGACATGTCGCAGCATAGGTTTCCCTCGTAGATGTAATTCTGAAATCATTTCTATTATCACAAGTGCCACAAAACCAAATTCCAGCATTACATCTCAATATTTGACTTAGTTACAGAGGAAAACAGGCGCTCCCAGTACTTGGGCGATGGGCGATGGACATGTCGCAGCATGGGTTTCCCTCGTAGATGTAATTCTGAAATCATTTCTATTATCACAAGTGCCACAAAACTAATGTCCTGGCCAAATTCCAGCATTACATCTCAATATTTGACTTAGTTACAGAGGAAAACGGGCGCTCCCAGTACTTGGGCGATGGACATGTCGCAGCATGGGTTTCTCTCGTATATGTAATTCTAAAATCCTTGCTGTAATCACTATTGCCACAAAACTAATGTCCTGGCCAAATTCCAGCGTTACATCTCAATATTTGACTTAATTATGGAGGAAAAAAGGCGCTCCCAGTACTTGGGCGATGGGCGATGGACATGTCGCAGCATGGGTTTCCCTCGTAGATGTAATTCTGAAATCATTTCTATTATCACAAGTGCCACAAAACTAATGTCCTGGCCAAATTCCAGCATTACATCTCAATATTTGACTTAGTTACAGAGGAAAACGGGCGCTCCCAGTACTTGGGTGATGGGCGATGGACATGTCGCAGCATGGGTTTCTCTCGTAGATGTAATTCCAAATCCTTGCTATAATCACTATTGCCACAAAACTAATGTCCTGGCCAAATTCCAGCATTACATCTCAATATTTGACTTAGTTACAGAGAAAAATGGCGCTCCTGGTACTTGGGCGATGGGCGATGGACAGCTCGTAACATGGGTTTCCTTCATAGATGTAATTCTGAAATCAATTCTATAATAACATGTGCCACGAAACCAATGTCATGCCCAAATTCTAGCGCTACATCTCAATATTTGACCTTGTTGCAGAGGAAAGAAGGCGCTCTCGGTACTTGGGCGATGGACGATGGATAGGTCGCAACATGGGTTTCCCACCAAAATGTAAGTCTGAAGTCATTTCTTTTATCACAAGTGCCACAAAACTAATGTCCTGGCCAAATTCCAGCATTGCATCTCCATATTTGACTTAGTTACAGAGGAAAATGGGCGCTTCGGGTACTTTGCCATATCACAACATGAGTTTCCCACCAAGATGTAAGTCTGAAATCATTGCTATAATCACTAGTGCCACAAAACTAATGTGCTGCCCAAATTCCAGCGTTACATCTCAATATTTAACTTAGTTATGGAGGAAAAAAGGTGCTCCCAGTACTTGGGCGATGGGCGATGGACATGTCGCAGCATGGGTTTCCCTCGTAGATGTAATTCTGAAATCATTTCTATTATCACAAGTGCCACAAAACTAATGTCCTGGCCAAATTCCAGCATTACATCTCAATATTTGACTTAGTTACAGAGGAAAACGAGCGCTCCCAGTACTTGGGCGATGGGCGATGGACATGTCGCAGCAGGGGTTTCTCTCGTATATGTAATTCTAAAATCCTTGCTATAATCACTATTGCCACAAAACTAATGTCCTGGCCAAATTCCAGCGTTACATCTCAATATTTGACTTAATTATGGAGGAAAAAAGGCGCTCCCAGTACTTGGGCGATGGACATGTCGCAGCATAGGTTTCCCTCGTAGATGTAATTCTGAAATCATTTCTATTATCACAAGTGCCACAAAACCAAATTCCAGCATTACATCTCAATATTTGACTTAGTTACAGAGGAAAACAGGCGCTCCCAGTACTTGGGCGATGGGCGATGGACATGTCGCAGCATGGGTTTCCCTCGTAGATGTAATTCTGAAATCATTTCTATTATCACAAGTGCCACAAAACTAATGTCCTGGCCAAATTCCAGCATTACATCTCAATATTTGACTTAGTTACAGAGGAAAACGGGCGCTCCCAGTACTTGGGCGATGGGCGATGGACATGTCGCAGCATGGGTTTCTCTTGTAGATGTAATTCCAAATCCTTGCTATAATCACTATTGCCACAAAACTAATGTCCTGGCCAAATTCCAGCATTACATCTCAATATTTGACTTAGTTACAGAGAAAAATGGCGCTCCTGGTACTTGGGCGATGGGCGATGGACAGCTCGTAACATGGGTTTCCTTCATAGATGTAATTCTGAAATCAATTCTATAATAACATGTGCCACGAAACCAATGTCATGCCCAAATTCTAGCGCTACATCTCAATATTTGACCTTGTTGCAGAGGAAAGAAGGCGCTCTCGGTACTTGGGCGATGGACGATGGATAGGTCGCAACATGGGTTTCCCACCAAAATGTAAGTCTGAAGTCATTTCTTTTATCACAAGTGCCACAAAACTAATGTCCTGGCCAAATTCCAGCATTGCATCTCCATATTTGACTTAGTTACAGAGGAAAATGGGCGCTTCGGGTACTTTGCCATATCACAACATGAGTTTCCCACCAAGATGTAAGTCTGAAATCATTGCTATAATCACTAGTGCCACAAAACTAATGTGCTGCCCAAATTCCAGCGTTACATCTCAATATTTAACTTAGTTATGGAGGAAAAAAGGTGCTCCCAGTACTTGGGCGATGGACATGTCGCAGCATGGGTTTCCCTCGTAGATGTAATTCTGAAATCATTTCTATTATCACAAGTGCCACAAAACTAATGTCCTGGCCAAATTCCAGCATTACATCTCAATATTTGACTTAGTTACAGAGGAAAACGGGCGCTCCCAGTACTTGGGCGATGGACATGTCGCAGCATGGGTTTCTCTCGTATATGTAATTCTAAAATCCTTGCTGTAATCACTATTGCCACAAAACTAATGTCCTGGCCAAATTCCAGCGTTACATCTCAATATTTGACTTAATTATGGAGGAAAAAAGGCGCTCCCAGTACTTGGGCGATGGACATGTCGCAGCATGGGTTTCCCTCGTAGATGTAATTCTGAAATCATTTCTATTATCACAAGTGCCACAAAACCAAATTCCAGCATTACATCTCAATATTTGACTTAGTTACAGAGGAAAACAGGCGCTCCCAGTACTTGGGCGATGGGCGATGGACATGTCGCAGCATGGGTTTCCCTCGTAGATGTAATTCTGAAATCATTTCTATTATCACAAGTGCCACAAAACTAATGTCCTGGCCAAATTCCAGCACTACATCTCAATATTTGACTTAGTTACAGAGGAAAACGGGCGCTCCCAGTACTTGGGCGATGGACGATGGACATGTCGCAGCATGGGTTTCTCTCGTATATGTAATTCTAAAATCCTTGCTATAATCACTATTGCCACAAAACTAATGTCCTGGCCAAATTCCAGCGTTACATCTCAATATTTGACTTAATTATGGAGGAAAAAAGGCGCTCCCAGTACTTGGGCGATGGGCGATGGACATGTCGCAGCATGGGTTTCTCTCATATATGTAATTCTAAAATCCTTGCTATAATCACTATTGCCACAAAACTAATGTCCTGGCCAAATTCCAGCGTTACATCTCAATATTTGACTTAATTATGGAGGAAAAAAGGCGCTCCCAGTACTTGGGCGATGGACATGTCGCAGCATGGGTTTCTCTCGTAGATGTAATTCTGAAATCATTTCTATTATCACAAGTGTCACAAAACTAATGTCCTGGCCAAATTCCAGCATTACATCTCAATATTTGACTTAGTTACAGAGAAAAATGGCGCTCCTGGTACTTGGGCGATGGGCGACGGACAGCTCGTAACATGGGTTTCCTTCATAGATGTAATTCTGAAATCAATTCTATAATAACATGTGCCACGAAACCAATGTCATGCCCAAATTCTAGTGTTACATCTCAATATTTGACCTTGTTACAGAGGAAAGAAGGCGCTCTCGGTACTTGGGCGATGGACGATGGACAGGTCGCAACATGGGTTTCCCACCGAGATGTAAGTCTGAAGTCATTTCTTTTATCACAAGTGCCACAAAACTAATGTCCTGGCCAAATTCCAGCATTACATCTCCATATTTGACTTAGTTACAGAGGAAAATGGGCGCTTCGGGTACTTTGCCATATCACAACATGAGTTTCCCACCAAGATGTAAGTCTGAAATCATTGCTATAATCACTAGTGCCACAAAACTAATGTGCTGCCCAAATTCCAGCGTTACATCTCAATATTTAACTTAGTTATGGAGGAAAAAAGGTGCTCCCAGTACTTGGGCGATGGGCGATGGACATGTCGCAGCATGGGTTTCCCTCGTAGATGTAATTCTGAAATCATTTCTATTATCACAAGTGCCACAAAACTAATGTCCTGGCCAAATTCCAGCATTACATCTCAATATTTGACTTAGTTACAGAGGAAAACGAGCGCTCCCAGTACTTGGGCGATGGGCGATGGACATGTCGCAGCAGGGGTTTCTCTCGTATATGTAATTCTAAAATCCTTGCTATAATCACTATTGCCACAAAACTAATGTCCTGGCCAAATTCCAGCGTTACATCTCAATATTTGACTTAATTATGGAGGAAAAAAGGCGCTCCCAGTACTTGGGCGATGGACATGTCGCAGCATAGGTTTCCCTCGTAGATGTAATTCTGAAATCATTTCTATTATCACAAGTGCCACAAAACCAAATTCCAGCATTACATCTCAATATTTGACTTAGTTACAGAGGAAAACAGGCGCTCCCAGTACTTGGGCGATGGGCGATGGACATGTCGCAGCATGGGTTTCCCTCGTAGATGTAATTCTGAAATCATTTCTATTATCACAAGTGCCACAAAACTAATGTCCTGGCCAAATTCCAGCATTACATCTCAATATTTGACTTAGTTACAGAGGAAAACGGGCGCTCCCAGTACTTGGGCGATGGGCGATGGACATGTCGCAGCATGGGTTTCTCTTGTAGATGTAATTCCAAATCCTTGCTATAATCACTATTGCCACAAAACTAATGTCCTGGCCAAATTCCAGCATTACATCTCAATATTTGACTTAGTTACAGAGAAAAATGGCGCTCCTGGTACTTGGGCGATGGGCGATGGACAGCTCGTAACATGGGTTTCCTTCATAGATGTAATTCTGAAATCAATTCTATAATAACATGTGCCACGAAACCAATGTCATGCCCAAATTCTAGCGCTACATCTCAATATTTGACCTTGTTGCAGAGGAAAGAAGGCGCTCTCGGTACTTGGGCGATGGACGATGGATAGGTCGCAACATGGGTTTCCCACCAAAATGTAAGTCTGAAGTCATTTCTTTTATCACAAGTGCCACAAAACTAATGTCCTGGCCAAATTCCAGCATTGCATCTCCATATTTGACTTAGTTACAGAGGAAAATGGGCGCTTCGGGTACTTTGCCATATCACAACATGAGTTTCCCACCAAGATGTAAGTCTGAAATCATTGCTATAATCACTAGTGCCACAAAACTAATGTGCTGCCCAAATTCCAGCGTTACATCTCAATATTTAACTTAGTTATGGAGGAAAAAAGGTGCTCCCAGTACTTGGGCGATGGGCGATGGACATGTCGCAGCATGGGTTTCCCTCGTAGATGTAATTCTGAAATCATTTCTATTATCACAAGTGCCACAAAACTAATGTCCTGGCCAAATTCCAGCATTACATCTCAATATTTGACTTAGTTACAGAGGAAAACGGGCGCTCCCAGTACTTGGGCGATGGACATGTCGCAGCATGGGTTTCTCTCGTATATGTAATTCTAAAATCCTTGCTGTAATCACTATTGCCACAAAACTAATGTCCTGGCCAAATTCCAGCGTTACATCTCAATATTTGACTTAATTATGGAGGAAAAAAGGCGCTCCCAGTACTTGGGCGATGGACATGTCGCAGCATGGGTTTCCCTCGTAGATGTAATTCTGAAATCATTTCTATTATCACAAGTGCCACAAAACCAAATTCCAGCATTACATCTCAATATTTGACTTAGTTACAGAGGAAAACAGGCGCTCCCAGTACTTGGGCGATGGGCGATGGACATGTCGCAGCATGGGTTTCCCTCGTAGATGTAATTCTGAAATCATTTCTATTATCACAAGTGCCACAAAACTAATGTCCTGGCCAAATTCCAGCACTACATCTCAATATTTGACTTAGTTACAGAGGAAAACGGGCGCTCCCAGTACTTGGGCGATGGGCGATGGACATGTCGCAGCATGGGTTTCTCTCGTATATGTAATTCTAAAATCCTTGCTATAATCACTATTGCCACAAAACTAATGTCCTGGCCAAATTCCAGCGTTACATCTCAATATTTGACTTAATTATGGAGGAAAAAAGGCGCTCCCAGTACTTGGGCGATGGGCGATGGACATGTCGCAGCATGGGTTTCTCTCATATATGTAATTCTAAAATCCTTGCTATAATCACTATTGCCACAAAACTAATGTCCTGGCCAAATTCCAGCGTTACATCTCAATATTTGACTTAATTATGGAGGAAAAAAGGCGCTCCCAGTACTTGGGCGATGGACATGTCGCAGCATGGGTTTCCCTCGTAGATGTAATTCTGAAATCATTTCTATTATCACAAGTGTCACAAAACTAATGTCCTGGCCAAATTCCAGCATTACATCTCAATATTTGACTTAGTTACAGAGAAAAATGGCGCTCCTGGTACTTGGGCGATGGGCGACGGACAGCTCGTAACATGGGTTTCCTTCATAGATGTAATTCTGAAATCAATTCTATAATAACATGTGCCACGAAACCAATGTCATGCCCAAATTCTAGTGTTACATCTCAATATTTGACCTTGTTACAGAGGAAAGAAGGCGCTCTCGGTACTTGGGCGATGGACGATGGACAGGTCGCAACATGGGTTTCCCACCGAGATGTAAGTCTGAAGTCATTTCTTTTATCACAAGTGCCACAAAACTAATGTCCTGGCCAAATTCCAGCATTACATCTCCATATTTGACTTAGTTACAGAGGAAAATGGGCGCTTCGGGTACTTTGCCATATCACAACA
Source organism: Sabellastarte sp. h YS-2021 (assembly GCA_964017235.1). Taxonomy (NCBI): domain Eukaryota; kingdom Metazoa; phylum Annelida; class Polychaeta; order Sabellida; family Sabellidae; genus Sabellastarte; species Sabellastarte sp. h YS-2021. Next base: position 114,696,853 of record OZ024933.1, read on the forward strand.
TGAGTTTCCCACCAAGATGTAAGTCTGAAATCATTGCTATAATCACTAGTGCCACAAAACTAATGTGCTGCCCAAATTCCAGCGTTACATCTCAATATTTAACTTAGTTATGGAGGAAAAAAGGTGCTCCCAGTACTTGGGCGATGGGCGATGGACATGTCGCAGCATGGGTTTCCCTCGTAGATGTAATTCTGAAATCATTTCTATTATCACAAGTGCCACAAAACTAATGTCCTGGCCAAATTCCAGCATTACATCTCAATATTTGACTTAGTTACAGAGGAAAACGGGCGCTCCCAGTACTTGGGCGATGGGCGATGGACATGTCGCAGCATGGGTTTCTCTCGTATATGTAATTCTAAAATCCTTGCTGTAATCACTATTGCCACAAAACTAATGTCCTGGCCAAATTCCAGCGTTACATCTCAATATTTGACTTAATTATGGAGGAAAAAAGGCGCTCCCAGTACTTGGGCGATGGGCGATGGACATGTCGCAGCATGGGTTTCCCTCGTAGATGTAATTCTGAAATCATTTCTATTATCACAAGTGCCACAAAACTAATGTCCTGGCCAAATTCCAGCATTACATCTCAATATTTGACTTAGTTACAGAGGAAAACGGGCGCTCCCAGTACTTGGGCGATGGGCGATGGACATGTCGCAGCATGGGTTTCTCTCGTAGATGTAATTCCAAATCCTTGCTATAATCACTATTGCCACAAAACTAATGTCCTGGCCAAATTCCAGCATTACATCTCAATATTTGACTTAGTTACAGAGAAAAATGGCGCTCCTGGTACTTGGGCGATGGGCGATGGACAGCTCGTAACATGGGTTTCCTTCATAGATGTAATTCTGAAATCAATTCTATAATAACATGTGCCACGAAACCAATGTCATGCCCAAATTCTAGCGCTACATCTCAATATTTGACCTTGTTGCAGAGGAAAGAAGGCGCTCTCGGTACTTGGGCGATGGACGATGGATAGGTCGCAACATGGGTTTCCCACCAAAATGTAAGTCTGAAGTCATTTCTTTTATCACAAGTGCCACAAAACTAATGTCCTGGCCAAATTCCAGCATTGCATCTCCATATTTGACTTAGTTACAGAGGAAAATGGGCGCTTCGGGTACTTTGCCATATCACAACATGAGTTTCCCACCAAGATGTAAGTCTGAAATCATTGCTATAATCACTAGTGCCACAAAACTAATGTGCTGCCCAAATTCCAGCGTTACATCTCAATATTTAACTTAGTTATGGAGGAAAAAAGGTGCTCCCAGTACTTGGGCGATGGGCGATGGACATGTCGCAGCATGGGTTTCCTTCGTAGATGTAATTCTGAAATCATTTCTATTATCACAAGTGCCACAAAACTAATGTCCTGGCCAAATTCCAGCATTACATCTCAATATTTGACTTAGTTACAGAGGAAAACGGGCGCTCCCAGTACTTGGGCGATGGACATGTCGCAGCATGGGTTTCTCTCGTATATGTAATTCTAAAATCCTTGCTGTAATCACTATTGCCACAAAACTAATGTCCTGGCCAAATTCCAGCGTTACATCTCAATATTTGACTTAATTATGGAGGAAAAAAGGCGCTCCCAGTACTTGGGCGATGGACATGTCGCAGCATAGGTTTCCCTCGTAGATGTAATTCTGAAATCATTTCTATTATCACAAGTGCCACAAAACCAAATTCCAGCATTACATCTCAATATTTGACTTAGTTACAGAGGAAAACAGGCGCTCCCAGTACTTGGGCGATGGGCGATGGACATGTCGCAGCATGGGTTTCCCTCGTAGATGTAATTCTGAAATCATTTCTATTATCACAAGTGCCACAAAACTAATGTCCTGGCCAAATTCCAGCATTACATCTCAATATTTGACTTAGTTACAGAGGAAAACGGGCGCTCCCAGTACTTGGGCGATGGACATGTCGCAGCATGGGTTTCTCTCGTATATGTAATTCTAAAATCCTTGCTGTAATCACTATTGCCACAAAACTAATGTCCTGGCCAAATTCCAGCGTTACATCTCAATATTTGACTTAATTATGGAGGAAAAAAGGCGCTCCCAGTACTTGGGCGATGGGCGATGGACATGTCGCAGCATGGGTTTCCCTCGTAGATGTAATTCTGAAATCATTTCTATTATCACAAGTGCCACAAAACTAATGTCCTGGCCAAATTCCAGCATTACATCTCAATATTTGACTTAGTTACAGAGGAAAACGGGCGCTCCCAGTACTTGGGTGATGGGCGATGGACATGTCGCAGCATGGGTTTCTCTCGTAGATGTAATTCCAAATCCTTGCTATAATCACTATTGCCACAAAACTAATGTCCTGGCCAAATTCCAGCATTACATCTCAATATTTGACTTAGTTACAGAGAAAAATGGCGCTCCTGGTACTTGGGCGATGGGCGATGGACAGCTCGTAACATGGGTTTCCTTCATAGATGTAATTCTGAAATCAATTCTATAATAACATGTGCCACGAAACCAATGTCATGCCCAAATTCTAGCGCTACATCTCAATATTTGACCTTGTTGCAGAGGAAAGAAGGCGCTCTCGGTACTTGGGCGATGGACGATGGATAGGTCGCAACATGGGTTTCCCACCAAAATGTAAGTCTGAAGTCATTTCTTTTATCACAAGTGCCACAAAACTAATGTCCTGGCCAAATTCCAGCATTGCATCTCCATATTTGACTTAGTTACAGAGGAAAATGGGCGCTTCGGGTACTTTGCCATATCACAACATGAGTTTCCCACCAAGATGTAAGTCTGAAATCATTGCTATAATCACTAGTGCCACAAAACTAATGTGCTGCCCAAATTCCAGCGTTACATCTCAATATTTAACTTAGTTATGGAGGAAAAAAGGTGCTCCCAGTACTTGGGCGATGGGCGATGGACATGTCGCAGCATGGGTTTCCCTCGTAGATGTAATTCTGAAATCATTTCTATTATCACAAGTGCCACAAAACTAATGTCCTGGCCAAATTCCAGCATTACATCTCAATATTTGACTTAGTTACAGAGGAAAACGAGCGCTCCCAGTACTTGGGCGATGGGCGATGGACATGTCGCAGCAGGGGTTTCTCTCGTATATGTAATTCTAAAATCCTTGCTATAATCACTATTGCCACAAAACTAATGTCCTGGCCAAATTCCAGCGTTACATCTCAATATTTGACTTAATTATGGAGGAAAAAAGGCGCTCCCAGTACTTGGGCGATGGACATGTCGCAGCATAGGTTTCCCTCGTAGATGTAATTCTGAAATCATTTCTATTATCACAAGTGCCACAAAACCAAATTCCAGCATTACATCTCAATATTTGACTTAGTTACAGAGGAAAACAGGCGCTCCCAGTACTTGGGCGATGGGCGATGGACATGTCGCAGCATGGGTTTCCCTCGTAGATGTAATTCTGAAATCATTTCTATTATCACAAGTGCCACAAAACTAATGTCCTGGCCAAATTCCAGCATTACATCTCAATATTTGACTTAGTTACAGAGGAAAACGGGCGCTCCCAGTACTTGGGCGATGGGCGATGGACATGTCGCAGCATGGGTTTCTCTCGTAGATGTAATTCCAAATCCTTGCTATAATCACTATTGCCACAAAACTAATGTCCTGGCCAAATTCCAGCATTACATCTCAATATTTGACTTAGTTACAGAGAAAAATGGCGCTCCTGGTACTTGGGCGATGGGCGATGGACAGCTCGTAACATGGGTTTCCTTCATAGATGTAATTCTGAAATCAATTCTATAATAACATGTGCCACGAAACCAATGTCATGCCCAAATTCTAGCGCTACATCTCAATATTTGACCTTGTTGCAGAGGAAAGAAGGCGCTCTCGGTACTTGGGCGATGGACGATGGATAGGTCGCAACATGGGTTTCCCACCAAAATGTAAGTCTGAAGTCATTTCTTTTATCACAAGTGCCACAAAACTAATGTCCTGGCCAAATTCCAGCATTGCATCTCCATATTTGACTTAGTTACAGAGGAAAATGGGCGCTTCGGGTACTTTGCCATATCACAACATGAGTTTCCCACCAAGATGTAAGTCTGAAATCATTGCTATAATCACTAGTGCCACAAAACTAATGTGCTGCCCAAATTCCAGCGTTACATCTCAATATTTAACTTAGTTATGGAGGAAAAAAGGTGCTCCCAGTACTTGGGCGATGGGCGATGGACATGTCGCAGCATGGGTTTCCCTCGTAGATGTAATTCTGAAATCATTTCTATTATCACAAGTGCCACAAAACTAATGTCCTGGCCAAATTCCAGCATTACATCTCAATATTTGACTTAGTTACAGAGGAAAACGGGCGCTCCCAGTACTTGGGCGATGGACATGTCGCAGCATGGGTTTCTCTCGTATATGTAATTCTAAAATCCTTGCTGTAATCACTATTGCCACAAAACTAATGTCCTGGCCAAATTCCAGCGTTACATCTCAATATTTGACTTAATTATGGAGGAAAAAAGGCGCTCCCAGTACTTGGGCGATGGACATGTCGCAGCATAGGTTTCCCTCGTAGATGTAATTCTGAAATCATTTCTATTATCACAAGTGCCACAAAACCAAATTCCAGCATTACATCTCAATATTTGACTTAGTTACAGAGGAAAACAGGCGCTCCCAGTACTTGGGCGATGGGCGATGGACATGTCGCAGCATGGGTTTCCCTCGTAGATGTAATTCTGAAATCATTTCTATTATCACAAGTGCCACAAAACTAATGTCCTGGCCAAATTCCAGCATTACATCTCAATATTTGACTTAGTTACAGAGGAAAACGGGCGCTCCCAGTACTTGGGTGATGGGCGATGGACATGTCGCAGCATGGGTTTCTCTCGTAGATGTAATTCCAAATCCTTGCTATAATCACTATTGCCACAAAACTAATGTCCTGGCCAAATTCCAGCATTACATCTCAATATTTGACTTAGTTACAGAGAAAAATGGCGCTCCTGGTACTTGGGCGATGGGCGATGGACAGCTCGTAACATGGGTTTCCTTCATAGATGTAATTCTGAAATCAATTCTATAATAACATGTGCCACGAAACCAATGTCATGCCCAAATTCTAGCGCTACATCTCAATATTTGACCTTGTTGCAGAGGAAAGAAGGCGCTCTCGGTACTTGGGCGATGGACGATGGATAGGTCGCAACATGGGTTTCCCACCAAAATGTAAGTCTGAAGTCATTTCTTTTATCACAAGTGCCACAAAACTAATGTCCTGGCCAAATTCCAGCATTGCATCTCCATATTTGACTTAGTTACAGAGGAAAATGGGCGCTTCGGGTACTTTGCCATATCACAACATGAGTTTCCCACCAAGATGTAAGTCTGAAATCATTGCTATAATCACTAGTGCCACAAAACTAATGTGCTGCCCAAATTCCAGCGTTACATCTCAATATTTAACTTAGTTATGGAGGAAAAAAGGTGCTCCCAGTACTTGGGCGATGGGCGATGGACATGTCGCAGCATGGGTTTCCCTCGTAGATGTAATTCTGAAATCATTTCTATTATCACAAGTGCCACAAAACTAATGTCCTGGCCAAATTCCAGCATTACATCTCAATATTTGACTTAGTTACAGAGGAAAACGGGCGCTCCCAGTACTTGGGCGATGGACATGTCGCAGCATGGGTTTCTCTCGTATATGTAATTCTAAAATCCTTGCTGTAATCACTATTGCCACAAAACTAATGTCCTGGCCAAATTCCAGCGTTACATCTCAATATTTGACTTAATTATGGAGGAAAAAAGGCGCTCCCAGTACTTGGGCGATGGACATGTCGCAGCATGGGTTTCCCTCGTAGATGTAATTCTGAAATCATTTCTATTATCACAAGTGCCACAAAACTAATGTCCTGGCCAAATTCCAGCATTACATCTCAATATTTGACTTAGTTACAGAGGAAAACGGGCGCTCCCAGTACTTGGGTGATGGGCGATGGACATGTCGCAGCATGGGTTTCTCTCGTAGATGTAATTCCAAATCCTTGCTATAATCACTATTGCCACAAAACTAATGTCCTGGCCAAATTCCAGCATTACATCTCAATATTTGACTTAGTTACAGAGAAAAATGGCGCTCCTGGTACTTGGGCGATGGGCGATGGACAGCTCGTAACATGGGTTTCCTTCATAGATGTAATTCTGAAATCAATTCTATAATAACATGTGCCACGAAACCAATGTCATGCCCAAATTCTAGCGCTACATCTCAATATTTGACCTTGTTGCAGAGGAAAGAAGGCGCTCTCGGTACTTGGGCGATGGACGATGGATAGGTCGCAACATGGGTTTCCCACCAAAATGTAAGTCTGAAGTCATTTCTTTTATCACAAGTGCCACAAAACTAATGTCCTGGCCAAATTCCAGCATTGCATCTCCATATTTGACTTAGTTACAGAGGAAAATGGGCGCTTCGGGTACTTTGCCATATCACAACATGAGTTTCCCACCAAGATGTAAGTCTGAAATCATTGCTATAATCACTAGTGCCACAAAACTAATGTGCTGCCCAAATTCCAGCGTTACATCTCAATATTTAACTTAGTTATGGAGGAAAAAAGGTGCTCCCAGTACTTGGGCGATGGGCGATGGACATGTCGCAGCATGGGTTTCCCTCGTAGATGTAATTCTGAAATCATTTCTATTATCACAAGTGCCACAAAACTAATGTCCTGGCCAAATTCCAGCATTACATCTCAATATTTGACTTAGTTACAGAGGAAAACGAGCGCTCCCAGTACTTGGGCGATGGGCGATGGACATGTCGCAGCAGGGGTTTCTCTCGTATATGTAATTCTAAAATCCTTGCTATAATCACTATTGCCACAAAACTAATGTCCTGGCCAAATTCCAGCGTTACATCTCAATATTTGACTTAATTATGGAGGAAAAAAGGCGCTCCCAGTACTTGGGCGATGGACATGTCGCAGCATAGGTTTCCCTCGTAGATGTAATTCTGAAATCATTTCTATTATCACAAGTGCCACAAAACCAAATTCCAGCATTACATCTCAATATTTGACTTAGTTACAGAGGAAAACAGGCGCTCCCAGTACTTGGGCGATGGGCGATGGACATGTCGCAGCATGGGTTTCCCTCGTAGATGTAATTCTGAAATCATTTCTATTATCACAAGTGCCACAAAACTAATGTCCTGGCCAAATTCCAGCATTACATCTCAATATTTGACTTAGTTACAGAGGAAAACGGGCGCTCCCAGTACTTGGGCGATGGGCGATGGACATGTCGCAGCATGGGTTTCTCTCGTAGATGTAATTCCAAATCCTTGCTATAATCACTATTGCCACAAAACTAATGTCCTGGCCAAATTCCAGCATTACATCTCAATATTTGACTTAGTTACAGAGAAAAATGGCGCTCCTGGTACTTGGGCGATGGGCGATGGACAGCTCGTAACATGGGTTTCCTTCATAGATGTAATTCTGAAATCAATTCTATAATAACATGTGCCACGAAACCAATGTCATGCCCAAATTCTAGCGCTACATCTCAATATTTGACCTTGTTGCAGAGGAAAGAAGGCGCTCTCGGTACTTGGGCGATGGACGATGGATAGGTCGCAACATGGGTTTCCCACCAAAATGTAAGTCTGAAGTCATTTCTTTTATCACAAGTGCCACAAAACTAATGTCCTGGCCAAATTCCAGCATTGCATCTCCATATTTGACTTAGTTACAGAGGAAAATGGGCGCTTCGGGTACTTTGCCATATCACAACATGAGTTTCCCACCAAGATGTAAGTCTGAAATCATTGCTATAATCACTAGTGCCACAAAACTAATGTGCTGCCCAAATTCCAGCGTTACATCTCAATATTTAACTTAGTTATGGAGGAAAAAAGGTGCTCCCAGTACTTGGGCGATGGGCGATGGACATGTCGCAGCATGGGTTTCCCTCGTAGATGTAATTCTGAAATCATTTCTATTATCACAAGTGCCACAAAACTAATGTCCTGGCCAAATTCCAGCATTACATCTCAATATTTGACTTAGTTACAGAGGAAAACGGGCGCTCCCAGTACTTGGGCGATGGACATGTCGCAGCATGGGTTTCTCTCGTATATGTAATTCTAAAATCCTTGCTGTAATCACTATTGCCACAAAACTAATGTCCTGGCCAAATTCCAGCGTTACATCTCAATATTTGACTTAATTATGGAGGAAAAAAGGCGCTCCCAGTACTTGGGCGATGGACATGTCGCAGCATAGGTTTCCCTCGTAGATGTAATTCTGAAATCATTTCTATTATCACAAGTGCCACAAAACCAAATTCCAGCATTACATCTCAATATTTGACTTAGTTACAGAGGAAAACAGGCGCTCCCAGTACTTGGGCGATGGGCGATGGACATGTCGCAGCATGGGTTTCCCTCGTAGATGTAATTCTGAAATCATTTCTATTATCACAAGTGCCACAAAACTAATGTCCTGGCCAAATTCCAGCATTACATCTCAATATTTGACTTAGTTACAGAGGAAAACGGGCGCTCCCAGTACTTGGGTGATGGGCGATGGACATGTCGCAGCATGGGTTTCTCTCGTAGATGTAATTCCAAATCCTTGCTATAATCACTATTGCCACAAAACTAATGTCCTGGCCAAATTCCAGCATTACATCTCAATATTTGACTTAGTTACAGAGAAAAATGGCGCTCCTGGTACTTGGGCGATGGGCGATGGACAGCTCGTAACATGGGTTTCCTTCATAGATGTAATTCTGAAATCAATTCTATAATAACATGTGCCACGAAACCAATGTCATGCCCAAATTCTAGCGCTACATCTCAATATTTGACCTTGTTGCAGAGGAAAGAAGGCGCTCTCGGTACTTGGGCGATGGACGATGGATAGGTCGCAACATGGGTTTCCCACCAAAATGTAAGTCTGAAGTCATTTCTTTTATCACAAGTGCCACAAAACTAATGTCCTGGCCAAATTCCAGCATTGCATCTCCATATTTGACTTAGTTACAGAGGAAAATGGGCGCTTCGGGTACTTTGCCATATCACAACATGAGTTTCCCACCAAGATGTAAGTCTGAAATCATTGCTATAATCACTAGTGCCACAAAACTAATGTGCTGCCCAAATTCCAGCGTTACATCTCAATATTTAACTTAGTTATGGAGGAAAAAAGGTGCTCCCAGTACTTGGGCGATGGGCGATGGACATGTCGCAGCATGGGTTTCCCTCGTAGATGTAATTCTGAAATCATTTCTATTATCACAAGTGCCACAAAACTAATGTCCTGGCCAAATTCCAGCATTACATCTCAATATTTGACTTAGTTACAGAGGAAAACGGGCGCTCCCAGTACTTGGGCGATGGACATGTCGCAGCATGGGTTTCTCTCGTATATGTAATTCTAAAATCCTTGCTGTAATCACTATTGCCACAAAACTAATGTCCTGGCCAAATTCCAGCGTTACATCTCAATATTTGACTTAATTATGGAGGAAAAAAGGCGCTCCCAGTACTTGGGCGATGGACATGTCGCAGCATGGGTTTCCCTCGTAGATGTAATTCTGAAATCATTTCTATTATCACAAGTGCCACAAAACCAAATTCCAGCATTACATCTCAATATTTGACTTAGTTACAGAGGAAAACAGGCGCTCCCAGTACTTGGGCGATGGGCGATGGACATGTCGCAGCATGGGTTTCCCTCGTAGATGTAATTCTGAAATCATTTCTATTATCACAAGTGCCACAAAACTAATGTCCTGGCCAAATTCCAGCACTACATCTCAATATTTGACTTAGTTACAGAGGAAAACGGGCGCTCCCAGTACTTGGGCGATGGGCGATGGACATGTCGCAGCATGGGTTTCTCTCGTATATGTAATTCTAAAATCCTTGCTATAATCACTATTGCCACAAAACTAATGTCCTGGCCAAATTCCAGCGTTACATCTCAATATTTGACTTAATTATGGAGGAAAAAAGGCGCTCCCAGTACTTGGGCGATGGGCGATGGACATGTCGCAGCATGGGTTTCTCTCATATATGTAATTCTAAAATCCTTGCTATAATCACTATTGCCACAAAACTAATGTCCTGGCCAAATTCCAGCGTTACATCTCAATATTTGACTTAATTATGGAGGAAAAAAGGCGCTCCCAGTACTTGGGCGATGGACATGTCGCAGCATGGGTTTCCCTCGTAGATGTAATTCTGAAATCATTTCTATTATCACAAGTGTCACAAAACTAATGTCCTGGCCAAATTCCAGCATTACATCTCAATATTTGACTTAGTTACAGAGAAAAATGGCGCTCCTGGTACTTGGGCGATGGGCGACGGACAGCTCGTAACATGGGTTTCCTTCATAGATGTAATTCTGAAATCAATTCTATAATAACATGTGCCACGAAACCAATGTCATGCCCAAATTCTAGTGTTACATCTCAATATTTGACCTTGTTAAAGAGGAAAGAAGGCGCTCTCGGTACTTGGGCGATGGACGATGGACAGGTCGCAACATGGGTTTCCCACCGAGATGTAAGTCTGAAGTCATTTCTTTTATCACAAGTGCCACAAAACTAATGTCCTGGCCAAATTCCAGCATTAAATCTCCATATTTGACTTAGTTACAGAGGAAAATGGGCGCTTCGGGTACTTTGCCATATCACAACATGAGTTTCCCACCAAGATGTAAGTCTGAAATCATTGCTATAATCACTAGTGCCACAAAACTAATGTGCTGCCCAAATTCCAGCGTTACATCTCAATATTTAACTTAGTTATGGAGGAAAAAAGGTGCTCCCAGTACTTGGGCGATGGGCGATGGACATGTCGCAGCATGGGTTTCTCTCGTATATGTAATTCTAAAATCCTTGCTGTAATCACTATTGCCACAAAACTAATGTCCTGGCCAAATTCCAGCGTTACATCTCAATATTTGACTTAATTATGGAGGAAAAAAGGCGCTCCCAGTACTTGGGCGATGGGCGATGGACATGTCGCAGCATGGGTTTCCCTCGTAGATGTAATTCTGAAATCATTTCTATTATCACAAGTGCCACAAAACTAATGTCCTGGCCAAATTCCAGCATTACATCTCAATATTTGACTTAGTTACAGAGGAAAACGGGCGCTCCCAGTACTTGGGTGATGGGCGATGGACATGTCGCAGCATGGGTTTCTCTCGTAGATGTAATTCCAAATCCTTGCTATAATCACTATTGCCACAAAACTAATGTCCTGGCCAAATTCCAGCATTACATCTCAATATTTGACTTAGTTACAGAGAAAAATGGCGCTCCTGGTACTTGGGCGATGGGCGATGGACAGCTCGTAACATGGGTTTCCTTCATAGATGTAATTCTGAAATCAATTCTATAATAACATGTGCCACGAAACCAATGTCATGCCCAAATTCTAGCGCTACATCTCAATATTTGACCTTGTTGCAGAGGAAAGAAGGCGCTCTCGGTACTTGGGCGATGGACGATGGATAGGTCGCAACATGGGTTTCCCACCAAAATGTAAGTCTGAAGTCATTTCTTTTATCACAAGTGCCACAAAACTAATGTCCTGGCCAAATTCCAGCATTGCATCTCCATATTTGACTTAGTTACAGAGGAAAATGGGCGCTTCGGGTACTTTGCCATATCACAACATGAGTTTCCCACCAAGATGTAAGTCTGAAATCATTGCTATAATCACTAGTGCCACAAAACTAATGTGCTGCCCAAATTCCAGCGTTACATCTCAATATTTAACTTAGTTATGGAGGAAAAAAGGTGCTCCCAGTACTTGGGCGATGGGCGATGGACATGTCGCAGCATGGGTTTCCCTCGTAGATGTAATTCTGAAATCATTTCTATTATCACAAGTGCCACAAAACTAATGTCCTGGCCAAATTCCAGCATTACATCTCAATATTTGACTTAGTTACAGAGGAAAACGAGCGCTCCCAGTACTTGGGCGATGGGCGATGGACATGTCGCAGCAGGGGTTTCTCTCGTATATGTAATTCTAAAATCCTTGCTATAATCACTATTGCCACAAAACTAATGTCCTGGCCAAATTCCAGCGTTACATCTCAATATTTGACTTAATTATGGAGGAAAAAAGGCGCTCCCAGTACTTGGGCGATGGACATGTCGCAGCATAGGTTTCCCTCGTAGATGTAATTCTGAAATCATTTCTATTATCACAAGTGCCACAAAACCAAATTCCAGCATTACATCTCAATATTTGACTTAGTTACAGAGGAAAACAGGCGCTCCCAGTACTTGGGCGATGGGCGATGGACATGTCGCAGCATGGGTTTCCCTCGTAGATGTAATTCTGAAATCATTTCTATTATCACAAGTGCCACAAAACTAATGTCCTGGCCAAATTCCAGCATTACATCTCAATATTTGACTTAGTTACAGAGGAAAACGGGCGCTCCCAGTACTTGGGCGATGGGCGATGGACATGTCGCAGCATGGGTTTCTCTCGTAGATGTAATTCCAAATCCTTGCTATAATCACTATTGCCACAAAACTAATGTCCTGGCCAAATTCCAGCATTACATCTCAATATTTGACTTAGTTACAGAGAAAAATGGCGCTCCTGGTACTTGGGCGATGGGCGATGGACAGCTCGTAACATGGGTTTCCTTCATAGATGTAATTCTGAAATCAATTCTATAATAACATGTGCCACGAAACCAATGTCATGCCCAAATTCTAGCGCTACATCTCAATATTTGACCTTGTTGCAGAGGAAAGAAGGCGCTCTCGGTACTTGGGCGATGGACGATGGATAGGTCGCAACATGGGTTTCCCACCAAAATGTAAGTCTGAAGTCATTTCTTTTATCACAAGTGCCACAAAACTAATGTCCTGGCCAAATTCCAGCATTGCATCTCCATATTTGACTTAGTTACAGAGGAAAATGGGCGCTTCGGGTACTTTGCCATATCACAACATGAGTTTCCCACCAAGATGTAAGTCTGAAATCATTGCTATAATCACTAGTGCCACAAAACTAATGTGCTGCCCAAATTCCAGCGTTACATCTCAATATTTAACTTAGTTATGGAGGAAAAAAGGTGCTCCCAGTACTTGGGCGATGGGCGATGGACATGTCGCAGCATGGGTTTCCCTCGTAGATGTAATTCTGAAATCATTTCTATTATCACAAGTGCCACAAAACTAATGTCCTGGCCAAATTCCAGCATTACATCTCAATATTTGACTTAGTTACAGAGGAAAACGGGCGCTCCCAGTACTTGGGCGATGGACATGTCGCAGCATGGGTTTCTCTCGTATATGTAATTCTAAAATCCTTGCTGTAATCACTATTGCCACAAAACTAATGTCCTGGCCAAATTCCAGCGTTACATCTCAATATTTGACTTAATTATGGAGGAAAAAAGGCGCTCCCAGTACTTGGGCGATGGACATGTCGCAGCATAGGTTTCCCTCGTAGATGTAATTCTGAAATCATTTCTATTATCACAAGTGCCACAAAACCAAATTCCAGCATTACATCTCAATATTTGACTTAGTTACAGAGGAAAACAGGCGCTCCCAGTACTTGGGCGATGGGCGATGGACATGTCGCAGCATGGGTTTCCCTCGTAGATGTAATTCTGAAATCATTTCTATTATCACAAGTGCCACAAAACTAATGTCCTGGCCAAATTCCAGCATTACATCTCAATATTTGACTTAGTTACAGAGGAAAACGGGCGCTCCCAGTACTTGGGTGATGGGCGATGGACATGTCGCAGCATGGGTTTCTCTCGTAGATGTAATTCCAAATCCTTGCTATAATCACTATTGCCACAAAACTAATGTCCTGGCCAAATTCCAGCATTACATCTCAATATTTGACTTAGTTACAGAGAAAAATGGCGCTCCTGGTACTTGGGCGATGGGCGATGGACAGCTCGTAACATGGGTTTCCTTCATAGATGTAATTCTGAAATCAATTCTATAATAACATGTGCCACGAAACCAATGTCATGCCCAAATTCTAGCGCTACATCTCAATATTTGACCTTGTTGCAGAGGAAAGAAGGCGCTCTCGGTACTTGGGCGATGGACGATGGATAGGTCGCAACATGGGTTTCCCACCAAAATGTAAGTCTGAAGTCATTTCTTTTATCACAAGTGCCACAAAACTAATGTCCTGGCCAAATTCCAGCATTGCATCTCCATATTTGACTTAGTTACAGAGGAAAATGGGCGCTTCGGGTACTTTGCCATATCACAACATGAGTTTCCCACCAAGATGTAAGTCTGAAATCATTGCTATAATCACTAGTGCCACAAAACTAATGTGCTGCCCAAATTCCAGCGTTACATCTCAATATTTAACTTAGTTATGGAGGAAAAAAGGTGCTCCCAGTACTTGGGCGATGGGCGATGGACATGTCGCAGCATGGGTTTCCCTCGTAGATGTAATTCTGAAATCATTTCTATTATCACAAGTGCCACAAAACTAATGTCCTGGCCAAATTCCAGCATTACATCTCAATATTTGACTTAGTTACAGAGGAAAACGGGCGCTCCCAGTACTTGGGCGATGGGCGATGGACATGTCGCAGCATGGGTTTCTCTCGTATATGTAATTCTAAAATCCTTGCTGTAATCACTATTGCCACAAAACTAATGTCCTGGCCAAATTCCAGCGTTACATCTCAATATTTGACTTAATTATGGAGGAAAAAAGGCGCTCCCAGTACTTGGGCGATGGGCGATGGACATGTCGCAGCATGGGTTTCCCTCGTAGATGTAATTCTGAAATCATTTCTATTATCACAAGTGCCACAAAACTAATGTCCTGGCCAAATTCCAGCATTACATCTCAATATTTGACTTAGTTACAGAGGAAAACGGGCGCTCCCAGTACTTGGGCGATGGGCGATGGACATGTCGCAGCATGGGTTTCTCTCGTAGATGTAATTCCAAATCCTTGCTATAATCACTATTGCCACAAAACTAATGTCCTGGCCAAATTCCAGCATTACATCTCAATATTTGACTTAGTTACAGAGAAAAATGGCGCTCCTGGTACTTGGGCGATGGGCGATGGACAGCTCGTAACATGGGTTTCCTTCATAGATGTAATTCTGAAATCAATTCTATAATAACATGTGCCACGAAACCAATGTCATGCCCAAATTCTAGCGCTACATCTCAATATTTGACCTTGTTGCAGAGGAAAGAAGGCGCTCTCGGTACTTGGGCGATGGACGATGGATAGGTCGCAACATGGGTTTCCCACCAAAATGTAAGTCTGAAGTCATTTCTTTTATCACAAGTGCCACAAAACTAATGTCCTGGCCAAATTCCAGCATTGCATCTCCATATTTGACTTAGTTACAGAGGAAAATGGGCGCTTCGGGTACTTTGCCATATCACAACATGAGTTTCCCACCAAGATGTAAGTCTGAAATCATTGCTATAATCACTAGTGCCACAAAACTAATGTGCTGCCCAAATTCCAGCGTTACATCTCAATATTTAACTTAGTTATGGAGGAAAAAAGGTGCTCCCAGTACTTGGGCGATGGGCGATGGACATGTCGCAGCATGGGTTTCCCTCGTAGATGTAATTCTGAAATCATTTCTATTATCACAAGTGCCACAAAACTAATGTCCTGGCCAAATTCCAGCATTACATCTCAATATTTGACTTAGTTACAGAGGAAAACGGGCGCTCCCAGTACTTGGGCGATGGACATGTCGCAGCATGGGTTTCTCTCGTATATGTAATTCTAAAATCCTTGCTGTAATCACTATTGCCACAAAACTAATGTCCTGGCCAAATTCCAGCGTTACATCTCAATATTTGACTTAATTATGGAGGAAAAAAGGCGCTCCCAGTACTTGGGCGATGGACATGTCGCAGCATAGGTTTCCCTCGTAGATGTAATTCTGAAATCATTTCTATTATCACAAGTGCCACAAAACCAAATTCCAGCATTACATCTCAATATTTGACTTAGTTACAGAGGAAAACAGGCGCTCCCAGTACTTGGGCGATGGGCGATGGACATGTCGCAGCATGGGTTTCCCTCGTAGATGTAATTCTGAAATCATTTCTATTATCACAAGTGCCACAAAACTAATGTCCTGGCCAAATTCCAGCATTACATCTCAATATTTGACTTAGTTACAGAGGAAAACGGGCGCTCCCAGTACTTGGGTGATGGGCGATGGACATGTCGCAGCATGGGTTTCTCTCGTAGATGTAATTCCAAATCCTTGCTATAATCACTATTGCCACAAAACTAATGTCCTGGCCAAATTCCAGCATTACATCTCAATATTTGACTTAGTTACAGAGAAAAATGGCGCTCCTGGTACTTGGGCGATGGGCGATGGACAGCTCGTAACATGGGTTTCCTTCATAGATGTAATTCTGAAATCAATTCTATAATAACATGTGCCACGAAACCAATGTCATGCCCAAATTCTAGCGCTACATCTCAATATTTGACCTTGTTGCAGAGGAAAGAAGGCGCTCTCGGTACTTGGGCGATGGACGATGGATAGGTCGCAACATGGGTTTCCCACCAAAATGTAAGTCTGAAGTCATTTCTTTTATCACAAGTGCCACAAAACTAATGTCCTGGCCAAATTCCAGCATTGCATCTCCATATTTGACTTAGTTACAGAGGAAAATGGGCGCTTCGGGTACTTTGCCATATCACAACATGAGTTTCCCACCAAGATGTAAGTCTGAAATCATTGCTATAATCACTAGTGCCACAAAACTAATGTGCTGCCCAAATTCCAGCGTTACATCTCAATATTTAACTTAGTTATGGAGGAAAAAAGGTGCTCCCAGTACTTGGGCGATGGGCGATGGACATGTCGCAGCATGGGTTTCCCTCGTAGATGTAATTCTGAAATCATTTCTATTATCACAAGTGCCACAAAACTAATGTCCTGGCCAAATTCCAGCATTACATCTCAATATTTGACTTAGTTACAGAGGAAAACGGGCGCTCCCAGTACTTGGGCGATGGACATGTCGCAGCATGGGTTTCTCTCGTATATGTAATTCTAAAATCCTTGCTGTAATCACTATTGCCACAAAACTAATGTCCTGGCCAAATTCCAGCGTTACATCTCAATATTTGACTTAATTATGGAGGAAAAAAGGCGCTCCCAGTACTTGGGCGATGGACATGTCGCAGCATGGGTTTCCCTCGTAGATGTAATTCTGAAATCATTTCTATTATCACAAGTGCCACAAAACCAAATTCCAGCATTACATCTCAATATTTGACTTAGTTACAGAGGAAAACAGGCGCTCCCAGTACTTGGGCGATGGGCGATGGACATGTCGCAGCATGGGTTTCCCTCGTAGATGTAATTCTGAAATCATTTCTATTATCACAAGTGCCACAAAACTAATGTCCTGGCCAAATTCCAGCACTACATCTCAATATTTGACTTAGTTACAGAGGAAAACGGGCGCTCCCAGTACTTGGGCGATGGGCGATGGACATGTCGCAGCATGGGTTTCTCTCGTATATGTAATTCTAAAATCCTTGCTATAATCACTATTGCCACAAAACTAATGTCCTGGCCAAATTCCAGCGTTACATCTCAATATTTGACTTAATTATGGAGGAAAAAAGGCGCTCCCAGTACTTGGGCGATGGGCGATGGACATGTCGCAGCATGGGTTTCTCTCATATATGTAATTCTAAAATCCTTGCTATAATCACTATTGCCACAAAACTAATGTCCTGGCCAAATTCCAGCGTTACATCTCAATATTTGACTTAATTATGGAGGAAAAAAGGCGCTCCCAGTACTTGGGCGATGGACATGTCGCAGCATGGGTTTCCCTCGTAGATGTAATTCTGAAATCATTTCTATTATCACAAGTGTCACAAAACTAATGTCCTGGCCAAATTCCAGCATTACATCTCAATATTTGACTTAGTTACAGAGAAAAATGGCGCTCCTGGTACTTGGGCGATGGGCGACGGACAGCTCGTAACATGGGTTTACTTCATAGATGTAATTCTGAAATCAATTCTATAATAACATGTGCCACGAAACCAATGTCATGCCCAAATTCTAGCGCTACATCTCAATATTTGACCTTGTTGCAGAGGAAAGAAGGCGCTCTCGGTACTTGGGCGATGGACGATGGATAGGTCGCAACATGGGTTTCCCACCAAAATGTAAGTCTGAAGTCATTTCTTTTATCACAAGTGCCACAAAACTAATGTCCTGGCCAAATTCCAGCATTGCATCTCCATATTTGACTTAGTTACAGAGGAAAATGGGCGCTTCGGGTACTTTGCCATATCACAACATGAGTTTCCCACCAAGATGTAAGTCTGAAATCATTGCTATAATCACTAGTGCCACAAAACTAATGTGCTGCCCAAATTCCAGCGTTACATCTCAATATTTAACTTAGTTATGGAGGAAAAAAGGTGCTCCCAGTACTTGGGCGATGGGCGATGGACATGTCGCAGCATGGGTTTCCCTCGTAGATGTAATTCTGAAATCATTTCTATTATCACAAGTGCCACAAAACTAATGTCCTGGCCAAATTCCAGCATTACATCTCAATATTTGACTTAGTTACAGAGGAAAACGAGCGCTCCCAGTACTTGGGCGATGGGCGATGGACATGTCGCAGCAGGGGTTTCTCTCGTATATGTAATTCTAAAATCCTTGCTATAATCACTATTGCCACAAAACTAATGTCCTGGCCAAATTCCAGCGTTACATCTCAATATTTGACTTAATTATGGAGGAAAAAAGGCGCTCCCAGTACTTGGGCGATGGACATGTCGCAGCATAGGTTTCCCTCGTAGATGTAATTCTGAAATCATTTCTATTATCACAAGTGCCACAAAACCAAATTCCAGCATTACATCTCAATATTTGACTTAGTTACAGAGGAAAACAGGCGCTCCCAGTACTTGGGCGATGGGCGATGGACATGTCGCAGCATGGGTTTCCCTCGTAGATGTAATTCTGAAATCATTTCTATTATCACAAGTGCCACAAAACTAATGTCCTGGCCAAATTCCAGCACTACATCTCAATATTTGACTTAGTTACAGAGGAAAACGGGCGCTCCCAGTACTTGGGCGATGGGCGATGGACATGTCGCAGCATGGGTTTCTCTCGTATATGTAATTCTAAAATCCTTGCTATAATCACTATTGCCACAAAACTAATGTCCTGGCCAAATTCCAGCGTTACATCTCAATATTTGACTTAATTATGGAGGAAAAAAGGCGCTCCCAGTACTTGGGCGATGGGCGATGGACATGTCGCAGCATGGGTTTCTCTCATATATGTAATTCTAAAATCCTTGCTATAATCACTATTGCCACAAAACTAATGTCCTGGCCAAATTCCAGCGTTACATCTCAATATTTGACTTAATTATGGAGGAAAAAAGGCGCTCCCAGTACTTGGGCGATGGACATGTCGCAGCATGGGTTTCCCTCGTAGATGTAATTCTGAAATCATTTCTATTATCACAAGTGTCACAAAACTAATGTCCTGGCCAAATTCCAGCATTACATCTCAATATTTGACTTAGTTACAGAGAAAAATGGCGCTCCTGGTACTTGGGCGATGGGCGACGGACAGCTCGTAACATGGGTTTACTTCATAGATGTAATTCTGAAATCAATTCTATAATAACATGTGCCACGAAACCAATGTCATGCCCAAATTCTAGCGCTACATCTCAATATTTGACCTTGTTGCAGAGGAAAGAAGGCGCTCTCGGTACTTGGGCGATGGACGATGGATAGGTCGCAACATGGGTTTCCCACCAAAATGTAAGTCTGAAGTCATTTCTTTTATCACAAGTGCCACAAAACTAATGTCCTGGCCAAATTCCAGCATTGCATCTCCATATTTGACTTAGTTACAGAGGAAAATGGGCGCTTCGGGTACTTTGCCATATCACAACATGAGTTTCCCACCAAGATGTAAGTCTGAAATCATTGCTATAATCACTAGTGCCACAAAACTAATGTGCTGCCCAAATTCCAGCGTTACATCTCAATATTTAACTTAGTTATGGAGGAAAAAAGGTGCTCCCAGTACTTGGGCGATGGGCGATGGACATGTCGCAGCATGGGTTTCCCTCGTAGATGTAATTCTGAAATCATTTCTATTATCACAAGTGCCACAAAACTAATGTCCTGGCCAAATTCCAGCATTACATCTCAATATTTGACTTAGTTACAGAGGAAAACGAGCGCTCCCAGTACTTGGGCGATGGGCGATGGACATGTCGCAGCAGGGGTTTCTCTCGTATATGTAATTCTAAAATCCTTGCTATAATCACTATTGCCACAAAACTAATGTCCTGGCCAAATTCCAGCGTTACATCTCAATATTTGACTTAATTATGGAGGAAAAAAGGCGCTCCCAGTACTTGGGCGATGGACATGTCGCAGCATAGGTTTCCCTCGTAGATGTAATTCTGAAATCATTTCTATTATCACAAGTGCCACAAAACCAAATTCCAGCATTACATCTCAATATTTGACTTAGTTACAGAGGAAAACAGGCGCTCCCAGTACTTGGGCGATGGGCGATGGACATGTCGCAGCATGGGTTTCCCTCGTAGATGTAATTCTGAAATCATTTCTATTATCACAAGTGCCACAAAACTAATGTCCTGGCCAAATTCCAGCATTACATCTCAATATTTGACTTAGTTACAGAGGAAAACGGGCGCTCCCAGTACTTGGGCGATGGGCGATGGACATGTCGCAGCATGGGTTTCTCTCGTAGATGTAATTCCAAATCCTTGCTATAATCACTATTGCCACAAAACTAATGTCCTGGCCAAATTCCAGCATTACATCTCAATATTTGACTTAGTTACAGAGAAAAATGGCGCTCCTGGTACTTGGGCGATGGGCGATGGACAGCTCGTAACATGGGTTTCCTTCATAGATGTAATTCTGAAATCAATTCTATAATAACATGTGCCACGAAACCAATGTCATGCCCAAATTCTAGCGCTACATCTCAATATTTGACCTTGTTGCAGAGGAAAGAAGGCGCTCTCGGTACTTGGGCGATGGACGATGGATAGGTCGCAACATGGGTTTCCCACCAAAATGTAAGTCTGAAGTCATTTCTTTTATCACAAGTGCCACAAAACTAATGTCCTGGCCAAATTCCAGCATTGCATCTCCATATTTGACTTAGTTACAGAGGAAAATGGGCGCTTCGGGTACTTTGCCATATCACAACATGAGTTTCCCACCAAGATGTAAGTCTGAAATCATTGCTATAATCACTAGTGCCACAAAACTAATGTGCTGCCCAAATTCCAGCGTTACATCTCAATATTTAACTTAGTTATGGAGGAAAAAAGGTGCTCCCAGTACTTGGGCGATGGGCGATGGACATGTCGCAGCATGGGTTTCCCTCGTAGATGTAATTCTGAAATCATTTCTATTATCACAAGTGCCACAAAACTAATGTCCTGGCCAAATTCCAGCATTACATCTCAATATTTGACTTAGTTACAGAGGAAAACGGGCGCTCCCAGTACTTGGGCGATGGACATGTCGCAGCATGGGTTTCTCTCGTATATGTAATTCTAAAATCCTTGCTGTAATCACTATTGCCACAAAACTAATGTCCTGGCCAAATTCCAGCGTTACATCTCAATATTTGACTTAATTATGGAGGAAAAAAGGCGCTCCCAGTACTTGGGCGATGGACATGTCGCAGCATGGGTTTCCCTCGTAGATGTAATTCTGAAATCATTTCTATTATCACAAGTGCCACAAAACCAAATTCCAGCATTACATCTCAATATTTGACTTAGTTACAGAGGAAAACAGGCGCTCCCAGTACTTGGGCGATGGGCGATGGACATGTCGCAGCATGGGTTTCCCTCGTAGATGTAATTCTGAAATCATTTCTATTATCACAAGTGCCACAAAACTAATGTCCTGGCCAAATTCCAGCATTACATCTCAATATTTGACTTAGTTACAGAGGAAAACGGGCGCTCCCAGTACTTGGGCGATGGACATGTCGCAGCATGGGTTTCTCTCGTATATGTAATTCTAAAATCCTTGCTGTAATCACTATTGCCACAAAACTAATGTCCTGGCCAAATTCCAGCGTTACATCTCAATATTTGACTTAATTATGGAGGAAAAAAGGCGCTCCCAGTACTTGGGCGATGGACATGTCGCAGCATAGGTTTCCCTCGTAGATGTAATTCTGAAATCATTTCTATTATCACAAGTGCCACAAAACCAAATTCCAGCATTACATCTCAATATTTGACTTAGTTACAGAGGAAAACAGGCGCTCCCAGTACTTGGGCGATGGGCGATGGACATGTCGCAGCATGGGTTTCCCTCGTAGATGTAATTCTGAAATCATTTCTATTATCACAAGTGCCACAAAACTAATGTCCTGGCCAAATTCCAGCATTACATCTCAATATTTGACTTAGTTACAGAGGAAAACGGGCGCTCCCAGTACTTGGGTGATGGGCGATGGACATGTCGCAGCATGGGTTTCTCTCGTAGATGTAATTCCAAATCCTTGCTATAATCACTATTGCCACAAAACTAATGTCCTGGCCAAATTCCAGCATTACATCTCAATATTTGACTTAGTTACAGAGAAAAATGGCGCTCCTGAAACTTGGGCGATGGGCGATGGACAGCTCGTAACATGGGTTTCCTTCATAGATGTAATTCTGAAATCAATTCTATAATAACATGTGCCACGAAACCAATGTCATGCCCAAATTCTAGCGCTACATCTCAATATTTGACCTTGTTGCAGAGGAAAGAAGGCGCTCTCGGTACTTGGGCGATGGACGATGGATAGGTCGCAACATGGGTTTCCCACCAAAATGTAAGTCTGAAGTCATTTCTTTTATCACAAGTGCCACAAAACTAATGTCCTGGCCAAATTCCAGCATTGCATCTCCATATTTGACTTAGTTACAGAGGAAAATGGGCGCTTCGGGTACTTTGCCATATCACAACATGAGTTTCCCACCAAGATGTAAGTCTGAAATCATTGCTATAATCACTAGTGCCACAAAACTAATGTGCTGCCCAAATTCCAGCGTTACATCTCAATATTTAACTTAGTTATGGAGGAAAAAAGGTGCTCCCAGTACTTGGGCGATGGGCGATGGACATGTCGCAGCATGGGTTTCCCTCGTAGATGTAATTCTGAAATCATTTCTATTATCACAAGTGCCACAAAACTAATGTCCTGGCCAAATTCCAGCATTACATCTCAATATTTGACTTAGTTACAGAGGAAAACGGGCGCTCCCAGTACTTGGGCGATGGGCGATGGACATGTCGCAGCATGGGTTTCTCTCGTATATGTAATTCTAAAATCCTTGCTGTAATCACTATTGCCACAAAACTAATGTCCTGGCCAAATTCCAGCGTTACATCTCAATATTTGACTTAATTATGGAGGAAAAAAGGCGCTCCCAGTACTTGGGCGATGGGCGATGGACATGTCGCAGCATGGGTTTCCCTCGTAGATGTAATTCTGAAATCATTTCTATTATCACAAGTGCCACAAAACTAATGTCCTGGCCAAATTCCAGCATTACATCTCAATATTTGACTTAGTTACAGAGGAAAACGGGCGCTCCCAGTACTTGGGCGATGGGCGATGGACATGTCGCAGCATGGGTTTCTCTCGTAGATGTAATTCCAAATCCTTGCTATAATCACTATTGCCACAAAACTAATGTCCTGGCCAAATTCCAGCATTACATCTCAATATTTGACTTAGTTACAGAGAAAAATGGCGCTCCTGGTACTTGGGCGATGGGCGATGGACAGCTCGTAACATGGGTTTCCTTCATAGATGTAATTCTGAAATCAATTCTATAATAACATGTGCCACGAAACCAATGTCATGCCCAAATTCTAGCGCTACATCTCAATATTTGACCTTGTTGCAGAGGAAAGAAGGCGCTCTCGGTACTTGGGCGATGGACGATGGATAGGTCGCAACATGGGTTTCCCACCAAAATGTAAGTCTGAAGTCATTTCTTTTATCACAAGTGCCACAAAACTAATGTCCTGGCCAAATTCCAGCATTGCATCTCCATATTTGACTTAGTTACAGAGGAAAATGGGCGCTTCGGGTACTTTGCCATATCACAACATGAGTTTCCCACCAAGATGTAAGTCTGAAATCATTGCTATAATCACTAGTGCCACAAAACTAATGTGCTGCCCAAATTCCAGCGTTACATCTCAATATTTAACTTAGTTATGGAGGAAAAAAGGTGCTCCCAGTACTTGGGCGATGGGCGATGGACATGTCGCAGCATGGGTTTCCCTCGTAGATGTAATTCTGAAATCATTTCTATTATCACAAGTGCCACAAAACTAATGTCCTGGCCAAATTCCAGCATTACATCTCAATATTTGACTTAGTTACAGAGGAAAACGGGCGCTCCCAGTACTTGGGCGATGGACATGTCGCAGCATGGGTTTCTCTCGTATATGTAATTCTAAAATCCTTGCTGTAATCACTATTGCCACAAAACTAATGTCCTGGCCAAATTCCAGCGTTACATCTCAATATTTGACTTAATTATGGAGGAAAAAAGGCGCTCCCAGTACTTGGGCGATGGACATGTCGCAGCATAGGTTTCCCTCGTAGATGTAATTCTGAAATCATTTCTATTATCACAAGTGCCACAAAACCAAATTCCAGCATTACATCTCAATATTTGACTTAGTTACAGAGGAAAACAGGCGCTCCCAGTACTTGGGCGATGGGCGATGGACATGTCGCAGCATGGGTTTCCCTCGTAGATGTAATTCTGAAATCATTTCTATTATCACAAGTGCCACAAAACTAATGTCCTGGCCAAATTCCAGCATTACATCTCAATATTTGACTTAGTTACAGAGGAAAACGGGCGCTCCCAGTACTTGGGTGATGGGCGATGGACATGTCGCAGCATGGGTTTCTCTCGTAGATGTAATTCCAAATCCTTGCTATAATCACTATTGCCACAAAACTAATGTCCTGGCCAAATTCCAGCATTACATCTCAATATTTGACTTAGTTACAGAGAAAAATGGCGCTCCTGGTACTTGGGCGATGGGCGATGGACAGCTCGTAACATGGGTTTCCTTCATAGATGTAATTCTGAAATCAATTCTATAATAACATGTGCCACGAAACCAATGTCATGCCCAAATTCTAGCGCTACATCTCAATATTTGACCTTGTTGCAGAGGAAAGAAGGCGCTCTCGGTACTTGGGCGATGGACGATGGATAGGTCGCAACATGGGTTTCCCACCAAAATGTAAGTCTGAAGTCATTTCTTTTATCACAAGTGCCACAAAACTAATGTCCTGGCCAAATTCCAGCATTGCATCTCCATATTTGACTTAGTTACAGAGGAAAATGGGCGCTTCGGGTACTTTGCCATATCACAACATGAGTTTCCCACCAAGATGTAAGTCTGAAATCATTGCTATAATCACTAGTGCCACAAAACTAATGTGCTGCCCAAATTCCAGCGTTACATCTCAATATTTAACTTAGTTATGGAGGAAAAAAGGTGCTCCCAGTACTTGGGCGATGGGCGATGGACATGTCGCAGCATGGGTTTCCCTCGTAGATGTAATTCTGAAATCATTTCTATTATCACAAGTGCCACAAAACTAATGTCCTGGCCAAATTCCAGCATTACATCTCAATATTTGACTTAGTTACAGAGGAAAACGGGCGCTCCCAGTACTTGGGCGATGGACATGTCGCAGCATGGGTTTCTCTCGTATATGTAATTCTAAAATCCTTGCTGTAATCACTATTGCCACAAAACTAATGTCCTGGCCAAATTCCAGCGTTACATCTCAATATTTGACTTAATTATGGAGGAAAAAAGGCGCTCCCAGTACTTGGGCGATGGACATGTCGCAGCATGGGTTTCCCTCGTAGATGTAATTCTGAAATCATTTCTATTATCACAAGTGCCACAAAACCAAATTCCAGCATTACATCTCAATATTTGACTTAGTTACAGAGGAAAACAGGCGCTCCCAGTACTTGGGCGATGGGCGATGGACATGTCGCAGCATGGGTTTCCCTCGTAGATGTAATTCTGAAATCATTTCTATTATCACAAGTGCCACAAAACTAATGTCCTGGCCAAATTCCAGCACTACATCTCAATATTTGACTTAGTTACAGAGGAAAACGGGCGCTCCCAGTACTTGGGCGATGGGCGATGGACATGTCGCAGCATGGGTTTCTCTCGTATATGTAATTCTAAAATCCTTGCTATAATCACTATTGCCACAAAACTAATGTCCTGGCCAAATTCCAGCGTTACATCTCAATATTTGACTTAATTATGGAGGAAAAAAGGCGCTCCCAGTACTTGGGCGATGGGCGATGGACATGTCGCAGCATGGGTTTCTCTCATATATGTAATTCTAAAATCCTTGCTATAATCACTATTGCCACAAAACTAATGTCCTGGCCAAATTCCAGCGTTACATCTCAATATTTGACTTAATTATGGAGGAAAAAAGGCGCTCCCAGTACTTGGGCGATGGACATGTCGCAGCATGGGTTTCCCTCGTAGATGTAATTCTGAAATCATTTCTATTATCACAAGTGTCACAAAACTAATGTCCTGGCCAAATTCCAGCATTACATCTCAATATTTGACTTAGTTACAGAGAAAAATGGCGCTCCTGGTACTTGGGCGATGGGCGACGGACAGCTCGTAACATGGGTTTCCTTCATAGATGTAATTCTGAAATCAATTCTATAATAACATGTGCCACGAAACCAATGTCATGCCCAAATTCTAGCGCTACATCTCAATATTTGACCTTGTTGCAGAGGAAAGAAGGCGCTCTCGGTACTTGGGCGATGGACGATGGATAGGTCGCAACATGGGTTTCCCACCAAAATGTAAGTCTGAAGTCATTTCTTTTATCACAAGTGCCACAAAACTAATGTCCTGGCCAAATTCCAGCATTGCATCTCCATATTTGACTTAGTTACAGAGGAAAATGGGCGCTTCGGGTACTTTGCCATATCACAACATGAGTTTCCCACCAAGATGTAAGTCTGAAATCATTGCTATAATCACTAGTGCCACAAAACTAATGTGCTGCCCAAATTCCAGCGTTACATCTCAATATTTAACTTAGTTATGGAGGAAAAAAGGTGCTCCCAGTACTTGGGCGATGGGCGATGGACATGTCGCAGCATGGGTTTCCCTCGTAGATGTAATTCTGAAATCATTTCTATTATCACAAGTGCCACAAAACTAATGTCCTGGCCAAATTCCAGCATTACATCTCAATATTTGACTTAGTTACAGAGGAAAACGAGCGCTCCCAGTACTTGGGCGATGGGCGATGGACATGTCGCAGCAGGGGTTTCTCTCGTATATGTAATTCTAAAATCCTTGCTATAATCACTATTGCCACAAAACTAATGTCCTGGCCAAATTCCAGCGTTACATCTCAATATTTGACTTAATTATGGAGGAAAAAAGGCGCTCCCAGTACTTGGGCGATGGACATGTCGCAGCATAGGTTTCCCTCGTAGATGTAATTCTGAAATCATTTCTATTATCACAAGTGCCACAAAACCAAATTCCAGCATTACATCTCAATATTTGACTTAGTTACAGAGGAAAACAGGCGCTCCCAGTACTTGGGCGATGGGCGATGGACATGTCGCAGCATGGGTTTCCCTCGTAGATGTAATTCTGAAATCATTTCTATTATCACAAGTGCCACAAAACTAATGTCCTGGCCAAATTCCAGCATTACATCTCAATATTTGACTTAGTTACAGAGGAAAACGGGCGCTCCCAGTACTTGGGCGATGGGCGATGGACATGTCGCAGCATGGGTTTCTCTCGTAGATGTAATTCCAAATCCTTGCTATAATCACTATTGCCACAAAACTAATGTCCTGGCCAAATTCCAGCATTACATCTCAATATTTGACTTAGTTACAGAGAAAAATGGCGCTCCTGGTACTTGGGCGATGGGCGATGGACAGCTCGTAACATGGGTTTCCTTCATAGATGTAATTCTGAAATCAATTCTATAATAACATGTGCCACGAAACCAATGTCATGCCCAAATTCTAGCGCTACATCTCAATATTTGACCTTGTTGCAGAGGAAAGAAGGCGCTCTCGGTACTTGGGCGATGGACGATGGATAGGTCGCAACATGGGTTTCCCACCAAAATGT
This sequence comes from Sabellastarte sp. h YS-2021, assembly GCA_964017235.1. Taxonomy (NCBI): domain Eukaryota; kingdom Metazoa; phylum Annelida; class Polychaeta; order Sabellida; family Sabellidae; genus Sabellastarte; species Sabellastarte sp. h YS-2021. Next base: position 114,725,164 of record OZ024933.1, read on the forward strand.
AAGTCTGAAGTCATTTCTTTTATCACAAGTGCCACAAAACTAATGTCCTGGCCAAATTCCAGCATTGCATCTCCATATTTGACTTAGTTACAGAGGAAAATGGGCGCTTCGGGTACTTTGCCATATCACAACATGAGTTTCCCACCAAGATGTAAGTCTGAAATCATTGCTATAATCACTAGTGCCACAAAACTAATGTGCTGCCCAAATTCCAGCGTTACATCTCAATATTTAACTTAGTTATGGAGGAAAAAAGGTGCTCCCAGTACTTGGGCGATGGGCGATGGACATGTCGCAGCATGGGTTTCCCTCGTAGATGTAATTCTGAAATCATTTCTATTATCACAAGTGCCACAAAACTAATGTCCTGGCCAAATTCCAGCATTACATCTCAATATTTGACTTAGTTACAGAGGAAAACGGGCGCTCCCAGTACTTGGGCGATGGACATGTCGCAGCATGGGTTTCTCTCGTATATGTAATTCTAAAATCCTTGCTGTAATCACTATTGCCACAAAACTAATGTCCTGGCCAAATTCCAGCGTTACATCTCAATATTTGACTTAATTATGGAGGAAAAAAGGCGCTCCCAGTACTTGGGCGATGGACATGTCGCAGCATGGGTTTCCCTCGTAGATGTAATTCTGAAATCATTTCTATTATCACAAGTGCCACAAAACCAAATTCCAGCATTACATCTCAATATTTGACTTAGTTACAGAGGAAAACAGGCGCTCCCAGTACTTGGGCGATGGGCGATGGACATGTCGCAGCATGGGTTTCCCTCGTAGATGTAATTCTGAAATCATTTCTATTATCACAAGTGCCACAAAACTAATGTCCTGGCCAAATTCCAGCACTACATCTCAATATTTGACTTAGTTACAGAGGAAAACGGGCGCTCCCAGTACTTGGGCGATGGGCGATGGACATGTCGCAGCATGGGTTTCTCTCGTATATGTAATTCTAAAATCCTTGCTATAATCACTATTGCCACAAAACTAATGTCCTGGCCAAATTCCAGCGTTACATCTCAATATTTGACTTAATTATGGAGGAAAAAAGGCGCTCCCAGTACTTGGGCGATGGGCGATGGACATGTCGCAGCATGGGTTTCTCTCATATATGTAATTCTAAAATCCTTGCTATAATCACTATTGCCACAAAACTAATGTCCTGGCCAAATTCCAGCGTTACATCTCAATATTTGACTTAATTATGGAGGAAAAAAGGCGCTCCCAGTACTTGGGCGATGGACATGTCGCAGCATGGGTTTCCCTCGTAGATGTAATTCTGAAATCATTTCTATTATCACAAGTGTCACAAAACTAATGTCCTGGCCAAATTCCAGCATTACATCTCAATATTTGACTTAGTTACAGAGAAAAATGGCGCTCCTGGTACTTGGGCGATGGGCGACGGACAGCTCGTAACATGGGTTTCCTTCATAGATGTAATTCTGAAATCAATTCTATAATAACATGTGCCACGAAACCAATGTCATGCCCAAATTCTAGTGTTACATCTCAATATTTGACCTTGTTAAAGAGGAAAGAAGGCGCTCTCGGTACTTGGGCGATGGACGATGGACAGGTCGCAACATGGGTTTCCCACCGAGATGTAAGTCTGAAGTCATTTCTTTTATCACAAGTGCCACAAAACTAATGTCCTGGCCAAATTCCAGCATTAAATCTCCATATTTGACTTAGTTACAGAGGAAAATGGGCGCTTCGGGTACTTTGCCATATCACAACATGAGTTTCCCACCAAGATGTAAGTCTGAAATCATTGCTATAATCACTAGTGCCACAAAACTAATGTGCTGCCCAAATTCCAGCGTTACATCTCAATATTTAACTTAGTTATGGAGGAAAAAAGGTGCTCCCAGTACTTGGGCGATGGGCGATGGACATGTCGCAGCATGGGTTTCCCTCGTAGATGTAATTCTGAAATCATTTCTATTATCACAAGTGCCACAAAACTAATGTCCTGGCCAAATTCCAGCATTACATCTCAATATTTGACTTAGTTACAGAGGAAAACGGGCGCTCCCAGTACTTGGGCGATGGGCGATGGACATGTCGCAGCATGGGTTTCTCTCGTATATGTAATTCTAAAATCCTTGCTGTAATCACTATTGCCACAAAACTAATGTCCTGGCCAAATTCCAGCGTTACATCTCAATATTTGACTTAATTACGGAGGAAAAAAGGCGCTCCCAGTACTTGGGCGATGGGCGATGGACATGTCGCAGCATGGGTTTCCCTCGTAGATGTAATTCTGAAATCATTTCTATTATCACAAGTGCCACAAAACTAATGTCCTGGCCAAATTCCAGCATTACATCTCAATATTTGACTTAGTTACAGAGGAAAACGGGCGCTCCCAGTACTTGGGCGATGGGCGATGGACATGTCGCAGCATGGGTTTCTCTCGTAGATGTAATTCCAAATCCTTGCTATAATCACTATTGCCACAAAACTAATGTCCTGGCCAAATTCCAGCATTACATCTCAATATTTGACTTAGTTACAGAGAAAAATGGCGCTCCTGGTACTTGGGCGATGGGCGATGGACAGCTCGTAACATGGGTTTCCTTCATAGATGTAATTCTGAAATCAATTCTATAATAACATGTGCCACGAAACCAATGTCATGCCCAAATTCTAGCGCTACATCTCAATATTTGACCTTGTTGCAGAGGAAAGAAGGCGCTCTCGGTACTTGGGCGATGGACGATGGATAGGTCGCAACATGGGTTTCCCACCAAAATGTAAGTCTGAAGTCATTTCTTTTATCACAAGTGCCACAAAACTAATGTCCTGGCCAAATTCCAGCATTGCATCTCCATATTTGACTTAGTTACAGAGGAAAATGGGCGCTTCGGGTACTTTGCCATATCACAACATGAGTTTCCCACCAAGATGTAAGTCTGAAATCATTGCTATAATCACTAGTGCCACAAAACTAATGTGCTGCCCAAATTCCAGCGTTACATCTCAATATTTAACTTAGTTATGGAGGAAAAAAGGTGCTCCCAGTACTTGGGCGATGGGCGATGGACATGTCGCAGCATGGGTTTCCCTCGTAGATGTAATTCTGAAATCATTTCTATTATCACAAGTGCCACAAAACTAATGTCCTGGCCAAATTCCAGCATTACATCTCAATATTTGACTTAGTTACAGAGGAAAACGGGCGCTCCCAGTACTTGGGCGATGGACATGTCGCAGCATGGGTTTCTCTCGTATATGTAATTCTAAAATCCTTGCTGTAATCACTATTGCCACAAAACTAATGTCCTGGCCAAATTCCAGCGTTACATCTCAATATTTGACTTAATTATGGAGGAAAAAAGGCGCTCCCAGTACTTGGGCGATGGACATGTCGCAGCATGGGTTTCCCTCGTAGATGTAATTCTGAAATCATTTCTATTATCACAAGTGCCACAAAACCAAATTCCAGCATTACATCTCAATATTTGACTTAGTTACAGAGGAAAACAGGCGCTCCCAGTACTTGGGCGATGGGCGATGGACATGTCGCAGCATGGGTTTCCCTCGTAGATGTAATTCTGAAATCATTTCTATTATCACAAGTGCCACAAAACTAATGTCCTGGCCAAATTCCAGCACTACATCTCAATATTTGACTTAGTTACAGAGGAAAACGGGCGCTCCCAGTACTTGGGCGATGGGCGATGGACATGTCGCAGCATGGGTTTCTCTCGTATATGTAATTCTAAAATCCTTGCTATAATCACTATTGCCACAAAACTAATGTCCTGGCCAAATTCCAGCGTTACATCTCAATATTTGACTTAATTATGGAGGAAAAAAGGCGCTCCCAGTACTTGGGCGATGGGCGATGGACATGTCGCAGCATGGGTTTCTCTCGTATATGTAATTCTAAAATCCTTGCTATAATCACTATTGCCACAAAACTAATGTCCTGGCCAAATTCCAGCGTTACATCTCAATATTTGACTTAATTATGGAGGAAAAAAGGCGCTCCCAGTACTTGGGCGATGGACATGTCGCAGCATGGGTTTCCCTCGTAGATGTAATTCTGAAATCATTTCTATTATCACAAGTGTCACAAAACTAATGTCCTGGCCAAATTCCAGCATTACATCTCAATATTTGACTTAGTTACAGAGAAAAATGGCGCTCCTGGTACTTGGGCGATGGGCGACGGACAGCTCGTAACATGGGTTTCCTTCATAGATGTAATTCTGAAATCAATTCTATAATAACATGTGCCACGAAACCAATGTCATGCCCAAATTCTAGTGTTACATCTCAATATTTGACCTTGTTAAAGAGGAAAGAAGGCGCTCTCGGTACTTGGGCGATGGACGATGGACAGGTCGCAACATGGGTTTCCCACCGAGATGTAAGTCTGAAGTCATTTCTTTTATCACAAGTGCCACAAAACTAATGTCCTGGCCAAATTCCAGCATTAAATCTCCATATTTGACTTAGTTACAGAGGAAAATGGGCGCTTCGGGTACTTTGCCATATCACAACATGAGTTTCCCACCAAGATGTAAGTCTGAAATCATTGCTATAATCACTAGTGCCACAAAACTAATGTGCTGCCCAAATTCCAGCGTTACATCTCAATATTTAACTTAGTTATGGAGGAAAAAAGGTGCTCCCAGTACTTGGGCGATGGGCGATGGACATGTCGCAGCATGGGTTTCCCTCGTAGATGTAATTCTGAAATCATTTCTATTATCACAAGTGCCACAAAACTAATGTCCTGGCCAAATTCCAGCATTACATCTCAATATTTGACTTAGTTACAGAGGAAAACGGGCGCTCCCAGTACTTGGGCGATGGGCGATGGACATGTCGCAGCATGGGTTTCTCTCGTATATGTAATTCTAAAATCCTTGCTGTAATCACTATTGCCACAAAACTAATGTCCTGGCCAAATTCCAGCGTTACATCTCAATATTTGACTTAATTATGGAGGAAAAAAGGCGCTCCCAGTACTTGGGCGATGGGCGATGGACATGTCGCAGCATGGGTTTCCCTCGTAGATGTAATTCTGAAATCATTTCTATTATCACAAGTGCCACAAAACTAATGTCCTGGCCAAATTCCAGCATTACATCTCAATATTTGACTTAGTTACAGAGGAAAACGGGCGCTCCCAGTACTTGGGCGATGGGCGATGGACATGTCGCAGCATGGGTTTCTCTCGTAGATGTAATTCCAAATCCTTGCTATAATCACTATTGCCACAAAACTAATGTCCTGGCCAAATTCCAGCATTACATCTCAATATTTGACTTAGTTACAGAGAAAAATGGCGCTCCTGGTACTTGGGCGATGGGCGATGGACAGCTCGTAACATGGGTTTCCTTCATAGATGTAATTCTGAAATCAATTCTATAATAACATGTGCCACGAAACCAATGTCATGCCCAAATTCTAGCGCTACATCTCAATATTTGACCTTGTTGCAGAGGAAAGAAGGCGCTCTCGGTACTTGGGCGATGGACGATGGATAGGTCGCAACATGGGTTTCCCACCAAAATGTAAGTCTGAAGTCATTTCTTTTATCACAAGTGCCACAAAACTAATGTCCTGGCCAAATTCCAGCATTGCATCTCCATATTTGACTTAGTTACAGAGGAAAATGGGCGCTTCGGGTACTTTGCCATATCACAACATGAGTTTCCCACCAAGATGTAAGTCTGAAATCATTGCTATAATCACTAGTGCCACAAAACTAATGTGCTGCCCAAATTCCAGCGTTACATCTCAATATTTAACTTAGTTATGGAGGAAAAAAGGTGCTCCCAGTACTTGGGCGATGGGCGATGGACATGTCGCAGCATGGGTTTCCCTCGTAGATGTAATTCTGAAATCATTTCTATTATCACAAGTGCCACAAAACTAATGTCCTGGCCAAATTCCAGCATTACATCTCAATATTTGACTTAGTTACAGAGGAAAACGGGCGCTCCCAGTACTTGGGCGATGGACATGTCGCAGCATGGGTTTCTCTCGTATATGTAATTCTAAAATCCTTGCTGTAATCACTATTGCCACAAAACTAATGTCCTGGCCAAATTCCAGCGTTACATCTCAATATTTGACTTAATTATGGAGGAAAAAAGGCGCTCCCAGTACTTGGGCGATGGACATGTCGCAGCATAGGTTTCCCTCGTAGATGTAATTCTGAAATCATTTCTATTATCACAAGTGCCACAAAACCAAATTCCAGCATTACATCTCAATATTTGACTTAGTTACAGAGGAAAACAGGCGCTCCCAGTACTTGGGCGATGGGCGATGGACATGTCGCAGCATGGGTTTCCCTCGTAGATGTAATTCTGAAATCATTTCTATTATCACAAGTGCCACAAAACTAATGTCCTGGCCAAATTCCAGCATTACATCTCAATATTTGACTTAGTTACAGAGGAAAACGGGCGCTCCCAGTACTTGGGTGATGGGCGATGGACATGTCGCAGCATGGGTTTCTCTCGTAGATGTAATTCCAAATCCTTGCTATAATCACTATTGCCACAAAACTAATGTCCTGGCCAAATTCCAGCATTACATCTCAATATTTGACTTAGTTACAGAGAAAAATGGCGCTCCTGGTACTTGGGCGATGGGCGATGGACAGCTCGTAACATGGGTTTCCTTCATAGATGTAATTCTGAAATCAATTCTATAATAACATGTGCCACGAAACCAATGTCATGCCCAAATTCTAGCGCTACATCTCAATATTTGACCTTGTTGCAGAGGAAAGAAGGCGCTCTCGGTACTTGGGCGATGGACGATGGATAGGTCGCAACATGGGTTTCCCACCAAAATGTAAGTCTGAAGTCATTTCTTTTATCACAAGTGCCACAAAACTAATGTCCTGGCCAAATTCCAGCATTGCATCTCCATATTTGACTTAGTTACAGAGGAAAATGGGCGCTTCGGGTACTTTGCCATATCACAACATGAGTTTCCCACCAAGATGTAAGTCTGAAATCATTGCTATAATCACTAGTGCCACAAAACTAATGTGCTGCCCAAATTCCAGCGTTACATCTCAATATTTAACTTAGTTATGGAGGAAAAAAGGTGCTCCCAGTACTTGGGCGATGGGCGATGGACATGTCGCAGCATGGGTTTCCCTCGTAGATGTAATTCTGAAATCATTTCTATTATCACAAGTGCCACAAAACTAATGTCCTGGCCAAATTCCAGCATTACATCTCAATATTTGACTTAGTTACAGAGGAAAACGGGCGCTCCCAGTACTTGGGCGATGGACATGTCGCAGCATGGGTTTCTCTCGTATATGTAATTCTAAAATCCTTGCTGTAATCACTATTGCCACAAAACTAATGTCCTGGCCAAATTCCAGCGTTACATCTCAATATTTGACTTAATTATGGAGGAAAAAAGGCGCTCCCAGTACTTGGGCGATGGACATGTCGCAGCATGGGTTTCCCTCGTAGATGTAATTCTGAAATCATTTCTATTATCACAAGTGCCACAAAACCAAATTCCAGCATTACATCTCAATATTTGACTTAGTTACAGAGGAAAACAGGCGCTCCCAGTACTTGGGCGATGGGCGATGGACATGTCGCAGCATGGGTTTCCCTCGTAGATGTAATTCTGAAATCATTTCTATTATCACAAGTGCCACAAAACTAATGTCCTGGCCAAATTCCAGCACTACATCTCAATATTTGACTTAGTTACAGAGGAAAACGGGCGCTCCCAGTACTTGGGCGATGGGCGATGGACATGTCGCAGCATGGGTTTCTCTCGTATATGTAATTCTAAAATCCTTGCTATAATCACTATTGCCACAAAACTAATGTCCTGGCCAAATTCCAGCGTTACATCTCAATATTTGACTTAATTATGGAGGAAAAAAGGCGCTCCCAGTACTTGGGCGATGGGCGATGGACATGTCGCAGCATGGGTTTCTCTCATATATGTAATTCTAAAATCCTTGCTATAATCACTATTGCCACAAAACTAATGTCCTGGCCAAATTCCAGCGTTACATCTCAATATTTGACTTAATTATGGAGGAAAAAAGGCGCTCCCAGTACTTGGGCGATGGACATGTCGCAGCATGGGTTTCCCTCGTAGATGTAATTCTGAAATCATTTCTATTATCACAAGTGTCACAAAACTAATGTCCTGGCCAAATTCCAGCATTACATCTCAATATTTGACTTAGTTACAGAGAAAAATGGCGCTCCTGGTACTTGGGCGATGGGCGACGGACAGCTCGTAACATGGGTTTCCTTCATAGATGTAATTCTGAAATCAATTCTATAATAACATGTGCCACGAAACCAATGTCATGCCCAAATTCTAGCGCTACATCTCAATATTTGACCTTGTTGCAGAGGAAAGAAGGCGCTCTCGGTACTTGGGCGATGGACGATGGATAGGTCGCAACATGGGTTTCCCACCAAAATGTAAGTCTGAAGTCATTTCTTTTATCACAAGTGCCACAAAACTAATGTCCTGGCCAAATTCCAGCATTGCATCTCCATATTTGACTTAGTTACAGAGGAAAATGGGCGCTTCGGGTACTTTGCCATATCACAACATGAGTTTCCCACCAAGATGTAAGTCTGAAATCATTGCTATAATCACTAGTGCCACAAAACTAATGTGCTGCCCAAATTCCAGCGTTACATCTCAATATTTAACTTAGTTATGGAGGAAAAAAGGTGCTCCCAGTACTTGGGCGATGGGCGATGGACATGTCGCAGCATGGGTTTCCCTCGTAGATGTAATTCTGAAATCATTTCTATTATCACAAGTGCCACAAAACTAATGTCCTGGCCAAATTCCAGCATTACATCTCAATATTTGACTTAGTTACAGAGGAAAACGGGCGCTCCCAGTACTTGGGCGATGGACATGTCGCAGCATGGGTTTCTCTCGTATATGTAATTCTAAAATCCTTGCTGTAATCACTATTGCCACAAAACTAATGTCCTGGCCAAATTCCAGCGTTACATCTCAATATTTGACTTAATTATGGAGGAAAAAAGGCGCTCCCAGTACTTGGGCGATGGACATGTCGCAGCATAGGTTTCCCTCGTAGATGTAATTCTGAAATCATTTCTATTATCACAAGTGCCACAAAACCAAATTCCAGCATTACATCTCAATATTTGACTTAGTTACAGAGGAAAACAGGCGCTCCCAGTACTTGGGCGATGGGCGATGGACATGTCGCAGCATGGGTTTCCCTCGTAGATGTAATTCTGAAATCATTTCTATTATCACAAGTGCCACAAAACTAATGTCCTGGCCAAATTCCAGCATTACATCTCAATATTTGACTTAGTTACAGAGGAAAACGGGCGCTCCCAGTACTTGGGTGATGGGCGATGGACATGTCGCAGCATGGGTTTCTCTCGTAGATGTAATTCCAAATCCTTGCTATAATCACTATTGCCACAAAACTAATGTCCTGGCCAAATTCCAGCATTACATCTCAATATTTGACTTAGTTACAGAGAAAAATGGCGCTCCTGGTACTTGGGCGATGGGCGATGGACAGCTCGTAACATGGGTTTCCTTCATAGATGTAATTCTGAAATCAATTCTATAATAACATGTGCCACGAAACCAATGTCATGCCCAAATTCTAGCGCTACATCTCAATATTTGACCTTGTTGCAGAGGAAAGAAGGCGCTCTCGGTACTTGGGCGATGGACGATGGATAGGTCGCAACATGGGTTTCCCACCAAAATGTAAGTCTGAAGTCATTTCTTTTATCACAAGTGCCACAAAACTAATGTCCTGGCCAAATTCCAGCATTGCATCTCCATATTTGACTTAGTTACAGAGGAAAATGGGCGCTTCGGGTACTTTGCCATATCACAACATGAGTTTCCCACCAAGATGTAAGTCTGAAATCATTGCTATAATCACTAGTGCCACAAAACTAATGTGCTGCCCAAATTCCAGCGTTACATCTCAATATTTAACTTAGTTATGGAGGAAAAAAGGTGCTCCCAGTACTTGGGCGATGGGCGATGGACATGTCGCAGCATGGGTTTCCCTCGTAGATGTAATTCTGAAATCATTTCTATTATCACAAGTGCCACAAAACTAATGTCCTGGCCAAATTCCAGCATTACATCTCAATATTTGACTTAGTTACAGAGGAAAACGGGCGCTCCCAGTACTTGGGCGATGGACATGTCGCAGCATGGGTTTCTCTCGTATATGTAATTCTAAAATCCTTGCTGTAATCACTATTGCCACAAAACTAATGTCCTGGCCAAATTCCAGCGTTACATCTCAATATTTGACTTAATTATGGAGGAAAAAAGGCGCTCCCAGTACTTGGGCGATGGACATGTCGCAGCATGGGTTTCCCTCGTAGATGTAATTCTGAAATCATTTCTATTATCACAAGTGCCACAAAACCAAATTCCAGCATTACATCTCAATATTTGACTTAGTTACAGAGGAAAACAGGCGCTCCCAGTACTTGGGCGATGGGCGATGGACATGTCGCAGCATGGGTTTCCCTCGTAGATGTAATTCTGAAATCATTTCTATTATCACAAGTGCCACAAAACTAATGTCCTGGCCAAATTCCAGCACTACATCTCAATATTTGACTTAGTTACAGAGGAAAACGGGCGCTCCCAGTACTTGGGCGATGGGCGATGGACATGTCGCAGCAGGGGTTTCTCTCGTATATGTAATTCTAAAATCCTTGCTATAATCACTATTGCCACAAAACTAATGTCCTGGCCAAATTCCAGCGTTACATCTCAATATTTGACTTAATTATGGAGGAAAAAAGGCGCTCCCAGTACTTGGGCGATGGGCGATGGACATGTCGCAGCATGGGTTTCTCTCATATATGTAATTCTAAAATCCTTGCTATAATCACTATTGCCACAAAACTAATGTCCTGGCCAAATTCCAGCGTTACATCTCAATATTTGACTTAATTATGGAGGAAAAAAGGCGCTCCCAGTACTTGGGCGATGGACATGTCGCAGCATGGGTTTCCCTCGTAGATGTAATTCTGAAATCATTTCTATTATCACAAGTGTCACAAAACTAATGTCCTGGCCAAATTCCAGCATTACATCTCAATATTTGACTTAGTTACAGAGAAAAATGGCGCTCCTGGTACTTGGGCGATGGGCGACGGACAGCTCGTAACATGGGTTTCCTTCATAGATGTAATTCTGAAATCAATTCTATAATAACATGTGCCACGAAACCAATGTCATGCCCAAATTCTAGCGCTACATCTCAATATTTGACCTTGTTGCAGAGGAAAGAAGGCGCTCTCGGTACTTGGGCGATGGACGATGGATAGGTCGCAACATGGGTTTCCCACCAAAATGTAAGTCTGAAGTCATTTCTTTTATCACAAGTGCCACAAAACTAATGTCCTGGCCAAATTCCAGCATTGCATCTCCATATTTGACTTAGTTACAGAGGAAAATGGGCGCTTCGGGTACTTTGCCATATCACAACATGAGTTTCCCACCAAGATGTAAGTCTGAAATCATTGCTATAATCACTAGTGCCACAAAACTAATGTGCTGCCCAAATTCCAGCGTTACATCTCAATATTTAACTTAGTTATGGAGGAAAAAAGGTGCTCCCAGTACTTGGGCGATGGGCGATGGACATGTCGCAGCATGGGTTTCCCTCGTAGATGTAATTCTGAAATCATTTCTATTATCACAAGTGCCACAAAACTAATGTCCTGGCCAAATTCCAGCATTACATCTCAATATTTGACTTAGTTACAGAGGAAAACGAGCGCTCCCAGTACTTGGGCGATGGGCGATGGACATGTCGCAGCAGGGGTTTCTCTCGTATATGTAATTCTAAAATCCTTGCTATAATCACTATTGCCACAAAACTAATGTCCTGGCCAAATTCCAGCGTTACATCTCAATATTTGACTTAATTATGGAGGAAAAAAGGCGCTCCCAGTACTTGGGCGATGGACATGTCGCAGCATAGGTTTCCCTCGTAGATGTAATTCTGAAATCATTTCTATTATCACAAGTGCCACAAAACCAAATTCCAGCATTACATCTCAATATTTGACTTAGTTACAGAGGAAAACAGGCGCTCCCAGTACTTGGGCGATGGGCGATGGACATGTCGCAGCATGGGTTTCCCTCGTAGATGTAATTCTGAAATCATTTCTATTATCACAAGTGCCACAAAACTAATGTCCTGGCCAAATTCCAGCATTACATCTCAATATTTGACTTAGTTACAGAGGAAAACGAGCGCTCCCAGTACTTGGGCGATGGGCGATGGACATGTCGCAGCAGGGGTTTCTCTCGTATATGTAATTCTAAAATCCTTGCTATAATCACTATTGCCACAAAACTAATGTCCTGGCCAAATTCCAGCGTTACATCTCAATATTTGACTTAATTATGGAGGAAAAAAGGCGCTCCCAGTACTTGGGCGATGGACATGTCGCAGCATAGGTTTCCCTCGTAGATGTAATTCTGAAATCATTTCTATTATCACAAGTGCCACAAAACCAAATTCCAGCATTACATCTCAATATTTGACTTAGTTACAGAGGAAAACAGGCGCTCCCAGTACTTGGGCGATGGGCGATGGACATGTCGCAGCATGGGTTTCCCTCGTAGATGTAATTCTGAAATCATTTCTATTATCACAAGTGCCACAAAACTAATGTCCTGGCCAAATTCCAGCATTACATCTCAATATTTGACTTAGTTACAGAGGAAAACGGGCGCTCCCAGTACTTGGGCGATGGGCGATGGACATGTCGCAGCATGGGTTTCTCTCGTAGATGTAATTCCAAATCCTTGCTATAATCACTATTGCCACAAAACTAATGTCCTGGCCAAATTCCAGCATTACATCTCAATATTTGACTTAGTTACAGAGAAAAATGGCGCTCCTGGTACTTGGGCGATGGGCGATGGACAGCTCGTAACATGGGTTTCCTTCATAGATGTAATTCTGAAATCAATTCTATAATAACATGTGCCACGAAACCAATGTCATGCCCAAATTCTAGCGCTACATCTCAATATTTGACCTTGTTGCAGAGGAAAGAAGGCGCTCTCGGTACTTGGGCGATGGACGATGGATAGGTCGCAACATGGGTTTCCCACCAAAATGTAAGTCTGAAGTCATTTCTTTTATCACAAGTGCCACAAAACTAATGTCCTGGCCAAATTCCAGCATTGCATCTCCATATTTGACTTAGTTACAGAGGAAAATGGGCGCTTCGGGTACTTTGCCATATCACAACATGAGTTTCCCACCAAGATGTAAGTCTGAAATCATTGCTATAATCACTAGTGCCACAAAACTAATGTGCTGCCCAAATTCCAGCGTTACATCTCAATATTTAACTTAGTTATGGAGGAAAAAAGGTGCTCCCAGTACTTGGGCGATGGGCGATGGACATGTCGCAGCATGGGTTTCCCTCGTAGATGTAATTCTGAAATCATTTCTATTATCACAAGTGCCACAAAACTAATGTCCTGGCCAAATTCCAGCATTACATCTCAATATTTGACTTAGTTACAGAGGAAAACGGGCGCTCCCAGTACTTGGGCGATGGACATGTCGCAGCATGGGTTTCTCTCGTATATGTAATTCTAAAATCCTTGCTGTAATCACTATTGCCACAAAACTAATGTCCTGGCCAAATTCCAGCGTTACATCTCAATATTTGACTTAATTATGGAGGAAAAAAGGCGCTCCCAGTACTTGGGCGATGGACATGTCGCAGCATAGGTTTCCCTCGTAGATGTAATTCTGAAATCATTTCTATTATCACAAGTGCCACAAAACCAAATTCCAGCATTACATCTCAATATTTGACTTAGTTACAGAGGAAAACAGGCGCTCCCAGTACTTGGGCGATGGGCGATGGACATGTCGCAGCATGGGTTTCCCTCGTAGATGTAATTCTGAAATCATTTCTATTATCACAAGTGCCACAAAACTAATGTCCTGGCCAAATTCCAGCATTACATCTCAATATTTGACTTAGTTACAGAGGAAAACGGGCGCTCCCAGTACTTGGGCGATGGGCGATGGACATGTCGCAGCATGGGTTTCTCTCGTAGATGTAATTCCAAATCCTTGCTATAATCACTATTGCCACAAAACTAATGTCCTGGCCAAATTCCAGCATTACATCTCAATATTTGACTTAGTTACAGAGAAAAATGGCGCTCCTGGTACTTGGGCGATGGGCGATGGACAGCTCGTAACATGGGTTTCCTTCATAGATGTAATTCTGAAATCAATTCTATAATAACATGTGCCACGAAACCAATGTCATGCCCAAATTCTAGCGCTACATCTCAATATTTGACCTTGTTGCAGAGGAAAGAAGGCGCTCTCGGTACTTGGGCGATGGACGATGGATAGGTCGCAACATGGGTTTCCCACCAAAATGTAAGTCTGAAGTCATTTCTTTTATCACAAGTGCCACAAAACTAATGTCCTGGCCAAATTCCAGCATTGCATCTCCATATTTGACTTAGTTACAGAGGAAAATGGGCGCTTCGGGTACTTTGCCATATCACAACATGAGTTTCCCACCAAGATGTAAGTCTGAAATCATTGCTATAATCACTAGTGCCACAAAACTAATGTGCTGCCCAAATTCCAGCGTTACATCTCAATATTTAACTTAGTTATGGAGGAAAAAAGGTGCTCCCAGTACTTGGGCGATGGGCGATGGACATGTCGCAGCATGGGTTTCCCTCGTAGATGTAATTCTGAAATCATTTCTATTATCACAAGTGCCACAAAACTAATGTCCTGGCCAAATTCCAGCATTACATCTCAATATTTGACTTAGTTACAGAGGAAAACGGGCGCTCCCAGTACTTGGGCGATGGACATGTCGCAGCATGGGTTTCTCTCGTATATGTAATTCTAAAATCCTTGCTGTAATCACTATTGCCACAAAACTAATGTCCTGGCCAAATTCCAGCGTTACATCTCAATATTTGACTTAATTATGGAGGAAAAAAGGCGCTCCCAGTACTTGGGCGATGGACATGTCGCAGCATAGGTTTCCCTCGTAGATGTAATTCTGAAATCATTTCTATTATCACAAGTGCCACAAAACCAAATTCCAGCATTACATCTCAATATTTGACTTAGTTACAGAGGAAAACAGGCGCTCCCAGTACTTGGGCGATGGGCGATGGACATGTCGCAGCATGGGTTTCCCTCGTAGATGTAATTCTGAAATCATTTCTATTATCACAAGTGCCACAAAACTAATGTCCTGGCCAAATTCCAGCATTACATCTCAATATTTGACTTAGTTACAGAGGAAAACGGGCGCTCCCAGTACTTGGGTGATGGGCGATGGACATGTCGCAGCATGGGTTTCTCTCGTAGATGTAATTCCAAATCCTTGCTATAATCACTATTGCCACAAAACTAATGTCCTGGCCAAATTCCAGCATTACATCTCAATATTTGACTTAGTTACAGAGAAAAATGGCGCTCCTGGTACTTGGGCGATGGGCGATGGACAGCTCGTAACATGGGTTTCCTTCATAGATGTAATTCTGAAATCAATTCTATAATAACATGTGCCACGAAACCAATGTCATGCCCAAATTCTAGCGCTACATCTCAATATTTGACCTTGTTGCAGAGGAAAGAAGGCGCTCTCGGTACTTGGGCGATGGACGATGGATAGGTCGCAACATGGGTTTCCCACCAAAATGTAAGTCTGAAGTCATTTCTTTTATCACAAGTGCCACAAAACTAATGTCCTGGCCAAATTCCAGCATTGCATCTCCATATTTGACTTAGTTACAGAGGAAAATGGGCGCTTCGGGTACTTTGCCATATCACAACATGAGTTTCCCACCAAGATGTAAGTCTGAAATCATTGCTATAATCACTAGTGCCACAAAACTAATGTGCTGCCCAAATTCCAGCGTTACATCTCAATATTTAACTTAGTTATGGAGGAAAAAAGGTGCTCCCAGTACTTGGGCGATGGGCGATGGACATGTCGCAGCATGGGTTTCCCTCGTAGATGTAATTCTGAAATCATTTCTATTATCACAAGTGCCACAAAACTAATGTCCTGGCCAAATTCCAGCATTACATCTCAATATTTGACTTAGTTACAGAGGAAAACGGGCGCTCCCAGTACTTGGGCGATGGACATGTCGCAGCATGGGTTTCTCTCATATATGTAATTCTAAAATCCTTGCTGTAATCACTATTGCCACAAAACTAATGTCCTGGCCAAATTCCAGCGTTACATCTCAATATTTGACTTAATTATGGAGGAAAAAAGGCGCTCCCAGTACTTGGGCGATGGACATGTCGCAGCATGGGTTTCCCTCGTAGATGTAATTCTGAAATCATTTCTATTATCACAAGTGCCACAAAACTAATGTCCTGGCCAAATTCCAGCATTACATCTCAATATTTGACTTAGTTACAGAGGAAAACGAGCGCTCCCAGTACTTGGGCGATGGGCGATGGACATGTCGCAGCAGGGGTTTCTCTCGTATATGTAATTCTAAAATCCTTGCTATAATCACTATTGCCACAAAACTAATGTCCTGGCCAAATTCCAGCGTTACATCTCAATATTTGACTTAATTATGGAGGAAAAAAGGCGCTCCCAGTACTTGGGCGATGGACATGTCGCAGCATAGGTTTCCCTCGTAGATGTAATTCTGAAATCATTTCTATTATCACAAGTGCCACAAAACCAAATTCCAGCATTACATCTCAATATTTGACTTAGTTACAGAGGAAAACAGGCGCTCCCAGTACTTGGGCGATGGGCGATGGACATGTCGCAGCATGGGTTTCCCTCGTAGATGTAATTCTGAAATCATTTCTATTATCACAAGTGCCACAAAACTAATGTCCTGGCCAAATTCCAGCATTACATCTCAATATTTGACTTAGTTACAGAGGAAAACGAGCGCTCCCAGTACTTGGGCGATGGGCGATGGACATGTCGCAGCAGGGGTTTCTCTCGTATATGTAATTCTAAAATCCTTGCTATAATCACTATTGCCACAAAACTAATGTCCTGGCCAAATTCCAGCGTTACATCTCAATATTTGACTTAATTATGGAGGAAAAAAGGCGCTCCCAGTACTTGGGCGATGGACATGTCGCAGCATAGGTTTCCCTCGTAGATGTAATTCTGAAATCATTTCTATTATCACAAGTGCCACAAAACCAAATTCCAGCATTACATCTCAATATTTGACTTAGTTACAGAGGAAAACAGGCGCTCCCAGTACTTGGGCGATGGGCGATGGACATGTCGCAGCATGGGTTTCCCTCGTAGATGTAATTCTGAAATCATTTCTATTATCACAAGTGCCACAAAACTAATGTCCTGGCCAAATTCCAGCATTACATCTCAATATTTGACTTAGTTACAGAGGAAAACGGGCGCTCCCAGTACTTGGGCGATGGGCGATGGACATGTCGCAGCATGGGTTTCTCTCGTAGATGTAATTCCAAATCCTTGCTATAATCACTATTGCCACAAAACTAATGTCCTGGCCAAATTCCAGCATTACATCTCAATATTTGACTTAGTTACAGAGAAAAATGGCGCTCCTGGTACTTGGGCGATGGGCGATGGACAGCTCGTAACATGGGTTTCCTTCATAGATGTAATTCTGAAATCAATTCTATAATAACATGTGCCACGAAACCAATGTCATGCCCAAATTCTAGCGCTACATCTCAATATTTGACCTTGTTGCAGAGGAAAGAAGGCGCTCTCGGTACTTGGGCGATGGACGATGGATAGGTCGCAACATGGGTTTCCCACCAAAATGTAAGTCTGAAGTCATTTCTTTTATCACAAGTGCCACAAAACTAATGTCCTGGCCAAATTCCAGCATTGCATCTCCATATTTGACTTAGTTACAGAGGAAAATGGGCGCTTCGGGTACTTTGCCATATCACAACATGAGTTTCCCACCAAGATGTAAGTCTGAAATCATTGCTATAATCACTAGTGCCACAAAACTAATGTGCTGCCCAAATTCCAGCGTTACATCTCAATATTTAACTTAGTTATGGAGGAAAAAAGGTGCTCCCAGTACTTGGGCGATGGGCGATGGACATGTCGCAGCATGGGTTTCCCTCGTAGATGTAATTCTGAAATCATTTCTATTATCACAAGTGCCACAAAACTAATGTCCTGGCCAAATTCCAGCATTACATCTCAATATTTGACTTAGTTACAGAGGAAAACGGGCGCTCCCAGTACTTGGGCGATGGACATGTCGCAGCATGGGTTTCTCTCGTATATGTAATTCTAAAATCCTTGCTGTAATCACTATTGCCACAAAACTAATGTCCTGGCCAAATTCCAGCGTTACATCTCAATATTTGACTTAATTATGGAGGAAAAAAGGCGCTCCCAGTACTTGGGCGATGGACATGTCGCAGCATAGGTTTCCCTCGTAGATGTAATTCTGAAATCATTTCTATTATCACAAGTGCCACAAAACCAAATTCCAGCATTACATCTCAATATTTGACTTAGTTACAGAGGAAAACAGGCGCTCCCAGTACTTGGGCGATGGGCGATGGACATGTCGCAGCATGGGTTTCCCTCGTAGATGTAATTCTGAAATCATTTCTATTATCACAAGTGCCACAAAACTAATGTCCTGGCCAAATTCCAGCATTACATCTCAATATTTGACTTAGTTACAGAGGAAAACGGGCGCTCCCAGTACTTGGGCGATGGGCGATGGACATGTCGCAGCATGGGTTTCTCTCGTAGATGTAATTCCAAATCCTTGCTATAATCACTATTGCCACAAAACTAATGTCCTGGCCAAATTCCAGCATTACATCTCAATATTTGACTTAGTTACAGAGAAAAATGGCGCTCCTGGTACTTGGGCGATGGGCGATGGACAGCTCGTAACATGGGTTTCCTTCATAGATGTAATTCTGAAATCAATTCTATAATAACATGTGCCACGAAACCAATGTCATGCCCAAATTCTAGCGCTACATCTCAATATTTGACCTTGTTGCAGAGGAAAGAAGGCGCTCTCGGTACTTGGGCGATGGACGATGGATAGGTCGCAACATGGGTTTCCCACCAAAATGTAAGTCTGAAGTCATTTCTTTTATCACAAGTGCCACAAAACTAATGTCCTGGCCAAATTCCAGCATTGCATCTCCATATTTGACTTAGTTACAGAGGAAAATGGGCGCTTCGGGTACTTTGCCATATCACAACATGAGTTTCCCACCAAGATGTAAGTCTGAAATCATTGCTATAATCACTAGTGCCACAAAACTAATGTGCTGCCCAAATTCCAGCGTTACATCTCAATATTTAACTTAGTTATGGAGGAAAAAAGGTGCTCCCAGTACTTGGGCGATGGGCGATGGACATGTCGCAGCATGGGTTTCCCTCGTAGATGTAATTCTGAAATCATTTCTATTATCACAAGTGCCACAAAACTAATGTCCTGGCCAAATTCCAGCATTACATCTCAATATTTGACTTAGTTACAGAGGAAAACGGGCGCTCCCAGTACTTGGGCGATGGACATGTCGCAGCATGGGTTTCTCTCGTATATGTAATTCTAAAATCCTTGCTGTAATCACTATTGCCACAAAACTAATGTCCTGGCCAAATTCCAGCGTTACATCTCAATATTTGACTTAATTATGGAGGAAAAAAGGCGCTCCCAGTACTTGGGCGATGGACATGTCGCAGCATAGGTTTCCCTCGTAGATGTAATTCTGAAATCATTTCTATTATCACAAGTGCCACAAAACCAAATTCCAGCATTACATCTCAATATTTGACTTAGTTACAGAGGAAAACAGGCGCTCCCAGTACTTGGGCGATGGGCGATGGACATGTCGCAGCATGGGTTTCCCTCGTAGATGTAATTCTGAAATCATTTCTATTATCACAAGTGCCACAAAACTAATGTCCTGGCCAAATTCCAGCATTACATCTCAATATTTGACTTAGTTACAGAGGAAAACGGGCGCTCCCAGTACTTGGGTGATGGGCGATGGACATGTCGCAGCATGGGTTTCTCTCGTAGATGTAATTCCAAATCCTTGCTATAATCACTATTGCCACAAAACTAATGTCCTGGCCAAATTCCAGCATTACATCTCAATATTTG
Organism: Sabellastarte sp. h YS-2021; assembly: GCA_964017235.1. Lineage (NCBI taxonomy): Eukaryota > Metazoa > Annelida > Polychaeta > Sabellida > Sabellidae > Sabellastarte > Sabellastarte sp. h YS-2021. The sequence continues at coordinate 114,745,356 of OZ024933.1, forward strand.
ACTTAGTTACAGAGAAAAATGGCGCTCCTGGTACTTGGGCGATGGGCGATGGACAGCTCGTAACATGGGTTTCCTTCATAGATGTAATTCTGAAATCAATTCTATAATAACATGTGCCACGAAACCAATGTCATGCCCAAATTCTAGCGCTACATCTCAATATTTGACCTTGTTGCAGAGGAAAGAAGGCGCTCTCGGTACTTGGGCGATGGACGATGGATAGGTCGCAACATGGGTTTCCCACCAAAATGTAAGTCTGAAGTCATTTCTTTTATCACAAGTGCCACAAAACTAATGTCCTGGCCAAATTCCAGCATTGCATCTCCATATTTGACTTAGTTACAGAGGAAAATGGGCGCTTCGGGTACTTTGCCATATCACAACATGAGTTTCCCACCAAGATGTAAGTCTGAAATCATTGCTATAATCACTAGTGCCACAAAACTAATGTGCTGCCCAAATTCCAGCGTTACATCTCAATATTTAACTTAGTTATGGAGGAAAAAAGGTGCTCCCAGTACTTGGGCGATGGGCGATGGACATGTCGCAGCATGGGTTTCCCTCGTAGATGTAATTCTGAAATCATTTCTATTATCACAAGTGCCACAAAACTAATGTCCTGGCCAAATTCCAGCATTACATCTCAATATTTGACTTAGTTACAGAGGAAAACGGGCGCTCCCAGTACTTGGGCGATGGACATGTCGCAGCATGGGTTTCTCTCATATATGTAATTCTAAAATCCTTGCTGTAATCACTATTGCCACAAAACTAATGTCCTGGCCAAATTCCAGCGTTACATCTCAATATTTGACTTAATTATGGAGGAAAAAAGGCGCTCCCAGTACTTGGGCGATGGACATGTCGCAGCATGGGTTTCCCTCGTAGATGTAATTCTGAAATCATTTCTATTATCACAAGTGCCACAAAACTAATGTCCTGGCCAAATTCCAGCATTACATCTCAATATTTGACTTAGTTACAGAGGAAAACAGGCGCTCCCAGTACTTGGGCGATGGGCGATGGACATGTCGCAGCATGGGTTTCTCTCGTAGATGTAATTCTAAAATCATTGCTATAATCACTATTGCCACAAAACTAATGTCCTGGCCAAATTCCAGCGTTACATCTCAATATTTGACTTAATTATGGAGGAAAAAAGGCGCTCCCAGTACTTCGGCGATGGGCGACGACAGATTGTAACATAGGTTTCCTTTGTATATGTAATTCTGAACTCATTTCAATTATAACATCTCAATTATATGACTTAGTTATGGAGGAAATGAGGCGCTTCGGGTACAAGTCCCTCCTCCATCACCCAAGTACAGAGATGATTTCAGAATTACATCTACGAAGGAAACCCATTTACCGGGAGTGCCTTTTTTCCTCTGTAACTAAGTCAAATATTGAGATGTAACGCTGGAACTTGGGCGGGAGACTAGTTTTGTGGCACTAGTGATTATAGCAATGACTTCAGACTTACATCTACTTGGGAAACCCATGTTGCATTAACCTATGAAAAAAGGTCTGTCCAAAATGTCCTACATTCACAAACAAGATTCTCAAAATGGCTAAGCCTGGTAGACATAAATTGTATGTTGCATTCAACTGCTATGATAAAGGCAACTTGTGTGGTGTGTAATGTCAAAAAATATTTATAATTAGCCAAAAGCCGGTCAGTGTCCAGACATCCTAGCTCACCCTGAGTAGATAGGCAAGTTCAGCGCAACAGGAAAGTGACATTGATGTCAGAATGGGAATTCACTTTGCTCAATCTTTGTTAGCAGCATCCTGGGCAATGAAAACACATTTGCACCCTTTCGTCAAACACTAATCATTGAAAACTCATTAGTTGATACCAAACTATTTATACAATGTTCAGAATAAATGTGTTATTATTCTTAATTATCTTCTTGCTTCTTCACACTTCGCAATGGCTCATAATTTTCAAGGGAACTTTCAAATCTCCAGTAATTCTGGAGTTGCTATGTGTGTAGTGAGATAGGATCTAAAACCAAGGATTTACGTGCCCACCACCATTTACTGCATCCGTGATCAAACCCATATTGCTTGACTACTTGGCTTTTAAAATATGTCTTTAAATACTGAGTGACAAGCATTCCTTATCTTGAGTAATTTCTTCATTGTTGTGTACAGGTAAGTTCGTTTAATTTTAGATTATACTTTTATGTTGCAGCTTGGTAGATAAACCTTCATCAGACTGCAGTATGTGCCGTTTCCCAGCTCATTACTAGAAACAAAGAACATCGACTACGCATCTGAACAATTCTGTGGCAATACGAGTGATATGTAATCACTTTGACTGTCTAGTTCTATTTTGTTTTGGTTCTCAGTGTGATAATTACTGAAACACACTGTAAACATTGAACTAATTCAGGACAATGGCATAAATAATGTAAAATTAACAATAATTTCATATGTTGTATATATGGGTGCGTAGAAAAATGAAACTAAAACTGTGTACTACATATTACAAGTGATTTGGGTGATGACATTTTTTTCTTATTGCCAACGGAAATATTCTGGTTTGATGTTACATCGAAAGAAAAGGGTGTATTTTACTAAGACATGTAAATTTCTGAATATTTTTGTTAATTATTTCATTTTTAACGACTTTTATTTACTGGCAGTTTACTGAAGTTTTTTCTTCAAAATTTATTTAAATAAAGAAACTATATTCAAACATTCTGTCTTCCACTCAATCTGGGTGAGTACTTGCCTTACTTGTAGTCTGTATTCTAGATTACATTTGCCGATGGGGATGACGATGTATGACATATTCAAACTTCTCTATATTTATAAAGAATCCAGGACATTTTTTTTCCAAAGACGTTTGGCCGGTGGATATTTGGCCGGTGACTTTTTTCTAAAGTGTTTTTGTAAAATGTTTTTTTTTTCATTTTCATTGACACCAAAATGTAATTAACCCTCAAAACCTACTTGTATCCCTCCTCTGGTGGTTGGAAACAAATCCATGGCCATTTTGACAAACACTACTCTTTCAACAATCTTAATCATATATAGTTAACATTAATGCTGACAGTCAAGGATTTGACCTCTTCTTATTTTCACAGAGTCCCAATACAAATTAGAACTGAGCAAAAAAATCTACTTTGCAGATTAAACAACAGCAATCAACAAATTCTGAGTATAAATTAAAGGCCTTTTGGTTCTTTTATGAACATCATATATATTCCTGAACAGTTATCAAAGACCTTTAAGTTTGTTATACATGTGTTTAAATTTAAGCAGTTATCAGAGACAAAACGTAAAAGCCATGAGCAATTCTGAGTACGATTCAAAGGCATTTTAGCTTTTTTATGAACTTTATATTTAATCCTGAGCAATTATCAAAGGTATCTTTGTTTATTTTATGTAACATAACATAGTTATTCAAAGTCATGATTTTTGACAAGAAAATGCTAATGAAATAGTTATAAAACAGTTTATTTTATGGGGGAAAAAAAAATTGTCCGACCCCTCAAAATATTCACCAGCCAAATGTCCATCATCAAAACGTCTGCCGGCCAAATGTCTTGAGGCCAATCGTCCACTGGCCAAATGTCTGCACTATTTATCAAGGCTAACTTTGTTATTAGGCTATTATCAGGCTATTTGATCAATAAATTATAGCTTCAGATAAATATGTCATTTGAGTTATGAAATAGACATAAGATTTAAAATTATTTTTGATCAAACTTTTGCCACTATCTGTATGAAGTAATGACTTGTTAAACCTTTTCCAGATTTTATTCATCTTGTTTGTTTGTTCATATTTGTTTTTTGTATATTTGTCGACCTGTATTAAACGTTCTGAACAATGTGCATGAATCAGTGTTATGTTCTATATTTTGTGTATTTGCAATGTTCAAGTAATTGTTCTTAATTCTATGTAAGCTTGTAATTTTATTTGTTTATCCTATGTCAGATGATTTTACATGAGACATTCAAAGGTTTTAAATTGTCTGTGTTTATTGTGTTCAAAGGATTGTGCATGGTTGAGTGTAAGATTGTACATATTTTGTATTTGCAATGTTTAGGTGATTAAGTCTCACTCCGTTTTATATATTCTATGTTTGCAGTGTTCACCTGATAATATGTGACTCAATCTTACATTTAGACAAAACATAACTCATACACATACAGGTCCCAGTAAGTCTCATTGCCATGTCTAAGCCAAATCTAATTATAACTTAACTGTAGCAAATCTTTGACCTCTATATAAATAAACCTGTGGGTCTAACTGCCAGTCTTCTGGATCCAAAACATGCCTTGAATTGACATCGATATGAAGTACACAATACACCTAATCTGTAGCCAAACAGGATGAAAATGGATTTTAATTCATTTTACAGTGATTTGTAGGGTACCATTTATATGTAAACGGTAATAGTAACCATTATTTTATTTATTTACTTTTTTTTTTTTGGGGGGGGGGGGGGGGGGGGGAATGTCACCCTATACTTCTAACTTTATTACTCCATGGGATCATCTCGCATTATATTGTTGTTAGTGTTTAAGATTGACAAAAAATCAGGGAGGGAGAGAGATAAGGACACTTCTCATAAAAAAAATCATCCTTTTGTCCAAATGTTACAATGCTGACATTATTTTGCACAATTCATACATTTGTTCTCTACTGAGATAAATAGATAAAGAAATTCTCCACGCTGCTTGTAGTTTTGAAACTTAAAGTCATCGCCGTTTTGAAAAATGAAAGAGGCCAAAGCTATATATCCTGTTGTATTATGTATTAATGTATGTATTATCTCATTTATCACTTAATACTACTTAGGAATGGTGTAGACTCTCCACAAGTCTCAGTCCACATGTTTACACCACAATGTCATAGTATCTACAAGATTACATTATCACCCATTCCAAGAAAACACTGAAAAACACCCCTAACATCATGCATCACCATTATGTAGAGAGATTGTACATTTTTGAAATCATAATGTCCTAATGTATAGTGGTTAGTATCACTTAAATTACACTGGAGAGATTTCTTTCACCTGTCCATTGATAAAAATAAATAAAAAAAATCTCTCAGGTGTATCATAAATGGCTGTAACACAAGCTTATTCTAGTCTTGTGTTTGATGTTATTTTTGTATCTATCTATGTAAATGTGTATTGTTATTCTTTATTTGTTTTTTTGTTATAATGCCACAACATACTTGTGATATTTTCACTTTTTCATTTGGTCTTTCAGTTATAGTATTATTGTATGTATTTTTGTTTTTCACTTTTTTGATTGTCATATATGTATTTATATTTGAGTTGTTGTTCTTTTGGATGTTCGTTTGTCAGTCGAATATTTTGAGTTACGTGCTGGCTTGCAGGCATGATTTAAAATCACTGTTTAGCCCTTTAATATTAAAATTCTGTATAATTTCTGTATACATACTTGCACAGTAAGGTATTTATTATAAACCCTGTCATTTAAGTTTTAGTATTTTACATTTTGTTTACAATGTATTTCTGAAAAAGCTGATCTAGCTTCACTTCCAGTTTGGTGTTAGGTCCCAGAATGTATTGTCTTGGCTGTTGTTTTCCTTGTTTTTCTTTTAGCTGTAAATTGTTGAATATTTTATTTCAATACTTGGCTTGTGTTAAATGTCTACATAATGCACTTTTATGTAATCCAAATAGTATATAACTTATTGTGTAAACCGGTTTGCTAATCTTATTTTCAATCTTTTGCACCACATTGCTGGTCGCTAGTACTCGACATATCTCACTCTACAGAAGAAAATGCTAATGAAAAAGGCTTTTTGCAAGTTTTTTTTGCTTGCTTTTGCAGTTAAAGGGGACCTTAAACTAGTCTCCTATTTACTTTGCTAGTTAGTTTTGTTTACCAGAATTGACCAATAAGCATTAGGTTCACGCCCCATCGACTACAATTGAACTGACCTGCTGCCATATTTATTTTGAAAGTCAATGAGTAAACAAGTCTTGTCAACCACCACTTCCCTGGTACATTGCAGCACATTTTGATGCCCAGGGGGCGTCTCTTTGAGTTTTCATATTTGAATGGCAGGGTTATCACTGCTGTAAGGAGGATGATAAGTCAGAGTTGTGGCTGTAATTTTCTTTAGACCTGACCCTTTGTTCCTGTCCAGATTTCTCCCCTTGGGGTTTGATTTAGACTTCAGAATTATTGGGCTTAGGTAGGGCCAGGCTGACCCTGGTTCCCCCTCGCAATTTTGACCTTTTCGACCTCCAACCTTGATCCACTTGGAGGAATAATCAAGGATCCCTGTGACTCTTGTTCCCTTAAGTTGGTACCTTAAGGTCTTCGTTAGATGTAATCCACTGTTCACAGTAACCCTCTTGGACCTGGAGCCCTTATGCTTGTCCCAGGTTAGGGGGTGGGATTGATAATCGGGGTAGCTTGTATTTCAACATTTACATGGATCTATTTTTAGATAAGCATGATGAACTAAATCAAACATGTTAAAATGTATTTGTCAGGAAAAGTGTGAACTTGCCATAAGTTTTCAGTTTATTGCCAAAAGTGCATGTATTTCTAGCATGAAAAATAAGTTGCATTTGTACGGTGTTGCAATTATTTTGTGTTTATTGTTAAATGCCATTGGTTATAAATAAAATGTTTTTAAGTCTTTTTGTGAAAAACTGACATAACAATTTTGTAGTTTTAATAAATAAAATTTTTATTTATAAATTATGAATCTTTAAATATTAGTATTCGCGCCCAATTTTTTTTCCTAATTTAGAAGTTTAAGGCTACATTCATGTGGCGATCATACATTTAGAGGCAATATATGAATTAATGCTTTGACACTTCAGCTTTTGTCAAATGTGACATTTTTGTGGCTCACTTGCCCTGGTGACTTACAGTGCGCAATCTTTTTGTACCATCAGTGCAAAGTTGCACCATTTTGACCTTCAGTAAACCTGAGAATGGCTTTCAGATTGTTTACCATTTCTCTGCAGACCTCTGTAGCCCAGTAGTCATGAACTAAGTTTGGTATTTAATCACTTGGCTTCCATGTGTATGGTCATTGGTACGGTTCCAATGCATCAAAGTATGTGACATCTAGTGGCGATCTGTACCCAGTGTGAATCTACAAGTGTAGAATTCAAGGTTAAAAACCCAGCCTTGACAATTGCCTGTCACTTAGCTGTAGGAGAGATAACACCCATGTATATCAATGTATACATAAGTCTCCTCTCACATTGGAACTTCTTTATTTCGGTTTTAACCTCGCTTTCAACACTGTATTAGTCCTATCACAGCGGCTAGTTTTGTGGGCAGAGGAAACCAGTACATACAGTTGGTCAAGGTTCTGTACTGTAAACTGCCAACTTTCGGTAAGAAACTAAAATCTTTTCCACATAGGGTTTGGAGTTTGAACCCCAGACCTCAGAGGTGGCAGGCGAGTGTGTTACCACCTCTCACAGTGGAGGGCTGTGCTTGAAGTGGTAATGCAATCACCAATTACATCTGATACTTTGGGTTCAAATCTTCATCCCCTGCAACAAAACACAAAGGTTTTTCATGTAAATACCTATTGATTTAAAATGCAATAAATAGTGGTCATTGCTTGCCTCTGTAAAATGCATATGGTCATGATTTATTGGCTAAAATGAGAGTGCATACAATTAAGAATTGCTGTAACATGGATGAAAAGATTGTGTTTTACCAGAACATACTTGCCACATGGCCAAAACGTTGGCTTTAAGAACCCTGGGAACAACACCTAAAGCATCAGAATAGAGCTTGAAGTAAGCCAACAGCTTCAACATACACACCAGAACCTCTGTTCTGACCTGTGAAAATTCTCTAGATACAATACATGGATTATGAAACAGAATTACAACTACTTTAGTATGGGGTGTGAGATGGGATAGAATAATATCCTGGATTCATCTACTCTGTATTTTGTGCCATGAACTATAGTTTGGCACTCCTTAACATTAACAAGCACTTGTTCTTTTTTTCCAACTGTTGATCACTTTATTTGGGTGTTAACATCGCTTTCAACACTGTACAGGTCATATCACGAGAAGTAGTTTTATGGGCAGAGGAAACAAGTACATACAGTTGGTCAAGGTTCTGTAAACTGCTGATCATCGACAAAAAACTACCATCTTTCCCACATAGTGTTACAAGGGTTTGAACCACCGACCACAGAGGTGGGAGGCGAGTGAGTTACCACTGTGCTACCATGGCCCCTCCCTCACTGCTGAAATTAGGTGAACTTTATTATCGCCACCAAAGATGTTACGTGTGTGGTGGTGTGCTTCCGCCCATCTGTTTGAAAAAATAGCTCAAAAAGTTACGGGCAGATTTTGTTGAAATTTGCCAAATGTAGACAACAAAAGGAAGAGACAATTTGATTTTAGTCAGCTAAAAGTGCCACAAAAGGGGAGTGGCTTCAGTCCTTTTCTCAGAGCCAAAGCAGATATATCTATTTTTGGTAGTTCGATAAATTAAATGTCAAAAAGGGAGGGGTTTGTACTATACCCTCAGAACAAAAGCAATGTTATTTGTCAGACCTCCCATAGTGTGGTTAAATGAGTCAGACTCTGGACAGAGCCTAGGACAATTGTTCTGTGCGTAACAACATCAAAATTGAAGAAAATGCCAAACCAAGAATCCAGTGTAGTTCTGATGTATCCTGTCATTAGTGAGCACATTTTTTTACATTGACACAGAATAAAAAATGTCAATTTATTCTGTAGGTTATCAGTATATTACTGGTAAAACAGAATATTGTAAATTGCAATGTGACTGCGTGGATTTAATACACTGCATGATTTCAACCCTAGAATTTATATTACCCATAAACAGAACCGAGTGAATTAATTTGAGAACCTAACTCATTCAAAACAAAGGCAAATCATCAATATAACGCCTGAATTACAAAGCCAAGCTGGACCATTCATGTGATGTATCTGGGAGCCATTTCATAAGGTGGGAGGAGCTTAAACTTCTGTTGACAGTGTCAAAGACACCTTGGTCAAGAGAGAGATAGAGAGAAAGTGCGAGCCTCTATAATGCACACAAACCTGATGAAGGCGAGATATTAAAATGCCAAAATCACGTGATTAGAGCAAAAGTCAATGTCCGTATTTTGTGTCTGGTTCGACAGCCAAGGATATAATGGAACGGTTCCTCAGCATTAGGGCATATTTCACAACATAATCTGTGCAATCCACACTTAAATTTGGATTCTTTGGATTAGTCCAATTTATCAAATGCAATTTTCTCCAAACCAGAATTTAAAGTGAAAAAAAATAAGATAAACCACTATAAATATCATACAAACTACTTAATTTTTAAAATTGCTGCTACAATTTGCCGCTATTATTTTGCAAAGCATTATGGGTTTCAGCCGTAGTTCAACGGATTCAAAAATGTAGATTAGGATTCTGACCACATCACAAGCAGATCTATTCTGAGAAATGAAGATTCCATGGAGGACTTAGATGGACATGGGTAAAATGTGGAATTTTTGAGAGTCTACTTCTAATAATAATAAAAATAATAATAATGCAATTGACAGTACCAAATGAAGGTTGTGGGTTGCAAGTTGAGAAATTCAATCACATGATGTCACCTCTGTGTGGGTTCTACTACCAAAGTTGCGATAGGAAGTGGCTATACCAATAGGACCCTGACTGTTGAATGTGACTTGAAACACCAACTTTAATCTGAACTTTGGCAGTACCAAAGGAGGTTCTTATTGACCTAGAGGTTAGGACTTCGACTTTGCATAGGCTGTGAACCCTCAACTTTAACCTTTGATGGTCCCACGGTAGGTGTAGGATCAGATCAAAATAATGTATATCTCGGACTGGTATTGAACTTAATTAACTGATAACTTAGCCTCAGGTTCCATAAAAGCCAGCTTAGCATCTAACTACAAGCCTGACTCCCGCAATTGTCCTTTCTTGATGGGACCATAATTGTTCAAAGAGACGTAAAAGGTAAACTTTCACCTCTTGAGTACTTTCGTGATGTAGTACTTGGTTTCGATGTTGTTGATGTTCATGGATGGCATCACTTGGTATCATTTGGGGCCATTTTCATGCTGAATGGCTGTTTTTTCAATTAATTGAGAAGATCTTTTACAAGACTCAATTCCAGGCACTCCTTAGAGCCAAATGGAGGAAAAGAAAAGTGAAAACTGGTAAATCAGGGACAGTAATTCAACATATGTACTTTCCTATTACCAAAAAGATATGCAAAAGAGATTGCTTAACACTGCAAATTACATCAAATACACAAGTTATACAGAAAAAGAAGACAACATATACTTAGTTTGACACAATTATACACACAAAGTTGAACCACATACCAAGCAAACGTGCTTGCATACTTAAATAAGTTGTTACACATCAAAAACTCAATATCAATGTCAAAGAACCAACCAGCTGTCCCTAGTAATGAAAGGGAATGGGGAGATTGTTTTCATTTCTTCTCGAGGAATAATGTGATAATAAGACAAAAAATTGGCTGCAAGAGTGGTAAAAGGGGAGAGGCGTAGTGATACATACAAAATAGTGCCTACATTTTTCTAAACTGCAAAGGGGAGTAGGCCGGTGACCGAAGTACCTTCCACTCGATGAGGTAAAGTAGCTCATGTGATGTAAAACCACGTGGTCTGCATCAATCATTGATCAGTCTGAGAGTTGGCTACACACAGTAAAAACCTTGGTTTTGATTATAATGAATTGGGAACTGCCACAAATTCTGCTGGAATGGCTTTCATGGGCGTATTTATTGATTACATTGGCTGGTTTTATTGCGTGACTTTCAGATTTATAAATAAAATCGGGGATCGCAAGTCTGAAGACCCATCCCCATATTTTGAAAGTTCATATAAGGGCCTTGATATAATGTTGTGCCAAATGTCAGTATTTCACGTATTTGTATTGTCAGTATAGCTGAGATACAAGGCGTGCTGTCTTCTTGTAACTATACCAGATATAAGCAGGGGCGGATCCAGCTTTTATGTAAGGTGGGGGTTCACATCAGACATATTATAACTAAGGGGGTCGGGGGGCATGCCCCCCTGGAAAAAAATTTTTTTTGGTAAAAATAGAATGCATTTCCTGTAAATTTAACACCACTGTCAAGAAATAATTTTGTACTTTGGGTTGAACCCCTTTACATTATTTTTCATGGGGAGGGGGGTCCGAACCCCCTGACCCCCCCCCCCCCCCCCCCCCCCCCCCCACCCCCGGATCCGCTAGTGATAAGCTACATAATATTTTATAGAAAATTGTTACAAATATGACTTTTCTGTCTCTTTGGAGAATGCCTTATGCTCCACGCCATAACTTGGCAGACTCCCCAAATAGGCACAACCCAAATACAGATCACAAATCCACGATTGGTTGTCAGTTTGGCTACTTGTACACTTCCGGGAGTTTAAAATGCTCTCAGCATTAAAATACCATAAGTGATGACGGGAAAGCAAACTCCGCAACTTATGCCAAGTTTGGAACACCAACATGAAGTATAAATTATAAATATTTTTTGTCCTTTAAAATGCATTATAAAAAATAACTGATTTTTTTTTCAAATGTTGTGTGTTTATTATTTGTGATTTTTTCTGAATCAAAACATACTGTATTTTAATCAAATAAGACGAAATTACTCTATTCTTGTCACGTTCTGCTAACTTATGGCTGGGCCCAGCAGTGATCAGTTAATAGATTTATTTGCCAGCAAAATAGCTGTTACTGATTTCTGCCATTTGGATATACATACCTACTGTCATCTGCTGCGATTGTTCAAATTATGAGCAAATTTTGTCACAATAAAATGATAGTTAAAAAGAGGATTCACTGTTACAACTGGGTAGATGATGTTACTCCATTCATTGCTATAGCTGAGTACTAATCTATTTATCTACCACAGCACGGCCTCAAGTGGGAAAGCTGGTAGTTGCTTGCCGTTGGTCGGCAGTTTACATTACAGAACCCTAACGAACTGTATGTACTGGTTTCCTCTGCCCTTCCAACTACCCGTCATGATATGACCTGTACAGTGTTGAAAGCAACGTAAAACCCCAAATAAATAAATAAATTATCTACCAGCCTTGACTTCTTTACTCTGGATTAATGGGTCAGGTAACAGCCACCATTTTTGACAATTAACAATCACAGTTACACCTAGTAACAGTAGGGGAAATATGAAATATAATGTATTTCTAGTTCACTCATTTGGTGCACACTTTGACATTATATATAGCGCTATTTCACTGATTAATGATATGACACAATAACTAAATAAAATTTGTGTTACATAAATAAAAAAATGTACATCAATTTTAAGAGATATAAATCTCTAATTATCACCACAAAATATGTTTTGCTTTTAAAGGATGTTGTCAGCCCACGTATTATTATTTTAATTTGTTATATTTCATGTTACAAGCAACATAATACATGGTGAAAATAATGTAAGTGCATACAAAATTGATCTAAGTAATTATGAAATTGTTTCAAATGAAACACCATTGATGCTTCCCGTTACATCGCAGATTGATGTTGCATTCTTTCGGCTATTCACAACTGATACACACAAGTTCAAGGCCTGTAAAATGCAAAGAACTGTGCCCCTCAGAGAACCATGCCTTCATTTTGTATTTTGAAGGTGAACAGCAAGCATTAGAACATTTTTCAAGATTAGTTTATTATTATTATTATGCATCCTTGGGTTTTAATTTTTATGTTATGTTGAAACAATACAGAAACAATTTACGTTCAAGCAAGAGGGAATGTTTAACACCAGTTCTTGATGGAGACAGGACATGGTTCATCATCTCAGACCAGGTGTGTCTTTTTGTTCTGAACAGTGTGACAGTGATTCTGTTTTGAGTGTACTTAAAAAGTAGATTAAAACTTTCCACTATTTCTTTTAGATATGGGTTAGGTGCTGATTCCTAATGACATGGGGGAGAGCGATGAGCCTGGGACATATGGTCATGTAAGTGTGGATCACGGTGGCCTAGTGAGTAGCAAGTTTGGCATCTAATCATGGACTGTTGCCCCTGATTCAGTTGGACTCCCATAACTAGCAAAGCTGTGGGCTTGTCCCAATATGACCCTGGCTTTTGAACAAGACGTAACATCCCAACTTTGCAAGCGTGGATCCAAATGAAATTAATAAAAAAAGTCCTATACCAGCTGAGTCAACGGGGGGCGTGCTTGGATAGTATTGAAAATATAGGAGAGATAAAGCTTGGAAAAGAAGTGATATTTCCAAAGTTAAAACACCTAACTCGGGGTAAAAACTGGGGCTAAGTTTATCATTTTTGCTTCAAAGTTCCATAATGAAAAGCTTAAGTCCTTCCTGCCAGTTAAAATTTTCAGTAATCCATTGCATCCTGCAAAAGTAGTAAAATATCTGGGAATATGGTTCAACCCCAATTTATCTTTTCTGGGCATGTTTGGAGTGTCTGTAAGGCCTGTTTTGTAAATTGAGGGATCTTAGAAGACTCAGACAACATCTGATACAGGGAGCGGCTGTGAAGGCTGCAAATGCTCTTGTGAGTAGTCAGCTTCACTATTGAATTTCCTTGTTCACGGGTCTCTCAGGATTTAATGGTACGAAGCTCTAAAATGTACAGAACAGCTTAGCTAGGATTGCCAGCAACACAACCAGGTATTCACATGTAACTCCAGTACTTACGAGTTTGCATTGGTTGCCAGTTCAATAATGATCAGCGTTCAAAATAGCTACAACAGAGTGGTTATCCTAATTATTTCAGAGCTTTTTTAATCCAAGGTAAAAGTTTGTATAATACTAGTAGTTGCCATATGGAGGGTGAATTCTTGAGCTGCCAGTTTATTTCATCTGTTCATAAATCAACTAAGCAATTTGGCTTCAGTTTTGCCTATGATGCTTTCAAGGTATGGAATGAATTGCCAGATGATATCCACTCTGCCCTATCTCTTCTATCTTTTTGCATGAAGCTGAAAGCTTATAAATCTCTTCTGAAAAGTGGCCTTCCCACCCTAGGTTTTATATTTGCTAATTGTCTCTTTGATCTGGATCCCCATCGGTGTGTCTGGACTATGATTTTTTGTCTTATTTCTTGGTTGTCGCTACGAGTCCATCTTTTGATGGAGAATAAGTGCTTTTAAAGTCATATTTGAATTGGAATTAGAATGTTGCACATAGTCTGTGTGACAGTTCGGACCTGGCATTGCCTCATACTAGTAGAGTTGGTCAACTGCCTCATCCTAGTCAGATTGGAGAAGAGACTAAAATCTAACAGAAAGGGCAGGCTTATTAGAAGCAGTTGGCAGGAAGCCAGGCCAGGTACTGAATATAATCAAGTCACCACAAATTGGATGAGTAGTTGAGGTCCTGGTTAGTGAGAGAGTTCTAACTGGGAAAAAACAAACAGGGAATTTGTCCCGAATACAATGGATGGATGGCTTCTGCAGAACCATTGGGAAAATCCAATGCGGAAATTCAGGGTACATATGCTTGACTATATAATTAACACTTTGGATAACACAATGGATTTCTGGGCTTCTGCCAAAGCCAGCCATACAGTTTTGCATGGAGCAGGGGGCAATCAGGGGATTGGAGGATGCGCCCAAAATTGATAGCTTCTTAAGAGCACATGTGGAAGCTCAGAACAACTCCTGAGATAAAAATGCTTCCAACAGTGGCAAAGTTTTTCCGTGTCTGAATTACAATGAGGAAACTTCCTACAAAGAGCACAACATGAAGCCAGGGGGATTATATAAAAGGATATTTGTTCAGCTTGTTGCAACAAAGAATGTATATATCATTCCTTCACTGCTGCGCCAGAGTGTTGGAAGCATTGACAAAAAAAGTAATACAGGTGGGATTGGCTTCCTGTGGCTTCGGACAACTGTGACAGTGATTTTAGGTCAAGTAACCCAAGTGTTCAAAGGTTTCACAACAACACCACACACACACACACACACACACGCGTGTGTTACTTCAGGTAGTATTGGTCAGAGTACTCAAACACTCCTGATACGTTTAGCAATATGATACTGCAAACGTCGGAAGTAGAAACTTACTTAGCAAGAACATCAGGAAACAGGTGAGTGTTAATTATGATACTAGTACTGTTAACTTGGGAACTGTACAGTAAATCCTCCGTGTTTATAGGTTGGTAGTGAACTACAGGCATCAATCTACAGTATCCTACTCTGTAACATATTTCAGGTACTAGAAAATGTTATTTGACTTTGCAATCAGTAGCTGTGTAACACAGGATGCTGGTAAGGCAACTGTCTTGCTTGTCATTTTGTTGCAGATCCTCTGACATCAACGGCTGCCTTGGCTGACCTGGCCTACTCATGAATATGGCTCGTCTTCCACCGGATATTTTCCAGGATGTGTCTGTTGGTTGCCTTAGGGCTGTCCCTGCCCCATGTGTCTATGAACATGTCTATGGAAGCCCTGATGTTTGTGTAATATCTGGTTCAATCAGGTCTGTCCCTTGATACCTTGCTAATATTACTAATCATATCCCTGTAATTAGATATTTGGGTATCATTTACCATTGTAATACAGCTTCATTAAGAGATAGGATAATGCCTTTATTTCTTAAGGCAGAGTCCAAAGTGCTGCAGTGGCAACACACTCGCCTCCCACCTCTGAGGCTAGTGGTTTAAACCCCGGACCTTATGTGGGAAAGTTGGTAGTTGGCAGTTTACAGTACATAACCTTTACCAACTGTATGTAATGGTTTCCTCTGGTCACAAAACTACCCATCCTGATATGGCCTGTACAGTGTTGAAAGCGACATAAAACCCCAAATAAATAAATTATTTCTTAAGGCAGTTAAAGTTATCTGTCATTTGTAAACAAAAATTCATATATTCCTAGATTGGCATGTACTCTTTTATATTGTCAATGTTATACAACCCAGTTAAAATTGTCAGTTGTTTGTTCTACTTTATGTTTGTTAGCCCATTTTTCTTTTCTTAGACTTTCCAATGTACTCTCATGCTGTCAATACCTTTGATGAATCAAGACATCTCTGTGTGGGTGATATCATATTTACCAATAACAGAGCACTGATAATAATTAAATGGTCAAAAACTTTAGAGCATAGATGCACTACTAGAACCATTTCCATCTCCACACTGGGTCCACCCCCCGTGCCCTTAGCAGCATTTAGGTCTTTGATTCAAAACCGATTTTCTAATCCAGGTGATCCTTTGTTTCAGCAGGCAAGATCTTCACCCCCTTCTTCCCCTTACAGACTCACATGTAAGGAAGCATCTCAAGAAAGTGCGTAACTTACTAGGCTTGGTTATGTACTTTACTTTTCATGATATCAGGAGGGCAGGGGCCACATAGACCTTCAGGAATGGGGTTCCTCTGAAACACATCCAGCTTCAGTGGAATTGGTCCTAGGCTGTGCATGGAGATACATAAAAGTTTTCCCTTATACAGCTTCTCTACCAATTAAACTGCAGACACAACTGTGTCATGTTAGAATTGAGTTGATAGTTGCTTTAACACATTTTGTAGATCACATAATGATGGACAGATGAAGGGACTGATCAAATCAGGGGATAATAGTTGGTCAAAATTCTGCACTGAAAATCCAGCTTCAGTCACTGGCAAGAAACTACCAACTCACCTCAGGCTAGACGAGGATCAGAACTCTGGACCAAAAGAATGACAGCTGGATGAATCTTTAACTTTCTAATGTGTAACAGTGTACTGCACTATTATGGGAGGCCTAAGTGGCCATGTGGTGGTTAACAGGTTATTCTCCTGTTGCACTACACGTAATACTTCTGGTGGATATAGATGGCAGGAAAAAGTACCTGGCAAGAAAACTGTACCTCATATGACACCAAGATACACACCCCTGACTCAGAATTCGAGAGAGAACACTGAGCATTTGCACATTCACAAAAGATTCTGAAAGTATACTGTAATTAGTCTATAAAGGTAGAATACCAAGCATTAAACATCACCGGAGACGTAGCATAAGACAGATAAGCACAGAATTGGAAGGAAAGGTAGGAAAACAAATATGATAAGACCCTCAGTAAGTATCTTATAGGTTACTGTGGTTAGTGGAACGTTTAAACAATTTAAGGATTTATATAAGAGCATCTTGGAGGAAAGGGGTTGCAACATTATACAAACTTGAATGACAGAAGTGTGGCAGAATGAGGAGGTGTACAAAACCCAGGTAAACATACGCAACACTGTCTGTAGTATGAGTGACCTAGTGGTTAGCAAGTTTGGCATCTAATCACAAGATGTCATCTCTGTGGGATTTGTGACTTCCACAAGTGACAAATGCTGTGGGTCCTGTCACAATAAGACTATGGCTGTTGAATGGGATGTAAAGTCTGAGCTCTGAACGTTGTAGTGTCACTGAGGTATTGAGACATTCAGTCACTTAATTTTCCATCTTTGCAGCTTTGGGTTAACAAGTGTTAACAAGGATAAAAAGAATCAAACTGTGACTGTATTTAGAACTGTGGCAGCACCGTGCCATGCTTGATGGGCATATCGGGAATGTCTTCTTAATGACAATATATCCTGATATGCCCATGAAGCATGGCACGGTGCTGTGGATCAGTCCCAATAAGCCTCAGGCTGTTAAATAGAGTGTAAAACACCAACTTTGACTTCAACTGACATCACCAGTTTATGGTTTCGATCTGCGCATATGCAATGGTAGTTCCTGTCTTCGCTTTTATTTCCTGGTAGAGTCAACAAACATTTCAGGACACAGACATTCATGTTATGGAATTTTATGATTTCTGAATGTTTTCCATACATATTTTTGAGCTGTCATCAAAAGTTTGTTCTGAATTTATCTGTGGTAACTATATGTTTTGTTGGCTTTAATCATGATATTTAGTTCATATTTAAGTAAAATCATCTATTATCGCCCAGTGTATATGCAGTACATATGCCATGTTTCTGTGACAGGGGTTGTAAAATGCTGAATAACTTCAACTAAGTTCAACGACTGATTTTTGAATATTTTTTTAAAAAGCTTAAATGTCAGATTTCAACATACATAAACTGCTTTAACATAAGATGGAAAAATGCGTCCACTACTGTAAATCGATTATGCCTTTGCAGGTATGCATGAAATTAGTTTTTATATTTCTGTTGTCACCTTAAAATAAAACAAAATACACTGCTCTGTAATTGTGACTTCAGTCCTTTCACCAAAGGACCTATTTGTTTGTCCCCTCGTTTTCGGTTAGGTTTCACTGCCGCCGAATATATATGAATATACTATAGATGATGATAAATACAGTGACAGATTCTGGAGATATTTTTAAAATTGTAAAAAAATGTGCATAAAAATGCTTTTTTTCCATGCAATTGTGTTTCACTCAGTTGAAATATACAAAGCTTATATTTCTGCTGCAGTTGTCTTCAAACTTGGTCAATTGCCAAATATTTTAAAGCTCTAATATTTTTTCAAGTGCAGCTCTAGTGAGGTTCGCACTTCTAGACGCTTCTTTTTTTTCTTCAGCCTTTCATGAATTTTTCAAAATCTACTATAGAGTCAAACAGAAAATATAGATCTAACACAAATATATCTTCCATTATCTTGCCAGTCAAATACGCCTAGTGTCACCTGGATCTGACATTAGACCTTGCCATAGTGACCTTGAACTTTCAAAGGTTGTCCCCATGTTACTGGAATTTGGAATTGGTGTGTATTTGTTACCAATATTGAGGGAAAAAATTTTTTTTTGAGATGCATAACTATTTTTTCTTTCGAAATTGTTTATCTATTCTTATAAAAAAAATTAAGTGTTACCTCAGACTGAGAGGCCTGGGTTTGATTCCCAGTGATGTGTAAATCAAGACATCATAGCTCAGTGATAGAGCACTCAGTCTACAGACATCTTTTCCCCCTAAAACGTCAGCTTTCTTGTTAATTTTATTTTATTTTCAAAACATTAAAACTTCGATGAAAGATATCTCCGTTATTTCTTGCTGTCTTTTCATGAAACAAAACAAGAATGAACACCATAAAATGATCTTTCCGACAATATATGGTTTTATATGTGTAACTTTTACGATTTTCGAGTTATGAATGAGAACTCAACTGGGTGACTGCTACACATACGTGATGACAATGTTAAGCATGCCATGAGGTTGAATAGAATAAATTATTACATCATTTCCACACAAAAAATTCATTATAAACGAATCTGAATATAAGTTTTATTATAAAATAATTTTCATCACTTCCTGGTTGTCAACCAATTCTGCCGCGAAATCCTTGGTTTGTTTACTCATCTAATTAAATATTCAAAATGTCGGAACGGAACCGTAAAGTGGTGTATCCAGATTTAGACTTGAATTCTTTATATTACCTAAATTTGTGAAATGTAATTTTCCCAAAATCAGAATCTAAAGTGAAAAAAATAACACAAACCACGATAAATATAACACAAAGCACGATAAATATAACACAAACCACGATAAATATCATTATAATTACTTAACTTTAAAACTTGCAGCAACAATTTACCATCATTATTTTGCAACACATTATGGTTAATCCAATGAATCTGAATCCATGAATCCATCTCCAGGGGTAGATCAAGGGATTCATGATCCGGATTAGGATTCTGGTCACATCACCAGCGAAGCCATTAATCTGAAGAAACCAGATTCCATGGATTATATCTGTGAGATATGCATAATGAGTATTTGGGTGAAACTATGGGTATGGGATGCTGTCTTGGCGGAAGTTTGCGGTGTTGAAGTGCTTTCTCTACAGGGGCAGATCCAGCTTTTAAGTAAGGTGGGGGTTCACATCAGACATATCATAGCTAGGGGGTCGGGAGCAGTCCCCGCCGGGGAAAAAATTAATTTTCTTGGTAAAAATATAGTGCATTTCCTGTAAATTTAACACCACTCACAAGAAAGATTTTGCCTAAATGTCTATATGTAATTTGTAAATATTAATGCCAAAATAATAAATAAATTGATAAAATCTGTATTTTTTGTACTTTGGGTTGAACCCCTTTACATTATTTTTTAAGGGGGGGGGGGTCGAACCCCATGACCTTCCCCCCATTGGATCCGCTAGTGCAATATATTGAAAACCAACACCCCTCGTCCCGATTTCCCACCTACCCCATCACCAAATATCTGCTGTCATATATTGGAAAGAATGGGGCCATGGTAGTGCATTGGTAACACACTTGCCTCCCACCTCTGAGGTCGGCGGTTCAAACCTCGGACCTTATATGTGGGAAAGTTGGTAGTTGCTTACCGATGGTCGGCAGTTTACAGTACAGAAACTTGACCAACTGTATGTACTGGTTTCCTGTGCCCACAAAACTACCCAGTGTGATATGACCTGTATAGTGTTGACGTAAACCTGAAATATTTTTTTATTTATTTGGAGTTTTACGTCGCTTTTAACACTGTACAGGTCATATCACGATGGGTAGTTGGAAGGGCAGAAGAAACCAGTACATACAGTTTGTCAGGGTTCTGTACTGTAAACTGCGGACCAACGGCAAGCAACTACCAGCTTTCCCACTTGAGGCCATGCCGGGAACCGAACCCCGGCCTCAGAGGTGGGAGGCGAGAGTGTTACTCTGCCACCGTGGCCCCTAAAACCTGAAATAAATAAATATATCAGTTTATATGACCTCAAACTTGGAGGTATGATGGGGATATTTGAAAAAAAAATCTTCAGTAAAACATCTGCCAGAAGCTGATTCCTGGCTAACTAATATATCAAGCCATTTTATGGCAATCTTTGACAATGTGTTAATTTTTAGAGTTTATATTTGGTGGTATGGACCACGTGGTTTGTTGGCAAAAGTTCCTGTACAAAAAATTACATGTCATTTTCCCCTTTCCCCAAATCAACAATATATATTAGGCGGGTACAGTGAGAGAGTTTGTTCAAGGTGTGACAATAGTGAATTAACTGAGTTGAATGTATTCGGGGCCGGCAGCCCGGGCCCTGCAGATTGATTGGTGTGTTTGATTTCCCACATAAATATTGAAGCCTTCAAACAACAAAAAACAGAGATTTGGTTGGTTTTGGTTGGTTGTGTATAGTCAGTGAGCCGTGATGCCTGAGTACATATTACTTGTTTCAATATGACAGTCTTGTTGTGGTTTTGTGAATCTAACTGCTTAAGGCATGAAACAATAATATTAAAACATAGACAAAGGTCAAAGTTGGGGTTTTACGTCCCGTTCAACAGCCAGGGTCATATTGGGACAGGTCCTCAGAATTGCCACTTGTGGGACTCGAACCCACAGAGGTGACAGCCTATGATTAGATGCCAAACTTGCTAACCACTAGGCCACTGAGGACCTATTAAAACATAGAATCTATCAAACTATGACTGGCGTGGTTAAGGTGAGAAAATCTTTCAAGTATTACATGGCAAAGAAAATATGAACTACTCTCCAGTTCATATGAATTACGTAAAATTATTGGGAAATCATGTGACTGCGTGATAATCTGATGTATTTTTTCAGTAAGGTAAACAAAATATGTGGTTATTCTGGTCATTAAAAAGGATATTGTAATCCATTTATTTAAGTGTAGGTTAATGGCCAAGTAAGTGTCCAATTTTGGAAAATAATGGGCAGCCCATTATATTCCAATATTGGACACTTACAAAGCTATTAACCTATGTAAATTACACCTGCACTTCTCTCCCTTCCTTGGACAATTTTAACAAAAGAAAAACTCTCGGGTGTAATTTAAATACGAATATTGTATATCCTTGATCATTTTTAGGGCAGGTGACAAACAGCATTGGTCACTTGCTAGATCACATTTTTTATAATTGTCTTTTGTGAGCTAATTATTGGTAGGCAGTTAACAGTACAGAACCTTGACCAACTGTATGTACTGGCTTCCTCTGCCCATAAAACTAGCCGCTGTGATATGTCCAAAACACCAGTATAACTACCTTGACACACATATATGTATTTTATTGTTGGATTTCTAAATAATTTTTGTTTTGCCTAAATTTATCGTCATTTTACATTTACATTTATTAATTGCTTCTTTTAGATGTCTACAGTGGATCATATTAAATCCATGACCTGTGTGTCTGCTTCTGGAAAAGTTCTTACAAATTTTTGGATTTACTCCAAAAGCTTGCCAACAGTGACAGTGAATGACAACCTACCAAAAACTTGGTTGTTTGCATCCTCGGAAAATGGTATTTTTAATTAAGTACAATTATTTCATGTCAATTACATGTATGTAGTTAATACAGGCCACATAAATCTTCCTTTACAGAACATGAAAATAGACTCTTAGAACATGTAAACACACTAACTGATGACATTTTGTACCACATGAGTAACAACTATGACCACAGTAAGTTTGGTTTGAAATCGAGGCTGTGGGTTTGATGTTATTCATTTCTACAAGTGACAAATTTGTCCATAGTGGCGGATTAGTAACACACTCGCCCTCCACCTCTTACGTTACAGCTCAAATCCCAGCCTGATGTCTTGGTGGGGAAGCTAATGGTTGGTTGTCATTTTCATCAGTTTCAAGTACTGCACCTTGGACAACTGTATTTATTTATTTATTTCTCGTGCCTACAAAAGCACAAAGTTGATCAATGTTGGTTAATTGCAAAAAAAAAAGAACAAAAGAAAAAAATACAAAAAAACACATAGAAATACAGACGAAAAATAAGAACAGAATTATACATAAAATATATACAGGAGAGTTATATCAACTACATAGAAAAGTAAATTAGTGTCTCATGTGGTACATACAAAATTTAGCATGGTATTTATTTCTCGAGCAGTAAACCCATTTTTAAAGACCCTCATAGATAACAAATCTTTAATATTTCCTACATGTTTTAAGTCTTCTTCATTAATTGTATTGTGATCTCTCACTGCTTTTAAAAGTTGACATTTAGTATTACACATTACTTTCAGTCCTTTGGCCTTCAAAAATACCCACCACAATATAATAAGGCACTAGGGAGGCAAAAATGCTTAGTACACAATGGTGAATTTCATGGTACCGTCCCAGATCAAAACTCAGCCATATCAACAAAGTTGCTTGTTTCGGCTTACGACGGAAGGCAGTACACAAATAAAAACCCAGATATTTTGTGTCATTAAAGTAGGTCAAATCAACCCAAACCTAATTCTAATAGTGTTTTATAGCGCTTAATCTCAATATAATACAGAAAGCAAGAATCCATAATCATTAACCTGAGACATTGCAGGGGTTAACACCAAAGAGAAAAACACCGAAAAGCAGAAATTTTGGTCTGGATAGATTTTTAAGCTTCTTTCTGAATGAGTGGAGAGAAGTGGCATCATCAGGCAAATCATCCCAAATCTTTTGACCATTATAAGCAAATGTGAGGGCCAAAATGCTTAGTAGACTAATATACCGAAGTGACACTTGTATGTGTGTATAAATCTGTAATTTGTATAGAAACCATGAGGTATATACTTTCTCTTTTTGCAAAGGTTATCAAGCTACATCAGAGCCTTTATTCACAAAGATTCTCAGGATTTTTAAGTCAAACAAAAAAAATCTAAGCTAGAAATCTTCTTATTCTTAGAATTTTTCTAAGATTAACGATTATTCCAAGAAAAAGTAAGAATAAAACTTAATTCAAAGAAGGAATATCTTTGTGAATACAGGCCCAGGTCTAATGATTTTGGAATCTAAAGGACTGAAGCCAGACTTTTGAATAGCATCAGGAAGAGCTTATTTTTTGCAGATGTAATGTTCTGAACCATATTGTTACTGCTTTGGTGACACACTCTAAGGTGGGGTTGAATAGTATATTTGATAAGGCATATATATTAGGTCGATAATAAAGGTATATTAAGTGCTTTGGTCAAGAGAAAAAAACGACAATCAGCCCCCCCAAAAAGCTGTGCAACTGTGTGTTCCTTGAGAAATGAATATCCAGCCCAAAGTACTGATTCAGGGAGTGAAGGTAGCGAGGGTGTCCTCAAATGCCAGATCAGTCCAAACCACCTCTTAAAGTTGATCAATCTGGCTGAAATTTTCACAGGAAACTCAGTTTATATCAGAGAATGAATTTGTATTGGTCTGGTCCACTCGAGGGCCATATTAGGAATTTCAGTTCCGGGGTGTGGGGGAGCCCCTGAGCCCCCTCAGATGGGGGAATGTCAAGTATATCATAATATTGCCAATCTGAAGCCAAAATGTAATTCTCTGCTTGTTTTGACAATAAATGAGGACATTTTAGGCCCATTTGGAGCATTACATGTCTGAACAGAAAATATTTAACCCAAATATGGCTGTTAAAAGGGTCCAAAACAGATGTAAATCAGCCAAAACCAGTACCAAATATTGCTCTGTAACCTTGAAATTTGGCCAAAAAGTCACCTGGCACACACTAAATCTGATTGCACAGGTTTTAGGATTACATCTGCTGTACCAATGGTGCCATTGGTGTAATATGGTGTCCAGATGAGCGAAAATACAGCCTCAGGTGGCTGTATTAGGATGAGGTGATATTTTCTCAATTAAGGCACAATTATGGTAGTAAACCATGTTGTGCCCCACAGGAGTCGCCACTTAAATGAATTTTGGGGGTGGGTTCCTTGAGAAATGAATATCCAGCCCAAAGTACAGATTCAGGGAGTGTAGGTAGCGAGGGTGTCCTCAAATGCCAGATCAGTCCAAACCACCTCTTAAAGTTGATCAATCCGGCTGAAATTTTCACAGGAAACTCAGTTTATATCAGAGAATGAATTTGTATTGGTCTGGTCCACTCGAGGGCCATATTAGGAATTTCAGTTCCGGGGTGTGGGGGGGGGGGGGGGGGGGGGGGGGCCCTGAACCCCCTCAGATGGGGGAATGTCAAGTATATCATAATATTGCCAATCTGAAGCCAAAATGTAATTCTCTGCTTGTTTTGACAATAAATGAGGACATTTTAGGCCCATTTGGAGCATTACATGTCTGAACAGAAAATATTTAACCCAAATATGGCTGTTAAAAAGGTCCAAAACAGATGTAAATCAGCCAAAACCAGTACCAAATATTGCTCTGTAACCTTGAAATTTGGCCAAAAAGTCACCTGGCACACACTAAATCTGATTGCACAGGTTTTAGGATTACATCTGCTGTACCAATGGTGCCATTGGTGTAATATGGTGTCCAGATGAGCGAAAATACAGCCTCAGGTGGCTGTATTAGGATGAGGTGATATTTTCTCAATTAAGGCACAATTATGGTAGTAAACCATGTTGTGCCCCACAGGAGTCGCCACTTAAATGAATTTTGGGGGTGGGTTCCTTGAGAAATGAATATCCAGCCCAAAGTACAGATTCAGGGAGTGTAGGTAGCGAGGGTGTCCTCAAATGCCAGATCAGTCCAAACCACCTCTTAAAGTTGATCAATCCGGCTGAAATTTTCACAGGAAACTCAGTTTATATCAGAGAATGAATTTGTATTGGTCTGGTCCACTTGAGGGCCATATTAGGAATTTCAGTTCCGGGGTGTGGGGGGGGGGGGGGGGGGCCCTGAACCCCCTCAGATGGGGGAATGTCAAGTATATCATAATATTGCCAATTTGAAGCCAAAATGTAATTCTCTGCTTGTTTTGACAATAAATGAGGACATTTTAGGCCCATTTGGAGCATTACATGTCTGAACAGAAAATATTTAACCCAAATATGGCTGTTAAAAGGGTCCAAAACAGATGTAAATCAGCCAAAACCAGTACCAAATATTGCTCTGTAACCTTGAAATTTGGCCAAAAAGTCACCTGGCACACACTAAATCTGATTGCACAGGTTTTAGGATTACATCTGCTGTACCAATGGTGCCATTGGTGTAATATGGTGTCCAGATGAGCGAAAATACAGCCTCAGGTGGCTGTATTAGGATGAGGTGATATTTTCTCAATTAAGGCACAATTATGGTAGTAAACCATGTTGTGCCCCACAGGAGTCGCCACTTAAATGAATTTTGGGGGTGGGTTCCTTGAGAAATGAATATCCAGCCCAAAGTACAGATTCAGGGAGTGTAGGTAGCGAGGGTGTCCTCAAATGCCAGATCAGTCCAAACCACCTCTTAAAGTTGATCAATCCGGCTGAAATTTTCACAGGAAACTCAGTTTATATCAGAGAATGAATTTGTATTGGTCTGGTCCACTTGAGGGCCATATTAGGAATTTCAGTTCCGGGGTGTGGGGGGGGGGGGGGGGGGGGGGCCCTGAACCCCCTCAGATGGGGGAATGTCAAGTATATCATAATATTGCCAATTTGAAGCCAAAATGTAATTCTCTGCTTGTTTTGACAATAAATGAGGACATTTTAGGCCCATTTGGAGCATTACATGTCTGAACAGAAAATATTTAACCCAAATATGGCTGTTAAAAGGGTCCAAAACAGATGTAAATCAGCCAAAACCAGTACCAAATATTGCTCTGTAACCTTGAAATTTGGCCAAAAAGTCACCTGGCACACACTAAATCTGATTGCACAGGTTTTAGGATTACATCTGCTGTACCAATGGTGCCATTGGTGTAATATAGTGTCCAGATGAGCGAAAATACAGCCTCAGGTGGCTGTATTAGGATGAGGTGATATTTTCTCAATTAAGGCACAATTATGGTAGTAAACCATCTTGTGCCCCACAGGAGTCGCCACTTAAATGAATTTTGGGGGTGGGTTCCTTGAGAAATGAATATCCAGCCCAAAGTACAGATTCAGGGAGTGTAGGTAGCGAGGGTGTCCTCAAATGCCAGATCAGTCCAAACCACCTCTTAAAGTTGATCAATCCGGCTGAAATTTTCACAGGAAACTCAGTTTATATCAGAGAATGAATTTGTATTGGTCTGGTCCACTCGAGGGCCATATTAGGAATTTCAGTTCCGGGGTGTGGGGGGGGGGCCCTGAACCCCCTCAGATGGGGGAATGTCAAGTATATCATAATATTGCCAATCTGAAGCCAAAATGTAATTCTCTGCTTGTTTTGACAATAAATGAGGACATTTTAGGCCCATTTGGAGCATTACATGTCTGAACAGAAAATATTTAACCCAAATATGGCTGTTAAAAGGGTCCAAAACAGATGTAAATCAGCCAAAACCAGTACCAAATATTGCTCTGTAACCTTGAAATTTGGCCAAAAAGTCACCTGGCACACACTAAATCTGATTGCACAGGTTTTAGGATTACATCTGCTGTACCAATGGTGCCATTGGTGTAATATGGTGTCCAGATGAGCGAAAATACAGCCTCAGGTGGCTGTATTAGGATGAGGTGATATTTTCTCAATTAAGGCACAATTATGGTAGTAAACCATGTTGTGCCCCACAGGAGTCGCCACTTAAATGAATTTTGGGGGTGGGTTCCTTGAGAAATGAATATCCAGCCCAAAGTACAGATTCAGGGAGTGTAGGTAGCGAGGGTGTCCTCAAATGCCAGATCAGTCCAAACCACCTCTTAAAGTTGATCAATCCGGCTGAAATTTTCACAGGAAACTCAGTTTATATCAGAGAATGAATTTGTATTGGTCTGGTCCACTCGAGGGCCATATTAGGAATTTCAGTTCCGGGGTGTGGGGGGGGGGGGGCCCTGAACCCCCTCAGATGGGGGAATGTCAAGTATATCATAATATTGCCAATCTGAAGCCAAAGTGTAATTCTCTGCTTGTTTTGACAATAAATGAGGACATTTTAGGCCCATTTGGAGCATTACATGTCTGAACAGAAAATATTTAACCCAAATATGGCTGTTAAAAGGGTCCAAAACAGATGTAAATCAGCCAAAACCAGTACCAAATATTGCTCTGTAACCTTGAAATTTGGCCAAAAAGTCACCTGGCACACACTAAATCTGATTGCACAGGTTTTAGGATTACATCTGCTGTACCAATGGTGCCATTGGTGTAATATGGTGTCCAGATGAGCGAAAATACAGCCTCAGGTGGCTGTATTAGGATGAGGTGATATTTTCTCAATTAAGGCACAATTATGGTAGTAAACCATGTTGTGCCCCACAGGAGTCGCCACTTAAATGAATTTTGGGGGTGGGTTCCTTGAGAAATGAATATCCAGCCCAAAGTACAGATTCAGGGAGTGTAGGTAGCGAGGGTGTCCTCAAATGCCAGATCAGTCCAAACCACCTCTTAAAGTTGATCAATCCGGCTGAAATTTTCACAGGAAACTCAGTTTATATCAGAGAATGAATTTGTATTGGTCTGGTCCACTTGAGGGCCATATTAGGAATTTCAGTTCCGGGGTGTGGGGGGGGGGGCCCTGAACCCCCTCAGATGGGGGAATGTCAAGTATATCATAATATTGCCAATTTGAAGCCAAAATGTAATTCTCTGCTTGTTTTGACAATAAATGAGGACATTTTAGGCCCATTTGGAGCATTACATGTCTGAACAGAAAATATTTAACCCAAATATGGCTGTTAAAAGGGTCCAAAACAGATGTAAATCAGCCAAAACCAGTACCAAATATTGCTCTGTAACCTTGAAATTTGGCCAAAAAGTCACCTGGCACACACTAAATCTGATTGCACAGGTTTTAGGATTACATCTGCTGTACCAATGGTGCCATTGGTGTAATATGGTGTCCAGATGAGCGAAAATACAGCCTCAGGTGGCTGTATTAGGATGAGGTGATATTTTCTCAATTAAGGCACAATTATGGTAGTAAACCATCTTGTGCCCCACAGGAGTCGCCACTTAAATGAATTTTGGGGGTGGGTTCCTTGAGAAATGAATATCCAGCCCAAAGTACAGATTCAGGGAGTGTAGGTAGCGAGGGTGTCCTCAAATGCCAGATCAGTCCAAACCACCTCTTAAAGTTGATCAATCCGGCTGAAATTTTCACAGGAAACTCAGTTTATATCAGAGAATGAATTTGTATTGGTCTGGTCCACTCGAGGGCCATATTAGGAATTTCAGTTCCGGGGTGTGGGGGGGGGGCCCTGAACCCCCTCAGATGGGGGAATGTCAAGTATATCATAATATTGCCAATCTGAAGCCAAAGTGTAATTTTCTGCTTGTTTTGACAATAAATGAGGACATTTTAGGCCCATTTGGAGCATTACATGTCTGAACAGAAAATATTTAACCCAAATATGGCTGTTAAAAGGGTCCAAAACAGATGTAAATCAGCCAAAACCAGTACCAAATATTGCTCTGTAACCTTGAAATTTGGCCAAAAAGTCACCTGGCACACACTAAATCTGATTGCACAGGTTTTAGGATTACATCTGCTGTACCAATGGTGCCATTGGTGTAATATGGTGTCCAGATGAGCGAAAATACAGCCTCAGGTGGCTGTATTAGGATGAGGTGATATTTTCTCAATTAAGGCACAATTATGGTAGTAAACCATGTTGTGCCCCACAGGAGTCGCCACTTAAATGAATTTTGGGGGTGGGTTCCTTGAGAAATGAATATCCAGCCCAAAGTACAGATTCAGGGAGTGTAGGTAGCGAGGGTGTCCTCAAATGCCAGATCAGTCCAAACCACCTCTTAAAGTTGATCAATCCGGCTGAAATTTTCACAGGAAACTCAGTTTATATCAGAGAATGAATTTGTATTGGTCTGGTCCACTCGAGGGCCATATTAGGAATTTCAGTTCCGGGGTGTGGGGGGGGGGGGCCCTGAACCCCCTCAGATGGGGGAATGTCAAGTATATCATAATATTGCCAATCTGAAGCCAAAGTGTAATTCTCTGCTTGTTTTGACAATAAATGAGGACATTTTAGGCCCATTTGGAGCATTACATGTCTGAACAGAAAATATTTAACCCAAATATGGCTGTTAAAAGGGTCCAAAACAGATGTAAATCAGCCAAAACCAGTACCAAATATTGCTCTGTAACCTTGAAATTTGGCCAAAAAGTCACCTGGCACACACTAAATCTGATTGCACAGGTTTTAGGATTACATCTGCTGTACCAATGGTGCCATTGGTGTAATATGGTGTCCAGATGAGCGAAAATACAGCCTCAGGTGGCTGTATTAGGATGAGGTGATATTTTCTCAATTAAGGCACAATTATGGTAGTAAACCATGTTGTGCCCCACAGGAGTCGCCACTTAAATGAATTTTGGGGGTGGGTTCCTTGAGAAATGAATATCCAGCCCAAAGTACAGATTCAGGGAGTGTAGGTAGCGAGGGTGTCCTCAAATGCCCAGATCAGTCCAAACCACCTCTTAAAGTTGATCAATCCGGCTGAAATTTTCACAGGAAACTCAGTTTATATCAGAGAATGAATTTGTATTGGTCTGGTCCACTTGAGGGCCATATTAGGAATTTCAGTTCCGGGGTGTGGGGGGGGGGGGCCCTGAACCCCCTCAGATGGGGGAATGTCAAGTATATCATAATATTGCCAATTTGAAGCCAAAATGTAATTCTCTGCTTGTTTTGACAATAAATGAGGACATTTTAGGCCCATTTGGAGCATTACATGTCTGAACAGAAAATATTTAACCAAATATGGCTGTTAAAAGGGTCCAAAACAGATGTAAATCAGCCAAAACCAGTACCAAATATTGCTCTGTAACCTTGAAATTTGGCCAAAAAGTCACCTGGCACACACTAAATCTGATTGCACAGGTTTTAGGATTACATCTGCTGTACCAATGGTGCCATTGGTGTAATATGGTGTCCAGATGAGCGAAAATACAGCCTCAGGTGGCTGTATTAGGATGAGGTGATATTTTCTCAATTAAGGCACAATTATGGTAGTAAACCATCTTGTGCCCCACAGGAGTCGCCACTTAAATGAATTTTGGGGGTGGGTTCCTTGAGAAATGAATATCCAGCCCAAAGTACAGATTCAGGGAGTGTAGGTAGCGAGGGTGTCCTCAAATGCCAGATCAGTCCAAACCACCTCTTAAAGTTGATCAATCCGGCTGAAATTTTCACAGGAAACTCAGTTTATATCAGAGAATGAATTTGTATTGGTCTGGTCCACTCGAGGGCCATATTAGGAATTTCAGTTCCGGGGTGTGGGGGGGGGGGCCCTGAACCCCCTCAGATGGGGGAATGTCAAGTATATCATAATATTGCCAATCTGAAGCCAAAGTGTAATTTTCTGCTTGTTTTGACAATAAATGAGGACATTTTAGGCCCATTTGGAGCATTACATGTCTGAACAGAAAATATTTAACCCAAATATGGCTGTTAAAAGGGTCCAAAACAGATGTAAATCAGCCAAAACCAGTACCAAATATTGCTCTGTAACCTTGAAATTTGGCCAAAAAGTCACCTGGCACACACTAAATCTGATTGCACAGGTTTTAGGATTACATCTGCTGTACCAATGGTGCCATTGGTGTAATATGGTGTCCAGATGAGCGAAAATACAGCCTCAGGTGGCTGTATTAGGATGAGGTGATATTTTCTCAATTAAGGCACAATTATGGTAGTAAACCATGTTGTGCCCCACAGGAGTCGCCACTTAAATGAATTTTGGGGGTGGGTTCCTTGAGAAATGAATATCCAGCCCAAAGTACAGATTCAGGGAGTGTAGGTAGCGAGGGTGTCCTCAAATGCCAGATCAGTCCAAACCACCTCTTAAAGTTGATCAATCCGGCTGAAATTTTCACAGGAAACTCAGTTTATATCAGAGAATGAATTTGTATTGGTCTGGTCCACTTGAGGGCCATATTAGGAATTTCAGTTCCGGGGTGTGGGGGGGGGGCCCTGAACCCCCTCAGATGGGGGAATGTCAAGTATATCATAATATTGCCAATTTGAAGCCAAAATGTAATTCTCTGCTTGTTTTGACAATAAATGAGGACATTTTAGGCCCATTTGGAGCATTACATGTCTGAACAGAAAATATTTAACCCAAATATGGCTGTTAAAAGGGTCCAAAACAGATGTAAATCAGCCAAAACCAGTACCAAATATTGCTCTGTAACCTTGAAATTTGGCCAAAAAGTCACCTGGCACACACTAAATCTGATTGCACAGGTTTTAGGATTACATCTGCTGTACCAATGGTGCCATTGGTGTAATATGGTGTCCAGATGAGCGAAAATACAGCCTCAGGTGGCTGTATTAGGATGAGGTGATATTTTCTCAATTAAGGCACAATTATGGTAGTAAACCATCTTGTGCCCCACAGGAGTCGCCACTTAAATGAATTTTGGGGGTGGGTTCCTTGAGAAATGAATATCCAGCCCAAAGTACAGATTCAGGGAGTGTAGGTAGCGAGGGTGTCCTCAAATGCCAGATCAGTCCAAACCACCTCTTAAAGTTGATCAATCCGGCTGAAATTTTCACAGGAAACTCAGTTTATATCAGAGAATGAATTTGTATTGGTCTGGTCCACTCGAGGGCCATATTAGGAATTTCAGTTCCGGGGTGTGGGGGGGGGGGGGGGGCCCTGAACCCCCTCAGATGGGGGAATGTCAAGTATATCATAATATTGCCAATCTGAAGCCAAAATGTAATTCTCTGCTTGTTTTGACAATAAATGAGGACATTTTAGGCCCATTTGGAGCATTACATGTCTGAACAGAAAATATTTAACCCAAATATGGCTGTTAAAAGGGTCCAAAACAGATGTAAATCAGCCAAAACCAGTACCAAATATTGCTCTGTAACCTTGAAATTTGGCCAAAAAGTCACCTGGCACACACTAAATCTGATTGCACAGGTTTTAGGATTACATCTGCTGTACCAATGGTGCCATTGGTGTAATATAGTGTCCAGATGAGCGAAAATACAGCCTCAGGTGGCTGTATTAGGATGAGGTGATATTTTCTCAATTAAGGCACAATTATGGTAGTAAACCATGTTGTGCCCCACAGGAGTCGCCACTTAAATGAATTTTGGGGGTGGGTTCCTTGAGAAATGAATATCCAGCCCAAAGTACAGATTCAGGGAGTGTAGGTAGCGAGGGTGTCCTCAAATGCCAGATCAGTCCAAACCACCTCTTAAAGTTGATCAATCCGGCTGAAATTTTCACAGGAAACTCAGTTTATATCAGAGAATGAATTTGTATTGGTCTGGTCCACTCGAGGGCCATATTAGGAATTTCAGTTCCGGGGTGTGGGGGGGGGCCCTGAACCCCCTCAGATGGGGGAATGTCAAGTATATCATAATATTGCCAATCTGAAGCCAAAATGTAATTCTCTGCTTGTTTTGACAATAAATGAGGACATTTTAGGCCCATTTGGAGCATTACATGTCTGAACAGAAAATATTTAACCCAAATATGGCTGTTAAAAGGGTCCAAAACAGATGTAAATCAGCCAAAACCAGTACCAAATATTGCTCTGTAACCTTGAAATTTGGCCAAAAAGTCACCTGGCACACACTAAATCTGATTGCACAGGTTTTAGGATTACATCTGCTGTACCAATGGTGCCATTGGTGTAATATGGTGTCCAGATGAGCGAAAATACAGCCTCAGGTGGCTGTATTAGGATGAGGTGATATTTTCTCAATTAAGGCACAATTATGGTAGTAAACCATGTTGTGCCCCACAGGAGTCGCCACTTAAATGAATTTTGGGGGTGGGTTCCTTGAGAAATGAATATCCAGCCCAAAGTACAGATTCAGGGAGTGTAGGTAGCGAGGGTGTCCTCAAATGCCAGATCAGTCCAAACCACCTCTTAAAGTTGATCAATCCGGCTGAAATTTTCACAGGAAACTCAGTTTATATCAGAGAATGAATTTGTATTGGTCTGGTCCACTCGAGGGCCATATTAGGAATTTCAGTTCCGGGGTGTGGGGGGGGGGGGGGGCCCTGAACCCCCTCAGATGGGGGAATGTCAAGTATATCATAATATTGCCAATCTGAAGCCAAAGTGTAATTCTCTGCTTGTTTTGACAATAAATGAGGACATTTTAGGCCCATTTGGAGCATTACATGTCTGAACAGAAAATATTTAACCCAAATATGGCTGTTAAAAGGGTCCAAAACAGATGTAAATCAGCCAAAACCAGTACCAAATATTGCTCTGTAACCTTGAAATTTGGCCAAAAAGTCACCTGGCACACACTAAATCTGATTGCACAGGTTTTAGGATTACATCTGCTGTACCAATGGTGCCATTGGTGTAATATGGTGTCCAGATGAGCGAAAATACAGCCTCAGGTGGCTGTATTAGGATGAGGTGATATTTTCTCAATTAAGGCACAATTATGGTAGTAAACCATGTTGTGCCCCACAGGAGTCGCCACTTAAATGAATTTTGGGGGTGGGTTCCTTGAGAAATGAATATCCAGCCCAAAGTACAGATTCAGGGAGTGTAGGTAGCGAGGGTGTCCTCAAATGCCAGATCAGTCCAAACCACCTCTTAAAGTTGATCAATCCGGCTGAAATTTTCACAGGAAACTCAGTTTATATCAGAGAATGAATTTGTATTGGTCTGGTCCACTTGAGGGCCATATTAGGAATTTCAGTTCCGGGGTGTGGGGGGGGGGGGCCCTGAACCCCCTCAGATGGGGGAATGTCAAGTATATCATAATATTGCCAATTTGAAGCCAAAATGTAATTCTCTGCTTGTTTTGACAATAAATGAGGACATTTTAGGCCCATTTGGAGCATTACATGTCTGAACAGAAAATATTTAACCCAAATATGGCTGTTAAAAGGGTCCAAAACAGATGTAAATCAGCCAAAACCAGTACCAAATATTGCTCTGTAACCTTGAAATTTGGCCAAAAAGTCACCTGGCACACACTAAATCTGATTGCACAGGTTTTAGGATTACATCTGCTGTACCAATGGTGCCATTGGTGTAATATGGTGTCCAGATGAGCGAAAATACAGCCTCAGGTGGCTGTATTAGGATGAGGTGATATTTTCTCAATTAAGGCACAATTATGGTAGTAAACCATCTTGTGCCCCACAGGAGTCGCCACTTAAATGAATTTTGGGGGTGGGTTCCTTGAGAAATGAATATCCAGCCCAAAGTACAGATTCAGGGAGTGTAGGTAGCGAGGGTGTCCTCAAATGCCAGATCAGTCCAAACCACCTCTTAAAGTTGATCAATCCGGCTGAAATTTTCACAGGAAACTCAGTTTATATCAGAGAATGAATTTGTATTGGTCTGGTCCACTCGAGGGCCATATTAGGAATTTCAGTTCCGGGGTGTGGGGGGGGGGCCCTGAACCCCCTCAGATGGGGGAATGTCAAGTATATCATAATATTGCCAATCTGAAGCCAAAGTGTAATTTTCTGCTTGTTTTGACAATAAATGAGGACATTTTAGGCCCATTTGGAGCATTACATGTCTGAACAGAAAATATTTAACCCAAATATGGCTGTTAAAAGGGTCCAAAACAGATGTAAATCAGCCAAAACCAGTACCAAATATTGCTCTGTAACCTTGAAATTTGGCCAAAAAGTCACCTGGCACACACTAAATCTGATTGCACAGGTTTTAGGATTACATCTGCTGTACCAATGGTGCCATTGGTGTAATATGGTGTCCAGATGAGCGAAAATACAGCCTCAGGTGGCTGTATTAGGATGAGGTGATATTTTCTCAATTAAGGCACAATTATGGTAGTAAACCATGTTGTGCCCCACAGGAGTCGCCACTTAAATGAATTTTGGGGGTGGGTTCCTTGAGAAATGAATATCCAGCCCAAAGTACAGATTCAGGGAGTGTAGGTAGCGAGGGTGTCCTCAAATGCCAGATCAGTCCAAACCACCTCTTAAAGTTGATCAATCCGGCTGAAATTTTCACAGGAAACTCAGTTTATATCAGAGAATGAATTTGTATTGGTCTGGTCCACTTGAGGGCCATATTAGGAATTTCAGTTCCGGGGTGTGGGGGGGGGGGCCCTGAACCCCCTCAGATGGGGGAATGTCAAGTATATCATAATATTGCCAATTTGAAGCCAAAATGTAATTCTCTGCTTGTTTTGACAATAAATGAGGACATTTTAGGCCCATTTGGAGCATTACATGTCTGAACAGAAAATATTTAACCCAAATATGGCTGTTAAAAGGGTCCAAAACAGATGTAAATCAGCCAAAACCAGTACCAAATATTGCTCTGTAACCTTGAAATTTGGCCAAAAAGTCACCTGGCACACACTAAATCTGATTGCACAGGTTTTAGGATTACATCTGCTGTACCAATGGTGCCATTGGTGTAATATGGTGTCCAGATGAGCGAAAATACAGCCTCAGGTGGCTGTATTAGGATGAGGTGATATTTTCTCAATTAAGGCACAATTATGGTAGTAAACCATCTTGTGCCCCACAGGAGTCGCCACTTAAATGAATTTTGGGGGTGGGTTCCTTGAGAAATGAATATCCAGCCCAAAGTACAGATTCAGGGAGTGTAGGTAGCGAGGGTGTCCTCAAATGCCAGATCAGTCCAAACCACCTCTTAAAGTTGATCAATCCGGCTGAAATTTTCACAGGAAACTCAGTTTATATCAGAGAATGAATT
Source organism: Sabellastarte sp. h YS-2021 (assembly GCA_964017235.1). NCBI lineage: Eukaryota > Metazoa > Annelida > Polychaeta > Sabellida > Sabellidae > Sabellastarte > Sabellastarte sp. h YS-2021. The sequence goes on from OZ024933.1 coordinate 114,781,766, forward strand.
TGTATTGGTCTGGTCCACTCGAGGGCCATATTAGGAATTTCAGTTCCGGGGTGTGGGGGGGGGGGGGGGGCCCTGAACCCCCTCAGATGGGGGAATGTCAAGTATATCATAATATTGCCAATCTGAAGCCAAAATGTAATTCTCTGCTTGTTTTGACAATAAATGAGGACATTTTAGGCCCATTTGGAGCATTACATGTCTGAACAGAAAATATTTAACCCAAATATGGCTGTTAAAAGGGTCCAAAACAGATGTAAATCAGCCAAAACCAGTACCAAATATTGCTCTGTAACCTTGAAATTTGGCCAAAAAGTCACCTGGCACACACTAAATCTGATTGCACAGGTTTTAGGATTACATCTGCTGTACCAATGGTGCCATTGGTGTAATATAGTGTCCAGATGAGCGAAAATACAGCCTCAGGTGGCTGTATTAGGATGAGGTGATATTTTCTCAATTAAGGCACAATTATGGTAGTAAACCATGTTGTGCCCCACAGGAGTCGCCACTTAAATGAATTTTGGGGGTGGGTTCCTTGAGAAATGAATATCCAGCCCAAAGTACAGATTCAGGGAGTGTAGGTAGCGAGGGTGTCCTCAAATGCCAGATCAGTCCAAACCACCTCTTAAAGTTGATCAATCCGGCTGAAATTTTCACAGGAAACTCAGTTTATATCAGAGAATGAATTTGTATTGGTCTGGTCCACTCGAGGGCCATATTAGGAATTTCAGTTCCGGGGTGTGGGGGGGGGCCCTGAACCCCCTCAGATGGGGGAATGTCAAGTATATCATAATATTGCCAATCTGAAGCCAAAATGTAATTCTCTGCTTGTTTTGACAATAAATGAGGACATTTTAGGCCCATTTGGAGCATTACATGTCTGAACAGAAAATATTTAACCCAAATATGGCTGTTAAAAGGGTCCAAAACAGATGTAAATCAGCCAAAACCAGTACCAAATATTGCTCTGTAACCTTGAAATTTGGCCAAAAAGTCACCTGGCACACACTAAATCTGATTGCACAGGTTTTAGGATTACATCTGCTGTACCAATGGTGCCATTGGTGTAATATGGTGTCCAGATGAGCGAAAATACAGCCTCAGGTGGCTGTATTAGGATGAGGTGATATTTTCTCAATTAAGGCACAATTATGGTAGTAAACCATGTTGTGCCCCACAGGAGTCGCCACTTAAATGAATTTTGGGGGTGGGTTCCTTGAGAAATGAATATCCAGCCCAAAGTACAGATTCAGGGAGTGTAGGTAGCGAGGGTGTCCTCAAATGCCAGATCAGTCCAAACCACCTCTTAAAGTTGATCAATCCGGCTGAAATTTTCACAGGAAACTCAGTTTATATCAGAGAATGAATTTGTATTGGTCTGGTCCACTCGAGGGCCATATTAGGAATTTCAGTTCCGGGGTGTGGGGGGGGGGGGGCCCTGAACCCCCTCAGATGGGGGAATGTCAAGTATATCATAATATTGCCAATCTGAAGCCAAAGTGTAATTCTCTGCTTGTTTTGACAATAAATGAGGACATTTTAGGCCCATTTGGAGCATTACATGTCTGAACAGAAAATATTTAACCCAAATATGGCTGTTAAAAGGGTCCAAAACAGATGTAAATCAGCCAAAACCAGTACCAAATATTGCTCTGTAACCTTGAAATTTGGCCAAAAAGTCACCTGGCACACACTAAATCTGATTGCACAGGTTTTAGGATTACATCTGCTGTACCAATGGTGCCATTGGTGTAATATGGTGTCCAGATGAGCGAAAATACAGCCTCAGGTGGCTGTATTAGGATGAGGTGATATTTTCTCAATTAAGGCACAATTATGGTAGTAAACCATGTTGTGCCCCACAGGAGTCGCCACTTAAATGAATTTTGGGGGTGGGTTCCTTGAGAAATGAATATCCAGCCCAAAGTACAGATTCAGGGAGTGTAGGTAGCGAGGGTGTCCTCAAATGCCAGATCAGTCCAAACCACCTCTTAAAGTTGATCAATCCGGCTGAAATTTTCACAGGAAACTCAGTTTATATCAGAGAATGAATTTGTATTGGTCTGGTCCACTTGAGGGCCATATTAGGAATTTCAGTTCCGGGGTGTGGGGGGGGGGGGGCCCTGAACCCCCTCAGATGGGGGAATGTCAAGTATATCATAATATTGCCAATTTGAAGCCAAAATGTAATTCTCTGCTTGTTTTGACAATAAATGAGGACATTTTAGGCCCATTTGGAGCATTACATGTCTGAACAGAAAATATTTAACCCAAATATGGCTGTTAAAAGGGTCCAAAACAGATGTAAATCAGCCAAAACCAGTACCAAATATTGCTCTGTAACCTTGAAATTTGGCCAAAAAGTCACCTGGCACACACTAAATCTGATTGCACAGGTTTTAGGATTACATCTGCTGTACCAATGGTGCCATTGGTGTAATATGGTGTCCAGATGAGCGAAAATACAGCCTCAGGTGGCTGTATTAGGATGAGGTGATATTTTCTCAATTAAGGCACAATTATGGTAGTAAACCATCTTGTGCCCCACAGGAGTCGCCACTTAAATGAATTTTGGGGGTGGGTTCCTTGAGAAATGAATATCCAGCCCAAAGTACAGATTCAGGGAGTGTAGGTAGCGAGGGTGTCCTCAAATGCCAGATCAGTCCAAACCACCTCTTAAAGTTGATCAATCCGGCTGAAATTTTCACAGGAAACTCAGTTTATATCAGAGAATGAATTTGTATTGGTCTGGTCCACTCGAGGGCCATATTAGGAATTTCAGTTCCGGGGTGTGGGGGGGGGGGGGGGGGCCCTGAACCCCCTCAGATGGGGGAATGTCAAGTATATCATAATATTGCCAATCTGAAGCCAAAATGTAATTCTCTGCTTGTTTTGACAATAAATGAGGACATTTTAGGCCCATTTGGAGCATTACATGTCTGAACAGAAAATATTTAACCCAAATATGGCTGTTAAAAGGGTCCAAAACAGATGTAAATCAGCCAAAACCAGTACCAAATATTGCTCTGTAACCTTGAAATTTGGCCAAAAAGTCACCTGGCACACACTAAATCTGATTGCACAGGTTTTAGGATTACATCTGCTGTACCAATGGTGCCATTGGTGTAATATAGTGTCCAGATGAGCGAAAATACAGCCTCAGGTGGCTGTATTAGGATGAGGTGATATTTTCTCAATTAAGGCACAATTATGGTAGTAAACCATGTTGTGCCCCACAGGAGTCGCCACTTAAATGAATTTTGGGGGTGGGTTCCTTGAGAAATGAATATCCAGCCCAAAGTACAGATTCAGGGAGTGTAGGTAGCGAGGGTGTCCTCAAATGCCAGATCAGTCCAAACCACCTCTTAAAGTTGATCAATCCGGCTGAAATTTTCACAGGAAACTCAGTTTATATCAGAGAATGAATTTGTATTGGTCTGGTCCACTCGAGGGCCATATTAGGAATTTCAGTTCCGGGGTGTGGGGGGGGGCCCTGAACCCCCTCAGATGGGGGAATGTCAAGTATATCATAATATTGCCAATCTGAAGCCAAAATGTAATTCTCTGCTTGTTTTGACAATAAATGAGGACATTTTAGGCCCATTTGGAGCATTACATGTCTGAACAGAAAATATTTAACCCAAATATGGCTGTTAAAAGGGTCCAAAACAGATGTAAATCAGCCAAAACCAGTACCAAATATTGCTCTGTAACCTTGAAATTTGGCCAAAAAGTCACCTGGCACACACTAAATCTGATTGCACAGGTTTTAGGATTACATCTGCTGTACCAATGGTGCCATTGGTGTAATATGGTGTCCAGATGAGCGAAAATACAGCCTCAGGTGGCTGTATTAGGATGAGGTGATATTTTCTCAATTAAGGCACAATTATGGTAGTAAACCATGTTGTGCCCCACAGGAGTCGCCACTTAAATGAATTTTGGGGGTGGGTTCCTTGAGAAATGAATATCCAGCCCAAAGTACAGATTCAGGGAGTGTAGGTAGCGAGGGTGTCCTCAAATGCCAGATCAGTCCAAACCACCTCTTAAAGTTGATCAATCCGGCTGAAATTTTCACAGGAAACTCAGTTTATATCAGAGAATGAATTTGTATTGGTCTGGTCCACTCGAGGGCCATATTAGGAATTTCAGTTCCGGGGTGTGGGGGGGGGGGGCCCTGAACCCCCTCAGATGGGGGAATGTCAAGTATATCATAATATTGCCAATCTGAAGCCAAAGTGTAATTCTCTGCTTGTTTTGACAATAAATGAGGACATTTTAGGCCCATTTGGAGCATTACATGTCTGAACAGAAAATATTTAACCCAAATATGGCTGTTAAAAGGGTCCAAAACAGATGTAAATCAGCCAAAACCAGTACCAAATATTGCTCTGTAACCTTGAAATTTGGCCAAAAAGTCACCTGGCACACACTAAATCTGATTGCACAGGTTTTAGGATTACATCTGCTGTACCAATGGTGCCATTGGTGTAATATGGTGTCCAGATGAGCGAAAATACAGCCTCAGGTGGCTGTATTAGGATGAGGTGATATTTTCTCAATTAAGGCACAATTATGGTAGTAAACCATGTTGTGCCCCACAGGAGTCGCCACTTAAATGAATTTTGGGGGTGGGTTCCTTGAGAAATGAATATCCAGCCCAAAGTACAGATTCAGGGAGTGTAGGTAGCGAGGGTGTCCTCAAATGCCAGATCAGTCCAAACCACCTCTTAAAGTTGATCAATCCGGCTGAAATTTTCACAGGAAACTCAGTTTATATCAGAGAATGAATTTGTATTGGTCTGGTCCACTTGAGGGCCATATTAGGAATTTCAGTTCCGGGGTGTGGGGGGGGGGGCCCTGAACCCCCTCAGATGGGGGAATGTCAAGTATATCATAATATTGCCAATTTGAAGCCAAAATGTAATTCTCTGCTTGTTTTGACAATAAATGAGGACATTTTAGGCCCATTTGGAGCATTACATGTCTGAACAGAAAATATTTAACCCAAATATGGCTGTTAAAAGGGTCCAAAACAGATGTAAATCAGCCAAAACCAGTACCAAATATTGCTCTGTAACCTTGAAATTTGGCCAAAAAGTCACCTGGCACACACTAAATCTGATTGCACAGGTTTTAGGATTACATCTGCTGTACCAATGGTGCCATTGGTGTAATATGGTGTCCAGATGAGCGAAAATACAGCCTCAGGTGGCTGTATTAGGATGAGGTGATATTTTCTCAATTAAGGCACAATTATGGTAGTAAACCATCTTGTGCCCCACAGGAGTCGCCACTTAAATGAATTTTGGGGGTGGGTTCCTTGAGAAATGAATATCCAGCCCAAAGTACAGATTCAGGGAGTGTAGGTAGCGAGGGTGTCCTCAAATGCCAGATCAGTCCAAACCACCTCTTAAAGTTGATCAATCCGGCTGAAATTTTCACAGGAAACTCAGTTTATATCAGAGAATGAATTTGTATTGGTCTGGTCCACTCGAGGGCCATATTAGGAATTTCAGTTCCGGGGTGTGGGGGGGGGGGGGGGGGGGGGGGGGGGCCCTGAACCCCCTCAGATGGGGGAATGTCAAGTATATCATAATATTGCCAATCTGAAGCCAAAGTGTAATTCTCTGCTTGTTTTGACAATAAATGAGGACATTTTAGGCCCATTTGGAGCATTACATGTCTGAACAGAAAATATTTAACCCAAATATGGCTGTTAAAAGGGTCCAAAACAGATGTAAATCAGCCAAAACCAGTACCAAATATTGCTCTGTAACCTTGAAATTTGGCCAAAAAGTCACCTGGCACACACTAAATCTGATTGCACAGGTTTTAGGATTACATCTGCTGTACCAATGGTGCCATTGGTGTAATATGGTGTCCAGATGAGCGAAAATACAGCCTCAGGTGGCTGTATTAGGATGAGGTGATATTTTCTCAATTAAGGCACAATTATGGTAGTAAACCATGTTGTGCCCCACAGGAGTCGCCACTTAAATGAATTTTGGGGGTGGGTTCCTTGAGAAATGAATATCCAGCCCAAAGTACAGATTCAGGGAGTGTAGGTAGCGAGGGTGTCCTCAAATGCCAGATCAGTCCAAACCACCTCTTAAAGTTGATCAATCCGGCTGAAATTTTCACAGGAAACTCAGTTTATATCAGAGAATGAATTTGTATTGGTCTGGTCCACTCGAGGGCCATATTAGGAATTTCAGTTCCGGGGTGTGGGGGGGGGGGGCCCTGAACCCCCTCAGATGGGGGAATGTCAAGTATATCATAATATTGCCAATCTGAAGCCAAAGTGTAATTCTCTGCTTGTTTTGACAATAAATGAGGACATTTTAGGCCCATTTGGAGCATTACATGTCTGAACAGAAAATATTTAACCCAAATATGGCTGTTAAAAGGGTCCAAAACAGATGTAAATCAGCCAAAACCAGTACCAAATATTGCTCTGTAACCTTGAAATTTGGCCAAAAAGTCACCTGGCACACACTAAATCTGATTGCACAGGTTTTAGGATTACATCTGCTGTACCAATGGTGCCATTGGTGTAATATGGTGTCCAGATGAGCGAAAATACAGCCTCAGGTGGCTGTATTAGGATGAGGTGATATTTTCTCAATTAAGGCACAATTATGGTAGTAAACCATGTTGTGCCCCACAGGAGTCGCCACTTAAATGAATTTTGGGGGTGGGTTCCTTGAGAAATGAATATCCAGCCCAAAGTACAGATTCAGGGAGTGTAGGTAGCGAGGGTGTCCTCAAATGCCAGATCAGTCCAAACCACCTCTTAAAGTTGATCAATCCGGCTGAAATTTTCACAGGAAACTCAGTTTATATCAGAGAATGAATTTGTATTGGTCTGGTCCACTTGAGGGCCATATTAGGAATTTCAGTTCCGGGGTGTGGGGGGGGGGGGCCCTGAACCCCCTCAGATGGGGGAATGTCAAGTATATCATAATATTGCCAATTTGAAGCCAAAATGTAATTCTCTGCTTGTTTTGACAATAAATGAGGACATTTTAGGCCCATTTGGAGCATTACATGTCTGAACAGAAAATATTTAACCCAAATATGGCTGTTAAAAGGGTCCAAAACAGATGTAAATCAGCCAAAACCAGTACCAAATATTGCTCTGTAACCTTGAAATTTGGCCAAAAAGTCACCTGGCACACACTAAATCTGATTGCACAGGTTTTAGGATTACATCTGCTGTACCAATGGTGCCATTGGTGTAATATGGTGTCCAGATGAGCGAAAATACAGCCTCAGGTGGCTGTATTAGGATGAGGTGATATTTTCTCAATTAAGGCACAATTATGGTAGTAAACCATCTTGTGCCCCACAGGAGTCGCCACTTAAATGAATTTTGGGGGTGGGTTCCTTGAGAAATGAATATCCAGCCCAAAGTACAGATTCAGGGAGTGTAGGTAGCGAGGGTGTCCTCAAATGCCAGATCAGTCCAAACCACCTCTTAAAGTTGATCAATCCGGCTGAAATTTTCACAGGAAACTCAGTTTATATCAGAGAATGAATTTGTATTGGTCTGGTCCACTCGAGGGCCATATTAGGAATTTCAGTTCCGGGGTGTGGGGGGGGGGCCCTGAACCCCCTCAGATGGGGGAATGTCAAGTATATCATAATATTGCCAATCTGAAGCCAAAGTGTAATTCTCTGCTTGTTTTGACAATAAATGAGGACATTTTAGGCCCATTTGGAGCATTACATGTCTGAACAGAAAATATTTAACCCAAATATGGCTGTTAAAAGGGTCCAAAACAGATGTAAATCAGCCAAAACCAGTACCAAATATTGCTCTGTAACCTTGAAATTTGGCCAAAAAGTCACCTGGCACACACTAAATCTGATTGCACAGGTTTTAGGATTACATCTGCTGTACCAATGGTGCCATTGGTGTAATATGGTGTCCAGATGAGCGAAAATACAGCCTCAGGTGGCTGTATTAGGATGAGGTGATATTTTCTCAATTAAGGCACAATTATGGTAGTAAACCATGTTGTGCCCCACAGGAGTCGCCACTTAAATGAATTTTGGGGGTGGGTTCCTTGAGAAATGAATATCCAGCCCAAAGTACAGATTCAGGGAGTGTAGGTAGCGAGGGTGTCCTCAAATGCCAGATCAGTCCAAACCACCTCTTAAAGTTGATCAATCCGGCTGAAATTTTCACAGGAAACTCAGTTTATATCAGAGAATGAATTTGTATTGGTCTGGTCCACTTGAGGGCCATATTAGGAATTTCAGTTCCGGGGTGTGGGGGGGGGGCCCTGAACCCCCTCAGATGGGGGAATGTCAAGTATATCATAATATTGCCAATTTGAAGCCAAAATGTAATTCTCTGCTTGTTTTGACAATAAATGAGGACATTTTAGGCCCATTTGGAGCATTACATGTCTGAACAGAAAATATTTAACCCAAATATGGCTGTTAAAAGGGTCCAAAACAGATGTAAATCAGCCAAAACCAGTACCAAATATTGCTCTGTAACCTTGAAATTTGGCCAAAAAGTCACCTGGCACACACTAAATCTGATTGCACAGGTTTTAGGATTACATCTGCTGTACCAATGGTGCCATTGGTGTAATATGGTGTCCAGATGAGCGAAAATACAGCCTCAGGTGGCTGTATTAGGATGAGGTGATATTTTCTCAATTAAGGCACAATTATGGTAGTAAACCATCTTGTGCCCCACAGGAGTCGCCACTTAAATGAATTTTGGGGGTGGGTTCCTTGAGAAATGAATATCCAGCCCAAAGTACAGATTCAGGGAGTGTAGGTAGCGAGGGTGTCCTCAAATGCCAGATCAGTCCAAACCACCTCTTAAAGTTGATCAATCCGGCTGAAATTTTCACAGGAAACTCAGTTTATATCAGAGAATGAATTTGTATTGGTCTGGTCCACTCGAGGGCCATATTAGGAATTTCAGTTCCGGGGTGTGGGGGGGGGGGCCCTGAACCCCCTCAGATGGGGGAATGTCAAGTATATCATAATATTGCCAATCTGAAGCCAAAATGTAATTCTCTGCTTGTTTTGACAATAAATGAGGACATTTTAGGCCCATTTGGAGCATTACATGTCTGAACAGAAAATATTTAACCCAAATATGGCTGTTAAAAGGGTCCAAAACAGATGTAAATCAGCCAAAACCAGTACCAAATATTGCTCTGTAACCTTGAAATTTGGCCAAAAAGTCACCTGGCACACACTAAATCTGATTGCACAGGTTTTAGGATTACATCTGCTGTACCAATGGTGCCATTGGTGTAATATGGTGTCCAGATGAGCGAAAATACAGCCTCAGGTGGCTGTATTAGGATGAGGTGATATTTTCTCAATTAAGGCACAATTATGGTAGTAAACCATCTTGTGCCCCACAGGAGTCGCCACTTAAATGAATTTTGGGGGTGGGTTCCTTGAGAAATGAATATCCAGCCCAAAGTACAGATTCAGGGAGTGTAGGTAGCGAGGGTGTCCTCAAATGCCAGATCAGTCCAAACCACCTCTTAAAGTTGATCAATCCGGCTGAAATTTTCACAGGAAACTCAGTTTATATCAGAGAATGAATTTGTATTGGTCTGGTCCACTCGAGGGCCATATTAGGAATTTCAGTTCCGGGGTGTGGGGGGGGGGGGCCCTGAACCCCCTCAGATGGGGGAATGTCAAGTATATCATAATATTGCCAATCTGAAGCCAAAGTGTAATTCTCTGCTTGTTTTGACAATAAATGAGGACATTTTAGGCCCATTTGGAGCATTACATGTCTGAACAGAAAATATTTAACCCAAATATGGCTGTTAAAAGGGTCCAAAACAGATGTAAATCAGCCAAAACCAGTACCAAATATTGCTCTGTAACCTTGAAATTTGGCCAAAAAGTCACCTGGCACACACTAAATCTGATTGCACAGGTTTTAGGATTACATCTGCTGTACCAATGGTGCCATTGGTGTAATATGGTGTCCAGATGAGCGAAAATACAGCCTCAGGTGGCTGTATTAGGATGAGGTGATATTTTCTCAATTAAGGCACAATTATGGTAGTAAACCATGTTGTGCCCCACAGGAGTCGCCACTTAAATGAATTTTGGGGGTGGGTTCCTTGAGAAATGAATATCCAGCCCAAAGTACAGATTCAGGGAGTGTAGGTAGCGAGGGTGTCCTCAAATGCCAGATCAGTCCAAACCACCTCTTAAAGTTGATCAATCCGGCTGAAATTTTCACAGGAAACTCAGTTTATATCAGAGAATGAATTTGTATTGGTCTGGTCCACTTGAGGGCCATATTAGGAATTTCAGTTCCGGGGTGTGGGGGGGGGGGCCCTGAACCCCCTCAGATGGGGGAATGTCAAGTATATCATAATATTGCCAATTTGAAGCCAAAATGTAATTCTCTGCTTGTTTTGACAATAAATGAGGACATTTTAGGCCCATTTGGAGCATTACATGTCTGAACAGAAAATATTTAACCCAAATATGGCTGTTAAAAGGGTCCAAAACAGATGTAAATCAGCCAAAACCAGTACCAAATATTGCTCTGTAACCTTGAAATTTGGCCAAAAAGTCACCTGGCACACACTAAATCTGATTGCACAGGTTTTAGGATTACATCTGCTGTACCAATGGTGCCATTGGTGTAATATGGTGTCCAGATGAGCGAAAATACAGCCTCAGGTGGCTGTATTAGGATGAGGTGATATTTTCTCAATTAAGGCACAATTATGGTAGTAAACCATCTTGTGCCCCACAGGAGTCGCCACTTAAATGAATTTTGGGGGTGGGTTCCTTGAGAAATGAATATCCAGCCCAAAGTACAGATTCAGGGAGTGTAGGTAGCGAGGGTGTCCTCAAATGCCAGATCAGTCCAAACCACCTCTTAAAGTTGATCAATCCGGCTGAAATTTTCACAGGAAACTCAGTTTATATCAGAGAATGAATTTGTATTGGTCTGGTCCACTCGAGGGCCATATTAGGAATTTCAGTTCCGGGGTGTGGGGGGGGGGGGGGCCCTGAACCCCCTCAGATGGGGGAATGTCAAGTATATCATAATATTGCCAATCTGAAGCCAAAATGTAATTCTCTGCTTGTTTTGACAATAAATGAGGACATTTTAGGCCCATTTGGAGCATTACATGTCTGAACAGAAAATATTTAACCCAAATATGGCTGTTAAAAGGGTCCAAAACAGATGTAAATCAGCCAAAACCAGTACCAAATATTGCTCTGTAACCTTGAAATTTGGCCAAAAAGTCACCTGGCACACACTAAATCTGATTGCACAGGTTTTAGGATTACATCTGCTGTACCAATGGTGCCATTGGTGTAATATGGTGTCCAGATGAGCGAAAATACAGCCTCAGGTGGCTGTATTAGGATGAGGTGATATTTTCTCAATTAAGGCACAATTATGGTAGTAAACCATGTTGTGCCCCACAGGAGTCGCCACTTAAATGAATTTTGGGGGTGGGTTCCTTGAGAAATGAATATCCAGCCCAAAGTACAGATTCAGGGAGTGTAGGTAGCAAGGGTGTCCTCAAATGCCAGATCAGTCCAAACCACCTCTTAAAGTTGATCAATCCGGCTGAAATTTTCACAGGAAACTCAGTTTATATCAGAGAATGAATTTGTATTGGTCTGGTCCACTTGAGGGCCATATTAGGAATTTCAGTTCCGGGGTGTGGGGGGGGGGGGGCCCTGAACCCCCTCAGATGGGGGAATGTCAAGTATATCATAATATTGCCAATCTGAAGCCAAAGTGTAATTCTCTGCTTGTTTTGACAATAAATGAGGACATTTTAGGCCCATTTGGAGCATTACATGTCTGAACAGAAAATATTTAACCCAAATATGGCTGTTAAAAGGGTCCAAAACAGATGTAAATCAGCCAAAACCAGTACCAAATATTGCTCTGTAACCTTGAAATTTGGCCAAAAAGTCACCTGGCACACACTAAATCTGATTGCACAGGTTTCAGGATTACATCTGCTGTACCAATGGTGCCATTGGTGTAATATGGTGTCCAGATGAGCGAAAATACAGCCTCAGGTGGCTGTATTAGGATGAGGTGATATTTTCTCAATTAAGGCACAATTATGGTAGTAAACCATGTTGTGCCCCACAGGAGTCGCCACTTAAATGAATTTTGGGGGTGGGTTCCTTGAGAAATGAATATCCAGCCCAAAGTACAGATTCAGGGAGTGTAGGTAGCGAGGGTGTCCTCAAATGCCAGATCAGTCCAAACCACCTCTTAAAGTTGATCAATCCGGCTGAAATTTTCACAGGAAACTCAGTTTATATCAGAGAATGAATTTGTATTGGTCTGGTCCACTCGAGGGCCATATTAGGAATTTCAGTTCCGGGGTGTGGGGGGGGGGGCCCTGAACCCCCTCAGATGGGGGAATGTCAAGTATATCATAATATTGCCAATTTGAAGCCAAAATGTAATTCTCTGCTTGTTTTGACAATAAATGAGGACATTTTAGGCCCATTTGGAGCATTACATGTCTGAACAGAAAATATTTAACCCAAATATGGCTGTTAAAAGGGTCCAAAACAGATGTAAATCAGCCAAAACCAGTACCAAATATTGCTCTGTAACCTTGAAATTTGGCCAAAAAGTCACCTGGCACACACTAAATCTGATTGCACAGGTTTTAGGATTACATCTGCTGTACCAATGGTGCCATTGGTGTAATATGGTGTCCAGATGAGCGAAAATACAGCCTCAGGTGGCTGTATTAGGATGAGGTGATATTTTCTCAATTAAGGCACAATTATGGTAGTAAACCATGTTGTGCCCCACAGGAGTCGCCACTTAAATGAATTTTGGGGGTGGGTTCCTTGAGAAATGAATATCCAGCCCAAAGTACAGATTCAGGGAGTGTAGGTAGCGAGGGTGTCCTCAAATGCCAGATCAGTCCAAACCACCTCTTAAAGTTGATCAATCCGGCTGAAATTTTCACAGGAAACTCAGTTTATATCAGAGAATGAATTTGTATTGGTCTGGTCCACTTGAGGGCCATATTAGGAATTTCAGTTCCGGGGTGTGGGGGGGGGGGCCCTGAACCCCCTCAGATGGGGGAATGTCAAGTATATCATAATATTGCCAATTTGAAGCCAAAATGTAATTCTCTGCTTGTTTTGACAATAAATGAGGACATTTTAGGCCCATTTGGAGCATTACATGTCTGAACAGAAAATATTTAACCCAAATATGGCTGTTAAAAGGGTCCAAAACAGATGTAAATCAGCCAAAACCAGTACCAAATATTGCTCTGTAACCTTGAAATTTGGCCAAAAAGTCACCTGGCACACACTAAATCTGATTGCACAGGTTTTAGGATTACATCTGCTGTACCAATGGTGCCATTGGTGTAATATGGTGTCCAGATGAGCGAAAATACAGCCTCAGGTGGCTGTATTAGGATGAGGTGATATTTTCTCAATTAAGGCACAATTATGGTAGTAAACCATCTTGTGCCCCACAGGAGTCGCCACTTAAATGAATTTTGGGGGTGGGTTCCTTGAGAAATGAATATCCAGCCCAAAGTACAGATTCAGGGAGTGTAGGTAGCGAGGGTGTCCTCAAATGCCAGATCAGTCCAAACCACCTCTTAAAGTTGATCAATCCGGCTGAAATTTTCACAGGAAACTCAGTTTATATCAGAGAATGAATTTGTATTGGTCTGGTCCACTCGAGGGCCATATTAGGAATTTCAGTTCCGGGGTGTGGGGGGGGGGGGGCCCTGAACCCCCTCAGATGGGGGAATGTCAAGTATATCATAATATTGCCAATCTGAAGCCAAAATGTAATTCTCTGCTTGTTTTGACAATAAATGAGGACATTTTAGGCCCATTTGGAGCATTACATGTCTGAACAGAAAATATTTAACCCAAATATGGCTGTTAAAAGGGTCCAAAACAGATGTAAATCAGCCAAAACCAGTACCAAATATTGCTCTGTAACCTTGAAATTTGGCCAAAAAGTCACCTGGCACACACTAAATCTGATTGCACAGGTTTTAGGATTACATCTGCTGTACCAATGGTGCCATTGGTGTAATATGGTGTCCAGATGAGCGAAAATACAGCCTCAGGTGGCTGTATTAGGATGAGGTGATATTTTCTCAATTAAGGCACAATTATGGTAGTAAACCATGTTGTGCCCCACAGGAGTCGCCACTTAAATGAATTTTGGGGGTGGGTTCCTTGAGAAATGAATATCCAGCCCAAAGTACAGATTCAGGGAGTGTAGGTAGCAAGGGTGTCCTCAAATGCCAGATCAGTCCAAACCACCTCTTAAAGTTGATCAATCCGGCTGAAATTTTCACAGGAAACTCAGTTTATATCAGAGAATGAATTTGTATTGGTCTGGTCCACTTGAGGGCCATATTAGGAATTTCAGTTCCGGGGTGTGGGGTGGGGGGGCCCTGAACCCCCTCAGATGGGGGAATGTCAAGTATATCATAATATTGCCAATCTGAAGCCAAAGTGTAATTCTCTGCTTGTTTTGACAATAAATGAGGACATTTTAGGCCCATTTGGAGCATTACATGTCTGAACAGAAAATATTTAACCCAAATATGGCTGTTAAAAGGGTCCAAAACAGATGTAAATCAGCCAAAACCAGTACCAAATATTGCTCTGTAACCTTGAAATTTGGCCAAAAAGTCACCTGGCACACACTAAATCTGATTGCACAGGTTTTAGGATTACATCTGCTGTACCAATGGTGCCATTGGTGTAATATGGTGTCCAGATGAGCGAAAATACAGCCTCAGGTGGCTGTATTAGGATGAGGTGATATTTTCTCAATTAAGGCACAATTATGGTAGTAAACCATCTTGTGCCCCACAGGAGTCGCCACTTAAATGAATTTTGGGGGTGGGTTCCTTGAGAAATGAATATCCAGCCCAAAGTACAGATTCAGGGAGTGTAGGTAGCGAGGGTGTCCTCAAATGCCAGATCAGTCCAAACCACCTCTTAAAGTTGATCAATCCGGCTGAAATTTTCACAGGAAACTCAGTTTATATCAGAGAATGAATTTGTATTGGTCTGGTCCACTTGAGGGCCATATTAGGAATTTCAGTTCCGGGGTGTGGGGGGGGGGGCCCTGAACCCCCTCAGATGGGGGAATGTCAAGTATATCATAATATTGCCAATTTGAAGCCAAAATGTAATTCTCTGCTTGTTTTGACAATAAATGAGGACATTTTAGGCCCATTTGGAGCATTACATGTCTGAACAGAAAATATTTAACCCAAATATGGCTGTTAAAAGGGTCCAAAACAGATGTAAATCAGCCAAAACCAGTACCAAATATTGCTCTGTAACCTTGAAATTTGGCCAAAAAGTCACCTGGCACACACTAAATCTGATTGCACAGGTTTTAGGATTACATCTGCTGTACCAATGGTGCCATTGGTGTAATATGGTGTCCAGATGAGCGAAAATACAGCCTCAGGTGGCTGTATTAGGATGAGGTGATATTTTCTCAATTAAGGCACAATTATGGTAGTAAACCATGTTGTGCCCCACAGGAGTCGCCACTTAAATGAATTTTGGGGGTGGGTTCCTTGAGAAATGAATATCCAGCCCAAAGTACAGATTCAGGGAGTGTAGGTAGCGAGGGTGTCCTCAAATGCCAGATCAGTCCAAACCACCTCTTAAAGTTGATCAATCCGGCTGAAATTTTCACAGGAAACTCAGTTTATATCAGAGAATGAATTTGTATTGGTCTGGTCCACTTGAGGGCCATATTAGGAATTTCAGTTCCGGGGTGTGGGGGGGGGGCCCTGAACCCCCTCAGATGGGGGAATGTCAAGTATATCATAATATTGCCAATTTGAAGCCAAAATGTAATTCTCTGCTTGTTTTGACAATAAATGAGGACATTTTAGGCCCATTTGGAGCATTACATGTCTGAACAGAAAATATTTAACCCAAATATGGCTGTTAAAAGGGTCCAAAACAGATGTAAATCAGCCAAAACCAGTACCAAATATTGCTCTGTAACCTTGAAATTTGGCCAAAAAGTCACCTGGCACACACTAAATCTGATTGCACAGGTTTTAGGATTACATCTGCTGTACCAATGGTGCCATTGGTGTAATATGGTGTCCAGATGAGCGAAAATACAGCCTCAGGTGGCTGTATTAGGATGAGGTGATATTTTCTCAATTAAGGCACAATTATGGTAGTAAACCATCTTGTGCCCCACAGGAGTCGCCACTTAAATGAATTTTGGGGGTGGGTTCCTTGAGAAATGAATATCCAGCCCAAAGTACAGATTCAGGGAGTGTAGGTAGCGAGGGTGTCCTCAAATGCCAGATCAGTCCAAACCACCTCTTAAAGTTGATCAATCCGGCTGAAATTTTCACAGGAAACTCAGTTTATATCAGAGAATGAATTTGTATTGGTCTGGTCCACTCGAGGGCCATATTAGGAATTTCAGTTCCGGGGTGTGGGGGGGGGGCCCTGAACCCCCTCAGATGGGGGAATGTCAAGTATATCATAATATTGCCAATCTGAAGCCAAAATGTAATTCTCTGCTTGTTTTGACAATAAATGAGGACATTTTAGGCCCATTTGGAGCATTACATGTCTGAACAGAAAATATTTAACCCAAATATGGCTGTTAAAAGGGTCCAAAACAGATGTAAATCAGCCAAAACCAGTACCAAATATTGCTCTGTAACCTTGAAATTTGGCCAAAAAGTCACCTGGCACACACTAAATCTGATTGCACAGGTTTTAGGATTACATCTGCTGTACCAATGGTGCCATTGGTGTAATATGGTGTCCAGATGAGCGAAAATACAGCCTCAGGTGGCTGTATTAGGATGAGGTGATATTTTCTCAATTAAGGCACAATTATGGTAGTAAACCATGTTGTGCCCCACAGGAGTCGCCACTTAAATGAATTTTGGGGGTGGGTTCCTTGAGAAATGAATATCCAGCCCAAAGTACAGATTCAGGGAGTGTAGGTAGCAAGGGTGTCCTCAAATGCCAGATCAGTCCAAACCACCTCTTAAAGTTGATCAATCCGGCTGAAATTTTCACAGGAAACTCAGTTTATATCAGAGAATGAATTTGTATTGGTCTGGTCCACTCGAGGGCCATATTAGGAATTTCAGTTCCGGGGTGTGGGGGGGGGGGGCCCTGAACCCCCTCAGATGGGGGAATGTCAAGTATATCATAATATTGCCAATTTGAAGCCAAAATGTAATTCTCTGCTTGTTTTGACAATAAATGAGGACATTTTAGGCCCATTTGGAGCATTACATGTCTGAACAGAAAATATTTAACCCAAATATGGCTGTTAAAAGGGTCCAAAACAGATGTAAATCAGCCAAAACCAGTACCAAATATTGCTCTGTAACCTTGAAATTTGGCCAAAAAGTCACCTGGCACACACTAAATCTGATTGCACAGGTTTTAGGATTACATCTGCTGTACCAATGGTGCCATTGGTGTAATATGGTGTCCAGATGAGCGAAAATACAGCCTCAGGTGGCTGTATTAGGATGAGGTGATATTTTCTCAATTAAGGCACAATTATGGTAGTAAACCATCTTGTGCCCCACAGGAGTCGCCACTTAAATGAATTTTGGGGGTGGGTTCCTTGAGAAATGAATATCCAGCCCAAAGTACAGATTCAGGGAGTGTAGGTAGCGAGGGTGTCCTCAAATGCCAGATCAGTCCAAACCACCTCTTAAAGTTGATCAATCCGGCTGAAATTTTCACAGGAAACTCAGTTTATATCAGAGAATGAATTTGTATTGGTCTGGTCCACTTGAGGGCCATATTAGGAATTTCAGTTCCGGGGTGTGGGGGGGGGGGCCCTGAACCCCCTCAGATGGGGGAATGTCAAGTATATCATAATATTGCCAATTTGAAGCCAAAATGTAATTCTCTGCTTGTTTTGACAATAAATGAGGACATTTTAGGCCCATTTGGAGCATTACATGTCTGAACAGAAAATATTTAACCCAAATATGGCTGTTAAAAGGGTCCAAAACAGATGTAAATCAGCCAAAACCAGTACCAAATATTGCTCTGTAACCTTGAAATTTGGCCAAAAAGTCACCTGGCACACACTAAATCTGATTGCACAGGTTTTAGGATTACATCTGCTGTACCAATGGTGCCATTGGTGTAATATGGTGTCCAGATGAGCGAAAATACAGCCTCAGGTGGCTGTATTAGGATGAGGTGATATTTTCTCAATTAAGGCACAATTATGGTAGTAAACCATCTTGTGCCCCACAGGAGTCGCCACTTAAATGAATTTTGGGGGTGGGTTCCTTGAGAAATGAATATCCAGCCCAAAGTACAGATTCAGGGAGTGTAGGTAGCGAGGGTGTCCTCAAATGCCAGATCAGTCCAAACCACCTCTTAAAGTTGATCAATCCGGCTGAAATTTTCACAGGAAACTCAGTTTATATCAGAGAATGAATTTGTATTGGTCTGGTCCACTCGAGGGCCATATTAGGAATTTCAGTTCCGGGGTGTGGGGGGGGGGCCCTGAACCCCCTCAGATGGGGGAATGTCAAGTATATCATAATATTGCCAATCTGAAGCCAAAATGTAATTCTCTGCTTGTTTTGACAATAAATGAGGACATTTTAGGCCCATTTGGAGCATTACATGTCTGAACAGAAAATATTTAACCCAAATATGGCTGTTAAAAGGGTCCAAAACAGATGTAAATCAGCCAAAACCAGTACCAAATATTGCTCTGTAACCTTGAAATTTGGCCAAAAAGTCACCTGGCACACACTAAATCTGATTGCACAGGTTTTAGGATTACATCTGCTGTACCAATGGTGCCATTGGTGTAATATGGTGTCCAGATGAGCGAAAATACAGCCTCAGGTGGCTGTATTAGGATGAGGTGATATTTTCTCAATTAAGGCACAATTATGGTAGTAAACCATCTTGTGCCCCACAGGAGTCGCCACTTAAATGAATTTTGGGGGTGGGTTCCTTGAGAAATGAATATCCAGCCCAAAGTACAGATTCAGGGAGTGTAGGTAGCGAGGGTGTCCTCAAATGCCAGATCAGTCCAAACCACCTCTTAAAGTTGATCAATCCGGCTGAAATTTTCACAGGAAACTCAGTTTATATCAGAGAATGAATTTGTATTGGTCTGGTCCACTCGAGGGCCATATTAGGAATTTCAGTTCCGGGGTGTGGGGGGGGGGGCCCTGAACCCCCTCAGATGGGGGAATGTCAAGTATATCATAATATTGCCAATCTGAAGCCAAAATGTAATTCTCTGCTTGTTTTGACAATAAATGAGGACATTTTAGGCCCATTTGGAGCATTACATGTCTGAACAGAAAATATTTAACCCAAATATGGCTGTTAAAAGGGTCCAAAACAGATGTAAATCAGCCAAAACCAGTACCAAATATTGCTCTGTAACCTTGAAATTTGGCCAAAAAGTCACCTGGCACACACTAAATCTGATTGCACAGGTTTTAGGATTACATCTGCTGTACCAATGGTGCCATTGGTGTAATATGGTGTCCAGATGAGCGAAAATACAGCCTCAGGTGGCTGTATTAGGATGAGGTGATATTTTCTCAATTAAGGCACAATTATGGTAGTAAACCATCTTGTGCCCCACAGGAGTCGCCACTTAAATGAATTTTGGGGGTGGGTTCCTTGAGAAATGAATATCCAGCCCAAAGTACAGATTCAGGGAGTGTAGGTAGCGAGGGTGTCCTCAAATGCCAGATCAGTCCAAACCACCTCTTAAAGTTGATCAATCCGGCTGAAATTTTCACAGGAAACTCAGTTTATATCAGAGAATGAATTTGTATTGGTCTGGTCCACTTGAGGGCCATATTAGGAATTTCAGTTCCGGGGTGTGGGGGGGGGGGGGCCCTGAACCCCCTCAGATGGGGGAATGTCAAGTATATCATAATATTGCCAATTTGAAGCCAAAATGTAATTCTCTGCTTGTTTTGACAATAAATGAGGACATTTTAGGCCCATTTGGAGCATTACATGTCTGAACAGAAAATATTTAACCCAAATATGGCTGTTAAAAGGGTCCAAAACAGATGTAAATCAGCCAAAACCAGTACCAAATATTGCTCTGTAACCTTGAAATTTGGCCAAAAAGTCACCTGGCACACACTAAATCTGATTGCACAGGTTTTAGGATTACATCTGCTGTACCAATGGTGCCATTGGTGTAATATGGTGTCCAGATGAGCGAAAATACAGCCTCAGGTGGCTGTATTAGGATGAGGTGATATTTTCTCAATTAAGGCACAATTATGGTAGTAAACCATCTTGTGCCCCACAGGAGTCGCCACTTAAATGAATTTTGGGGGTGGGTTCCTTGAGAAATGAATATCCAGCCCAAAGTACAGATTCAGGGAGTGTAGGTAGCGAGGGTGTCCTCAAATGCCAGATCAGTCCAAACCACCTCTTAAAGTTGATCAATCCGGCTGAAATTTTCACAGGAAACTCAGTTTATATCAGAGAATGAATTTGTATTGGTCTGGTCCACTCGAGGGCCATATTAGGAATTTCAGTTCCGGGGTGTGGGGGGGGGGGGGCCCTGAACCCCCTCAGATGGGGGAATGTCAAGTATATCATAATATTGCCAATCTGAAGCCAAAATGTAATTCTCTGCTTGTTTTGACAATAAATGAGGACATTTTAGGCCCATTTGGAGCATTACATGTCTGAACAGAAAATATTTAACCCAAATATGGCTGTTAAAAGGGTCCAAAACAGATGTAAATCAGCCAAAACCAGTA
Organism: Sabellastarte sp. h YS-2021; assembly: GCA_964017235.1. Lineage (NCBI taxonomy): Eukaryota > Metazoa > Annelida > Polychaeta > Sabellida > Sabellidae > Sabellastarte > Sabellastarte sp. h YS-2021. The sequence continues at coordinate 114,802,564 of OZ024933.1, forward strand.
CCAAATATTGCTCTGTAACCTTGAAATTTGGCCAAAAGGTCACCTGGCACACACTAAATCTGATTGCACAGGTTTTAGGATTACATCTGCTGTACCAATGGTGCCATTGGTGTAATATGGTGTCCAGATGAGCGAAAATACAGCCTCAGGTGGCTGTATTAGGATGAGGTGATATTTTCTCAATTAAGGCACAATTATGGTAGTAAACCATGTTGTGCCCCACAGGAGTCGCCACTTAAATGAATTTTGGGGGTGGGTTCCTTGAGAAATGAATATCCAGCCCAAAGTACAGATTCAGGGAGTTTAGGTAGCGAGGGTGTCCTCAAATGCCAGATCAGTCCAAACCACCTCTTAAAGTTGATCAATCCGGCTGAAATTTTCACAGGAAACTCAGTTTATATCAGAGAATGAATTTGTATTGGTCTGGTCCACTTGAGGGCCATATTAGGAATTTCAGTTCCGGGGTGTGGGGGGGGGGGCCCTGAACCCCCTCAGATGGGGGAATGTCAAGTATATCATAATATTGCCAATTTGAAGCCAAAATGTAATTCTCTGCTTGTTTTGACAATAAATGAGGACATTTTAGGCCCATTTGGAGCATTACATGTCTGAACAGAAAATATTTAACCCAAATATGGCTGTTAAAAGGGTCCAAAACAGATGTAAATCAGCCAAAACCAGTACCAAATATTGCTCTGTAACCTTGAAATTTGGCCAAAAAGTCACCTGGCACACACTAAATCTGATTGCACAGGTTTTAGGATTACATCTGCTGTACCAATGGTGCCATTGGTGTAATATGGTGTCCAGATGAGCGAAAATACAGCCTCAGGTGGCTGTATTAGGATGAGGTGATATTTTCTCAATTAAGGCACAATTATGGTAGTAAACCATGTTGTGCCCCACAGGAGTCGCCACTTAAATGAATTTTGGGGGTGGGTTCCTTGAGAAATGAATATCCAGCCCAAAGTACAGATTCAGGGAGTGTAGGTAGCGAGGGTGTCCTCAAATGCCAGATCAGTCCAAACCACCTCTTAAAGTTGATCAATCCGGCTGAAATTTTCACAGGAAACTCAGTTTATATCAGAGAATGAATTTGTATTGGTCTGGTCCACTCGAGGGCCATATTAGGAATTTCAGTTCCGGGGTGTGGGGGGGGGGCCCTGAACCCCCTCAGATGGGGGAATGTCAAGTATATCATAATATTGCCAATCTGAAGCCAAAATGTAATTCTCTGCTTGTTTTGACAATAAATGAGGACATTTTAGGCCCATTTGGAGCATTACATGTCTGAACAGAAAATATTTAACCCAAATATGGCTGTTAAAAGGGTCCAAAACAGATGTAAATCAGCCAAAACCAGTACCAAATATTGCTCTGTAACCTTGAAATTTGGCCAAAAAGTCACCTGGCACACACTAAATCTGATTGCACAGGTTTTAGGATTACATCTGCTGTACCAATGGTGCCATTGGTGTAATATGGTGTCCAGATGAGCGAAAATACAGCCTCAGGTGGCTGTATTAGGATGAGGTGATATTTTCTCAATTAAGGCACAATTATGGTAGTAAACCATGTTGTGCCCCACAGGAGTCGCCACTTAAATGAATTTTGGGGGTGGGTTCCTTGAGAAATGAATATCCAGCCCAAAGTACAGATTCAGGGAGTGTAGGTAGCGAGGGTGTCCTCAAATGCCAGATCAGTCCAAACCACCTCTTAAAGTTGATCAATCCGGCTGAAATTTTCACAGGAAACTCAGTTTATATCAGAGAATGAATTTGTATTGGTCTGGTCCACTTGAGGGCCATATTAGGAATTTCAGTTCCGGGGTGTGGGGGGGGGGCCCTGAACCCCCTCAGATGGGGGAATGTCAAGTATATCATAATATTGCCAATTTGAAGCCAAAATGTAATTCTCTGCTTGTTTTGACAATAAATGAGGACATTTTAGGCCCATTTGGAGCATTACATGTCTGAACAGAAAATATTTAACCCAAATATGGCTGTTAAAAGGGTCCAAAACAGATGTAAATCAGCCAAAACCAGTACCAAATATTGCTCTGTAACCTTGAAATTTGGCCAAAAAGTCACCTGGCACACACTAAATCTGATTGCACAGGTTTTAGGATTACATCTGCTGTACCAATGGTGCCATTGGTGTAATATGGTGTCCAGATGAGCGAAAATACAGCCTCAGGTGGCTGTATTAGGATGAGGTGATATTTTCTCAATTAAGGCACAATTATGGTAGTAAACCATGTTGTGCCCCACAGGAGTCGCCACTTAAATGAATTTTGGGGGTGGGTTCCTTGAGAAATGAATATCCAGCCCAAAGTACAGATTCAGGGAGTGTAGGTAGCGAGGGTGTCCTCAAATGCCAGATCAGTCCAAACCACCTCTTAAAGTTGATCAATCCGGCTGAAATTTTCACAGGAAACTCAGTTTATATCAGAGAATGAATTTGTATTGGTCTGGTCCACTCGAGGGCCATATTAGGAATTTCAGTTCCGGGGTGTGGGGGGGGGGGCCCTGAACCCCCTCAGATGGGGGAATGTCAAGTATATCATAATATTGCCAATCTGAAGCCAAAATGTAATTCTCTGCTTGTTTTGACAATAAATGAGGACATTTTAGGCCCATTTGGAGCATTACATGTCTGAACAGAAAATATTTAACCCAAATATGGCTGTTAAAAGGGTCCAAAACAGATGTAAATCAGCCAAAACCAGTACCAAATATTGCTCTGTAACCTTGAAATTTGGCCAAAAAGTCACCTGGCACACACTAAATCTGATTGCACAGGTTTTAGGATTACATCTGCTGTACCAATGGTGCCATTGGTGTAATATGGTGTCCAGATGAGCGAAAATACAGCCTCAGGTGGCTGTATTAGGATGAGGTGATATTTTCTCAATTAAGGCACAATTATGGTAGTAAACCATGTTGTGCCCCACAGGAGTCGCCACTTAAATGAATTTTGGGGGTGGGTTCCTTGAGAAATGAATATCCAGCCCAAAGTACAGATTCAGGGAGTGTAGGTAGCGAGGGTGTCCTCAAATGCCAGATCAGTCCAAACCACCTCTTAAAGTTGATCAATCCGGCTGAAATTTTCACAGGAAACTCAGTTTATATCAGAGAATGAATTTGTATTGGTCTGGTCCACTCGAGGGCCATATTAGGAATTTCAGTTCCGGGGTGTGGGGGGGGGGCCCTGAACCCCCTCAGATGGGGGAATGTCAAGTATATCATAATATTGCCAATCTGAAGCCAAAATGTAATTCTCTGCTTGTTTTGACAATAAATGAGGACATTTTAGGCCCATTTGGAGCATTACATGTCTGAACAGAAAATATTTAACCCAAATATGGCTGTTAAAAGGGTCCAAAACAGATGTAAATCAGCCAAAACCAGTACCAAATATTGCTCTGTAACCTTGAAATTTGGCCAAAAAGTCACCTGGCACACACTAAATCTGATTGCACAGGTTTTAGGATTACATCTGCTGTACCAATGGTGCCATTGGTGTAATATGGTGTCCAGATGAGCGAAAATACAGCCTCAGGTGGCTGTATTAGGATGAGGTGATATTTTCTCAATTAAGGCACAATTATGGTAGTAAACCATGTTGTGCCCCACAGGAGTCGCCACTTAAATGAATTTTGGGGGTGGGTTCCTTGAGAAATGAATATCCAGGCCAAAGTACAGATTCAGGGAGTGTAGGTAGCGAGGGTGTCCTCAAATGCCAGATCAGTCCAAACCACCTCTTAAAGTTGATCAATCCGGCTGAAATTTTCACAGGAAACTCAGTTTATATCAGAGAATGAATTTGTATTGGTCTGGTCCACTCGAGGGCCATATTAGGAATTTCAGTTCCGGGGTGTGGGGGGGGGGGGGCCCTGAACCCCCTCAGATGGGGGAATGTCAAGTATATCATAATATTGCCAATCTGAAGCCAAAATGTAATTCTCTGCTTGTTTTGACAATAAATGAGGACATTTTAGGCCCATTTGGAGCATTACATGTCTGAACAGAAAATATTTAACCCAAATATGGCTGTTAAAAGGGTCCAAAACAGATGTAAATCAGCCAAAACCAGTACCAAATATTGCTCTGTAACCTTGAAATTTGGCCAAAAAGTCACCTGGCACACACTAAATCTGATTGCACAGGTTTTAGGATTACATCTGCTGTACCAATGGTGCTATTGGTGTAATATGGTGTCCAGATGAGCGAAAATACAGCCTCAGGTGGCTGTATTAGGATGAGGTGATATTTTCTCAATTAAGGCACAATTATGGTAGTAAACCATGTTGTGCCCCACAGGAGTCGCCACTTAAATGAATTTTGGGGGTGGGTTCCTTGAGAAATGAATATCCAGCCCAAAGTACAGATTCAGGGAGTGTAGGTAGCGAGGGTGTCCTCAAATGCCAGATCAGTCCAAACCACCTCTTAAAGTTGATCAATCCGGCTGAAATTTTCACAGGAAACTCAGTTTATATCAGAGAATGAATTTGTATTGGTCTGGTCCACTTGAGGGCCATATTAGGAATTTCAGTTCCGGGGTGTGGGGGGGGGGGCCCTGAACCCCCTCAGATGGGGGAATGTCAAGTATATCATAATATTGCCAATTTGAAGCCAAAATGTAATTCTCTGCTTGTTTTGACAATAAATGAGGACATTTTAGGCCCATTTGGAGCATTACATGTCTGAACAGAAAATATTTAACCCAAATATGGCTGTTAAAAGGGTCCAAAACAGATGTAAATCAGCCAAAACCAGTACCAAATATTGCTCTGTAACCTTGAAATTTGGCCAAAAAGTCACCTGGCACACACTAAATCTGATTGCACAGGTTTTAGGATTACATCTGCTGTACCAATGGTGCCATTGGTGTAATATGGTGTCCAGATGAGCGAAAATACAGCCTCAGGTGGCTGTATTAGGATGAGGTGATATTTTCTCAATTAAGGCACAATTATGGTAGTAAACCATGTTGTGCCCCACAGGAGTCGCCACTTAAATGAATTTTGGGGGTGGGTTCCTTGAGAAATGAATATCCAGCCCAAAGTACAGATTCAGGGAGTGTAGGTAGCGAGGGTGTCCTCAAATGCCAGATCAGTCCAAACCACCTCTTAAAGTTGATCAATCCGGCTGAAATTTTCACAGGAAACTCAGTTTATATCAGAGAATGAATTTGTATTGGTCTGGTCCACTCGAGGGCCATATTAGGAATTTCAGTTCCGGGGTGTGGGGGGGGCCCTGAACCCCCTCAGATGGGGGAATGTCAAGTATATCATAATATTGCCAATCTGAAGCCAAAATGTAATTCTCTGCTTGTTTTGACAATAAATGAGGACATTTTAGGCCCATTTGGAGCATTACATGTCTGAACAGAAAATATTTAACCCAAATATGGCTGTTAAAAGGGTCCAAAACAGATGTAAATCAGCCAAAACCAGTACCAAATATTGCTCTGTAACCTTGAAATTTGGCCAAAAAGTCACCTGGCACACACTAAATCTGATTGCACAGGTTTTAGGATTACATCTGCTGTACCAATGGTGCCATTGGTGTAATATGGTGTCCAGATGAGCGAAAATACAGCCTCAGGTGGCTGTATTAGGATGAGGTGATATTTTTTCAATTAAGGCACAATTATGGTAGTAAACCATGTTGTGCCCCACAGGAGTCGCCACTTAAATGAATTTTGGGGGTGGGTTTCTTGAGAAATGAATATCCAGCCCAAAGTACAGATTCAGGGAGTGTAGGTAGCGAGGGTGTCCTCAAATGCCAGATCAGTCCAAACCACCTCTTAAAGTTGATCAATCCGGCTGAAATTTTCACAGGAAACTCAGTTGATATCAGAGAATGAATTTGTATTGGTCTGGTCCACTCGAGGGCCATATTAGGAATTTCAGTTCCGGGGTGTGGGGGGGGGGGGGGGGGGCCCTGAACCCCCTCAGATGGGGGAATGTCAAGTATATCATAATATTGCCAATCTGAAGCCAAAATGTAATTCTCTGCTTGTTTTGACAATAAATGAGGACATTTTAGGCCCATTTGGAGCATTACATGTCTGAACAGAAAATATTTAACCCAAATATGGCTGTTAAAAGGGTCCAAAACAGATGTAAATCAGCCAAAACCAGTACCAAATATTGCTCTGTAACCTTGAAATTTGGCCAAAAAGTCACCTGGCACACACTAAATCTGATTGCACAGGTTTTAGGATTACATCTGCTGTACCAATGGTGCCATTGGTGTAATATGGTGTCCAGATGAGCGAAAATACAGCCTCAGGTGGCTGTATTAGGATGAGGTGATATTTTCTCAATTAAGGCACAATTATGGTAGTAAACCATGTTGTGCCCCACAGGAGTCGCCACTTAAATGAATTTTGGGGGTGGGTTCCTTGAGAAATGAATATCCAGCCCAAAGTACAGATTCAGGGAGTGTAGGTAGCGAGGGTGTCCTCAAATGCCAGATCAGTCCAAACCACCTCTTAAAGTTGATCAATCCGGTTGAAATTTTCACAGGAAACTCAGTTTATATCAGAGAATGAATTTGTATTGGTCTGGTCCACTTGAGGGCCATATTAGGAATTTCAGTTCCGGGGTGTGGGGGGGGTGGCCCTGAACCCCCTCAGATGGGGGAATGTCAAGTATATCATAATATTGCCAATTTGAAGCCAAAATGTAATTCTCTGCTTGTTTTGACAATAAATGAGGACATTTTAGGCCCATTTGGAGCATTACATGTCTGAACAGAAAATATTTAACCCAAATATGGCTGTTAAAAGGGTCCAAAACAGATGTAAATCAGCCAAAACCAGTACCAAATATTGCTCTGTAACCTTGAAATTTGGCCAAAAAGTCACCTGGCACACACTAAATCTGATTGCACAGGTTTTAGGATTACATCTGCTGTACCAATGGTGCCATTGGTGTAATATGGTGTCCAGATGAGCGAAAATACAGCCTCAGGTGGCTGTATTAGGATGAGGTGATATTTTCTCAATTAAGGCACAATTATGGTAGTAAACCATGTTGTGCCCCACAGGAGTCGCCACTTAAATGAATTTTGGGGGTGGGTTCCTTGAGAAATGAATATCCAGCCCAAAGTACAGATTCAGGGAGTGTAGGTAGCGAGGGTGTCCTCAAATGCCAGATCAGTCCAAACCACCTCTTAAAGTTGATCAATCCGGCTGAAATTTTCACAGGAAACTCAGTTTATATCAGAGAATGAATTTGTATTGGTCTGGTCCACTCGAGGGCCATATTAGGAATTTCAGTTCCGGGGTGTGGGGGGGGGGGGGGCCCTGAACCCCCTCAGATGGGGGAATGTCAAGTATATCATAATATTGCCAATCTGAAGCCAAAATGTAATTCTCTGCTTGTTTTGACAATAAATGAGGACATTTTAGGCCCATTTGGAGCATTACATGTCTGAACAGAAAATATTTAACCCAAATATGGCTGTTAAAAGGGTCCAAAACAGATGTAAATCAGCCAAAACCAGTACCAAATATTGCTCTGTAACCTTGAAATTTGGCCAAAAAGTCACCTGGCACACACTAAATCTGATTGCACAGGTTTTAGGATTACATCTGCTGTACCAATGGTGCCATTGGTGTAATATGGTGTCCAGATGAGCGAAAATACAGCCTCAGGTGGCTGTATTAGGATGAGGTGATATTTTCTCAATTAAGGCACAATTATGGTAGTAAACCATGTTGTGCCCCACAGGAGTCGCCACTTAAATGAATTTTGGGGGTGGGTTCCTTGAGAAATGAATATCCAGCCCAAAGTACAGATTCAGGGAGTGTAGGTAGCGAGGGTGTCCTCAAATGCCAGATCAGTCCAAACCACCTCTTAAAGTTGATCAATCCGGCTGAAATTTTCACAGGAAACTCAGTTTATATCAGAGAATGAATTTGTATTGGTCTGGTCCACTCGAGGGCCATATTAGGAATTTCAGTTCCGGGGTGTGGGGGGGGCCCTGAACCCCCTCAGATGGGGGAATGTCAAGTATATCATAATATTGCCAATCTGAAGCCAAAATGTAATTCTCTGCTTGTTTTGACAATAAATGAGGACATTTTAGGCCCATTTGGAGCATTACATGTCTGAACAGAAAATATTTAACCCAAATATGGCTGTTAAAAGGGTCCAAAACAGATGTAAATCAGCCAAAACCAGTACCAAATATTGCTCTGTAACCTTGAAATTTGGCCAAAAAGTCACCTGGCACACACTAAATCTGATTGCACAGGTTTTAGGATTACATCTGCTGTACCAATGGTGCCATTGGTGTAATATGGTGTCCAGATGAGCGAAAATACAGCCTCAGGTGGCTGTATTAGGATGAGGTGATATTTTCTCAATTAAGGCACAATTATGGTAGTAAACCATGTTGTGCCCCACAGGAGTCGCCACTTAAATGAATTTTGGGGGTGGGTTCCTTGAGAAATGAATATCCAGCCCAAAGTACAGATTCAGGGAGTGTAGGTAGCGAGGGTGTCCTCAAATGCCAGATCAGTCCAAACCACCTCTTAAAGTTGATCAATCCGGCTGAAATTTTCACAGGAAACTCAGTTTATATCAGAGAATGAATTTGTATTGGTCTGGTCCACTCGAGGGCCATATTAGGAATTTCAGTTCCGGGGTGTGGGGGGGGCCCTGAACCCCCTCAGATGGGGGAATGTCAAGTATATCATAATATTGCCAATCTGAAGCCAAAATGTAATTCTCTGCTTGTTTTGACAATAAATGAGGACATTTTAGGCCCATTTGGAGCATTACATGTCTGAACAGAAAATATTTAACCCAAATATGGCTGTTAAAAGGGTCCAAAACAGATGTAAATCAGCCAAAACCAGTACCAAATATTGCTCTGTAACCTTGAAATTTGGCCAAAAAGTCACCTGGCACACACTAAATCTGATTGCACAGGTTTTAGGATTACATCTGCTGTACCAATGGTGCCATTGGTGTAATATGGTGTCCAGATGAGCGAAAATACAGCCTCAGGTGGCTGTATTAGGATGAGGTGATATTTTCTCAATTAAGGCACAATTATGGTAGTAAACCATGTTGTGCCCCACAGGAGTCGCCACTTAAATGAATTTTGGGGGTGGGTTCCTTGAGAAATGAATATCCAGCCCAAAGTACAGATTCAGGGAGTGTAGGTAGCGAGGGTGTCCTCAAATGCCAGATCAGTCCAAACCACCTCTTAAAGTTGATCAATCCGGCTGAAATTTTCACAGGAAACTCAGTTTATATCAGAGAATGAATTTGTATTGGTCTGGTCCACTCGAGGGCCATATTAGGAATTTCAGTTCCGGGGTGTGGGGGGGGGGGGGGGGGGGGCCCTGAACCCCCTCAGATGGGGGAATGTCAAGTATATCATAATATTGCCAATCTGAAGCCAAAATGTAATTCTCTGCTTGTTTTGACAATAAATGAGGACATTTTAGGCCCATTTGGAGCATTACATGTCTGAACAGAAAATATTTAACCCAAATATGGCTGTTAAAAGGGTCCAAAACAGATGTAAATCAGCCAAAACCAGTACCAAATATTGCTCTGTAACCTTGAAATTTGGCCAAAAAGTCACCTGGCACACACTAAATCTGATTGCACAGGTTTTAGGATTACATCTGCTGTACCAATGGTGCCATTGGTGTAATATGGTGTCCAGATGAGCGAAAATACAGCCTCAGGTGGCTGTATTAGGATGAGGTGATATTTTCTCAATTAAGGCACAATTATGGTAGTAAACCATGTTGTGCCCCACAGGAGTCGCCACTTAAATGAATTTTGGGGGTGGGTTCCTTGAGAAATGAATATCCAGCCCAAAGTACAGATTCAGGGAGTGTAGGTAGCGAGGGTGTCCTCAAATGCCAGATCAGTCCAAACCACCTCTTAAAGTTGATCAATCCGGCTGAAATTTTCACAGGAAACTCAGTTTATATCAGAGAATGAATTTGTATTGGTCTGGTCCACTCGAGGGCCATATTAGGAATTTCAGTTCCGGGGTGTGGGGGGGGGCCCTGAACCCCCTCAGATGGGGGAATGTCAAGTATATCATAATATTGCCAATCTGAAGCCAAAATGTAATTCTCTGCTTGTTTTGACAATAAATGAGGACATTTTAGGCCCATTTGGAGCATTACATGTCTGAACAGAAAATATTTAACCCAAATATGGCTGTTAAAAGGGTCCAAAACAGATGTAAATCAGCCAAAACCAGTACCAAATATTGCTCTGTAACCTTGAAATTTGGCCAAAAAGTCACCTGGCACACACTAAATCTGATTGCACAGGTTTTAGGATTACATCTGCTGTACCAATGGTGCCATTGGTGTAATATGGTGTCCAGATGAGCGAAAATACAGCCTCAGGTGGCTGTATTAGGATGAGGTGATATTTTCTCAATTAAGGCACAATTATGGTAGTAAACCATGTTGTGCCCCACAGGAGTCGCCACTTAAATGAATTTTGGGGGTGGGTTCCTTGAGAAATGAATATCCAGCCCAAAGTACAGATTCAGGGAGTGTAGGTAGCGAGGGTGTCCTCAAATGCCAGATCAGTCCAAACCACCTCTTAAAGTTGATCAATCCGGCTGAAATTTTCACAGGAAACTCAGTTTATATCAGAGAATGAATTTGTATTGGTCTGGTCCACTCGAGGGCCATATTAGGAATTTCAGTTCCGGGGTGTGGGGGGGGCCCTGAACCCCCTCAGATGGGGGAATGTCAAGTATATCATAATATTGCCAATCTGAAGCCAAAATGTAATTCTCTGCTTGTTTTGACAATAAATGAGGACATTTTAGGCCCATTTGGAGCATTACATGTCTGAACAGAAAATATTTAACCCAAATATGGCTGTTAAAAGGGTCCAAAACAGATGTAAATCAGCCAAAACCAGTACCAAATATTGCTCTGTAACCTTGAAATTTGGCCAAAAAGTCACCTGGCACACACTAAATCTGATTGCACAGGTTTTAGGATTACATCTGCTGTACCAATGGTGCCATTGGTGTAATATGGTGTCCAGATGAGCGAAAATACAGCCTCAGGTGGCTGTATTAGGATGAGGTGATATTTTCTCAATTAAGGCACAATTATGGTAGTAAACCATGTTGTGCCCCACAGGAGTCGCCACTTAAATGAATTTTGGGGGTGGGTTCCTTGAGAAATGAATATCCAGCCCAAAGTACAGATTCAGGGAGTGTAGGTAGCGAGGGTGTCCTCAAATGCCAGATCAGTCCAAACCACCTCTTAAAGTTGATCAATCCGGCTGAAATTTTCACAGGAAACTCAGTTTATATCAGAGAATGAATTTGTATTGGTCTGGTCCACTCGAGGGCCATATTAGGAATTTCAGTTCCGGGGTGTGGGGGGGGGGGGGGGGGGGGCCCTGAACCCCCTCAGATGGGGGAATGTCAAGTATATCATAATATTGCCAATCTGAAGCCAAAATGTAATTCTCTGCTTGTTTTGACAATAAATGAGGACATTTTAGGCCCATTTGGAGCATTACATGTCTGAACAGAAAATATTTAACCCAAATATGGCTGTTAAAAGGGTCCAAAACAGATGTAAATCAGCCAAAACCAGTACCAAATATTGCTCTGTAACCTTGAAATTTGGCCAAAAAGTCACCTGGCACACACTAAATCTGATTGCACAGGTTTTAGGATTACATCTGCTGTACCAATGGTGCCATTGGTGTAATATGGTGTCCAGATGAGCGAAAATACAGCCTCAGGTGGCTGTATTAGGATGAGGTGATATTTTCTCAATTAAGGCACAATTATGGTAGTAAACCATGTTGTGCCCCACAGGAGTCGCCACTTAAATGAATTTTGGGGGTGGGTTCCTTGAGAAATGAATATCCAGCCCAAAGTACAGATTCAGGGAGTGTAGGTAGCGAGGGTGTCCTCAAATGCCAGATCAGTCCAAACCACCTCTTAAAGTTGATCAATCCGGCTGAAATTTTCACAGGAAACTCAGTTTATATCAGAGAATGAATTTGTATTGGTCTGGTCCACTCGAGGGCCATATTAGGAATTTCAGTTCCGGGGTGTGGGGGGGGCCCGGGGCCCTGAACCCCCTCAGATGGGGGAATGTCAAGTATATCATAATATTGCCAATCTGAAGCCAAAATGTAATTCTCTGCTTGTTTTGACAATAAATGAGGACATTTTAGGCCCATTTGGAGCATTACATGTCTGAACAGAAAATATTTAACCCAAATATGGCTGTTAAAAGGGTCCAAAACAGATGTAAATCAGCCAAAACCAGTACCAAATATTGCTCTGTAACCTTGAAATTTGGCCAAAAAGTCACCTGGCACACACTAAATCTGATTGCACAGGTTTTAGGATTACATCTGCTGTACCAATGGTGCCATTGGTGTAATATGGTGTCCAGATGAGCGAAAATACAGCCTCAGGTGGCTGTATTAGGATGAGGTGATATTTTCTCAATTAAGGCACAATTATGGTAGTAAACCATGTTGTGCCCCACAGGAGTCGCCACTTAAATGAATTTTGGGGGTGGGTTCCTTGAGAAATGAATATCCAGCCCAAAGTACAGATTCAGGGAGTGTAGGTAGCGAGGGTGTCCTCAAATGCCAGATCAGTCCAAACCACCTCTTAAAGTTGATCAATCCGGCTGAAATTTTCACAGGAAACTCAGTTTATATCAGAGAATGAATTTGTATTGGTCTGGTCCACTCGAGGGCCATATTAGGAATTTCAGTTCCGGGGTGTGGGGGGGGGGGGGCCCTGAACCCCCTCAGATGGGGGAATGTCAAGTATATCATAATATTGCCAATCTGAAGCCAAAATGTAATTCTCTGCTTGTTTTGACAATAAATGAGGACATTTTAGGCCCATTTGGAGCATTACATGTCTGAACAGAAAATATTTAACCCAAATATGGCTGTTAAAAGGGTCCAAAACAGATGTAAATCAGCCAAAACCAGTACCAAATATTGCTCTGTAACCTTGAAATTTGGCCAAAAAGTCACCTGGCACACACTAAATCTGATTGCACAGGTTTTAGGATTACATCTGCTGTACCAATGGTGCCATTGGTGTAATATGGTGTCCAGATGAGCGAAAATACAGCCTCAGGTGGCTGTATTAGGATGAGGTGATATTTTCTCAATTAAGGCACAATTATGGTAGTAAACCATGTTGTGCCCCACAGGAGTCGCCACTTAAATGAATTTTGGGGGTGGGTTCCTTGAGAAATGAATATCCAGCCCAAAGTACAGATTCAGGGAGTGTAGGTAGCGAGGGTGTCCTCAAATGCCAGATCAGTCCAAACCACCTCTTAAAGTTGATCAATCCGGCTGAAATTTTCACAGGAAACTCAGTTTATATCAGAGAATGAATTTGTATTGGTCTGGTCCACTTGAGGGCCATATTAGGAATTTCAGTTCCGGGGTGTGGGGGGGGGGGGGGCCTGAACCCCCTCAGATGGGGGAATGTCAAGTATATCATAATATTGCCAATTTGAAGCCAAAATGTAATTCTCTGCTTGTTTTGACAATAAATGAGGACATTTTAGGCCCATTTGGAGCATTACATGTCTGAACAGAAAATATTTAACCCAAATATGGCTGTTAAAAGGGTCCAAAACAGATGTAAATCAGCCAAAACCAGTACCAAATATTGCTCTGTAACCTTGAAATTTGGCCAAAAAGTCACCTGGCACACACTAAATCTGATTGCACAGGTTTTAGGATTACATCTGCTGTACCAATGGTGCCATTGGTGTAATATGGTGTCCAGATGAGCGAAAATACAGCCTCAGGTGGCTGTATTAGGATGAGGTGATATTTTCTCAATTAAGGCACAATTATGGTAGTAAACCATGTTGTGCCCCACAGGAGTCGCCACTTAAATGAATTTTGGGGGTGGGTTCCTTGAGAAATGAATATCCAGCCCAAAGTACAGATTCAGGGAGTGTAGGTAGCGAGGGTGTCCTCAAATGCCAGATCAGTCCAAACCACCTCTTAAAGTTGATCAATCCGGCTGAAATTTTCACAGGAAACTCAGTTTATATCAGAGAATGAATTTGTATTGGTCTGGTCCACTCGAGGGCCATATTAGGAATTTCAGTTCCGGGGTGTGGGGGGGGGGGGGGCCCTGAACCCCCTCAGATGGGGGAATGTCAAGTATATCATAATATTGCCAATCTGAAGCCAAAATGTAATTCTCTGCTTGTTTTGACAATAAATGAGGACATTTTAGGCCCATTTGGAGCATTACATGTCTGAACAGAAAATATTTAACCCAAATATGGCTGTTAAAAGGGTCCAAAACAGATGTAAATCAGCCAAAACCAGTACCAAATATTGCTCTGTAACCTTGAAATTTGGCCAAAAAGTCACCTGGCACACACTAAATCTGATTGCACAGGTTTTAGGATTACATCTGCTGTACCAATGGTGCCATTGGTGTAATATGGTGTCCAGATGAGCGAAAATACAGCCTCAGGTGGCTGTATTAGGATGAGGTGATATTTTCTCAATTAAGGCACAATTATGGTAGTAAACCATGTTGTGCCCCACAGGAGTCGCCACTTAAATGAATTTTGGGGGTGGGTTCCTTGAGAAATGAATATCCAGCCCAAAGTACAGATTCAGGGAGTGTAGGTAGCGAGGGTGTCCTCAAATGCCAGATCAGTCCAAACCACCTCTTAAAGTTGATCAATCCGGCTGAAATTTTCACAGGAAACTCAGTTTATATCAGAGAATGAATTTGTATTGGTCTGGTCCACTTGAGGGCCATATTAGGAATTTCAGTTCCGGGGTGTGGGGGGGGGGGGGGGGGGCCTGAACCCCCTCAGATGGGGGAATGTCAAGTATATCATAATATTGCCAATTTGAAGCCAAAATGTAATTCTCTGCTTGTTTTGACAATAAATGAGGACATTTTAGGCCCATTTGGAGCATTACATGTCTGAACAGAAAATATTTAACCCAAATATGGCTGTTAAAAGGGTCCAAAACAGATGTAAATCAGCCAAAACCAGTACCAAATATTGCTCTGTAACCTTGAAATTTGGCCAAAAAGTCACCTGGCACACACTAAATCTGATTGCACAGGTTTTAGGATTACATCTGCTGTACCAATGGTGCCATTGGTGTAATATGGTGTCCAGATGAGCGAAAATACAGCCTCAGGTGGCTGTATTAGGATGAGGTGATATTTTCTCAATTAAGGCACAATTATGGTAGTAAACCGTGTTGTGCCCCACAGGAGTCGCCACTTAAATGAATTTTGGGGGTGGGTTCCTTGAGAAATGAATATCCAGCCCAAAGTACAGATTCAGGGAGTGTAGGTAGCGAGGGTGTCCTCAAATGCCAGATCAGTCCAAACCACCTCTTAAAGTTGATCAATCCGGCTGAAATTTTCACAGGAAACTCAGTTTATATCAGAGAATGAATTTGTATTGGTCTGGTCCACTCGAGGGCCATATTAGGAATTTCAGTTCCGGGGTGTGGGGGGGGCCCTGAACCCCCTCAGATGGGGGAATGTCAAGTATATCATAATATTGCCAATCTGAAGCCAAAATGTAATTCTCTGCTTGTTTTGACAATAAATGAGGACATTTTAGGCCCATTTGGAGCATTACATGTCTGAACAGAAAATATTTAACCCAAATATGGCTGTTAAAAGGGTCCAAAACAGATGTAAATCAGCCAAAACCAGTACCAAATATTGCTCTGTAACCTTGAAATTTGGCCAAAAAGTCACCTGGCACACACTAAATCTGATTGCACAGGTTTTAGGATTACATCTGCTGTACCAATGGTGCCATTGGTGTAATATGGTGTCCAGATGAGCGAAAATACAGCCTCAGGTGGCTGTATTAGGATGAGGTGATATTTTCTCAATTAAGGCACAATTATGGTAGTAAACCATGTTGTGCCCCACAGGAGTCGCCACTTAAATGAATTTTGGGGGTGGGTTCCTTGAGAAATGAATATCCAGCCCAAAGTACAGATTCAGGGAGTGTAGGTAGCGAGGGTGTCCTCAAATGCCAGATCAGTCCAAACCACCTCTTAAAGTTGATCAATCCGGCTGAAATTTTCACAGGAAACTCAGTTTATATCAGAGAATGAATTTGTATTGGTCTGGTCCACTCGAGGGCCATATTAGGAATTTCAGTTCCGGGGTGTGGGGGGGGGGGGGGGGGGCCCTGAACCCCCTCAGATGGGGGAATGTCAAGTATATCATAATATTGCCAATCTGAAGCCAAAATGTAATTCTCTGCTTGTTTTGACAATAAATGAGGACATTTTAGGCCCATTTGGAGCATTACATGTCTGAACAGAAAATATTTAACCCAAATATGGCTGTTAAAAGGGTCCAAAACAGATGTAAATCAGCCAAAACCAGTACCAAATATTGCTCTGTAACCTTGAAATTTGGCCAAAAAGTCACCTGGCACACACTAAATCTGATTGCACAGGTTTTAGGATTACATCTGCTGTACCAATGGTGCCATTGGTGTAATATGGTGTCCAGATGAGCGAAAATACAGCCTCAGGTGGCTGTATTAGGATGAGGTGATATTTTCTCAATTAAGGCACAATTATGGTAGTAAACCATGTTGTGCCCCACAGGAGTCGCCACTTAAATGAATTTTGGGGGTGGGTTCCTTGAGAAATGAATATCCAGCCCAAAGTACAGATTCAGGGAGTGTAGGTAGCGAGGGTGTCCTCAAATGCCAGATCAGTCCAAACCACCTCTTAAAGTTGATCAATCCGGCTGAAATTTTCACAGGAAACTCAGTTTATATCAGAGAATGAATTTGTATTGGTCTGGTCCACTCGAGGGCCATATTAGGAATTTCAGTTCCGGGGTGTGGGGGGGGGGGGGGGGGGCCCTGAACCCCCTCAGATGGGGGAATGTCAAGTATATCATAATATTGCCAATCTGAAGCCAAAATGTAATTCTCTGCTTGTTTTGACAATAAATGAGGACATTTTAGGCCCATTTGGAGCATTACATGTCTGAACAGAAAATATTTAACCCAAATATGGCTGTTAAAAGGGTCCAAAACAGATGTAAATCAGCCAAAACCAGTACCAAATATTGCTCTGTAACCTTGAAATTTGGCCAAAAAGTCACCTGGCACACACTAAATCTGATTGCACAGGTTTTAGGATTACATCTGCTGTACCAATGGTGCCATTGGTGTAATATGGTGTCCAGATGAGCGAAAATACAGCCTCAGGTGGCTGTATTAGGATGAGGTGATATTTTCTCAATTAAGGCACAATTATGGTAGTAAACCATGTTGTGCCCCACAGGAGTCGCCACTTAAATGAATTTTGGGGGTGGGTTCCTTGAGAAATGAATATCCAGCCCAAAGTACAGATTCAGGGAGTGTAGGTAGCGA
Source organism: Sabellastarte sp. h YS-2021 (assembly GCA_964017235.1). Lineage (NCBI taxonomy): Eukaryota > Metazoa > Annelida > Polychaeta > Sabellida > Sabellidae > Sabellastarte > Sabellastarte sp. h YS-2021. Next base: position 114,819,994 of record OZ024933.1, read on the forward strand.
GGGTGTCCTCAAATGCCAGATCAGTCCAAACCACCTCTTAAAGTTGATCAATCCGGCTGAAATTTTCACAGGAAACTCAGTTTATATCAGAGAATGAATTTGTATTGGTCTGGTCCACTCGAGGGCCATATTAGGAATTTCAGTTCCGGGGTGTGGGGGGGGGGGGGGGGGGCCCTGAACCCCCTCAGATGGGGGAATGTCAAGTATATCATAATATTGCCAATCTGAAGCCAAAATGTAATTCTCTGCTTGTTTTGACAATAAATGAGGACATTTTAGGCCCATTTGGAGCATTACATGTCTGAACAGAAAATATTTAACCCAAATATGGCTGTTAAAAGGGTCCAAAACAGATGTAAATCAGCCAAAACCAGTACCAAATATTGCTCTGTAACCTTGAAATTTGGCCAAAAAGTCACCTGGCACACACTAAATCTGATTGCACAGGTTTTAGGATTACATCTGCTGTACCAATGGTGCCATTGGTGTAATATGGTGTCCAGATGAGCGAAAATACAGCCTCAGGTGGCTGTATTAGGATGAGGTGATATTTTCTCAATTAAGGCACAATTATGGTAGTAAACCATGTTGTGCCCCACAGGAGTCGCCACTTAAATGAATTTTGGGGGTGGGTTCCTTGAGAAATGAATATCCAGCCCAAAGTACAGATTCAGGGAGTGTAGGTAGCGAGGGTGTCCTCAAATGCCAGATCAGTCCAAACCACCTCTTAAAGTTGATCAATCCGGCTGAAATTTTCACAGGAAACTCAGTTTATATCAGAGAATGAATTTGTATTGGTCTGGTCCACTTGAGGGCCATATTAGGAATTTCAGTTCCGGGGTGTGGGGGGGGGGGGCCTGAACCCCCTCAGATGGGGGAATGTCAAGTATATCATAATATTGCCAATTTGAAGCCAAAATGTAATTCTCTGCTTGTTTTGACAATAAATGAGGACATTTTAGGCCCATTTGGAGCATTACATGTCTGAACAGAAAATATTTAACCCAAATATGGCTGTTAAAAGGGTCCAAAACAGATGTAAATCAGCCAAAACCAGTACCAAATATTGCTCTGTAACCTTGAAATTTGGCCAAAAAGTCACCTGGCACACACTAAATCTGATTGCACAGGTTTTAGGATTACATCTGCTGTACCAATGGTGCCATTGGTGTAATATGGTGTCCAGATGAGCGAAAATACAGCCTCAGGTGGCTGTATTAGGATGAGGTGATATTTTCTCAATTAAGGCACAATTATGGTAGTAAACCATGTTGTGCCCCACAGGAGTCGCCACTTAAATGAATTTTGGGGGTGGGTTCCTTGAGAAATGAATATCCAGCCCAAAGTACAGATTCAGGGAGTGTAGGTAGCGAGGGTGTCCTCAAATGCCAGATCAGTCCAAACCACCTCTTAAAGTTGATCAATCCGGCTGAAATTTTCACAGGAAACTCAGTTTATATCAGAGAATGAATTTGTATTGGTCTGGTCCACTCGAGGGCCATATTAGGAATTTCAGTTCCGGGGTGTGGGGGGGGGGGGGGGGCCCTGAACCCCCTCAGATGGGGGAATGTCAAGTATATCATAATATTGCCAATCTGAAGCCAAAATGTAATTCTCTGCTTGTTTTGACAATAAATGAGGACATTTTAGGCCCATTTGGAGCATTACATGTCTGAACAGAAAATATTTAACCCAAATATGGCTGTTAAAAGGGTCCAAAACAGATGTAAATCAGCCAAAACCAGTACCAAATATTGCTCTGTAACCTTGAAATTTGGCCAAAAAGTCACCTGGCACACACTAAATCTGATTGCACAGGTTTTAGGATTACATCTGCTGTACCAATGGTGCCATTGGTGTAATATGGTGTCCAGATGAGCGAAAATACAGCCTCAGGTGGCTGTATTAGGATGAGGTGATATTTTCTCAATTAAGGCACAATTATGGTAGTAAACCATGTTGTGCCCCACAGGAGTCGCCACTTAAATGAATTTTGGGGGTGGGTTCCTTGAGAAATGAATATCCAGCCCAAAGTACAGATTCAGGGAGTGTAGGTAGCGAGGGTGTCCTCAAATGCCAGATCAGTCCAAACCACCTCTTAAAGTTGATCAATCCGGCTGAAATTTTCACAGGAAACTCAGTTTATATCAGAGAATGAATTTGTATTGGTCTGGTCCACTCGAGGGCCATATTAGGAATTTCAGTTCCGGGGTGTGGGGGGGGGGGGGGGGCCCTGAACCCCCTCAGATGGGGGAATGTCAAGTATATCATAATATTGCCAATCTGAAGCCAAAATGTAATTCTCTGCTTGTTTTGACAATAAATGAGGACATTTTAGGCCCATTTGGAGCATTACATGTCTGAACAGAAAATATTTAACCCAAATATGGCTGTTAAAAGGGTCCAAAACAGATGTAAATCAGCCAAAACCAGTACCAAATATTGCTCTGTAACCTTGAAATTTGGCCAAAAAGTCACCTGGCACACACTAAATCTGATTGCACAGGTTTTAGGATTACATCTGCTGTACCAATGGTGCCATTGGTGTAATATGGTGTCCAGATGAGCGAAAATACAGCCTCAGGTGGCTGTATTAGGATGAGGTGATATTTTCTCAATTAAGGCACAATTATGGTAGTAAACCATGTTGTGCCCCACAGGAGTCGCCACTTAAATGAATTTTGGGGGTGGGTTCCTTGAGAAATGAATATCCAGCCCAAAGTACAGATTCAGGGAGTGTAGGTAGCGAGGGTGTCCTCAAATGCCAGATCAGTCCAAACCACCTCTTAAAGTTGATCAATCCGGCTGAAATTTTCACAGGAAACTCAGTTTATATCAGAGAATGAATTTGTATTGGTCTGGTCCACTCGAGGGCCATATTAGGAATTTCAGTTCCGGGGTGTGGGGGGGGGGGGGGGGGGGGGGGGGCCCTGAACCCCCTCAGATGGGGGAATGTCAAGTATATCATAATATTGCCAATCTGAAGCCAAAATGTAATTCTCTGCTTGTTTTGACAATAAATGAGGACATTTTAGGCCCATTTGGAGCATTACATGTCTGAACAGAAAATATTTAACCCAAATATGGCTGTTAAAAGGGTCCAAAACAGATGTAAATCAGCCAAAACCAGTACCAAATATTGCTCTGTAACCTTGAAATTTGGCCAAAAAGTCACCTGGCACACACTAAATCTGATTGCACAGGTTTTAGGATTACATCTGCTGTACCAATGGTGCCATTGGTGTAATATGGTGTCCAGATGAGCGAAAATACAGCCTCAGGTGGCTG